>OX104115.1:6253299-7546338 GCA_944474755.1 Limnoperna fortunei | reverse complement strand
AAGTTGAAGTGTTGATTTTTTACTTTTTTGTCTAAAAGTTTGTATGTTAATGATGTTATTAGTTCAGCCACTGCAGCTATAATGCTTTAACTTTCACTTTATTCTGTCAGATAACAGTTAACAATTAAAAAATACATTTTTCTGTCTAAATTTTACTCAAAAACATTAAAATTTATGGTTTTAAACAGTAAGTTACATGGCCTTGAATGGCATAAAATTGTCCGATTTCCTTGTATACAGAAACAACAAAGAATTTAAGAAAAAATTTCTAAATTACTCAAAGGAAAACAGAAGGGAAATTAATTTAGTTATTAAACACTATTGCAACTAAATAAATTTAATTTTGAACAAAAACCAAAAAAAATACCTGTGTGTACTTCAACCCTTTAGAACAGCAAAAAACAGCGCATGGGAAATCTGCGAGATTAGGTTCTATATGATATTGCTCACAAAATGTACTTTCAACCAAATCCATGATACTGTTTACCCAAAAAGCATGCAAAGCCAGTAAAATATGGTTTGTATTTTATTTATATCATTAATTTTTGTCTGGAAAAACTGATCCAGTAGCAACAGATAGGGTCGGGTCATAATCTAGCACGCACTTTTCCTCCAAAACAAATTATGATTGCATGACCATTTCTACAAGATGTATTTAAATCCAGCATTTTTCCTCAAATGCTTAATTTTACCAAGGGGAAACACTTGTAATCAACATTAATATTTCTACCTTTTAGCAATTAACAAAATAGACACTAATAAAGTTAAAACCTTGTCAACCAAGGGAGATAATTGTAGGCACTGAAGAATGTAAACAAACTATAAAATGAAGCTTTTATTGTAAATATATGACATTGATCCATATTTAAAGAACAAAATTAGGAGGTAATAATCCGATTCCTATTTTAGAAATACAATCACAGAAAAGTCTTCATGAGATTACAAAGATAGCTTAAACATTGTTTGTGGGGAAGTGGGGGGGGGGGGGGGTGCACATATATGGAAAAAGCCAGGATATGTGCATATATATATAAAATTGACATATCAGTAGGTGGAGTGGTTTCATTTGGTAACCATGGACCTTGTACACAATAAATGCACTCGGTTACTAATTTTAAAACCATGTTTTTTTGCTTTCATCATTTATTTCAAATTCTTGTATTGGTGTTTACTTGTTTACAATATATGGTTACAACATCACAGCATTATGACGTCACAGTTTGCATGATGTCATAAAGGGTACTTCAAAACTCCTGGCTGTGTAAATCTCTTTTTTTAGAAACTTCTTTGGAAATATTGCTATTAACCTATTAATAATCAGTTGAATTTTAGTAAATACAAATGTACACCCATTTCTGAACCATAATTATTTGATTTATATATTGAGTACTGTTTAAGAATGTTTGATTGTGAAATTAATACAAAGAGTAGAAAGTAAATGTAAAAATTTGTTGTAAAAGATAAGTAATGTGCCCATTTTTCTTCTTAAAAAGGTAAAATTTTTATAACTTGGGAATTCAGTATTGATATTATTTAAAGATATAGCCTTCCTATGGTTTATTATGACATATATATAGGTTGCGAAAGCGAAAACTTATCATCCAGCTATAGATATAAAGACACATGAAAATTGTTGATTTTTTTTTAAATCAAGTGTTGAGTTGAACAATTGAAAGCGTTAAAGTTTGTTCATAAAACAGGTTGAAACCGCTTTATTTTATTTCGGAATGAGATGAAACTTGGTAGATTTGCTCGTAATATGGGGAACAAAAATAAAATACAGTAAAAAGTATGAAAATTGAAAATTTTGTTTTCAATTTGACAACGGCTCTGTAAATGAACTTTGACTGAGGGAGAGGAAAATAGTTCTTATTTTGATATTTGACTGCGCCAAACTGTAGCATAGACAGTGGATTTATTATTCAATGGAATTTTAATATTGGAGCTGTATTTAAAAAGCAGTTTCATATAGAATTTATAAATAAATTTATTCAGATAATTTATTAAATGTATTGGGTATTTTTTTATCTGATTGTTCAAAGCCTATTTCTGGACTATTTTATCGGTGTAAGGGAGTTTCCATGAGTACCCTTCGGATTTTCTAAATTTGCAAAAAATTTTATCTGACATGGCACCCCGAAAATTTAATGTGATATGCGTGAAATTATTCCGGTCGTTTTGAGGGGTCTCTCATTACTCAACGAAACTTGGTGCCCAAGTGAGAGCAAAAAATGTCAATAGTTTCGCCTAACAAAAATAATTAAGAGGCCGTTGTCAAGTTGAAGTGTTGATTTTTTACTTTTTTGTCTAAAAGTTTGTATGTTAATGATGTTATTAGTTCAGCCACTGCAGCTATAATGCTTTAACTTTCACTTTATTCTGTCAGATAACAGTTAACAATTAAAAAATACATTTTTCTGTCTAAATTTTACTCAAAAACATTAAAATTTATGGTTTTAAACAGTAAGTTACATGGCCTTGAATGGCATAAAATTGTCCGATTTCCTTGTATACAGAAACAACAAAGAATTTAAGAAAAAATTTCTAAATTACTCAAAGGAAAACAGAAGGGAAATTAATTTAGTTATTAAACACTATTGCAACTAAATAAATTTAATTTTGAACAAAAACCAAAAAAAATACCTGTGTGTACTTCAACCCTTTAGAACAGCAAAAAACAGCGCATGGGAAATCTGCGAGATTAGGTTCTATATGATATTGCTCACAAAATGTACTTTCAACCAAATCCATGATACTGTTTACCCAAAAAGCATGCAAAGCCAGTAAAATATGGTTTGTATTTTATTTATATCATTAATTTTTGTCTGGAAAAACTGATCCAGTAGCAACAGATAGGGTCGGGTCATAATCTAGCACGCACTTTTCCTCCAAAACAAATTATGATTGCATGACCATTTCTACAAGATGTATTTAAATCCAGCATTTTTCCTCAAATGCTTAATTTTACCAAGGGGAAACACTTGTAATCAACATTAATATTTCTACCTTTTAGCAATTAACAAAATAGACACTAATAAAGTTAAAACCTTGTCAACCAAGGGAGATAATTGTAGGCACTGAAGAATGTAAACAAACTATAAAATGAAGCTTTTATTGTAAATATATGACATTGATCCATATTTAAAGAACAAAATTAGGAGGTAATAATCCGATTCCTATTTTAGAAATACAATCACAGAAAAGTCTTCATGAGATTACAAAGATAGCTTAAACATTGTTTGTGGGGAAGTGGGGGGGGGGGGGGGGTGCACATAGATGGAAAAAGCCAGGATATGTGCATATATATATAAAAGTGACATATCAGTAGGTGGAGTGGTTTCATTTGGTAACCATGGACCTTGTACACAATAAATGCACTCGGTTACTAATTTTAAAACCATGTTTTTTTGCTTTCATCATTTATTTCAAATTCTTGTATTGGTGTTTACTTGTTTACAATATATGGTTACAACATCACAGCATTATGACGTCACAGTTTGCATGATGTCATAAAGGGTACTTCAAAACTCCTGGCTGTGTAAATCTCTTTTTTTAGAAACTTCTTTGGAAATATTGCTATTAACCTATTAATAATCAGTTGAATTTTAGTAAATACAAATGTACACCCATTTCTGAACCATAATTATTTGATTTATATATTGAGTACTGTTTAAGAATGTTTGATTGTGAAATTAATACAAAGAGTAGAAAGTAAATGTAAAAATTTGTTGTAAAAGATAAGTAATGTGCCCATTTTTCTTCTTAAAAAGGTAAAATTTTTATAACTTGGGAATTCAGTATTGATATTATTTAAAGATATAGCCTTCCTATGGTTTATTATGACATATATATAGGTTGCGAAAGCGAAAACTTATCATCCAGCTATAGATATAAAGACACATGAAAATTGTTGATTTTTTTTTAAATCAAGTGTTGAGTTGAACAATTGAAAGCGTTAAAGTTTGTTCATAAAACAGGTTGAAACCGCTTTATTTTATTTCGGAATGAGATGAAACTTGGTAGATTTGCTCGTAATATGGGGAACAAAAATAAAATACAGTAAAAAGTATGAAAATTGAAAATTTTGTTTTCAATTTGACAACGGCTCTGTAAATGAACTTTGACTGAGGGAGAGGAAAATAGTTCTTATTTTGATATTTGACTGCGCCAAACTGTAGCATAGACAGTGGATTTATTATTCAATGGAATTTTAATATTGGAGCTGTATTTAAAAAGCAGTTTCATATAGAATTTATAAATAAATTTATTCAGATAATTTATTAAATGTATTGGGTATTTTTTTATCTGATTGTTCAAAGCCTATTTCTGGACTATTTTATCGGTGTAAGGGAGTTTCCATGAGTACCCTTCGGATTTTCTAAATTTGCAAAAAATTTTATCTGACATGGCACCCCGAAAATTTAATGTGATATGCGTGAAATTATTCCGGTCGTTTTGAGGGGTCTCTCATTACTCAACGAAACTTGGTGCCCAAGTGAGAGCAAAAAATGTCAATAGTTTCGCCTAACAAAAATAATTAAGAGGCCGTTGTCAAGTTGAAGTGTTGATTTTTTACTTTTTTGTCTAAAAGTTTGTATGTTAATGATGTTATTAGTTCAGCCACTGCAGCTATAATGCTTTAACTTTCACTTTATTCTGTCAGATAACAGTTAACAATTAAAAAATACATTTTTCTGTCTAAATTTTACTCAAAAACATTAAAATTTATGGTTTTAAACAGTAAGTTACATGGCCTTGAATGGCATAAAATTGTCCGATTTCCTTGTATACAGAAACAACAAAGAATTTAAGAAAAAATTTCTAAATTACTCAAAGGAAAACAGAAGGGAAATTAATTTAGTTATTAAACACTATTGCAACTAAATAAATTTAATTTTGAACAAAAACCAAAAAAAATACCTGTGTGTACTTCAACCCTTTAGAACAGCAAAAAACAGCGCATGGGAAATCTGCGAGATTAGGTTCTATATGATATTGCTCACAAAATGTACTTTCAACCAAATCCATGATACTGTTTACCCAAAAAGCATGCAAAGCCAGTAAAATATGGTTTGTATTTTATTTATATCATTAATTTTTGTCTGGAAAAACTGATCCAGTAGCAACAGATAGGGTCGGGTCATAATCTAGCACGCACTTTTCCTCCAAAACAAATTATGATTGCATGACCATTTCTACAAGATGTATTTAAATCCAGCATTTTTCCTCAAATGCTTAATTTTACCAAGGGGAAACACTTGTAATCAACATTAATATTTCTACCTTTTAGCAATTAACAAAATAGACACTAATAAAGTTAAAACCTTGTCAACCAAGGGAGATAATTGTAGGCACTGAAGAATGTAAACAAACTATAAAATGAAGCTTTTATTGTAAATATATGACATTGATCCATATTTAAAGAACAAAATTAGGAGGTAATAATCCGATTCCTATTTTAGAAATACAATCACAGAAAAGTCTTCATGAGATTACAAAGATAGCTTAAACATTGTTTGTGGGGAAGTGGGGGGGGGGGGGGGGTGCACATAGATGGAAAAAGCCAGGATATGTGCATATATATATAAAAGTGACATATCAGTAGGTGGAGTGGTTTCATTTGGTAACCATGGACCTTGTACACAATAAATGCACTCGGTTACTAATTTTAAAACCATGTTTTTTTGCTTTCATCATTTATTTCAAATTCTTGTATTGGTGTTTACTTGTTTACAATATATGGTTACAACATCACAGCATTATGACGTCACAGTTTGCATGATGTCATAAAGGGTACTTCAAAACTCCTGGCTGTGTAAATCTCTTTTTTTAGAAACTTCTTTGGAAATATTGCTATTAACCTATTAATAATCAGTTGAATTTTAGTAAATACAAATGTACACCCATTTCTGAACCATAATTATTTGATTTATATATTGAGTACTGTTTAAGAATGTTTGATTGTGAAATTAATACAAAGAGTAGAAAGTAAATGTAAAAATTTGTTGTAAAAGATAAGTAATGTGCCCATTTTTCTTCTTAAAAAGGTAAAATTTTTATAACTTGGGAATTCAGTATTGATATTATTTAAAGATATAGCCTTCCTATGGTTTATTATGACATATATATAGGTTGCGAAAGCGAAAACTTATCATCCAGCTATAGATATAAAGACACATGAAAATTGTTGATTTTTTTTTAAATCAAGTGTTGAGTTGAACAATTGAAAGCGTTAAAGTTTGTTCATAAAACAGGTTGAAACCGCTTTATTTTATTTCGGAATGAGATGAAACTTGGTAGATTTGCTCGTAATATGGGGAACAAAAATAAAATACAGTAAAAAGTATGAAAATTGAAAATTTTGTTTTCAATTTGACAACGGCTCTGTAAATGAACTTTGACTGAGGGAGAGGAAAATAGTTCTTATTTTGATATTTGACTGCGCCAAACTGTAGCATAGACAGTGGATTTATTATTCAATGGAATTTTAATATTGGAGCTGTATTTAAAAAGCAGTTTCATATAGAATTTATAAATAAATTTATTCAGATAATTTATTAAATGTATTGGGTATTTTTTTATCTGATTGTTCAAAGCCTATTTCTGGACTATTTTATCGGTGTAAGGGAGTTTCCATGAGTACCCTTCGGATTTTCTAAATTTGCAAAAAATTTTATCTGACATGGCACCCCGAAAATTTAATGTGATATGCGTGAAATTATTCCGGTCGTTTTGAGGGGTCTCTCATTACTCAACGAAACTTGGTGCCCAAGTGAGAGCAAAAAATGTCAATAGTTTCGCCTAACAAAAATAATTAAGAGGCCGTTGTCAAGTTGAAGTGTTGATTTTTTACTTTTTTGTCTAAAAGTTTGTATGTTAATGATGTTATTAGTTCAGCCACTGCAGCTATAATGCTTTAACTTTCACTTTATTCTGTCAGATAACAGTTAACAATTAAAAAATACATTTTTCTGTCTAAATTTTACTCAAAAACATTAAAATTTATGGTTTTAAACAGTAAGTTACATGGCCTTGAATGGCATAAAATTGTCCGATTTCCTTGTATACAGAAACAACAAAGAATTTAAGAAAAAATTTCTAAATTACTCAAAGGAAAACAGAAGGGAAATTAATTTAGTTATTAAACACTATTGCAACTAAATAAATTTAATTTTGAACAAAAACCAAAAAAAATACCTGTGTGTACTTCAACCCTTTAGAACAGCAAAAAACAGCGCATGGGAAATCTGCGAGATTAGGTTCTATATGATATTGCTCACAAAATGTACTTTCAACCAAATCCATGATACTGTTTACCCAAAAAGCATGCAAAGCCAGTAAAATATGGTTTGTATTTTATTTATATCATTAATTTTTGTCTGGAAAAACTGATCCAGTAGCAACAGATAGGGTCGGGTCATAATCTAGCACGCACTTTTCCTCCAAAACAAATTATGATTGCATGACCATTTCTACAAGATGTATTTAAATCCAGCATTTTTCCTCAAATGCTTAATTTTACCAAGGGGAAACACTTGTAATCAACATTAATATTTCTACCTTTTAGCAATTAACAAAATAGACACTAATAAAGTTAAAACCTTGTCAACCAAGGGAGATAATTGTAGGCACTGAAGAATGTAAACAAACTATAAAATGAAGCTTTTATTGTAAATATATGACATTGATCCATATTTAAAGAACAAAATTAGGAGGTAATAATCCGATTCCTATTTTAGAAATACAATCACAGAAAAGTCTTCATGAGATTACAAAGATAGCTTAAACATTGTTTGTGGGGAAGTGGGGGGGGGGGGGGGGTGCACATAGATGGAAAAAGCCAGGATATGTGCATATATATATAAAAGTGACATATCAGTAGGTGGAGTGGTTTCATTTGGTAACCATGGACCTTGTACACAATAAATGCACTCGGTTACTAATTTTAAAACCATGTTTTTTTGCTTTCATCATTTATTTCAAATTCTTGTATTGGTGTTTACTTGTTTACAATATATGGTTACAACATCACAGCATTATGACGTCACAGTTTGCATGATGTCATAAAGGGTACTTCAAAACTCCTGGCTGTGTAAATCTCTTTTTTTAGAAACTTCTTTGGAAATATTGCTATTAACCTATTAATAATCAGTTGAATTTTAGTAAATACAAATGTACACCCATTTCTGAACCATAATTATTTGATTTATATATTGAGTACTGTTTAAGAATGTTTGATTGTGAAATTAATACAAAGAGTAGAAAGTAAATGTAAAAATTTGTTGTAAAAGATAAGTAATGTGCCCATTTTTCTTCTTAAAAAGGTAAAATTTTTATAACTTGGGAATTCAGTATTGATATTATTTAAAGATATAGCCTTCCTATGGTTTATTATGACATATATATAGGTTGCGAAAGCGAAAACTTATCATCCAGCTATAGATATAAAGACACATGAAAATTGTTGATTTTTTTTTAAATCAAGTGTTGAGTTGAACAATTGAAAGCGTTAAAGTTTGTTCATAAAACAGGTTGAAACCGCTTTATTTTATTTCGGAATGAGATGAAACTTGGTAGATTTGCTCGTAATATGGGGAACAAAAATAAAATACAGTAAAAAGTATGAAAATTGAAAATTTTGTTTTCAATTTGACAACGGCTCTGTAAATGAACTTTGACTGAGGGAGAGGAAAATAGTTCTTATTTTGATATTTGACTGCGCCAAACTGTAGCATAGACAGTGGATTTATTATTCAATGGAATTTTAATATTGGAGCTGTATTTAAAAAGCAGTTTCATATAGAATTTATAAATAAATTTATTCAGATAATTTATTAAATGTATTGGGTATTTTTTTATCTGATTGTTCAAAGCCTATTTCTGGACTATTTTATCGGTGTAAGGGAGTTTCCATGAGTACCCTTCGGATTTTCTAAATTTGCAAAAAATTTTATCTGACATGGCACCCCGAAAATTTAATGTGATATGCGTGAAATTATTCCGGTCGTTTTGAGGGGTCTCTCATTACTCAACGAAACTTGGTGCCCAAGTGAGAGCAAAAAATGTCAATAGTTTCGCCTAACAAAAATAATTAAGAGGCCGTTGTCAAGTTGAAGTGTTGATTTTTTACTTTTTTGTCTAAAAGTTTGTATGTTAATGATGTTATTAGTTCAGCCACTGCAGCTATAATGCTTTAACTTTCACTTTATTCTGTCAGATAACAGTTAACAATTAAAAAATACATTTTTCTGTCTAAATTTTACTCAAAAACATTAAAATTTATGGTTTTAAACAGTAAGTTACATGGCCTTGAATGGCATAAAATTGTCCGATTTCCTTGTATACAGAAACAACAAAGAATTTAAGAAAAAATTTCTAAATTACTCAAAGGAAAACAGAAGGGAAATTAATTTAGTTATTAAACACTATTGCAACTAAATAAATTTAATTTTGAACAAAAACCAAAAAAAATACCTGTGTGTACTTCAACCCTTTAGAACAGCAAAAAACAGCGCATGGGAAATCTGCGAGATTAGGTTCTATATGATATTGCTCACAAAATGTACTTTCAACCAAATCCATGATACTGTTTACCCAAAAAGCATGCAAAGCCAGTAAAATATGGTTTGTATTTTATTTATATCATTAATTTTTGTCTGGAAAAACTGATCCAGTAGCAACAGATAGGGTCGGGTCATAATCTAGCACGCACTTTTCCTCCAAAACAAATTATGATTGCATGACCATTTCTACAAGATGTATTTAAATCCAGCATTTTTCCTCAAATGCTTAATTTTACCAAGGGGAAACACTTGTAATCAACATTAATATTTCTACCTTTTAGCAATTAACAAAATAGACACTAATAAAGTTAAAACCTTGTCAACCAAGGGAGATAATTGTAGGCACTGAAGAATGTAAACAAACTATAAAATGAAGCTTTTATTGTAAATATATGACATTGATCCATATTTAAAGAACAAAATTAGGAGGTAATAATCCGATTCCTATTTTAGAAATACAATCACAGAAAAGTCTTCATGAGATTACAAAGATAGCTTAAACATTGTTTGTGGGGAAGTGGGGGGGGGGGGGGGGGTGCACATAGATGGAAAAAGCCAGGATATGTGCATATATATATAAAAGTGACATATCAGTAGGTGGAGTGGTTTCATTTGGTAACCATGGACCTTGTACACAATAAATGCACTCGGTTACTAATTTTAAAACCATGTTTTTTTGCTTTCATCATTTATTTCAAATTCTTGTATTGGTGTTTACTTGTTTACAATATATGGTTACAACATCACAGCATTATGACGTCACAGTTTGCATGATGTCATAAAGGGTACTTCAAAACTCCTGGCTGTGTAAATCTCTTTTTTTAGAAACTTCTTTGGAAATATTGCTATTAACCTATTAATAATCAGTTGAATTTTAGTAAATACAAATGTACACCCATTTCTGAACCATAATTATTTGATTTATATATTGAGTACTGTTTAAGAATGTTTGATTGTGAAATTAATACAAAGAGTAGAAAGTAAATGTAAAAATTTGTTGTAAAAGATAAGTAATGTGCCCATTTTTCTTCTTAAAAAGGTAAAATTTTTATAACTTGGGAATTCAGTATTGATATTATTTAAAGATATAGCCTTCCTATGGTTTATTATGACATATATATAGGTTGCGAAAGCGAAAACTTATCATCCAGCTATAGATATAAAGACACATGAAAATTGTTGATTTTTTTTTAAATCAAGTGTTGAGTTGAACAATTGAAAGCGTTAAAGTTTGTTCATAAAACAGGTTGAAACCGCTTTATTTTATTTCGGAATGAGATGAAACTTGGTAGATTTGCTCGTAATATGGGGAACAAAAATAAAATACAGTAAAAAGTATGAAAATTGAAAATTTTGTTTTCAATTTGACAACGGCTCTGTAAATGAACTTTGACTGAGGGAGAGGAAAATAGTTCTTATTTTGATATTTGACTGCGCCAAACTGTAGCATAGACAGTGGATTTATTATTCAATGGAATTTTAATATTGGAGCTGTATTTAAAAAGCAGTTTCATATAGAATTTATAAATAAATTTATTCAGATAATTTATTAAATGTATTGGGTATTTTTTTATCTGATTGTTCAAAGCCTATTTCTGGACTATTTTATCGGTGTAAGGGAGTTTCCATGAGTACCCTTCGGATTTTCTAAATTTGCAAAAAATTTTATCTGACATGGCACCCCGAAAATTTAATGTGATATGCGTGAAATTATTCCGGTCGTTTTGAGGGGTCTCTCATTACTCAACGAAACTTGGTGCCCAAGTGAGAGCAAAAAATGTCAATAGTTTCGCCTAACAAAAATAATTAAGAGGCCGTTGTCAAGTTGAAGTGTTGATTTTTTACTTTTTTGTCTAAAAGTTTGTATGTTAATGATGTTATTAGTTCAGCCACTGCAGCTATAATGCTTTAACTTTCACTTTATTCTGTCAGATAACAGTTAACAATTAAAAAATACATTTTTCTGTCTAAATTTTACTCAAAAACATTAAAATTTATGGTTTTAAACAGTAAGTTACATGGCCTTGAATGGCATAAAATTGTCCGATTTCCTTGTATACAGAAACAACAAAGAATTTAAGAAAAAATTTCTAAATTACTCAAAGGAAAACAGAAGGGAAATTAATTTAGTTATTAAACACTATTGCAACTAAATAAATTTAATTTTGAACAAAAACCAAAAAAAATACCTGTGTGTACTTCAACCCTTTAGAACAGCAAAAAACAGCGCATGGGAAATCTGCGAGATTAGGTTCTATATGATATTGCTCACAAAATGTACTTTCAACCAAATCCATGATACTGTTTACCCAAAAAGCATGCAAAGCCAGTAAAATATGGTTTGTATTTTATTTATATCATTAATTTTTGTCTGGAAAAACTGATCCAGTAGCAACAGATAGGGTCGGGTCATAATCTAGCACGCACTTTTCCTCCAAAACAAATTATGATTGCATGACCATTTCTACAAGATGTATTTAAATCCAGCATTTTTCCTCAAATGCTTAATTTTACCAAGGGGAAACACTTGTAATCAACATTAATATTTCTACCTTTTAGCAATTAACAAAATAGACACTAATAAAGTTAAAACCTTGTCAACCAAGGGAGATAATTGTAGGCACTGAAGAATGTAAACAAACTATAAAATGAAGCTTTTATTGTAAATATATGACATTGATCCATATTTAAAGAACAAAATTAGGAGGTAATAATCCGATTCCTATTTTAGAAATACAATCACAGAAAAGTCTTCATGAGATTACAAAGATAGCTTAAACATTGTTTGTGGGGAAGTGGGGGGGGGGGGGGGGTGCACATAGATGGAAAAAGCCAGGATATGTGCATATATATATAAAAGTGACATATCAGTAGGTGGAGTGGTTTCATTTGGTAACCATGGACCTTGTACACAATAAATGCACTCGGTTACTAATTTTAAAACCATGTTTTTTTGCTTTCATCATTTATTTCAAATTCTTGTATTGGTGTTTACTTGTTTACAATATATGGTTACAACATCACAGCATTATGACGTCACAGTTTGCATGATGTCATAAAGGGTACTTCAAAACTCCTGGCTGTGTAAATCTCTTTTTTTAGAAACTTCTTTGGAAATATTGCTATTAACCTATTAATAATCAGTTGAATTTTAGTAAATACAAATGTACACCCATTTCTGAACCATAATTATTTGATTTATATATTGAGTACTGTTTAAGAATGTTTGATTGTGAAATTAATACAAAGAGTAGAAAGTAAATGTAAAAATTTGTTGTAAAAGATAAGTAATGTGCCCATTTTTCTTCTTAAAAAGGTAAAATTTTTATAACTTGGGAATTCAGTATTGATATTATTTAAAGATATAGCCTTCCTATGGTTTATTATGACATATATATAGGTTGCGAAAGCGAAAACTTATCATCCAGCTATAGATATAAAGACACATGAAAATTGTTGATTTTTTTTTAAATCAAGTGTTGAGTTGAACAATTGAAAGCGTTAAAGTTTGTTCATAAAACAGGTTGAAACCGCTTTATTTTATTTCGGAATGAGATGAAACTTGGTAGATTTGCTCGTAATATGGGGAACAAAAATAAAATACAGTAAAAAGTATGAAAATTGAAAATTTTGTTTTCAATTTGACAACGGCTCTGTAAATGAACTTTGACTGAGGGAGAGGAAAATAGTTCTTATTTTGATATTTGACTGCGCCAAACTGTAGCATAGACAGTGGATTTATTATTCAATGGAATTTTAATATTGGAGCTGTATTTAAAAAGCAGTTTCATATAGAATTTATAAATAAATTTATTCAGATAATTTATTAAATGTATTGGGTATTTTTTTATCTGATTGTTCAAAGCCTATTTCTGGACTATTTTATCGGTGTAAGGGAGTTTCCATGAGTACCCTTCGGATTTTCTAAATTTGCAAAAAATTTTATCTGACATGGCACCCCGAAAATTTAATGTGATATGCGTGAAATTATTCCGGTCGTTTTGAGGGGTCTCTCATTACTCAACGAAACTTGGTGCCCAAGTGAGAGCAAAAAATGTCAATAGTTTCGCCTAACAAAAATAATTAAGAGGCCGTTGTCAAGTTGAAGTGTTGATTTTTTACTTTTTTGTCTAAAAGTTTGTATGTTAATGATGTTATTAGTTCAGCCACTGCAGCTATAATGCTTTAACTTTCACTTTATTCTGTCAGATAACAGTTAACAATTAAAAAATACATTTTTCTGTCTAAATTTTACTCAAAAACATTAAAATTTATGGTTTTAAACAGTAAGTTACATGGCCTTGAATGGCATAAAATTGTCCGATTTCCTTGTATACAGAAACAACAAAGAATTTAAGAAAAAATTTCTAAATTACTCAAAGGAAAACAGAAGGGAAATTAATTTAGTTATTAAACACTATTGCAACTAAATAAATTTAATTTTGAACAAAAACCAAAAAAAATACCTGTGTGTACTTCAACCCTTTAGAACAGCAAAAAACAGCGCATGGGAAATCTGCGAGATTAGGTTCTATATGATATTGCTCACAAAATGTACTTTCAACCAAATCCATGATACTGTTTACCCAAAAAGCATGCAAAGCCAGTAAAATATGGTTTGTATTTTATTTATATCATTAATTTTTGTCTGGAAAAACTGATCCAGTAGCAACAGATAGGGTCGGGTCATAATCTAGCACGCACTTTTCCTCCAAAACAAATTATGATTGCATGACCATTTCTACAAGATGTATTTAAATCCAGCATTTTTCCTCAAATGCTTAATTTTACCAAGGGGAAACACTTGTAATCAACATTAATATTTCTACCTTTTAGCAATTAACAAAATAGACACTAATAAAGTTAAAACCTTGTCAACCAAGGGAGATAATTGTAGGCACTGAAGAATGTAAACAAACTATAAAATGAAGCTTTTATTGTAAATATATGACATTGATCCATATTTAAAGAACAAAATTAGGAGGTAATAATCCGATTCCTATTTTAGAAATACAATCACAGAAAAGTCTTCATGAGATTACAAAGATAGCTTAAACATTGTTTGTGGGGAAGTGGGGGGGGGGGGGGGGTGCACATAGATGGAAAAAGCCAGGATATGTGCATATATATATAAAAGTGACATATCAGTAGGTGGAGTGGTTTCATTTGGTAACCATGGACCTTGTACACAATAAATGCACTCGGTTACTAATTTTAAAACCATGTTTTTTTGCTTTCATCATTTATTTCAAATTCTTGTATTGGTGTTTACTTGTTTACAATATATGGTTACAACATCACAGCATTATGACGTCACAGTTTGCATGATGTCATAAAGGGTACTTCAAAACTCCTGGCTGTGTAAATCTCTTTTTTTAGAAACTTCTTTGGAAATATTGCTATTAACCTATTAATAATCAGTTGAATTTTAGTAAATACAAATGTACACCCATTTCTGAACCATAATTATTTGATTTATATATTGAGTACTGTTTAAGAATGTTTGATTGTGAAATTAATACAAAGAGTAGAAAGTAAATGTAAAAATTTGTTGTAAAAGATAAGTAATGTGCCCATTTTTCTTCTTAAAAAGGTAAAATTTTTATAACTTGGGAATTCAGTATTGATATTATTTAAAGATATAGCCTTCCTATGGTTTATTATGACATATATATAGGTTGCGAAAGCGAAAACTTATCATCCAGCTATAGATATAAAGACACATGAAAATTGTTGATTTTTTTTTAAATCAAGTGTTGAGTTGAACAATTGAAAGCGTTAAAGTTTGTTCATAAAACAGGTTGAAACCGCTTTATTTTATTTCGGAATGAGATGAAACTTGGTAGATTTGCTCGTAATATGGGGAACAAAAATAAAATACAGTAAAAAGTATGAAAATTGAAAATTTTGTTTTCAATTTGACAACGGCTCTGTAAATGAACTTTGACTGAGGGAGAGGAAAATAGTTCTTATTTTGATATTTGACTGCGCCAAACTGTAGCATAGACAGTGGATTTATTATTCAATGGAATTTTAATATTGGAGCTGTATTTAAAAAGCAGTTTCATATAGAATTTATAAATAAATTTATTCAGATAATTTATTAAATGTATTGGGTATTTTTTTATCTGATTGTTCAAAGCCTATTTCTGGACTATTTTATCGGTGTAAGGGAGTTTCCATGAGTACCCTTCGGATTTTCTAAATTTGCAAAAAATTTTATCTGACATGGCACCCCGAAAATTTAATGTGATATGCGTGAAATTATTCCGGTCGTTTTGAGGGGTCTCTCATTACTCAACGAAACTTGGTGCCCAAGTGAGAGCAAAAAATGTCAATAGTTTCGCCTAACAAAAATAATTAAGAGGCCGTTGTCAAGTTGAAGTGTTGATTTTTTACTTTTTTGTCTAAAAGTTTGTATGTTAATGATGTTATTAGTTCAGCCACTGCAGCTATAATGCTTTAACTTTCACTTTATTCTGTCAGATAACAGTTAACAATTAAAAAATACATTTTTCTGTCTAAATTTTACTCAAAAACATTAAAATTTATGGTTTTAAACAGTAAGTTACATGGCCTTGAATGGCATAAAATTGTCCGATTTCCTTGTATACAGAAACAACAAAGAATTTAAGAAAAAATTTCTAAATTACTCAAAGGAAAACAGAAGGGAAATTAATTTAGTTATTAAACACTATTGCAACTAAATAAATTTAATTTTGAACAAAAACCAAAAAAAATACCTGTGTGTACTTCAACCCTTTAGAACAGCAAAAAACAGCGCATGGGAAATCTGCGAGATTAGGTTCTATATGATATTGCTCACAAAATGTACTTTCAACCAAATCCATGATACTGTTTACCCAAAAAGCATGCAAAGCCAGTAAAATATGGTTTGTATTTTATTTATATCATTAATTTTTGTCTGGAAAAACTGATCCAGTAGCAACAGATAGGGTCGGGTCATAATCTAGCACGCACTTTTCCTCCAAAACAAATTATGATTGCATGACCATTTCTACAAGATGTATTTAAATCCAGCATTTTTCCTCAAATGCTTAATTTTACCAAGGGGAAACACTTGTAATCAACATTAATATTTCTACCTTTTAGCAATTAACAAAATAGACACTAATAAAGTTAAAACCTTGTCAACCAAGGGAGATAATTGTAGGCACTGAAGAATGTAAACAAACTATAAAATGAAGCTTTTATTGTAAATATATGACATTGATCCATATTTAAAGAACAAAATTAGGAGGTAATAATCCGATTCCTATTTTAGAAATACAATCACAGAAAAGTCTTCATGAGATTACAAAGATAGCTTAAACATTGTTTGTGGGGAAGTGGGGGGGGGGGGGGGGTGCACATAGATGGAAAAAGCCAGGATATGTGCATATATATATAAAAGTGACATATCAGTAGGTGGAGTGGTTTCATTTGGTAACCATGGACCTTGTACACAATAAATGCACTCGGTTACTAATTTTAAAACCATGTTTTTTTGCTTTCATCATTTATTTCAAATTCTTGTATTGGTGTTTACTTGTTTACAATATATGGTTACAACATCACAGCATTATGACGTCACAGTTTGCATGATGTCATAAAGGGTACTTCAAAACTCCTGGCTGTGTAAATCTCTTTTTTTAGAAACTTCTTTGGAAATATTGCTATTAACCTATTAATAATCAGTTGAATTTTAGTAAATACAAATGTACACCCATTTCTGAACCATAATTATTTGATTTATATATTGAGTACTGTTTAAGAATGTTTGATTGTGAAATTAATACAAAGAGTAGAAAGTAAATGTAAAAATTTGTTGTAAAAGATAAGTAATGTGCCCATTTTTCTTCTTAAAAAGGTAAAATTTTTATAACTTGGGAATTCAGTATTGATATTATTTAAAGATATAGCCTTCCTATGGTTTATTATGACATATATATAGGTTGCGAAAGCGAAAACTTATCATCCAGCTATAGATATAAAGACACATGAAAATTGTTGATTTTTTTTTAAATCAAGTGTTGAGTTGAACAATTGAAAGCGTTAAAGTTTGTTCATAAAACAGGTTGAAACCGCTTTATTTTATTTCGGAATGAGATGAAACTTGGTAGATTTGCTCGTAATATGGGGAACAAAAATAAAATACAGTAAAAAGTATGAAAATTGAAAATTTTGTTTTCAATTTGACAACGGCTCTGTAAATGAACTTTGACTGAGGGAGAGGAAAATAGTTCTTATTTTGATATTTGACTGCGCCAAACTGTAGCATAGACAGTGGATTTATTATTCAATGGAATTTTAATATTGGAGCTGTATTTAAAAAGCAGTTTCATATAGAATTTATAAATAAATTTATTCAGATAATTTATTAAATGTATTGGGTATTTTTTTATCTGATTGTTCAAAGCCTATTTCTGGACTATTTTATCGGTGTAAGGGAGTTTCCATGAGTACCCTTCGGATTTTCTAAATTTGCAAAAAATTTTATCTGACATGGCACCCCGAAAATTTAATGTGATATGCGTGAAATTATTCCGGTCGTTTTGAGGGGTCTCTCATTACTCAACGAAACTTGGTGCCCAAGTGAGAGCAAAAAATGTCAATAGTTTCGCCTAACAAAAATAATTAAGAGGCCGTTGTCAAGTTGAAGTGTTGATTTTTTACTTTTTTGTCTAAAAGTTTGTATGTTAATGATGTTATTAGTTCAGCCACTGCAGCTATAATGCTTTAACTTTCACTTTATTCTGTCAGATAACAGTTAACAATTAAAAAATACATTTTTCTGTCTAAATTTTACTCAAAAACATTAAAATTTATGGTTTTAAACAGTAAGTTACATGGCCTTGAATGGCATAAAATTGTCCGATTTCCTTGTATACAGAAACAACAAAGAATTTAAGAAAAAATTTCTAAATTACTCAAAGGAAAACAGAAGGGAAATTAATTTAGTTATTAAACACTATTGCAACTAAATAAATTTAATTTTGAACAAAAACCAAAAAAAATACCTGTGTGTACTTCAACCCTTTAGAACAGCAAAAAACAGCGCATGGGAAATCTGCGAGATTAGGTTCTATATGATATTGCTCACAAAATGTACTTTCAACCAAATCCATGATACTGTTTACCCAAAAAGCATGCAAAGCCAGTAAAATATGGTTTGTATTTTATTTATATCATTAATTTTTGTCTGGAAAAACTGATCCAGTAGCAACAGATAGGGTCGGGTCATAATCTAGCACGCACTTTTCCTCCAAAACAAATTATGATTGCATGACCATTTCTACAAGATGTATTTAAATCCAGCATTTTTCCTCAAATGCTTAATTTTACCAAGGGGAAACACTTGTAATCAACATTAATATTTCTACCTTTTAGCAATTAACAAAATAGACACTAATAAAGTTAAAACCTTGTCAACCAAGGGAGATAATTGTAGGCACTGAAGAATGTAAACAAACTATAAAATGAAGCTTTTATTGTAAATATATGACATTGATCCATATTTAAAGAACAAAATTAGGAGGTAATAATCCGATTCCTATTTTAGAAATACAATCACAGAAAAGTCTTCATGAGATTACAAAGATAGCTTAAACATTGTTTGTGGGGAAGTGGGGGGGGGGGGGGGGTGCACATAGATGGAAAAAGCCAGGATATGTGCATATATATATAAAAGTGACATATCAGTAGGTGGAGTGGTTTCATTTGGTAACCATGGACCTTGTACACAATAAATGCACTCGGTTACTAATTTTAAAACCATGTTTTTTTGCTTTCATCATTTATTTCAAATTCTTGTATTGGTGTTTACTTGTTTACAATATATGGTTACAACATCACAGCATTATGACGTCACAGTTTGCATGATGTCATAAAGGGTACTTCAAAACTCCTGGCTGTGTAAATCTCTTTTTTTAGAAACTTCTTTGGAAATATTGCTATTAACCTATTAATAATCAGTTGAATTTTAGTAAATACAAATGTACACCCATTTCTGAACCATAATTATTTGATTTATATATTGAGTACTGTTTAAGAATGTTTGATTGTGAAATTAATACAAAGAGTAGAAAGTAAATGTAAAAATTTGTTGTAAAAGATAAGTAATGTGCCCATTTTTCTTCTTAAAAAGGTAAAATTTTTATAACTTGGGAATTCAGTATTGATATTATTTAAAGATATAGCCTTCCTATGGTTTATTATGACATATATATAGGTTGCGAAAGCGAAAACTTATCATCCAGCTATAGATATAAAGACACATGAAAATTGTTGATTTTTTTTTAAATCAAGTGTTGAGTTGAACAATTGAAAGCGTTAAAGTTTGTTCATAAAACAGGTTGAAACCGCTTTATTTTATTTCGGAATGAGATGAAACTTGGTAGATTTGCTCGTAATATGGGGAACAAAAATAAAATACAGTAAAAAGTATGAAAATTGAAAATTTTGTTTTCAATTTGACAACGGCTCTGTAAATGAACTTTGACTGAGGGAGAGGAAAATAGTTCTTATTTTGATATTTGACTGCGCCAAACTGTAGCATAGACAGTGGATTTATTATTCAATGGAATTTTAATATTGGAGCTGTATTTAAAAAGCAGTTTCATATAGAATTTATAAATAAATTTATTCAGATAATTTATTAAATGTATTGGGTATTTTTTTATCTGATTGTTCAAAGCCTATTTCTGGACTATTTTATCGGTGTAAGGGAGTTTCCATGAGTACCCTTCGGATTTTCTAAATTTGCAAAAAATTTTATCTGACATGGCACCCCGAAAATTTAATGTGATATGCGTGAAATTATTCCGGTCGTTTTGAGGGGTCTCTCATTACTCAACGAAACTTGGTGCCCAAGTGAGAGCAAAAAATGTCAATAGTTTCGCCTAACAAAAATAATTAAGAGGCCGTTGTCAAGTTGAAGTGTTGATTTTTTACTTTTTTGTCTAAAAGTTTGTATGTTAATGATGTTATTAGTTCAGCCACTGCAGCTATAATGCTTTAACTTTCACTTTATTCTGTCAGATAACAGTTAACAATTAAAAAATACATTTTTCTGTCTAAATTTTACTCAAAAACATTAAAATTTATGGTTTTAAACAGTAAGTTACATGGCCTTGAATGGCATAAAATTGTCCGATTTCCTTGTATACAGAAACAACAAAGAATTTAAGAAAAAATTTCTAAATTACTCAAAGGAAAACAGAAGGGAAATTAATTTAGTTATTAAACACTATTGCAACTAAATAAATTTAATTTTGAACAAAAACCAAAAAAAATACCTGTGTGTACTTCAACCCTTTAGAACAGCAAAAAACAGCGCATGGGAAATCTGCGAGATTAGGTTCTATATGATATTGCTCACAAAATGTACTTTCAACCAAATCCATGATACTGTTTACCCAAAAAGCATGCAAAGCCAGTAAAATATGGTTTGTATTTTATTTATATCATTAATTTTTGTCTGGAAAAACTGATCCAGTAGCAACAGATAGGGTCGGGTCATAATCTAGCACGCACTTTTCCTCCAAAACAAATTATGATTGCATGACCATTTCTACAAGATGTATTTAAATCCAGCATTTTTCCTCAAATGCTTAATTTTACCAAGGGGAAACACTTGTAATCAACATTAATATTTCTACCTTTTAGCAATTAACAAAATAGACACTAATAAAGTTAAAACCTTGTCAACCAAGGGAGATAATTGTAGGCACTGAAGAATGTAAACAAACTATAAAATGAAGCTTTTATTGTAAATATATGACATTGATCCATATTTAAAGAACAAAATTAGGAGGTAATAATCCGATTCCTATTTTAGAAATACAATCACAGAAAAGTCTTCATGAGATTACAAAGATAGCTTAAACATTGTTTGTGGGGAAGTGGGGGGGGGGGGGGGGTGCACATAGATGGAAAAAGCCAGGATATGTGCATATATATATAAAAGTGACATATCAGTAGGTGGAGTGGTTTCATTTGGTAACCATGGACCTTGTACACAATAAATGCACTCGGTTACTAATTTTAAAACCATGTTTTTTTGCTTTCATCATTTATTTCAAATTCTTGTATTGGTGTTTACTTGTTTACAATATATGGTTACAACATCACAGCATTATGACGTCACAGTTTGCATGATGTCATAAAGGGTACTTCAAAACTCCTGGCTGTGTAAATCTCTTTTTTTAGAAACTTCTTTGGAAATATTGCTATTAACCTATTAATAATCAGTTGAATTTTAGTAAATACAAATGTACACCCATTTCTGAACCATAATTATTTGATTTATATATTGAGTACTGTTTAAGAATGTTTGATTGTGAAATTAATACAAAGAGTAGAAAGTAAATGTAAAAATTTGTTGTAAAAGATAAGTAATGTGCCCATTTTTCTTCTTAAAAAGGTAAAATTTTTATAACTTGGGAATTCAGTATTGATATTATTTAAAGATATAGCCTTCCTATGGTTTATTATGACATATATATAGGTTGCGAAAGCGAAAACTTATCATCCAGCTATAGATATAAAGACACATGAAAATTGTTGATTTTTTTTTAAATCAAGTGTTGAGTTGAACAATTGAAAGCGTTAAAGTTTGTTCATAAAACAGGTTGAAACCGCTTTATTTTATTTCGGAATGAGATGAAACTTGGTAGATTTGCTCGTAATATGGGGAACAAAAATAAAATACAGTAAAAAGTATGAAAATTGAAAATTTTGTTTTCAATTTGACAACGGCTCTGTAAATGAACTTTGACTGAGGGAGAGGAAAATAGTTCTTATTTTGATATTTGACTGCGCCAAACTGTAGCATAGACAGTGGATTTATTATTCAATGGAATTTTAATATTGGAGCTGTATTTAAAAAGCAGTTTCATATAGAATTTATAAATAAATTTATTCAGATAATTTATTAAATGTATTGGGTATTTTTTTATCTGATTGTTCAAAGCCTATTTCTGGACTATTTTATCGGTGTAAGGGAGTTTCCATGAGTACCCTTCGGATTTTCTAAATTTGCAAAAAATTTTATCTGACATGGCACCCCGAAAATTTAATGTGATATGCGTGAAATTATTCCGGTCGTTTTGAGGGGTCTCTCATTACTCAACGAAACTTGGTGCCCAAGTGAGAGCAAAAAATGTCAATAGTTTCGCCTATACAAAAATAATTAAGAGGCCGTTGTCAAATACAGCTTTTTCAACAGAACAATCAAAGAATGGAATCAAATACCACCACATATCATAGACATTAGGGACTATGACGCCTTCAAGACCAGGCTCGTAGATTACCTATCGACAAGAATGTAATGCAGTCATCAGTTTTTAACCCTCACATGTACATATGATTTTAAAGAGCAACATTTGAATGACGCCACTTTGCGATGGGTTTACAAGTCACCGATGTAGATGTAGATTTAGATGCAGTTAGGGACAGTTAGCGGGCAATATTTATTTGAGGGCGGGGCCGGTGCAGAGATGGACGCGACAGATATTTTTTTTTGAAAAATAATTAACGGGCTATTTTTTTTCAACAGACTTTTGGCGGGGAATATACTTTTTTACTCTTGACAAGGAGTAAAAAATAAGTAAATTTCAAACATAGAAAAAGGTATTTAAAGAACAATAAAAAACAAAATATATAATACAGTATATAATTTTTTTTGTATATTGAAAATGTAACTATGTGCATTGGAATAACATGAGTTATGAATTATATGAGTGTGTGTTATCTTTATTTAATGATTTATAGCAGGACTTTTATTTTTAAATATGTTGAGGTTGGGGTAAAAAAAATTTTTGTAAAGATTATTATTTTTAAATTGTAAGTTTCATTTACGGGCCCCACCCTCAAATAAATATTGCACAGTCCATTAGTCCATCCGGAATCTCGGACGCGACGGTAATATTCGGCCATCTAGTCATGTTGTCTACATAGTGCGATAAATTAAATCTTTGCCCTTGCTGAAAATATTTAACCATAAGAGACATTACATTTTGCATAATTGCAATAGCTGTTAGGGATTTGTTTAAAGCGTTTTAACAGTTTATTTCGAATTATTGGAAGTCGTTATTATTAAGGACGATTCCAAACTCATACGAAAGCACTAAAATAGCAGATGACGGGTGCACCATGGCATGAACATTTGCGTCGTAGCTTTGCACAAACTTGTAATTCGAACTCTTTTCAGACTGGATATTCATGAAATAGTAAATTAATTTTCCACTGCAATACAAATATTGCCCTTGGCTTAGACCGTGGTTGCACCTGGAGGAAAATAAACTTACTATTCAACTCATACAATATCAATAAGTATAAACTACGAATGTGTGTGTGTGTGTGTGTGTGTGTGTGTGTGTGGGTGTGTGTGTGTGTGTGTGTGTGTGTGTGTGTGTGTGTGTGTGTGTGTGTGTGTGTGTGTGTGTGTGGGTGTGTGTGTGTGTGTGTGTGAGGGGGTGTGTGTGAGGGTGTGAGGGTGGGTGTGTGTGTGTGTGTGCAAGGAAACAATGTCAGTGATCGAAATAAAGTTAGCCAAAATATAGTCCGATAATCCTCTGCCGTCCAACGCTTTTTCTCGGACTAGCTAAAATAATGTAGCTCCATTTTTTTATCATGAGGTCCCTTTATTAGTAATGGAGCAGCCGTGGAGTGACTCACACTGTTGCGTTTACAAATGTTTTCAGCTACTAATTTGAACTTTGAGTGTTTCTAACTTTAATATAATTTTTACAAAAAATTTGCTAGCTCATGAGCTGGTGTTATCTATACTGTTGATCATTGGGGTGCTAAGACTTCTTTCAGAGTGTGTTCGACTCCATAAAATAACAAATATTCGTCGTAAACAGTTAATGTTGACAGAAAATTATCTACTCCTTTTTAATAATCAGATATATGAGATGATTTTACCCACCATAACACTACTCAGGCGCCTAATTCTATACTAATTGTTGTGACTTGTTATTAAAAAAATACAGGGAGGTGCCATAGACTTCGACCTGCCAAGATCGGGGGTGTTCACCGAGAAATTCGGATTCTTCCCCCATTAAAAACTGAATGCCATGATAAAAAATTTCCAGAGGCTGTAAACCTTAATGAAACACAAACAAATGTCTTCCAGCTTCCTTTTCCAATTAATATGGACGCCATGAACATGCCGAAAAATTGCTAAAAGTGACGTTCAACCAGCAAAGTGTCATTGACCCTAATCGTAATTGAACAGACAGGTTTTCTGTCGAATGACGGTGTATTCACCGGGTACTTTTGTTTCCTCATCAATCTTTCAATGAAAACTGGCAGCCATAAAATAGTTGAAAAATTGCTGAAAGTGGCAAACAAACAAAACACGTGTGCCTAAATATATCCATCTTCCGCTTTTATTTATTTTTTTAGAAATACCACTTACAAATGTAATAAACCAGATTCATTTGAAGTTTCATTGTTTATAAACAATTAAGTTGAAGTTAAATACTAGACCATAAAAATGTTTTAAGAGTTATCTGCATGTCTTTTGTGTCTTTCGATGGTGGTCTTGTAATTTGGATATAATCGCAAAAGACTGAAATGCATGTTTGCCTTAATAAATAGGGAATGTTTTACAATTTGTTGGAAGGTTTTAGGTCGGTTTAAATAAAAGTTATGAGAAGTTGATTACATAAAATAGGTATCATCTTTAGAGAATGTTCTTAAAAATGATTGGAAAAGTGACTTAGTTCCCAAGTTTGGAAATTTATGGGGAAAAAAATCATAAAACGATTCCGTAATACTAGTAGTAGGTACACAACTATCAATTCATGTGCCAAATTTATTTGAAGTTTCAGAGATTTGGGTTAAAAACTGTAGGAGAAATTGGTTACAAAAAATAGGTCCCGTCGTCTACAAATGTTCTGAAACATGTTTAAGTTCCCAGGTCTGGAAAATTGGAGAAAAAGTCCTTGAACTCTTCCATAATAGACGCACAACTTCCGAATACTTGTGCAATCTTTATGTGAAGTTTTAGAGATCTGAGTTGAAAACTGTAGAAGGAGTTTACACAAAATAAATACCTTATTTTCCCCACTCTCTCGCCCTCCCATCCGCCCGCCCGACTTCACCATTTGCACTTCGTTCAACCCGTCCAAAAATAGAAACAATAGTGACCAGATGCGACATGTAATTTCGTCTGTCAAAAAAGTCATGTTTTCGCCTTCAATATTCCATAAAGGGAAAACAAAAACAGGAAATGGCGAAATGTACCTAATACACTATTTGAAATACGCAAAGAGGCATAACTCGTACATAACTTTAATTCTGCACTACAGGAATTTTCCTATAACAGATCTTATGTATGACCGATATGCAGCACCTAAGTATTTAAACATCTATTGTTTTAGATTAATAAAAATTCAAACACCTTTGTTAAGCATTGACTTTTGCAAGTGCATGACAGTCTGCAACTGAACAAGTGGAAATTTTTTTGGCACTTTTAGACCTTTCTGAACAAGTATGTTGAATTTCATAAATAAATGACTAAATAACTAAATGACTGGCGATTTACTATTTTTCCGGGTTAAATTTTTTTAAATGTGTATCGAATTCTTTCATACATTTTTACAATTTGCTTGTTTCAGCAAATTTCAGCTATATTATAGCATCACTTTTTTATTACTGGAATACCCGATGAAAAGTACTATGACGACATTACCTTCGGAAAGAAAACGTTAATCCTTACCAGTTAATGTTAGAGTTGAGCCCACCCGGTCAAAGTTTGAACTCTCCACCTTAACACTGAGACGCCGCTTATGAATAGTAGATGACTAACTACTTTTGACTATTAGGATAAAACAATTAACCACGCTGCTGTCTCGGAGCTCTATTTGCAGAATATTGGGAGGATATAAAAACATTTTAAGATTATTTGTATACGTTTACTTGCTGAACAGTTGCTGCTTACAGTTATATAGTTTTAAAAATGACAACAACAAAAATAAAAAAACGGAAAAAATAGGAAACGTGTCATGAAGGGCAATAATTTCTATAAGAAGATTTTAAATTTCGGTCATGCTTTCTATATATATTTGTAGATCGTCAATTAAATAAAAGCATTTTACATTTTTTCTCTCTTTATATACTTACACTTATCCTTTTGTACATATCCTTTTATATTTTCTTATATACTCGCTTAAAAAAGAAACGCAACTTACAAAAAATGGGAATTTTACTTCATATATTATTTTAACAATTTATCATATAAAGGATTGATTCAGAAATGTAAAAATGGCACACTTCTTGTTCATGACTTCTTTTACCATGGAATATAACATTGTGTCGCATATTGTCAATAAATCACGCAAAAATGTCAGTATCTGTTGTGCCCACCATTTGCTTGTAACACAGCCCTTACTCTTCTTGGCATGGATTCAATTAAAAGTTTGAGTAAGAACTCGCGGTATCCTTTGCCACTCATACTGAAGTGCCTGCTCTAATTGTTGTCGATTTTTGCGGCGGTAGTTGTCGTTGGGGCACACGCCGATCAAGTTCATTCCACAGATGTTCATTTGGGTTAAGATCCGGAGATCGTGATGGCCAACGGATCAAATTGAAATTCTGTTGCTCTAAAAAATCTACTGTTACAGTTTTGCTCAAAACATTCATTTCGGCGCCTGTACACTCGTATGCGACCATATCGCTTTTCAAGCTGAAAACGTGACTCGTCGCTGAACCACACTCTTCTCACAAGTTCTGAAAATTCCATACACGATCGGTAGTACACCATCTAACCCTTGCTCGGCAGTGTTGGCGTCTCAGTGTTGATCTGACGTAAGGTCTTTTTGCCCGCAACCCACGAGAGCGTAACCGATTGCGTACTGTCTGTGGTGATATACGGCGCAACCCAGGGACGTTTACAGCTGTTCCTTTAAAGCCATAGTCCTGTTCCGTAGATTGAATAATCTAATGCAACGATCCTGCGTTCGAGTTGTAACACCCTTAACGTAGTCGGTCTGTCGTAGTACCAAGCAGTTGGTAATGCCTCCAAAGGCAACACCATTCTGTGATTCCCCGTCCTCGATTCGACCGATAGCTTTTTTCCGGGTAGCAGCATCTAACCTTTGCATAGCGTCACCCCATCAGAATTTTATTTTACTAATGCAGTCAAGAAAAGAAATAGCGGGGTTTTATATCGATTGTATGAGTTAAAAAAATAACTATGATTTGCACGTGAAGTCGCCCCTGTTTTCACCAATGCGTATTTCATAGTGTGTTCCAGATTTCTACCACAGTCGTTCACGGTTGGATAAACTTAAATGCTTTCACCTGGAAACCTTTAATTAAGGTGTAATTATGATGTTGTGTATATATATTTGAATATTTATAAGTTATTTATCCGCAAAACAAATAATTTGAAAAAAAATTATCCGATATTGGGTTTCTTTTTTGAGTGAGTATATGTTACTAAATATAATTAAAAAATACTAAGTTTTATAACTATGATCCATATAGAATATAGTGTGTCTGGCTCTGTACCACTTATTTGTATTTATGTACTTCCCTAATCACGTTTTTGTCTGTATTGTACCATTGTAACAGTACAAATATTTCTATTTCTATTGTTGAAGATAACAACCAAAACCGCAAAAAGAAAAAATAGGTAGTACAGGACAATAAATAAAGAGTGATAGTCAATATCGTTTATGCCAACTGAGATCTGGTTTTGATGATCATTTCATTTGTTTACAGTTTCTCTCTATCAAATATAGTGCTCAAGATAGGACGGGTAGTTCTGAAAATTCCATACACGATCGGTAGTACACCATCTAACCCTTGCTCGGCGGTGTTGGCGTCTCAGTGTTGATCTGACGTAAGGTCTTTTTGCCCGCAACCCACGAGAGCGTAACCGATTGCGTACTGTCTGTGGTGATATACGGCGCAACCCAGGGACGTTTACAGCTGTTCCTTTAAAGCCATAGTCCTGTTCCGTAGATGGAATAATCTAATGCAACGATCATGCGCTCGAGTTGTAACACCCTGAACGTAGTCGGTCTGTCGTAGTACCAAGCTGCTGGTAATGCCTCCAAAGGCAACACCATTCTGTGATTCCCCGTCCTCGATTCGACCGACAGTTATATTCCGGGTAGCAGCATCTAACCTTTGCATAGCGTCACCTCATCAGAATTTTATTTTACTAATGCAGTCAAGAAAAGAAATAGCGGGGTTTTATATCGATTGTCTGAGTTAAAAAAATAACTATGATTTGCACGTGAAGTCGCCCCTGTTTTCAGCAATGCGTAATTCATAGTGTGTTCCAGATTTCTACCACAGTCGTTCACGGTTGGATAAACTTAAATGCTTTCACCTGGAAACCTTTAATTAAGGTGTAATTATGATGTGTATATATATTTGAATATTTATAAGTTATTTATCCGCAAAACAAATGATTTGAAAAAAAATTATCCGATATTGGGTTTCTTTTTTGAGTGAGTATATGTTACTAAATATAATTAAAAAATACTAAGTTTTATAACTATGATCCATATAGAATATAGTGTGTCTGGCTTTGTCCCACTTATTTGTTGTATTTATGTACTTCCCTAATCACGTTTTTGTCTGTATTGTACATTGTAACAGTACAAATATTTCTATTTCTATTGTTGAAGATAACAACCAAAACCGCAAAAAGAAAAAATAGGTAGTACAGGACAATAAATAAAGAGTGATAGTCAATATCGTTTATGCCAACTGAGATCTGGTTTTGATGATCATTTCATTTGTTTACAGTTTCTCTCTATCAAATATAGTGCTCAAGATAGGACAAGTAGTTGTTAATATTATAATTAGTCATCTAACCATTGGGTCTAAATGGAGGATATTTTGATTTTGACGTTCTGATCATCCGGCTTCTGTTAAATCTAACGATTTGGATTTAGATGAATGGTAGTTAGACAGACTTTCATTGTCGTATGTTCATACCTTAACTCTTTTCATTTTAATGTTCTCCTCTAGAGATACTGGACCAGTTTCAACCAGTTTGAGTTCGAATGGTGAAGGTTTTTCCGGTACCCCCCACACCCGTCAGGCTTCAAGTAGCATTACATTGACGACCACACAGACGGCCTGTGAATCTACTGTTGTTAATAAATATGGCGGCCACAGATTGTTGTAGTTACAAACTGTAATACATTAATATTAAATGCACCCATAACAAAATTTATATAAAAATGACAGACATACCAACTTACCATTACACCGGTATGGTTGTTAATTATTATTTTAATAAACTTTTTAACTAGTCACTTTGTTGTTTGATATCTCAAAATAAACTTAAGTCATATCCTAGACTACCAATGTAAAATCAAAATTATTGCCTTTTGATTGTTTAATAAGTGCTGCTTTTTAAAACTTTGGATGGAGTCATCAACAGCAAAAAATTCTGCCCGAGAAAAGAGAAAAAAACATCAGCTCTAAATGTGCTGAAATTGACTTGTTCAGTTCCCTAGAAATCCTAGAATACATATACTTAAACACAAAGACTAAGTTGTTTTTTAGTATTCCATTAATATTACTGGTTTAGTTACTGAATAGAAAAATGTTTCTTCATTCGTGAAACGTTTAGTATGACAATGTTCATTGCTTCGTGTTGTTGGAATGTGCGAATTTTACAAACATCAGTCCTTTTTAACACTTTTATCTCAAGAAAGAAAATTTTGGTGACCAAATTTTGAAAACTTTCTTTGAGTAATCTAAAGGAAGAAATTCACTACAATATGATATAGGATTAAACACCGTTTTCAATGGATTTATGGGTATATCAACAAGACCGACTCACTCACAAAAGTTGGTCTTGTTGATATACCGATAAATCCATTGAAAATGGTGTTTAATCCTTATAATTCTTTAAAATTGCATTAAGAAATTAATTTATCTAGCGTGTTTCTCAACTTCATATTTCTTTGTGTATTTGGTAGCGGGATTGACTGAAAGTATTAACATTTTGTTTATTTTTACCTATTATTCGATAAACCATTATCTGATTTTAATAAACACAATTTAGTTTTACATCAATCTATAACCATATTTTCTGTATCGAACACAAATTTAACAAATCATTAATGATAATTCATCAAACAAATAATTTGTAAGTTGATCGCTACTTTCGATATTGAAAGCTGCCATCTTTGTTTACGTTGGTAATGGTAAAAATAGTTCGGTCAACGTCATTTATCCAAAAAATTAGGTCAACTTCATTTATCAAAAAATAAGTTTTGTTGAAAACCTCAACCGGAAGTAATCTCAACCACTGAAATAAACGTATTCCTAAATATGCAAATCATCTTAGAATTATTAAAGAATAAACAGCTTGACTTTAAGATAATAGAGGAGTAAAAACCTACGTTGATATCATAAAGAAAATTATATTCATGAACTAAATTATTAATATTAATAAATTAATGAAATTCAAGCTATAAATAAAACATCCCATAAAAATAGGGATTTAAAAAACCTTTTCCGTACCACAATGGTAAACACCAATCAAGCTCTTTGGACTTCTTTAATTGCAAAATGTAAAGAATTTACTAAAAACAGTCACACAAAAACATAATTACCACACGTGCTTAAGTAAATGATTGAAAAAATCTGGATAATATTTTGTACGGTTGTTTACGGGATGATAAAGTAGAAAAGAAAATAAAAAATTACATAGTTGAAACATAAACATAAAAAAAACAAAGCAGCTCTTATAATATTTATAGATTATTAACGTTTTTTGAAATGAGATGCGTTTTCTCGTCCATACCTCATTGAAGGGGGACAGCCCTGAGATGAGATGACGATAAAATGCATTGAGTTTCATAAAACTTAAATAATCTGTTTATCGCTGTTTTGTAACATTGTGACGTCACAGTGTTTACTTAACGACGTCTTGACAGCGAGCTGAGATGGGTACATCTCACGATAGTAGAGTGAGATGGACTAACATCGCACACAAAGATCAAAGGAAAATACTGCAAAATAGCGATAAGTATTATTAGCATGTACATCAGAATATGAGAACATAATTTCAAGATAAGGGAGGGACCTCGTTATTGTTGAATATTATTAAAATTGATTACAGTTAATAAAAATATGTAAAAATATGATCTGAAAAAAGTGAAATGTCCAATATAGCATGTATAGTTCCCCCACCTGAATAATATTAAAAGTTATATTCTCAAAATGATAAATTATGTTTCATGGGTGAAAGAAACGCATACTTACTACTATCATTGTTTAATCAACATCAAACAGCAAAAGTGTCAATTGCACATCAAAGTATAGTTAAATCATTGATATTTACTAGTATAATTCATTTATTTATATTAATAATTAATTTAATACTATTAGTAAATGATTGAAAAAATCTGGATAATATTTTGTACGGTTGTTTACGGGATGATAAAGTAGAAAAGAAAATAAAAAATTACATAGTTGAAACATAAACATAAAAAAAACAAAGCAGCTCTTATAATATTTATAGATTATTAACGTTTTTTGAAATGAGATGCGTTTTCTCGTCCATACCTCATTGAAGGGGGACAGCCCTGAGATGAGATGACGATAAAATGCATTGAGTTTCATAAAACTTAAATAATCTGTTTATCGCTGTTTTGTAACATTGTGACGTCACAGTGTTTACTTAACGACGTCTTGACAGCGAGCTGAGATGGGTACATCTCACGATAGTAGAGTGAGATGGACTAACATCGCACACAAAGATCAAAGGAAAATACTGCAAAATAGCGATAAGTATTATTAGCATGTACATCAGAATATGAGAACATAATTTCAAGATAAGGGAGGGACCTCGTTATTGTTGAATATTATTAAAATTGATTACAGTTAATAAAAATATGTAAAAATATGATCTGAAAAAAGTGAAATGTCCAATATAGCATGTATAGTTCCCCCACCTGAATAATATTAAAAGTTATGTTCTCAAAATGATAAATTATGTTTCATGGGTGAAAGAAACGCATACTTACTACTATCATTGTTTAATCAACATCAAACAGCAAAAGTGTCAATTGCACATCAAAGTATAGTTAAATCATTGATATTTACTAGTATAATTCATTTATTTATATTAATAATTAATTTAATACTATTAGTAAATATTTTAGTATTATTAATTATTGTTAACGAATGAAATTTATTGGCGGGCTATGAGGTTAAAAGTCGCTGAAATACCTAAAACCCCAAAACACCTTATTCATCAAATGAAAGCTTAGTGAAAAGAAAATTTTAAAAAATTGTCATCTTTTTTTCTAAGTACTTTCTTGGCTTACATATATGTTTACAAAGAATAGCTCTTATGAAATAGGAAATTATATAATACTAATATAATAAAATAACAAACCTACTAGTTATGGAAATAAAACTATTTTAACCTGAGTACCAGTAATTTAATCTTGCATGTAATAGTTGTGTGTTTGGTCTTATGCATTTAGTTATTATTTACAAATAATAAAATACATACCATCTATCTATGCCAGAACAATGCTGACTTAATATTGGAACTGATTGTTTTGTTTTCATTGTCAAATAAGGACTTGGTCTACATAAGTTAAATTATCATTGTTTAATTTGGAAGTTGTTTATTACTGTTCATGTAGGAGATGGTTGTGACCCTCAAAATTATATTTCATTTTACATTTTTCTTAATTAAATAAATACACGTAATCACATAAAAGTTAAGATTGTTAATTGTATCGGATTATATTTCATTAAACACATTTACAAGTCCACTGCTATTACAGGTGACAAGTTTTCTTTGTTTCTTATTATAACTTATTACTCCACTGTGCCTAAAGATTGTCAGCTCATCTGTTATTACTTTTTTAAGTCCCTCTGTTGTGACTCGTTTATAATGTTTTCCATCAGACGACACATGTTGCAAAGATCCATCCTCACATAACACATACAGACTGCCATCTTGTATGGAGGTTATACTACGTGGTCCGGACGGTAATGTTGTTGTTGTATGCTTGCCATCCGTGTAACTGTAACAGTGCTGTTTGTTGGTTTTAATATCGTTGTAGAATATTCTGTCATCAGTGGCATATACAACTACAAACAAATTCTTCCATTCATTTATAACCGTGATTGTCTGTAGGACCTCTTCTGTCTTATGATCTATGATGTATAGTTCCCCAAAACTACCTACAACTAACTTGTTGTTTATAGTTGTAATTCCAGCACCCACTGAAGGTAGTTTTATTAATTTAAGTTTATGTTTGCTGTTTATGTCGTACATCTCTACAGAATCACTAAAAAAGAATGTAACAGCCACTGTAGAGTTGTCAACTGCCGTAACACCCCACGGTATGTCCTGTAGTCGTATAATGTCTATCTGGGATCCATTTGTGTTATATATCAATAGTATTTTACTATCATGTAGACATAACACATGTCTGCCATCATCCATCATTACTCCACTTGGTATCAATCCTAACATTTCAAATCTTGATGTCAGATTAAACTGATGATATTGGTTGAAGACAGACTGTCCAAGTTTGTATGATTTGTGTTGTACAGCTGTAACAGACAAACTAGATATATAGTAAGCAGACGGGAACTTGATTGTTATTATACACTTAATAGTTGTAATTTTCTGACACCTGGTTACAGTTAGGCGAAGTCTGGCTGGCGGGGAAGAAAAGGTACCGCTTTTTGTAATCATCTCCCCTACTTTTTTTCCACACATACCCTTTACTTTCGAGTTATTTGACTTGCCTCCAGCAATTAAAAAAATAACACATAAATCGCACATTATAAATGTATTTAATTAATAAATTAACTTAAAGATTCAATTCAAAATTGTATTGAAAAAATCCCCAAATTATATTTTAACCAGACATTAGATGGATATAAAGAATTATTGTTTAAATACTTCCAAATAAATGGTCATAAAGTCTGCTTTCTTTAGCAAAAACCAGATCAAAATTGAGCTGTTGTTTTATATAATGATGTTGTTTACCACAGTAGATGTACAACTACTCCTGGATATATAGTTAACATGCAAAACGGTTTTACCCTTTAAAAATGTATTATGTATAGCAAAATGTATACGTTTGGAATCTCTAAATAGAATGAAAATTAAGCTGATTTTTTTTCTCCAACAATGTAAGACCCAATCTTGGCTTTGATGACTGATCCCATGCTAATATCAGATTGCCTCATCTTCTACGATAAAGACGACAGGAAGTGGGTGTGATATTTCTTGATAGAGAGTGGGTTGAGATCATCTGGCTTTACCGCATGATTTTTTTTTACAATTAGGAAGATGCAAAATTTATTTGTTTTAAGAATAACTTACCTTCTTCATTTGAATGCTGCTCTTTCATGCCTTTCTTTATACAGCTTAACAGCTCCTACAATATATATAAGTCTAGAGAATTATGCAACGATACAAATATAAAGATGTTTCTACTATAAAATAATTATATTAATAAATATGACAAAATTTTCGACCAACTGATGGCCTTCTTCAGTGTCAATATCAATCTATAATAAACGATAAAATTTGGATGTTGGTACATCAGCATCCATATATATATATATGTAGACGACAAGAAGTGTACTCTATACATGTATCAATATATATATATATATAATTCAGTTTCCGTATATATATTCGGTTATTATTTCCAGTAGCTATCTGGCTTTCGTCAGAGAAAATAAACTTTGTCCAGTAAGCATTTACAGTCCAGCAACATCTTTCTCTGCACCACTGACACTCTTTTTTGAATGCACAACAACTTTTTGGTGACCCTCCTTTTGCAACCTTTCAAATCTAATTTCCTTTTAACAATCGTGTGCTAAAAGAGTTTTCTATGTAATTTTTTGTAAGGATCAAATCACCGATGACGTCATATTTTCAAGTGTATGTTAGCTACAGTAAAATCTTTATCATTTGATTTATAGTTTAATGATTGCTTATGATTTAATAAGCGACAACAAGTTCAAGAAGAACGCCACCATTTTGGAAATCATGAAAACGCATTTTCACTGACTGCATAGATGAAATACAAATGACACTGTTGTTACGAAAGTAATATGTAAACTTAACTGTAACAGTATATTATTGTTGTTCATTGACCAAATTTTAAAAATAAAAAATACACCCAAAAGTTTTTTCGGGAAATTCATTAACATGTTCTCGCAAGGGTTTTATTTACGGGTATATAGGCAAGAGGGAATTGAGAGGGCAGTACAAATTAAATTAGTATAATTTTTAGTAATATTTTGCGCATTAAGGTCGTCTGGCTCTAGTTTCATAGAACTTCACAGATTCAGATTTTCCTTATTTTTTCTAGTTTTTTTCTCAACTTCAATAATTTACTAAAATTCACAACAATATCATTTCTGAAAAAATTCTATTATACAATTAAGACTTTGGTATAGGCCGCTATCAGGATTTGTTATTCAGAGAAAATCTAATATTAACCGAGCCGCTAGGAGAGGAGAATATACATGTTTGAAGGCTGATAAATCCTGATAGCGCTATTGCATATCAAAGTCAGTATTTGTTTTATTACATTCATCATTTCCTAAAAAAAATGAGTGAGGATTCCACTAACTTAGTTCTCAGTTCATCTTAGCAAATTTACCTTTAGCATTGCGCCATTACTCTGTACAGATTCATTCATCGCATGTAGGAAAGTACTGTACCCTAGCAATGAAGTGTTCATTTGATGGAGTAAGGTACTGTTACTCTGTACTAAAGTGTTCATTCCCCGGATTGAAACATTAATCTGTGGATGAGAAAAGTTGTGATAAATATGTGTACAAATTCCAATACATATTCATTACATTTTTAGTAATTGCTACATTTTGTTAAGATATTTACTATTATTATTATTATATATATTTTTAGTTTATCCATCTGCCATTAACGGCAACCTTATATAGATCCCTAAATAGAGTTTTGGCTCTGAGCTTTTGCCATAAGCATGATCAGATAAGTTATCAAATAAATGTCTTTGGCTTCTGCATGGACATTCATATTTTAAATCTTTTCTTAACATTTTGTGCCAAATTGAACCAAACTTGTTGTTGTTTTTTTGTGTTGGTTTGGTTTTAACATTATTCTATAAATGATGTAAGGAACTGTATTTGACCCATTAATAATACTATCTCAGCAAGTATGTTTAATTCATCATACTGTGAGAATCAAATCTTGATCGAATTACCTCTTCCAGTTTCTCTTTGATATCCAGAAGTTGTATACAGTATTTAATGCACAGAGACTCGTCTAACGGTCTGTTCTGTATTCTTACAAGTTCATCTTGCTTAGTACTGTCAAGAAGTAGGATGTTTGTTGTCAGGTCTGTCCACAAAGACGTGTACTCTGTCTGGTTTATTCTGCCTTTTGCGTTGTGACTTAAGTAGTTATTTTTTATTTTCCGTAACTCCTTGATAGCATTCTTGTCTGCTGGTTTCAATTTGCAGCAGTTTAGCAATATTACGCTTGCCAAGGTAATGTCAAGGTCATCGAGTTGGACAGGCTTTGCTGTAAGTTTACAGTGGCAATGGTGATTACGAGTTCCTGGGTTTTCAGTATACAGCATGTCCCACTGGCTGTAATTTACAGGAAGGGATCCATTGTTGGTGCAGTTTGCCTTGTCCTTATAACACCATACATTTTTGTGACGAAGATGGAAAACAATATGTAGAACTGGCTGACTGTTTACAAAGCCTTGTAGGGATCTAAATCCTTGGTTTGTGTAGTCATGTTCTATTCGTTGCTGGAACAGAGGTGTTACTACTTCTACAATTATTGACCCCACTACAAAGTATCGTCTGCGGTCATCTACATTCATCCTGTAATTTTACAATAATTATTAATAGCGTAACGGTTGGTTTTTAGATGTAGAATTTTTACATGGGGGTAATTCAGTTGTTAGTCAACACTTAGATAACTATTTCAGATCGATAATGCAAAACAATATGTCCTTATCGTGAATACTACTTTTCTAATAAAAGAATTATGCTTACTACATGTAAATGCATTATTCTTTGCTTACATTATGCGACAGATAAATAAGTTTTAAACCCCGTTACAAACAATTTTGGAATTAATAATGCAAATTATATACACCTCGCCATAAATCGAGCAACACCTACATTTTTTGTATAATTTCAAAAATCTGAATAAATATTAACTTTGTTTTATTTATGTACTAAAGCCATCATTCGATCACGGGAAGGTTACTTTAATTAACTCCTCATGTAAATCTTTAAATAACAACACTAGTTTGTCATACGGTAGTCGATTACACCTAAAAGCCTTGTTTTTCATAACGATTTAGCGTTTGTACAATGCCTAGACGGAAATTAAGTGAAGCTGAGAAGTGGCAGATCGTTGGAATGCGTAATAGTGGACAGAGCTTGCGTCAGATAGCACAACACTTTGGTATTGTATTCCGTCTACTAAAACGTCATCGAGATGGTGGAACTATCCAGGAACGTCCTAGATCACGTCGACCACCAAAAAGTTCTCAAAGGGAGGACAGGGCACTCGTTGGTGTAGCCAAACGCCAACCGTTTGCCACTGCAAGATATCTTCGTGACAATTGGAATATTGCAACCAGGGTCGCCGTTCGAACAGTTAACAGGCGCCTAAACAATACAAGGTTGAGAGCTCGCCGTCCCTTGAAACGTCCACTTTTGCCACAGAGACATCGCAAAACACGTTTAGAGTGGGCACGATATCACCGCCATTGGAATATTCTACGAGCACACTGACCGAAGAAAGCAGATTCCTTCTTCGTAATATTGATGGGCGCATGCGCGGTTGGAGAAAACGAGTCACTGCTTTCAACCAGAACAACATCCTAGGCACTACAGCGTTTGGCGGTGGTGGTGTTACAGTGTGGGGAGGCTTTTCATAGGCTGTAAACTGAATCTGTATGTGGTTAATGGGACAATGACAGGGCAAAAATATCGAAATGACGTCATTAACGCTATTATTGTGCCACATTTTGACAATCATGCACTTGGTAAAAGACTCGTCTATGGATGACAACGCAAGACCTCCCGAGCTGCAATTGTACGTGATGTTATCGAAAGGGAAGCTATTGAGCATCTTCTATTGCCATCCATGTCACCCGATATGAATCAAATTGAACATTTGTAGGATATCATTGGCCGTAAAATCAATAACAGAGCACCTGCTTGTAACTATGTCCAAAAAAGTACGTGTTGCCATTCAAAATGAATGGCATAATTTACCATATGCTACACTTCGTCGTTTAGTTAACAGCGTGAGTAGGAGAGTTAATGAACTGTACCGAAAGCGTGGTTACACGACTTACTGAGTATTTTTGCGTTTAACACATTTCAAAGTGACTTTTCTTTCCCTGAATGTTGACCTGTGATGATTTGTTCATTTTAAGTTCATGAAATTGAAGTAAGCAATCAAACCTTTTTTTGACTATGAAAGTTATATTTTCACTGATTTTTGATATCTTTGCTTTGAACATTTTTTCATCAAACAATAAGTAAAGCGACTGCAAAGATGTTGTTTGTATGTTTCATTTGTCATTAATGTTCAATAAATTGTCATTTCTTTAACAAAATATTAAAATATATCAAATCTTAAATGAATCCCTGGAAAATAGTTGGGTATTGCTTAACTTATGGCGAGGTGTATATATTAGTGGGAGCAACATAAAAATTCAGACAGAGCGTCTTAAAATGCTGACAAATCCTGGAAGCCTAATGACATGTATGTATTAGTTTGTTTTATTTAATTATTAATTGGTTGTATCAAGTTACTTTTAATTTGCTGCCCCTTCTTATAAGATTACCTTCCTATCATAAGAATAAACTTTTCAATAATGTACCCGTATCGTAACATTTTAAAACAATTAAAAATCTTTAGGAAGTAACCAAGGCAAAAAGGACAAAATGGCACACACTTACACTCCTAGAAAAATGTTTTCGAAGAACCGGGCAAATTGACCAAACAGGCACATACTTACATTCTTACAAAATGTTTTCAAAGAGAGGGACTGTAAGCTTCAATTAAAAAATTTGGTTTTACAAAATACAGACTTCGCATAAACGAATTTTTAGCATTTGGTTTGTGGTTGAAATGCCACGCTGGAGACAATTTTGAATCTCATAGATTTAGTGGTATAGATAATACACAACAATTGATTACATGTATGTTGCAGTAAAAATTTAATTTACTTACTTTTTTTTGCTTTTTAGTTTTTTTTTCATATGTCAGAATTACATCATTCCTTTAATTTCTTTTTATGTTGAAAGTTTGATTTCTATTTATAAAAATATTTCTGTATAAAGAAAGTAATATGACTTTTGAATAACTTGGCGCTTAAAATAGACATTTACATCATTTTATTATCATCTCAAGCAAAACTTTAAATGTGAAATGTAATATAAGGAACACCCTTAAAATGAAACTTATACAAACCGATAGGTGACTTGCTCAACTAGCCATAACAAAACAGTTGATTCTGTTTTAAATCTAGTTCAAATACTAATATAGCTTCTAATAATAAGGTTCTTATATTTTTATCATTTGTCACTGGGACTGGGATCCTTGGACTTTGGTTGTGACAATTTTTTCGTCAGTGTGTTAATAAATTATTCTCACACGTAATTTGAGGCTAGTGTGTACATGATTTTATACTGGATACAAAAGAGAATAAGAGGTCCCTCACTTGTTGAGGCATAATATATTTTATGACACAAATCTACAGTATCAAAGATGGAGATTGACATAATGCTGATTTTTATCTCAGTTTTTGGTTTTGTTATTTAGATCGAAAGGTACCTGAATGAGGTAGATGATTAAATTAATGGCTTCTAAATAATATATGAACAATCTTCCATTTCAAAATCCTGAGCAGATATTTATGCCTAATGAATAGTCCCACAATACAGTAATATTTCACAATTTAGCACAGCTTCAATGAATTTCAGTTTGGTTAAAAGATTGTGATTTGAATTCAAAATTTCATTCTTCTTGATCCGAATAATTATCAAAACTCGGACCATATATATGACAATGCCTTTGATGTTACAATAAAAATGCCGATTCCACATAAATGATTTATGATGTGAAGTAATAAATTGTGTTCGTTTTTAAAATGCGTTTATAAGAAGTGAAAGAACTCACCTGACTGAGTAAGGGTAAATCCTCTTTTTTACATATATAATTAGATGTAAGACCACTTGACTGCTCATTATATAAGTTACTATTTTATTCTAGAATCTTTATTCTAATTGACTTCTCTCTACTTTGCTTGTGCAAGTTTTCAGCTGTCCTTAATATGGATTCAATGCAATACAAGTTTTTTCAGCAGAACACTATAAAAGGTTTGGCATGTGACCTCGACCTCAGTTTCACTGTCAAATGGATATAACAGCTGTAAATATGAAATTGTTACAATGCGATGCCGAAATTTGAATCTTTTTCTCAGGAACTATTGGGTTAATTTTAACGAAAGAAAAAGCATTACGACCGTAGTTGAAATGAATTCAATTCAATTAATTGAACGGCTGTTCCTTCTTCCAAGAGGATATACTATAAAAACTGAAAACTGTACATTATCGATGTGTTGTAGTAAATTACATGTAATTAGATTTAGTATAGAGCAAATATTGAACACCTCGGATACTGTCGATATATTTTCTTTGAGATATTTTTATTAAAGACTATTCCAAAGATATTATTAAGGTTAAACAAAATTCTTACTCTCAGGCTCGCTCGGTGTAACAAATGGACGAGCATTGTGACCCACGGGCCTGTTGTTTATGTAAGGGTCATCACTGTGTTCATTGGATGTCTTTTCCAACACTTGTTTTTGTGCTCAACTAAAAGTAGACTGCATTAGGTAAATCTGAATCAAAATATTTCTTATCCAAGTGTATTGTTCCAACTTCAGTACCACATGATACAGACAACGGCCTGTCAAAAATTACACGGGCAAATCCAAATAAAAAGAAAAACCAAGTAAATTCTTTTTTCAAGGTAGGGGTTGGCATTATATGCTAGTCTCCTGTAGATCTTAAGCCGACTTTTACTGCAGCAAATAATCCAATTTTGTTTTGTAATTCAAAAAAAGGTGATGGCGATTATTCGTTTTACTGTGGTTTAATGTTCTGTCCAGTGTTGTTAGATCTGTCCTGTCTACATTTTTTCAAGAAATTTGTTTTCATTTTTGATTTCTGCGCGATATTTGGAATAAAAAAGTTAACAGGTTGTTTAATATTATTTTATGTCAATTTCAGCTTAATATTCCTAGAGGTGAAACTTTGAAGACTATGAAAATATGATCCTGGACAGTGACTTCAGAAGCAAATTTAGTATAAACAACATGTACGAAAAGCAGTTGACAGAGTTGGATAGAAATATGCTTGGAATATTATTTTCTAGAATACTTCTTTGATAACAGGCACTAATAAATATACATGAACATTTTGATTTTTTTACAGCTTTTTTAGGGGAGGACCCTCACTTAAGCTTATACCTGGATACTATATAAACTGCCGATTTATATGCTGTATGAAACATATTTCATTGGATAATGTGGATTTTGAAGAAAACACCGTTGTTTAAACAACTTAAATTTAAATATGAAGACTTTGCCCCTAGATTTTGATCACATTTTGTATATTTATAGCCAACACAATCTCAAAATCAAATTTGAACTGCATCATACTGCATACTGCAAAAACCAGTTTTCATTCAAATTCATTTTAAATTTGGTAAAGGTGTTTCAAACTGCACAGATTCTGTTGGTCCTGTTCTTGCAAATTGTGAAAAATGAAGACTTATGCCTACAGTAAAAGTAAATAGCAAAAGAATCAAAAAGACAATACCTACAAATCATTTAATTGTCTGATAAGTTTCTGATTTCTCCTTATAAGAGTTACCGCCTTTCAATTACAATTGTAGATGAAATTTGTAGCCCTGTATCATAAATGCTGCAACAGCTAGAATAGAACTGTATATTGCAAAAATAAATTACATAATTAATCTGAAGGCCATGAAATACAAATCATTTCAAAATTAGTCTAGCGACTCATTGGACCTTGTTTACCTTTAATTACCATGTTTTATGAAATGTTTAAATTTTAACCTGGAACTTAAAAGCTATACAACCTGGTGTGAAACTGTAAATTGCAAAAATGTAAATATAGGTCGGTAAATCTAATTTAAATGACATCTTTCACTAGCTCCCCCTATTTGCTATTGTTGCTGTAAAGACCTAACAACCTCCCAATGCATCTCAGTTGAACTGTTGATATTAATATTATCCATTGAAAAATTTGTGTATCCCCAAACATAAAATAAATAAAATGTAAACTGTTATCTTTACTTCGGTTTACTAATGAAAATGGTACAATAATATTAGAGAGGTTCCAAGTAATAACACATGATTCACTCTTCATAAAAGGTTGGCGAAACCAATTTTTGATTGGTCAATACAGAAGTTCTTCCTTAGATGACCTGAAGTATCTTGTTACATCTTCAAAACAAAAATTACACAGAAAGAGGGGTGGGGGTAGTGCAAGATTTAATTTTGATTAGATTGGCTTGAAGTCATTTGTCTTCAAGATGAGCGATTCCATCTCATGGGAGCCTCTAGTTTTTAATTATTACGAAGTTTTATCAAGTAAAAGCATGTTGGTAATTAATTGTATCATTAATCTAATACTAGTAATTGTTAATAATCAAATATATAAAAATATTATATTAATGAATCCATGTACTGACTTGTTATTAAACAATTATATTAACGTAAACATAACTTAAAACCTGTTTATAATGTTTATAATTCATAACAAATCTTTATTTCATATATACAGTAAAATAAATCAGGGCGAACGGACTCGCTATTTAGAGAGAATTGTAATCCTCTGTTTAATTTTAAAGGTTTCAATATTCCATACGTCTGTAAATTACACAAAATTAACCATTTTGCAAAAAAAGTTATATAAAACTTGTATGTCTGCCGATGTTATCAAACTGAGGTTAATCTTTTAAAAAAAATAATTATTATAACAGCAGGAAAATAAAAAAAATTCTATGAGTGATTTTCATGTTTCTAGAAGTCTGAAATTTTAATTCACAAGTTATAGGTGCTCTCTTTTTCATTCAACTCTATTTACATCCCTTCATCATTATATACATATGCTAGCTGTATTATAGGTCACCCTTTTTTATTTAAATATTCATTACAACCTGTTGTACATTATTATGTTTAAATAACCTGTACTATTTTTAGATCAAATGACCCAAAGATCAAGTGAACTACGGTCATCACTTTGTATCAGTCGTCTTTGTCTTCTTCGTTGCCTGTTAACTTTTACATTTCAAACTTTGTTCGTTAAGATACCAAACTTGGTCACAATATTTATTGGATGGTCCTTTACAAAGATTATATATAATTTTTGCTGATGTGAAATTTAAGATATTCGCTATTGCAGGACATTTTAAGGAGACTTAAATACACCTATAAATATATCAACAAAATGCCTTTACAATCTATTCTGACCAAAATGAGCTTTTAGTACCTTTCGCTGATTTAGTAATGCATTTGTGATCAAAATATAATGCATATTCATGTAATACTGTATTTTTATTTTTTTCACATTTAGTTTAGAGAAACAATAAATTTGCTTTGTTACATATATATATATATCTGTGTGTGTGTGTGTGTATGTGTGTTTATATAAGCATTTTTGGGGTTTTATTTTTTATTAAGAATAATTAAACTTATTTAATTATATGTATCCATCAATAAACTGATCAATATATGCATATAATTACGCATTCTTGATTGGATTGTGACGGCGGTCGAGTGCAAATGACTAAAAACGGACAGACGGATGAAGTGATGCTGGCTTTAGTCCTCAATATCACATAATTGTGAAACACTAATTGTACTAATCTACAGTTTATTAAATATATATACATCTCAATTATCTACAGTCAATTTTACAACATAGTAGGAGGAATGACTTTCACAACTTCAGCACCAAACATTACATTCAGGATATTTTAATCCTATCGGCCAAACGCACATGAGGTAACGGTTGAATATAATTCAACATAATGGAATAACTAACAAATAATCCACCACAAAACACGCATAAATCCCATAACACAGACTTATTTAAAGTCACAGGTTAACCATTAACCTATTAAGTACATCCAAAAACATCTCATGGCTCATATCAAAATAACACCAAAGAACCCACTCTAACATTGCCACAACTGCCTCTCTCTTCTTCCAAACTAACAAACAACTTGGTACTTATATACCCAAGCCTTATCACCTGATCTCATTTATCTCCTAAAATTCTCCTAACTTTCTTGGTACTGTGCACAGCTTTCAGGAACTACAAAAAGAATCTCAAGTTCCATTTTGATAACAATCTAATTTGTAGTTTTCGGGCCAATTCAATTTTTATCTCATCAGTTGGTTGCCAGATGATAACGCGTTATCAGATTTTATTTACACTTTGCACAGCTGCTAAGTACTTAAAAATTAAGATTACCAGTAGCTTCACTTTTAACACAATCCGATATGTAGTTTGAGATGGAAAACGATATGTACAACTGGCTTACTGTTGACAAAGGTTTGTAAAGATCCAAATCCGTGGCTTGTGTACTCATTTTCTATTCGATGTTGGAACAGAGGTGTAACTACTTCTAAAACTATTGACCCAACTACAAAGTATCGTCTCCGGTCATCTCTATCCATGCTGCAATTTTATAATATTATTAATTGTATAAACGTGTACTGTAAAGGTGGCAGTCACGACTCAAACAATTTATCAGATTAATAATGCAAATGATCTGTCTTAATAGAGAATATTACATTCGGGTGAAAATAAATGTTTCGGCATGCTTTTTTCTCAGGTACATTTGCAGTAGATTGCTGAATAATAGCTATAATGTGTGGAAGTATCACCAGAAGGTTTATGTTAGGATAATTGAGTGCCAAGATTATAATTTGTTATTAGAAATCACCAAGTGTGGATGAAAAATGATCGATTTAGCAAAACACAGATTGTTGGCCAAGATGGTCATTTGGACTGGATTTCGTTACTCACCATTATTAAATTTGTAACAGTCTAGACAGTTTAACCCCTGGAAAACAGTTATGGTGAATAATAAATGCCAACAAAAATCACGAAAATGATCCCCTTGAAAATACCATGTTTCAGTATTGCATATAATAGTTATACCGTTGGAATTATCACCAGAAATGCCACCACTGTAATTTGTTGTCCCATAGAAACCTTGTCAGATACCAAATTAATAAAAAAAATTGGAAGAAATGCATATTCTTGTGATGTCATACAAAACGGCTGGTTGATGGATTTAATGGTTGCTAAAAGTAACACCTATGATAAGCGTTTTTAATAATTCCAGTGGCCCAAATTACATACATATATCAGGCCTTGAAGGGAAAAACATAAATAATTCAGATAGAACATCTTGAGACGCTTACATGCAGGCATAAACTAGAAGTTTTCTAGTGACATGTTGGGTTTTGTAGTAGTTGTATTAAATTTTTAAATTATATCTGACTACTTTGAACCTCCTGCCTTGTTATATGAACAAAATTGTAAATGTATCATAATATCGATAACAATAAAAATAATCTGTAGGCGGAAACATGGCAAATGGGAACAGAAACAAAATTACAAAATGTTTTCAAAAAGGGGGAATGTCATCTTCAATTATTATGTCTTTGTCCTGTTCTCTTCAACATAAAACAATGCATGTATTTAAATTTAAAGAAATACCGAGGTGGCTGTTAAATTCATTTTCTTACATAAAATATTTAAATATTCCATATGGAGAGTATAGACTTACATTCTTACATAAAATGTGTGTTCTGACATAGAAATATATGTTACCCAGCGTACCGAAAATTACATTTAACATTTGCAGGTGTAATGTTACAAATCTGTATCAGTTTTACGATCCTGACGGGTTAATTGCATGTAATTCTTAAATGAAGAAAACAAAAACGTCTGAAATGATGAAAGTTTCAATCTGTACCATGTTCTCAGACTTCCCTTATATACAGTTTGGTTTGTGGTTGAAACGCGATGCCGGCTACAATTGAGCATCTCGTAGATTTAGTAGCATAGATTATTGACAACTATAATTTTTTTACATGTATCTTGCATTAAAAATTAAATTAACTTACGTTTTCTTTCCTTGTATTTGTTGTTGTTCTGTTTTCCACGAATGATACTTGCATCATTCCTTTAAATTCCTTTTCTGTGGAAATTTCCACTAATATTTATAATAAGTATTTCTTTACACAAGAAGTAATACGACTACTAAAAACCTTGGCTGTTAAAATATAACACATTTACACCATTGTATTATCGTCTCACACGAAGCATGGTAAATATTTAAACTGATAGCAACTAATATGTGACTTGTTGCACCATGCTTTACAAAACAGTTGATGATGTTTTAAATCTATTTAATGATTTACCTGTGTATATCTGATTTTATACTGGAGACAAAACTTTCTTTTATAAATCTTAGGTCCACAACAGCATGAAATGAAATATTTTGTACTTTATTTGCTGTGCTTGATTTATTTTTAAGAAAGAATCTACAGAATCTAAGATTGAGCTTGACATTATGCAGATTTCTATCTGAAGTTTTCTTTTGGTTTTTGTTTTTAGATAGGTGTCCTGAATGAAGCACAGTCAAAGTTCATGGCTTCTAAAGAATCCGTCAACAACATATTAACTAAACTAGATTCGTACAAACGGAATCGGTTCTTTATTCCATTTCGATATCCTGAATACATAGGAATGCTTAACTATTAATCTCACAATATAATAATTTTTTAATATTTTTTAGGGAATGTCATATTGTTGTAAAGACTGTGATTTGAACTCCATTTGTCTTGAACAAAATAAGTACCAATCTCATGCAGTATAAGACAATTGACGTTATAACAACAGTGCTGACAGTCTGCGTTGTAAACAAAATGTACATTTTAATCATGATTTGACAGGAACAAACTCGGAGGTGTCCCAGAGTTGGACTCTTAGAGCTGCTCTCTTGTTCGGGTTTGTCAGGACGACTGACCAAGTAGGGTAGAGAGGATCAAACGTATTGCTTAAAACCTTTGTTTTAGCTTTTAAAAAAGAGTACTAGGCACATTGTAGCTGTTACAAAGACTAAATTTGCAGTTCTTCCTAAATACTTGTTTATACATGCATATATGCATGGAAAGATTGCTTCGTTTAAAACAGCAAATAGAAGTTATATTTACATGCTAGTTTGGTCCCAAGAGAGTGACTACGGTTGTTTTTATGCTTTTGAAAGTGTCAGGAAAATATATCTTCAAAACGTATAACATATTGGCTTTCAATTTGAGGTTTATTAGATCTTGATGATGAGGGCAATGAACAACAACCATATGTAAACCAACATTAATTGTTGACTTATCTCCATTAGTTTAATTTTCTTGTACAAATAAAAATTCATATCAAACTTTGTACTTGTATATTGTAGGTACATGGTGATAATTCGACATGGGGGTTACTAACAAAAAAAATTGAATGTCATGCACTGTTTTGGGACTGATATTACAAGGGAAAATATACTTTTTTCCAAGTAGACTTCAAGTTAGCAGTTCATTCTTATTTGCAATGAACGTAATGCTGTTATTTAAAAAGAAAGAATACTGATGAGTTATATCTTTTAATATGTCTGTTTTGTCCATTCCTTTACTTGAAACAAGGGTCCAAAGTAATTAAAAATCAATAGTTCAGTTGGAGTGTAGTACACAAGAACTGTATGTCTACATACGTTCATTGTTGAGTAATCTCCCGTAATTTACTTTTTCTGATTCATTTCAAGTTTGGTTTAAAGACACATGTACCTTGTAATGAGAAGTATTAAAGTGCTCAAGAGCTGCACCAACATGCATGTTAATATGTTTTGTCATCTCCGGTAGGTTACATTTTTTGTCTGCAAAGTAACTTGAAAACTACTGGATGGATTTACTTTAAACTTGGTATAAAGATACGTGTTTCTTCCGTAAATGGCCGATTTCTGGTACAGATGACCCATTACAGATGAGCTCACGCGCACACATCTGTACTTGCTGCGTCATCCAATCAAAACGCCAGAAACAAGAACGTTGTTATGGAAGCATAACAACGTTCTTCTATGACGTTCATTATTTCCGGCGTTCTGATTGGACGTCAGAGACAATGGAGTCTAAAACAAATGGAGAGTCTATAGGTTATAGCGATGTGAAAGTTGTGGGTTTACGGAAGAAATAGGTACTTTCATACGTTTTTGGGAAAGTCCGTGTGTACTTTCACTCGTGATAGAAAATTGTATGTCCTTTGGCTCGTTTCGCTGCGCTCCACTCGCGAAAGACATAAATTTCTATCACTTGTGAAAGATCAACCGGTCTTTCCCAAAAACGTTTGAAAGAACCTATTAATCTGGTGATGATTGAAAATATTTTTTGTTGTATTAAAAGTGTCAAAGCTAATTCGAGACCAATATATTGGGATTATTGAAAATCGTACTTGGATATTATATTGCGATAATAGGTATAATCGCCTACTCCCAGGGAATACGTGGCTGTTGCAGTTCTTGGCAAAGTAGGTTGCGGTCAAGGGTCCCTCGAAGATGTTAGAAAATTTTAGAAAAATTGGATCAATTTTGAGCAATTCGGCATTTTCTCAACTAGATTTGATGAGTTTGATATCTTATAAATAAATTACTAATTGTTCAATAATAATATTCTCAAGTCAATTTTCCGAGGGCGAATCCTTGCAAATTTGTCTGAAATGTCATCAACAGAATGATAATTGTAATTTTTGATAAGGTTAAACGGTGTGGTATGTAAAGCTGTGTGAAAACATTAGGGCTTTATACCAAATTACTTAGTGGTCAACACCTAAACAGCAATAATCATGTTAAATAAAAGATGTTATGTTAAAGGGTATTGTTAACCATGAAGGAAGACCAACTTAAACGATGAACGAAACACTTTTGTGCGATATTGAACAGAGAGTCACCGCAAGAGCTGCATTCATTTGGTAAAGTTAATCAACCAGCACTTGACATCTACACTAGTGAAATATCTGAAGAAGAAATACGAAACGCAATAAAAAAGCTGAAAAACAACAAAGCAGCAGGAAATGACCAAATACAAGCTGAAACATTGAAAGCAGACATAGGACTTAGTGTAGATATTCTGAAGTACCTATTGAATAAAATAATGAGAGATGAAATTATTAGAGCAAAATAGACCAAGGATAAATTGTCAACTATACCAAAAAGGACAACTTACTGATTGTAACAACTGGCGTGGTATTTGTCTTCTGTCAGTGCCTGTGAAGATCCTAAGTCGAATCATACCAGACAGAATAAAAAAGGAGTAGAAGGAACAGATCATACGTTGACAAGGCTTTCGATTTTGAGAAGGCTTTCGATAGTATTCATAGGGACTCTCTTTGGAAAATTCTACAGCATTATGGAACCAAGCTAAAAAATAGTTAACGTCATTAACGAAATCTACGACGGATTCAGATGTGCAGTATGGCATGAGTGTGAACTCACGGACTGGTTTTTATAACATCTGGGTCAGACAAGAATGCATACTCTAACCTCTACTTTTCATTCTTGCAAACGATTGGGTCATGAGAAGAACAGAAGAACCAAGAGGCATTTAATGGGGGCCGACAAGTTCACTAGAGGACAAGGACTTTGCAGACGATATTAGTCTTTTTTCGCATACATACCACCACATGCAATTTAATCGGACAATATAAGTAATGAAGCCAAGAAAATAGGTTTAAAAATAAATGATAGAAAGCAAACTAATGAAAACCAACTGCCGTCAAAACAGTCACATCATTATGAATGGACAAATATGGTGGAATGATGAAACAAATAAATATTAGTATAGAAAAAGCAACAGCAGCTTTCAACAAACTTGCTTACATCTGGAAGTCTAGGAGAATCTCTTTCAGCACGAAGATCAGACTTTATAAAATCAATGTAATATCAGTTTTACTATATGGAGCAGAGACATGGAAAACAAACAAGGAAATTGAAAGAAAACTGAGAGGAGTAGAAGACAGGCTGCTACGAAAGATAATGAACATCAAATGGACAGGCAGAGTATCACAAATCGAACTCACTGAAAGAACAGGTATAAGAAACATCAATGGTGAGATTATGAAGAGAAAGTGGATGTTTATGCGAGAGGAAACCAGGAAGACCAAAGGGTACTTGGAGGAGGACCCTAGAAGCAGAGATGAAAGAGTTGGGATACCGCTGGGGAAAAAGTGAAAGAAAGGCAAAGGACAGGGCTGGTTGGCCTACCCTGGTGGAAGCTTAATGTGTTACCAACCACTAAGAGGATACACATGTAAAGCTCTGACGTCAAACAATGGATTGTTATTAATGACTGTGTTTTGTCTGCATCATGTGGTACTGAAGTCGAAACAATACAGATGGATAAGAAATATCTTTATTCTCAGTAACATAACAATGTTTGTCAGCAAGTTGTACATTCGCATTCAACACATATTATCTTCAAGAAAATCAAATCCTAATTTGGTGGTTTGGGGTTGGCATAATATGCGAGTCACCCGTGGCTCTTATTTTGACTTACTGCTTTAATAATCCAATCTTACTTTTGTGATAAGTCAGATTAACAGCGCCAAAACAGGCGAGGGTACGATTACTAGTATTCATTCTATGGTGACTATTTTCTGTACAGTTTTGTTAGATCTGTCCACTTTTGTTAGATCTGTCCGGTCTACATTTTTTAAAGTAAAATTGATTTAAAGAGTTATATAAGCCATGTCTCAGTTGAATTCAAAATTCAGCTCTAATAATCTTATTTTAAGTGAATTAAATTGTCCATTGCCCCAGCTTGAATTTACTGAAAAATGCATACCCTAAATATTCTCTGTGAAGATTATGAAAATGTGATACTGGACAGTGACTTCAGAATCAATTTTAAATAAACATGTAAGAAAGGCAGATGACTGACTTGGTTACATTTCTTCCTACAATACATCTTCCATAACAGACACTAACAAACAATTGCAATGAAAACTGACTAAACAACAAGAGTTAAATGTCAAGGGACAGTTACAAATCCGGATATACCGGTAGGCACAGCTCACCACAAAAACCAAAAACACAAAAGCAGAAAGCATGTAACCCGAACTCAATAAAACCATAGGTTTACTGCAAGTAAGCAGTGCCTGCCTCTTTTTAGACACGGTCGATTTACTGATTGCCAACTCTAGGAAAAAGTCAAATCTAGGAATAGGAAATACTAATTGCAAGTTACAGATGCTGTTCTGTAAATAATTCAATTAACTCTCCTTATATCCCTTGATCATTATAAACATTTACTAGCTGTATTATATTTCACACTTTGTTGTGGTGATTCAAAAGTTCATTCGAATCTGTTTTACAGTTTTATGTTTGTACAACTTGTACCCAAAGATCAAGTGAACTACTGTCATCACCTGGCACCAGTCATCTTTGTCTTCTTCTTTGTCTGTTAACTTTTACATTTCATACTTTTTGTAAAGAAATCAAACTTGGTCGCAATATTTATCAGATGATCCTTTACAAAGTTTATATACAAGTTTTGCTGATATGAAATTAAAAATATCCGCCACGGCAGGACTTATTTTAACATAGAATCCTGTTGGGGATTTCTAATTTTTCAGAAACTTCCAAGCTAATCTTAGCAATATTGTATAGAAGTGTGTATTGGATAGTCGTCTAATAAGTCTTTTTTTTTGTTCTGATCACAGTATATTTAATTTACTATATAGACCTCTGTGAACTGTCATCTGCAAGGTTTATGTTTTAGTTATGATCGCATTTCGAAGATGGCTGAGCCACTGCAAGACTTAGTTTAACATAAAAATACGGAAAATCTCCTCTTATCTATACCATTTAACCAACTGAAACCAAAACTTATATTCATTGGATGGTCCTTTACAAAGTGTATGCTTTTATAGGAATCTAAAATTTAAAATGACCACTCCCGATGGACTAATATTTGACCCTTTGGTAAAATTTTCAAATGGCTTTTCAGAAACTGCAAAACTAATTAAAACCATATTGTACATGTATGATAGACTTTTTTGTGCGCATTTTGTGTTGATTCATACATTCATAGGCCACAGAAACAAGGTTGTGTTTATTTATTTGGAATGCCAATTTTCAAAATAATTTCCGGTAATCTGTCTACATATGAATTCTGTGTTAACTCCCATAAACTATGTTGCATGGTTTGACATTTTCAGCCATTTTCACTGCATTTTTTTTTTAATTTAGATACCTCATTCATTAAATTTTTGGAAAGTCGATAGAAACCTTGTCCCAAGTTTTGTATTCACAGACATCACTTAGCTTTATGTTTTTGTTACGTAAACCACCAATGTTTTCTATTCTGGCACTGTTTTTTCCCCAAAATGTTGCATTAATGGTTTCATTTTTTTATTGAGGTCCAGCCGTTTGCTACTATGATTATTATCTCGAGCCGAATGCTTTAAGCTTTTAGTCCAATATGGGTCGAAGGATGATACCATGATCGGTATGGAAAATGCCTGGCAATAATCAATTTATCACATATTTGCACAAAGCCACCGAACTTTTTTTAAATGAGAAACACACATTTTAATAAATTTAATCAGGGCCGTAAATTCTATTACTCAGAAGAAGTGGCAGGGAGTCTTGAGAAATTTTGACAAAATATAAACAAAAAACCTATTAACTCCACTTTCTGGCACGTGTCATTACAATTCTCAGTTTTGTCTCATTGAATGCATATTTTCCTTGTTGTTTGTTAGAAGTGATAGAAAAAGGCAAGATATTTATTGAACAATACTAGCAGTTTGGTACTTTTTCCGATAATCACCGGGACTAACCGTAACTTGATCGCGAAATCAGTTGTACACGATTATGAAGACCACCCAAAATAAATAAATAAATAAATAAATAAATAAATAAATAAATAAATAAATAAATAAATAAATAAATAAATAAATAAATAAATAAATAAATAAATAAATAAATAAATAAATAAATAAATAAATAAATAAATAAATAAATAAATAAATAAATAAATAAATAAATAAATAAATAAATAAATAAATAAATAAATAAATAAATGACCACAGGAGATATCGTTATTACGAAGCAGCATCGTCCATTGGCCCAAGTTTTTTTTAAATTGTGTCTGTCAATAGCGACCCCCCAACCCCCACCTTTATGAGAAATCCTGCATCCTCCATGGTCATTGTGTCTACACCATTGGGAGTAACTTGGTATTTATATGGTAATACGATGTGCGATCCGAAAGGGGCACCTTTTTAGCTCTTCAAAATATATGAAAAGGAAACTTTTTTCATTGAAAAATATATCATTGGGTAGTTGTAAATTATCTAAATATATACATGCCTCAATTCTCATCTTAAGCCCATGTAAACCACGGTGATTTCACATAAAATGGTTCTATTAACACCACTTGAGCATTTTGGTAGTGAATGGACTATTTTGTCAATGGGGATGAGAAATAATAAAATATATGAATAGGCAGGGACAGTCTCTACTAACTGTCACTGGAATAGGTCTGATCAAATAATTCAAAATATGATTAGGTCCCGTTTCATAACGTCCGAAAATATATGAATTGGGTGGGTTTTGAAATTTACGTCCGCAGAACTGTACCTAAAAGTATCCATAATTACCCCCTCTCATCCCCCAACGTGGTCTACACGCATAAATGTAAACTTATTTTCTAACTGAATTCATGATTAACTTCGAGCTGTCCGATGCTTTCTAATAGTCTTAAAAGAATTGGACGGTAGAGGATTCTCAGACTACATTATTATGTTTATATGTTTTTATATTTGAATGTGGTTTAACGCCACTTTAAAAATGTTTCAGCTATACCAAAGCTTCCCATAGCCGTAGCTAGGGTCCAATTTTTTGTGAGGCAAAACCTAATCGGCAGGGGGTCTGGGCCGCTCAAGGTCATAGGTTGCAACCTAATTCATATAAAAATTCTACACAAGTTCACTTTAAACATTATTTTACCCCTTGTTTGCAAGATTACCATAAGAGGGTGGGCTAAAAAGGATTTTTTTCCTTCCCGACGAGCCCCACAACCATCATACAGGTATCATACAGATATATTCACCTGCACTTCTTTTTGTACAGCTTCCAGTTCATGCCAAGAATATAGTACTCCTGGATCTTCAGCGCTCCCGTAGAGCTTGTTACACGGTTGATTTCACCGAGAGATAACAGTGCCATACTTTGTAAATGTATCTGACTCCGTTGACCACATAAATTTATTAGCAGATAGTAAAACAATCACGAGGACCCCAGGTGGTCAGGGGAAATTTTAGTCGTATATTCATGGCATGAGAAAATTAATGTTCCTGGTCGTTTAAGTTAAAGACCGGTTTTTCATGCAAAAATCGCAATTTACAGAAAAACAGTATACCCTAGCTTTTTAAAAATGGGGCCAATCGATTTAGAATGTCGATTTTACCCCAACCAAGTATATCGGATGTGCATAATGTAAAAAAACTCGAAAATCGGCAAACCACCCCCCCCCCCCCCCCAAATGTGCAGACCCCATCGGGACCCCCTAGATTACACGGGTTACAGTTTTGTGTAACGATTAATCCTTGAAATATACACCTGTATCGTTTCTTAATAAGTTGTATTAACTATAACAAACACTTTAAGGCCTGCATTTATTTTGAAATGACAATAAAATCCATGCGTTCGTGTCGTCTGGTACGTATACGATTTGTGTATTTCACTGAACAAAAATCTGTTTCCAGTCACAATGTATTGAAAGTAGCACTCCTTTGAAATACACCGTCACAACCGCATCATTGTTGACGTCCTAAACGTGATCTTGATGACACTTTCATGCATGTCGCGCTGATATGTAATATACGTGTGTGTGGTACGACGAGTCCGCTTCGAAAGAAAGAATTTACCAAAGTCCGGTATAATATCCATCAAAGTCACGTGACGTCAAACGCTTCAACCATTCAGATCAACGCATTCTATATATATTTAATAAATAAAAGTCGTGTCTTTTTTGTATTATTCGTTTATTTCATGTACAAATACAAAAAAAAAACCACTATAAATTCTATTTAAAAAAAACAAAGCAACTGGTGTCCGTTTTTCTCAATGGACATAATTATAAATGCAATTTAGATGGGATTTTACTGTGAACTTTATTTTTTAACTAAATGGAATATATCTCAGGATTAGTAGCTAATGCCCCACCCCTTTTTGAAGTCCCCCCCCTAAAAACGATTCCGGGAGAGCGAGCTTCTTCAACATGCCAAGAATATAGTACTCATTAAACTAATATGTTTTGCATTTCTATTATGTTTAAACATTTTATATACTATATTTTTGATGGAAAATGTTATAAAAGTGAAGTTAACATGACAATTTTCGCTGTTAAAATCGATCTTATGAAGCCCCTTATGATCGTGAAAAATGTATTAGCCAAACTCATTAAAATGACGTTATTGGTACTAAATAAACAACAAAAACATTTTTAAATGAACATTTATTCCATATGAAATTTCAGTAAAAAACATGGTTAATATAACAGATGACAATCACGTATAAATATCACAGAAAATAGTAAAAAATGAAAAAAAAGTACAACCACACATGCCGCAATCGACAACACAAATAAACAGTACTAGTCTCTATCTAACGGCAAACATCCATCTTTAATATGCTATACCAAACAACAAATGAAGATATGAAACTTCATTTAGAAAAAGTCTGTGTTCTTGGAGTTGACAGAACGTTTAATCTTGGATCAGCATATGTTACAAACTTTGTGTATAAAAACAAAAGGATACAGGTCAATTGGTCCCAATTCCAATTCGTCCCAAGTCAATTGGTCCCAAATTTGGTCAATTGGTCCCATTTCCAATTTGTCCCAAGTCAATTGGTCCCAACTTGCATTTAAAATGTTTTATTTTTGTTTAAGAGATTATTTAAGTTATTATACAAATATAATAATGAAATTAAAACAAAAAAAAATTTAATATTACACAAACAAATCCAACAAATTAGCATAAAATTATAACAAAAGGAATCTATTCAAATGCTGATTAATGCTGATTAATAGATCTACTTTTTTCACCTTTCAATGTACATTATATATAACAAAACAACATACTGCAACACAGACAGAAGTTACAGACAAGCAGTGTTTAACAATTATATATGCCAATTATTAAGGCTGAAATAATGTTTATATTTTTAGGAAAAAGAAGTGCTTAACATATTCATTGGAAAATATTTATAATACAACTGACTAAATAAAAGTAAATATGTTTTATTATAATTAACAAATTCAATTGCATTAAATTTGAGTTCATCAGGTAATCTAATTAGCCAATTAAACAGTAGCACATGCCATTGACAACTTTATTAATTGAATTATGATTATGACTTTGAAGACAAATATAATTGTTACCATTTTTTTTAAATACTATGTTCATTGCTGACCAAGTCTTAAGTTATTTAAAATCTAATAAGCAATTTACAAAAATAAAATTAATGAACGTACATGTATATAGTAATGGAAGAATACACAAGACTTAAATGTAATCATCAACAAGGTTTTCTGTCGTTAATATTATTGTACAACATTTAAGTTTATAAATAAATGATTATGGTCAACAAATGTAAAATATGGAATCAAGTTTAAAAAAAATAAGACTTACTAGAACTACATCTTCTGTGTGTCCAAGAAATGTATAACCCACAACACAAAGCCTGAACGGTAAAGGCATGGTGTTTCACTCGAACTGGTCTGATGCAGATTACAAATTCAGAAGACATGATGTCGAATAAAGTGAATTTTATTTTTTTAACCCCTACCTCCAAAGCCATAGTCACAATTATGTGCGTCTTTGATAATGTTTCTGTAATACTTCAAAAGGGACAGTGAGTACACAATTTAAGTGAAAATATTGTAAAATATACAAATGTATGGTTTAAGAGTAAATGTTCAGATAAACATTTAACTGCTTGATGTTTGTATAATGACGTTCAAAGGCAATCAATTGCATTTACATCTTCCTGAATATTTAATTAAAACTAAAACCTTCTGCTTTCAAAAGATAAAAATGTAATAATTATATGCACAAGCGTATTGGTAGTGACGACGAGGGCGGTTTAACTAAAGCTATTGACAAGGTTTTCCTAAACGAAACACAAATTGTTCCAAAAATATACTTTTGAAAAGTGTTGGGACCAATTTTAAATGTGTTGGGACCAATTGTCCAAAAGTGGGACCAATTAACAAAGACTTGGGACGAATTGGCTGGGACCAATTTGCATGTGTGACCAATTGACCAGACACCAAACAAAAAAGTCGTGAAAAAGTCATCGCGTGAACCTCCGATTTTCATTGGTCCTACATTATTTCATGGGATTGCTGCTATTACACATATCATTCATTTTCTCTCATGCTAAAGCCCGATTACAGACAGACGTTAAATGTGTTGATATTGGTATTGGTAGTGACGACGAGGGCGGTTTAACTAAAGCTATTGACAAGGTTTTCCTAAACGAAACAAGATAATTATGCACCAAACATATAAAAGACAACGTGACGGATTATGTAAAAAATAAGTTGCCGATGACTTAAGAACAACGCACTTCAGTTGTAATTACTGTTATCCTTCGTTTTGTTAGTGCACTTTTCTACTTGTTAGTGCACTAACTATTAGTTTGCGGTATTTCTAAGGACCCCTTTTGTCACCCACGTGCGATCAGTGCTATTTTTACAATAAAATCCCAGATTAAGGTGAACACGAAGTCACGTGCATGAAGTGAAAATAGAACAAAATTTTGAAATAATGCAATTATGCATTTATTTATATGAATTCATATATTACTCAATTTGAGTAATTTATCAATGGTAACAAAGTTGTAGTTCCTACATTAAATTTGTAGGTACAACATCCCACCTCAAGGTTTTTAATAACAAAACAAAAATAAAGCCGTGTATCAAACAATACTTCAAAGTCAGCCAGTTCCTACAAAAATGTTTATTAAGTAATAATTGTTAATCAATAAAGATCACCTGTCACACGTGTTTATATAATATGTTCGCACCACATCGTTAACTCGAAAATCGAGACATCAAATGACTGGTCACATAATTATTTTTATTTTTGGTTTATTTTGTTTTAAAATTGCAATGTCTACCAAATATTCATTATTTAACATAATATTAGCGCCTTTTTCTTTTTGTTGTTTTTTAACACCAAAAAATGTCATTTTAATGAGTGTTTGGGTATACATTTTTCACGATCATAAGGGGCATCTTAAAATCGACTAACAGCGAAAATCGTCATGTTAACTTCACTTTTATAACATTTTCAATCAACAGTATAGTATATAAAACCTTCAAACATAATACAAATGCAAAAAATGTTATTTTAATGTGTGTTTGGGTAAGTTGGGGTAAGTTTGGGTAAAAAGTCACACCGCTCCTGGATCTTCAGAGCCCCCGTATAGCTTGTTACATGGTTTTCCCATATATCAAAACCATAATTGGTCAAATTTTTAGTGAGGCAACTGCCTCACTTGCCTCAATGGATGCTACGGCGAAAACACCCGAAAACTTGAAGTCGAACACACCCTGCACACATGATGAGGAACGCGATAAATAGTAAATATAAATATCTTAATCACTATTCAAACGAGGCCACCTGCTTGATTTTCTCGATAATATTTCAAATTGTGCAACGATTCCAATATATAAATGAATTTCTGCCATTAAATCCAGTTACAACTTCAACAGTTACGTCCCCCGTTTGAAGTTTTTTGCGTTGAAGGTAAATTATCAGACCGAATGTAATCAGCCTTATCAGGACAATAAATGAATACGAGAAAAGGACTAACTAAGAGCAGACAAAAGAAACTGACACATTCTTGAGTTCTGTAAGAGGTATAATAGTTTTGCTACAACAGAATTTACTATCCGTCTTTGGCATTGTGTTAGGTTCAGCAATGCCCCAAGTTGAAGGAACGAATTTCGCGGGAAAAATAGTCGTGTAACTGTACACAGCATACCCCCATACATTGCATTAAATAGGTTACAATGTTTATTTGTGCTATGTGGGCGTATAGTTTGTTTGATCTATACTTTTAAAAATTGTAATCAATGGGGAGTCAACAAGAGGTACCAAGCACACACACAGCTTCTTTATGAATTTCAACCATTGGGGAATGTAGCTACAATAAAGTAGCTCCTATTTTTTTTGGACGGAGCTACAAAGAGGTCCTATTACTCGTAATGGAGCAAAAACACACTTGAGATTTATACATATTTTCAGCTATTAAGGGGATGCAGGACATCATCTGCCATTGTGAAAATTTCAAAATAGAAAGAACATTTATGGTAAATTAAATAATAATTTTTAACATTATTAACTCTGAATTTCCATAAAATGGAAAATAAAAATGAAATTCTTATACCTATATTATAACTCCAATTTATTAATGGTTGAAATAAAAAGCTTTTGCATAAATGAGTTCGGTATTTGCAAAAATAATGAAATTGACATTTTTCACAAGGGAGGTAATTGTGACCAAAAAATATCATTTTTTTTTGCCCTTTTCTACCAGTTTTTCCCCAATGGACAAAAATTTAACTCAAGAGACCCCTATTTTTCTTTCTTTCACTGAAATGTATACCAATTGCTTGACAATATATAAAAAAATTCAGAAAATTTCATTGGACAGAATTTTTGTTATCATTTATTTTAAGTGCTTTTTTATTCTCTTCTCTGTATAACCTATTAGAAAATTTGAAAATTCAGTGTTCATTCCCTCAAAAATATGCTATGAAACCCCTATTTTTTATTTGAATTATGATAACGTGTATAAAAAAACTAACTATATGGCGAATTTAAAGAAAATTCATTGACAAATTATTTTCAGTGAAAGTGTTCTGCATCCCCTTAAATGCTATTTGTGTTCAATTTTTATTTTTTCCTATACCCACCGTTCAGTTGAAATTTCTACAATGTCTAATTAAATAATTTTAACACTTTTTCATAATCATGGCATTGTTGTCAAAATTGATTTGTGGATTGTAGAATAGCATCGGTATAAAATGTGATCCCAGCTAATGCAATAAAGCCAGAAACACTTGATCCGGATGAATTTTTACCAAATCAATTAAGAAATTATGCACTTCCTGGAATTCAAATTTTGACAACAATGCCATGATTTCGAATAAAGTGTAAAACTAATAATGAATTAGGTGTTGTAGAATTATCAGTTAAACTTGAAAGACATTAAACAGTATGTAGCAATTTAAGAAAACAGTTTAACATATTCAGGGCTCGGGTTGGAGGGTGACCTCGGGTGAAGATGTCGCCTTATCATGGTCCCTCTTCGCCCTCGATCATCTTAAAAAGCGAAGTGAAGTTGCCCTTTCATTTTTTAGAATTGCCTGATGTAACCTTTCAAATTTTATTCCCATTTTGTTAAGAAATCTTCGTTTTTTGATACAGCGTCTTGTTTATTATGTTTACGTGCCACAAAGTCAACTGGTACACTTTTAATTTTTATTTGGTATATAAAGCGTAGGTTTATAAATACGGCCGGAAACCAGTTCAGAGCAAAAATTTGTAAAAGTTTCAGGAGCGGATATGAATTTAATGCCGGAGATTGCAAATATACGATGCTGATAGTGTTGAAATGAGTATTGTAATGATAGAAACGTATTAAAAATAGTATTTTGGAATTTACTTTCAACAAATTTAGGTTAAATATGTTTAAATACTTTTAACAGATTTGTCACAATGATGTAGTTTTCTACTTCTAGTTCTAAGTGTTCCAGCTAGGATTTGAAAATAGAGGGGTGCATAAGAAGGGCACTTTTTCGAGTATTTGCATTGCGGTTGTGGCACTTTTGTTGTTTTATTATTTGAATAAGTGTTCTGTTTCCTGTTTTTGCTCCTTTGTTTTCATTTTAAAGTAAATTTTTCAAATATTTGTACATTTAAGAAATTGAAAAGTAATTCAAAATACTATTTGTTACTGTGTTTCAATCTTTGTGGTTGTAACTTCAACACAAGCAGCATTGTATTTTGCAAGTTCCGGAACTAAGTTCATATCCACTCCAGAGATTTCCGCATTTTCAGTTGGTTTGTACTGGTTGCCGCGAGTATTTTTACTATTGGAACATAGAAAAAGGCAGTTGGTTACCAGCTTTCACCTTTTGTTTTAAAAAATGGCGTGTTCAATGATAAACATGGCGCTGTGACAAATATTCGAAGATACCTCTCGCAAAGGGCAATAAAAAAGGTTTTAACTATTGCCGATCTTGATCATAATTAAGCCAAATGACCAAAAACAATGAACACGCAAATTTGTTTAGGTAATAACATTTTTGAAGTGTCAAAACTTTCAAATGTACTGTACACGCAAAATGCGTCTTCACGTCCGGTAATTTCAAACTCCTGATCTCCAGTGGCCATTTATGTAAAAGATATATCGGCTTGTGTTTTTGATTGTGAAGTATAGTTAATACTATAAAAGGATCAAAGTTGAAATTCGATAATCGGAAGTTGCCTGACCATGTTACCTGTGTACGAGTCCCTACCGTCTTCCACTAATTATCACAGTGCTAATTATAAAATCATAAGGAAATGACAATAGTCTATTGAGTTATTTGGGTATGAAAACACTATAGTTATTTTTAATTTCAGAAAAAAATTAATTGGAGCAATAGATTGATAAGGGGCGCCAATCGGGACACAGGGGCGCTTGAGAGGGGCACAGGGGCACTGTAATTTTAGGGCGGGGCGCGGCGCCCCTCTATTTCCCCCTGGCTGGAACACTGTCTAATAGTACTGCCGTCCAACATTTTTTTTTTGCGTGGGATGTCAGAGAGCTCTCCATAAGCAAAACAGCGGATTTTGCAACACAGCTGTCTGGGTATATATATATATATATATATATATCGCTTCTTAAAGATATTTAAGCACTGGACTTAAGTCAAATTTTTGTCACGTGACTTTTTGTTCAAAATGAAAGTGAAATGTCTGGATGTAAGGGAAATTAGCTTAGAAATGGACTTAAATCATCTTGATTAAAGGTATGATGATTATATTCATAGAGAAAAATATCTAAAGAAGCGAATTATATCTAGTTTAACTGGACGAAAATGTTTGTTAACATCTGGAAACGATGAAATTTGCCAACCCAGACTGGTGTCGCAAAATCTGCTGTTTTGCTTATGGAGAGCTCTCTGACGTCCCAAGCAAAAAAAAAAATGCATTGGACAGCAGTGGATTCTCGGACTATGATTATTGTAGCTATGGGGAATGGGCCTGCAGAAGATGAATGAGGCTGACTGCCGGCCCTAAATACTATAGTAGCGTCATCCCTGGCAGTAAATTCATGCTGAACTAATATCTTGCTTTCAGTAAAGAATATTAAAATTTATTTCAAGCAATTCACTACCACAAAGGGTGGTTTAACATATTTTAGACTGATGCACTGTGTCTCCATTGAAATATTGATATCACTTAAGGTAAAATACTCAATTTTATTTTTTAATTGTTTAATTTAAAACATAAATTAACCACAAAATTTCTACAAATATAATGTTCACAATGTTTTTTATTACAGTTATTATTTGTAATACAAATATAGAAAAGTCCATTAGGTGCCAGTGTTGTAGGATTCCCATTTCCTGTCACCCATGGAAAGTGATTTCTCAGCACGGGAAAGCCCATTTTTTTGTCCTTGTCACCCGTGGGCAAGTACATATAAAAAGTTGGGATACCTTTTTTAAAAAAGCCCATACTTGCCCTGTCGTTATACAAAAATACATTGATTTTGTTCAACAGTTTAATTTTATAACAATGAAGTGTGGATGATTGTTTTCGTTTTTATTTGATCAATATTTATACATGTACTATTCTTTTGAGTTTTCACCCCTGCTGCAAAACATTTTTGAGATTAAGTATGAATGCAACAAGTACCTAATCAAGCTCTATAAAACTGGCAAAATCCAGTTTTGGGGGGGGGGGGAAGAATTTTTTTTAGGGTTTTTTTGTGTTTTTTAGCTCACCTGACCCGAAGGGTCATGTGAGCTATTGCCATCACTTGGCATCCGTCGTCGTGTGTCATCGTCGTCGTTGTTGTCGTTAACTTTTCTTCAAAAATCTTCTCCTAAAAAACCACTGAAGGGATTGCTTTGAAACTTTGCATACATCATCAGTAAAATGCCCTCTACCAAGTTTGCCCAAATCATGGCCTCAGACCAACCAACATGGCCACCATGGCTAAAAATAGAACAGAGTGGTCAAAATACAGTTTTTTGCTTATAGTTCAAAAAGTATAACAGATACAGGAAAACCGAAGAGACTTTCCTTCTTCAGCATCTAAAGCTCTACAAAACACTCCATTGGGTCAAAGTTGTATGATGACTCCTTGTAGGAGTTATTGCCCTTTAATTGTCAAAATTGATGATTTTTGCCATTTTTGCTATTTTTGCCTCAAAATCTTGAAAATTATTAGAACTAGAGAAAAAGTTAGCATTGCTTAATTGTTCTGCTCTATGAGGGCTACAAAAATGACTTTAGGGTCAAGATTGTCTGATTAACGGTTTAAGAGTTATTCCCCTTGAACTGTTTTTTTTTATCGGTTTTAATTGATTTTTTAAAATCTTCTCCTCTGAAACAACTGAAAGTACTGCTTTGAAACTTTGTACACATCATCTGTCAAATGTCCTCAACCAAGTTTGCACCAACCATGGCTGCAGATTAACCAACATGGCCACCATGGCTAAAAATAGAATGGAGGGGGGTGGGGGGTAAAATACAGTTTTTGGCTTATAGTTCAAAAAGTATAACAGATACAGGAAAACCGAAGAGACATGCCTTCATCGGCATCAAAAGCTCTACGAAACACTCCATTGGGTTGAAGTTGTATGAGGACTCCTTATAGGAGTTATTGCCCTTTAATTGTCAAAATTGATTATTTTTGACATTTTTGCCTTAAAATCTTGAAAATTATTTGAACTAGAGAAAAAGTTAGTATTGCTTAATTGTTCTGCTCTATGAGGGCTACAAAAATGACTTAGGGTCAAGATTGTCTGATGAACCGTTTAGGAATTATTCTCCTTGAACATTTCTTTAATCAATCTTCTCTCTCCTCTTTAATTCATTAAAGGACTGCTTTGAAACATTGCACACATCATCTTTAGGACGTCCTCTACCAAAATTGTGCAAATCATGACACCTGACTACCTATATAGCTACGTTAGCTTAAAATAGAAAATGGGGGGGGGGAGTCAAGAGATATTTCGATTGATAGTTAAAAAAGTATAACAGGTACAGCAAATTTGAAGTGAACCTCCCTTCTCCCTCTAGCATCAAAAGCTCCTCCTTATAGGAATTATTTCCCTTAAAAGGTCAACATTAATGACTTTTGCAGAAGTGTTGGGCAATTCCTTATAGCAAAGAAAAGCTGGATAGAAAAGGGTTGTTTGGTTTCAGGTTCAGGTGAGCGATACAGGCTCCTAAGAGCCTCTAGTTTAAAATTTGAATTGAATTAAAATGAATTAAATAATATATTACTGAAGGGTATTTTCTTACTCACACTGACATGTACAAAAATATATGAGGATTAAACTTTATGGACCAATATGTGTACAATATATTTTGAGATTGTGGGGATTTTGTTTTGTAAAAATACATATAGATCTACATGTACAACAAGTAACCTAAGCTATCTTCTTAGACAGAATTACAGATTAATCATTTTTTTCAAATATAATGTACTGCAAGTACAAGAAGAAAATCCATCAATTTGCTTATTTATATATACTAATTTAAATATTAACATGTCACTAAAACTTTGTGGAAAAGTTTACTTGAGATGTGTGAAAGCCTGTTTATAGAGGACACTTTCCCGTGTAAAGTTCAGTTAGCAAAAATATCCTGAACACTGAGGTGCATTTGTGTATTTCATTGAAAAACAAGGGAAGTAACTTCACTGTTTCATTTATTTTTAGAAATTTGTTGACAACATTTTGTCCTCGATCTAATTCTAACACAATTTTTAAAAGATAAAAAGAAAAGAAAAGAAAACTGTTCAGAAACTTTCATCTTGAGATTTGCATTCTTTGATGTGACCATACTGGGACTGTTCCCAATGCTTGACTCACAGAGAGGCCCAACACGTCCCAGGGTGCCGGATAAGGGAGACCCTCTCGTTCAGGGGTTGTCAGGTCATAATACGAAAAGCTTGGCCGCGGACCATAGTGAGAGTGCCAAGACCCTTGCACAATAAATATCCCTTTTGTAGATTTCGAAAAAAAGTAGGCTCATTGTAGCCGCTACAAAAGGCTAAATTCCCTATTCTATACAGCTTAACATAGGACCCTACGGGAAAAACACACACAAGCTCCTTTTATGAAACTTTTCCACACAATTATGGCAAATTATGCAAAAATGATGCTTGGATAGTTATCTTATTATTTTCAGTTCTTTTTTAGCAAATTGGAAATTCAACATGTCTGCCAGGACTATTAATGCATTCTGATTGGGTAAATTAAAAAAATCTTCTCACAAACTGCTTGGCAGATTGATTTGAAATAGTGCAGCAATGTATCTTGGACAAAGTTTGAGTTTTTTGTACTGATCCAAAATCCAAGATGGCCACCATAGGCTTAACATAGGACCCTATTGGGAAAACCAAGCAAAAAGCTTCTTCAATACTGTTCCACACAATTAAACCAAATAAACCGGAATACCTTAATCTCCAGGGGAAAACCTTAATTTTTTCAGGAAACCCAATTAAATCAGTGTTGGTTTTAAAAATGAAGGTTGTCATCAGAAAATTAAGGTTTTCCCTCTGAGATTAAGGTTTTTTCTTGATAAGACAACTGGGTCAGTTTTAAGCAATTGAGCATTGTTGTTGATAAGGATCATCAGTTACTCTTATAACAGGGCTCACCACACTGGGCAAAGTGGGCGACAAAGTCGCCCTACTAGGACCTGAAGTCGCCTTAAGGTGCCTCAAAAGCGAAGTCAAAGTCGCCCTGTTATTTCCCTTAAGTCGCCCCATGGTTCACATAAGATACTTGTAAATCACATGTAAATTGAGGGTATCTGCCACTTAAAGGGAGGTAACACCGGTTTAATAGCAATCGACTAATTTAGACATTACTAGTACATCCCAAGTCTTCCTAGCACAGACTATTCATGCCTTAGTGTATGGAACCCCATTTATTACAAACATCAGTCTTTACAAAATTTAAAACATTTGGTTTTTTGTTTTTCAATGGAGCAGACCTCTGTTATGTTTGGCAAACATCGGGAATACTATTTGAGTAACATTATTTTTTTTGCTCAAAACTGTTCACCTTGACTTAAAGTAAAGCAATATATGTAATTTGTATCGTTAAATAGCAATAATAAAGCTGTATTTCTTGGTTGAACAATAAAAATAAACGATGACTTCAAACATGGACCGCAGACCTAAATAGAAACAATATGATAAAATGTATACAATAGTCTGCGTAGTAACTTCTGACAAGGAGAGCATAAGCACTGAAGGTTAAACCCAGAAGATAATTTATGTGTTCACTTCAAGTAAAAAAAAACTTCTATTAATAGGATGACTTTTGACTGTTTAGATGACACATTTTTGAAATTGTTTTGCAGCAAACCTGAATTTTGTTGTTACCAAGGTTACCTGACATTGTTTTTGATGACAAATTGTTAAGTAGTTGGAAACATTTTGCAAATAAATGAATTTGGCTTAATTAAGTGTAATGTAAGTAAACTGAGTTGTCTGTCTGTTGAAGTCACAATGGTTGACATTTCACCCAGAACACCATATGGATAAATGTCACTGCTTCATTTTGTATTAAACTAAGTCAACTTTTCCTTTTATTAGCAGTTGTATTTTCTTTGCACTGGTTTTAACCTGGTATCTGCATAAATATTTACTGGATCTATGAATGTAATATAAGTCTAGGGAGTACCAGTTTACACTGATACTAGTATCAGTGGTATCGGTGGCACTGTGACAAAAGTACCACAATTTTTTACCCTGAATGGTAATCAAACAAAAAGTTGACATATGACTCCTTATGCCAGTTTATGAACATGTTTCAATATTGTCTTTTACAGATTCTAAAAACTGGTAACCTACAATGTCTTCCATAGATAAAATGAGTATACAGGGAATCAGAAGTTTTGGTCCTGATGATACACAGAAACAGCTGATTCAGTTCTTCACGCCTCTGACCCTGATCCTGGGACCCAATGGTACAGGTAAAACTGTAAGTATTGACCAACAAAAATTACCATTGCTTTGGAACCAAGCAAAGCAGTTTGTATTGGAGTCCTGCTTTATTAGTTTGTATGTACATATTGTTCAAATGGTGATGTACTGTATAAATTTATTGATTGTCTCCAACAAAGCAGATTATTTAACAGTTTTGAATTAGACATGTTTGTTTGAATGGGGTGTGAAGCCATTCTGGCAATTTTCAGCTATATCATTGTGTTTAGTTGTGTATTGGACTGTGGAAGAAAGAGAACCTGGTAAAAACCCCCGTCTGCAGTAAGACTGGTTTTGCTTTGTAACTAAGGTTGGAGTAGAGCACACCCTGTCTTCAGAAAGGCTCAAACTTGCAATTTCAGTATTTCTGAATTACAAATGACATTGAATGAATTGTATAACATACATGTAACACATATTCTGGTTTTATTGCATAATTATTGTCGTTTTTTTTAATTCGCCTTTGTTGATATTAACAATGCTGCGAGGTTTTGACTGCTCTGTAACCTACATATTTTTTCGATTTTTCTTCTTATTTCAGACTGTTATTGAGGCGCTGAAGTACATCACAACAGGTGTTATGCCTCCAGGATGTAACAGAGGTGGCGCTTTTGTGCACGACCCCAAGGTAAGTTCATCAGTTGTCATAACAGCAGGTATTATGACTGGGTTGTAATAGAGGTGGCTCTTTTAGTGTGCTATGACCCTAAGGTAAGGTCATAAAGCCATCATAGCAACAGGTGTTATGTCTTCGTGTTGTAATAGAGGTGACGCTTTTTTAAATGACCCCAATATAAGTCACAAGTACCATACAGGTGACATCTCACATTGTGAGACAAAAACCTTGCACAATTCTGAAAATCCCCATGCGCTGATGGTGTGAGAAAACAATCACTTACAACAAAAAATTGTAAAGTTAAAAAAGGTGATTGTTATTCCACTTGAAGCTTCTAATTATTTTGTTTGCCACCATCTTTGTTTACAGTAGATTGTGAGTTGCATGATAAATCCAGAGATTATCAAAGTTACACTATTGGTTATTCTACCTAGTATCAATAAAGGTATTACTGATAACAATATTTAATATGGCCACCATTATTGTTCTCAGAAATTAGTTTGAAGTCAAATTACAATAAAAATAATAAATAATGTTAGATTTTAATTGTTATTAGACATGTTTATACAAGATATAAATTGATAAAATATAAAATAGTTCAAAGAAGAAAAATATTTTTAAAAATTGATTTTAAAATGGCATGTTCAGCTGAGTATTAAGACATATATTGCTGACAATAACTTATTTTGGTCATAAATAATCCAAAATTCAAGTGTTCCAAAGTGCTTAACCCTGAATGAAGATCAGCAGTAGTGTCAACCATATATTTTATACTGCTTGGTATTAACTTTAGTATTGCACACAGTAGCAGATACAAGGCAGATAGGCACTTCAAGAGGTGTAAAACATGTCAAAATAAGGGTCCACACAGTACAAAAGAAAGTATCATAATCATTGTGAAACAAAAAGAAGAAACAATGTACAAAACAACAAACAAAATCGAAGAATTCAAATACTAATAAGTGTGCAGAATCAAGGCCAAATAAAAATCTCACACAAAATAAAAAAAAACTAGCACAAAATTGAGTCCAGTATACTTTGGGCTGAGAGAAATATCACATGTATGCAAGAACTAGTACATCATAACAGTTTTGTACTCCTGTATGTCACCAGGTGGCACTTTTTTGTTTGATCACAAGGTGAGGTCACAAGTTCATCATAACAGTATTGTACCCTGTATGTCACCAGGTGGTACTTTTGTGTATGATCACAAGGTGAGGTCACAAGTTCATCATAACAGTATTGTACCCTGTATGTCACCAGGTGGCACTTTTGTGTATGATCCTAAGGTGAGGTCACAAGTTCATCATAACAGTATTGTACCCTGTATGTCACCAGGTGGCACTTTTGTGTATGATCACAAGGTGAGGTCACAAGTTCATCATAACAGTATTGTACCCTGTATGTCACCAGGTGGCACTTTTGTGTATGATCACAAGGTGAGGTCACAAGTTCATCATAACAGTATTGTACCCTGTATGTCACCAGGTGGCACTTTTGTGTATGATCCTAAGGTGAGGTCACAAGTTCATCATAACAGTATTGTACCCTGTATGTCACCAGGTGGCACTTTTGTGTATGATCACAAGGTGAGGTCACAAGTTCATCATAACAGTATTGTACCCTGTATGTCACCAGGTGCCACTTTTGTGTTTGATCACAAGGTGAGGTCACAAGTTCATCATAACAGTATTGTACTCCTGTATGTCACCAGGTGGCACTTTTGTGTATGATCACAAGGTGAGGTCACAAGTTCATCATAACAGTATTGTACCTGTATGTCATCAGGTGCCACTTTTGTGTTTGATCACAAGGTGAGGTCACAAGTTCATCATAACAGTATTGTACCTGTATGTCATCAGGTGCCACTTTTGTGTTTGATCACAAGGTGAGGTCACAAGTTCATCATAACAGTATTGTACCTGTATGTCACCAGGTGGCACTTTTGTGTATGATCACAAGGTGAGGTCACAAGTTCATCATAACAGTATTGTACCCTGTATGTCACCAGGTGGCACTTTTGTGTATGATCACAAGGTGAGGTCACAAGTTCATCATAACAGTATTGTACTCCTGTATGTCACCAGGTGGCACTTTTGTGTATGATCACAAGGTGAGGTCACAAGTTCATCATAACAGTATTGTACTCCTGTATGTCACCAGGTGGCACTTTTGTGTATGATCACAAGGTGAGGTCACAAGTTCATCATAACAGTATTGTACTCCTGTATGTCACCAGGTGGCACTTTTGTGTATGATCACAAGGTGAGGTCACAAGTTCATCATAACAGTATTGTACTCCTGTATGTCACCAGGTGGCACTTTTGTGTATGATCACAAGGTGAGGTCAAAAGTACATCATAACAGTATTGTACCCTGTATGTCACCAGGTGCCACTTTTGTGTATGATCACAAGGTGAGGTCACAAGTTCATCATAACAGTACTGTACTCCTGTATGTCACCAGGTGGCACTTTTGTGTATGATCACAAGGTGAGGTCACAAGTTCATCATAACAGTATTGTACTCCTGTATGTCACCAGGTGGCACTTTTGTGTATGAAACCAAGGTGAGGTGACAAGTTCATCATAACAGTATTGTACCCTGTATGTCACCAGGTGGCACTTTTGTGTATGATCACAAGGTGAGGTCAAAAGTTCATCATAACAGTATTGTACTCCTGTATGTCACCAGGTGGCACTTTTGTGTATGATCACAAGGTGAGGTCAAAAGTACATCATAACAGTATTGTACTCTGTATGTCACCAGGTGGCACTTTTGTATATGATCACAAGGTGAGGTCACAAGTTCATCATAACAGTACTGTACTCCTGTAAGTCACCAGGTGGCACTTTTGTGTATGATCACAAGGTGAGGTCACAAGTTCATCATAACAGTATTGTACCTGTATGTCACCAGGTGGCACTTTTGTGTATGACCCCAAGGTGAGGTCACAATTACATCATAACAGTATTGTACCCTGTATGTCACCAGGTGGCACTTTTGTGTATGATCACAAGGTGAGGTCACAAGTTCATCATAACAGTATTGTACCTTGTATGTCACCAGGTGGCACTTTTGTGTATGATCACAAGGTGAGGTCACAAGTTCATCATAACAGTATTGTACGGTATGTCACCAGGTGGCACTTTTGTGTATGACCCCAACGTGAGGTCACAATTACATCATAACAGTTTTGTACTCCTGTATGTCACCAGGTGGCACTTTTGTGTATGATCACAAGGTGAGGTCACAAGTTCATCATAACAGTATTGTACCCTGTATGTCACCAGGTGGCACTTTTGTGTATGATCACAAGGTGAGGTCACAAGTTCATCATAACAGTATTGTACCTGTATGTCACCAGGTGGCACTTTTGTGTATGATCACAAGGTGAGGTCACAAGTACATCATAACAGTACTGTACTCCTGTATGTTACCAGGTGGCACTTTTGTGTATGATCACAAGGTGAGGTCACAAGTTCATCATAACAGTATTGTACCCTGTATGTCACCAGGTGCCACTTTTGTGTATGATCACAAGGTGAGGTCACAAGTTCATCATAACAGTATTGTACCCTGTATGTCACCAGGTGGCACTTTTGTGTATGATCACAAGGTGAGGTCACAAGTACATCATAACAGTATTGTACCCTGTATGTCACCAGGTGGCACTTTTGTGTTTGATCACAAGGTGAGGTCACAAGTTCATCATAACAGTATTGTACTCCTGTATGTCACCAGGTGGCACTTTTGTGTATGATCACAAGGTGAGGTCACAAGTTCATCATAACAGTATTGTACCCTGTATGTCACCAGGTGGCACTTTTGTGTATGATCACAAGGTGAGGTCACAAGTACATCATAACAGTATTGTACCCTGTATGTCACCAGGTGGCACTTTTGTGTATGATCACAAGGTGAGGTCACAAGTTCATCATAACAGTATTGTACTCCTGTATGTCACCAGGTGGCACTTTTGTGTATGATCACAAGGTGAGGTCACAAGTTCATCATAACAGTATTGTACCTGTATGTCACCAGGTGGCACTTTTGTGTATGATCACAAGGTGAGGTCACAAGTTCATCATAACAGTACTGTACTCCTATATGTTACCAGGTGGCACTTTTGTGTATGATCACAAGGTGAGGTCACAAGTTCATCATAACAGTATTGTACCCTGTATGTCACCAGGTGGCACTTTTGTGTATGAAACCAAGGTGAGGTGACAAGTTCATCATAACAGTATTGTACCCTGTATGTCACCAGGTGGCACTTTTGTGTATGAAACCAAGGTGAGGTCACAAGTTCATCATAACAGTATTGTACCCTGTATGTCACCAGGTGGCACTTTTGTGTATGATCACAAGGTGAGGTCACAAGTTCATCATAACAGTATTGTACCCTGTATGTCACCAGGTGGCACTTTTGTGTATGATCCTAAGGTGAGGTCACAAGTTCATCATAACAGTATTGTACCCTGTATGTCACCAGGTGCCACTTTTGTGTTTGATCACAAGGTGAGGTCACAAGTTCATCATAACAGTATTGTACCCTGTATGTCACCAGGTGGCACTTTTGTGTATGATCACAAGGTGAGGTCACAAGTTCATCATAACAGTATTGTACCCTGTATGTCACCAGGTGGCACTTTTGTGTATGATCCTAAGGTGAGGTCACAAGTTCATCATAACAGTATTGTACCCTGTATGTCACCAGGTGGCACTTTTGTGTATGATCACAAGGTGAGGTCACAAGTTCATCATAACAGTATTGTACCCTGTATGTCACCAGGTGCCACTTTTGTGTTTGATCACAAGGTGAGGTCACAAGTTCATCATAACAGTATTGTACTCCTGTATGTCACCAGGTGGCACTTTTGTGTATGATCACAAGGTGAGGTCACAAGTTCATCATAACAGTATTGTACCTGTATGTCATCAGGTGCCACTTTTGTGTTTGATCACAAGGTGAGGTCACAAGTTCATCATAACAGTATTGTACCTGTATGTCATCAGGTGCCACTTTTGTGTTTGATCACAAGGTGAGGTCACAAGTTCATCATAACAGTATTGTACCTGTATGTCACCAGGTGGCACTTTTGTGTATGATCACAAGGTGAGGTCACAAGTTCATCATAACAGTATTGTACCCTGTATGTCACCAGGTGGCACTTTTGTGTATGATCACAAGGTGAGGTCACAAGTTCATCATAACAGTATTGTACTCCTGTATGTCACCAGGTGGCACTTTTGTGTATGATCACAAGGTGAGGTCACAAGTTCATCATAACAGTATTGTACTCCTGTATGTCACCAGGTGGCACTTTTGTGTATGATCACAAGGTGAGGTCACAAGTTCATCATAACAGTATTGTACTCCTGTATGTCACCAGGTGGCACTTTTGTGTATGATCACAAGGTGAGGTCACAAGTTCATCATAACAGTATTGTACTCCTGTATGTCACCAGGTGGCACTTTTGTGTATGATCACAAGGTGAGGTCAAAAGTACATCATAACAGTATTGTACCCTGTATGTCACCAGGTGCCACTTTTGTGTATGATCACAAGGTGAGGTCACAAGTTCATCATAACAGTACTGTACTCCTGTATGTCACCAGGTGGCACTTTTGTGTATGATCACAAGGTGAGGTCACAAGTTCATCATAACAGTATTGTACTCCTGTATGTCACCAGGTGGCACTTTTGTGTATGAAACCAAGGTGAGGTGACAAGTTCATCATAACAGTATTGTACCCTGTATGTCACCAGGTGGCACTTTTGTGTATGATCACAAGGTGAGGTCAAAAGTTCATCATAACAGTATTGTACTCCTGTATGTCACCAGGTGGCACTTTTGTGTATGATCACAAGGTGAGGTCAAAAGTACATCATAACAGTATTGTACTCTGTATGTCACCAGGTGGCACTTTTGTATATGATCACAAGGTGAGGTCACAAGTTCATCATAACCGTACTGTACTCCTGTAAGTCACCAGGTGGCACTTTTGTGTATGATCACAAGGTGAGGTCACAAGTTCATCATAACAGTATTGTACCTGTATGTCACCAGGTGGCACTTTTGTGTATGACCCCAAGGTGAGGTCACAATTACATCATAACAGTATTGTACCCTGTATGTCACCAGGTGGCACTTTTGTGTATGATCACAAGGTGAGGTCACAAGTTCATCATAACAGTATTGTACCTTGTATGTCACCAGGTGGCACTTTTGTGTATGATCACAAGGTGAGGTCACAAGTTCATCATAACAGTATTGTACGGTATGTCACCAGGTGGCACTTTTGTGTATGACCCCAACGTGAGGTCACAATTACATCATAACAGTTTTGTACTCCTGTATGTCACCAGGTGGCACTTTTGTGTATGATCACAAGGTGAGGTCACAAGTTCATCATAACAGTATTGTACCCTGTATGTCACCAGGTGGCACTTTTGTGTATGATCACAAGGTGAGGTCACAAGTTCATCATAACAGTATTGTACCTGTATGTCACCAGGTGGCACTTTTGTGTATGATCACAAGGTGAGGTCACAAGTACATCATAACAGTACTGTACTCCTGTATGTTACCAGGTGGCACTTTTGTGTATGATCACAAGGTGAGGTCACAAGTTCATCATAACAGTATTGTACCCTGTATGTCACCAGGTGCCACTTTTGTGTATGATCACAAGGTGAGGTCACAAGTTCATCATAACAGTATTGTACCCTGTATGTCACCAGGTGGCACTTTTGTGTATGATCACAAGGTGAGGTCACAAGTACATCATAACAGTATTGTACCCTGTATGTCACCAGGTGGCACTTTTGTGTATGATCACAAGGTGAGGTCACAAGTTCATCATAACAGTATTGTACTCCTGTATGTCACCAGGTGGCACTTTTGTGTATGATCACAAGGTGAGGTCACAAGTTCATCATAACAGTATTGTACCCTGTATGTCACCAGGTGGCACTTTTGTGTATGATCACAAGGTGAGGTCACAAGTACATCATAACAGTATTGTACCCTGTATGTCACCAGGTGGCACTTTTGTGTATGATCACAAGGTGAGGTCACAAGTTCATCATAACAGTATTGTACTCCTGTATGTCACCAGGTGGCACTTTTGTGTATGATCACAAGGTGAGGTCACAAGTTCATCATAACAGTATTGTACCTGTATGTCACCAGGTGGCACTTTTGTGTATGATCACAAGGTGAGGTCACAAGTTCATCATAACAGTACTGTACTCCTATATGTTACCAGGTGGCACTTTTGTGTATGATCACAAGGTGAGGTCACAAGTTCATCATAACAGTATTGTACCCTGTATGTCACCAGGTGGCACTTTTGTGTATGAAACCAAGGTGAGGTGACAAGTTCATCATAACAGTATTGTACCCTGTATGTCACCAGGTGGCACTTTTGTGTATGAAACCAAGGTGAGGTCACAAGTTCATCATAACAGTATTGTACCCTGTATGTCACCAGGTGGCACTTTTGTGTATGATCACAAGGTGAGGTCACAAGTTCATCATAACAGTATTGTACCCTGTATGTCACCAGGTGGCACTTTTGTGTATGACCCCAAGGTGAGGTCACAATTACATCATAACAGTATTGTACCCTGTATGTCACCAGGTGGCACTTTTGTGTATGATCACAAGGTGAGGTCACAAGTTCATCATAACAGTATTGTACCTTGTATGTCACCAGGTGGCACTTTTGTGTATGATCACAAGGTGAGGTCACAAGTTCATCATAACAGTATTGTACGGTATGTCACCAGGTGGCACTTTTGTGTATGACCCCAACGTGAGGTCACAATTACATCATAACAGTTTTGTACTCCTGTATGTCACCAGGTGGCACTTTTGTGTATGATCACAAGGTGAGGTCACAAGTTCATCATAACAGTATTGTACCCTGTATGTCACCAGGTGGCACTTTTGTGTATGATCACAAGGTGAGGTCACAAGTTCATCATAACAGTATTGTACCCTGTATGTCACCAGGTGGCACTTTTGTGTATGATCACAAGATGAGGTCACAAGTTCATCATAACAGTATTGTACAGTATGTCACCAGGTGGCACTTTTGTGTATGACCCCAAGGTGAGGTCACAATTACATCATAACAGTATTGTACTGTATGTCACCAGGTGGCACTTTTGTGTATGATCACAAGGTGAGGTCACAAGTTCATCATAACAGTATTGTACCCTGTATGTCACCAGGTGCCACTTTTGTGTATGATCACAAGGTGAGGTCACAAGTTCATCATTACAGTATTGTACTCCTGTATGTCACCAGGTGGCACTTTTGTGTATGATCACATGGTGAGGTCACAAGTTCATCATAACAGTATTGTACCCTGTATGTCACCAGGTGCCACTTTTGTGTATGATCACAAGGTGAGGTCACAAGTTCATCATAACAGTATTGTACCCTGTATGTCACCAGGTGGCACTTTTGTGTATGATCACAAGGTGAGGTCACAAGTTCATCATAACAGTATTGTACCCTGTATGTCACCAGGTGCCACTTTTGTGTATGATCACAAGGTGAGGTCACAAGTTCATCATAACAGTATTGTACCCTGTATGTCACCAGGTGGCACTTTTGTGTATGATCACAAGGTGAGGTCACAAGTACATCATAACAGTATTGTACCCTGTATGTCACCAGGTGGCACTTTTGTGTATGATCACAAGGTGAGGTCACAAGTTCATCATAACAGTATTGTACTCCTGTATGTCACCAGGTGGCACTTTTGTGTATGATCACAAGGTGAGGTCACAAGTTCATCATAACAGTATTTTACCCTGTATGTCACCAGGTGGCACTTTTGTGTATGATCACAAGGTGAGGTCACAAGTACATCATAACAGTATTGTACCCTGTATGTCACCAGGTGGCACTTTTGTGTATGATCACAAGGTGAGGTCACAAGTTCATCATAACAGTATTGTACTCCTGTATGTCACCAGGTGGCACTTTTGTGTATGATCACAAGGTGAGGTCACAAGTTCATCATAACAGTATTGTACCTGTATGTCACCAGGTGGCACTTTTGTATATGATCACAAGGTGAGGTCACAAGTTCATCATAACAGTACTGTACTCCTATATGTTACCAGGTGGCACTTTTGTGTATGATCACAAGGTGAGGTCACAAGTTCATCATAACAGTATTGTACCCTGTATGTCACCAGGTGGCACTTTTGTGTATGAAACCAAGGTGAGGTGACAAGTTCATCATAACAGTATTGTACCCTGTATGTCACCAGGTGGCACTTTTGTGTATGAAACCAAGGTGAGGTCACAAGTTCATCATAACAGTATTGTACCCTGTATGTCACCAGGTGGCACTTTTGTGTATGATCACAAGGTGAGGTCACAAATTCATCATAACAGTATTGTACCCTGTATGTCACCAGGTGGCACTTTTGTGTATGACCCCAAGGTGAGGTCACAATTACATCATAACAGTATTGTACCCTGTATGTCACCAGGTGGCACTTTTGTGTATGATCACAAGGTGAGGTCACAAGTTCATCATAACAGTATTGTACCTTGTATGTCACCAGGTGGCACTTTTGTGTATGATCACAAGGTGAGGTCACAAGTTCATCATAACAGTATTGTACGGTATGTCACCAGGTGGCACTTTTGTGTATGACCCCAACGTGAGGTCACAATTACATCATAACAGTTTTGTACTCCTGTATGTCACCAGGTGGCACTTTTGTGTATGATCACAAGGTGAGGTCACAAGTTCATCATAACAGTATTGTACCCTGTATGTCACCAGGTGGCACTTTTGTGTATGATCACAAGGTGAGGTCACAAGTTCATCATAACAGTATTGTACCCTGTATGTCACCAGGTGGCACTTTTGTGTATGATCACAAGATGAGGTCACAAGTTCATCATAACAGTATTGTACAGTATGTCACCAGGTGGCACTTTTGTGTATGACCCCAAGGTGAGGTCACAATTACATCATAACAGTATTGTACTGTATGTCACCAGGTGGCACTTTTGTGTATGATCACAAGGTGAGGTCACAAGTTCATCATAACAGTATTGTACCCTGTATGTCACCAGGTGCCACTTTTGTGTATGATCACAAGGTGAGGTCACAAGTTCATCATTACAGTATTGTACTCCTGTATGTCACCAGGTGGCACTTTTGTGTATGATCACATGGTGAGGTCACAAGTTCATCATAACAGTATTGTACCCTGTATGTCACCAGGTGCCACTTTTGTGTATGATCACAAGGTGAGGTCACAAGTTCATCATAACAGTATTGTACCCTGTATGTCACCAGGTGGCACTTTTGTGTATGATCACAAGGTGAGGTCACAAGTTCATCATAACAGTATTGTACCCTGTATGTCACCAGGTGCCACTTTTGTGTATGATCACAAGGTGAGGTCACATGTACAGGTTGTTACAATGAAGTTGTACTAAATATAACTGATATGTTGCTTAAATGCTTATACATCATTTTGTTCCTCTGTCCATCAATAAGGTAGAATAGTTCCTATTTTCTTAGATAGAAGTTAGTGTATGACTGCATATCTGTATGAAGTTTTAATGTTAAAAATTATTTTTTTTTTCAGTATGCAAATGAACGAGAAGTAAAAGCTCAAGTCAGGCTACAGTTTCATGATGTCTCAAATCAACAGACCATAGTACAAAGAAGTATGACGGCCACACAGAAGGTTGGTAATCACAAACTGTAGTCTATTAGTATGACGGCCACACAGAAGGTTGGTAATCACAAACTGTAGTCTATTAGTATGACAGCCACACAGAAGGTTAGTAATCACAAACTGTAGTCTATTAGTATGACAGCCACACAGAAGGTTGGTAATCACAAACTGTAGTGTATTAGTATGACAGCCACACAGAAGGTTGGTAATCACAAACTGTAGTCTATTAGTATGATGGCCACACAGAAGGTTGGTAATCACAAACTGTAGTCTATTAGTATGACTGCCACACAGAAGGTTGGTAATCACAAACTGTAGTGTATTAGTATGACAGCCACACAGAAGGTTGGTAATCACAAACTGTAGTCTATTAGTATGACAGACACACAGAAGGTTGGTAATCACAAACTGTAGTGTATTAGTATGACAGCCACACAGAAGGTTGGTAATCACAAACTGTAGTCTATTAGTATGATGGCCACACAGAAGGTTGGTAATCACAAACTGTAGTCTATTAGTATGATGGCCACACAGAAGGTTGGTAATCACAAACTGTAGTCTATTAGTATGATGGCCACACAGAAGGTTGGTAATTACAAACTGTAGTCAAATAGTATGACAGACACACAAAGTTTGGTAATCACAAACTGTAGTCTATTAGTATGACAGCCACACAGAAGGTTGGTAATCACAAACTGTAGTGTATTAGTATGATGGCCACACAGAAGGTTGGTAATCACAAACTGTAGTCTATTAGTATGACAGATACACAGAAGGTTGGTAATCACAAACTGTAGTCTATTAGTATGACAGACACACAAAAGTTTGGTATTCACAAACTGTAGTCTATTAGTATGACAGCCACACAGAAGGTTGGTAATCACAAACTGTAGTCTATTAGTATGACAGACACACAAATGTTTGGTAATCACAAACTGTAGTGTATTAGTATGACAGCCACACAAAAGGTTGGTAATCACAAACTGTAGTCTATTAGTATGACAGCCAGACAGAAGGTTGGTAATCACAAACTGTAATCTATTAGTATGACAGCCAGACAGAAGGTTGGTAATCACAAACTGTAGTCTATTAGTATGACAGCCACACAGAAGGTTGGTAATCACAAACTGTAGTCTATTAGTATGACTGCCACACAGAAGGTTGGTAATCACAAACTGTAGTCTATTAGTATGACAGCCACACAGAAGGTTGGTAATCACAAACTGTAGTCTATTAGTATGACAGCCACACAGAAGGTTGGTAATCACAAACTGTAGTCTATTAGTATGACAGCCACACAGAAGGTTGGTAATCACAAACTGTAGTCTATTAGTATGACTGCCACACAGAAGGTTGGTAATCATGAACTGCCACATGTTGGTAGGCCTACCAGCATATCAGTATATATTAAAACCTCTTTTTACAGTACCTGTTGCAGCTATGTCAAAATAATAAATTAGAGACATTTTATGTTATATTATACTGTATTGTTGTTTGATTGATTAAATATGCATGTCTTTGACTTGAGTTTCTTCCCAGGTACCAAAGTAACATTTATAAAGTGAGGCCTCAGTGGCCGAGTGGTTTAGGTAGTTCGTCTGCTATTGATCTTGTGGTCTGTCAACATGCTGGTTCGAGTCTAACTGCCCTCGACTCCTGTATTAATTGACAAGGATTGCCAGTTTTCCTATGGAAGGTCAGGGATTTTTCTGGGTACTCTGGCTTTCTCGACCAATAAAAACTAGAGGCCATGATATAGCGAACAAACAAACCAAAGCAACAGAAAAATTCTCAACTTTTTTTGAAACACTTTTATTTAAAACTAGTGATCTAAAAATCTCAATCAAATTTGAAATCGGGTTCTAATCCTATTAATTGTCTTTAATTTTTATTAAATTTATTGTTTTTTTCAGTTGAAACAAATCACATGTAAAACCTTGGATGGAGTCATCACCAGGAGAAATGCTGCAGGAGAGAAGAAAAGTATCAGTTCTAAATGTGCTGAAATTGACAGAGAGGTATTTATAATATGGTATATCCCCATCTCAATCAAAAAGGTTTTCAGTCATTATATTTTTAATTGTCTTGAAATCATAGAATTGATATTTAAAAGACCAAAGACTGTTGTGTTCGGTAGCCAGTAAATTTTACTTTTTTAGCTCACCTGACCCGAAGGGTCAGGTGAGCTATTGCCATCACTTGGCGTCCGTCGTCGTCCGTCGTCGTCGTCGTCGTCGTTAACTTTTCTTCAAAAATCTTCTCCTCCAAAACCACTGAAGGGATTGCTTTGAAACTTTGCACACATCATCAGTAAAATGTCCTCTACCAAGTTTGCTCAAATCATGGCCTCAGACCAACCAACATGGCCGCCATGGCTAAAAATAGAACAGGGGGGTCAAAATACAGTTTTTTGCTTATAGTTCAAAAAGTAGTTCAAAAAGTATAACAGATATAGGAAAACCGAACAGACCTTCCTTCTTCAGCATCTAAAGCTCTACAAAACACTCCATAGGGTCAAAGTTGTATGATGACTCCTTGTAGGAGTTATTGCCCTTTAATTGTCAAAATTGATGATTTTTGCCATTTTTGCCTCAAAATCTTGAAAATTATTAGAACTAGAGAAAAAGTTAGCATTGCTTAATTGTTCTGCTCTATGAGGGCTACAAAAATGACTTAAGGGTCAAGATTGTCTGATTAACCGTTTAAGAGTTATTCCCCTTGAACTGTTTTTTTTAATTTGTTTTAATTGATTTTTTAAAATATTCTCCTCTGAAACAACTGAAAGTACTACTTTGAAACTTTGTACACATCATCCGTCCAATGTCCTCAACCAAGTTTGCACCAACCATGGCTGCAGATTAACCAACATGGCCACCATTGCTAAAAATAGGACGGTGGGGGGGGGGGTAAAATACAGTTTTTGGCTTATATTTAAAAAAGTGTAACAGATACAGGAAAACCGAAGAGACATGCCTTCATCTGCATCAAAAGCTCTACAAAACACTCCATTGGGTTGAAGTTGTATGATGACTCCTTATAGGAGTTATTGCCCTTTAATTGTCGAAATTGATTATTTTTGACATTTTTGCCTCAAAATCTTGAAAATTATTAGAACTAGAGAAAAAGTTAGCATTGCTTAATTGTTCTGCTCTATGAGGGCTACAAAAATGACTTTAGGGTCAAGATTGTCTGATGAACCGTTTAGGAATTATTCTCCTTGAAAATTTTTTTAATCAATTTTACTAGATTTTAAAATATCTTCTCCTCTTTAACCAATGAAAGGACTGCTTTGAAACATTGCACACATCATCTTTAGGACGTCCTCTACCACCTGACTACCTATATAGCTACGTTGGCTTTAAATAGAAAAAATGAAAAAAGGCGGGGTGGGGGGGGGGGGGGGTCGAGAGAGTTTTCGACTGATAGTTAAAAAAGTACAACAGGTACAGCAAATTTGAAGTGAACTTCCCTTCTCCCTCTAAGCATCAAAAGCTCCTCCTTATAGGAGTTATTTCCCTTAAAAGGTCGAAATTAATGATTTTTGCAGAAGTGTTGGGCAATTCCTTATAGCAAAGAAAAGCTGGATAAAAAAGGGTTGTTTGGTTTCAGGTTCAGGTGAGCGATACAGGCTCCTGGGAGCCTCTAGTTATCTCACCTGGACCTTCGGTCCAAGTGAGCTTTTGCCATCACTTGGCGTCCGTTGTCCGACTTTTCAAAATTCTTCTCCTCTGAAACCACAGGGCCAATTTTTTTAAAACTAGGCCACAATCATCCTTAGATTTCCTAGTTTCAAATTTGTACCAAGGGTGTTGATCGACAGACAAAGATGGCTGCTGTTCCTAAAAATAGAACATGGGTGTCAACACACTTTTTTGATCATTATCTCAAAAATTATAATAGCCATAGAGAAAACCGTTACTTCAAATTGATCAGCACATTAAGGTCTACAAAGGTTGCTATTAGTGTGAAGTTGTGTATTGTAGGAGTTATTGCCCTTTAACGACGATTTTTTTCAATAAAACTTGAAAACTATCAGAGGTAGAGTAAAACTGTTGATAGCAAAAATTATCCGCAATACAAGTCCTACAATTCTCTGTATTTGTCTGAAATCGTCCGATGACTCCTTATAGGAGTAATTGACCTTAAATGGCAATTTGTAATGAAATTTTCTGTTTTTGTCCTGTAGCATAAAAACCGTAACAGCTAGAGTGAAACTATAAATAGCAAAAATGATCAGCAATAAAAGCCCTACAATTCAATTAATTGGTCTGAAATTGTCAGATGACTCCTTGTATGAGTTATTGCCCTTAAATGATAATTTTTTATGAAATTTTTCGTTTGTGTCCTGTAACTGTAAATCTAGAACAGGTAGAGTAAAACTGTAAATAGCAAAAATGATCAACAATCAAAGCCCTACAATTCACATTATTGGTATGAAATTGTCAGATGACTCCTTACTTAGTATATGAGTTAAATGGCAATTTTTTTAGTGAAATTTTTCGTTTTTGTCCTGAAACTTAAAAACCGTAACAGCTAGAATGAAACTATAAATAACAAAAATGATCAGCATTAAAAGCCCTACAATTCACTTAATTTGTCTGAAATTGTCAGATGACTCCTTATATGAGTTATTGCCCATAAATGGCAATTTTTTATAAAAATTTCTGTTTTTATCCTGTAACTTAAAAACTGTAACAACTAGAATGAAACTGTTAATAGCAAAATTGATCAGCAATAAAAGCCCTACAATTCACAGTATAAGTCTGAAAATGTCAGATGACTCCTTATAGTTATTGCCCTTAAATGGCAATTTTTTATAAAATTTTCCATTTTTGTCCTGTAACTTAAATGCCATAAAAGCTAGGGTGAAACTATAAATAACAAATTATCAGCAATACAAGCCCTACAATTCACTGTATTGGTCTGAAATTGTCAGATGACTCCTTATAGGAGTTGCCTTAAGTGACAATATTTTGATGAAACGAAAATTTATTTTTGTCCTGTAACTTGAAAGCTATAACAGCTAGCTTGAAACTGTGAATTGCACAAATGATCATCAAAGCAAGGTCTACAAGTCATTGCTTATTCCAAAATTTTTAGCTCACCTGGACCGAAGGTCCATGTGAGCTTTTGCTATCACTTGGCATCCGTCGTCTGTCGTCCGTCGTAAACTTTTTCAAAAATCTTCTCCTCTGAAACCACTGGGCCAATTTTTTTCAAACTTGGCCACAATCATCCTTAGGGTTCCTAGTTTCAAGTTTGTACCCAGGGTGTTGATCAACAGACAAATATGGCCACTGTTACTAAAAATAGATCATTATCTAAAAAACTATAACAGCTATAGAGAAAACCGTTACTTCAAATTGATCAGCACATTAAGGTCTACAATAGTTGCTATTAGTGCAAAGTTGTGTATTGGCGTCTTGTAGGAGTTATTGCCCTTTTTTGACGATTTTTGACAAAATTTTTGGTATTTACAATATAACCTGAAAACTATACGAGGTAGAGTGAAACTGTAAATAGCAAAAATGATCAGCAATAAAAGCCCTACAATTCACTTTATTGGTCTGAAATTGTCAGATGACTCCTTATATGAGTTATTGCCCTTAAATGGTAATTTTTTATGAAATTTTCCGTTTTTGTACTGTAACTTTAAAACTATAACAGCTAGAGTAAAACTGTAAATAGCAAAAATGATCAACAATACAAGCCCTACAATTCACTGTATTAGTCTGAAATTGTCAGATGACTCCTTATAGGAGCTATTGCCCTTAAATGGCAATTTTTTATGAAATTTTCCGTTTTTGTCCTGTAACTTGAAAACTATAGCAGCTAGATTGAAACTGTAAATTGCACAAATGATCAGCAATAAAGACCCTACAATTCACTTGATTGGTCTGAAATTGTCAGACAACTCCTTAAATAAGTTATTGCCCATAAATGATAATTTTTTATGAAATTTTCCGTTTTTGTCCTGTAACTTAAAACTGTAACAGCTAGAGTGAAACTGTTAATAGCAAAAATGATCAGCAATACAAGCCCTACAAATTACTATTTAAGTCTGAAATTGTCAGATGACTCCTTATATGAGTTATTGCCCTTAAATTGCAATTTTTTATGAAATTTTCCATTTTTTTCCTGTAATTTAAAAACCATAACAGCTAGAGTGAAATAATAAATTGCAAAAATGATCAGCAAAAAAAAGCCCTAGAATTCATTTAATTGGTCTGAAATTGTCAGATATTGCCCTTTAATGACAATTTTGTTATGAAATTTTCCATTTTTGTCCTGTAACTTGAAAACTATAGTTGCTAGATTAAAACTGTAAATTGCACAAATGATCAGCAATAGAAGCCCTACAAATGATTGCTTAGTCCAAAATTGCAAGATGACTCTTTATATGAGTTATTGCCCTTTCATTATGAATTTGGACAAATGAACAGTTTTTTAATTATAAATTAGTCTATAACACACCTATTAGTTGAGTAAAACTGTAAATTTCTAAAGTACCCTAAGGCCACGCCGAATTAATTACTTGTTCGTCGGACCGCCCGCACGTAAAAAAATTTCAGAAAGAAAAAAATATAAATTTCTCCCGCCCGCATTAACTTGAGACCCGCCCGCATCCAGAACCGGAAGAAAGAAGGCATTAATGGCTTTAAAAATCATATAGCTAACAATAAACATATTTAAATATCCCCAATGAAATGCTATTTCAGAAGTAGACCGACATGGTAAATAAAAAACAAACAAACCTTTCTATGTATATTCGGAGTTGTAGATTTTTTCTTTATGATGTATCGTATATATTAAGTCGAAACAAGTTAGTTAACATTTTAAAATTTCAAAACAGTACCTATTTTTTAAAATAAATATCATCAGCAAATGTACTTTCATGCATCAAGCAATATTCATTCACATGTATTCATTACAGTTTGCTATTTTATTACTTTGACAATCTTTTAAAATGGGAACTTCTAAGTAAAATATATTAACATGAACACAAAATGTCAATTCAATGCTTATTACATGTGAATTGAAATCGGTAATATGTATGCTATCCCAAAAATGTGGGGGGGGAGGGGGGGGGGAGGTGACATAAACCGTATGGTCCAAATAAATAATTGCAACGAAACAATCAGTGAATTTTACTCTAAATTCTATGCCTGTGTGTATAGTAAACAAAATGTGTTATCGAACCACTGTGTCTCATACTAGTCACTTGGCATTCTGACAATTACCAATGACCTACTTACCTTTGTGTAGGATCATTTGTACGACAATAATTTCACGATAGGGAGAAAGAGTGCGTGTGTCAGGATGTCAAATGAAGAAAATATGGTGTAAATACATCACTGGCGTGAGGATTGTTTACAGATACGATGGTCAACAAAGCAAATACAATTCCATCCCAGACGAAATGCGCAAAAATTACACGACATTAGGTTTTATCATGTAATTATTGTTTATCAGTTCTGAATGGCATTCTTTTGGCATAAAAATAATTCTCTAAGTAAAATTACGACTACCAGTTGTTGAAAAACACCAGTCTGCTGGAATAATTGTTGGGAAATGCAAATAGGATGTGTTTCAGAGTATACTAGAGTAGATTGTTCGAACGCAGAATTGTTCACTATTTTTGTCCAATCAGAATGCAGGCTTGTCTTCTATAACAGTACATTACCGTGGGTAAGCGAGCGAGTGAAATAATAATTTGAATATTATTATTTGGATTTTCAAAAAATCATAGTCGAACAGAAAAATTTGAGGCGAGCGATAACTTTTTTAATTTTTTTTTTAAATAAGAAAATGTACTTTCATCAATGTATATATTCGCAAAATTCAGTTTCATTGTGATTTTCTTTCAGAATTGGGCAAACTATGCTTACCTGAATTTTACCAAAGCATGTAAATGAACAAATTAATTATATTTTGTAGTTATGGGTTCATCATTCAAATTATGTACAATCAATTGCACCTTTTAAACAATTCAGTATTGTAGGTCATATACAACATACTACATAGCATTAGAAGCAGATGGAATAAAAGAATGCATGTCACATCTTCATTTGCAAAAATATATTTTTTAGACCTTATTTAAAATGAACAACTGACTACACTGTAGATCATTTATTGATGAAGCTTTCTAGAGGAATGAATTTAAAAATGTCATAAAATAAGTTATATCCCATTCATTGTGTTTGCTTTAATATTCCCATTTAATGAGACTTTCCCTTTTGATCGAACAACCAAAGACAATCCAAAATTATAGATAAATGGTGTCCAATGTCCAATATTTGAGAGAAAAAAATCAAGTCCCATGCAAGCCATTAGAAAACAGAGATATATATGAAAAATGACAATAAGACAGCAACCAGTTCAAACACTTGTATGCCGACTTTTGATAAAAATTACTTTAACTTTTCCACAAATAACACTGAACAACCATTACCAGTCATTTCATTTTCTCTTTTTTGGACATATCACAACCCTTGCAACAATGTCAACAAATTTAATAAGCATTGTAGTTTCTGTGGTAATTTTGTTTTATCTTGCTGGAGATAAACAAAAATCGAATGTGCTTCATTACTGAGGCTAAATGTTCACCATGCTGTTGCAACCAAATTTTTCGAAGTGTCAGTCGAATTAAGTTTTTTGGTCATCCATCAGGCAATCCTGCTCCAACATCCTATCTACTATAAATACAAATATTACTCACGAAACTTTTATTTCACATTTTTTATTTAAATGTTCCTGTAACCTCGTTTTACGTTTATTAAGTCGGCGCTAAGGTCGAAATGTTTGATTTTGACACATCTTTGAAAAAGCTGTGCCAACGCACCACCACTGAAATAAATCGCCGTGTTTTGGACAACCATGCCTTCCTGTATGACAAATATCCACACTACTAAAACGGTCTATGATTGTTTCTTTTCCTTTTTCAAAAACATCAATTTTTTTGTGATGCAATAAAACGGCAATTACATTAAGCGTTCACAAGATTACGATTTCAAAGAGTAAAATAAAAAAAAACTCCGGATGACTTTCCCAGAGCCGGGAGCGGAAATTTTTTTTAAATATTATTTTTTCGATTTCGATAAAATATGTGCAGTCAGGTCCGTAGAACAAGAAATTTATTTGGTGTGGCCTTAGTAGGTTAAAATACCGTTTCAATCTGGGCAGCTTCATAATACCAAGATTCATGTAACATTTTAATTACTGAAAAAAAAAACCATTCTTTTTATTTTGTACATCAATGAATCATTTTATGGGCAACTGAATTCTTAATTTATATTTGAATATTTTGTTAATTCAACAAAAGGAATGAAAGTTTGTTTCATTTATTATTCTTGGCAACATTATTTTAATGAAGTATTGTATATCAAGCACTACCTTACCTTCTATTCAAATATACTGTACATAATAACATTAAAATACTGTATTATTTTTTCTCCGTATGCTCTTGTAATACCTCATTTTTTACAAGAAATTCTTGTAAAAAATTATATTATATTATATTATGAAGAATATATTAGCATTATTCTATACAGGGATGTGTACATATAAGAATGTGCTTTCAATATATTATTGGTTTTTATGAATATTTACACATATATGTGTTATTTTTACTGTTTGTTATTGTTAATAAAGGCAGGTAGTCTCTTATTATTTCTTTTTAATCAATCGTGAAATTATGCCTTGCCAAAAAGATTTGGAGACAAAACAGAATAGGGGTATGGGCAGTCTGTTGGTCCGTCTGTACCTATTGATAGAAAGCCAAGGCAGCATCTTTTCAGAAGAGAAAAAACAAAAATTCAAGACAATTCTTTTCTGCTATATAACTTATTAATCAATTGGTTAAGTCATAAAACACTGAGAACAAGCAATTATTTAATATCAAATACATTTTTTTAAAATAATTTCAGTTATTTTCTTCTTAATTAAATAAACTCGCTCGCTCGCATCAGTTTAACCATGAAAACCTGAAAAAAAATCTTTTTAAAAAATTAAAAACATGTCGCTCGCTTTAAAAAAAATCATTCGCTCCACGAAATTAGAATTTCAACAAATAAAATTAATAAAAAAAAATTTGCTCGCTCGCTCCTTATTTTCAAAGTTAAAGTCTGAAGAACAAGAAATTAATTCTGTGTGGCCTAAAGGACAATACCTAAATACCATTTAATTTTCAGTCATTGTCGATGGCACCTTATAGGAGTTATTGTATTTAACAAATTTTTTGAAGAAATGTTTAGTTTTTGCACAGTAACTTAAAAGCTATAACAACTAGACTGAAACTGTCAATTTCAAAAATTTTATTGAGGCTTATAAGTTTATAAGCCAGGTTTATGATGGCTGGGATTTCGTTCTATAAATAATATCTATGTTATTGATTTCCTGACATCTGATTGGTTAATCATTATCAGTGCATCCACGTCAGTTATGGTTAAGAAAGGGCAGTGTTGGTGTTTTATCGAATCTTGATCCAAACAATCCTTGCGAATTTACATTTGTTCGATTATAATAACAATCATGGACAGGACAGTATTCATATCTCTAGTCGATTAATGATATTTTATGTATCGAACTAATATCATTTCCTAGGATCTCTGCAATGTTTGACTAAGCGTTTTGTTTTGTTTCAACAACAATGGCCGACCGTGTGTCTCGTTCTCGATCTGTACGATCTAATAAAAGATCTGATACACCATGGGACTCTAACGATCCGAGTAATTGGACTGCACAAAAACTTAAAGAGGAATTAGATAAACTGAACATTTTTGTCCCCATTTCATTGGGAAAGTCCGTTTTAAGGAAAATATATGTGGACAACTTAGCACGCAGGAATGAATCTACTCCATGCTCATCAACTCAGGGAGACAGTAGTGCAGCAGGTATCAATACTGAGCAAAATACAGTAGTTCACAGAAACTTTGACACCCCAACTATCACCACGACAACCCCACTAAATAACGTAAATGAAAGCGGTGGTGAAGCGAGAATCCCGCGGATGAATACAGAATGCACGTCAACAAATATGGCCGCGCCCATGAACAGCATGCATAACGAAGTGATATCGGGAATACTTAACTCCATGCAATCTATGCAACAGACAATGCTTGGATTACAACAAACTGTTATGAAATTGATTAACAAAAGTAATGAACAGCCTCAACAAGCGAATACAACTACGACAGGTGAACTTGCCACTAACACCCTGACAACCGCGATGGCGGCATTGGGAAATTCGGAGACTCCACGAAACACGTCAAACAACGATAGTTACGGTGGGTATCGTTATCCATCATCAGAATTTGGGGTCCCAGCTGAAAGTATTCAGCACATTGACATTGTGTCTGAATCAATTAAGAAACGTATCTGGGAAGGGAAAGATGTTAATCTTGTTACACTTTTGATCCCTAAATATGAAGTAGACAAGAACATTGTCCAAGAGCAAGGGGCTATAACTGTCAATTTGACCAACCAGGAGGATACCCGACTCAATAAATCCCTTTCTATCACTGAATTTTTGACAGCCTTCGGGAAATATAAAAGGGTAATGTGTCTTAAATTCCCCAACAGAAGGATTGAATTAGACTGATACGAGGCTACCATGGTAGAACTTAGTAATATTTATGGCTTTAAGTTCTACGACTACCATTGTCAGTTTTCTGCTAAAGCCGCCGCAGCCCTTAGAGATTACAACATCAAAGTAGACTGGTCAATTAAAGATCTGTCCCTGTTGACATTAGTTATGGGGAATGCCAGAATTAATACATGTGAACATTGTTCGTCCACTATGCATTTATCAAATTTGTGCCCACAAGTCGGTGTTCAAAGAATACCAAGTCATACCAATGTCAAACGGTCACTAACAAATAACAGGGATGTAGATAAGTATGGCAGGAAACGTATGTTCCATAAAGACCAAGAGCTCTGTAATAATTTTAATGACAAGTCTTGTAATAGACAGTCTTGCGTGTATGCACACATATGTGCCCTATGCTATTCCAATTCTCATGGTGCCAGTTCATGTGGAAAAAAGAAAGTCAATAAAGTGAATGAGAAGTGACTAAAAGCTGATACTCCCATTAATGTCAAAAACTTATTTATAGAATTAGGAAAACACAATGACCAAGAATTTGTCAAATATTTATGTGATGGTTTAAAATCTGGGTTTGATACTATGATATCTGATATTAATGTTCCAACTAAAGAGTGTAAAAATCTTAGATCAGCAATAAACCAACATGACATTGTAGACACACTAATAGAAAGTGAGGTACATAAAGGGTTTTTAGAGGGCCCTTTCGACAATTTGCCCTTTGAGAAATATAGAGTTAGCCCCATTGGGGTAGCTATTGGGAAATATTCAGGGAAACCTTGGTTAATAGTCGACTTATCTTCTCCACATGAGAATATTGCTCATCAAAGTGTTAATAATATGATTGATAAGGATCAGTGTTCACTTACTTATGTGCGTATAGATGATGCAGTAAGAATTATTCAACTGCTTGGAAAGAATACTACTATGTGCAAGACCGATATATCTGATGCATTTAAACTTATACCCATTCTTCCAACCCAATGGCATATGTTTTGTATCAAATGGAGAAAACATTATTACTATTATACGAAATTAGCCTTTGGTTGTCGTTCCAGTCCTAAAATATTTGACACACTTTCCCAGGCTATTTGTTGGATTGCGGAAAATAATTATGGCATTAAATTCATATTACACTTACTTGATGATTTTATCACCTTTGAACATCCACATAATTGTGCACAGAGGAATATGGATGTGCTTCATCATATATTTAATACTCTCAACATCCCAATGGCTGAACACAAAACCGCAGGACCAGACACGGTTATGGAATATCTTGGAATTGTGTTGGATTCCAACTTAATGGAGGCTCGTTTGCCATTTGACAAACTTGAGCGTATTACAAATTACTTGAAGGAATTTTTGGCTAAGAAATCTTGCACGAAACGTGAAATTTTACAATTACTTGGGCATTTAAATTTCGCTTCTAGGGTTGTAATACCAGGAAGAGCTTTCGTTTCTCATTTAATAATGTTATCTACTACTGTTAATGCTTTGCATCATTATGTTAAATTAAATGTAGAATGCAGAGAAGACATAAGAATGTGGTTATACTTTTTGTCAAATTGGAATGGTGTAAGCATGTTTTACAATGTTAATACAATTTCCTCGGAGGATATGTGTTTGTACACTGATGCATCTGGGAGTTTGGGATATGGTGGCTATTATGAATATAATGGTACAGGCTTGTGGTTTGCTGAGAAATGGCCCTCAGATTTTTCAAATTTAGTTGTGGATAATAAGGAGATATCCATCGCTTTTCGGGAAATGTATCCAATTGTGGTTGCTGCTATATTATGGGGTCATATGTGGAAAACACAAAGAATAGTTTTCATGTGTGATAATGAAGCTACTGTGGCTATTATCAAAAAAGGCCGTTCCAAATCACCACATATAATGCCGTTAATGCGTAGGTAAACACTTGTGGCAGCACAACAAAACTTTGTAGTATTAGCTAAACATGTGCCAGGTAGAACAAATACTATTGCAGATTCTCTGTCTCGTTTACAGATAGACAAAATCCGGACATTAACGACAATAGCAGAGCATCATCCATGTTCAGTTCCTCCACCATCAGAGGTACTATGGAACTCAAATCAGTAGTTAATAAACTATGGAGAAACTCTGTTACAAAAAACACTAGACAAGTGTACGACACAGGATTTATGACTTATATAAGATTTTTACTATTAAGTGGCATTGTTAACTATTTTTTACCTGACTATAGAAATGTTGTTGTCAGTGAAGAATTGTTTATACTACTTTTTGTGGCTTTTTGTTATAGCAAGTTACAAATTAGTTATAGTACTGTTAAGTTATATTTGTGTGGAATAAGGTTTAGGTGTCTGGAAATTAATGTAAAGTATCCAGAAATTAATGAGTTAGGTCGTTTAAAAACATTATTGAATGGTTTTAAAAGGTTACACAATTCTAAACCAAAACCAAGGTATCCTATTACATTTGATATTTTAGAAAGAATTTGTATTTTGTTAAGAAAAAAGGAGACTTATGAAAATCTATTGTTAGAAACTATGTGTACTTTGGCATTTTTTGCCTTTCTTAGATGTGGGGAGTTTACAATAGATTGTGCAGAGAAATTTGATCCTGTATTTCATTTATGTTTAGCTGATCTTCTAATTTTTGATGACTGCGTTCATTTGAAATTAAAAGCTTCTAAAACAGATCCTTTCAGGCAAGGCATTACTATTAAATTGTTTGAAACAAAACACTGCATATGTCCCTATTCAGTTTGCTGTAGATACATTAGTCAAAGGGTGAAATTAAACTCTCAGCCCGAATCACCTTTATTTTTAGAACATTCAGGGAAGGTTGTCACTAGAAATAAATTTTTAAGCTTGTTAAAATTCCATATGGATATTTTAGGTTATGATTCTAGTCTATATAGTGGACATTCATTCTGTATTGGGGCAGCAACTACCTCAGGTGCAGTTCACATTGAAGATCATTTAATTAAGGTTTTAGGGAGATGGTCTTCAGACACCTACTGTAGGTACATAAGAATATCGAATAATGCTTTACAGAATGCCCAAAGCAGGTTGGCTGGTTACAAGTGCAAATAATGATATTCCAACTTAAAGCAATAACAATTGTAATGATTCATATGTACATTAGAATACAATTTATGTCTATTTCTCATTTTATAACTTCATTTTGGGGCACTCATATTGTGATTACTTCATAAACACAATCTGAATTTTGGCCGTGTTAATTAAATTCATGCTATAACATTTATTAATTAATTCCCCAAAATGAATTAATTGGTTAATTTGAATTAAGTATTTGCAAATGTAGTTCTTCTCAACAATGAAAATATCACATTAAAAGTCTTGCTCTTCCGGCTCTTGTACTGTCTTCCGGCTCTTGTAGTTCTATGTACACCGAGTTGCTGCCAGTCTATAAGCTTCCGGCGCTTGTACATAACTACACCGAGTTGACACCTGTACACCGAGTTGAGTATGGCTAGCATAAGTCTTGCTCTTCTGGTTCTTGTACTGTCTTCCGGCTCTTGTAGTTATGTGTACTCAGAGTTGCTGATACTCCTACAAGCATCCGGCTCTTGTACATAACTACACCGAGTTGACACCTGTACACCAAGTTGAGTATGACTTCTTTGAAGTTTTGCTCTTCCGGCTCTTGTACTGTCATCCGGCTCTTGATGGTTATGGATGCACCAAGTTGTTCACACAATGTTAAAATACTGGCTTGTACCTAACCACACCGAGTTGACATTTAGTACACCGAGTTGGGTTTAACTTCAATTACAGTACATACATTGTTAATCTGGCTCTTGTAACAATGAGCTTAACTATGTGTTAGTTTTTGACAATACTGAGTTTGCCCCAAAGCCAAAATGAAGTTTATTTTTTGTATTTTGTGTAGTGTATAGTACATGTGAATTTTCTACTTGTATGCAAATGTTATGAAATGTATTTTGATAACATGTAGTATCGTTTGTTATAAATGGTTTGTTTTAGAATTAATAGAATAGTTTACCTTAACTTGTTGTTTTATTCTATGATAGTGTATGCAGGATGAGCAGATACATCTTTGTGTAAACAATTTGGAATATGATACATGTATGCCTCACTTGGCTTGCTTATTACTCAGTGTGATAAGGTCGTCATCGTACATAATTATATACATGTATGTACACATAAGTGGGTACCAACACTGTTATAGCCAGGAAAATATGGTTACACGAAATAACTAAATTATACTGAATAAATGCTCCTAATCTAAAGTAATATTGTCCTTAGGCATGGTTCTACATAAGAACATTTGATATCCCTTGCAACACTTTATAGTTAAAGTTTAAACACATGGATGTTAAATATATTTACGGTGTGTAGTCTTATTTCACAAAGAATCACATTTCTTTGCCATGGATTAATCCTGTTCATCTAGCCCTTTTGCGCTTAAATCTATATCTTATATGTTTTCAATCCTTGCAATACCATCAATAAACTACAGGTAATAAAAATTTGGTGTGCAGTTTATGTACAATGCTAAAATGAGTGTTCTGAACAAGCTAGCCTGATGAATGCATACTTTAACATGTTGAGGTGTACATATGGGAATAAACCAGCTGATGTTATATGGATACATAGGTACATGTACATATATATAACAAAATGTTATGCAACACAATTAACTTAAAGTGCCCTTAATTTAGTGAACTTGGTTTACTTTATTTGTCTTGTTGTCTAAAACCTAGAACTCGAAATGCGACTATCTTGTTGAATTGAAGCAAGCATAAAATATAGTTTAAGTGATTTGGATTCCAGGTGAGCGATTACCGGCTCCTGGGAGCCTCTAGTTTGCTAAAGGACTCTTCATAGGTGTTATTGCGCTTTGATTATGAATCTGAACAATAATCAGTTTTTGCATTATAAATTAGTCTATAATACACCTAGAGTAAAACTATAAATTTCTAAATTACCCGAAAGGACAAGGCCTACAAAACATTTAATTTTCAGAAATTATCTGATGGCACCTTATAGGAGTTATTGTACTTTTTGAAATTTTTGAAGAAATGTTTAGTTTTTGAACAGTAACTTAAACGCTATAACAACTATACTGAAACTGTAAATTGCAAAAATTTAAATATAGTTGAAGTCATTTAGGTTCCAGGTGAGCGATTACATGCTCCTGGGAGCCTCTAATTACTTGTTTAGTCCCTGTAATAGATTGAAGTGTTTCTTTCTTGTAATTTCAGCTTGATTGTGTTTATTGGCTTTTGTGTTTGACTTTTTCAAAAAACAATTTTTCAGCTATATCATCACCTCCACTTGATATCTGGAAAGGTGGACTCATGATACTTGGTTAGAACCCCATGCCTCCACAAGAAAAATGACAATTTTTTTCAATTACGATTGGATTCAAGCTCAACTTGCAACAAGTTATGCTAGACTTATAACCACAGTGTTGACACACAACGTCTCTATTGATTCATTTGATTTATGATGAATAGACCCTATAGGAAATGTTTTTACAGAAGTTTTAATAGTTTTGGAAAGTGTATTTGTTATTCATCTGTGGTAAGATGTCTTTATGTTTAGATTCCAGATATTGTTATATTATAATGCCTTCTACATCCTGATAGTTCCCTACCTGAATGGCTAAAGGGTACCATCGGTTAGTCCATGATCTGTCTGTTAGTCCATCACATATTTTCCAGACTTCTTTTTAAACAGTTGCAGATATTGATCTGATATTTGGTATGCGTGTCAACAATCATTAATTAAAGATCAGTTTTGAATTCTGTTCTGGTCTGATGATTTTTCATGAAAGTAAATTGTTCCAAAATTTCTTACAACTAACAGTTTTCCAGACTTTTTTTGAAACCCTTGCAGCATTGAGTTGAGACTTTTTATCTGAGTCAACCATCATAAGTCACAAATAAAGTTTGAATGTAATTAACCTTGTCCAATAATTTTTGACGAAATTATGGCCCTTGAAATTAGAAGCCTGTAAGGGACAGACTTAGTATTGCCTTAGCAATACTATCCACACTTGTTTTTTCTGATGTCAATGGTGTATGTCTCTGGATTTCAGATGATAACAGCACTTGGTGTCTCTAAGCCAGTGTTAGAGAATGTTATATTCTGCCACCAGGAGGAGTCCAATTGGTAAGCTTCTTAGGACTGTAGATTGTATATAAATGATAGAAGGGTCACTAATTCAATCTATATAGATTTATTGAGTCACCTTTAAGAGTATTCTGGTCACATTTATATGAACAAAGAAGAGCTGAGTGGCAGTCTTGTACCTGCAATGATTGGTGTGGTTTTTACATGTACAGGTAGGTAAAGGTGTTCAGGCCACGTTTACCTGTAAAGATTGGTGTGGTTTTTACATGTACAGGTAGGTAAGGGTGTTTAGGCCACATTTACCTGCAAAGATTGGTGTGGATGTTAATGTACAGGTAGGTGGGTGATTTAGGCCACATTTTTCTGCAAAGATGGGTGTGGATTTTACATGCACAGGTAGGTAAGGATGTTTACGGCACATCTACCATGTAAAGTTTGGTGTGGATTTTACATGTACAGGTAGGTATGGGTGTCTATGCCACATTTACCTGCAAAGATTGGTGTGAATGTTAATGTACAGGTAGTTAGGGTGTTTAGGCCATGTTTAACTGTAAAGATTGGTGTGGATTTTACAGGTAGGGGTTTATTTACGTGTAAAGATTTATGTACGGTAGATGTTTAGCCAATGTTTACATGTTCAGAAACGTTTTAGACTAAATTAAATAAAATTCTATGTATGGGTATTTATTTTTGTAAAGTGTAGAAGTCAATGTCCATGGTTAAACTCCCAATAAATAATACCTTCTTAAACTCATTTTGTAGAAATGAATACAAATTAAATATTCTGTGCAGAATACAACACTGTAATATTGTTCCAATACATAAAAGATGTGTAAAAGATGAGGCTTACAATATAATATTCTTCAGACACTGGCTGAATTGACAGTTGCTCAAATTCTTGTTTTTAGGCCACTAATAATATTCTTCAGACACTGGCTGAATTGACAGTTGCTCAAATTCTTGTTTTTAGGCCACTAAGTGAGGGGAAACAACTGAAGGAGAAATTTGATGATATTTTTGCATCTACAAGATATGTGAAAGCTTTGGAAACCATCAGAAAACTTAAACAAACACAGGTAAACAAAATTTATATTGCCATGATTGTATTCTAAAAAAGACTACTTTCTAGTAAAATATTATCACATATTGTTGGGTAATATGCACACATAATTTTATTCAAGAGAAGGTTTTTATTAAGGAACAAAAACTGACCAAATAGAAATGTGTATATTAATTGATAGGTAGCTATGCAGACATAAACTTATCTGTTTATCAAGCAAGCTTGGGTAAGAAAATATATTTATTTTATTGGAGAGAAGGTTGCATCTATTTATAATACATATGACAACTCCTCAATTAAAATAATACTATAATTATTGAATCAATAGCATCTATTTATAATACATAATGACAACTCCTCAATTAAAATAACACTATAATTATTGAATCAATTCAATTCAATTCTTTATTACTTTAAGCAGCAAGGCTCATCAGTATACAATATATAATATAAAGCAGTGTACAATTTAAAAAGTGTCAATATATGAATATTTGTTACATCTGAGAAATTAATATGTTTCAAACAATTGTAGCTGACCTTAAATTAAATGCATGATAGATAAATTTACAAAGATTACGCAAATCTTTAACATTTTCAGTAGACAGTAACTGAACAAGTTTAAATGTAGATGGTTTCTTATAATAATATGACTTTAAATACTGTTTTCTTAAATCAGAATAGCATGGACATTGTAATCAAAATGATTCATCTTCTATAACATTTAAAATACACAAATTACACTTTCTACTAGCTCTTTCTATTCCATATTAACGACCAGTTTCAACATATAAATTATTAGATGACAATCGAAGCTTAGTAAGAAATTTTCTATAAAAAAGAGGTTTTGTAAGATATCTTTGAAGACATATATTATCAACAACATGCTTATACAAAAAAACATTTTGGTGAACTATTAAGCATTTCAAACAAAAATTGCTTAGCCTGATCATGTATCCTTTCCTTTACAAAAAGTCAGATATTTTTGTCTATTACTAAATTATCTTGGTTAACCCAAAAATCTTGAAAACCTTAATGACATAATAATTGTTTAAGCTGATAGACCCAACTACTTTTATTATCAACTAAGTTTTCTAACTGGTATAAATAACACTCTAAATAATACAATTTTTGGATGATAAAATTTTAAACCAAAATTTCACAATACAGTATAACCTCTGATAAATGAATGGGAATCTTCCTAATTCAAAATACACCATAGCATTTGTTGTACATTGCTTGACACCAAGTAGGTTTTTGCAAAAGTCTAAATGCACCTTTTCAATTTTAGGGGCTTTATGATGACCCCAAATTTCAGCTCCATAACATAAAATGCTAGATACATGTATATAAGTATCAAAAAGTTTAATATGTGTAGTAATATTTAGGTACAATGAATTAACCTTAGAATTCAATGCAAACATAGCTTTTCTACCTTGCTCACTAACATGTTGAACAGCCTTAGAAAATTTACCATTATAATTCAATAATACACCTAAATAACAAAATTCATCTACTAACTGAACAATGTCACCATTGAAATGCCATACTTCATCATCCTTTACTCTACCTCCATTTCTAAATACAATTATTTTTGTTTTATTGATATTCACTGTCAAATTCCACTTTTGTGTATAAGTAAACAAATTATTTAACATATTCTGTAAACCTTCTATACTTTCAGAAAATAGTATCATATCATCTGCATACATCAATAAGAATAGTGACAAATCTTTAACTTCAACTGGAATATTACCATTGTTCAAAAATTCCATTTCAAAGTCGTTTACGTATAATGAAAATAGTATAGGTGATAGTACTTCTCCTCGCATAAGACCTGTAGAACATTTAAATTCTTCAGAATAAAACCCATCAACTCTGACACATGATTTAACATTAGAATACATAGATTTTATAATAGAAAGACATTTTCCTCTGATGCCTAAATTTGCCAACTTCAATCATAAATTAATTCTCGAAACAGAATCAAACGCCTGTTTATAGTCCACAAAACAGCAGTACAGTGGCTTCCGAGCACATATAGTCTTTTGAATAATAGACTGGAAACAGAACACTGCATCAGTTGTAGAGTAACCAGGACGGAATCCAAATCGTGCATCTGTTATCGAGTCGTAAGTTTCAGACCATCGTAATAGTCTATTATTAAGAATGGACGTAAAAAGTTTCGCTAAATTACTCACTAGGCTGATTCCTCTGTAATTTGTCGGCTGTAAGGGATCGCCCTTCTTAAAAACTGGAACGATAATGGCTGTCGACCACGACTTCGGAAAATGTCCACTAGATAAAATCCTATTGAAAATTTCTTCCAAAAACGGAACTAACACATTTTTGCCCTCAATTTAATTTCTTTAAGAATACCATCAATTCCATGACTTTTGCCTCGTTTGAGATTACAAACAGCTTTAATAATTTCTTCTTGTGATATATACATATCCAGTTCATCATAAACAACATTTTCAGTAACTTCATTTGTACTATCTGTTACAAGACATCAGGTTTTTGAAATGTTCATAAATCTCTCATAGGTTTGCTTTCCTTCAAAAAGACTGTAAAATTTCTTAGGATTTGATTTACGTAGATTATCTAACATGTCACCCTCTTCACGTAGATATGCGCGTTTAAGTCTATTTTCTAACACTTTGTACTGTGTTTTAGCTAACAAAAGATTTTGGTGATTGCCAATAGATTTGTCTACATTAAAGTGGTGTAAGGCACTGAGGTACAAATTTCGCAGTCGTTTGCACTCGGCATTAAACCAGGGTTTATCTTGTAATTGTTTCTTGCTATTAATATTTGAAGCATTTGGACTTTTTCCGCTATATCAGTAGCATCTATTTATAATACATAATGACAACTCCTCAATTAAAATAACACTATAATTATTGAATCAATAAACATGATAAATGGCTAGAAAGCAAGCGATAATAAAGATTCATAATTAAGAGATTAAAATATCATTATTTTACATGTATTTGTTTACTATGAAAGTTAAGCATGTATGTCTTTTAGTTATTAACATAAGATTTATCTCCCTAATACCACACAACATTAAGTACATATTTATAATGACATGTAATGTCAGTCAGTGGTGTTCTTTATATATATGGAATTATCACTGCTAAGTATTCACAGCTGAAAAAAAAAGATTTCATCACATTTGGATTAAATAATTTCTTTACAAAAAATGAAAAAAACAAATTCAGTACTGTATCTACAAAAATTTGATAACAAAATATATTGTAGTTTTAGTATTCAATTTCAACAACTACGTGTATATCAATAAAGAAATGTCATATTTATAGATTTACATTTTTTTTTAACAAGATGCATTTTGTCATCAGTATCTCATCAAAGGGCAATAACAAAACAGTGATAAACAGATTACTCATGTTTTTTGAAACCTCAAAGCATTTTCCCTTCAGTATCTCAACAAAGGGAGATAGCCCTGAAATGAGATGACGAGAAAATGCATTGAGTTTCAAAAACCGTAAGTAGTCTGTTTATTGCTGTTTTGTGACATTGTGAGGTCACTGTGTTTACTGAACGCCATCTTTACAGCGAGGTGAGATGGGCCCATCTCACACTAGTAGAGTGGGATAATACAACAAAGAAGTGGTTAAAAAAAACAATGATTTTTTAAAACAAAAAATGAGTTCTACTGTTTGTAACCATGGTTTCTGTCAACTTCTATCATTTTCTATGCATATCTTCATCCCAAGCCCTCACCAATTGTGAAAAAACACTGAAATAAAATAGAATATAAAATTAACTTTATAAAACATATGATTTTTGAACCATACAAAACTCATTAAATTTTATCTATAGATAAGTCGCTTTTAAACTCCTTCTTACCAGCGATGACCTCTTAACCGAATGCCATTTCACATATCGTTAGTATTTTTAACAAATATACTGATTCCAGAGGTCCCCCTTTTATCAACCTTATTTCCTATATATTTTCTTTTCAAAGTAATTCCCCCTGTTTCTATTTTTAGTAATCTGTTGTTTTGATAAGAGGTTATCTTTTTCTACCACACTTGTGTCATTGAATCTCAATCAATTTCGTGGTTGAATATCCTTTAAAATCAATTCCCTGTTATATAAATAATAACAACATTGAAGATTTACCTCTGCCCATGGTATGAACCTTGGTCAGTTCCAGTGTAAATGAAAAGCCTGAAAAAAAATATAAGTAAAACAGGACCCCCTGCAAATATGTGTTATAATGAAACGTGCATAACTAACCGAGAAAATGTAGATGGACAGAATTAAGAACACATTAATTTATATCATATGATATTATAATATTATATTGTATGATTGTTTACAGGACTCGGAAGTAAAAAATTACAGAGTGGAAACATCCTATCTTAAGCAGCACAAAGACAAAGCAGGACAGGTAATATATGTGTTATTATGGCCCTGACACTTTGTGGCAGACGCCCTATAGTCATCAGTCTGTCGGTGCGGCTGTCTGTCTGAAGATAATCGTTTCTGAGTTATAACTTTTTTATCTTTTGAGGTAGACTTTTGATATTTGGTATGTGGGTAGATAATATCAAGGCGATGTGTCGCATACCATGGTTAACCTCAAGGTCAGCGGGGCCCACAGAGAGAGATACCATCTCACTGATATTTAGTTAGCATGTATGTCCAGGTATGAGAACGTAATTTCAAGATAAGGGAAAGAACTCATTATTCTGCATCAAATATTATTACTTACAATGTATTACATTAATTAATAATACAAATTATGATGAAATATAACTTCCCCATGTATTAATATTGTATAGTACATTTATTACACCCTCAGATACAAAGTAAATATTCAGAAGTCATTTCCATCTGTCTGACTGTAAACAAGATTTGTCCACTCGATTGGTGGGGTTTTAATTCATCTTTACAGGAGTGGCAAGTACCAATATTTTTTGGTAAAATGAGTTATGGCCCTTTGTTATATTTATTAATTATGTTGGGTCTATTCCGTTTCTCTGCTGTTTTTGGTCTGAATTTGATTTGACTATGTATATTGTACCATACCTAATTTTGCATATTGTTGGCACATCGCAACCAGCTTGATTAAAAAATGATTTATTACCCTTGTAATACATTTTTAAGAGTTTTATTTCACATTACAGCATTAACAAGTACCAGGTCTAGTACACATCATTGGCATGTCATGTGTGGTCTTTTTTAAATTAGTTATAGCCATTTATTATGCTTATTGAATATATACATGTAGTATACAGGTTTAAGTGACTGGCAAAGCAGTATCTTGGAGTATTTATCATCTTTAATGATAGATCGTGTTAATCATTCATTTATTGAAATTAATTTTTTTTTAAATTGTAAATATTGGCTGGTTATGATGTCAATCAAGGAAATTGGCATTGTACAGTTGGAACGTGTGAAAAATATCCAGCAGTCTGGTAGTTTTCTTAAAATTACTAGAAAGAATATGTGGTAAATTTTGTTGATGGTGACCTCACATTCCAAAACTTTTGATTAATGATAAATTGTGTCTAACATTCGTACAAGTAGCTTATCCGATTTCTCCAATCAAGATTTAAATTAAGAATTGAGATTGCTTAAATCAGATTACTTATATAAGATTCTGTTCACTTATTAAAAAAACTCTCACAATTCCAATTTTCATTTTATGGTCATGACTTATTACTACACAGTATTTCATTTCATTTTTTTTCAGAAGAGGATTTTAATCAGCAGCTGAAACTAATAAACTTTAATTATAAATTAATAATTGTTATTCATTATGATGTTTGTTGCCATCAGATCAAAGTATTCATTTTTCAATTGACACTTTACTTACTTAAAATAAGTGCAAGTAATCACATCAGATTTGTAGTTGATTATTTTTCATTAAACACCTTTACAGTTCCATCCCTAGTACAGGTGACAAGTTTTCTTTGTTTCTGATTATAACTGATCACCCTACAGACCTCCACTGATTTCAGTCCCTTTGTTGTGACTGGTTTATAATGTTTTCCATCAGATGACACATGTTGTACAGATCTATTCTCACATACCACATACAGACTGCCATCTTGTAGGGAGGTTATCCCCTGTGGTATGGATGGTAATGTTGTTGTTGAGTACTTGTCATCAGTGTAACTGTAACAGTACAGGTTGTTGGTGTTGGCATCAATGTAGAATATTCTGTCACCAGTGGCATGTAATTGTGGAACAGATAATATATTGCTCCATCTCCACAAGTCCTCCTTTATGATTGTCTGTACCACCTCTCCTGTCTGATGATCTATGATGTATAGTTTCACTAGACCACCTACAACTAACTTGTTGTCTATAGTTGTAATGCCATTACACCACACTTCAGGTAGTTGTATTGATTTAAGATTAAGTTTATTGTTTATGTCATACATCTCTATATACTCACTACTAAGTGATGTAACAGCCACTGTAGAGTTGTTTACTGCTGTAACATACCATGGTAGGTACTGTAGTGGTATACTGTCTGTGTGGGATCCATCTGTGTTACATATCAATAGTCTGTACATATAAGGTAGACATAACACAAGTCTGCCATCATCCATCATCACTCCATCTGTTACTTCTAACCATTCCTCATTGAGTACTGATTTCAGGTCAAACTGATGATGCAGGTGCAAGATGGACTGTCCAAGTTTGTATGGTTTGTGTTGTACAACTGAAACAGAAAAAATTAGACTTTGTTTTGTGAAATAGAATTGGTTAATATTATACTGTTACATTGTATGATACTGCTCTATAGTTGTATTCAACACATAAATAAAAACATTTAATTGATGAATTGATTACAAATTTTCAGATTGGCATGACACTGAAAAGTCTTCAAAATTTAATTTGTACCAGATTTGTCATGGATTTTAAGATAGTCCTTTATAAGAGTTTGTAGTCATTGTCAAAATGGACACTATAGTACTGTATGTGAATTGGGTGCTATTTTTTTCTCCTGATTTAGCAATTTGAACCAATCTTGGTTTCACTGATTGTATAAAGATGCCATGTCAGAATTCATTTTTAAAAAAGGTGATAGTAAGTTTGTGTGTGAGGAAAAGAGGAAGGGGTGGTGTGATGATTAGCTCTTGAGAGCATCAAACTTGAACACATGATTAATTCTATGATTTTCTTTCACAATTAAGAGAATTTTTTATAGGATTAGTTTTTAGAATAACTTACTTTCTGCTTTTGAATGCTGCTCTTTCATGCCAATCTTTGCATAGTACAACAGCTCCTACAATGATATTTTGTTAACACTATATAAATAAATTTGAGTTTAGGTTATAATAACTTCTACAGCAGACCTGAGTGGGTTTATTTTTTGGCTGTGTAAAATTAGTCCCCTAGGGTATCACAAGCCCAGCTAGTTACACTTCGGTGCTGACAGGAATATCATTGATTCTTTTAGTGATATAGTCATTGTCAAAATTAACTGCCCTTAAATTTTCGAGAAGAACTTTAAAATTCCTTTTTTTTTCTATTTCCAAGGTGTAGATAGCTTTAGCCAGATTTTATAAAATGTTTTTGAATTTTGGTAATAAAAGCTCTACAAAAACTTAATCATTTGGATTTTAAATATTGTTTTGGTTTGAGCGCCACTGATGAGACGAAACACATGTCTGACATAGTAAATTGTCTTAACCTTGTTATAGTTGATGACATTTTATTTATAATTAAAATAAATTCTGGATATACATTAATAATTCTATTCATGCTGTAATTTATTTAAATTAAGTGCTTTGATTGGATAAAACCACTAAAATGGCGTCTTCTCAGATAATTTATATATATCAATATTTCCTCTGAGCTGACTATTTTCAGTATCCAATGTAAACAAGATGGCGTCCTCCTAGGGTATCGTCAGGGAGAGGGGGACAATGTTTTCTCTGCCCCAATGATTTCCAATTAAATCGACTGAGATTTCAAATAAAATATAATATAAATACAATTAAGTGTTTCATTTTGTTTTTTTTTTCCTATCAATATCTACAAAACCGCGATTCCTTTGGTACTATGTTTTGCATATCCCTATGCTTTCGGCCTAGGTACGTTTTGAGGTCTAGATGGGTTTCTGTAACTGTTTTTGCTGTTTTAAAAATCGCAATGATTATTTCACAGAATTATAAGGATTAAACACTGTTTTAGGAAATTATCAATGTGTAAACTCCGGCGACTCCCTCACAAACTTGACATAAAGTCCTTCGGACTTTATTTAGTTTGTGAGTGAGTCGCCTGAGTTGATACATTGATAATTTCCTAAAACCCAGTGTTTAATCCTATAACATGTTCTTCCAAGAGTCTTAGGGTATATAGTCAAGAGGGGAGGGGTACAAACTGATGAAGAACAATTTTTGTAATTTTTATTTCATAGGGTGTTATAACATTTCATAAGATTTCAAGAAAGAGTTAAGGTTGTCTGAAGTTTAAGAACTTAAGTTGTATTTCCACATGTAACAAACAAAAACTAGATCCACATTTCATTGATATACAGTGCTGTACAACATTTGCCCTTTATGTAGTTGTGCTATTTTTTTATTGTCTCGCCTGCGACGAAAGTCTCTGGAGGCGAGACATTTGTATGGGAATGCGGCGGCAGTGGCTGCGTAAACACTTGACACCTTGCTTCATATATTTGTAAGCCCAAGCCCTAGGTCCATCAAATTTGGTACAGAGGTAGCTTATGATGAGTACTTGCCAGTCAGTCACCTGTCACCTGACCTTGACCTCAATTTCACGGTCCAGCGACTACGTTAAAGTTTTTGGGTTATGGCAGTTCCTCTGTAACTATGCATGGTAGGATGACAATATTTGGTGTATAGGTTGCTGATGACTAGTACATGACTGTCTGGTAGGTGTCACCTCACCTTGACCTCAATTTCACGGTCCAGCGACTACGTTAAAGTTTTGGGGTTACGACAGTTCCTCTGTAACCACACATGGAAGGATGACAATATTTGGTATATAGGTTGCTGATGACTAGTACATGACTGTCTGGTAAGTGTCACCTGACCTTGACCTCAATTTCACGGTCCAGTGACTACGTTAAAGTTTTTGGGTTACGACAGTTCCTCTGTAACCTCGCATGGTAGGATGACAATATTTGGTATATAAGTTGCTGATGACTAGTACATGACTGTCTGGTAGGTGTCACCTGACCTTGACCTCAATTTCACGGTCCAGCGACTATGTTAAAGTTTTTGTGTTACTGCAGTTTCTCTGTAACTATGCATGGTAGGATGACAATATTTGGTATATAGGTTGCTGATGACTAGTACATAACTGTCTGGTAGGTGCCATGTGACCTTGACCTCAATTTCACGGTTAAGCGACTACGTTAAAGTTTTTGTATTAGGACAGTTCCTCTGTAACTATGCATAGTATGGTGACAATATTTGGTATACAGGCCGCTGCTCATAATTAATGCTATTTACGTAATGCTTATGACGAAATTTATTTTCGTTACTGATGCAGAATTCAGGCGAGACGTTTTTCTGTGTCCACACTTGTTTTATAAGGGTCCAGCCATTTAGTAGAGGATGTCCTACAGTGATCAGTGTGTTTGTGTGTCCATCTGGACTAATCATGTACAGGCTATAAGATTTTTGATCTTTTGTTTGTTTGAATGTTGTTTAAAGCCACTTTCAGAAATTGTTCAGCTATATGATGGCCTCCAGTTTTTATTGGTGAAGGAAGCCGGAGTATCCGGAGAAAACTCCCAACCTTGGGTAGGAAAACTGGCAATCCTTTATGAATTAGGATTGGAGTCAAGCACACCCTGCCTGCAGTGAGACTCGAACACGCAATCTCAGTGTTGAAATACCATGTGATTAATTTTTATCTTTCGAGATAGGCTTTAGATATTTGGTATTTGGGTAGATAATATCAAGGCAATGTGTCGCATACCATGGTTGATAACCTTTGGCCTCAAGGTCAGCGAGGCCCATAGAGATGGAAACCATCTTCCTGATATCTAGTTAATTGATATTTGGTGTCATAAATTTGATTTGTGTAAACCCCATCACAATGACAGACATTATTTTGAGAGGTTCTTTGAAAACAGCTGATAGAGAAGTGATGTTGCAGTTAAATTTAGATAAATGATATTGCACAGCTATTTTATATTTCTTTAAATAATTCAGAATTCCCCTTAGGCAAATTTAAGCTTTCTAGTTTGAAGCAGTGCCATCTGCAGTAAGAATTTGGAAAGTCTTCAAAACTTTTTAAAAGTTAAATTTGTTGTTTTTGATTAATTGAATTTAATAGCATGTGAAGATGTGCAAAAAATATCATAATATTTAATAATATAACAATTATAGCCTTGAAACATGGTCGATATGAAAAAATATCTACCTAATTTAAAGGCTATAGTTGTATAATGTAGCTGAATCCATATATTAGTAGTCACACTTCGTTGCTTACAGGAATTGATTCTTTCTGTGATATAGTCATTGTCTAAATTTACTACCCTGAAATTTCAAAAATTATTTTAATTCTAAGGTTTATCTATTTTGAAGGTGACTGTAGATACCCTTTTGCCGGATTTGGTGTTAAAAGCTCTACAAAATCTTATTCATTTGGACTTTTAATATAGTTTGGGTTTGAGCCACTGATGAGTTTTGATTAGATGAAATGTGTGTCTGGTGTACTAAATTCTATTTACCTTGGTATCTTTAATGACATTTTATTTAGAACAACATTTACTTAAACAACTTAGCCTCAAATTCATGCTAGCATTTTTACCTTTAGCATTGCACCATTACTCTGTACAGATTCATTCATTCCATGTATAAAAGTTCTGTAACCTAGCATTGAAGTGTTCATTCTATGGAGTAAAGTATTGTTACTCTGGATGGAAACATTTATCTGTGGATTGAGAAAAGTTAAATTTTAAATAATAGTAAGTTTTATAGTATTGTTAATTATTGTTTAAGAAATGTACCGTTATGTAAAGTATTACTATGCATTGAAGTGTTCATTCCATGGATTGAAACATACCTTTGTATAAAATTGTTCTAAATATGTCTAAAAATTACAATATCCATAACATATTTAGTAATTTCTCCAACTGTATTTTGTACCATTTCTATCAATGTAAAAAGATTAAGATGTACACAGGCACATTGTGCTCCAATTGTTAAGAATACTATATCAGCAAATATGTTTAATTCATTGTACTTTGATATTCAAATAGTGATCAAATTACCTCTTCCAGTTTTTCTTCGATATCCTGAAGTTGTATACAGTATTTAATGCACAACGACTCGTCCAGTGGTCTGTGCTGCATTCTTACAAGTTCGTCTTGCTTAGTACCGTCAAGCTGTAGAATGTTTGTCGTCAGGTCCGTCCACAAAGACATGTACTCTGTCTGGTTTATTCTGCCTTTTGCATTGTGACTTAAGTAGTTATTTTTCAATTTCCTTAACTCCTTGATGGCATTCTTGTCTGCTGGTCCCAAATTGCAGCAGTTCAGTAGAATCACGCTTGCCAAGGTAATGTCAAGGTCCTCAAGATGGACAGGCTTTGCTGTATACTTACAATGGCAATGGTGATTACCAGTTCCTGGGTTTTCAGTATACAGCATATCCCATTGGCTGTAATTTACAGGAAGGGAGCCATTGTTGGTGCAGTTTGCTCTGTCAGTACAACACCATACATTTTTGTGACGGAGATGGAAAAGGACGTGAACAGCTGGCTGACTGTTGACAAAGGCTTGTAGAGATCTAAATCCATGGCTTGTGTATTCATTTTCTATCCGTTGTTGGAACAGAGGTGTAACTACTTCTACAATTATTGACCCCACCACAAAGTATCGTCTCCGGTCATCTACGTTCATCCTGTAATTTCATAAGTTTCTGTAAATATGGACATTTTTACATGGGGTAATCTGTTTCCCAGTTACCGTGTATATGCAATGAAATTTATCTTCACTAGAAACAATTTTTTCAGAATAGCGCAAAATTATGCATGTCTATATTTGAATATTAGTGTTTACATTGTGCATTACGGTACATTATGCAACAGATTGCTGAGTTAGTATGGATAAGAAACTGATAGATTTAATAAATGTTTGTTTGTTTGTTTGTTTGTTTGAATGGTGTTTAATGCCACTTGCAGCAATTTTTCAGCTATATCATGAAGTCCAGTTTTTATTGGGGGGGAAGCCAGAGAGAACCCCCGACCTTTAACAAAATGCAAAATTCTAGCCACGATTTCCATCTTGACTGGAACCTGTTACATACCATTGGTTAATTTTTGGTCGGATTTCACAGAGTGAAAATCCGGGTTAAAGTCTGGGGAATGTCGGGCGGGCAGGGAAAAAAATTTTGTAACAGTTTTCTCAGCAAACCCTCTCCAAATAAGGTCACTTGTAGTATAACCACATGCAAAATATGAAAATTATATCTCAAAACAGAAAAAAAAGTTAAAGCCCAGACATGAATTTGTCATTCAGAAAGCAATAATGTGACCTTTGTCCTAGTTCAAGGTGAAAAGTCACCAACCATTGTATGTGGCATATCCCCTAGAAATGATCTACCCCACATGCTTATATCAACAGCCTACATCAAAAGAGAAAATGTTAAAGCCTGGATTTGATTTGTTACAGATTGATCAATATAAGGTGACAGTTTCAGTGGCCCTAATGATTCTAGTAGTTCTAACATCTATACATTTGTACATGCTGTCATGAACTGGAAGATGTTTAATTTGTTTTATTAAGTTAGTAATTTGCTATGTACATGTGTTGCCCTTATCTATGGGATGAACCATGTCCTAGTAGATATCTTCTTCTTCTTCTTTGGGTACAGAAAACCATCACGTTGTGATGATTACTTTCTGGCACATGCTGAAAGAGTTTAGTAACTTTATTTTATTTTTTTTGGTGCCTAAAAGAAGGGACTAATTTAATTTTTCAGTTTTTTTTTATTATTATTATGGATTTTAATTTTACATTTTTAATTTTTAATTTTTTTTTTACTAAGATAAAAACATTGAAGTGGTTTATTTGAGGTTGGTGTAAGTATAAAGGAGCACTTTGGCGAGACAGTGCGTCCTTGAAGCTGTCAGTGGATTCTATGGTTGCAATATGTGGTGGAAGTTTGTTCCACTCTTTTATGGTTTGGCAGAAGAATGAAAATTTGAAACTGTTTTTAGAACATTGCAGTTGTCTGTAGGTTTGTTCATGAGTTGTTCTTGTTCTTGCCTTGTTTTTAGTTAAGATGTTTTTTGCTGGTATTTCTATTTGATGGTGTATTACTTTATGAAACATTTGTAGTCTTGTTTTTAATCTTCGTTCTTGTAATGTTGGCCAATTTAGTTCATTTATCATGTCAGTCACACTACTGATATTATGATATCTGTGACAGACATACCTAGCTGCTCTAGGTGACAGACATACCTAGCTGCTCTAGGTGACAGACATACCTAGCTGCTCTAGGTGACAGACATACCTAGCTGCTCAAGGTGACAGACATACCTAGCTGCTCTAGGTGACAGACATACCTAGCTGCTCTAGGTGACAGACATACCTAGCTGCTCGTCTCTTGACTTTTTCTAAGGTGTTTATATTTTCGGTGGTGTAAGGATCCCAGACAATACAATAGTATTCCAGTTTCGGTCTTACAAAAGATTGGTATGCACGCTCCTTTACTTTCTTTGATGTTATTTTTAAGTGTTGTCTGAGGAATGCTAGTGATTGCTTTTGATTTTTGACTGTTTCAAGGATGTAATGGTTAATGGTTAATATGGTTAATATGTAATGGTTGATAGATAAATTTAGTAATGGCTAGCTTCACCATGGTATTTATTTCTCAATCAGTGTCATTATACTATGACAATATCTGTTTACCTGTTGGCTCCAGTAAAAATGTAACTAACTTACTTTTATTTGTTGTTGTTCAGTTTATCAGTTACATCATTCCTTTTAATTTATTTCCTGTGGAAATTCCCATTACTATTTATAGTAATATATTTTGTGGATATTCCCTTTGCTATTTATAATAATTTTGTATGTGTCATGTGACTATTAAAAAATTTGCAGTAAACATATAGACATTTAAACTGGAATGTGAAACATGTTACTTGTTAGCCTGACACCAATTAATAGTAGACTATTGCTCAAACAACCTCAACAAAACAGTATATTGTTTTGAATAAAGTTGGAATAATTTACTATTTAAATCCAGCCCTGAAAATTATTAGAAGAGGTATTTTGGTTTAGACAGTTTGTTGTATAATTTATATCAAAATTTCCCCTACAATGAGAAAACAGCTTGGATTATTATTTTAAACAGGAAACAAAACCCTTATGTATATCTCAGCCCCCCCCCCCCACCACAACTATTAAAGAGAATGGTTGGTTCTTAACTTGCTGGTGCTGGACTTGTATTGTTGAGTGGAAAATCTGCAGAATCAAAAATGGAGATTGCTATAATAAAGCATTTTTGTCTCGCCTGCGACGAAAGTCGCTGGAAGCGAGACATATGTATGGGAATTCGGTGGCGGCGGCGTAAACACTTGACATCTTGCTTCATATATTTGTAAGCCCAAGCCCTAGGTCCATCAAATTTGGTCCAGAGGTAGCTTATGATGAGTACTTGCCAGTCAGTCACCTGTCACCTGACCTTGACCTCAATTTCGCGGTCCAGCGACTATGTCAAAGTTTTTGGGTTACGACAGTTCCTCTGTAACTACGCATGGTAGGATGACAATAATTGGTGTAAAGGTTGCTGATGACTAGTACATGACTGTCTGGTACAGGGTCACCTGTCCTTGACCTCAATTTCACGGTCCAGCGACTACTTTAAAGTTTTTTGGTTACGACTTCCTCTGTAACTACGCATGGTAGAATGACAATATTTGTTGTATAGGTTGCTGATGACTAGTACATGACTGTCTGGTAGGTGTCACCTGACCTTGACCTCAATTTCACGGTCCAGCGACTAGGTTAAAGTTTTTGGGTTACGACAGTTCCCCTGTAACTACGCATGGTAGGATGACAATATTTGGTGTTTAGGTTGCTGATGACTAGTACATGACTGTCTGGTAGGTGTCACCTGACCTTGACCTCAATTTCACCGTCCAGCGACTACGTTAAAGTTTTTGGGTTACGACAGTTCCTCTGTAACTACGCATGGTAGGATGACAATATTTGGTGTATAGGTTGCTGATGACTACTACATGACTGTCTGGTAGGTGTCACCTGACCTTGACCTCAATTTCACGGTCCAGCGACTACGTTAAAGTTTTTGGGTTATGATAGTTCCTCTGTAACTACGCATGGTAGGATGACAATATTTGGTATATAGGTTGATGATGAATAGTACATGACTGTCTGGTAGGTTCCACCTGACCTTGACCTCAATTTCACGGTCCAGCGACTATGTTTAAGTTTTTGGGTTACGGCTGTTCCCCTGTAAATATGCATGGTATGGTGACAATATTTCGTATACAGGAGGCTGCTGATATTTAATGCTATTTACGTAATGCTTATGATGAAATTTATTTTCGTTACTGATGTGGAATGCAGGCGAGACGTTTTTCTGTGTCCACACTTGTTAATATATCAGATTTACATAACTTATGTCTTTTATCAATATCCTAGATTTCTATTGGTTCAAACTGTTACATTGCTTATGAAACCGGTAGCTATGACTAGCACGTGCTTCCTTGACAACATACACAGTAAGCATTCCATGTGCAGTAATTTAAATCAACAAAAATACATTGTGCATGGTTTAAATCAAGACCCCTGCATTTTTAATTGAAATAAAATGTAAATATAAGAAATGAATGCATTGTTTGGAGGTTTCATTGAGATATGAAAGCATTGATTGAAGCACATTTTCATCATGAAGCACTACCGCACTTTATTAAAAAAAATTTCTGTGTCGACGCTTTCATAGGTCAATAAAACTGCAAAAGAATGCATTCAATTCTTAATGCATTCTTTGTGTTGTTTTACAGTTGAAAGGTGACCTGAATGAAGTACAGTCCAAGTTAATGGCTGATTTGTAGGAATGTTTTGTTTTGTTTTTCAGTTAGAAGGGGACCTGAATGAAGTACAGTCCAAGTTAATGGCTGATATGTAGGAATGTTTTGTTTTGTTTTTCAGTTAGAAGGGGACCTGAATGAAGTACAGTCCAAGTTAATGGCTTCTAAAGAATCTGTGAACAACATAGTAACTAAACTGGATCCCATCGAGGTAAGATTTTGCATTGATTAAGTTGGATATGGTTTTCCCTGATATTTAGCTGTTTGTTTTTTTTAGTAATCTGACCCAATAGGGTAATGCGAGCTATTGTCATCACTTTTGGTCTGTCTTCATGGTCTGAAAACTTTTACATTTCAGTCGTCTTCTCTGTTTAAGAAATAGATTATTGCGAGCGGGCTTTATGAGAATTAGAACATGGTCAGACCTTATATTTGTCAATATTTTATACCGAGCGATAGCGAGGTGTAAATTGAAGACAAATATATGGTCTGACTATGTTCTAATTCCCATAAAGCCCGCTCGCAATAATCTATTTCGATTCTAATATGTCTAACAAATGTTTTAAAATTTCGAAGCGGTTCTAAGAAAATGCTTTCAGTGGTAATATTGTTTTTTGAAACTAATACGATATATCCCAAAACAGTATGTTAAAGCAAATAAAATTGATATAAACTTTTTTGTCGTCATTTTATTGAATGTACGTACCTTTTAAACAAAAATATTGAGATTGCGTCGTTCCAGTTTGAAATTTTCAGTTCAGCGTAATATGACGTCGGAATTCTAATTGTGACATCATATTGATTCGAATGTAGAATTGTTAAAAAAATAATGTATCGGGAGTAGTTTAAATCATAAAAATCTCAGAATTCAGACTAAAAATAACTAAATTATTAACAATAACGATAATTATGGATACACATAACAAACGGCATTTGTAAGTCAGTTTTTATATTTACACAAAACACGCAGTTTACGCATGTGCGAACTAAACTTATTGGAATTTTGACACGGCTTTGTTTACATAGCTAAAGCAGGACGTCATATTAGAATAGCAAATTGAAATGAAACTTATCACCATTGTTCATTAGATGGTCTCCTGTAAGTGTGTTTTGTGCTTTTTTTTTAAATTTTCACATGCCTTCTTATCAGAAACTGCAGAGTTGATTGAATTGATATTGTATGTGCATGTTAATTAAAAAGTCCTCTAAACAGTTGTTATTTTCTATTCTGATACAAAATTCAAGATGGGTGCCAACACAGGCCTGAGTTTCACACCATTATCAAAGCCGCAACACTTGAGTTATATTGTAGAATGCAGCAGAGAACAAATTATTGTACAATGTAGTAATCTTAGTTTTACCAATTATCTTATTGCAGGAAAAATTGAGTCAGATTGGAGCCAAGTCTAATGACATCTACAAAATACAGAACAACATCAGTAAGTTATGTATAGTTGTACTAACTAATTCAGTATGTAACAGGACTTGTGTGTTATTATTGTGCAAATTAAATATTAAAACTACAAAGGAATTGTTAGAGTCTGTTTTAATTTAAATGTACAGTTTTAGTTTGATTTGGGGACTCGGTGGCCGAGTGGTTAAGGTAGTTCATCTACTATTGATCAAATGGGCTGTCAACACTAACGCTGGGGGTTCGAGTCTCACTGTGGTCAGGGGGTGCTTGACTGCAATCTAAATTGACAAAAATTGCCAATTTTCCTACCAAAGTCAGGCTTTTCTCTGCGTACTACTGCTTCCACCCCCAATTAAAACTGGACACCATGATAAAGCTGAAATATTGTTGAAAGTGTTGTTAAACAACACTCAAACAAAAAAAATATATAAATTGGGACATGTTGCTCTAGCTGAACAGTTACTGAAGTTATACCTCTTCTATCACCTGTTTTTATCTTTAGAAGTTCAAGCACTTTGTTGTTTATCTTGTAATGTGCTATAAATGTATATTTATATCCATTCTATTTTTAGCAAAGCATGCCAGTGAAAAAAAAGAAATGGAAAGAACAATTGAGGAATTGCAGAAGAATATTGAGAATGAATTTCAAGGTATACACAGATAGGAAAAATCTAAAATTGGGAAAAATTTGTTTTTGAAATATTGGTTTCATAAAAAAAAAATACAGTGTTTAAGTAGTAATTACTTTAAGTTTTAAGTCACAATTCTGTTGTATTTTCATTATGAAACCAATATTTAAAAAAAACAATTTTCCAACTGAATTGTGACTAGGCCGAATTTTACTGCTGTTAATTTCATGATGTGTCGGATTAATGGCAGAATTTAGTCCTATTGCTTCGGTATATTTATACAAAATTCGAACATAATATTCATCTTCTTTACGTTATTAAAGCTTTAGACATTGCGAAACTAACGGGTAATGATCTTTATTGAAGACATTTCCTTTTTCTTCTTTGAAGATGCAGGTGGAAAATGCTTTGTTGATCAGTTTTCTGTATATGGATAATTTGACCTAGTTTTATTATAAACGTGCTAATTTGCATACAATATAAACCATTCTGTAGTTTAAGAATCCAGTAATTTACATATACCTCCCAAGATGCAACACGATTTTCGATTCGGGTTTCTCAATGTCTTTCATGTAGTAAACATAATTAAAAAGAGACACGAATGTCAAGTAATACACAACGCACAGGGGGTTATTAAAATCGGCAATAACTATTATCATATATCAATAATGATAGATTTTAAACATGAAACCGATAAAAAAAAAATGGTGTCACTTTTGAAATATATCAAGATTGACCATGTCTTATTATATAAGCAACTTCTTTTGGACATCAAGGTGCTTGGAGTGCTTCACTCCTGCTCTGCTACATTACGAGTAATGGGACTAAATTTGTACCCTTGCAAAAAAAAAAGGCAAGGGTACGTTTATTCGTTCTAATTTGTGACTTAAAACTAAAGTAACTAATACTTAAACACTCCTTGCAATTTTACAGCGATATTATTATTTTCTGATAATTTATCTGTTTTAAAAATGCAGTTACATCTAGAACCATATCATTCTCTGTAGGAGTATGGTTATGTTTTCAAAATTCACAGAATTGCATAAATTATGTTCTGTTTAATTTCACCCCGGGCAAACTTGTTTGGAGGGATATATAGGAATCGTCTGTCTGTCTGTCTGTCTGTCTGTCTGTCTGTCTGTCTGTCTGTCTGTCTGTCTATCTGTCGGTCTGTCTGTCGGTCTGTCGGTCCGTCCGTCCGTCCGTCCGTCCGTCTGTGAAATTTAATGAAACTAATCATAAAGGAAGTACATTATATGTAGATGTGCATGAAGGATTTTTATTTACCTGGATTATCATTAAGGGGAGATAATTGAACTTGAAAGCAAAGCGGGGGCGAGGGGTATCGCTTTGTGAGCATGCTCCACACTTGTTTGCAATTAAACAATTTAAGAATTAGACTATTTTTTCCTTGGAATACACTTGTAAATTCTTAACATTTGTTCATCTAAAATAAATGATCTGGTTCTCATTTGTTTGGAAAATATAATTGATTTGCTTAGTTTGATCATTATACATGTAGTAAGTTAGACATTTGTTTTATCACTAATATGTATAGATGTTTTGCAATTGGAGACAATTTGACTGAATTAAATTTATATTGACATTACAGTAAGCATTTTTTTTAAAGGAGTTGTCTCATATTTTTATCTTTTTTCATTTTGGACAAAGAGACACCATGCCTTTAAATATTACAATTATTTTACCATATACTGAAATTTTTATTTCCAAAAAAAACATTTCCCCAATTTAATCTATATAAAAGTGACTACAAAATTAATAATTTTAAAGTCTTTATTGTGAGCCTAGACGATTGGTGACACACTTCTTTTCTCAAAAGTCATCACATCTGCATCAAAGTTTTCCACACAAATTTTTCAGAAATATTTATTATTTTTTTTTTACCCATGAGCTACCTTAATAATAACCAGATATCTTACAGGCTTACAGTTTACAGGACAATTTTACCTGACAGTTTACAGGACAATTGCTGTATAAATTCATTGCCAGGCTAGCAAGACACCTTATTATCTAATTTTCCTATTGTTTTTGTTTGATCATTGTGAAAAATCTGGGTTGGTATTTGCTTGGCAAGTACATTTGGCACAATTTGTTAAAGTTTGTTGTTTTTTTTTAAACTAATTGCATAAGAATTGAAAAATGAATTTAATTCCGAATAACAATCTTATGCCATATCTAACAGTAAAATGTATTTGTATCTGTGTAAATCTGTATTTTAGGTTCAGTGGAAGAGTTGAAGAGGGTTCTGGCAGAATTCCAAAACAAAGTTCAGGAGAGAGAGGATACTTTATCACAGGTACAGTCAAATATTTCCCCAAATTGGGTATTAGGCTTGAACTTATTATATTTATTAATAATTATAATTATAAATTTATTTTGGTTATATATTGTAAATTATTAGCCACAGTAATATTTTCAACCACACTTCCATATGTGTTTGGATTGTTTTAAAGTTTAATTAAAGGGGCATGTGTGACCTAGGGGTTGAAGGAGTTTGTCTACTATTGATCACATGGTCTGTCAACACTGAGGTTGCAGATTTGAGTCTCGTTGCGGCAGTGGGTACTCGATTCCAATCTTAATTGACAAGGATTGCCAGTTTTCCTCCCCCAATAAAAACCAGACGCCATAATATAGCTGAAAAATTGCTGAAAGTGGTGTAGAACAAACAAAAGTTTAATTAAATGATTGATACTTAACGTCGTGGTTTATGTCCCCTCCTTTATACATAGCTTGCTGCATAATTTATCTCCCCTTTATACATAGCTCGCTGCATGGTTTATCTCCCCTTTATACATAGCTCACTGCAGGGAATTTGTAGAATTTTGAGGGCTTTAGTCACTTATGCAGATGCACTGTATAAGCATCTGCTCAGAAGCATGCATTAATTGTACTGGTGAAATATTGTACAGTATAAACAATTATGTTCTTTCAATTGCAGTCCATAAATTTGTTTAAAAAAAGAGTTATAATTAAATGTTTGTAAATTTTCACCAAAGAATTTTAATTTTAAAACTTATTTAAAAAGTGTTTGTTTTTCAATCGGTTACAATTTTTCATTAATGGCCATTGTACTCTTCGTTTTCTAAGTGGTAGCCATCGGTAATAACCCATATCTCAGATGTAAACAATTTGGCGTGTAATCCATTTGAAACAAGCAAAACATACGAAAAATGAGTTAAATACGCAAAATCTATGCAATTTTTTTTTTGCATTACATATTTAATCATAATGTGGAAGTCTGTGGGCATCAGTACGATCTACGACACTTTTGTTTGCGTATATTGACCAGGAGCACCACTAAATCATGTTAACCGGAATTACCTGTAAAAATTGACACCTGCTGTTTAAAACTATTGAGGTGAAATAATTCAGTTTCTTGTTAATTGGCTTTGAGATCATAAATATGTTGTTTTACACTAGGTAGAATGAATTTGTAACGAAAAATTTTAATACTTTTTTTAAATCGGTAGACAAAATTGATTTAGGAATCTATCGTTAATTTTCAAATGATTTCCTGGGGCCATACTGTGAGGGTTCCCAGTGCTCAACCCACAGAGCAGCCCAGCTCCTTCCCTGGTTGTGGATAGGGGAGACCCTCTTGTTGGGGGGTTGTCAGGTCATACTACGGAAGCCTGACCGCGGACTGTAGTGGGTAACATGTTTGGAGAGTGCCACGCTCCTTGCACGATAAAGAGTAGGCTCATTGAAGCTGCTACAAAAGGCTAAATTTTCCGCCCCTACCCAAAACTCCATACTTTTCCAGTGGCAGTCAAAATTGTATTTCCTGTGACCTATCCCATCCTCATTTTCCATTGATTTATTGTTAACTTTTTCCCGTCCTGAATATAGCTGAAATACTGCTCGCTGGATGTAAAGCAGACATCCAATCAATCAATCAATCAATTAATGAAATGATTTTGCCAGAGCACTAAAAAATTCACTGGCTCACTGCATAGTTTATCTCCCCTTTATAGATAGCTTGCTGCAAAGTTTATCTCCCCTTTATACATAGCTCTCTGCATAGTTTATCTCCCCTTTATTCATGGCTAGTGGCATGGTATTAATGAGGTCTATATCTAATAACATAAATAAATATTAAATAATAATTATTTCAGTTCAAGCAACAGCAGCATGATTTGGAGAAGGAATGTGACCAGTTAAGTAAAAAGAAAGGAGAGTTGTTACTTCAAGTGGGGAAGCTGGAACAAGAGGCCCAGGTCTGTATATATGTGAATAGTATGACTTTTATTCTATGAATTCAGTATATTTATTAAAAGATTTTAGGATCATTTATAATTAATTATCAGCTTTGAATGTTTTCTTCATTGATTGACTGAATGGCACTGAATACCAGCAAGCAAACGTTGCAATATGAATACTTATGTTCATCCTGTTTTGAATAACATGTATTGTACAGTTATAGTCTAAAATTTAAACAAGGTTTTCCTTTCAAATTCAAAAAGGTCATAAATTGCGTTTCACTAACAGTACAGAAAATACTATTAAGGTATCAGGACTACAATTGACCATGTGGTCATATTTGTGTCCCAGATGTCCATTGTTTTTCAATGTAGCAACCTTGGTAATGTTTGGCAAACATTGGGGATACTATTTGAGTAACTAACTTATTTGCTCAAAACTGTCAACACCGACCCCATGTCAAACAATATATTTAATTTGTATCATTATTTGGAAATACCTTGGTTTTTGGTCAAAATATTAAATTAAACAGTGACTTAAATTCTGGGACGGATACCTTAAATTCTTTATCAACTCATTTAAAACCAAAAGTAAACAGTAAATCCTCTCTTAGAATGCCCCCACACACACTCACACCCCATCGGTCTCCTCCAAATGGCACGTTACATTTGTTCGGTATTTCCCAACTAAAATATCCCACATTCACACACCCACCCACACACACACCTTAACAAAACCTCCCTCCGACAGATGCCGCCTCTTCATACGGTCTCGTATGCAGTGCAAAAAGGGTGGTCTGTACATAAATCATTCATTTAAGTAGAAAGTTCAAAATTAAAAATTATCGAGTATAACAAGTTTAGGGATTTGAAATATTACCTATAATTGAATTTTAATGATAAAACAGAGATTAATCACATTATGGAATTAATTGAATTTTAGCGACCTAAGAATACTTCAGGAAGTATTATTGTATCACTTGGGTTCCTTACATTTGAATTAACCAATCAAATTTCAGCTAACTTTAAATAATTAATTAATAAACGATATTGTGTTAATCATTTAAGAATGAAATAATCACAATAATTATTTTATTTCAGGTCCATGAGGATAATACTGCCAAGAGAAATATTATGATTGAACAGTTTGCCACCAAGTATGGATTTGATGGTAAGAAATATTTTCTCTGCCAGTTGGATGTAAATTTTATTGAAATAAATCAGCAGTGGCTGACAAAACAACAATTAACAAGCATAAACTCATTAACAAGGGGGAAATAACTGGTGTTTCTAAATAGGAACAAAAATGGCTTCCATAGTGACAACAATTTTTCGGTTCTCTAACTGGATGCAGCTTGATAGAAATATCTACTTCCACTAAGTCTTTTTGGTTGCGGCATTTCTGACTAATTTTGTCATTCCACCCATAGTATTTATGGCCTATAAATCCCCAAAAATACAAATAAATAGTTACAAAAAAAATTCAATAAAAGCCATTAGGCAATAAGTCTGTGCGAGACCGTTTTACGGTAGTCAAGGACGTTAAAAACCCCCATAAGTAAGACAACAATGGTGTTAGATAAGGTCAAATCAATGTCATGAGGAAGAGGATGTTACTATCCAAAGTATATACCTCTCCATCTGAGTGACATACCACACAATAATCAACTAATTAACAATGGAGACCATGTAATTTATGTATTAACATTCTCTACTATCAGAAAGCATTCTAGTCTTTATTGATCATTTTAGCTTAAAACGTCATCAGAATACCAAAGTTATGATTTGTTACACCAGACATGCATTTTGTCTAATTAAGTCTCATCTGTGGCGCTCAAACCCAAAACATATTAAAATCCAAACAATTAATTCGCAGAGCATTTATCATCAAAATTCCAAAACCTTATACTAAATCCATCTAAAGCTATCTACACATTGCAAATAGAAAAGCCTTAGAATTTTTAAATCACCTTCGAAATTCCAGAACAGTAAATTTATACAATGACTAAATCAGCAAAAGAATCCATGATATTCTTTTCAGCACCTAAGTGTGACAACTGGGCTGAGTTACTAAGTTTCACCATAGTCAAAGGCTTATATAGAGGTTATCAAAGTGGACATGGCAAAGATGATGCCAGTCATATTTTAGAATTTGTACTTCATTTATTGCAGGTTTCACTGGTTGTGAAATTACAGATGACAAATACAGAAGTTTTATTGAGAGTGTTCGAAGCAAGCTGGAATCACTTGTCAATGATGGCAAGAAAATTAAGGTTTGAATAAATTTATAGCTGTATTCCGGTGGAAAAGAAATCAATAAACAATAAACCAATGTTGGAAATGTTCCAAAGAGAAGAAAATTTGTATTGCCACTGGATAAGTATGGAGTCATAAGGAAATGTGGAGAATTTTCCCTAATCTTTTTAAAATCTACTAAAAGAGGTCTAAATCTGTTTCCCACTATGCTCTGTAGTCAGTCTTTTAATATAATAATCTGACAACCGCCAAAGAGAACGTTTGGCCTGCCCACCACCTGGAGACATGCTGTGCAGCTCTGTGAATGGAGCCCTGGTAAAGCCTTCCCAGAATTCACACTACTATTCTACAAAGCAGACATGTAAAAGTCTACCAAACTCGTAACATAATGACATGTTTTCCAACATAATTTTTACAACCCCTATTCATCCAAGCATTTTCTTGATTATTAATAAGAGTTGTACTGGTTCACTGCCTGTAATAATGTCTATGCATAAGTAGCTCGGAACCAGTAATAAGGAATTTCCATAAATCTGTTGATACGTTTGCAGGAATGAAAAAAGGATTATGGATAATAAATTCTGGAAAACTGCTGATCAAACTCACATTTTTAATGTGACATGTTAACTTCGTTACTATATAGAACTTTTATTTCTAGATGGAATATGAGGAAAAAGAAAAAAAAGTCCAAGGAGAGATTGATGAACTGAAAGAAAGTAAAACAAAGTTGGAACAGAGTGAACATATAAAGAGTAATATGATGGTAAACAATAAATTAACAATTTTTTTAATTTGCAGTTAACATACTATGTAGATGTGCATATCTACAGGAAATAAGGATTTTTTTTTCTAGGAGTTATGCCCTTTGATCTTAGAATTTTGGCAAAAATATGCTGCAAGACAATTCTGCAACCACACAACTCAAAGAAAATGGGGGTATTCTGGTTTACCTAAGTCAGTCTGTCCTTCCATTCTGTCTGTGACATAACTTTCATTACAATTTTCTCAGCAACTAGGGGCCTCGGTGGCTGAGTGGTTATGGTAGTTCTTCTGGTCTCTCAACACTAAGATTGCAGATTCGATTCTCACAGCAGGCAGGGTGTACTCGACTCCAATCTTAATTGACAAGGATTGCCATTTTTCCTACCGCAGGTCGTGGATTTTCTCTGGGTACTCTGACTTCCTCCCCCAATAAAAACTGGACACCATGATATAGCTGAAAAATTGCTGAAAGTGGTGTTAAAACACTATCAAACAAACATCTCAGCAACTACTTATCACTGCCAATTTTATATGTGACCTTATAATGTGTTCTTATATTGCGAGTACCGATTTCATGTCTGTCGCATATCTACTTCCTGTATACATGTACCAACTTGTTCAACATTAGTGGTCAATGGATGAAAATTTTCGTAACAGTTTTCTCAGCAACTTAGTCATAATAAAGAGATGTGAATAGTTGGGCTATACTGAGTGAGCAGTAGCTCACAGGTTCCTGTTTTGTATTGTCCTGAAAAATATTTTGCAACCCAAATTTTGTGTGGCCTATTTCTTTTTATGCTTTTAATTGTCCTATTTTTAAAACATTTTTTAAATTTTCAACTAAACTATAAACAATTCTGTTGCCATTAAATTATCTTTACAAAGCCTTTTAATGTTTACTATGGTAACCATAGATTCATTGTTTGAATTCTGTATTATTCCAGAAAGACAACATTGTCAAAGTGAAACAGATCAACCAGAAGCTGAGTCAGGTGGATGCCTCTGCTGGGAAGTTAGAACAGATCACTAGAGAACTCAAAAGAGCTGTATGTGTCAGACATAAAGTAGTGCAAACTGTACTAGTTTTAACGACCAAACTATGGTTATTAGGGCCCCGCCACTTTGTGGCGGATGCCCTATAGTGATCAGATAGTTGGTATGTGGGTAGATAATATTAAGGCAATGTGTCGCATACTATGGTTGATGACCTTTGACCTTGACCACAAGATCAGCAGGGCCCACAGCGATGGGTACCATCTCACTGATATCTAGTTTGTATGTGGTAAACCAGATGATATTTATGCTCCTCTCTTCCTGCATTCTTGTCTGAATAAATAGCTTTGTTGTTTATTGGTTGATTGTAAACTACTATGGCACAAGTGGCTATCATATTAAGAAAATGTAAACAAAATTCAGGACATTGAGGACAAGGTTGCAGTGCAGCACATTGACACAGATTCATGTTAGACCCATAACTATTTCATATGTCAAGGCTTCTTTAAATTACATAAAACAAATTATCATAATGCCAAGAAGACATGTTGACTGCAAAAATCGTGTTGCTACTGTAAAGATTATTGTTACAAGTTGATTCAAGGCCAAACAGTGTTATACTCCTGGAAGAATTTTGAAGGTGTATATGAACTATTTGTCCATTCATATGTCAATTCTACACAAGTGTTTATCCCATACTTTGTGGATTTCTAGTTAAATTGAAACATAACTCCAGTAAAAATGTTATAAATCATATTTGGTATATGTACTCTATCAGAATGTGTATATTTATATGGCTTTAGTTCAATTACATCAGTTGTAAATAGTTATGCAATTTCAGCAAAGCCTTCATTTTCTAGATACAAGGAACCTTAATATGGAATAATACCTTGAGGTATCAGGACTATAATTAACCATGTGATCATATTTAGTGTCCCGGATGTTCATTGTATTTCAAGGAAGCAGACCTCGGTAATGTTCGGCAAACATCAGAAATATTATTTGAGTAAATAACTTAATTTGCTTAAAACTGTTAACATTGACTCAAAGTAAAAAAATATATTTAATTTGTATCATTAATTAGCAAAACATTGATTTAATAAAGCTGTATTTCTTGGTCGAAAAATAAAATTAAAACCGTAAGTTCAATAATGTATCAGATACCTTAAAGATCTCTAAGAATTCAGTGTGTCATGCTTTATTTTCAGGAACATGAACTGCAGTCTACAGAAGGAACAGTTGATATCCCAAAATTGAAAGAGGAGATAGATCAATTGGCTAAAAACAAGATAGAACTGGACACAAAGATTAGTCAGCTTAGGTAAGACCAGATAGAACTGGACACAAAGATTAGTCAGCTTAGGTAAGACCAGATAGAACTGGACACAAAGATTAGTCAGCTTAGGTAAGACCAGATAGAACTGGACACAAAGATTAGTCAGCTTAGGTAAGACCAGATAGAACTGGACGCAAAGATTAGTCAGCTTAGGTAAGACCAGGTAGAACTGGATGCAAAGATTAGTCAGCTTAGGTAAGACCAGATAGAACTGGACACAAAGATTAGTCAGCTTAGGTAAGACCAGGTAGAACTGGACACAAAGATTAGTCAGCTTAGGTAAGACCAGGTAGAACTGGACACAAAGATTAGTCAGCTTAGGTAAGACCAGGTAGAACTGGACACAAAGATTGGTCAGCTTAGGTAAGACCAGATAGAACTGGATGCAAAGATTAGTCAGCTTAGGTAAGACCAGATAGAACTGGACACAAAGATTAGTCAGCTTAGGTAAGACCAGATAGAACTGGACACAAAGATTAGTCAGCTTAGGTAAGACCAGATAGAACTGGACGCAAAGATTAGTCAGCTTAGGTAAGACCAGGTAGAACTGGATGCAAAGATTAGTCAGCTTAGGTAAGACCAGATAGAACTGGACACAAAGATTAGTCAGCTTAGGTAAGACCAGGTAGAACTGGACACAAAGATTGGTCAGCTTAGGTAAGACCAGGTAGAACTGGATGCAAAGATTAGTCAGCTTAGGTAAGACCAGATAGAACTGGACGCAAAGATTAGTCAGCTTAGGTAAGACCAGGTAGAACTGGACACAAAGATTAGTCAGCTTAGGTAAGACCAGGTAGAACTGGACACAAAGATTGGTCAGCTTAGGTAAGACCAGATAGAACTGGATGCAAAGATTAGTCAGCTTAGGTAAGACCAGGTAGAACTGGACACAAAGATTAGTCAGCTTAGGTAAGACCAGGTAGAACTGGACACAAAGATTAGTCAGCTTAGGTAGAACCAGATAGAACTGGATGCAAAGATTAGTCAGCTTAGGTAAGACCAGGTAGAACTGGATGCAAAGATTAGTCAGCTTAGGTAAGACCAGATAGAACTGGACACAAAGATTAGTCAGCTTAGGTAAGACCAGATAGAACTGGACACAAAGATTAGTCAGCTTAGGTAAGACCAGATAGAACTGGACGCAACGATTAGTCAGCTTAGGTAAGACCAGGTAGAACTGGACACAAAGATTAGTCAGCTTAGGTAAGACGAGATAGAACTGGACACAAAGATTAGTCAGCTTAGGTAAGACCAGATAGAACTGGACACAAAGATTAGTCAGCTTAGGTAAGACCAGGTAGAACTGGATGCAAAGATTAGTCAGCTTAGGTAAGACCAGATAGAACTGGACACAAAGATTAGTCAGCTTAGGTAAGACCAGATAGAACTGGACACAAAGATTAGTCAGCTTAGGTAAGACCAGATAGAACTGGACACAAAGATTAGTCAGCTTAGGTAAGACCAGATAGAACTGGATGCAAAGATTAGTCAGCTTAGGTAAGACCAGATAGAACTGGATGCAAAGATTAGTCAGCTTAGGTAAGACCAGATAGAACTGGACACAAAGATTAGTCAGCTTAGGTAAGACCAGATAGAACTAGACACAAAGATTAGTCAGCTTAGGTAAGACCAGATAGAACTGAATGCAAAGATTAGTCAGCTTAGGTAAGACCAGATAGAACTGGACACAAAGATTAGTCAGCTTAGGTAAGACCAGATAGAACTGGATGCAAAGATTAGTCAGCTTAGGTAAGACCAGATAGAACTGGACACAAAGATAAGTCAGAATAGGTAAGACCAGATAGAACTGGACACAAAGATTAGTCAGCTTAGGTAAAACCAGATAGAACTGGACACAAAGATTAGTCAGCTTAGGTAAGACCAGATAGAACTGGACACAAAGATTAGTCAGCTTAGGTAAGACCAGATAGAACTGAATGCAAAGATTAGTCAGCTAAGGTAAGACCAGATAGAACTGGACACAAAGATTAGTCAGCTTAGGTAAGACCAGATAGAACTGGACGCAACAATTAGTCAGCTTAGGTAAGACCAGATAGAACTGGGTGCAAAGATTAGTCAGCTTAGATAAGACCAGATAGAACTGGACACAAAGATTAGTCAGCTTAGGTAAGACCAGGTAGAACTGGACACAAAGATTGGTCAGCTTAGGTAAGACCAGATAGAACTGGACGCAAAGATTAGTCAGCTTAGGTAAGACCAGATAGAACTGGACACAAAGATTAGTCAGCTTAGGTAAGACCAGGTAGAACTGGACACAAAGATTGGTCAGCTTAGGTAAGACCAGATAGAACTGGACACAAAGATTAGTCAGCTTAGGTAAGACCAGATAGAACTAGATGCAAAGATTAGTCAGCTTAGGTAAGACCAGATAGAACTGGACACAAAGATTAGTCAGCTTAGGTAAGACCAGATAGAACTAGATGCAAAGATTAGTCAGCTTATTTAAGACCAGATAGAACTGGACACAAAGATTAGTCAGCTTAGGTAAGACCAGATAGAACTGGACACAAAGATTAGTCAGCTTAGGTAAGACCAGGTAGAACTGGACACAAAGATTAGTCAGCTTAGGTAAGACCAGATAGAACTGGACGCAACGATTAGTCAGCTTAGGTAAGACCAGATAGAACCGAATGCAAAGATTAGTCAGCTAAGGTAAGAGCAGGGCAGCTTTTGCTAAGAAAAATCTGGCATTGTAAAGAGAAAAATATATCATTGTGTAGATAAGTCTGTTGTAAACATTGTGGAAAATTTTCATGGATATCTGATTGATAATAACAGAGAAATTAAGGTGTAAATGCTTGCGTGTGGATGTTCACAAATAACATTAATCTCTTGGGCACATCCAGCTAGAAAATAGAAAATGATGCTGGGGCATTATCAGCAGCGCTGCTGATAAAAGTTATGGGGCTGCATGAGTTCAGAAAACTAGGTACTGGACTCAACTTATAGATGTACCCAGCTGGCATATAGGGGATGGGCTCTCTTGGGTGGTGTTGTCAGGTCAAAATATGGAAAGCATGGATGTGGACCTTAGTGTTAGCAATGATTGGTCTGTACTGTGCTTCTTGCATTTGACTGACACTTTTGTTGATGTGGATATGAGATGTCTGATTGTAGCCACTACAAAAGTCTAATTTCTCCATCCCTTCCCGATTCTCCTTTGTTGTTCTAATGGCAGTCAGAATTTCCTTTTCACAGGTCCATCCCATTTCTACAATTGTCTTATTGCTTGTTAACTAGACCTGAGTATTGCTGAAACACTGCTTGTTGGACATTAAACAACCAATTTATAAATTCAGTCATTGTTCTTAAAATATGTGGTCAGTGAACTCATTAGCTGGTTACTTGTATACAAAATTCTGTGCAGGAAAGTCTTTGATTCTTTTTCAGCTCAGAGATGAACAGATTACATTTACAGTCAAGTGCCCAAGCCCAGCTAGATGTTCTGAAGAAGGACAAAGCTACAAAGGAAGAAAACATCAGGAGATTGTAAGTTACAATGACTATATACATTGTCAAAAAATATCTCACTTATTTGTATAAGCTTTAGAAATTGGAAGATAATTCAGGTATTTTTTGTTTTCCATTCAAATAAAATTGATATTTTGAGACAATGTACATATATTGTGTATTTTCCTGCAATACTTACTATGCTAAAACTTGTTACTTTTTCTACTATACTTGCCATGAAATGTTATAGGGACATTGTTTTGCCCTTTGTCCTTCCTTCTGTCCATCAGCACATTGTAGACACATTTCCTCTGAGAGCTCTTGATGGGTTACTGTGATATTGGGTAGGATTAAACATTATGTTGTTTAGATATGCATACCCTACCGTCATTTTGATTCATCTAATTTTGTAGGAGTTTTGGAACTTTGACCATTTCTGCATATAATACAAAGGTTGAACTTATGGATGTGTCTTATCGGAAACTGTTTAAAAGATTGCTTTGATGTAAATAGGAGTAATTTATATGATGTGTAGATATGTGTTCTCCACCACCATTTCTGGGACCATACTGGGAGGGTTTCCAGTGCTCGACCCACAGAGCAGCCCAGTGCCTCCCCGGGTGGCGGACAGTGGAGACCCTCTCGTTGGGGGTTTGTCAGGTCATAATACTGAAAAGCCTGGCCGCGGACCGTAGTGGCTAACGTGTTTGGAGAGTGCCACGCTCCTTGCACGATAAAGACCCCTTTTGTAGATTTCGAAAAAGAGTAGGCTCATTATAGCCGTTACAAAAGGCTAAATTTTCTGCCCCTATCCAAAACTCCATACTTTTCCAGTGGCTGTCAAAATTGTATTCCCTGTGACCCATCCCATCCCCATTTTCCGTTGATTTATTGTTTGTTAACTTGTTCCCATCCTGAATATAGCTGAAATACTGCTCCTGGACGTAATGCAGACATCCAATCAATCAATCAATCTACCACCATTTTGTTTCATCAAATTTCGAAGGAGTTATGGGACTTCAGCCATTGCAGTAATATAATACAATGGTAGATCTTGTGGATGCATCTCCTCGAAATCACTTGACAGATTGTTTTCATATTTGGTAGGACTAATTGTTATGATGTGTAGATGTGCATACTTACCATCATTTTGGTTTGTCAAATTTTGTAGGAAATATGGGAGTTTGACCATTTCAGCAATAATAAACGTTCTACTGAAGTTTGCACATTCTGGTGAAGTTTTTAATAGTATTTGGCTCAGATCTTTCCCAAAATACCGATCAAAATAATTCCAAGATTACATGCTTATTGTTTTGTCCCATAACTGAATGTATTATAGCAAAATTTTACCATTTTAGTTTCTCACACCTCTTAGGTAATTCAACACTGCAGTGAGAGGGCATATGGTTATGTGTAGAAATCTTGCCCTTGTATGCCTTATAACAGAAAAATGTATTAATTACAGAACAATATATTTATTCTTTGGTATTGTTGATATGAAGATGACTTTGTAATATAGGTGAAATAAAAAGAAGCTTTTAGTGTTTCAGAAAAGTCTTTTATACAGATGTAAACACTGATGTTGCAGTTTCAAGCTTTACTGCAGGCATGATGTGCTTGACTTCAACCTTAATAGACAGAGATTGTCAGTTTTCCTGCTTAAGGTCCACGGTTTTCACTGTGTCAGTTTTCCTGCTTAAGGTCCATGGTTTTCACTGTGTCAGTTTTCCTGCTTAAGGTCCATGGTTTTCACTGTGTCAGTTTTCCTGCTTAAGGTCCATGGTTTTCACTGTGTCAGCTTTCCTGCTTAAGGTCCATGGTTTTCACTGTGTCAGTTTTCCTGCTTAAGGTCCGTGGTTTTCACTGTGTCAGTGTTCCTGCTTAAGGTCCATGGTTTTCACTGTGTCAGTTTTCCTGCTTAAGGTCCATGGTTTTCACTGTGTCAGTTTTCCTGCTTAAGGTCCATGGTTTTCACTGTGTCAGTTTTCCTGCTTAAGGTCCATGGTTTTCACTGTGTCAGTTTTCCTGCTTAAGGTCCGTGGTTTTCACTGTGTCAGTGTTCCTGCTTAAGGTCCGTGGTTTTCACTGTGTCAGTGTTCCTGCTTAAGGTCCATGGTTTTCACTGTGTCAGTTTTCCTGCTTAAGGTCCGTGGTTTTCACTGTGTCAGTGTTCCTGCTTAAGGTCCATGGTTTTCACTGTGTCAGTTTTCCTGCTTAAGGTCCATGGTTTTCACTGTGTCAGTTTTCCGGCTTAAGGTCCATGGTTTTCACTGTGTCAGTTTTCCTGCTTAAGGTCCATGGTTTTCACTGTGTCAGTTTTCCTGCTTAAGGTCCGTGGTTTTCACTGTGTCAGTGTTCCTGCTTAAGGTCCATGGTTTTCACTGTGTCAGTGTTCCTGCTTAAGGTCCATGGTTTTCACTGTGTCAGTTTTCCTGCTTAAGGTCCGTGGTTTTCACTGTGTCAGTTTTCCTGCTTAAGGTCCATGGTTTTCACTGTGTCAGTTTTCCTGCTTAAGGTCCATGGTTTTCACTGTGTCAGTTTTCCTGCTTAAGGTCCATGGTTTTCACTGTGTCAGCTTTCCTGCTTAAGGTCCATGGTTTTCACTGTGTCAGTTTTCCTGCTTAAGGTCCGTGGTTTTCACTGTGTCAGTGTTCCTGCTTAAGGTCCATGGTTTTCACTGTGTCAGTTTTCCTGCTTAAGGTCCATGGTTTTCACTGTGTCAGTTTTCCTGCTTAAGGTCCATGGTTTTCACTGTGTCAGTTTTCCTGCTTAAGGTCCATGGTTTTCACTGTGTCAGTTTTCCTGCTTAAGGTCCGTGGTTTTCACTGTGTCAGTGTTCCTGCTTAAGGTCCGTGGTTTTCACTGTGTCAGTGTTCCTGCTTAAGGTCCATGGTTTTCACTGTGTCAGTTTTCCTGCTTAAGGTCCACGGTTTTCACTGTGTCAGTTTTCCTGCTTAAGGTCCATGGTTTTCACTGTGTCAGTTTTCCTGCTTAAGGTCCATGGTTTTCACTGTGTCAGTTTTCCTGCTTAAGGTCCATGGTTTTCACTGTGTCAGCTTTCCTGCTTAAGGTCCATGGTTTTCACTGTGTCAGTTTTCCTGCTTAAGGTCCGTGGTTTTCACTGTGTCAGTGTTCCTGCTTAAGGTCCATGGTTTTCACTGTGTCAGTTTTCCTGCTTAAGGTCCATGGTTTTCACTGTGTCAGTTTTCCTGCTTAAGGTCCATGGTTTTCACTGTGTCAGTTTTCCTGCTTAAGGTCCATGGTTTTCACTGTGTCAGTTTTCCTGCTTAAGGTCCATGGTTTTCACTGGATACTCAATCTTTCTCCCCTAAAAAAAAACCTTAACAGCATGAACAAGCTGAAAAGTTGCTGATAGTGGTTTTATACCCCATTCCATAAAAATGATCTTAGATCAGATAGTTAATGGTAAAATATTATTATTGTGCAGCCAAGTCTGTCAGTGATCTGTGGGCTTTAAATAAGCTAAACAAGTTAAAAGATAGCTTTAGAATGCTTATCTATTTTTGTTGTTGCAGTGCATGAAATATCTTATTAAATATTTTAATACTGATACAACAAATTTTGTTATAGAGTAGGATGATTCAGCTAAGGATTTCCACTTCTGCAGAAAACCTTTTATTATTCATGTACAATTTTTTTCTCGATTCAGCATTGGTTTTTCATGACTGGAGATATTGCCACTTTAAAGTTCTGAAAATAGCCAAAAATTTGCCAAAATTTCTGTGTCTGTGACTTGGTGGTAGTTTCTAGGGATTTCAGTGTTAAAATATGTTCTACAGGTTGTGCATTTGAAACTATGATTGTTTTAGATGTGTTAAAAAATATATTCAATTTATCTAAAAATAAATTTGTTATCAATTTCAATGAATGGAACAGAAATTCTGTTAAATGCAAGCATCTCATTGTTAGTATCCTGCTAAGTTTCTAGAACATCAAAAGCCAACAGTGCCAAAGAGGTTAAATTAATTTAGGGCCACTAATAAAGTTTGAATTGATCAATTTCACATCTGTCATTTTGGAGTTATTGCCCCTTTTAATGCTGGAAATAAAATGTCATGTCCCACATGATAACTTGAGAAAGCCTTCACCAAACATTTGAAATTTGTTTGTTTTTTTTTTGTTTGATGGTGTTTAACGCCACTTTCAGCAATTTTTCAGCTATATCATGGCGTCCAGTTTTTATTTGGGGAGGAAGCCGGAGTACCTGGAGAAAACCCCCGACCTGCGGTAGGAAAACTGGCAATCCTTGTCAATTTAGATTGGAGTCGAGTACAACCTACCTGCAGTGAGAATCGAACCCGCAATCTCAGTGTTGACAGACCACGTGATCAATGGTAGACGAACTACCTTGACCACTCGGCCACCGAGGCCCCCATTTGAAATTTGAAAGCTATCATAAACCACTAACACAGATTCAATTGAAATTCACAGATTTTAATTTGCTCAATGTAGGGACATCTGTTCTGTGGACACAATCTTTTATTTTATTAAGAAATTGTTCTGTTAAAGATAGTTTATTAATCTTTTATTGCTTTGTTATTTCAGAAAAGCTAAGCAAGAAGACACTATAAGCTATTTACTTGGACACATGCCAACAACCAACATCAGGACACAGATAGATGATTATATTGGGTAAGTTTCTTGGACACATGCCAACAACCAACATCAGGACACAGATAGATGATTATATTGGGTAAGTTTCTTGGACACATGCCAACAACCAACATCAGGACACAGATAGATGATTATATTGGGTAAGTTTCTTGGACACATGCCAACAACCAACATCAGGACACAGATAGATGATTATATTGGGTAAGTTTCTTGGACACATGCCAACAACCAACATCAGGACACAGATAGATGATTATATTGGGTAAGTTTCTTGGACACATGCCAACAACCAACATCAGGACACAGATAGATGATTATATTGGGTAAGTTTCTTGGACACATGCCAACAACCAACATCAGGACACAGATAGATGATTATATTGGGTAAGTTACTTGGACACATGCCAACAACCAACATCAGGACACAGATAGATGATTATATTGGGTAAGTTTAAGGTGGTCCTTGTTGAACCTGAATTCTGCATTCCAGCAGTGTCTAAAATAAAATGTGGATGTTTACATTTTTCTTTAAAACAACTGTGTCCAGCCTAGAACTGTAATGTGTTCCAAGAATGATGTAATTTTTTATGTCATTGCCTTTTTAGAAAACAGTCAGAAAGTGTGAAGAAGTTAAGACAAGAAGTTAATCAATGTAAAAATCTGTTGTCAACCAGGGAAACTGAAAAGAAACTGATCAGGTAAAAAAATAAGTAGACATCAATTGATAGTGATAATATTTCCAGTATTTTCCGGACAATAAGTCGACACTTTTTTTCTTGGGAGTCCTATCCTCGACTTATCATCAGAATCGACTTAGCTAAGGCTTGAATCAGAAAAAGTCGGAGATTTAAATTTTTTTTGTGTACTGAAAATTTCAGTTTTCTTTTGTGGAATTCTAAGGACACTGTTTGCAATGTTACTGCATTCATTTTTGTATAAATAAACGAAATAAATTATGCATAGACATGTTTTGTTTATCTTTATTTTTCTGCGATTTTGGTTGCATGAAGTATATTGTGCTTTATAAAGAAGGGAAACGAAACCGGAGAAGCTATGTTTCTTTTATCGTTAAAATATATAAATTGAATGAATTGGTTAATTAAGCGTTCTGATTGTAGTTTAAAAACAAAAATTTGATATAATCAGAGAAGCCTTCCAACAAACAGGACGAAGAAAACCTAAAGAGAACAATTAAACTTTCCCGATTGTCATGAATTTAAGTGCTCCTATGAACGGAGATATGATACATGCAAATAAACATTCGGAACATTCAAATTGGTTTATATTTCTTCAAAAATGGCAGGATATATTATGGCATGGTTTTCGTGTATTTATATGGGTCTTTCATTTTGAATTAATGTCCAATTGGGCAATTAAGGAACAAATGTTGATTATTATCTTGATTGAAGCTAGGTTTAAATTTAAAAATGAGAAAATTAGCTAGGGACGCTTTGTCGTTAAGACTTAGGGCTATGTGGAGCGATCACCTGTTCAGGTGACAGGTGTTCAGCCAGGTATGATAATACTTTTAATTAATAAAATAACTGACAGGAAATCATTGTTTAAAGGAGATAATAACCCACATGACTTCAATCAATCCACACTTTTCTCCTTCACAGACGGTGACATTTTAAAGCAAAGTTTCGTACACACTTCATAACGATCTACCCCTCAACAAAATTTATTAAACAATTTTATTCTAAATATTAACTACTTGCCAATATATGGTTGGTGACATAGAATCTTTCTAGATCTGAAATACTTAACAAAATTAGTGGTAACGGGTACCTCGACTTATGGACCGAATTCGACTTATCTATGTTTTTTTACCAGAATTTTACCCAAAATCGTCTATTAGACTTATTCTCAACTTCGACTAAACATGTGGAAAATACGGTTTTACATTGACAGATACTTAATATGTTGTCAAAAAATTTTTTGAATGTTTTGCACATCACTGATTGCTCAGGACATACATTGTGATGTCACATTTCAAGGGAGCGTGCAAGACATTTGAATCCTCAAGGGAATTAAATTATTTTTGTATGCAAGACATATGAAAATCAAGTATGGTGTCCCCCAAGGTTCAATACTTGGACCTCTTCTCTTTATATTATATATTAATGATTTTCCCCTTCATGTTAAACATTCCCTTACTGATCTATATGCAGATGACTCAACAATTCATTTATCTGGAAAAAATGTAGATGTTCTGCAACCCGAAATTCAAGAAGACATACTTGAAATTGAAAAATGGTGTCAAGAAAATAAAATGTTTATAAATTGTAGTAAAACAAAGTGTATGGTTATTGGAACTAAGCAAAAGCTTGTTACACAAAATAAAAATTTCAATCTCTGTCTAAAATCAATACCATTGGAGATTTCAAATTGTGAAAAAATGTTAGGAATTCAAATTGACTCTAATCTACACTGGACTGAACAAGTTGACAGTGTATGTTCAAAAATTTCAAGTCGAAACTATTTGTTGTCAAAGATTAAAAGGTATCTAACTCTTGATTCAATGAAACTGTTTTATAATGGTTATATTTTGCCTTTAATTGACTATTGTATCACTATTTGGGGAAATTGTAGTGCAGTAAACTTGAATCGTATTGCAAAACTCCAAAAAAGAGTTGTCAGACTTATTTTAGATGCTGACTTTTTAGCCCCATCTGCTCCTCTTTTCAAAAAATTAGAATTTTTGACAGTTGAAAATATAATTCTGTATCATAAATGTATTTTAGTTCATAAATGCATTAATAATGAAGCCCCACAATATCTTACAAGAAAGATAAATTACATCTCTAATGAAAATCCTTATCAATTATGAAATGCAACAAATGGAGATTTGTGTATTCCAAAACCAAAAACAGAACTTTTTAAACAATCCTTTTTCTATTCTGGACCTTTTCTCTGGAATAGACTTCCAATCACTGTACGTTCCTGTAAATCTCAAGATACTTTTAAGATTAAATTAAAATCATTTTTATTGAATACACAAAATCAAGACATAATTTAGACAATTTATAATATTATATTTTGTATACAATATCGACCTGAACATTTACATGTTTAATGTTTCTTGTTCATCTGTTTTGATGATATGTGTTTGTATGCTTCATTATTTTAAATGTATTGTGACATTTCATTTTATAATTTTTTCCTTTTCTTTTTTTTTTTGTAATTGTGTAATACATGTATTATGTTATCTCTTGTATTCATGTAACTTTGTATGATGAACTTTATGAGGGCCTCAGTTTTTAACTGAGTAACCCTCTTTAAATAAAGCATTATTATTATTATTATTATTATTATTATTATTATTATTATTATTATTATTATTATTATTATGTATGGGAAACCGGCGGAAGCGGCCGCATAATCACTTGGACATCTTGCTTCATATATTTTTAAGCCCAAGCTCTAGGTCCATCAAATTTGGTCCAGAGGTAGCTTATGATGAGTACTTGCCAGTAAGTGACCTGTCACCTGACCTTGACCTCAATTTCACAGTCCAGCCACTACGTTAATGTTTTTTGGGTTACGACAGCTCCTCTGTTACCATGCATGGTAGGATGACAATATTTAGTATATATGTTGCTGATGACCAGTACATGACTGTCTGGTAGGTGTCACCTGACCTTGACCTCAATTTCACAGTCTAGGGACTACCATAAAGTTTTTGGGTTACAGCAGTTTCTCTGTAACTATGCATGGTAGGATGACAATATTTGGTATATAGGTTGCTGATGAATAGAACATGACTGTCTGGTAGGTGTCACTTGACCTTGACCTCAATTTCATGGTCCAGCGACTACATTAAAAGTTTTTGCATTAGGACAGTTCCTCTGTAACTATGCATGGTATTGTGACAATATTTGATATACAGGCCGCTGATGATAACTAATGCTATTAAGGTAATGCTTATGACGAAATTTATGTTCGTTACTGATGGGAAATGCAGGCGAGAAGTTTTTCTGTGTCCACACTTGTTAATAGGGGCCAAAGGATTTTGATTTTCATTAAATCTTTATCAATTGCAGAAAGTTGGACTTTGGCTTTTTGCAGATCAGATAACTGAGATAGGGGTATATGTCTTGTCTGGCTATCTTCTCCATCATTTTTAGAGCTACAACATTTATTTTCAGGAGGATGTTTGTACACATAATGAAAGTGTGCAGAAAAATGGATTTTGATTTTCATTCAACTTCCGTAAAATTTCCTTCTGTTGCATTACAACCACATATTGATTTTCAGGCAGGGCATCATTTGTATTTTACAGACACGATTCTTTCTAAAAAATATATTGCTTTTAACATATCAACCTTTAATTTTCAGCTGTGGGGGGTGGGGTCATGTTTTTCATCTTAACCAGAAATCCAAAATTGCTTCCAATGCAGGCTAATAAATTTTAGTATGAAACCTATTTGAAAATGGCTTCTTATATGAAACAAACAGCATTATTTATTGGATGTTTCTGGTTAATGTTGTTTATCACAGTCAGTCAATTTCAAACTACATTAAGAGACATCACATGGGAAGAAGTGCCATCTTTATTTCCTGTATAATTCAGGAGAGTAATACAGGCTATTAAGAACCACTAAACTTTTATGACATTATTTTTTTTCCAGTGAAAGTTTGAAAAAGAAAGAAGATGACTTAAAAAGTAAGTTCTGGTTGTTATAAATTTCATAAAATGAATGTCAAGGGTTTGAATTATGTACTCTAGCTGTTATCCTTCCGAAATAAAATCTGGATACCATAGGGTACGCGGGTTCCATTGTGTTCTCTGGTATCCTCCCCCAATAAAGTCTGGATGCCATGATATAGCTGACCTAGTGTCAAACAACAAACAATTTCAGAGCAAAGTGTGACAGACTTATCATATTTCAGATCATTATCACAGTTATTTGAATAAATGTGTTTTTTTCAAGAGGTTTTGCAAAAAGGAGAACTTGCTTGCTTTTTCTGTGTAATTCTTTTTATCGTTGATTTGCATCTATAATTGATAAACATGAATAAGGAAATGAGTTGTGTTTTATTTATCAAGTTTTCTGACCAATTTTTTATCTGAGCTGTCACAAAATTGAACTAGGCATGATCATGTAAAATATTTTGTTCTCTCAACAATAATTTAGGTGTTTGCTCTTTCAAAAATAACTTAAAAGATGGCAAAATTGAGCTTAAATCCCATCATTATCTCAACACCTTTTACAAACGTCATAATTCAATTCAAAGTAGTGGCTTCTGATAACAAGGCCACTATTAAAAAATTGTTTGTTTGGTTTTTGCCTACCCTACCCTTTTGGTAATGGGTAGGTAGGTAGGCTTTTTTTTTGGTGGGTGCCAAGATGCAAATTTTTATTATGTATTCTTCATCTGTTGTGTATCATAATTGCTATGGTTACATACTAACCCTTCAATATACAGTAGACCCCAGGTAATTGGATACTCAAAATGTCAAAAAAAAAATTGACGGTTATGGGATATTTGATGAATATAAGTTAACTCGGACCAAATATGAAGACAACTCAGACAGTACAAGAAGACAACTCTGATAATATAATAAGACAACTGGGTCCATATATTTTTACCGAAGGTCCATGTGAGCTTTTGCTATCACTTGGCGTCCGTCGTCTGTCATCCGTCGTAAACTTTTTCAAAAATCTTCTCCTCTGAAACCACTGGGCCAATTTTTTTCAAACTTGGCCACAATCATCCTTAGGGTTCCTAGTTTCAACTTTGTACCCAGGGTGTTGATCAACAGACAAATATGGCCGCTGTTACTAAAAATTGAACATGGGGGTCAACACAGGTTTTTGATCATTATCTAAAAAACTATAATAGCTATAGAGAAAACCGTTACTTCAAATTGATCAGCACATTAAGGTCTACAATAGTTGCTATTAAGGCGAAGTTGTGTATTGGCGTCTTGTAGGAGTTATCACCCTTTTTTGACGATTTTTGACAAAATTTTTGGTATTTACAATATAACCTTAAAACTATACGAGGTAGAGTGAAACTGTAAATGGCAAAAATGATCAGCAATAAAAGCCCTACAATTCACTTGATTGGTCTGAAATTGTCAGATGACTCCTTATATGAGTTATTGCCCTTAAATGGTAATTTTTTTTTTAATTTTCCGTTTTTTTCCTGTAACTTTAAAACTATAACAGCTAGAGTAAAACTGTAAATAGCAAAAATGATCAACAATACAAGCCCTACAATTCACTGTATTAGTCTGAAATTGTAAGATGACTCCTTATAGGAGTTATTGCCCTTAAATGGCAATTTTTGTCTCGCCTGCGACGAAAGTCGCTGGAGGCGAGACATATGTATGGGAATCCGGCGGCGGCGGCACTTGACATCTTGCTTCATATCTTTGTAAGCCCAAGCCCTAGGTCCATCAAATTAGGTCCAGAGGTAGCTTATGATGAGTACTTGCCAGTCAGTCACCTGTCACCTGACCTTGACCTCAATTTCACGGTCCAGTGACTACGTTAATGTTTTTGGGTTACGACAGTTCCTCTGTAACTACGCATGGTAGAATGACAATATTTGGTGTATAGGTTGCTGATGACTAGTACATGACTGTCTGGTAGGTGTCACCTGACCTTGACCTCAATTTCACGGTCCAGTGACTACGTTAAAGTTTTTGGGTTACGACAGTTCCTCTGTAACTACGCATGGTAGGATGACAACATTTGGTGTATAGGTTGCTGATGACTAGTACATGACTGTCTGGTAGGTGTCACCTGACCTTGACCTCAATTTCACGGTCCAGCGACTACGTTAAAGTTTTGGGGTTACGACAGTTCCTCTGTAACTACGCATGGTAGGATGACAATATTTGGTGTATAGGTTGCTGATGACTAGTACATGACCGTCTGGTAGGTGTCACCTGACCTTGACCTCAATTTCACGGTCCAGCGACTACGTTAAAGTTTTTGGGTTACGACAGTTCCTCTGTAACTATGCATGGTAGGATGACAATATTTGGTGTATAGGTTGCTGATGACTAGTACATGACTGTCTGGTAAGTGTCACCTGACGTTGACATCAATTTCAACGTCCAGCGACTACGTTAAAGTTTTTGGGTTACGACAGTTCCTCTGTAACTACACATGGTAGGATGACAATATTTGGTGTATAGGTTGCTGATGAATAGTACATGACTGTCTGGTAGGTTCCACCTGACCTTGACCTTAATTTCACGGTCCAGCGACTACGTTAAAGTTTTTGGGTTACGGCTGTTCCCCTGTAACTATGCAGGGTATGGTGACAATATTTTGTATGCAGGCTGCTGCTGATATTTAATGCTATTTACGTAATGCTTATGACGAAATTTATTTTCGTTACTGATGCGGAATGCAGGCGAGACGTTTTTCTGTGTCCACACTTGTTTATGAAATTTTCCGTTTTTTTCCTGTAACTTGAAAACTATAGCAGCTAGATTGAAACTGTAAATTGCACAAATGATCAGCAATAAAGTCCCTTCAATTCTCTTCATTGATCTGAAATTGTCAGACAACTCCTTAAATAAGTTATTGCCCATAAATGACAATTTTTTATGAAATTTTCTGTTTTTGTCCTGTAATTTAAAAACTGTAACAGCTAGAGTGAAACTGTTAATAGCAAAAATGATCAGCAATACAAGCCCTACAAATTACTATTTAAGTCTGAAATTGTCAGATGACTCCTTATAGGAGTTATTGCCCTTAAATTGCAATTTTTTATGAAATTTTCCGTTTTTGTCCTGTAACTTAAAAACCATAACAGCTAGAGTGAAATAATAAATTGCAAAAAAGATCAGCAAAAAAAGCCCTTTAATTCATTTAGTAGGTCTGAAATTGTCAGATGACTCCTTACAGGGGTTATTGCCCTTTAATGACAATTTTGTTATGAAATTTTCCATTTTTGTCCTGTAACTTGAAAACTATAGTAGCTAGATTAAAACTGTAAATTGCACAAATGATCAGCAATAGAAGCCCTACAAATGATTGCTTAGTCCAAATTGCAAGATGACTCTTTATAGGAGTTATTGCCCTTTCATTATGAATTTGGACAAATGAACAGTTTTTTAATTATAAATTAGTCTATAACGCACCTATTAGTAGAGTAAAACTGTAAATTTCTAAAGTACCCTAAAGGACAATTCCTAAAAACCATTTAATTTTCAGAAATTGTCGATGGCACCTTATAGGAGTTATTGTATTTAACACATTTCTTCAATTTTTTAAAGAAATGTTTAGTTTTTGCACAGTAACTTAAAAGCTATAACAACTAGACTGAAACTGTTAATTTCAAAAACTTTAATATAGTTTAATAAGTCATTTGGATTGCAGGTGAGCGATTACAGGCTTGGGAGCCTCTAGTTTTAAATATTATGTAAATAAAATGTGAGATATAGTGAAATTTATGGTTTATTTTCATGTTGTCAATTATTAATAAAATACAGATAAAAAGCAATTGACATACAATATTAAATACCGACAATTCACAATACTGGGTTCAGTTTATATAATTTTTAGAATTGTTAGAAGCTGTTATTGTGTTTTCTGTTGCTGACTAGAAGTTAGATAACAAAGTTATAGGGGGGCCTCGGTGGCCGAGTGGTCAAGGTAGTTTGTCTACTATTGATCACGTATTCTGTCAACACTGAGATTGTGGGTTCGAGACTTACTGCGGGCAGGTGCGTTCGACTCCAATCTTAATTGACAAGGATTGCCAGTTTTCCTACCTAAGGTCGGGGGTTTTCTCCGTGTACTCTGGCGTCCTTTCCTAATAAAAACTGGATGCTATGATATAGCTGAAAAATTGCTGAAAGTGGCATTAAACAATATTCAAACAAACAAACAAAGTGTCAGGAATTTGGCTCTTATAGTGTGTTTATTTTATTTCCAGATTTGGAAGAGAAGATTTTTAGTGTCTGTGGAAGCCAGAATTTTGATGATGGTCTGCAGACCTTCAAAGAAAAAATGTCTCAAGCTCAAGAGTAAGACTCTCTACCAATCAAATTAATATTATTTTTCCTAGTGATGTGGCCATTGTTTTTTCATCTATTACTTTTACATGTAGTTGAGGTTATTTTTAGTGATCTGTCAAATTTGAGAAAAAAAAATGGTCAGTTGAGTAATTTTATCTCCAAACCATGGCTATACTGTGGTTTCATTTATTTTCGTGGGTATCAATTTTCGTGGTTGGAGGAAAAAAGACATTCATTGGGATTCTTTAATTCGTGATTCGAGGAATCGGAGGGAAAAATTGGCGACATTAAAACAAAATGTAAGGGCTTAAGAAAGACTGCAGAGCCCACATAAATTTACGGATGGGGTCAAGTTTTATATCGTTTACACGATTTGTAAAAGGGTGCGTTGAGTAAAGTGCCCGAAATAAAAATCATGAGATACCATATACCACGCAATAGTGAACTAACGTATTGACAGTTTCATTTTTAAAAGAAAATAAGGTAAAAAAGATTCAACAGATTTTGTTATGCCCCTGCGTCGACATGACGGGGGCATTAAGTTTTACTCATGTCCATCCATATGTACGTATGTATGTCTGTACGAATTTCCGTCAAGCTTTTCTCAGAAACCGTAATGGAGAACAATTTGAAATGTGGAAGGGTAGTTCAGTATCACAAGTTGTACGTTCTAAGGGACTTTCAGACCTGTCGGACAACTACTTCCTGTAAGTGGCTTCATTTAGCGAGGCATCTGTGTCTCATGGACACATTCTTCGATTTTTGGTGAACGTTAACATAATTAATAAACATGTCATAAAAACCAATCTAAATAAACAGTTCATTGTAAATTCATTGTAAATTCCCTGGGGCAAAGATTACATTTGTTTGTTTGACAATAAACTTGGTGATATAATTAGCGGATGGAAATAAGTATAAAAGGTCTTAATAGATTGCTTAAAAATCATTATTTCAATTAAAGAATATTATATTCAATATTTGTGTATACATCAACTATTTACAATGAAAAGGCACAACAGGAAGTATGTTCATTACTGAAGGGATTATGCAATTAAAAATAAAGAGGATGTCTTTTTAGCTCACCTGACCCGAAGGGTCATGTGAGCTATTGCCATCACTTGGCATCCGTCGTCGTCGTCCTCGTCGTTAACTTTTCTTTAAAAATCTTCTCCTCCAAAACCACTGAAGGGATTGCTTTGAAACTTTGCACACATCAGTAAAATGTCCTCTGCCAAGTTTGCACAAATCATGGCCTCAGACCAACCAACATGGCCACCATGGCTTAAAATAGAACAGGGGGGTCAAAATACAGTTTTTGGCTTATAGTTCAAAAAGTATAACAGATACAGAAAAACCAAAGAGACCTTCCTTCTTCAGCATCAAAAGCTCTGCAAAACACTACATTGGGTCAAAGTTGTATGACGACTCGTAGGAGTTATTGCCCTTTAATTGTCGAAATTGATGATTTTTGCCATTTTTCCCTCAAAATCTTGAAAATTATTAGAACTAGAGAAAAACATTAACATGGCCTACGATTAACCAACGTGGCAGACATGGCTAAAAAAAGAACGGGGGGTGGGGGGCGGGTCAAAATACAATTTTTGGCTTTTAGTTCAAAAAGTATAACAGATACAGGAAAACCGAAGAGACATGCCTTCATCAGCATCAAAAGCTCCACGAAACACTCCATTGGGTCAAAGTTGTATGATGACCCCTTATAGGAGTTATTGCCCTTTAATTGTCGAAATTGATTATTTTTGACATTTTTGCCTCAAAATCTTGAAAATTATTAGAACTAGAGAAAAAATAAGCATTGCTTAATTGTTCTGCTCTATGAGGGCTACAAAATTGGCTTAAGAGTCAAGATTGTATGATTAACCGTTTAAGAGTTATTCCCCTTGAACTGTTTATTTTAATCGGTTTTAATTGATTTTTTAATATCTTCTCCTCTGAAACCACTGAAAGTACTGCTTTGAAACTTTGTACACATCATCCATCAAATGTCCTCAACCAAGTTTGCACCAACCATGGCCGCAGATTAACCAACGTGGCCGACATGGCTAAAAAAAGAACGGGGGAGGCGGGTCAAAATACAATTTTTGGCTTATTGTTCAAAAAGTATAACAGATACAGGAAAACCGAGGAGACATGCCTTCATCAGCATCAAAAGCTCTACGGAACACTCCATTGGGTCAAAGGAGTTGGTTCATTTTCTATGAATTTTGGCCTCATATTTGGTGAAATATAAATAACCTTATATATCTTGTGTTTGCACTTTTTATCATTCTAATATAACCAATCTTTATAAAAATATATTTCTGGATTTTTCTTATGAGTCGTATTCTAGTGAAAATCTACTTCGTGTATCTCAATTTGACGAAATTCTTGCATTTTAGGTAATTTGTGCACACTTCTCATTAAAAATTATATATGAGCACAGCTATCGACAAACATGAAATTAATCACAATGAAAAAACGCAGCTATATCTTTCTACTATTTAAAAGTGAAAGATGTCGAGGCATGTGCTCTATCTAAAAAAAAGAAGATTTTCGTAATTTAAAACTCTGCAATCCATACGAAATCGCGTATTCTCGTTCGTATCGCGATTTTGTTATTTAGATTTGTCATGGCAACGGAAGTGACGATATCGTCCTAAATAACGACCTCAGCATACGGATGTTTTTGCTGGAAGTGTTATTTATGCCAATTTGAGTAAGTATGAAAATTATAATTCTTCATGCCTTACTAAGTATTAAAAAAGCTAACCCGGTGGTGTTTTAAATGTGACAGTCAGTGAGCATACGATTTCGGGTCAGATCAGCGAGATCAATTAATGAATCCATTGATTGAATCATTGAATGCAAACAAACAGCTCACATATTTTGACAAAAACAATCTTCAACCATATTTCCTTTAAGATTGTCAGTTGAACAATTTAAAATTAAAAAAATTTTCCGATTCTTTTTTTTTTACATACTTGGCGATCGTAATACTTGTGCACAATACTGAATAAAAAAATGTTTCAGTATTGGTTCCAGAATTGTAAGTAATGAACAAGTGTTGTTAAAATAAATATGTGACAACACACAAAGGTAGTTATAGTGTTGTTTATTATTTTATTGGCAATAACACAACAATCAAGACTGATTGAATTGAATTATTTTTTAATCACCAAAAACATTAAACATTTAATATGAAATTAAGAAGTCTATTGTAATCAGTTGTTAATTAGATAATTAGAAACTAACAAGAAAAGCACATAAAAACAACCAGACCAGCACCTAAAAGCATGTTAAACCATGAGCTGAGAAATAAAGAAGTCTGTTGTAATCAGTTAATAGATATTTAGAGACCAACAAGAAAAGCACATAAATACCACCAGACCAGCACCTCAAAGCATGTTAAAAAGCAAACTTAGTATCATAGCTGGTATATATGGTCTTTATTCCCTGACTTCCCTAATCAGATTTATATTATCATACTCTGATACAAAAGCAACTACTTTAAAAACCAGTCCTTTACAAAATATAACACTAACAGATATTTTAATTGTTACACTGTTTTAGATACTAAGTAAATAAGTTTAACAACACTTTTTGTTTGAAATCTTTCATTTTATTTACACATCATTAATTAGATTTAAAAACTAACAATATTGATAAAAATACTAAGAATTGAAAAAAAACCCACAGTACTGGAATATATTTTTATTCAAGAATTTTGCACAATGCTTGTATTTCAGTATTGCGATCGTCAAATACAGATGATCCCATTGTGTAGTACATGTTCTGTACAGCAATTTTGAGGGCCCATGAAGTGTATAAATGTACTAGTAAGTATATTCTCTTAATGTAAACAAAGCTAGCAGTGGCTATAATAATAATATAAAACTAATAAGACAACAAAGAAAAAAGTAGGAAAGTAGGACTGCATTGTTTTCCCACCTTGTAAAAACACCCCAACAATGATAAGACCATATGCTTATAAAATTTAATGCACCACTTTTTCATAATACATGTACATGTACTAGTAATAATAACATAAATGTCTTTATATCAAATAATTTTTTTACTTAGATTTTACACATCACTTTACAAAATTTTATCATAGTACTAGTAATACATGTTTTACAGATATTTTGGGGATCTATGGATAGATAGATATACATGCATACAGACATGGATAAAACTTAATACCATATGACATGTTGTTAGAGATGGCGAAAGCAGATGTTCTGTATCATCTACATGTAGTTAAATTGTTAATCATTTCTGGGGCCATTGACAAAACAAAAAGCTGCTGTGGAGTTTGGTCCTATTATGTCGGAAACTTCTATATGTTCTCTTATATGAGGTGATTAAAACTGTTTTCTCATTAACATTTAACATCTCATAACAAAGAAGGGATATGGTTATAAACTCTTAACAATATTTTCTATCTTTTTGTCTCCTATTCCCAAGCATATTTATGATATAATGCATTGTCTCACTGGTGAACTTAATTGGATAAAAATAGGTACATTTACTGGTACTGGCTTGCATAAAATGGGGAGAAGTCTTGTCTTGCCCACCGTATGAATTTTGCAAAAAAAGTGTGTGTACTTTCCTTAAACTTATTTAATGTAAACATCAAGCTTAGGTATAACTTATACTAAGCAAATGCCTTCCAAACATGCTGGTGCCTCGGTGGCTTATAGCTAGTGTTTAAGGTAGCAAGTCAATTACTATTGACACTATTGCCTGTTAACACTGAGGATGTGGGTTCGAGTCCCACTGCAGGCCGGGTGTATTCGACTCCAATATAAGGGTCAGGCGTTTTCACAGAGTAGTCTGGCTTCCTCCCCCATTAAAAACTGGACGTCATTATATTGCTGAAAGTTACATTAAAACACCATTCAAACATTCCAAACATGCTAAAGATTATTATTATTAGAAATTTAAGTCAATAACTTTAATGGACATAATATCAGTCTTTCCATATATCTTGTAAAAACAACTACTGAACAGTCTGTTATATTTTAATGAAACTTGGTACAGTGTTCGTACATGGTATGTAAATGTGCATGGAGGTTAATCATTACAAAGTGTTATTCACTTATCTCTGCTTTTGTAAGTCTGGATGTTTTGGTATTTGGTATGGTGATTTGTTATAATTTTCTCCTCGCTTAAATTAAACACACATAAGTTTAAAATTATAATATAATAATACTATTAAATAAGCCTATGTATTTAACATTTGCAGATAAATAACTCTGAAGAAATATGTGCAAGAAAACAACTTAGAATAAAGATTTGCAGAATGGGTAGCCAAAGAAGACTTAGATCTTCAAATCCCTCAACTTAATGAAGACCACTTATAACTTTGACACTTGGGGTTTATCAACTGAAAATCAAGAATATATAGATGGCCATTTTACCATCTTTCTTCATAAGGATAAACAGAATTTGTTGTGTTTCAAGATTTAGTGCAGACACTCTACTTCAAAGCTATACTTTATATGGATGAAATATTCAAATAGAAATGTCCGACTGGCAGGATCTTGTGTAGTAGGTGTATGTGCTCATGTGGCTGCCATAATTTGGTATTTATGTGGTGTATGGGAAATAAGGCAATCTGATCTTGATTTAGTGTTTTTGTGTCAGATGCCAATGACCTTTCTCTGACTATTGACTATTGATTCTTCTGAATCAGAGACAGAAAGTTTTAAGTTTTGCTAAAGTGATAGAAGAGTAAACATTTTGTTATGTCCTACCATATAGATCACAGTTAATCTTGATTTGTTTACAACCAATGTTAACCCTCAAAAATCTATGAAGTATTGTAACTGGCTTTTACAAAATAAATGTGCAATAATATGTAAACTTTATCTCTGAAATAAAAGTTGTAAGCCATGTCTTGCAATCATATGCAAATGTTTTAATGTTTTACCTTTATTCCAGAAATCTTTGAATTTTGATTTACAAAATCCCTTTTAATAACGCCCAAAAATATGTCATCATGGGCATTAAGATTCCTATTTATATGAAACTTTATCTAAATAAAACTTATATGCCATCATATATTGCTGTTTTAAAGTTTTATTGATTGTTTTTAGCAATCCATGAATTTTTCTTTAAAAAAAAACATTGTTAACCCACAAAAATCTGTTATGCGTTGAAATTGGCTTTAAAGAATAAAACCTATATGCCATTTCTTGCAATCATATATAATTGTTTTAACATTTTATTGATTGTTTCCAGAAATCCATTATTTGTGATTTAAAAATAATCCTTTTTTATGTTTTTTTTACCCTAAAAAATCTGAAATGTGTTGCAATTGGCTTTAAAAACATATTAATATAAATACTAACCTAAAATAAAACCTATATGCCATTTCTTGCAATCATACATGTATATTACTGTTTAAAAGTTTTTTTTCCAGAAATGCATGAATTTTGTTAAAAAAGCAATGTTTAACCCCCAAAACTCTCTTATGAGTTATAATTGGCTTTAAAATGTATATTAATATGAAAACTATACCTTAAATAAACCCTATATGCCATTTATTGCAATCATACATTACTGTTTAAAAGTTTTATTGATTTTTTTCCAGAAATCCACGAATTTTGTTTAAAAAAAAACTTTCTACCTAAAAAAAAATATGTTATGTGTTGTAATTGTATTAAAGTATATTTTTGGTCTTAAAACTTTACTTGAAATAAAAGTTATTTGCTATTTCTTATATTGTTGTTTTTAAATTTGATTGATTTTTCCCCAAAATTTGTGATTTTTCATCAGATTTAGCTGATTTGCCCCAAAAATTCGGCAAATTGAGAAAAATTCAAAAATTCTTGATTTTAATCATAATTCAACATTATTCTACCAGAATATTACAAAAAAAGTTATTTTCAAGATGGGGCCAAAATTGGCCCTTAGTGAACCTAGTCCGTTGTATGATGACCCCTTATAGGAGTTATTGCCCTTTAATTGTCGAAATTGATTATTTTTGACATTTTTGCCTCAAAATCTTGAAAATTATTAGAACTAGAGAAAAAGTAGGCATTGCATAATTGTTCTGCTCTATGAGGGCTACAAAATTGGCTTAAGAGTCAAGATTGTCTGATTAACCGTTTATGATTTATTCCCCTTGAACTGTTTATTTTAATCGGTTTTAATTGATTTTTTAAAATCTTCTCCTCTGAAACCACTGAAAGTACTACTTTGAAACTGTGTACGCATCATCTGTCAAATGTCTTCAACCAAGTTTGCACCAACCATGGCCGCAGATTAACCAACATGGCCGCCATGGCTAAAAATAGAATGGAAAGGGGGGGGGGGGGGGGGGGTGAAATACAGTTTTTGGCTTATATTTAAAAAAGTGTAACAGATACAGGAAAACCGAAGAGACATGCCTTCATCTGCATCAAAAGCTCTACGAAACACTCCATTGGGTTGAAGTTGTATGAGGATTCCTTATAGGAGTTATTGCCCTTTAACTGTCAAATTTGATTATTTTGGCTGTTTTGGCCTAAAAATCTGGAAAATTATTAGAACTAGAGAAAAAGTTAGCATTGCTTAATTGTTCTGCTCTATGAGGGCTACGAAAATGACTTAAGGGTCAAGATTGTCTGATGAACTGTTTAGGAATTATTCTCCTTGAACATTTTTTTAATCAATTTTCTGACTACCTACATAGCTACGTTGGCTTAAAATAGAAAATTAGAAAATTATGGGGGGGGGGAGAATAGAAAGTTTTCGACTGATAGTTAAAAAAGTATAACAGGTACAGCAAATTTGAAGTGAACCTCCCTTCTCCTTCTAAGCATCAAAAGCTCCTCCTTATAGGAGTTATTTCCTTAAAAGGTCAAAATTAATGACTTTTGCAGAAGTGTTGGGCAATTCCTTATAGCAAAGAAAAGCTAGATAAAAAGGGTTGTTTGGTTTCAGGTTCAGGTGAGCGATACAGGCTCCTGGGAGCCTCTAGTTTTCAATTTGTTGTTCATAATGCAAAATAGTCATCTCAATCGAAAAAATATCAATATAACAATGTACAGTGAACATCAGTAGTCATTATCCATGTAATTAACTGTTCCATAGCAGTTTCTCAGGCCATTTTACCATCATTATATATTTCTTGATGTCATTCGTTGAGTTCTTAATTTTATGGTTCGTACCCACCCAAGAAACGACGAAAATTGGTACCCAACGAATAAAAATGAAACCACAGTAGCTCAGGGATTTCTATTTCGTCATTAATCATCCCCTGCAGACTTATTCCTGGGTATTGACTATTAGTTGAAATCTGCAGTGGGGTTGAAAGGAAAAATGCACAGAGCAAAACAATATATAAATAGGAAGACCTATGCTTATGCCTTTAACTTTTTCTTTTGCAACAGAGTAATTGCAAACATCGTTATATTAATGAACATCCCAGACATTTTCATTGCATCAAAGTAACACATTGTTAATTGCCTCAGTTTGAAATGGAATTGACTTAATATGATTAGTTCAGCAATCCATCATGTGATTCATCAAGTGTACATATATTTTTTTTAAAGTAGCAATCAAATCATATTTATTTACATAGAAATATTTAATAAATAAATGACCGGAGGCTGTGGTTTACCATTCTTTTGCCATGAGATGGCAATTTATGTCACATTATTTATCCAGAGCAGCAGCAATGGCTGTCTTGTTGTAAAACAATCATAATCCACAGCTTCCTTAGTGAATTATTTTGGTTGTAATATGACCATTATGGTGGATTTAGGATATAAACAGTACCTATTAGCCAACATTAATTTTCTGCCATAAACTGGCTGTTCCTTCAATTCAGAACACAATATATTGCAATGAATAATTATAGCACATTGATGGATGGCTTTAAATTATTTTATAATTTTTTTTGGTTATTTTAAACATATTAAATGTTTTAAGTGTAGAAGAGGTTCATATTTATGGATTATAGGAGCTGTATGTGACGATAATATTTGTTGACACATATCCAGTACTCATCAGCTTTGTTATTGGAACAGCCCTTCAAGACACGCCCTCCTCGTGCATGTTCTTCATACATACATCACTTTTTCACCATGGATGTGGTCTCAAAGTCTTTAACTTATACAGTGGCAGACAAAATTTAGTTCTCAGTGATACATCCCATTGCCCCAGTTGATTTATTGTTTGTGAACTTGTTGTCGTCATAAATATAGCCGAGGTATTGCTCAATGGAGGTTAACCAACCATTCAATGCATCATAATGTAGAAATGTTCAGTAGAAACGGAAACCATTTCATATGTTATGGTTCAGTTATTCAAAATGGTAAACATAAGGAAATTATTCCCTAGTAAATAAATTTTACTAATTTTTAAAATACTTCTTAAACTATATTAAGTCAGTAATTCTGTCAAAATCTGTCAGCAAAAATCAACACAAGTATTATCTTTATTTCCTATTCTAAAATTTTTTCAAAATGTGTAAGTCATAACTCCTAGAGCAGCTTTAATCCAGAATAGCTAATATTGGCTTAGTCTACAGCAGTTCTATCCCGGAACCATTTCTGACTATTTGCCTGTTTTGTATAATCTTGGATATATAACTTTTCAAGTACATCTAACTTTTACCAAATTTATATTTGTTTCTTGTACATTTGTATGAGTATTGTGTATTAACATGCATGTAACTTTCAATAAAAAATAATAACAAATACAGTGACCAATTACTCCTAATTATCTATAGAATCAACATTTATAGCAGTACATTTGATTTGTATGTGATTCTATTTTCAGCACAAGAGGGTCTTTACTTGGAGCTGAACACTTCTTCAAAAAATATGCATCAGATCTGGAGAAGGATGACCCATGCTGCCCTCTATGTCACAGAGAATTTGACACGGATCAGGAAGTCAAAGAACTTGTTATTGAAGTAGGTAGTAAACTACTGGACACAAAAACGTTGTCTCTAAAAATAACTTGTTATTGAAGTAGGTAGTAAACTACTGGACACAAAAACGTTGTCTCTAAAAATAATATTTGGAGAAAATATTACCTATGTTAATTAAATCTACACCGACTTACAGACAATACAATATGATATATATCTTACCATAAAAGATTGTCGTGTCGTTTTTACTCCCCTGAAACTATTGTTAAATCCTCATTAAAAGTCTAGAAAGAGGACTATACCATTTAAAGACACCAGGTATGCAGGGAAGGAACCTTTAAAAATGGGATGAACACATGTAGGAGCAAATTTGTTTTTTTCTGCAAAATTCCATATTGTGAATAGGCTTTAGACAACTATAGAAGTCATTTCAAAATGGTTTCCTGGGTGCCTTGTATGTTTTAATAGAAGAACCCTTATTGCAACAAACTACATTTAACAAGAAACTAGTAACCATTTTATTGGCAGTGAAAATCCGGGTTATAAAATGTTGAATTTCTGGCGTGTGGGCAGGGAAAAACTTTTCATAACAGTTTTCTCAGCAACTACTAATCACAGCCTCTTGATATTTGGTATGTAGCATCAGCATGGGGTCCCATACCGTAGGGTTTGATTTCAGGTCTTTAACAAAATTTGGCCATTTTTGACTGACAGATTTTTTATATATTTATTGTACATGTACATTTTAGTTATAATAAATTATATCAAGGAATCAATAATTAGTCCCTGTATGACAAATTTCTGGTTGGGCTGAGTTCACACACACTTATCTCTACTCATCCAATCAGAGCACCTTAAACAAAAATTTTGTTACAGTAAATTTTTGTTTTAGGTGTTTTGATTGGATGCCATATATTAAACACTGGAATGTATATAGAAGATCAACACAAAAAAGTTGTTAGTTTATGAAAGAAATAAGTACTCTCATGCATTTAAAAGCCCTTGTGATTTTTATGTCTTTTCACTCATTCTGCTGCACTCAACTATAAAAAGACAAAATTTCTGTCATTTATAGCAGATCGTCCATCTTTCCCAAAAACTTATGTAAGATCCTATTAAATATAGGATCTTACATTGGTACGAGTGGATTATCGGATTTCTCCAATCAAGATAGTTAAATTTCCATAATTTAACTATCGAGATTGGAGAAATCCAATAATCCAAGAGTACTAATATAAGATTCTGTTTCTCTAATTTTAAAAAGTAGTAAATTTGCGAAAGGAAGTACAAATTCTCCCAACCCCAATTTTACGTTCATGACTTGAATACGCGGTAAATGGAAGGTGTTTTGTTTATGAGGTCATGAGTTCTTATTGTGACGTTATTATTTTTAACCAATCAACTGCTGGGAACAACAAATTCACTATTGACGAGAAATATTTTTTCCACACCGGTCAAGAGGTTAAACAAATATTACGTCAAAATTAGAGAATCTAATTTTTGTCATCAAACATTTTGAAGATTTTTATTTAATTTTGCAGAAGATGATGAATATGTTTTACACACAAGATTTTATTTACTAACAATTTATAATTGTAACTTAGCAACAAAATTGTTTTACATAGTCCCATGGTGCTATAGTCCCTGGAGATATTGCAGATATCTAGGTCAGATATGAATTTTCATCCATTGCAGGACTTCCCCATTAATGGATTACTTGGCTACCTTTAATCTGTTCACAGAAGGAAAAATGTAGGTTTTAAATTCATGAAAATTTGTTTGTAGTTCTTAATATGGCACAAAATATAAATATTAATATCATTATTATCATTATAATTATTATCAATGTTTTATTTTGTAGTTGAAAAATAAGTTAAGAATGGTACCAGCTAAATTAGAGAAGGCAGAGAAAGATTTAGATGAGTTCCGAAAGAAGTATGACTCTATGATGCAGTTGAAGCCTTTGAAAGAAAATGTATGTGTTTATGGATACAGTAGAGAATATGTTATCTGTAGAGAAAGTTTGGCAGATTGATTTAGTTTCATGGATACGCTGTTCAGACAAAACTTTGATTATTTTGTTTAAATGTTTTAAGACACCATCATCAATTCATCTCTATCATAGCCTCCAGTTTTTGGCCAGATTTCACAGAATGAAAAACCGGGTTATAGTATGTTGAATGTTGGGCAGGTGGGCCGCATACAAATTTTTGTTTTCACAGCAACTACTAATCACATTCTCTTGAAATTTGGTATGCAGCATCAGCATGGCCTCCCATAACGTGGGATTCAATTTCAGGTCTGTCACTCACCTACTTCCTGTTTAACTAAATCCGGCTATTTCTGTCTTTGAAGGATTTTTATTGTGTAGTATGCCAAAGAACCTGATGAAAAACCCAACTTTTAGCAGGAAAAACTTGATTAGTAGTAGAGTTCTCAAGTACAAATGCAAAAGCCTGCAAGCTCTCTTTAATAAACATAATGTTTGATTCATAAAGTATGTAGCGGAAATTATATTTTTTTCAGATCGCGACCTTGACCATCAAAGAAATTCCAGAACTGAAGAGCAAGTTGACAGTATTGAATGACGAGATTGTTACATTGAGAAAGAAGATTGAGGAGGTTATTATAACAGTTTTGTGTTCTAGCTTGTTCTTTATTCTACTGTGTATGCCAATATCTATAATCAGTCTGTTAGTACCCTTGAGATGGCGGGCAAAAACAAAAAGTAATGATGTGAGTAGCCTTTTTGTGCTTTGAAAAGGTTTGTGGATTGTAAACAAAAATTAATGGTATAGTAACAACACATAAAAAAAAATTGCTGAGAGTATTTGTACTGCAGTAGTATCTTTAAATCAGCAAATAAAATTATCATTTAATTTCTAACTTACATGTAATTCCCTCAGTGTATATCAGAATCTTGTACAACTTTGACACTTGCATTAGAAAATTTTTGCATACATTTTCTGTCGAAGTGAAATGCATTATGGTATGATCATTTTAAGTATCAATTGTTTACTGGTGATAAGGTGTCTTACTATAGAACTTCTATGAATGATTTACTGGTAGTAAGGGGAGACAATCACTTCAGTTTCTTTCTTTAGACAGAAGATGACCTCCAGACAAAGGAAGGTGATGAGGAAATGGCTAAACAAGTACAGCCTGATGTGGTACAGATTGATCGCTATCAAGGGGAGGTAATAGAACTGGACAAAAAGATCACAGCCCAGCAGTTAACATTGACTGGAGGAGGTAAGATAATGGCTAAATAAGTACAGCCTGATGTGGTACAGATTGATCGCTATCAAGGGGAGGTCATAGAACTGGACAAAAAGATCACAGCCCAGCAGATAACATTGACTGGAGGAGGTAAGATAAATGACCTGTATTCAAACAAAACAGGGGAGGTAATAGAACTGGACAAAAAGATCACAGCCCAGCAGTTAACATTGACTGGAGGAGGTAAGATAATGACCTGTGGTCAGAAAAAAACAAGAGAGGTAATAGAACTGGACAATAAGATCACAGCTCAGCAGTTAATATTGACTGGAGGAGGTAAGATAATGACCTGTGGTCAGAAAAAAACAAGGGGAGGTCATAGAACTGGACAATAAGATCACAGCTCAGCAGTTAACATTGACTGGAGGAGGTAAGATAAATGACCTGTGGTCAGAAAAAAACAAGGGAGGTAATAGAACTGGACAAAAATATCACAGCAGTTAACATTTGAGGTAAGATGATGACCTCTGGTCACAAAAAACAGGGGATGTAATAAAACAGGACAAAAAAGATCACAGCTCAGCAGTTAACATTGAGAGTAGGAGATGAGTTAATTACCCGTGTCAGATAGAACAGGGGAGTTAATAGAACTGGACAAAAAGATCACAGCAGTTAACATTGACTGGAAGAGGTCGGATAATGACCTGTGGTTAGAAAAATACAGGGGAGGTAATAGAACTGGACAAAAAGATCACAGCTCAGTAGTTAACATTGCCATGAGGGGGTAATAAAACATGTGGTCAAGAAAAAACATGTATAATTTAGAGTTGTATTTAGCCAGTAGCACAGTACAGCTTGTGTTATAATGTTTAAGTATATACCATTCCAAATAAAGTTTTAATTACACACTAAGTTGTAGATGTATATCTGTAAGAGCTTAATTGAATTACTTAATGATAAGTTTGAATAGTCACACATATAAATCACAAATTACTTACAATTTGCCTCCAGGAAATCTCTAAGCATGTAATGTTGAGTTTTAAAGTCAAAGTTTTGTTGATTAAAGTGTTTTAGTTATCCTTATACAAACAAAAATAGGTATTAGTTATTTCGTTATGTTTTTGTTGTCCCCACTTTTGTTTAAACCTGTCTGTCATTGACTTACCAATTCCAGTGTAGCATATTTTATGTTGTCATATGCTAGTTATGATATGTTACTAGAATACATCAAGGTAACAAGAGTCTGACAATATATTGTTTGTTATTTGATGGTGTTTAATGCCACTTTCAGCAATTTTTCAGCTATTTCATGGCGTCCAGTTTTTATTGGGGGAGGAAGCCGGAGTACCTGGAGAAACCCCCGACCTTGTCAATTAAGATTGGAGTCTAGTACACCCCACCTGCAGTGAGAATCGAACCCGCAATCTCAGTGTTGGCAAACCACGTGATCAATAGTAGACGAACTACCTTGACAACTCTGCAACCGAGCCCCCCTGACAATATAAAATATGTGCTTGGCTACAAAGTATACAGGGAATATAATTATATTGACTGGGTTACTTTAATCGTTTCTATTTAAGGAATATCTAAATGGATATATTTTTAAACCAGAAATTTCCCTTGAATTATTTGAGACACAGACATTTTCCTAGTTGGTTTCTTAAACCTGTTCCCTGCCTATAAAATATTTGGGATTACCAGTAAAAATATTTTGATAATTTTCTCAGTTACCATGACAACCGAGAAAATGTTTTGGTTGATCACTGTGTAAATTCTGTCCAAGGTAAATAGATCTGTTGTTAAAATTGTTACATGTTTTAATTTCAGGATCAGACAGAACATTGCAGGATGTTATTGATGAGAAAGAAGACATTCAGATGAAAGTGTAAGTACCTATATACATATGTATCACTGTTTTGTTGGTCATGCTGACTGTGTGGTCTAGATCATGTTACAAGGTTTCTGATTTCATTCAGGACACTGGTCATTTGCTCAATTTTAATTTTAATTGAAAAGGGATTTTCACTTGGTTCTGTCAATAAAAGCATGAACGTTTCCTTTGCCTTAAATCCTTAAACAAACTTTCTTTAAAAAAAAAAAGAAAGGAAGAAAACAGTTTAATTTGCCCTTTCTCAAACAAATATTGCAATCTAGATACAGTATGTATATTTTAACCAAGTGTACATGTACCTTTGTAATCTTACCACATCATAGAAGTCATTATTTATATTTCACAAACACATCAATAAATTCTTAAATTATGAAAGATTTTACATTCATTTTTTTTCACTCAAGTTTTTATTAGGGCCCTGCCACATAATTGTGAATGCCCTGTCGTTATCAGTCTGTCCGTCCTTCCAAACTAATCCTGTCCAAGCTATAACTTTTTGATATTTGGTATGTGGGTAGATAATATCAAGGCGATGTGTCGCTTACCATGGTTTTTAACCATGACCTCTAGGTCACCCACAGAGATGGATACCATCTCACCGATATTAGTTTAGATTAAATTAAGTATATAATAAAAAGCCATAATAAAGATATTATAAGTGTCTAGATGGTCAAAGAAAATATTGGTTATGTTTTTTACACTTTTATATGGCTAAAAAGTTTATGAATAGCGTGAACAGGTATGATGTATTAGGTACAAAATGACTTCTCTATTCATTTGACTTTTTTCTGCTGCTAATGTTAGTATAAATTAGTATTGCTAAAATTGTGCTAATTTATCTTGAAATTATGCAAAACATGTTATTTTTATTGGATATTTAACTAACAAATATGGTTTTTACTATTTTATTTTACTGAAATTATACTACCGTTAACTTATCTAATTATTTATTATACCCCCCTCGCAAACTTGTTTGGGGGGTATATAGGAATCACCCTGTCTGTCTGTTTGTCTGTCCACATCCCTTGTAAGCGCTTCTCCTCCTAAACTACTTGACAGATTTTGATGAAACTTTACCTGAAGGAAGTACATCATATGTAGATGTGCCTGAAGATTTTGGTTGCTGTCGGATATTATTCAGGGGAGATAATTGGACTTAGACTTTTAAAATATAGTATTCAGTGCGAGACCTCGTAAGCGCAACTCCTCCTAAACCGTTTGACAGATTTTGATGAAACTTTACATGACGGAAGTACATCATATGTAGATGTGCATGAAGAATTTTCGTTGCTGTCAGACATTATTCAGGGGAGATAATTGGACTTGAAGCGACACGGGGGGTATCCCTTCGGAGCATGCTCACAGTCCACACTTGTTTTAAAAATTGTTGTTATTGTAAACTTAAAGGTTATTGAATGAACATTGGGAAATATTGTCTGAGCTTGCGAGTGCAATATAGCATTTTGTGAGGGACAATATTTCCCAATATTCATGCAATAGCCCTTTTATTATATAGTAATAATTTAAAAGGACAGTAAATATATAAAGCTAATGTTCAGAACACATCTGTACTTTCCCCGGAAATTACATAAAAGACTGAGACACAGTGTTAAATTTAGAAATATATTGCACTTTATTCAATCAAATTAGAAAATAATTACTATATAATAAATCAAGTATATTGTTAGTAAATACCCGTATGTAGTGTAGTTTTAGTTTTAAATATTTTAACCAAGTAAAATCGGCACAGATTTAGCAGACTAGCAGTATCTATTAAATATGACTACATTTCACAGTACAAAATAAGCCAGATATTAGCACAAATTAAGTGACACTGTCATAAATTAGTGCAGATACTCTTAGGTCTGGGCTACCACTTGTCACTTTTTAACTAGCAAGTCTTTAATTCTTGTTTGTATTTTATTTAAGATTTTTTTTTTCTCACAGGGACACCATCACAAAGAATTTAGACAGGAAGAGACAGAAAATTAATGACCATTCTGAGGAGTTGGCACGTTTGAAGAATAAGATAAATACACTAAAAGAAGAAAAGCTTCAAATCGACAATGATTTACAGCAAAGATACAAACTTGAAGAAGACAAGGCTACATTACTGAGTGAAAATGAACAAATTCAAAGAGAGATTCGGGTTAGTTTTCTTAAAAAACCTCTTGGGAGGACAACAGCACACTAGACATTGTTGGCATCTATAAAAGTAGTGGTGGGCGGTATTACCAAGGTATAGGTTGATTACGATTCGGGTCAATGGTGGTACACCGTATTGTACAGTCTCCAAATATGGGTATGCTCGGTAAAAATTTTAACTGGAATCCTAACCATATTTTCTAAAATTAAAAATATTTAAATATTTGTAAATTGCCTTTGTTTTCTTGTTTGTAAATAGGTTTTAATGTTGATTATTATAACTTTAATGCATGTGCAATTGCACAGTGAATGTACCCGATCCTGGTATGGTAATACCAGTAATATCACTCTTCCGAAAGTACCATAGCAATGCAAAATGGAGAACACCGCCTGTGAGATCCTTTATATATTGTATATTATATGTATTGCCATACACCTTGCTCTGTGATACCCTCTTTATCTAAAAGATATAAATATGATGGCTGATTTATTACCAAATAATATCAAATCAATGCTAATTTGTCAGTTAGTAAAATTATTTATTTTAATTTGGGGTATTGACCTTTTTTGCAGAAATTGATTTACTTCGGAAACATTCAGCTTTATCATTTCTATGTTAAAACATTGTAAAATCTGTTTGTTGAGGAGATTTGAAGACTTGTTGGCTTCCGTTGATGATGTGTTACATGTATAAAATTGATATTGTTTACATGTTTATTCTGAAAACTTACCTATATCAATCTTTGTTTCAGGATGCCAGTGAGCAGATCAAACCTATACAGGTATGTTTATTTCATGTGATGTGCAAATGACCAGAATTTAAAAATAGTCAACAAGACATTTTTTTATTTTTGTTTGATTGGCAGTTCTAAAAACCAATTAACTAAAAAGAGCAAAAACAGTGGATTAATTTAAGTATTTGTGTATAACAACTGGGGTTCTAAATTTTAAAACAGAATTATAGCACAATGTCAGCAGAAGAGTAAAACTCTCAAGAACTCGCATGCTTACTCTATATGCTGTTCCAAAAGCTTTTTAGGGTTGGTTGGTTAAATGGGGTTTAACACCATTTTATTTTCAGCAATTTTTACAGCTATATTGTGGCATCAAGTTGGGGTTTTTTTTTTTGGGGGGGGGGGAGAGAGAGAATGCCAAAGTACTTGGGTCAACCTTCGATAGGAAAGAAATCATTGTCGGTTGAAGTAGGAGTCAAGCACACCCTGCCGGCAGTTATACTCGAACCTGGAACTTCAGTGTTGACAGACAACAATATGGCCCCTGTTTCTGTTATCTTGTAATTTTTACTGTTTTTGTCACATTTTGGACTCCTTTGGCTTTATCCATTTGAAAACATTAATGTTTTTGTCTGTTTACCACAACTTTCTTTTTACTGCCATAGCAGAGGTACGGCCGATATGATTCCAACTCTACCACTTCAGATTGCTGGTATGGAAAACCGCACCTTTTTTTTGGGGGGGGGGGGGGGGGTTGTAAATTGAAATCTAATTTTAAACATTTAAACATTTATACATGCCTGTTTCCAACTTGTCATTTATGAAAATTGCCATTTTTAGTCATTCACTTTAAGTGCCAGGAACTTCCCAGAATGCAGGATTTCTACTATTTACCAGAACTTCTGGGGGCCTTGAGCCGTAAAGGCCACTATGCTTTTCATGTCCCTTCCAGTCACATCTCCACCCCTACCAATATTTTTCTGAGTGTTTCTCCTATGCTTTCTCTAACTTTATTACATATCTCTTTAAAATCCAACTGATAAAATCCTACTTGATAATTAGTCATGGCTGTGGACAGACAACAGATGTTCATATAAAACCTCCAAACAACCAACACACACCGGTTTCCTGCCAAATTTTATTCAGTATGTCTCAAAAATAAAAACGCATTGACATTTCACAATGTTTTGCTTATACTGCACCTGTATTAGTAGGAAAACCATTCGAAAACCTTGTTACTTGGTAACTGACCAATGAACTTTCTCTGTGTAAAAAATTAACCTATTGGGCCTCCACATTATGGCAAAATGGTCCAGGTTTGGACTAGGACTTAACTTTGAAAAATCTTTTGTACATTTGGTTCACTTTTGTTCAGTGATAATTCAGTTTTCCTCCTTTTATGTTCTGTGTCTTCCTTTAGATGAAAACTCAGATTACTACAGAACAATAGTTTACCAAAAGTACAATAGATTATTAGGTCCAAGTACGAACCTTTGCCCTACCTATAAACCTGTGTTATGGAAGCTTTCTTGATTTTAATTTACAGTAAGACAATAGATGTTAATAGCAATTTAACCTCTATTGGTGATTTGTCCTTTCAGAACCAGATAGACAGAAAGATTCAGGAGAAAGATGTCATCACCATGGAGAAAGAGGACAAAGTGGAAAGTGCCAAAGCTGAGGTAATGATTGGACAGTATATGGGTACCAGCTTTAATAACTTTAAAAATGAGCCGAGACAATGAATCGCTTCTTTCTGTGTATATGAATTACACTTATACAGAATATATAGAAGTCGAAATCAATATCACGCAACAGCTAAAAAGTAACATTAATTTATTTGTAAAACAGCAATACAAATTAAAATGTTTGCTGGACATTTAGCGAGATGGTATAACAGTTATATTCAGAACAAAAATAAACAATAAATCAGTTGTGGAAATATGGTTAAACTATGGGCAAAAATGTTGTGGAAAGAGAATATCATTTTATAGTGGCCAAGATGAATCTTCTCTTTAAAAGTGCAAGAAAGGTGGCAATCTCAATGGCATATGCTATAGTCCACAGCAAGGTGGCAATTTCCATGCCATACACTAAGGTCCACAGAAAGGTGGCAATCTCCATGGCATATGCTACTGTCCACATAAAGGTGCCAATCTCCATGGCATATGCTACAGTCCACATAAAGGTGGCAATCTCCATGGCATATGCTACGGTCCATATAAAGGAAGCAATCTCCATGGCATATGCTACAGTCCACATAAAGGTGGCAATCTCCATGGCAAATGCTACGGTCCATATAAAGGAAGCAATCTCCATGGCAAATGCTATGGTCCATATAAAGGTGGCAATCTCCATGGCAAATGCTATGGTCCATATAAAGGTGGCAATCTCCATGGCATATGTTAATCCACAGAAAGGTGGCAATCTCCATGGCATATGCTACGGTCCACAGAATGGTGGCAATCTCCATGGCATATGCTACAGTCCACATAAAGGTAGCTATCTCCATGGCATATGGTGTGGTCAATAGAAAGGTGGCATTCTCCATGGCATATGCTGCGGTCTACAGAAAGGTGGCATTCTCCATGGCATAAGTTGCGGTCCACAGAAATGTGGCATTCTCCATGACATGTGCTATGGTCCACAGAAAGGTGGCATTCTCCATGACATATGCTATGGTCCACAGAAAGGTGGCAATCTCCATGGCATATGCTACTGTCCACAGAAAGGTGGCAATCTCCGTGGCATATGCTATGGTCCTCACAAAGGTGGCATTCTCCATGGCACACGTTATGGTCCACAGAAAGATGGCAATCTCCATGGCACATGCTAAGGTCCACAGAAAGGTGGCAATCTCCATGGCATATGCTACGGTCCACAGAAACGTTGCAATCTCCATGGCATATGCTATGGTCCACATAAAAGTGGCAATCTCCATGGCATATACTACCGTCCACAGAAAGGTGGCAATCTCCATGGCATATGCTACAGTCCACCAAAAGGTGGCATTCTCCATGGCATATGCTACAGTCCATATAAAGGTGACAATCTCCATGGCATATGCTACAGTCCACAGAAAGGTGGCAATCTCCATGGCATATGCTACGGTCCACATACAGGTGGCAATCTCTATGGCATATGGTGCGGTCCACAGCAAGGTGGCATTCTCTATGGCATATGCTGTGGTCTACAGAAAGGTGGCATTCACCATGGCATATGCTGCAGTCCACAGAAAGGTGGCATTCTCCATGACATATGCCATGGTCCACAGAAAGGTGGCAATCTCCATGGCATATGCTATAATCCACAGAAAGGTGGCAATCTCCATGGCATGGTACACGAATGAGACCTTTTTGAATGTTATAATTATTCACTTCCCCGTTGATTAACAAAACTTGTTCATTTGTTGTCATAATTAACATTTAAACAGTGCTGGCTAACAACTGGTATGCATAAAGGATTTTAAAAAGTTGATTATTAAAAGCTATTAATTCTGTTTTTACAGATGTTTTATGAAAAATTCTAAAATAATTTAGGGTTAAATATAAATGTTTTTTGACTTTTTATCATTTATTAGGTACTTGTCAGTATTACTGATGAAAATTGACCATTTCGACATAAAAGCTGTCATTGTGGTCATTGTGATGGCATCATGGGGAAGGTTATTTAATATACCATATAAGTGGGTTTTTTCTCAGTGAATTAATTTTCGCTATATTCGCGATAACAATTGGGACGCGAAAAAAAAACAAATATTAAAACAAATGACAGAGTTATTCATTATGATTTCGGACTGTGAAAATTACATTACTCCAAAATAAACAAAAAAAACTTAACAACAATGCATATTTTTCCCCACGCCAAAAAACCACTTGTACTGTAATGATCAGCTGTATTTCTGTTTGGTTTTTTTTTAACTTTGACAGCAATACTGACTATTGTGCACTTTAAAACTGTTCATAAGGTAATTGAGCATTAAGGGGAGGTTATTTGATACAAATATTAACTGTCTCCCATTTGTAGGTTGACAGACTGAAAAATGATGCCAATAAAGTCAAGACTATCAACCAAGATATTAAAAGGTGAAGTAGATCACATGACCAACAGGGTCATAACTTAGTATTATTTTGCAATAACATTGTGATAAACATTTAGAGTTAAATTGTGCCAAGTTAAGGGCAAAGAAAGTTGTAATTATGTGTTTATGTAAAGCAAAATGTCAACGGCTTACTTCAACCAATCTCACATTGCACAATAGCCTGAGTGGGTCAGACAGAAGTTTTGGTTAAATCATAGACATATAAATACAACATAACCTGCTGAGTCAGACAGAAGTTTTGGTTAAATCATAGACATATAAATACAACATAACCTGCTGAGTGGGTCAGAAGTTTTGGTTAAATCATAGACATATAAATACAACATAACCTGCTGAGTGGGTCAGACAGAAGTTTTGGTTTAATCATAGACATATAAATACAACATAACCTGCTGAGTGGGTCAGACAGAAGTTTTGGTTAAATCATAGACATATAAATACAACATAACCTGCTGAGTGGGTCAGACAGAAGTTTTGGTTAAATCATAGACATATAAATACAACATAACCTGCTGAGTCAGACAGAAGTTTTGGTTAAATCATAGACATATAAATACAACATAACCTGCTGAGTGGGTCAGACAGAAGTTTTGGTTAAATCATAGACATATAAATACAACATAACCTGCTGAGTTAGACAGAAGTTTTGGTTAAATCATAGACATATAAATACAACATAACCTGCTGAGTGGGTCAGACAGAAGTTTTGGTTAAATCATAGACATATAAATACAACATTAACCTGCTGAGTGGGTCAGACAGAAGTTTTGGTTAAATCATAGACATATAAATACAACATAACCTGCTGAGTCAGACAGAAGTTTTGGTTAAATCATAGACATATAAATACAACATAACCTGCTGAGTGGGTCAGACAGAAGTTTTGGTTAAATCATAGACATATAAATACAACATAACCTGCTGAGTGGGTCAGACAGAAGTTTTGGTTAAATCATAGACATATAAATACAACATAACCTGCTGAGTGGGTCAGACAGAAGTTTTGGTTAAATCATAGACATATAAATACAACATAACCTGCTGAGTGGGTCAGACAGAAGTTTTGGTTAAATCATAGACATATAAATACAACATAACCTGCTGAGTGGGTCAGACAGAAGTTTTGGTTAAATCATAGACATATAAATACAACATAACCTGCTGAGTGGGTCAGACAGAAGTTTTGGTTAAATCATAGACATATAAATACAACATAACCAGCTGAGTGGGTCAGACAGAAGTTTTGGTTAAATCATAGACATATAAATACAACATAACCTGCTGAGTCAGACAGAAGTTTTGGTTAAATCATAGACATATAAATACAACATAACCTGCTGAGTGGGTCAGACAGAAGTTTTGGTTAAATCATAGACATATAAATACAACATAACCTGCTGAGTGGGTCAGACAGAAGTTTTGGTTAAATCATAGACATATAAATACAACATAACCTGCTGAGTGGGTCAGACAGAAGTTTTGGTTAAATCATAGACATATAAATACAACATAACCTGCTGAGTGGGTCAGACAGAAGTTTTGGTTAAATCATAGACATATAAATACAACATAACCTGCTGAGTCAGACAGAAGTTTTGGTTAAATCATAGACATATAAATACAACATAACCTGCTGAGTGGGTCAGACAAAAGTTTTGGTTAAATCATAGACATATAAATACAACATAACCTGCTGAGTGGGTCAGACAGAAGTTTTGGTTAAATCATAGACATATAAATACAACATAACCTGCTGAGTCAGACAGAAGTTTTGGTTAAATCATAGACATATAAATACAACATAACCTGCTGAGTCAGACAGAAGTTTTGGTTAAATCATAGACATATAAATACAACATAACCTGCTGAGTCAGACAGAAGTTTTGGTTAAATCATAGACATATAAATACAACATAACCTGCTGAGTGGGTCAGACAGAAGTTTTGGTTAAATCATAGACATATAAATACAACATAACCTGCTGAGTGGGTCAGACAGAAGTTTTGGTTAAATCATAGACATATAAATACAACATAACCTGCTGAGTCAGACAGAAGTTTTGGTTAAATCATAGACATATAAATACAACATAACCTGCTGAGTTAGACAGAAGTTTTGGTTAAATCATAGACATATAAATACAACATAACCTGCTGAGTGGGTCAGACAGAAGTTTTGGTTAAATCATAGACATATAAATACAACATAACCTGCTGAGTCAGACAGAAGTTTTGGTTAAATCATAGACATATAAATACAACATAACCTGCTGAGTGGGTCAGACAGAAGTTTTGGTTTAATCATAGACATATAAATACAACATAACCTGCTGAGTGGGTCAGACAGAAGTTTTGGTTAAATCATAGACATATAAATACAACATAACCTGCTGAGTGGGTCAGACAGAAGTTTTGGTTAAATCATAGACATATAAATACAACATTAACCTGCTGAGTGGGTCAGACAGAAGTTTTGGTTAAATCATAGACATATAAATACAACATAACCTGCTGAGTGGGTCAGACAGAAGTTTTGGTTAAATCATAGACATATAAATACAACATTAACCTGCTGAGTGGGTCAGACAGAAGTTTTGGTTAAATCATAGACATATAAATACAACATAACCTGCTGAGTGGGTCAGACAGAAGTTTTGGTTAAATCATAGACATATAAATACAACATAACCTGCTGAGTGGGTCAGACAGAAGTTTTGGTTAAATCATAGACATATAAATACAACATAACCTGCTGAGTGGGTCAGACAGAAGTTTTGGTTAAATCATAGACATATAAATACAACATAACCTGCTGAGTGGGTCAGACAGAAGTTTTGGTTAAATCATAGACATATAAATACAACATAACCTGCTGAGTTAGACAGAAGTTTTGGTTAAATCATAGACATATAAATACAACATAACCTGCTGAGTGGGTCAGACAGAAGTTTTGGTTAAATCATAGACATATAAATACAACATAACCTGCTGAGTGGGTCAGACAGAAGTTTTGGTTAAATCATAGACATATAAATACAACATAACCTGCTGAGTCAGACAGAAGTTTTGGTTAAATCATAGACATATAAATACAACATAACCTGCTGAGTCAGACAGAAGTTTTGGTTAAATCATAGACATATAAATACAACATAACCTGCTGAGTGGGTCAGACAGAAGTTTTGGTTAAATCATAGACATATAAATACAACATAACCTGCTGAGTGAGTCAGACAGAAGTTTTGGTTAAATCATAGACATATAAATACAACATAACCTGCTGAGTGGGTCAGACAGAAGTTTTGGTTAAATCATAGACATATAAATACAACATAACCTGCTGAGTGGGTCAGACAGAAGTTTTGGTTAAATCATAGACATATAAATACAACATAACCTGCTGAGTGGGTCAGACAGAAGTTTTGGTTAAATCATAGACATATAAATACAACATAACCTGCTGAGTTAGACAGAAGTTTTGGTTAAATCATAGACATATAAATACAACATAACCTGCTGAGTGGGTCAGACAGAAGTTTTGGTTAAATCATAGACATATAAATACAACATAACCTGCTGAGTCAGACAGAAGTTTTGGTTAAATCATAGACATATAAATACAACATAACCTGCTGAGTGGGTCAGACAGAAGTTTTGGTTAAATCATAGACATATAAATACAACATAACCAGCTGAGTGGGTCAGACAGAAGTTTTGGTTAAATCATAGACATATAAATACAACATTAACCTGCTGAGTGGGTCAGACAGAAGTTTTGGTTAAATCATAGACATATAAATACAACATAACCTGCTGAGTGGGTCAGACAGAAGTTTTGGTTAAATCATAGACATATAAATACAACATAACCTGCTGAGTTAGACAGAAGTTTTGGTTAAATCATAGACATATAAATACAACATAACCTGCTGAGTGGGTCAGACAGAAGTTTTGGTTAAATCATAGACATATAAATACAACATAACCTGCTGAGTCAGACAGAAGTTTTGGTTAAATCATAGACATATAAATACAACATAACCTGCTGAGTTAGACAGAAGTTTTGGTTAAATCATAGACATATAAATACAACATAACCTGCTGAGTGGGTCAGACAGAAGTTTTGGTTAAATCATAGACATATAAATACAACATTAACCTGCTGAGTGGGTCAGACAGAAGTTTTGGTTAAATCATAGACATATAAATACAACATAACCTGCTGAGTCAGACAGAAGTTTTGGTTAAATCATAGACATATAAATACAACATAACCTGCTGAGTGGGTCAGACAGAAGTTTTGGTTAAATCATAGACATATAAATACAACATAACCTGCTGAGTGGGTCAGACAGAAGTTTTGGTTAAATCATAGACATATAAATACAACATAACCTGCTGAGTGGGTCAGACAGAAGTTTTGGTTAAATCATAGACATATAAATACAACATAACCTGCTGAGTGGGTCAGACAGAAGTTTTGGTTAAATCATAGACATATAAATACAACATAACCTGCTGAGTGGGTCAGACAGAAGTTTTGGTTAAATCATAGACATATAAATACAACATAACCTGCTGAGTGGGTCAGACAGAAGTTTTGGTTAAATCATAGACATATAAATACAACATAACCTGCTGAGTGGGTCAGACAGAAGTTTTGGTTAAATCATAGACATATAAATACAACATAACCTGCTGAGTCAGACAGAAGTTTTGGTTAAATCATAGACATATAAATACAACATAACCTGCTGAGTGGGTCAGACAAAAGTTTTGGTTAAATCATAGACATATAAATACAACATAACCTGCTGAGTGGGTCAGACAGAAGTTTTGGTTAAATCATAGACATATAAATACAACATAACCTGCTGAGTCAGACAGAAGTTTTGGTTAAATCATAGACATATAAATACAACATAACCTGCTGAGTCAGACAGAAGTTTTGGTTAAATCATAGACATATAAATACAACATAACCTGCTGAGTCAGACAGAAGTTTTGGTTAAATCATAGACATATAAATACAACATAACCTGCTGAGTTAGACAGAAGTTTTGGTTAAATCATAGACATATAAATACAACATAACCTGCTGAGTGGGTCAGACAGAAGTTTTGGTTAAATCATAGACATATAAATACAACATAACCTGCTGAGTCAGACAGAAGTTTTGGTTAAATCATAGACATATAAATACAACATAACCTGCTGAGTGGGTCAGACAGAAGTTTTGGTTAAATCATAGACATATAAATACAACATTAACCTGCTGAGTGGGTCAGACAGAAGTTTTGGTTAAATCATAGACATATAAATACAACATAACCTGCTGAGTGGGTCAGACAGAAGTTTTGGTTAAATCATAGACATATAAATACAACATAACCTGCTGAGTTAGACAGAAGTTTTGGTTAAATCATAGACATATAAATACAACATAACCTGCTGAGTGGGTCAGACAGAAGTTTTGGTTAAATCATAGACATATAAATACAACATAACCTGCTGAGTCAGACAGAAGTTTTGGTTAAATCATAGACATATAAATACAACATAACCTGCTGAGTGGGTCAGACAGAAGTTTTGGTTAAATCATAGACATATAAATACAACATAACCTGCTGAGTCAGACAGAAGTTTTGGTTAAATCATAGACATATAAATACAACATAACCTGCTGAGTCAGACAGAAGTTTTGGTTAAATCATAGACATATAAATACAACATAACCTGCTGAGTCAGACAGAAGTTTTGGTTAAATCATAGACATATAAATACAACATAACCTGCTGAGTGGGTCAGACAAAAGTTTTGGTTAAATCATAGACATATAAATACAACATAACCTGCTGAGTGGGTCAGACAGAAGTTTTGGTTAAATCATAGACATATAAATACAACATAACCTGCTGAGTCAGACAGAAGTTTTGGTTAAATCATAGACATATAAATACAACATAACCTGCTGAGTTAGACAGAAGTTTTGGTTAAATCATAGACATATAAATACAACATAACCTGCTGAGTGGGTCAGACAGAAGTTTTGGTTAAATCATAGACATATAAATACAACATAACCTGCTGAGTCAGACAGAAGTTTTGGTTAAATCATAGACATATAAATACAACATAACCTGCTGAGTGGGTCAGACAGAAGTTTTGGTTAAATCATAGACATATAAATACAACATTAACCTGCTGAGTGGGTCAGACAGAAGTTTTGGTTAAATCATAGACATATAAATACAACATAACCTGCTGAGTCAGACAGAAGTTTTGGTTAAATCATAGACATATAAATACAACATAACCTGCTGAGTTAGACAGAAGTTTTGGTTAAATCATAGACATATAAATACAACATAACCTGCTGAGTGGGTCAGACAGAAGTTTTGGTTAAATCATAGACATATAAATACAACATAACCTGCTGAGTCAGACAGAAGTTTTGGTTAAATCATAGACATATAAATACAACATAACCTGCTGAGTGGGTCAGACAGAAGTTTTGGTTAAATCATAGACATATAAATACAACATTAACCTGCTGAGTGGGTCAGACAGAAGTTTTGGTTAAATCATAGACATATAAATACAACATAACCTGCTGAGTGGGTCAGACAGAAGTTTTGGTTAAATCATAGACATATAAATACAACATTAACCTGCTGAGTGGGTCAGACAGAAGTTTTGGTTAAATCATAGACATATAAATACAACATAACCTGCTGAGTGGGTCAGACAGAAGTTTTGGTTAAATCATAGACATATAAATACAACATAACCTGCTGAGTGGGTCAGACAGAAGTTTTGGTTAAATCATAGACATATAAATACAACATAACCTGCTGAGTGGGTCAGACAGAAGTTTTGGTTAAATCATAGACATATAAATACAACATAACCTGCTGAGTGGGTCAGACAGAAGTTTTGGTTAAATCATAGACATATAAATACAACATAACCTGCTGAGTTAGACAGAAGTTTTGGTTAAATCATAGACATATAAATACAACATAACCTGCTGAGTGGGTCAGACAGAAGTTTTGGTTAAATCATAGACATATAAATACAACATAACCTGCTGAGTGGGTCAGACAGAAGTTTTGGTTAAATCATAGACATATAAATACAACATAACCTGCTGAGTCAGACAGAAGTTTTGGTTAAATCATAGACATATAAATACAACATAACCTGCTGAGTCAGACAGAAGTTTTGGTTAAATCATAGACATATAAATACAACATAACCTGCTGAGTGGGTCAGACAGAAGTTTTGGTTAAATCATAGACATATAAATACAACATAACCTGCTGAGTGAGTCAGACAGAAGTTTTGGTTAAATCATAGACATATAAATACAACATAACCTGCTGAGTGGGTCAGACAGAAGTTTTGGTTAAATCATAGACATATAAATACAACATAACCTGCTGAGTCAGACAGAAGTTTTGGTTAAATCATAGACATATAAATACAACATAACCTGCTGAGTGGGTCAGACAGAAGTTTTGGTTAAATCATAGACATATAAATACAACATAACCTGCTGAGTGGGTCAGACAGAAGTTTTGGTTAAATCATAGACATATAAATACAACATAACCTGCTGAGTGGGTCAGACAGAAGTTTTGGTTAAATCATAGACATATAAATACAACATAACCTGCTGAGTGGGTCAGACAGAAGTTTTGGTTAAATCATAGACATTTAATACAACATAACCTGCTGAGTGGGTCAGACAGAAGTTTTGGTTAAATCATAGACATATAAATACAACATAACCTGCTGAGTCAGACAGAAGTTTTGGTTAAATCATAGACATATAAATACAACATAACCTGCTGAGTCAGACAGAAGTTTTGGTTAAATCATAGACATATAAATGGTGCTACTGCTTCACCACTAAATACAACATAAAGATATAGAGCATTAACTGACGTCAGAAAATAGCATGGGAAAAAATCCAACCAAAAAGTGCCTACAGTCAAAAGGCAAAAGTGATATTGATGCAAGGATACAAGACATAACTTGAGAATCAGAATGTGTGATTGGCTTCATACAGTTACCTATACTGATGCTCCTTAAAAGTAATTCAGCATGGAAGACAAAACAAATAAGGGACCAAGTCATACACATCATGTAGGTCTCCCCCATGTAGAATAGTATACATTACCTTATTGATTCAGTTTAAGTCAGCAGAACAGCAAATTCATATACTCTGAAAAATGTTTTCTATTCTAGTTACATAAGTCAAGGAAAGGCTGAAACTCTGGCAGAAATAAGGTCAAAAAAAGAACAGACAGAAATGAAAATGGAGAAGAAAGAATTTGAGAGGAAAGAAGTGACACAGAATATTACAAAAATACAGAAAGATTTGGCAACTCAACAGGTACTCAAGAGGGCTGAGGAAATTTTAAGCTATTTATTTTTTCTAAATTTGACCCAAAAATTTTTTTTTTTGTTTCTTTTTGTTATTTTATTGCTTTTACTGGGAGTTAAAGAGGATGTGTACTGCAGCTAAAATCAATTAGACTTAAAAATGATATCTGTTTCGGTTGCACTAAAATTAATTGGTACTTGGTTTGAGTCAAGGGTCAGAACCCCCTTTATAAATTAATAATTGACCAAATGCAATTATTTCAAATTTCAGTTATTCAAAACATTTATTGACTTATTACATTCAGTTGTATAATAGTTTATTGTTTTTGTTGATGATGACCAATGAAACATTGAAATATTGATGTGGAAAAGGAAAAATTTATACTTGTGTACCAATTTCAATCTTTGAGGATTTTATTCTCAGACAAGGGAGAGGGAGTTGCTAGACAACCTACAGCTGAGGAAGAAAATGAAGGAAGTGGAGGAAGTAGATCAGAAAATCACAGAGCTGAAGGAAAAATTGGGAGACATTGATGTGAGCAATCTGGACAAAGAACGTAAACGTCTGCAAACTCAGCAGGAAGATCTGATGAAAGAGGTAATGTTAAATACCACAAATAAATAGATGGAGGTATAATAATAAAAGACGGAACACTATGAAAAAACAAAAAATGACTATAGCAGGGTAAAATAAATTAATACTACTATTAATGATTATGCAAGGGCAGTGGTTTGACTAAATACCACAAAAAAAAGCCATCATTCCGACAGAAAAAATGGCCCTCTGATATATTTTTATGGTAAGCTTGCTTACACCTCTTATCTGAACTTGAAATAACATAATATTACATATAATTTTCTTGAAAAACATGCTTCTTGTTTACCTCATGTTAAGAGTTTTAGAACTACTAATAAACAGTTGCAGTGAAGTAATGAATACACTAACATATATGATTCTATTTGTACAGAAACATCTAGCAGAAGGTCGACAGAGGGGATTTGAAGACCAGATTAGGACAATTAAGACCGAGTTAAAATCAGACATGTACAGAGATGCAGGACAGAAATTCCGAGATAAAATGATTGTTTTAAGAGTAGGTTTTTGTCTTATTTAATGGGAAACTTCACAAAAAATGAAAATATGATTATTTTGTTTATTAAATGAAGCAGACATGTTCAACTGTCAATATTTTATGACATCTTCAATGTTCTTGAGTGCAATTATTATTCAGAAAAAAGGTAATAATGGAGGTGAATATCAAATCACTAAATGATGCTTATGGTGTGTAAACACTAATCCAATTCTTCAAGATTTTCTACTAAATTTTTTTTTTTTTTATTGGGGCAGCTCTTTTACCTTAAGCGCAACTTGACCGACATCATATATATCCAGAATCGTACGTGACAGGCCTATGTTCTCTCAAAATTTCATGACCTCTTTAAAACCTTCCAAGAGAAAACCAGCTTCCGGGGTATACCCCACTCTAAAAATAGCTCTTTCTTTTCAGAAAATCTTGGTTTATAGGTCATGTAGTGCATGTGACATAAAGCATACTAAACACCATTAGAACAGAGCAAGTTAGGACTCAAAATTTTTCTAATATATTCACCTTTCAGAAAAACTTTCATTCATTAAAATCCAGTTAGTAGTTTTTAATATACACTAAGATAAACAGGACTATTTTGTTGTTAAGTACTATTTTCTTATATGTTCCAAATTTGATTGGTCCCCTTTAGTGTCTTGACACCTAAAAAAAAAAAAATTATAGCAATCATGTGACATTTAAGTACCTAAAAGTCATTATGGAAATGGCTGACTATTACAAGAGGTTATTTTGTTTATATCAATTTTGCATTTAATATTTTCATAAGGTCTGTTTTGCCTATCTGAATTAACTTTATAGCTCACCTGACCCAAAGGGTCATGTGAGCTATTGTCATCTCTTTGCGTCTGTTGGCGTCTGTAAACTTTTTACATTTTAATCTACTTCTCTGAAACCACTTGGTTTTAAATGGCTTCTTCTCTGAAACCAGTTAACCAATGGAAACAAAACTTACTAGCAATATTGTTTGGATGGTCCTCTATAAAGTTTATGTTTTTTATGCCAATTGGAAATTTAAAATGGCCACCACCCCAGGACTTAGTTTAACATTGGACCCTATGGGAAAAAGTTTTAAATGGCTTCTTCTCTAAAACTGATTAACCAACTGAAAGAAAACTTACCGGCAATATTGTTTGGATGGTTCTCGTTGAAGTTTATGTTTTTTATACCAATGAGAAAATCAAAATGGCCACCACCACATTACTTTAGTTTAACATATGTCCCTATGGGAAAATTTAAAAAAATATATCTTTTTCTGTTAATAGTGAACAAATGGAAACACTACTTACTAGCATTATTGTTTGGATGGTCCTCTTAAAAATTAATTGAAATTTACAGGAGCTAGTTGAACTTAAGGGAAATACCATCCTCATTGCCTATAAAATCAGGTGAGCGATATACTGGCTCTTCAGAGCCTCTGGTTACGTTTTTAAGAAAATGTCTATACATTACAGTAATATTATAGCTTCTATTGTCAAGATTTGCTACCAGTTAAAGTTAATAATTGATCAGATTGTTGATAAAATCACAATAGTGTGTATCAATTGTTTTCTGAATAACCAAGGAAATTACATATTTCACCACTGCTTGGAACTTATCCCTTTAACTGTTATATATAACCTGAGTAATTGATGTTGATTGTTTAAAGTTTAATCACTTCATTAGAGTATGGTGTATTAATGGCACTATGTGAAATAAAAGGAAAAAATTAGAGTGACTTAGTTATCATGATAAGTTAAAAGTATAATTCGTCTTTTTTTACATACACATCTATATAATTTAATTTGCTTTGTAAGCTGAAATCTAATTGGCCAATTCAAACGTAGAAACCCATATTACCATATAACTTGCTTTGTTCACGCACACTATTTTTACGCCGTTAAAATTCAAATAGTTCTATGACGTCGTTGCTGTTTTTAACGTTAAAATTGTCAAAATTTATAGTTAAATTAAATTATAAGGAATATTTCAAATTTCTGAACAGGTTATACAATATAATATGGTTTGGGTCTGTTTATGCCATTCATAAACCGCTTCGCGGTTTAATAGGCGTAAACAAACCCAAATATCGTATAACCTGTTCAGAATTTTGAAGTATTCCGGAAATAAAATGTACCAATAATATAATAATTGTTTATGTATGGTGTCAATGATGTGAGACCTCTCCATTTTCAGACTACAGAATTAGCTAACAGTGATCTGGAAAAGTACTATAAAGCCTTGGACACGTAAGGTTTCATTTCGTTTTTGTGTTGAAATTTAAAAAATATTACTGATCACTAAATTAAGTAATATTTGTTAAACTTTGTATACGGATCATGCAGGTGTGAATTTCTTTTAATATGCATCAACAAGTTGTCTTAAGTATCTAAACTTAAGCTTGTTTATAACAAACTCAGATGCAAGTCTGAGATTATTATTACTAGAAACACCACTGCATGGAGTGTTCAGATAACCTGTGTCATACTGTGCACCTTATGTTTTACATGTTGATCCAGTTGTTATTTGGTATTTCCCATAGAAAAACATGTACATTTTGTCATTCTTTAACATACGAAAAGGGGGGGGGGTATCAATTAGTAATAATTGCTTACAGTTTTTCTAGTTACGAGATTTTGACTTAAGACTTAAATAAGCCTTTACTGTCCACGTAATATTTCAGTGCCATTATGAGATACCACAGTCTGAAGATGGAGGAGATCAACAAAATTATCCGTGAACTTTGGAGGAATACATACAGAGGAAATGGTATATTCATTTCATAAAACAAAACAATTTACTTTTGCTAGTAGATTTTTTAAATGTTTCTTTAGCAGTTTTAAAAATCATGACACACACAATGTCTGTTTATTATCTAGCAACAGATATGATTTAAAAATTATCCTCAATTTCTGTTAGAAATAATTGATTTCTGATGTTTTTCCTCACAAAACAATATTTCCAGACCAGTTAGTGTGCCTGTCCTGTTATTGCTAATCCACACTTACCTCATAAAGACAACAAAACTGTCAAGTTACCATTACTTCAATGTTCAACAATTTGACTAAATCCATGTACATCGATCAGACTATTATATTTATTGCTGTTGTATGAATTCTCTGAGATACCAGTCAACAATTTGACTAAATCCATGTACATCGATCAGACTATTATATTTATTGCTGTTGTATTAATTCTCTGAGATACCAGTCAACAATTTGACTAAATCCATGTACATCGATCAGACTATTATATTTATTGCTGTTGTATGAATTCTCTGAGATACCAGTCAACAATTTGACTAAATCCATGTACATCGATCAGACTATTATATTTATTGCTGTTGTATGAATTCTCTGAGATACCAGTCAACAATTTGACTAAATCCATGTACTTCGATCAGACTATTATATTTATTGCTGTTGTATGAATTCTCTGAGATACCAGTCAACAATTTGACTAAATCCATGTACTTCGATCAGACTATTATATTTATTGCTGTTGTATGAATTCTCTGAGATACCAGTCAACAATTTGACTAAATCCATGTACTTCGATCAGACTATTATATTTATTGCTGTTGTATGAATTATTCTATGAATTCTCTGAGATACCAATATTTTTTTATCATTACAAAATAATTGGCTTGTCTGGTTCCAAACTTTACTTAGATTGCCACACTGATAGATATGGACCATTTTGTCCTTTCATAGATTTTGAGTTGGCACCATGATGTAGCCACTAAAAAGGACTAAACTGACCCTATCCAACACTATATACTGGCAGCCAAAATTTCTAAATAATTTTCCAATTTATTTATGCTTTATTATATGCTTCTCATCCTCAATATAGCTGAAATACTGCTCACAAACAAAGCAACAAATCAATCAATCAATCAGTAATTAAGTGATCTTTACCTGTTGAATGACACCCACTGCATGCCATTAAGATATCCATTTGAGGTTGCTCTACTGATATTGTCTCATGGACAGGTGTTGATAATGACACCCACTACATGCCATTAAGATATCCATTTGAGGTTGCTCTACTGATATTGTCTCATGGACAGGTGTTGATAATGACACCCACTGCATGCCTTTAAGATATTCATTTGAGGTTGCTCTACTGATATTGTCTCATGGACAGGTGTTGATAATGACACCCACTGCATGCCATTAAGATATCCATTTGAGGTTGCTCTGCTGATATTGTCTCATGGACAGGTGTTGATAATGACACCCATTGCATGCCATTAATATATCCATTTGAGGTTGCTCTACTGATATTGTCTCATGGACAGGTGTTGATAATGACACCCACTGCATGCCATTAAGATATCCATTTGAGGTTGCTCTACTGATATTGTCTCATGGACAGGTGTTGATAATGACACCCACTGCATGCCATTAAGATATCCATTTGAGGTTGCTCTACTGATACTGTCTCATGGACAGGTGTTGATAATGACACCCACTGCATGCCATTAAGATATCCAGTTGAGGTTGCTCTACTGATACTGTCTCATGGACAGGTGTTGATAATGACACCCACTGCATGCCATTAAGATATCCATTTGAGGTTGCTCTGCTGATATTGTCTCATGGACAGGTGTTGATAATGACACCCATTGCATGCCATTAATATATCCATTTGAGGTTGCTCTACTGATATTGTCTCATGGACAGGTGTTGATAATGACACCCACTGCATGCCATTAAGATATCCATTTGAGGTTGCTCTACTGATATTGTCTCATGGACAGGTGTTGATAATGACACCCACTGCATGCCATTAAGATATCCATTTGAGGTTGCTCTACTGATACTGTCTCATGGACAGGTGTTGATAATGACACCCACTGCATGCCATTAAGATATCCATTTGAGGTTGCTCTACTGATACTGTCTCATGGACAGGTGTTGATAATGACACCCACTGCATGCCATTAAGATATCCATTTGAGGTTGCTCTACTGATATTGTCTCATGGACAGGTGTTGATAATGACACTCACTGCATGCCATTAAGATATCCATTTGAGGTTGCTCTACTGATATTGTCTCATGGACAGGTGTTGATAATGACACCCACTGCATGCCATTAAGATATCCATTTGAGGTTGCTCTACTGATATTGTCTCATGGACATGTGTTGATAATGACACCCACTGCATGCCATTAAGATATCCATTTGAGGTTGCTCTACTGATATTGTCTCATGGACAGGTGTTGATAATGACACCCACTGCATGCCATTTAGATATCCATTTGAGGTTGCTCTACTGATATTGTCTCATGGACAGGTGTTGATAATGACACCCACTACATGCCATTAAGACATCCATTTGAGGTTGCTCTACTGATATTGTCTCATGAACAGGTGTTGATAATGACACCCACTACATGCCATTTAGATATCCATTTGAGGTTGCTCTACTGATATTGTCTCATGGACAGGTGTTGATAATGACACCCACTGCATGCCATTAAGATATCCATTTGAGGTTGCTCTACTGATATTGTCTCATGGACAGGTGTTGATAATGACACCCACTGCATGCCATTAAGATATCCATTTGAGGTTGCTCTACTGATATTGTCTCATGGACAGGTGTTGATAATGACACCCACTGCATGCCATTAAGATATCCATTTGAGGTTGCTCTACTGATATTGTCTCATAGACAGTTGTTGATTCCACTGATTGCGAAATGTAAAATATTTTACTGGTCATTTAGTCTGGTAAGCCAAGTAGCGTACCAGACAGAATCATTTTTGTAGAAAAAATATATATAATCTGACAAAAGTGAGATTCGATCAGATGAGGATGAGGGTGGTCTGTCTGATGACATTTTGTTTTCACTTTGATTCACCAAACTCTACCTCGTTATTACTCCCGATGTATCTTGTTTGTTATAGATATAGATACCATAGAGATTCGATCAGATGAGGACGAGGGTGGTATAATGAAAAGCAGACGTAACTATAATTACCGTGTAGTGATGGTCAAAGGGGACACAGCCCTGGACATGAGAGGAAGATGCAGCGCTGGACAGAAGGTTTAGTAATTCTTGTTTCTATGAACGAGGTTTAATACTTTAAATTCAGAAATTATTGCCATTCGGTGACCCCCTAAAAAAAATGCAAGTTCATATTTTTGCCATCTGCTGAGGTAGTGACAATGAATTTTTACTCAGAAATTTGTCAGTTTTTCGTTAAATGTTTGTCGTCTGTAAATAATCGCTCTACACCAAACGGAATACACATTTCATTTTCTAAAATGATTTACCTTTTAAAGATCAGAAACACTTGTCATGTGTCTTTAATAATAAGATTATTTGTGTGTATATTGAGGTTCAGCGTGGGTACTTAAACTGTTATGTCAAAGAAAAAATAAATTTTGTTTTGTAAAAATAATTATTGCATTCAAATTAAATGGCTATGGTAGGGCTTTACAGATGGTTACGTATGCACGCTAGGTTGAGTAATTTTGTCAATGAATAAACAAAAGAAGAATTGTAAGGTTTAATTATTGCAATCACTGACCGATCACATTATTCGCAATAATAAAAAACATCGCAAAAATTTCTGAATTTACAGTACTATTTTTGTTTAAAATGTAGCTGTGTTATGTCATCCAGTGTTTATTGAAAAAAGCTGGAGTACCCAGTAAAAACCCCTGATCTCCAGAAGGAAAACTTGCAATCCTTGTCAATAAAGTTAGGAGTCAAGCACACCCTACCCACAGTAAAGATTTAAACCACAACCTCTGTGTTGACAGGGATATATCTGATCATTAGGAGATGTATAACAACCTTAACGATTCAGCAATGGAAACCCCCCAAGTAATTTTTGCAGGACTTTATACATACTTGAATAAATAGTGTTACTATGTAATGGATGTAAAGTGTCAGATTATATTTTTTGTTGATTACTTATGAGCCATTTTTTAGCAAGATAAAGATTGAGATTTTCTCAAAATTTTTATTGTAATGCTTAGTTTAACTAATTAACTAATCCTCTTCATCCCTGGTTAGTTTGAAGAGAATATATTGCTTGAACTTGTGGTTGTGAGGTAGGCTAGATTCAGACATGATGTTGTCAGTCGATAGTTTTCGTTGTTTTCTCTTGTCTTTCAATAAAACTAGATGTCCTTACATTGCTGACAAACTGGTGATAGAACACTGCACTCAACAAAGGAAACCTAAATTTAATCAGGCGAATAACTCTGTGGTTGGAGGGAAGATTCTGGTTACTTTGTATAATGTTTAATATTCCTGAAACAGGTTTTAGCATCCCTGATTATCAGACTGGCACTAGCTGAGACGTTCTGTAGCTTTTTTATGTCTGTTTATTACAGGTCTTAGTATCCCTGATTATCAGACTGGCACTAGCAGACGTTCTGTACCTTTTTTATGTCTGTTTATTACAGGTCTTAGCATCCCTGATTATCAGACTGGCACTAGCAGACGTTCTGTAGCTTTTTTATGTCTGTTTATTACAGGTCTTAGCATCCCTGATTATCAGACTGGCACTAGCTGAGACGTTCTGTAGCTTTTTTATGTCTGTTTATTACAGGTCTTAGCATCCCTGATTATCAGACTGGCACTAGCTGAGACGTTCTGTAGCTTTTTTATGTCTGTTTATTACAGGTCTTAGCATCCCTGATTATCAGACTGGCACTAGCAGACGTTCTGTAGCCTCTTTATGTCTGTTTATAACAGGTCTTAGCATCCCTGATTATCAGACTGGCACTAGCAGACATTCTGTAGCCTCTTTATGTCTGTTTATTGCAGGTCTTAGCATCACTGATTATCAGACTGGCACTAGCAGACGTTCTGTAGCCTCATTATGTCTGTTTATTACAGGTCTTAGCATCCCTGATTATCAGACTGGCACTAGCTGAGACGTTCTGTAGCCTCTTTATGTCTGTTTATTGCAGGTCTTAGCATCCCTGATTATCAGACTGGCACTAGCAGACGTTCTGTAGCCTCTTTATGTCTGTTTATTACAGGTCTTAGCATCCCTGATTATCAGACTGGCACTAGCTGAGACGTTCTGTAGCCTCTTTATGTCTGTTTATTACAGGTCTTAGCATCCCTGAATATCAGACTGGCACTAGCAGACGTTCTGTAGCCTCTTTATGTCTGTTTATTACAGGTCTTAGCATCCCTGATTATCAGACTGGCACTAGCAGACGTTCTGTATCCTCTTTATGTCTGTTTATTACAGGTCTTAGCATCCCTGATTATCAGACTGGCACTAGCCGAGACGTTCTGTAGCTTCTTTATGTCTGTTTATTACAGGTCTTAGCATCCCTGATTATCAGACTGGCACTAGCCGAGACGTTCTGTAGCCTCTTTATGTCTGTTTATTACAGGTCTTAGCATCCCTGATTATCAGACTGGCACTAGCCGAGCCATTCTGTAGCCTCTTTATGTCTGTTTATTACAGGTCTTAGCATCCCTGATTATCAGACTGGCACTAGCTGAGACATTCTGTCTGAACTGTGGTATATTGGCATTAGACGAACCTACGACAAACCTTGACAGAGAAAACATAGAAAGTCTGGCCTATGCCCTTGTAGAGTAAGGAAATTTTTATTTGCTATACCTCAAAAAGTATGGTTCAAGCAATGTTTAGTAATAGTTCTGCTGAAAAAGTATGGAATTTAAACCAGACATGTAAAAATGTGTAAAAAAAGTACTTCCACGTCTGATGCAAAATTAATTCTTAAAAAGGGTCTTCTGATGTTAAACCTCAAATTATATGTTGAAGTAAATCAAAAGATTGCACAATATTTTTTAATTCCATAGAAAAATTTCATTTGTTCATATTTCTATAAATATCTACAGAACCGAGATTCCTTTGTTTTGTATATTCTTACGCTGTGGGCCAAGGTACATTTTGAGGTATAGATGGACTTCTTTCATTGTTTTTCTGCTTTAAAAATTGCAACCACTATTTATTAGAATTATAAGGATTAAACACTGTTATTTTATGAAATTATCCTTGTGTAAACTCCCGTGACTTCCTCACAAACTTGACCTAAAGTATTTCAGACTTTATTTAGTTTGTGAGTGAGTCGCTAGAGTTTACACATTGATAATTTCTAAAAACAGTGTTTAATCCTAAATAAAAATTCATTTGGTGAAATTTTAGTGTCTGTGTTCAGGACAGTACACAGTACTTGTGGTTAACTCTCCGGTCATCCAATGCATTACTCCAAAACAGCCACCTAGAGTTTTATGAAATTTATAAATTATTGCAAACAAAATAATAATAACTTGTGTTAATTGCAGAGTTGTCAATTGGTACTTGATGTGTTTTAGTTTTAATAGACTTAGTTTGTTTGAAACAACCTCCATCAGCTTTTCGATTATATCATGGCGTCCAGTTTTTATTTTGGCAGAAAAAATCCCTATAGCTTTTGTCATGAGTTATTATCATCAAGATGAAAATGTATTATATTTCATTCAAATCCTCACATCAGGTACCAGCCAAGGAAATGGTTACGACTAGAACTTGATCATGTGCATCTATAATCTGTCTATGAATGTTTCAGGATTATACGTGGACGATCTCACCAGAAGAACTTCCAGTTAGTTATAATTACCCATGATGAAGATTTCGTGGAGTTGTTGGGAAGGTCGGATTACGTTGACGAGTTCTTCAAGGTCAGGAAAGATTCAAAGTAAGTACTGTATAGATTACCGTAATTGGCCGTGTATAATATGCACTTAATACAATTTCCCTAGGTGATTTAGTTAAATTAACTTGAACTTATTTGACCCTTGTGTATAATTCTCACTAGCTGATCAGAAGCTTCTTTAAACATAAAACAGCTGATTACAGTAAGAGAAAATTCTTATTTAATTTTTTTTCCATCAGTTATTTCATAAAAAAATATATGGGTATTAAAGTAGGACCAAAATAGACACACAACCATGTCACTTGTCGCCTTTTGACTAATAGGCTTATAATTAGTGACCTTGAGACCTCGGTGGCTGAGTTGTTGAGGTATTTATTCATCTACTATTGATCACATGCCTTTAAACCCTGAGGTTGTGGGTTCATGCCGAAGTGCAGGTATGGTGTGCTCTACTCCAACAGGACCTCGGTGGCCGAGTGGTTAACATATTTATTCATCTACTATTGATCACATGCCTTTAAACCCTGAGGTTGTGGGTTCATGCCAAAGTGCAGGTATGGTGCTCTCTACTCCAACAGGACCTCGTTGTCCGAGTTGTTAACGTACTTATTCATCTACTATTGATCACATGCCTTTAAACCTTGAGGTTGTGGGTTCATGCCGAAGTGCAGGTATGGTGTGCTCTACTCCAACAGGACCTCGGTGGCCGAGTGGTTAACGTATTTATTAATCTACTATTGATCACATGACTTTAAACCCTGAGGTTGTGGGTTCATGCCTTACTGCAGGTAGGGTTTGCTCTACTCCAACATTAACAAAGATTGCTGGTTTAGTGCGTTATCACCAGGTACATAGGCTTCATCCAAATAAAAACTGGCTGCTATGATACAGCTGGGAAATTACTAAAAGTGGTATTTAAAATTCATTCAGACAAACAGACAGTGACCCACAACCCATGTTTCAAAATTACAAAAATCACTTTCTGTCCAACAGACTGTTATAGTGTAGCTCTCATTTGTATAGCAGTTGTGCTTTCTCTTCTTAAGATGTATTTCATTAGTTAAGAACGTAATATTTTCTTTATTTGCTGTATCTTCAGTATTTCAACCCGTGTTTAATGTATAAACATATTGCACATAACATAACTTATTGCCACAGATGTCAGTGACATTGTTTACAGATGCGTCTCATTAAAATGTTGAATTAAGTGTCACAATGATATAGTTATGGTAGTTCTTCTGTTAAAGGCCATCTCTACTGTTTGTTTGTATGAGGTTTTATGCCATTGTCAAGAAGTATTCAGCTATATCTTGGTGGTGGATGAACCCTGAGTATAAGGCCTAAACAGAACATAAGGAAGGACCTCTGGTGTGATGAGTATTTTTGTTAAAAATGGTGTGAGTTGGTTAAAAAGGACTTCTTTATAAATATAATACATGTACATGTACATTCATTAAAATAGTGTTGCAGGGTTATTTCAAAATTAATTTTATATTTAATTTTGTTTCAGTGGTTATTCACAGTTGGTGAGGGCTCGGGTTGGAGACATGCACAGCAGATGATAGTAGTTGACAGAAACCATGGTTACACACAGTAGAACTCATTCTTTATCTGGAATCATTGTTTTTTCATCACTCTTTTGTTACAATATGACATTTCTTGGTTAATATAATTGTTGACATTGAATACTAAAACTACAATGTATTTTGTTTTTAAATTTTAGTAGATACGATGACAGGTACTTTTTAGCCCTGTAAGGTCCTTGTCTAGTATTGGTACATGTACCAGGATACGATGACAGGTACTTTTTAGCCCTGTAAGGTCCTTGTCTAGTATTAGTACATGTACCAGAAACACCTTTATGGATGTAAATTGAATGAAAAGATACATTGTATATTTGCTGTCACTTTTACCATTTGATTGTAGTTGCAACTTCTCACTTTTATAATCAATATTAGTACTTATATGAGGCAAATATGTGAACTTGTTTGTATAATGTTGTTGTATGGGTTATTTGTTATGAAATAGGCAAGATTGCTACGTCAGATTGTTACAAAAAATATTTGTTGCCAAATAAAGTTTTGAATTTCTGTAGAAGTATTTGTCTTATCAACAGTTACATATTTTTAGTATACCGTATAAGTGGGTTTTTTTTGTCGCAGTAATTTAATTTTTGGTATATTCGCGGTAAAAATAAAAACGCGCGAAATATTAGGACAAATGATATAGTTATTCATTTTGTTAAGCACCGCGAAAATTACATTACACCAAAATAAACTCGCAGTTTTTTAACAAAAACACAAAATTTTCCACACACGAAAAAAACCACTTACTAGTATACGGTATGTAGATACTAACACCAGTCAACTGGTTAAAAGTGGCCTTTAACACGATTTAAACAAACAAAAAGCAATTATTCGAATCTTATGGTCCTGAAAGGGCATACAGTTACTCGAGTTCAATGCATTAAATTCTTCAAATATTTGGGCCTGACATGCCGGCACATCTATGTAAAGGTTATACTCCTGAATATACAGACCATATATAGTCTTGAAAAGGATGTTAAACATCAATCAATTAGTTTTGAATAAATTGCTAAGTAAATTTTTGACAATCAAATTAAAAGAACAAACAGGATAAAACTTTATTTTTGATTCAAACAATGGATTCCATGATATTATTGAAGCATTGCCCAAATAAAAGGTGGTGGTTTTCTGCCTTGATTCATGTGTTTGTTTGAATAGTGTTTAAAGCCAATTACAACATTAGCATGGGGGTTGGGAAAGGAAATCAGATTCCAAGAAGAAAACCCCTTCCCTCTGGCAGACAACTAGCAATGCTGGAATAGAAGAGACATAATTGCTTGGAAAGAAATATTCTCAAATTTTAATTCATATTCCTATGGCTTGATTGGTGTTGAAAAAAATTGTTCTTGTCTCTAGTGAATATGTGGTTCTCATTTCTTACTGTTTGAAAATAATAAAGTAATAAACAGAAATTATGAAATCATAAACAAATTCCATTTACCATGTATTCAAATCGTGTCCATAAAATGGTGTTGGGAGAATTTGTATTTCATATATCGGATATATTACTTTTTGTCTCGCCTGTGACGATATTACTGGAGGCGAGACATATGTATGGGAATCCGACGGCGGTGGCTTAAACACTTGGACATCTTGCTTCATATCTTTGCAAGCCCTAGCCCTAGGTCCATCAAGTAGTTTGGTCCAGTGGTAGCTTATGATGAGTACTTGCCAGTCTGTCACTTGACCTTGGCCTCAATTTCACGGTCCACCGACAACGTTGAAGTTTTCGGGTTACGGCAGTTCCTCTGTAACCACGCATGGTAGGATGACAATATTTGGTATATAGGTTGCGGATGAATAGTACATGACTATCTGGTAGGTGTCACTTGACCTTGACCTCAATTTCAGGGTTCAGTGACTACGTTTAAGTTTTTTTATTTGGGCAGTTCCTCTGTAACTATGCATGGTAGGGTAACAGTATTTGGTATATAGATTGCTAATGATTAGTATATGATTGTCTCCTAGGTTTCAACTGACCATGACCTCAATTGTATGGTCCAGTGACAAGGTTAATATTTTTGGAGTAGGTCCATTTCTCTGTAACCATGCATTATATATTTTAAATAACAATTTAATGCTATTTATGTAATGCTTATGACATAATTTTTTATTTTTTTTCGTTACTGATGTGGAATGCCGGTGAGACATTTTTATGTGTCCACACTCGTTTAAGTTACAGAAACAGAATATTACTTTAGTACTGGATTTCTCCAATCTCGATAGTTAAATTAAGAATTTTAAGAGCATGCCAAGGCTCCGATTTAAACTACCATAATTTAACTATCTGGATTGGAGTAATCCGATAATCCACTAGTACCAATGTAAGATTCTGTATTTCAACAACATTTACCTTGTGCAGTGTGAACTTTTCAATGAGCTGAATGTATTGTTTCTTCCGTAAATGGCCGATTTCTGGTACAGATGACCCAGTACAGATGGGCTCACGCACACACATCTGTACTTGCTGCGTCATCCAATCAAAATGCCAGAAACAAGAACGTTGTTATGGAAGCATAACAATGTTCTTCTATTACGTTCTTGTTTCCTCTGTTCTGATTGGACGTCAGAGACAATGGAGTCTATATGTTATAGTGATGTGAAAGTTGTTGGTTTAGGGAAGAAATAGGTACTTTCATACGTTTTTGGGAAAGTCCGTGTGAACTTTCACAAGTGATAGAAATTTTTATGTCTTTTGGCTCGTTCCACTGCGCTCCACTCGCAAAAAAGACATAAAATTTCTATCACTCGTGAAAGATCAACCGGTCTTTCCCAAAAACATATGAAAGAACCTATTAGTCTTTGAAAGATTAATTTCAGCAAAATTCTAATTTTTAATTTTGAAAACAGAATATTCTAAAAAGATGCATTTTTTATTTAAATGGAACTTGAACTGTGCACTACACAGTTCAGAGCCTATCATGTATTACTACAGTTGAGTATATATCGGGTTATTTACCTACCAAATATACATACAATATATGTACATTGTCAGAAAATATCAAATTTATTTTGTATGAGCCTTAGATGCGGGTAGAAATGCTAGGCTCTGTCGTTTTATGTTTGTTTGTTTGTTTGATGGTGTTTAGCGCCACTTTCAGCAATTTTTCAGCTATATCATGGCGTCCAGTTTTTATTGGGGGAGGAAGCCGGAGTACCCGGAGAAAACCCCCGACCTGCGGTAGGAAAACTGGCAATCCTTGTCAATTAAGATTGGAGTTGAGTACACCCTGCCTGCAGTGAGAATCGAACCCGCAATCTCAGTGTTGACAGACCACGTGATCAATAGTAGACGAACTACCTTGACCACTCGGCCACCGAGGCCCCCTCTGTCGTTTTATGGCAAGTACAAATAAACTTTATATTTTCTTTTTAGGGTGTAGGTTTAACAGTTGAAAACTGATTATCAGGATTCAGCTAACCTCTTTTTGAATGTAAAAAAAAACAACTTTTTATGTTATGCATATTGTTACGGTTTTAAAAAGCTAAATTTTATGTCTTAGTAGCAGACTGTTAAGCTGTACATCTCATTTTCTCAATCAGTTGTGAAAACTTGTCCTTGACATTAAGCAATCATTTGGTTTCTTACTTTCAGCTCTGTTGTGGAATCAAATTTTATAGGTGCGAGTGGTTAAGAACCTTGCATTATTCAAGGGAAAACTGATATTCAAATGAGCCATCAATTAAAAATAAACTGGTTTCATTTACATCTGTCAACTTTTAAATCGGCTTCATACGAGTATAATGACTGGTATGTCTCCGTCATATTGTTTGATCATTTTTAAAGTAAATGCAAACTTTAAACAATACCTCCATAACACAACCTTCAATTGATGTTTAGAATTTGCAACAAGTCACAAACATAGATATTATCTGTTGGATAAAAAAAAAGTATAAATGCTTATTACATTGGCCATTTACATAGCCAGTCACAAAGGAGTTGTTTAGGTAGCTGGTCATTTATAATGTGCCCATCAACTCAAAGGTTTCCTGGTTGGCCCCGTGGGCAGTGTGCTGGACTCGATTGGGGGTTCCTTAAGCTTTTTCCCCCCAATAAAAACTGGGTTATAGAACTTGCATATTGCTAAAAGTGGCATTCAATAACATTCATACAAACACATTGCCAGTCTTTTGCTTTAAGCCAAGAAAATTTTGCAATACTAGTCCACTTGTCACAATAGAAGCTCCTATTTCCAATTTTCTGGTACCCAGATGACGATACTCTTGAGCATAAGCATCCTAGGGATATGTTGCCTCGTCAGCATTGAATTAACAGCAAATACTATGGTACAGAGGGTAATTTTTGCTTAATACCCCGATGTCGAAATCGATGCAATATCAGGAAATGTGCGAAAAATACACCATCTATTGATCAATCAAAAGCCAGCAATTTTATACGAGGTAATTAATATTTAAGTTTCTTATTGGAAAGGTATTCCCATCTAATAAAAGATCAACAATAACCAATAAAATGTTTGTATTCTTACCCGATGCCGTCTTTTAAAGTTTAAAGGAAGAAAAAGTTTATACATCTGTCTTGTCGAAACCCCAAGTACAGACTAAATAGCACAATTCAGAATTTAACATTGGACTAACATGTACAAATGGCAAAAAATAACTAGAATCAAGATCAGCACATTCTAATTAACATCTTCAATCTGAATTGGAGACAAAAGTCCCCCAGTTTATTTGCCAATTACCAATGTCATGGCCACTTGGCATTCGAGTTCAGAGACGGATTGTAGAATATCCATTACTAACCATAAGGTGAATACAGGGTAATGCTGTGAATTTTTATACACCATTCTACACCTTCATGTCCAGAAAATCACAAAGGGTAGACGAACTTGAATTAAAAACTTTGTATATGCATGTCCAGAAAGATAACCAAATTTAATTAGAAATATTCAAGTCATTCAAGTCCGAAAAACATGAATGTAACCAACAGACCATAAACTAAACTTGTTCACACAAGAAAGCCTTTTACATATACACAACTAGTAATCTCATAAAACTTTTATTAGGAATAAAGGTAGTTATAAATTGACCCGTGATAAAATGTCTTCCATTCCAAAAAATGTGCTCCAACTTTAAAAATCTTATCAAAGACCAATTTAACACTAGAAACCCACAACCAAATTTATTTACAAATAAAACTAAGACAACTGGTTTTTAATTTTAAAAATATATTTTTACTCGTACATTTATATATATACATTACATGATAATATACAATACTAAAAATAAGCAACATAATAAAATTTATGCAATGATTAAGACGGCAAACCTTATTACTTCATAAAAAAAACCTCCATCAAAATTTGCATGTTGAGACAAAAAAGCGTTGCAAAATCAAAAACTAATGAGGGAGCACTAAGAATGTATAACTTGCGTATTTATAAACTTACAAATGGGATTTAAACTTTCTTGGTCATAAAAACAAAATGGACATAAAAACATCAAAGAAAGTAAAAATCTTTGAAGGAGATTCATTAAATGTGGAAATACGGTTGCAGTTAAAATTATAAATTAAAAAAAAAGTAAAAGCAAATAAAAACAATTTCATGCCACTTTAAAATGATTAAAAAGGTTAAAAAGAATTATAAAAAGACTTGCATTATGGCTTTGGTTTGACAATTCATACAACACATGCAATTTTTGGCTTAAATTTCATGATTTGCAATACCATTTTATCAGCCTTGGAAAAAAAAAACATCCGCACAATTTACACAAATCACAACCACAAAACATTCACACACATTCATCACGTGTTCATACATGAGGGACACTTCGGAGCTGCCTTCTGTTATTGCACCTGTATATTTTAAGTGGGAATGTAACACTGAATGTCAATAAATAAATAATGTTCCCACGGTGCTGAAAGAACTGTGGTAGATTGCTGTATAGTTCAGATCTTACACAACCAGAGGCAGGCTGGCTGGTGGTGGGAACTTCTGGAAATTGGAGATTTCTTCGTACCTGCAACATAAAAAATATAATTGTATGAATGGTTCAACAAATATGTGCAGAAACTCTTGCATTCTTTCAATACTCGCTGAATTGTTTCCAAGTAGAAATTTATATAAACACCACAAGACTTGATTGCTAATTTTTGTGGTTTTTTCTGTGTCCATCAAGTCTTCCATACAGACAGTAATAAAGAACATGAAATGTTTAAATGGCCATCAAACATGGTAAAAATTTCACCTCCCCTCCTCACACAAAAAAATTGTGTGTGAACAACAAAAATTTGAATATATTTGTCAGTGTTTATTGCTTACTTTGTACTTTTGTATTTCTCTACGACAGCCTGTTGTGGAGATTTATCTACATTCAGATAGAGTTTATGGAGATCCTTCAGACAATCTACGAAATGTCCTACTTCATACCCACTCGACTGCAACAGGGATTGAGGCTGAAAAACAAGACCATTTTTATGTAAACTTGAACACCACTCAATTTATGTTGTAAAATAATGCAGCCATTTTTTTTTATAAATCGCTTCCAGTCTTTTCCGAGACAAAATGTCAACTGGGCATGTATTTGATTCAAAACAATTTGTTATTCGTTTATATTTTGATCATTCAATCTAATTGTTACAAAATAGAGTTCACAGAAGCCAATATTTTACACTTGTTTCTTTTGAATCCTAATAAACAAAATAATCAAAAAGAAAAGAATGACTTCCTTACCCAAGGTTCTTGTCCCATTGAAAACCTTGCCAGGCATACACATGCTGCAGCTATTTGACTAGGGAGGTACTTGAGGAAAGTGTCAGCATCTATCAGTGTATTCTCTGCCAAAAACTGAAATTAAATTTACAATCTTGTTATTCACCAATGACTAACAATCAATTGATGACCACCATGAATTTTGCCGTCTGTATAGGTATTCATCCAGTACTGATCACAAGCTTTTGTTTACAATTGAGTGTCAGTTTGAGTCTTCCTGCTGGCAGGGTGTGCGACTAAACATGGACTGTCATCTTTCATGCCAAAGGTCCGGTTTCCCCCCTAGGAAACCTGCTTTATTATAAACAGGGTTGCCACTCTTTTCTTGACACAAAATTCAAGGACTTTTCAAGGGTTTTTCAAGGGTTTTCATAATTTTTCCAGGATAACTTCAAATGAATTTCTAAGGTGATTTATAGATACCAATATCCTTAACGCTATATAATTTTGTCACGTACACATTCACTCCATATGTCTATTCAATTTCCTATACATCCTTCCAGTGTGACATGATGCAGACTTTGTGTAAACTACAAGTGGTTTTCAATGCAGATTTACCTTATTAATTCACAACACTCGCCAATCTTCAGTCTGAAAACTGTGCGTCTTCATGATTTGACCAGAGACATGATATACATGTTTTCTATTTCTCTGATTTGACCAATAAATAAGGAAATAGCTATGTGTTCATGTACACGTACGGGATGGAAGTCTTTGGTAGATCATATGATTTTGTTGCAGCCGTACGTTCTGGATTCTGAGTATTGATTTGCAATTGACTTTCCAATTTAAAAAACGCCACCTAGTGTCCACTTCCGGTACTAAAAACTGCGGCTACAGCCGCAGTTTGTCCTGTTGAAACCTTTTGAAATGGACAATTGTCTTTGATAAATTTTCACGCTTCAGTTGAATGACAGGTGTCAATATCTGAGTGAGGAAGGTTATTAAAATCGCCTGCTGTGTAAACGTGATCGTTAATTAATTAACCAATGTTCTTTACCCTATTTACCTGATGCTAATTGGAGGTAGAACCCCAGCTGTTTTATAGCTTGAATAAACAATCAGTGACATCCGTGTTGTATTCAAACTCACCTGTTGCCTATGGCTATAGTAACATCTACTAATAAGGTTAATTAGATGAAAAATTTAATTGGCATAGACAAACAATATAAAAACAATCCAAAATCTTTATTTCAATATCATAGTCTTTTAGTAATGATAGCCGTAGTTTTTTTAACAGGAAGTTAAAGGGGAGATAAATCATGTAAAACTGGAAATGGGTCAATTGTCAGTGTGGAAGAAAATCCAGTTGTTTGATGCTTTTACCGGATACCGTTTTAATATATGGGATCAACAAATTGTCTTGTATGGTATTCAAGTTTATAGTAAGCGTAGGAGGGAATAAATTTGAGCCTTTCAACTGGTAATCAAAATATGATTTCATGAAACCCGCCATATTATCTGGATCAATTTGACGACCGCATCATGCTCTACAAATTCCTTAGTGTCAAACGCTGGAAAGACTCAGAATCTTATAAATCTCGACCCATACATTTCGCCCCAAAAACTTCCATTACTTTCAATGTAAAGGACGATCTTCGTATGGGGCGAACTGTTTACTTAAGCAAGGGAAAGACAACTCGTGCCGAACTTGTTAATCACGATCAAAATTAAGGATTTTTCCCGGATTTGTTTGTTTTTTCGCGTTTTCACGGATGTTTCCCGACCTGGAACGCAAATTTCGAAATTCAAGGACTTTTCCCGTTTTCCCGGGTGCGTGGCAACCCTGTATAAAAACTGAACACTGATCCAGCTTAAAAATTGCCCAACTAAACCACAAATGAAAAAAATATAGGCTTGAAAATGTTGCTTTTGACTGGAATGGTATTTTAAATACAAGCATTTTAATTAATGTAGGCAGATTAAAACCACAGCCAACTTATTTTCACAACAATAAATTTTCTTCAGAAAGATTAGAACAGCAGTTATTCCTTACCATGGATAAAGCTTTAACTTTGCTATCAGCTTCACTATCCGTCAAGAAATGATCACAGAACCAGTTTGTTGTAGGTACAGCTACGTCAAATGTCAGCACCTTGAGAACCAGATGTTCCATTCTCAAAACCTGTAAAATTGACAGTGCACATTATTTCATATATCTGGATAAAACGTGTTCCCATAATATTTTGATACAAGTTGAATTGATACTCACTTTGGAACTATTTTAGTTGTCCAGCATTTAAGTGAATCAATTACCTAACCGCATGGTTCATACATTTTTTTACTAACAATATCACTTTCCAAAGACCTGGAGACAAAATTTAAACGACGGATTGTAGCATAAGTGTGTCATTGACACTTGCAAATTAACATAGTATATCCGTGTACCAGATAATGCTGCAGAAGAAATGTCCAAGGGGTGGTTTGCATCAAAATATAACTTTTTGGCATGCTAAAATCTGACCGCAATGACTGGTTAATTTTCGACTTTACCACGACATGTATGCACCATGTGACAATCTAAATGTTGTACTTTTAGTATAAACAATTTCAAACAGTTACCTGTTGTTTTGTGTATGTGTCATCTGTGATGTAAGCAAATTCTCCAACATCTGGTGGGTAGATTTCTTCATATTTGCTGAAAAAAGATAAATAACTAAAAACTTGTGCATAATTTGTACTTTTTATATTTGCTAAAACAAGATAAATAACTAAAAACTTGTGGATAATTTGTACTCTTTAACTGTTCTTGGACCATTCCAATTCTGTTGGTACAGCACATAATTGCAAATTTTACAACCGATTCACCACAAAGTCTAGTCTTGTTAAAATGACACCTTTTTAATGTAAACTTACGCTGCCAAGAACATGCTGGCTGCACCAACCAATTGAAGTTTTCCTCTCTGCACCGACATGAAGGACAAAAATCTGTCTATGTAATTAACAGCCAAGAATAATGTTTCTCTGTGCAACTTATACTCCTCCGATACCTCAACCAACCAATCGACTAGAATACTTCTCATAGATGTTGTGATGTCCGACTGTTTCTTCATGTAGTTGTGCTTTGGTCTATTTTTGGCCTAAATGCAAGAGATAAATATTAATGTCACATCGCCCAACACACAAGCAAACCTTCAGACTGTAGGTAACATCCATAAAGCAAGTATTTTTTTTAATCTGCACTACCTATCCCCATTTCAAGCATCGATCAGACTGCATTTGTTGAGTTGTTTTCACATCACCTTTTTCTATGCTCGACAATGCTTTGTGACACTAAATTGTTGACATTGAGAAAATAAACAGGCTATCAGAAGTACCAATTACAAAGCAACTCAAGTTTGCCATCCCACTGATGAGGTGTGATTAACAGCTGTGCAGCATCAAATGTTTAAAACCTTGAAACCAAAGATATGCAAGATCTTGGGGATTTTTAATATCCTATATATTCTTACTGGAACCCTACAACTCGTGCAAAATTTGTTATTTTTTAACCTTTAAATGATAGATTTGAACATACCTCAGCTTCTCTCAAATGGGCATAAATTTCTTCAACATATTCTGGTACCATAGTAATGATAGACTCCCTGTCCAATGGTTTTTTCTCTTCAATTTCTTCATGTGTAACATCCAACACCATAGGAGATTCTGCTAATGAAGAATTATTTAATTTAAGCGATTTAAAGAGTTTAAAAAGCGAGTACAAAAAAAAGATAAAAAGAAATAAGTATTATTGCGTTTAAATTTGTTTACAATAATCATTTTCTGAAACTTCTGAAAATGTCTCGATGACAGTGATGAATATTTTATCCAGATGAAGATGGCTCAGAACTGTCTTTATTTAAAAAAAATAGCTAATTCTAAATAACATGTAAATTCAATTCAGTAACCAATCCAAATGAGAAATGTGATTGTAATAAATACAACATCCTGCAAATTGACACCCAACGCACATGGCGTCTACATAAATACCAGTAGCACTTTTATACCTATTGAATCGTCTACACATATTATATCATTGGCAGCACACACTGGTTCATGGCGCACAGGCAACGAGGTAACTGCTTGTGAAAGTTTCAGTTTTCCTCCATTGTTCTGTTGTTTTGGTGCAGGCTTGTTCTCTGCTTCATCAATAAATATAGTAAATGGCTGGTTTTCTTGTCCAAAAACTTTAGCTTGTTTAGGATAAGCATTTTCATCATTTCCAACCTGCAGTAAAAAATAAGAAAAATTATTTATAAACTAGCCAGTTTTATAATAATCATTAAAAAAAGACATGTCTTGAATGCATGACAAATTTCATGGTTCAAAGTTGTAAGGCGAATGGATTCCCTTTGGAAAATAAACTGCATTTTCGGTTTTTCGAGTTTTTCATCTAAAAAAGATCATAAACATACCGAAATCTCAGTTGTTTACAGACACATGATCTAAAGTAAACATGACCACTTGGCCACCGATTGCTGTCCCTATATTGACAAATTTCGTTAAAAAACCAAGCCAAGATTATAATCATTATGCCGATAATAATGTCTTAATTTTAGTTAGCTCCATTTATAAAGTTCTACAGGATACCAAGAACTTATTGTGGATTATAATTGTCATGCAAGGCGCGTTAAATGTCAAATTAAAGTAACAATTCTAAAAATGCACCAGGAGCTCGTGTTAATTAAGCAACCAAGATACAAATTCGGGAGGAAAACGTGTACAATGACTTGAAATTATTTATCATTTTGTCGATTTGCATTGAGTAGCGTTAAATAATAATGTCTACACTTGAATGCGAACGACTTGGGTACCCAATGCTCGTTGCGCAGCAAGATGAACCATCTCGGACTTCGTTTCGCATAATCGTCTTTGTCCCTCAGTGAGAGATCATTTTCAGTGTTGGTGAATTAAACTTGCGAATAAAATGAAATTCTCAAGTTCTTCCTTTAGAAATACTACACAAATCACATTTGAACCGAAAAAAACTAACCAAAAAGGGAAAACACGTCAGTAGCGAGTCTTATGGAAGACGCAGAAAAAAGAGGGAACACGTACCTTTGCTGGCTTTGCTGCCCTTCTTGGCTGCACTCGGACTTGATTTGTAATAACTCCTAGGGCTGCTCGTTTTGGTGCATTATTTCGTGCTGCAACTCCAGCGTTTTCTACCCTCTTTCCACGTCTGGGTCCTTGGTTTTCTGCATTTTCGTCCTGGAATGAACTTGTGTACACGTAAGACATTGCAAAAAATAATGTTTAAGTTTCGGATTTGTCTCCGTTTCCTGTCTTAACAGACTACAATTGAACTTTTCCTCATGCACGATGAATGCAAAATGGTCTGCTTTTGTGTTCCTCTAATATTTTTTTGAAACTGAACTCAGCTGAGATGCAAGTCAAACTGAGGTCGAGTCATTGAATTCCCCGCGACGTCACACTTCAGCCAATGAAATCATAGCATTGATGGTCACATGATAAACAATATAATAACGAGGCGGTTCTTGTACTCTCGGACATTTTCCAATATACATACGATTAACGGAATGAAGTACCAAATCCATGAGTAGCGCCAAATTTAAACTTGTTTATGTTTTTTTCCCGTCGCCAGGTACAATGAAAAAACATATCAGAATGTGTAAATGTATATTTAAACAATGACTATAGTTTTTAAACAACAAATTGTTACTATTTTAACATAGACACATTTTCCACAAAGAGTAACAAAGAAGATGTGTTTTACGATGGGGGAAGTGGGGGGCTAGAGGCCATGAACAGGTTGACAATTTTGTATTTTTTCCAAAACAGCAGCAGAATCTCATCGAAGGGTAATACTATTAATACTATTAACAGCAAACAAGGTTTTTATTTTTATTAAGATAACAGTTAACAGCAATGTCAATTTTTAAGGAAATATATAATAGCTAATGGTTGAAAAACAGTTATAAGTTGCTTTATTTGAAAAAAAAACACGCCCGTAAAAATACCAATAACACATTAACAGAAAAGATCTTGCCCCCTCCCCTCTTCTACGATTGATTTAGAGAGTAAAAACTTTATCATGATTCATTGTTGTATTCATTATAATGAAATCACAAATAGCTGCTTGAAATGAATACAAGATTTCTGCTGCAGTTAAATGACATCGTGAAGAATGTAATGGTACACTAGACGAAATCTCGTTATGTCCTAACAATTGTAATTGGGAAGGGGGGTGAAAACAGTTTATCAGTCACCGTATTTAATTCAGATTTTAGCAACTGAGCACTTGTATTTTTAGTTGATATTTATGTATGATTATGAGGGGATGTGGCTTCACTGAAGATGTGTCTGGGTATTTTGTTTGTGTGTGATTTGTTTGTTGGTTTCTTTTTGTAATTTATGGGAATTTATTCAACCCCCCCCACTCCCCAGCCTATCTATAATTAAAAGTAATAGCTGTGTTTTTGTGTATATTACATCGGATCTGATTATACTACATAAGTATATAACAACATGCAGAATATTCCGCGGTTCACAGTAAACGTTATTCACGCAACTGAGAACACAGGTTTTACGATAAATAATTACATGGGTTTACTTAGTCATGCAAGCCGATTTATCGTTGTAATTAATTGTATTGTTGTATTAATTACCCTATTATTTAATTTAGGATAATTGGAGAAAACGGAAATCCAATGAGATTGTTTAACACGATTGTTACTAGCTGGTAGGCATTTTACTTATTACTGCGTTATCTTGACAGCTTGGTGTTAAGAATCAATTAACAAAATGTATATATACATAAATAATGCTTGTCGCGACATTGTCATTTACTCTTTTATTCCATTCGGTGATGTAAATATCACAAATTGAAAATAGTACATGGTCTTTTATTCTATATATTATATGCTAAAAGGGCGAAAGGGGTATTGGAGTACATTACCAAAGGCAGCTAAATTCTTACGAATTATATAGGTAATGAAGGTCTCAACCTCCTGTAAATTCTCTATTTAATATTGCTGTTTCCAATACCGAATATATATATATAGACGTATATATAAATATTTGATAATAACCCTGTATTTCTGATGATTCAGAAATCCGCTGGATATATATATTATATGGTTGTCACAATACTTAGACGTTTGTATATATATATATATATATATATATATATATATATATATATATATAACGGCAACTTCAAATTATTTGCTACCCTTGGGAATGACACAGAGAAATCATATATATATCCCCGGTTAGCGGACTGAGAAGCAACTATAAAAGTTTTGGGTTCATTTAAAATGAGAAAGTTTAAGATCAATATGTTATGATTGTTTACGTTATTTATTTATATTGACACTTAATGACTAAGGCCATTCGTTGGTCAGTCTGCATGTGTCTAGATTTATGACAAGAAACACCGTCATTTGTATCGTTGCATAATCTTCTAGACTTGTATATTATTATTTTTTGTTATGCTGTATCGTCATGTTTGTCGATTCGATACTAAATAAGTGTACTTGTTTAGCAGCATTCTTTTAGACTCTTTATATATATATATGATTTCTCTGTGTCATTCTCAAGGGTAGCAAATAATTTGAAGTTGCCGTTGACAACGTTGTTGTCGGTTTTTTATCTTTCTTTTCTGTTCTTTCTTTGGTAACAATTTTGTTTTTCGTTTTTTTTTGGGGTTAATTGCTTAACTTTACTACTATAATTTTTAAATGACCAAAATTTTGTGGTGACAATCCCCTTGATACGACATTAATTTGGTTTGGTTCTGAGGGATCGCTCGTTATCTTTCCTAAGGAGGTCACTGTATAGTATTTTGTGAATTGTCTTAACTGTATATGTCGTGAAAAGTGTTCAAATTTTATGAAAGAAAATTATAACCTCGCATTTTCAGTTGAGTTTTCCTCACACACAAAAATTTCCTACAAACATAGCATATTGTAGTTACATATTAGGTCTCGCAGTAAATTTGAAATAATATTTACATTTTTTTATGAATTCAGCATGTTCAGTTATTTATTTAAGGTATTGAACCGGAGAGAGGTAACTTAAAACTACCCTGACCAGTTTTCCTGTCTACATTTTGGGGGTGTCAACGCTCCAATAAAAACTGTAGCAATATATAGCTGAAAATTTGCTGACAGTAGTGGAAATCCTTTTGCCAAAACAAAATTGAATTTCTGTCTGAATTGTGGTGTTTGTGTTTGGATAATCTCCTCTTTATATAAACAAACCAATTATGTAGAGCCACGGCCCGACTCACTGCAGTAATAAATGATCTATGTAGAAACAAATATTTATTTATAAGCTATATCATGATATTATTCAATCTATCTTGTATTGAAGAGGATTAAGGCCGTCTTCGCCTTTTTCTACAATTTCTCTAGCTGTGTAATTGGTACATTTGATATTCAAACAATAATGAATAGTAGAGTGGATGAGATTATTATAAGTTTTATTTGTTCCTATTATTACTTGATTAAATTAATCTTAAAGTAAATTATTTGAAATTGAAAGCCTGTTTACTAAATTTTAAAAACATGTGAACACGATTTTTCTTGTACAGTAGAAACACTGTATGTTATATTCCAGATCTAACTTAGTAAATTGTTTTGAAGCCGATCATCACGAAATTTGTAATTATATAAAGCTGGAAACAGATCTATCAGGGTACTTCTGAAGCACGTTTAGAGAGTCAGTAGTGAAGTCAAAAGTGGGCATCGTGTGAACACAACAGACATAAAGTTACAGAACGAAATGATCAAAAATGGACGAATAATTGTTTGATTGAATGTTTCCTTAACATCCTGTGAGCAATATTTCATCTATATTCACGACGAGAACAAGTTTACGGTGATGCATAAACGTCCTCATTGTCACCACTGGGAAAAAGTAATGGGCGATCGAGAAAATTTTTTAAATTTCTACTGGAATAAGTAAGAAGAATTTGGGTCGGAATGGGGAATTTAGTCTTCGTAGCAATTTTATTAATTTACACAAGCATTTTTTTATCATGCAAGGAGCGTGACACTCTGATACAATGGTCGTAAGGATGACATCTCGCCAACGATAGGACTTCCCCTATCACTGAACCATGGGACTAGGCGGTTTTTTGGATCTAGAACTGTGAAACTTCCCTGTATGGTCAAAGTTATACACATTGTGCGAATACTTGAATATTATTGAAAAAAAATTCTTCGCGAATTCTGTTTATCATAAAGAAAACTATGGAATTATTAACCTTTTGATAAAAAGCCGGTAAATGAGTATTCTGATTAAGACTAATAAATGTGATTAATTTTAGTTGCGTTTACGGTTAAATAAACTACAGTTCACCGCTATATTGACAAATATGTGGTTTTGGAAAGTTGAAGTTTGTTCGTTTATTACTTCAATTAGGGGTAGTCCAAGTTGAAGTGTGTTAGTTTTATTACTTCAATCAGTGGCAGTCTACAGTATAGACTGTCACTGCTTCAATACATATACATGTAATCTTTGAATCCTAAGAACATTGTTTGCGATTATATTCTTATCAATAAGTACTACAAAATCTGTCAAAAGCTTACTTCCATTCTACCAAGTAACGTGTTCTGTGTATACCTGACTCCCACCAAAATCACCCCGGATGTGTTAACAAACTATTTTATCTCTTTGAACTGTAGGTTTATCTTAGTAATAGATGAATCTTTCTAACGCATAACCCGAATCAATTCTATATTAAAATATTATTAATTGTTTTTTTACTAATTTAGTTTTTCGACCGCTGGGTATGGGACTTGAACCTCAGACAGCCTAGGGAATAAGTTTTCTTTTCTCTATAAGGGATTCTAAAGGAGAAAACCGGTTGTATTTATCTTCTTGGGGCAGAATTAGGATTACCAACAGCAATAATCAATCTAATATAGAATTAAATAAAAAATATCTCAAAAAAGAATAAGCGTAGATTTTGAGACCCATATGAACCTGTTTCTTTACAGGCAACACTTACTTGATTATCTAGCAGTATTTTGTAAACGTTTTTTTCCTCGTCAGTTATTTCGTAGTCAGGGGTCTATATCCAAGTGAAATGGACATGCACGTTCTTAACACAACTTATATTAAAGGGTGATCGTTTGCTTTACTACATGGATATTTAGTTTAGATCTATCTTGGAATATCTTTTCTAATAATTAAAAAGGTTGACAGTGATGTTCATTAATAGCTGACAAGTGGTGTATGATACCTAACCACTATCATCAACACACCAACTCACACACTACAGTTATGGAAGCGGAAGGTTTGGCATGCCATAAAAATGGTTTACCCACCATTACTTTTGAAATGTCTGTTCTAAGTCAGGATCATTGCTGAAGTTGCTAATTTTTGTTTTTTGGATCTGGAGTTTGTCGGTTTCTTGGCCTTTGTTTTGTGGATTGCATTTTTGACAGTTTGCTTGGTGCTCGATATTCTGTTATTACCTTCATTTACGAAATAGCAACTCAAATTATTATTAACAAAGGAAAGAAATGCCGATATCTCAATTAAAACTATTAGACAGGGATATCTTGATACAAAAGATCACAATGAAAATGTTTTATTGTTGATTCTTCAGAAATGATATACTTATCTAGTTTAGCTTTTGTCCCCAAAGTATAATCAATTTCTTTCGTTCGTTCGTTCGCGTTCGTCCGTTCGTCCGCCCGTCCCTTGTTTAATTTTTCCTTCAGTTCAGAGCGCACTCAATCGGTTGTAGAAAATGACAGGTCTTAAAACACATTGCATTTCATTTTCACAAGTATTCGAATATTTCAAAACATTTATGTTAATGTTTATCGTTTTATGTGTCACCAAAAAGAATGGACAACATAGAGACTGCATTTCATCTGGAAGCTTACGCGTACTAAATGCATGGTAAATAAGATTACCGGTAGTAAAGGTTAGCTTCGGATTGACTGACTATCATATTCTACAAGTAATGCATGATTTTTGCGATCAAAGGCTGGCATTTCATTTCTAATAAAAACTGGTGGGGGGCCTCGGCCGAGTGGTTAAGGTAGTTCGTCTGCTATTAATCACGTGGTTTGTCAACACTGAGATTGCGGGTTCGAGTCTCACTGCGGGCAGGGTGCGCTCGACTCCAATCTTAATTGACAATGATTGCTAGTTTTCATACAAACGTCGGGGGTTTTTCTCCGGTACTCCGGCTTCCTCCCCCGATAAAAATTGGACAAAAAGAAACCAATTTAATGAAAACGAGACGTCTCTTACATGCCAAACGATTCATTTGTAAATCATATATATACTCGATTTAATATGATTATAAAGCTATGGTTTTGTTTGTTTGAATGGTGTTTTAATGCCACTTTCAGCAATTTTTCAGCTATTTCATGGCGTCCAGTTTTTATTGGGGGAGGAAGCCGGAGCACCCGGAGAGAACCCCCGACCTGCGGTAGGAAAACTGGCAATCCTTGACAATTAAGATTGAAGTCGAGTACACCTGCAGTGAGAATCGAACCCGCAATCTCAGTGTTGACAGACCACGTGATTAATAGTAGACGAACTACCTTGACCACTCGTCCACCGAGCCCCCGCTATGGTTTTGTGTGGAGCGAATCCATTTGTGTTTTGGGGTAATTGGTCATGCTCTGTACCTAATTTCGTTAATTGTCATCTATAAAGGGAACGCATAGCCAAATGCAAATTATGTATTTTACAAGTTGTAATGAAATGGTCAAATAAATCATTAATTTTTTTCAGGTAAGTTTTAAGTAACTTTAAAGGTCTTTTCATTTTGGTTTGGCTCTGTGCCCCATGAGCACGGTAACTCTCTAAAAGAGATGTTTTCAACTTTAAAGGTTTGTTCATTGTATTTGGCTTCTTGCCAAATGAACACGGTGACTAAAAGTTCACACCGAGTCTATCGCTTAGAGATGTGGTCAACTTTTTTCATGTAAACTTTGTGGTTAACTGAACCGCTTCGTTAAAGTGTATAAAAGGACGATGTTTAAAGAATGAATTCACCATAACGTTAAAATACTACCACGCCAAATTTGAAACCTGCTACTGGAAATATCGTCAGCGGCCGTCTCCAGACCAGAGTATCCCAAAGTGAGATTGCACGAACAGAAAACATAAACCAGAGCACAATATCCAGGCCATGAACCAGATTTAGCACCACTGACTGAGGTCAAGATCGCTACATCCGGGCCTTTCACATTCGGAATCGAACCATTGCCGCAACAACCACTGCAGTCGAAATACCTGCATTGAAAAGAATCATCATTGTTTCTGGTGACGTTAAGTTGCTCATCAAGTTAGAAATCTTGTGTTGTTAAGAACTAAGAATTTAAAGACATACAATGCACTACAGTGATACATCTTAATATAATCTGTACAAAATTTGTATCTGTTGAGCGAGTTATTGAGTTCAATGCCTTTAAAACAAAATAAAATGGCTTCCGTATATTAGCATAGTTAACAAGGAACTGTGGATAAGAAATTCACTTAACCGGTAGAATATTTAATTATTTTTATTTATACAATAGTTTCAAAATTATTCAGATATTGCGCACCAGTTTACGGTTTAAACCCTTGTATCCCTTGCGGGACATAGGTCGTCAACAAGGGATTTAAATTTTCCTCTGTCTTGGGCTAGCTTTTCGATTTGTTCCCATGTATTACCAAGTTGGTGCCATTCTCTTCTGTCGACCTCCGCCAAGAGTTTTTTTGGTCTATATATTGCGCAGCCTCAGTTCAACTAAAATTTGAACACATTTTGCCAAGTTGATTAGCAGCGATGTTTTACAAAGATGTGATCCCCCATTTGTCCAATTAGCTATGGAGACCTCACAATGTACGAATTCAGTATAGATTTTAGTGACAAACTGGTCTCCCAAGTTATGCCGCAAATAAAGTCAATGAAATGAAAAGTCCAATCTTATCAACTGAGACAGCATATGTGTATACATTTAATCACGAACAATAGTAATATTCATTTAAATACTATTAATAATAAGAACGAAATAGACAATGCCCTGGCTGATTCTATACACAATAGTTTTTGTCATTTAAATTGTAAACATGGATAGTAGTCAATGACATGTAAGTATTATGCTTAAATATATGGAACTTTGGAGAAAGTCGTGTGATTGTTTAAATATAGCAAAGGTTATTCCCAAAAGATTGTGAAATTCCAAACCTTTTTGCTGAACACAAATTGGAAAAATCTGAAAATAATGAAATAACACAAAAGGTAAAGTACATGACGTATATTTTTTGTGCATTTTAATGAATTCATTTCAGCTTTAATGGACTGTATCTTGTTAAAAAAGCAAAAGTAGAAGTTCTGATAGGACAAATTCCCCACTGAAGTCTCCAGAGATATTGTACATTTGGATTACATACTATTACAGTCTACCGTAAATGACAATTCAGTGAACAAAAGGCCCTATCTTATTTAAATAAAATAATTTATTACAAATTATAAGGGTGGGATCAATCTTTTAACAATATTTACAGATCAACCCAAACAGGTATTTAAAAAGGAAACTGCGCAAAAAATGCAAAATTGATATGTTATTCTTCAAAATAAAGAGAAACACTTTTGCTTCTTGATGTTTTATTATATTTTCTATGGTTAAGTTTCTACATTGAATTTACCGTGTAAAAAGTGCACTTATGGAGGTCCGCCATCTTGTCACCATATCTCGTCACTAGATAGCGATACAAGTATTAGCTTTCCTAAAAAGCTAGCCGTCTCTAAGCTTTATTTTTCGTGGACAAAAATACGTACTGTTTTTTAATGTTATTATGTATTGTTATTATTAACTTCACTTCATTATAAGTACACAATGTTTAGATAGCCAAATCAGGCAACCGCAAAATATAGGTCAGAGTAAGCATATGAAGCATGAACTATGCTAAGCATCTCTAGATGCATCATTCTACGCGGTAAGATAGTTGATGTGAACCTTGTCAGTAAGCAGGAAAAGATTAAAATTGTTCTCCTTTTCTCACTTGTTTTTCCGTTTTTCTCCGTTTAAGTTTTATGATACACATTTTATGATAAACATACACAAATCAATTCGACTTTCCTTTTAAAACAGTTAAATTCCCATTAAGTTGCATATTTTTTTCTTTTTTTATCGTAACCGATTCGTGATCGCTCGGCTTTTCTCGAGTGGCAACGAACGGCGGTCGGCCTATTATTATTGCTACCGTGCTATGCAGGGTTTTCATCACTTACTTAGCTCTGCTTATTTGTTGAGTATTTTAAGTTTGGTTTGGACTAGCAGGAATGATATATGGGCTTGAGATAATGAAATGTAAGCAATATGAAATAGAACAACTAGAAAAGATGCAGCGGAAAATCTTGAGGCCTTCCAAACAAAACCTCAAATACTGCAGTTTACCTATTCGTTGGTGCAATTCCAATACAGATGTATATAGATCTTAATAATATACTGTCACTCCTTAAGAATATAATCAGATGCCCATCATCAGCAGAGTATAATATCTTAATTAGACAACATTGCTTCAATAGAAATAGCAACGAACTTTTTACAGAAAGGGCTGAACTAGTTTTAGAGAAATATGGAATGGAGACAATACATGAACCAATGAAAAACCCTAGATCAAAAAAGGCGTGGAAAAAAGAAGTAAGGAAGGCACAAAAATTATACTGGTCTCAACAATGTGAGGAAGCTATAGCTAAGAAGTCAACCCTTTAATACCTCCAATTACAGAAAAACACGATGTCACAATCACATAATATTTGGGAAGGCGCAGAAAATATTCTAGAAATTAGTTTATTGTACTATTGTTTATCTAGAAGCTTCTGGAATTTACATGTCACTATTATTAGATAAGAAAGATTTAGATAATTATAGAAGAACTTTCTACAATATTCTTTATAAAATAGTATATAAGACATGGCTGTAACATTTATAGTTTTTAAGTTCAAGTAATAGTTGTAAGATTAGACAGTGCCAATAGCAGTTATCCAATGTGGTATTGTTGAAAGTGAAAGTAACTGTATATATTGTAAATAGAAGTTTGCAGTTAATAAAAGTTAGAAACCTGATTCCGTGCTAGTTTGGATTTCGCCACAAGATCAGCTTGTAACTCAAACATACCTGTTTAATACAACAAGAAAATAGTATGGAGATAGTTATATCAAAACTATATGCTGCCTATATGCGGAGATGAGCCAGATGATCTACAACATTTTATTCTCAAGTGTCCAAAGCTGGAAAACGTTCGGAGAAGGCATCTCCGACATATCAAAAGCTACCTAGATAACCTCAGAAACGATGTTTACCAAGAGTTTGTCACCCAAAACAACCTACTTCAACTCATACTGGACTGTACAAACCAACAGATGCCGTATATCAGTAAGCTGAAAAAACAAGGTTATATAGAGCTGGAGGAACTAACCAGGAGCATGTGCTATAACCTACATGTGGAAAGGATGAGACAGTTAAAGGAGGGGGGGGCAGGATTCTATAAATATATAAACTATGTATACTCCGATGCTTTTAGGGTTTTTAATAGAAAAAATGCAATAGTGATGATACCCTTCTTGTATATATATCTATGAATTTTATTTTGACTCCACGCTTGACCAAGTGCATCTTATCGTTTAACTCAAGCATCGTGTTTTAGCAGCTTTTATAGTTTTAGAAACCGCTATACATGCCCTTTTTGATATCAGAAAGTAAAATTTTAGATTAACAATATTTAAACATTTTAGTGCATTTATGACTAGTGCCTGATATTTTACGTATAATGCTGCTTCTTGCCTTTTAGTGCTTTTAGTGCTTTTACGATAAAGTAGTAATTGTAGACTGAGTTTAATAACTCTACATTTAAATAACTTATATGTGGATGCCTAACTGTATTATAACCCATACACTGTACATAAATGTTCACCTGATTCCGTCAACTATTCGTATTCTCACTGTGACTATATGCACCATACACATGCAATAATGTGCACCACATATATGTATCCAGAGGATAGAGTGCGCCGACTAACGGCGGTAGTTACCCGAACAAGACAAGACAATTGACCAATCGGCAGCTGTCTCCCGATTTAGCCTATTATGATTGCTACCGCCCCGTAATTATGCCGGGTTTTCATCCCTAACTTAGCTCTGCTTATTTGTTTTCCAATCGGCAACTATCTCCCGATTTAGCAGCCAATCAAGACACAGCATTGTTTATCTGTTATCCTTGAGATACGACTGGTTTCCGCTGTTTAGCTTTTGATTATTTATCCCGTCTCGCATGCGAGACGGGAACTAGAGATCACTTGACATCCAAATACCTGAAAGTTGCCGTGTGATAATAAAGCGAAACGGTCAATAATAGAAGCTTGTACTATAAGACAAGGTTCTGGCAAGATTACGTTTCGTTTTCCGTATTTAAGAAAAAAAACCCGACTTGTGTAACAAGTAGTTCCCTAGTTTAAAGACTTCTACTTTAGACTATGACCACAGCAGCAACATATGATTTTTCATTTTTCCTCGGTGGCCGAGTGGTTAAGTTAGATCGTCTACTATTGATCACTGAGGTTGCGGGTTCGAGTCTCACTGCGGGCAGGGTGTACTTGACTCCAATCTTAATTTACAAGGATTGCCAGTTTTCCTACCGAAGGTCGGGGATTCTCTCCGGGAATTCCGGCTTCCTCCCCCCCAAAAAATTGGACGCCATGATAAATCTGAAAATTTGCTGAAAGTGGCGTTAAAGATCATTCAAACAAACACAACAAAATATTTATTGTCTGTGTGCGTAACACAGTTCAAAAATTTTACGTGTGTATATTTGTGTCAACGTGTCAGTTTTACGCTTCCTGTAACCTGGCATCTAAAGGTGTTCGAAATCTTATATACATCATGTGTTCTCACATTTCGGTGTGTTCAAATCATACCTGTCATTGGCAGGAGAGGGACGTGCCGTTTTAATTACAACATAACCTGCTGAGTCAGACAGAAGTTTTGGTTAAATCATAGACATATACTGTAAATTCGGAAATTATTGCGTGCATTTATTATTGCGATTCTGGGACCCTCTAAACAAATGCGAGTTCATATTTTTGCGATCGGCTGAGGTAGCAAAAAATTCAATGACGAATGAATTATTCCTCAGAAATTGTCAGGTTGTCGTTTAATGTTGTTGTCTGTAAAAAAATCGCTCTACATCAAACAGAATACAATTTTTAATTTTTTTAAAAGTGATTTGCCTCTGTTGAAGATCAGACCACTAGTTACGTGTCTTTAATAATAAAATGATTTGCGTGTATATTGAGGTTCAGCGTAGGTACTAAAACGGTTATTTGTTTACATCAAAAAGAAATCAATTGTGTTGTGTACAATTAATTATCGTGTTCAAATTAAATGGCTATGGTAAGGCTTTACAGATGGTGTACATGTCTGTATGCACGATAGTACCAATAACACATTAACAGAAAAGATCTTGACCCCCCCCCCTCCTTCTACGATTGATTTAGAGAGTAAAATTAACTTTATCATGATACATTGTTGTATTCATTATAATGAAATCACAAATAGCTGCTTGAAATGAATACAAGATTTCTGCTGCAGTAAATGACATCGTGAAGAATGTAATGGTACACTAGACGAAATCTCGTAATGTCCTTACAATTGTAATTGGGGAGGGGGGTGAAAACGGGTCCGTCTAAATACTGCTTAGCCCGGGCTAAGTGCACTTAGCCCTAGATATGCACCTAGCCCATGAAGGAATGAATTATTTGTTAATTTTTTAATGCTGATATATTTATTTGAAGATGACAAGGCACCTGTCCAATTTTGGTGAGTTTTCATAAAATGGTTATTGAAAAAATAGCATATAAATATTTTCATTGGACACGTGCCATTAATCATAAAACTAGTCAACCGTTAAAGATTATCACACTTATCTAATTAGGGCAGGTAATGTACACAAAACAATATACATGTTAATCTTTAATTATTTATCAGTTAAAATAACATTAATAATAATTCAAGCCATTTAGAAAAAAATAACACATACAATGTTTCAAAAAATGTACTGTCTAAAATACAAATATATACAGAAAATGTTCCAAGAAATGTACAGTGTATAATACAAATATATACAGGCAATGTTTAATGAAAAATACAGCATAACACAATATTTAAAATCTTGGTTTTGTCCTACAATTTTTTGGTCTACATCTCTGGTAGGGTTTTGTGGCTATTCTTTTTGTTTTTGGGATTTCAAAATTTTTGTACGAAGATTTTATGGTTTCTTCTTTGTTATTAGCGTCTTTTAAAAGTTTGGATAACATATTTTCTTGCTGCGTAGATGATTTAGAATTCCAGCTTTGATAGGAGAGTAAATGCCTTCTGTATTGTCCAAAAAGCTCAAAATTGCCAGCACCATATAAAGAGCGTTTCAAATCTGCGAACTGTACCCTCACAATATTGTGCAGATCTTGTATCAGTTCCGGTATAAGTTTGGGCTTCCAGCCAGTTGCCTGTTTAAAGACATGGTTCATGGATTCACAATTATTGTTAGTCCATAAGCGGTCCTGTTTAAGCTGTCTCATAGGAATAATCACATGCTGGCGTATTCGATTTATAAGATGTCCTTGAAAATATGGGTCGAATTGTGGGAAGTTATTACTTATATTAAAATAATAAGTGCTAAATTGGCAAGAAAACATTTCTATTGAAGTAAATTTTGGGTTTATTAAACATTTATTTGTTTCCTTCAAAATTATTTATAATAGAGTCTGGTTGAACAGTTAAAGATAACTAACAAATAATTATATCAATTAACCTGTTTATTGTGTCACGAGTGGCTTCCCGCCGCGCTTGGAGATTGTATTGTTATGGCGCGTGCGAATAAAATGTTAGATATCTCGCTTATTTTTAAAGATTTCTTTTTAAAAATAATAATTATACATGAACATATCAATATCTTTCATATGATATGTTAAAAAACGTAAAAAATATACGTTTTGATAGGCTAGGTGCATAATTGGGGCTAAGTGCACTTAGCCCGGGCTAAGCAGTATTTAGACGGACCGGGTGAAAACAGTTTATCAGTCACCGTATTTAATTCAGATTTTAGCAACTGAGCACTTGTATTTTTAGTTGATATTTATGTATGATTATGAGGGGATGTGGCTTCACTGAAGATGTGTCTGGGTATTTTGTTTGTGTGTGTGTGTGTTTGTGTTTGTTGGTTTCTTTTTGTAATTTATGGGAATTTTATTCAACCCCCCCCCCACTCCCCAGCCTATCTATAATTAAATGTAATAGCTGTGTTTTTTGTGTATATTACATCGGATCTGATAATACTACATAAGTATATAACAGCATGCAGAATATTCCGCGGTTCACAGTAAACGTTATTCACGCAACTGAGAACACAGGTTTTACGATAAATAATTACATGGGTTTACTTAGTCATGCAAGCCGATTTATCGTTGTAATTAATTGTATTGTTGTATTAATTACCCTATTATTTAATTTAGGATAATTGGAGAAAACGGAAATCCAATGAGATTGTTTAACACGATTGTTACTAGCTGGTAGGCATTTTACTTATTACTGCGTTATCTTGACAGCTTGGTGTTAAGAATAAATTAACAAAATGTATATATACATAGATCTATTTGCCGCAACACTATCATTTTTTTTTATTCCATTCGGTGACGTAAATATCACACAAATTTAAAATTATCGTAAACGGGTTTTTTTTCTGTATGAGTATCTATAAAGAGGACAAAAGGGTAGTGGAGTACAATACCATAGCCAGCAAAATTCTTACGAATAATATGGTTGTAAAGGTCTCAATTAACCTCCCTTCCATCATTTCATATCGCTGTTTCAATTTCCGCTGATATACATATGATCTCTCTGTGTCATTCCCAAAGGTTGCAAAGAATTTAAATTTGCCGTTGACAACGTTTTTTTTTTGTTTGTTTTTAAGTATACTACTATAATTTTTCAATGACGATATTTTGTGGTGACACTCCTCTCGATACGACATTAATTTGGTTAGGAGAGATTTTTCCTTAGGGGTCACTGTATAGTATGTTGTGAATTGTCTTAACTATCTGTCCTGAATAGTGTTCAAACTTCATGAACATTATTTATATTTCTATTTATTTTATGAAAATTATAACCGCGCATATCGAAACGTTGTCTGTCGAGTTTTTCTCTGAAAAAAAAGGTTATAAATTTCCGATAATCATAGAACATTGTAATTATATATTGGGTCTCGCGGTGAATTAGAACATTAATTATAAATTTATGCATATTTTTTATATGAATTCAGCATGTTCGGTTGAACCGAAGAGAGGTAACATTAAAACTACCCTGACCAGTTTTCATGCCTACGTTTTGGGGATGTCAATCCCCACCCTCCAATAAAAACTGCATGTTGCTGCAAACTTGCTGACAGAAGCGTGAAAGTTTTTCCAGACTTTCTCTCTTCTATTGATTAATTGAATTCAGGTGTTTGTGTTTGGATTATGTCCTCTTTAATATAAACAAACCAATACTTGATGTATAGCCGCTGAAGTAATAAATGATCTATGTAGAAACAAATATGAATTTAATGATATTAACCTAGATTATCCAATATGTCTTGTATTGGAGAGGATTTAGGCAGACTTCGCCTTTTCTACAATTTCTCTAGCTGTATAATTAGTAGATTTGATATTCAAACAATAATGAATGGAAGAGTGGATGAGATTATTTCAAGTTATATTTGTTCATATTATTACTTGATTAAATTAATCTGAAAGTAATTATTTGAAATTTAAAGTGTGTTTACTAAATTTTGAAAACACGTGAACACGTTTTTCCAGTACAATAGATATCGGAGTACTTCTTTAGCACTGAAGTCGCACAGTGCATGGGAATTGTGTGACCTTGTATACAGTTACAAACCGACAATACCAATATGATTGATTTATTGATTGAATGAATGTTTCTTAACGTCCAGCAGGCACTTTCATGACTGTTTTGGACGGGAACAAGTTTCCAAATTTTACGATAGAGCACGAATAGACATTGTCACCAGGGTGGTTTAAGCCTGGTATCTGTGTATATCAAGCCAACCCGCTTGAACGTAAGATAGAGAAAAACTCCATCGGCTCAGTTAATCTGACTGGCTTTATATTTACAGCTTGCTAGAACGCAAACAGCCTTCCTGTTAAACAAATAATAAACCATCCGGCAAATGTGAACTTACAAGACAATGTTTCTAACTGCCACTGGAAAATCTAATGATTAATAGGTAGAGATGGATAATTTAGTCTTTTGTAGCAGCTTGTCGAAATCTACAGAAGGGGATTATGGCACTCTACAAACACGTAACCAACAATGGATCGCGGTCAGGCTTTCAGTATTATAACTATAGAACGAATAATCGTACCCCGAAAAATTGCGTCTTGCATCTTGGGAAATCGTCGTATGTAAATTACTGGATTCTTACTACGGAATGGTTGTTACAGTATGCAAATTGACACGTTTTTACTAAAATTAGGTCACATTATCCATATAGGGCAACATGATCAACATAGCATTTTCCATTATTATGTTTGAATTTTGTATAAATAGATCGAAGTTAGATTTTTTTATTTGCTACATTACGAGTAATGGGACTAAATTCTGCCGTTAATCCGTTAATCCGACAAATCACTCGACTCCAATCTTAATTGACAAGGATTGCCAGTTTTCCTACCGCAGGTCGGGGGTTCTCTCTGGGAACTCCGGCTTCCTCCCCCAATAAAAACTGGACGCCATGAAATAGCTGAAAAATTGCTGAAAGTGGCGTTAAAACACCATTCAAACAAACAAAAAATAATCCGACAAATCACAAAACTAACATCGGATTATAACGGCACGGTAAAATTCGGCCTATATTATAACATGAAAATCGTCCAACGTCAGGACCTCCTGGAGACACTTGGCAGTTCTGTGAGTTGAACATTCGGAACCATCCCAGTAGTGTTCCAGTTGTATAAATATTGTGAATACTTGAATGCAAGCTAATGAGGGTTATTCTATTATTTGGTTTTGTTTTTCAATAATAGAAGATTTTATTTGGAATTATTTACTTTTTGAGTTAAAAATTGTTAAATGATAAATTGAGATTAAGTCTTATACACGTGTTTTTATTTACGAAATATATAACTGCAGTTCATCGAAGTATATATCATGGGTGTTTGAAGATATGAAATTTGTTGTTCAACAGATATACGTCTTGAATACATGTAATCTGTTAAATATTTTTAAAATACTCAGAATATAGTTTGCGACTTCCTTCATAAATAAGAACCACAAAATCTACCCATTTGATAGGTCGAAAACGCTCTCTAAACTTTGCCAAAACTATAGAAAAAATGATGAAAGAATGGAATTGTTTACATGATCTTTTTTGCACAACAAAGTTTGATCTTCAGGCTTAACTATTTATAGCATACATAAAGAACATTTCAGTTGGTTTGATGAATGCAACGCTCATAATGGTAACGTAAATTGAACCCAAAAAAATCACGAGGGGTATGTACTCATTTACTCATAGACTGGGCCTTTATATTCGATTATTTTTTACCGGACTTAGCGAGTAGAAAATAAGAATATAAAGGCCCAACCTCAGTGTAAATGAGTACAACATAATATCAGAATGAATTAGTCTAATATAACAAAAGCCTGTGTTTTTCCATTCAAGCGGGACCTATAGGTCATGATTTTCTAGCGGCCATTTTCATGATGAAAAATCTTTTGTCTAAAAATCTTTCTAGGTTTGCATTGCGCGATGGACAAAATACACGTTAACAGAACATTTCTTTAAAATTTTACCATTAAGTACCGTCAATAAATCTTATTTCAACGATTTGTTTTTTCGGAAGCTGTATACGGTATTGTTCCAGTGTTCGAACCCCATGATTGCCAAGCCAATAAGTGATGTTCTGTCACGAGTGGTTGTAAGCGAGGAACCTATATGTATTTTTTAGATTGAGGTTGGGAAGTGGAGGCATGAAAAAAAAATTTAACTAAAATGCACTACCAATATTTTTAGTGAAACAAAATAAATGATAACCCATGGCTTTAAAACACAGGGATAAATTGTATGCTAAAATATCTTAAAATAATAAAAGGCTTAAATTGTGAGATAAATAAGAAACTATGTCCTTCAAGACAAGATTGAAGGTTTCATTATCTAGTGGTTTTTTTGCAGTATTTTGGTTTGTTCTCGGTTATTAAGTAGTTATATAATAATTATTTTGTTTCAAAAGCAATACAGCTTATACAATATACAGAATACAGAAAGCAATACAGCTTAAACAATAAACAGCTTATACAATATACAGAATACAGAAATCAATACAGCTTATACAATATACAGAAAGCAATACAGCTTATACAATATACAGAAAGCAATACAGCTTATACAATATACAGAAATCAATACAGCTTATACAATATACAGAAAGCAATACAGCTTATACAATATACAGAAAGCAATACAGCTTATACAATATACAGAAAGCAATACAGCTTATACAATATACAGAAAGCAATACAGCTTATACAATATACAGAAAGCAATACAGCTTATACAATATACAGAAAGCAATACAGCTTTATATACAGAATACAGAAAGCAATACAGCTTATACAATATACAGAAAGCAATACAGCTTATACAATATACAGAAAGCAATACAGCTTATACAATATACAGAAAGCAATACAGCTTTATATACAGAATACAGAAAGCAATACAGCTTATACAATATACAGAAAGCAATACAGCTTATACAATATACAGAAAGCAATACAGCTTATACAATATACAGAAAGCAATACAGCTTATACAATATACAGAAAGCAATACAGCTTTATATACAGAATACAGATAGCAATACAGCTTTATATACAGAATACAGATAGCAATACAGCTTATACAATATACAGAAAGCAATACAGCTTATACAATATACAGAAAGCAATACAGCTTATACAATATACAGAAAGCAATACAGCTTATATAATATACAGAAAGCAATACAGCTTATACAATATACAGAAAGCAATACAGCTTATACAATATACAGATAGCAATACAGCTTATACAATATACATAAAGCAATACAGCTTATACAATATACAGAAAGCAATACAGCTTATACAATATACAGAAAGCAATACAGCTTTATATACAGAATACAGAAAGCAATACAGCTTATACAATATACAGAAATCAATACAGCTTATACAATATACAGAAAGCAATACAGCTTATACAATATACAGAAAGCAATACAGCTTATACAATATACAGAAAGCAATACAGCTTATACAATATACAGAAAGCAATACAGCTTATACAATATACAGAAAGCAATACAGCTTATACAATATACAGAAAGCAATACAGCTTATACAATATACAGAAAGCAATACAGCTTATACAATATACAGAAAGCAATACAGCTTATACAATATACAGAAAGCAATACAGCTTATACAAAATACAGAAAGCAATACAGCTTATACAATATACAGAATGCAATACAGCTTTATATACAGAATACAGATAGCAAGACAGCTTATACAATATACAGAAAGCAATACAGCTTATACAATATACAGAAAGCAATACAGCTTTATATACAGAATACAGAAAGCAATACAGCTTATACAATATACAGAAAGCAATACAGCTTTATATACAAAATACAGATAGCAATACAGCTTATACAATAAACAGAAAGTTTCAATTTTTGTAATCAGCGCATTACAACAACAGTATAATGTACAGTAACCCCTAATATGAAGTTATATTATGTAGTATGTGAAGGCATGTACAGCTTTAATAACAATAACTTTACAATTCCCAAGTTTTGCGGCAAGATATTTATAGTTGTTACACTCTAATGTAAAACAAAACTCGTAATCTATACAGCATTTGTATTAAACATATTACATCTTTTATTTACTATAATATTATAATATCTACTGGTTTCAACTTGCAGATTATGTGCACAAATTTTATATCTTCATATATTTAAGATTCGTCAAAGAATTGACAGGTTTATCTATCTAAATAAAATTTTAAAGTATACAAATATTTATACAATTGGCACTTTCGTGAAGAATTAACAACTAGTTTACATCACTACGAAAATCACATCATCATTTCTTTTATTTTGGGCAAAAACAATTCCTCATTCTTCACCTCTTGGTCAAACCTTAAATAGCTGAACCCATATTTGAACAAGATATTTTTCAGGTTTATGTTGGACCAATTATTTTTATTGTTTGGTTTTAAACAACTGTATTCAAACAATTGCTCGTACAAACTTTTAAGTGTACAATTTTTTGCCTTCGATATCTTAATCCAATATTTCACCATTCATACAATAATCTTGGTCTCCGAATAGAAAATATCACAAATCATAAATCAAACATTCACAGTATTAATCATATTTTGCAGGTCACTAATGCTTTCGCTGAATAAAACCATATCATTTGCGTACATTAATAAGTCCAAATTTAGTTCATAAGGAATACAATCATTTTTGTCAACTCCATGTCATTAACATATAATGAATATAAAATGGGAGGCAATGATTAACCTTGCATAAGCCCCAAAGTATAATCAGAATATTTACCATAATGTTTTACAAATGATTTTAATTTGTTGTGCATGAATTGAATAACCTTTAAATGTTTATTCGTTGTACCGTTTCTTATGAGCTTTTGCCATAACATACTATGATTTACGCTGTCAAAAGTGGTAATTTAGTCAATAATGCAACAATATAAATGTTTATCTTTCTGCCAAGAACAAGTTATTAAGGAATGAAGAGCGAAGATTGCATCATTGGTACCAAAACGAGGTCGAAATCCGAACTTAGCGTCTGAAAGATAGCTGATTTGTTCACTCCATTGAAAGTCTAGCGTTAATCATTGAAGTAAACAGTTTTCCTACGGGCGAAACCAATGAAAGTCCGCAGTAAATTTTAAATACTGGTATAAAAATGCACACAGTACTGGGACATGTTCAGTATACAATATATATTATTGTAAATTATACATAAAACAGGCACTTTTTTTATTGCAAGATATTTAATATTTATTATTTATTATTTATATTGTCAAAGCCTGGGGATTTATCTCGCTTAATTCCATCACAGACGTGGTGAATTGGACATCTAATTCTTCGAAGACACGGTCGATATCAGCGTTTCTTGTTTCATTAACATTGTCAATGTTCATAGGGGATTTAACGTGATTTAACGTGATTTTGAAATTGTTCTGGGGTTAAATTATGTATGGTAGTTTTGTGGATCTTTATATTTTCAATAAAATTTCTATGGATTGTTCCTGCGTAATGAGTTAATTGCCCTGTTTGTTTTTATATTGTTTATAAAAGGTGAAATAATACATGCTTGTTGCAGGCCTGTTTTTTTAGCTTTTCCACATGGCTATTCAAATTTTGTCCATATTAAGATATCTTTTGTATTAAACAGGTTCATAAAGATCTTCATAATTGGCTATAATCTTCATGGGTATAGTACCCATTTTCGAAGATCAGTTTCCAATGACAACAAAATCATGTATATATTATAATTAGAAATTTCAGAAAATTATGTTTGGAAAAATTGTTGCATTTCAAATAAATAATTGTGCAAATATATACAAACTTAAAAAGGTTTCTTTCGGTCATTGTACATTGTTACCTGTAAATGTATTTTGTACCCACAGAGGATTTCTGTTTTTAAAATGTGGATCTTAATTAAATCGATTTATTGCAGGCAGTTTAATATTTAACAATATTAAAACAAACAAATTTTTAAAATAGCTATAAAAAATAGCTAAAAAACAGCTTCTGTAACATGGATATAAAATGCTTCAATGCGTCGTAAAAGTATTATAATACCAACAAACATCTACAATACTAGAATAATTCGGCGGCGAATCGATGCTTTGCTTCAAAGTTTTTCTTGTTTTTGTTTGTTTTTTTATTCTTTAGCATGGTTAAACTATCAATTTACTATATTCTTTAATCGTTATTGACAGAAAAGACGAGGAAAGGTCAATGATGTTTGACCTCAAATGGCAGGCAATTTTTACTGGACACGACTTAATAGACAATAGATTACAATTCATCGGTATTCATATGATACACAAAAGTCACATTATATCCATAATCTTAGATTGTGTACGTACAGCTCAACATGTAATACTGTATCTCAAAATATCTATAATCGTGAATTGAAGTAAAAATATTCTTGAAAAATCGAATTTTTCTTACCCATGGTCTAAAATAACGATCAGATAACCTTAGGATATCCGACGCAACCTACGGTTTTAACTCATGAACTTCAAAGTTTCTTAGTAAGACGGTTAAATATATATGTTAAAATATTGTATCTGTTCGTAAACCTGAATTCGAGTTAAATAAGTTTTGAAAAATTCTATTTTATCGATATGACTGTAATGACAAGGTTTTAAAGCCGATCTTTATAGACCTAAAGAATGAATGACCATTTCATGCACAAAATAACAATATTGTATCTTATCAACTAGTAACACACATTTTTTGCGCTAAATTGCATTAGACTTCTCTTCATCAAAGTTAGGGCCTAAATGACTGATTGGATACTATTGATCGCGCGCCTGTCAACACTGAGGTTGCGTGTTTCGCGACTTACTGCGGATAGGGTCTGCTTGACTCCATCTCAGTTGACAAGGAATGTCGGCTTTCACCTGGTACTTCGGCTTCCTCCCAATAAAAACCGGACACCATGCATAGCTGAAAAATTGCTGAAAACCCCAAATCTCTATATAGTTAATTATATTTTCAACTTAATTTTAGTAAACAATGTGTTATTAACAATGCTTGTTCAACAGTTCAACAATTTTTTATACTTAACAGTTTTAAAATTGATTTACAAAAAAATTATGTAATAAATGAAATAAACATGCATGAACATGTGTACTAAAAGAGAACAAGTACATTCATTCATTCATTCATTCATTCATTCATTCATTCATTCATTCATTCATTCATTCATTCATTCATTCATTCATTCATTCATTCATTCATTCATTCATTCATTCATTCATTCATTCATTCAAAGAGTATTTTACACATTTTATGAATGAACCTTTATTATATCACGTGATAGTTTAATTCCTAGGCATGCTCGACCAGATGCTCTATTGTTTAAGAGTTTATTGTAAACAGTTTATGAATGGACCTCAAATATATCACGTAATAGGTGAACTCAAAGGCCAACTCGACCTGATGCTTTATTGTTTGAGAGTTCATTGCACGAGTATTTACACTTTATATAAAAGAATCTTAACAATATCCCGCAATAGTCAAATTCCTAGGCATACTCGACTATATGAAAGTTCGCAAATGGTGGAGTGCCGTGTAGAAATTGTTATCAACGCTCTAAAAAATCTAGTTCTATTATAGACTTAATCGCACTTAGTCGTATGTTGTCAATATATATATTGTACTCAAATGTATCGAGAATTTACTTCTCTCAAAGATGTTTTTACCTGTTAGCTTTATCATGTATATACTTGACGTTTTCTGCTTTTTGAATTTCAAACCATTTGTTTCACTTACAATCTGGCTTACCGGTGTTGGGGAATGCTACTGCTAATGAAACTCAGTGGCTATTTTAAATTTATCTTATTCCCCGATCCACAATTTAAAAATGGGTAACGATTTGTTTACATACAGAGCTGCTATAGGCCACTTTTATCGCAAAGCGTATTGTTGTTTGTCCAAAAAAATATGTTTTATGGAGAAAAGTCAAAAGTATTTTGTATATTTTATGTGTATTATAAGATGTATTATAAGTTATTGTCTAATTAATTGTTATAGATTGTATTTTCAAACTTTTCTTAGTAATCCCTTTGCCGATGGTTGTCATATCTTTGTTAATTCTGTTATCAAATGACGTACAACAAAATCCGGGCCCCGATGATGAAGGCAAACTGTCGATTTTTCACTTAAATGCTCGAAGCATGCGCTACAAAACTGACTATATCGAAAGTATATGTAACGAAACAGATACTATATGTTTGACAGAAACCCATTTAGACGATAATGTAAAGAACGATATATTCATTGAGGGATATTCTGTAAATCCCTTTAGGAAAGACCGCAACAGTTCTGGTGGTGGGGTCATGGTTTATGTCAGCACTTTACTACAGACTACGCATCGACAGGATCTAGATTTCGCAGGCGATGTTCTTTGGATTCAAATTTAATTCTCTAAACAGAAAATTTTGCTGTGCGTAGTCTACCGGCATCCGAATGAAACTTCGCAATTTTGGGATAAATTTCAACAGTCCATTGAACTGGCTTTACACTCTTCTTCGAATGTAATTATAACTGGAGATCTCAACGCTGGTCTTATTAGGGAACGTAACCATAAGCTTAATATAATAATGAACACGTATAATCTTACAAATACAATTACTGACCCTACTAGAGTTACTGATAATCGCCAATCCATATTAGATCCCATTCTAGTTAGTGATGACTGTGTTGTCTGTGACTCCTATACAATACAAGTCGACAGACAATACAGCGATCACGAAGCTACTATTATCTATTTGAAAGTATCGTTACGAATACACAACTCGTATAAGAGATTTGTAAGGAATTACCGGCAGGCCGATTTTCAAAAGTGTAACGAATTGATAGATATGTTCAACTGGGATATAATTATCAATTCAAGAAACACTATGGATAGTAATTGCAGAAACTTTACTGAAACTTTTTTGGGTATCATACAAGAATGTGTCCCTAGAAAAGAGGTTACAATTCGGCCCAATGATAAAATATGGTTTAATTCTGAACTTCGTAGAGAAATAAGGAAGCGGAACAGATTCCATAAAATAGCCATTAAAACAAAAAAAGGTTTTGATAAAAATAAATATAAAAAGCAAAGAAATCACGTTAATAATATGAAAAAGTATTACAAAGCAGTTCTTTTTGAATGCAAACAACTTGTTAGAAGAATTGGACAATACCAATTCTAAATCATATTGGTCATTGATTAAACGACTAACTAAAGGAAATGGGGAATCTGCTTATATAAGTCGTTTCTCTCTCCCTACTTCAAAGTTTAAATCCAAATATAAATGCTGTTTTTCTATTGTTTGTTTTACATTTTATCCTTGTCATAGGAAATATTGAAAAAAATCCTGGCCCTACAGTAAATAATATTAGTAATCCTATATCCAATATCTCCGAGAATCCAATCTCAATATGTAATTTGAATATTCGTAGTATAAGAAACAAACTCCCCTTTCTCGAAAACTTCACGGAGGAGTTTGATATAGTTACTATAACGGAAACCCATCTAGATTCAGCTATAAGTAACGAAGACTTGCATCTTGATTCATTTTCAAAAACTATAATCCGTAAGGATCGCAACAAATCTGGCGGTGGCTTGCTAATCTATGTAAAGAATGATTTTTCAATTACTCGGAAAGGTGCACTCGAAAACCAAACTGATGAATCGCTTTGGGTAGAAATTAAAGGTAAAGGTAAACTTTTTTTACTTTGTTGTACTTATCGACCCGAATGGACGGACAATGAGTACTGGACACGACTTAATCATGCAATAGGATTAGGCTATGAGAGTAATGAAAACATTGTGATTACAGGTGATTTTAATTCTGATTTATTTAATGCTCACAATAATAAATTAATTGAAACAATGAACTTATTCAATTTAACGAATGTAATCGATAAGCCCACCCGCGTGACGGATCATAGCAGAACACTGCTTGATCCAATTATTATAAGTGACTCAATCAATTATATATTTTCGGACGTTTTTAAAGTACCTCCTGATGTAAGTGATCATGATGCAACAATAATTTTCTTAGATTGTCCTAGATATCTATCAAATTCATTTCAACGTGAAATATGGATATATGACAAAACAGATATTGAAAAATTTTCCCAAAAAATGGGCTCGACAAATTGGATTGGACTTCTTTCTGATGTCGAGGACATCGACGAAATGTGTAGTATATTTACCAACACGTTTTTTGACATCGCTAGGGAAAGTATTCCATCTAAAATAATTACCATACGAAATAATGATAAGCCATGGTTCAATAATGAACTTAGGAGAGAAATTCGTAGAAGAGATCGATTTAGAAAAACAGCATTTAAGTCTAAAAAACCAGCAGATCTATAAGAAACAAAGAAATAAAGTTAATAACTTGAAAAAGGCTGCAAAGGAAAATTTGAAAAGAATCTTGATAACATTATATTAGATAATGCTACAAACTCTAAAACATACTGGAAAATTAGGAGATGTAGTCTATGGGGACGACGAGAAATTTAATTTATTGAATAAGTATTTTAGCAAAATTTCCTCATTAGAGGATGAAAATGTCACTCTCCCGGATTTTAAACTTCGAACAAATATAAATTTAAATAATATTGTAATTAGTACAGAAGAAATTGTTGACATAATAACAATTTTAGAACCTAATAAAGCTTCAGGGCCAGACATAATAAGCCACCAAATGTTAAAATTGTGTCCCGAAAAAATAGCAATACCACTTCAATTAATTTTTAATAAATAACTGTACCAATGCAAATATCCATCCAGTTGGAAAATTGCAAATGTTATTGCAATATTCAAAAAGGGCGACAGCTCAATACCGTCTAATTATAGACCAATATCCCTCATTAGCTGCGTAGGGAAGATAATGGAACGGGTTATTTATAAATATGTTTATAATCACATGCAAAAAAATAATCTAATATATAAATATCAGTCTGGCTTTCTTCCTAACTGTTCCACTGTCCATCAGTTGTTAGAAATATATAATTGTATTTTAAATTCACTCGAGAAGAAAGAAATAAACTGTTTTGTTTTCTGTGACTTTTCCAAAGCATTCGACAAAGTTTGGCATAAAGGATTAGTATATAAATTAAAATCCTATGGTGTTGGCGAAAATTTATTAGAATGGTTTAAAAGCTATTTAAATAATAGGCAACAGAGAGTAGTTATCAAGCAATCGTCGTCGGAGCTTGCAATGTATATGCTGGTGTTCCTCAAGGATCGGTACTAGGACCATTATTATTTATCATATATATTAATGATATAGCTGAAAATCTTGTTTCTCTTTGCAGACTTTTTGCTGACGACACGTCGTTCAGCTATGCTAGCCGTGATGTTTCACAGATACAATCTGTGATTGATCACGATTTGAGAGAGCTGAACGATTGGTCACGAAAATGGTTAATGTAGTTTAACCCTGACAAAACTGAAATTATGTTATTCTCAAATATATTACCACCAGATATAAGATTTACACTAAACGACACAGATATTCCAGTTACTACTTTTCATAAACATCTAGGAGTCACTTTTAGCAGTGATGCTAAGTGGAACATACATGTAGAAAATATAATACGTAGTGTTTCTAGGCACCTGAACGTACTCAGGAAACTTAAATATAAATTAAAAAGAAAAAATTTAGAAAAACTATATTTGGTCTTCATAAGACCACTTTTTGAGTATGCCTGTGAAGTTTGGGATAACGTTGGTGTGGGTTACTGCAATAAACTTGAGCAATTGCAGCTAGAGGCGGCTCGAATCGTCACAGGCCTACCAAATTTTACCAATTCAATTAATATTTATACAGAAACGGGGTGGGAGCCTTTGGCTGAGCGTAGAAAACGTAGGAAACTATAAATGTTTTATAATATACAGCATAGTTCTGCACCAGCATATCTTTGTAATTTAATACCACCAACTATACAAAGCACGTCCGTGTATCCCTTGCGTAACGGTAAAAACATAATGACCCCTTTTTGTAGATTGTCCCTGACTAACGAATCTTTCATACCGTCAACTATTCGACAGTGGAACAGCTTAGATATGTCAATCCGTAATGTCGAGTTGTTGAAGTTTGTAAATAGACATCGTATTTCACATATTGGTTCTGATATTGTTTTTGTAGGTTCACGTTTTTCGTATACAACCAAACGTACTATGTTAGATTATTTTCTTATTGATAGGCGTACTAAACGGCAGTTAAGATCTTATGAAATACTTGCTGAAGGTTCCTTTACTAGCACGTCTGATCATCTCCCTATATCTATTAAAATTGGGTTGTGCTCAAACCCTCATTATATACTCAAACCCATCATGCACCTCCCAGCGTGGCATAAGGCTTCCGAGGAACAATTGCTGTGTTATACTAACTGTCTTCACGAGTCTTTAGACGCTCTCATGCAACGGGAACTTACCAATCCATGTAACAACATTGACAATTTGTACGACGAGTTCGTTGATATTGTACATTCATGCTGTGACCGATCTATTCCTAAATGCGGATTCAATCCAAGAACCAAACCATATTGGTCAGTTGGAGTCAAGACAGCTCATGATAAAGAACGATACTTCCGACAGACTTGGATAGCTGATGGACGACCAAGAGGAATGACTTTCGATAGTTATAAAAACTATAAGCGTGCGAAAGGTGATTTCAGAAGAATACAACAAGCTGCCGCGGATGAATATATTCGTAAAACTTATGATGATATAAACGTTGCAGCTGAATGCGACATACGGCTATTCTGGAAACTCGTGAAACGTAAAAACACATTCCAAAGTAAAATATGTCCGGAAATAATTTATAACAATAAAGTTAGTAACTCTCCAGAATCAGTTGCTGAAGCCTTTGGGGAATATTTTAGTGACCTGTATAACGGATCGGTAAATGATAATTTTGACGCTGAAATTAAACAACGAGTTTATTCAACCTATAGTAAAATTAAAAACTCTCATGTTGATAGCGATATGACGTTAGATGGTGGTACCATATCTGAAACGGAAGTTAGTAAATTTATTAAAGACTTGAAACTTCGAAAAGCTGGAGGATATGATCGTATTCAATATGAACATTTCATACATGGTAGAGTTCCAGTAATACGTTTTCTAACTTTTTTATTTAACACTGTTGTAAGAAGTGGTCGTATTCCGAAATCTTGGAAAAATGGATTTATAGTACCGCTGTACAAAGGCAATGGAAAACCGAAGAATTCCCCTGACAGTTACCGTCCAATAAGCTTGCTGTCGTGCACCTTAAAATTGTTTGAACAGATACTTAAGTCACGCTTGGAAAGTGTAATATCCGATCACCATACGTTCCCAAACCCCTCAGCAGCAAGGATTCTAGAAAGGTCTCAGCTGCCTAACAGCTTCTTTTAACCTTCATGAAACACTGTATTATAATTTAGAATTGGCACAAAATGTATATGTTGCATTTTTAGATAGTAGAAAAGCTTTTGACACTGTATGGCGTACGGGATTGATGTATAAACTTAACAAATTAGGGGTAAAAGGTAAATTGTGGCGAATCATTGATGACTGTCATATTGATACAACAAGCGCAATTGTTGTAAATCAAACTCAATCATGTTTCTTCCCTGTCCTTGAAGGTGTAAGACAGGGTGGTGTTTTGTCCGGTATTTTATACTTAGTTTTTATTAACGATCTATTGTATGATTTGGAAATGTCAAATCCTAATACCGGTATTCTTAATATTACCAGTTGTGCTCCTTCTCTTACAGATGATATATCATGCATTGGTAACAACCCGGCTATTATCCAACGTATGCTTGATGTCTGCTATACTTATTCTAGAAAATGGCATTTCAAGTTTAGTGCAAGTAAATCATCTATTATTCGCTTCTCAATGAACACCAGAAACCCTCCTGTAGACTTTGTGTGGAAAATAGGCGATGACGTCGTACCCGTTGTCCAAAATCAAACCCATCTAGGAATTGAATTGAATGCGCATTTTAAATCTCACGAAAGAACTTCTAACTGTTGTCGAAAAGGTAGAAACTGTTACTTTGCAATAAAAGAAATATCGTCTGAGCGGACTAATCCAAATGTCTTGATTAAGCTTTATAATTCCGTAATTTTACCATCCTTACTTTATGGCTGTGAAATGTGGACTAATTTAAAATCTGCGGACTTGGCTTCCTTAAACGTGTTCCAACACTTTATTGTCAAAGATATTCTGAGAGTAAAACGGCAAACACGCTCTGACATGTGCGAGAGCATCCTTGGTCTTCACCCAATCATTAGTCAGATAGATAAAAGAAAGCTGCTCTTTTTACAAAAACTTTGTTCTTTGGACTATAACAATTTATCAAAAAACATTTTTCTTGCGAGATTATTCTTATATTTATACCAACCGTGCAAACAACCATTGGGATTTATACCAGACATTATTAGTATATTGTACCGCTATGGACTAGATGAATATCTTTCAACGTTTATCAATGAAGGCCATTTTCCGTTGAAACATGCCTGGAAAAAGATAGTGAATTCCAAAATTAACGAAGTTCAAACCGAAAATTGGGAACAACGTACAAAACATCAAAGAGACTTTTCTAGATTTCTGAACATCCACACATCTGTTGCGCTTGCGGATTACTGGGTTACAGCCAAAACTTACAGTGAAATAAGAACTTCGTATTTTATAACGAAACTGTTGTGTGATACACCTGATCTCTCAGAGAAGTCCTGTCCCTTATGTTGTTGTTTATATCGAGATTTATTCTCGCATATATCATGTAGTTGCCCGAGTACTAAAGATTTGCGCGATGTATGGTCCGATATTGTTATCGAAAACTATAATTTGTCGCTGTATCAGGAACTTTCTTACTACCATGAAGAAGTTTTGTATGAAGTTTTACTTGGAAAACGGCCAAACACCGAATTAGAAGACCGCAAGTTTATATCTTTCAGAAAACTGTGTCATACCCATATAGTGCAATGTTCAGCCACATATAGCCGGCTTGTTGCGATGCATGATATACATGTCTAGCCCTTTGCACCTCCTTGTGTCAAATTATTATACACATGTACATTTATATCCCTATGTTCCGTATTCATATTGATAAAGTAGTGTATTATAGGTTATACAAATTTTATTGTTTGTATTGATGTTGACTTATATGCAAAATATTCATTGTAATCTCATTTTTGGAATTAAAGAAATGAATGAATGAATGAACATCGAAAAGTCCCGAAGCATTATGAATATGGACAGCGTAAATTTAATATTGTCCTAACACAACTTAGATGCTTTGCTTCATTTTTAAACTATGATCTGTACAAAGTAAATATTATTTCTGATCCATCCTGTCATGAAGATTCGTATCATTATTTATTTGCATGTTCTAAATATACTAATATTAGAGACAAATTATTTCATAACCTTGCCTGGCTACCAAATTACTGTCCAGTAAATCTAGAACTTTTAACATCTGGCAACCCGTTATTGTCCACCGAACAGAACGAACAGGTTTTTAAACATGTATATGAATATATCAAAGGGTCAGAAAGATTCCATATTGTCTAATGCATTAAACACAAGGTTTTCGAATCACACATATCATATCATCACATCATCCTTATCCTTTATTTTTTCTAATATCTGTAATATTTTTTTCTTTCCTTATACATTCTCTCTTTCTCCTTGTACATATTTTACTCTACACGTATGATATACTATAAATTATATTTAATTGTATGCATGCTCCACGAACGTTCTTATTGTAATATATTGTATATTTGGAGAAGACTTCATAAGTTTGTTTAACTTGTGTCTTATCCTTTTTGCATATTTGAGCAAATAAAATATGTTTAAACTAATATAAGCCAACTAAAAAATGACAATGGCGATATAATAAGCGATAACTATGAGAAAGCTTGCCTTCTAAACAACTATTTTTGCTCGGTGTCGAAAATCAATGACTTAAATGTTCCTACTCCCGTTTTTGAATCGCGAACTAACTCTGTTATCGATATCTTCGTTGTAACTCCTAATGAATTCCGTGACGTTCTTCAATTACTAAAACTAGGTAAAGCGCCCGGGCCTGACTGTATCAGTCACCATATGCTAAAAAACACAATGAATACTATTTGCATTCCGTTATCAAAACTTTTTAATTTGTCTCTGTCTACAACCCAATTTCCAGAACTGTGGAAAACCGCATCCGTTATGCCACTTTTTAAAAAGGGCGATAGACACGAACTGGCTAATTACAGACCTTTTTCTCTTATTTCATCCGTCGGCAAGTTTTTCGAGAGAATTGTTTTTAGGTATGTGTTTAATCATTAGATTTCTAATAATTTGTTGTATAAATACCAGTCAGGCTTTATTCCAGGTCATTCCACCGTTCACCAGCTAATAGAAATTTATCATACTATAATCACGACTCTTGAAAATAAAAACATTACTTCTTTCATCTTCTGTGATGTATCGAAAGCGTTCGACCGTGTTTGGCATACTGGTTTACAAATAAAATTAAAGACGTATGGCGTGAATGATAACCTTCTCAACTGGTTTAAAAGTTATCTTTTAAACAGATCTCAAAATGTTTTCATAGCAAATTCAAAATCCCCTCTAAAGCAGACAAACACAGGAGTTCCACAGGGCTCTGTCCTAGGTCCTCTTCTTTTCTTCGTATACATTAATGACATAGCTGATGACTTATTAAGTTTTACAAGACTATTTGCCGATGATACCTCTTTATCATACTCCGCCTATCTCCCTTCTAGTATTGAAGACGTTGTAAATTTAGATCTAGAGAACATTGCATCATGGTCTGACAAATGGTTGATTAATTTTAATCCACAGAAAACTAAGGCGTTGATTATTGGCACTTTAAAGGAAGATATAAAATTAATATTTAAGAATCAACCAGTTGAAATTGTTTTGTCTCATAAACACTTAGGAATTACTTTTGACTCTGATGGAAAGTTTTCAACACATATGGAAAATATTATGCAATCTGTTGATCAGAAAATATCAGTCCTACGAAAATTAAAATATGTTCTTTTTAGAAAGTATTTATCTCGAATTTATCTCACATTTATCCGTCCCTATATGGAATATGCCTCTGTGGTTTGGGACGGGTGTGGTCTCGGTGTTATTAATAACTTAGAAAAACTACAGCTTGAAGCTGGTCGTATTGTTACAGGTTTACCGATGTTTGCTAGTAAGGAGTCAATATATTTTGAAACTGGTTGGGAACTTTTAGAGGACAGGAGGCGTAACAAACGTCTCAATATGTTTTACTCAATTCATAACCACCTGTGCCCACAATACTTGCGTGATTTGATGCCACCCCTGACAAATCAGGTTTCAACATACAACCTGCGCAACAGTGATGATTATGTTATACCTCAATTTAGATTTAACAGAACAGAAAATTCTTTTTTCTATGCAACGGCTAAAGATTGGAATCAATTAAACATAGACACAAGAAATGCTAGAAACATAAATATTTTCAAAAAAATAACTAAACGACAATTGACAAAACCACCCGACTATTTTTATTCCGGTGAAAGGAATTTAAACATAATTCACAACAGGCTCAGACATGCGTGTAGTTCATATTTCGTATAAACGTAGTCCCTTTTTGGTCCTGTAGTTGCGGTCATCCATATGAAGATTGCATTCACTACCTTATGGAATGCACTTTGTACAATGTACATAGAAATGTTCTGTATGCACAATTAGGCGGTTTTAACATAACGATTGAAATTCTCTTGGCTGGTGACGGAAGACTTACATCTTACCAAAACTCGTATATATTCACTTGTGTTCAAAACTACATAAAACGAACAAAACGCTTTAAGTGATTATTTAGTGATTATTACTTGAACCCAACCCCTTTGAGAAGCCAGATCCCCTTGTGATTGTTTTTTTTTACTCTAAATTGTATTATCTTTAATTCATTTTATTCATTTTTCGCTTTGTTTTGTTTCATTTTTACAACTTTTTCTAATTTTGTATGTTTGTATAAGTGCTGTCATTTAGCATTACATTGTAAACATTGATTGTTAGGGAGAGGACCTCCATAATGTTATAACTTATGTCCAATCCCTTTGCTTGTATTTGAACCAAATAAATATGTTTAAACTAAACTTCAAAAATGAGATTACAATGAATATTTTACATATAAATCAACAGCAATACAAACAATATGTATAACCTATAATACACTACGTTATCAAAATGAATACGGAACATAAGGATATAAATGTATAATAATTTGACATAAGGAGGTGCAATGGGCTATACATGTATATCATGCATCGCAACAAGCCGGCTATATCTGGCTAAACACTGCACTATATGGGTATGACACAGTTTTCTGAAAGATTGTAGTCTTCTAATTCGGTGTTAGGACAAAACTTCTTCACGGTATTCAGAAAGTTCCTGATAAAGCGATACATCAAAGTTTTCGATAACAATATCAGACCATACATCGCGCAAATTGGCAGACAACAACACACAAATGCACCAAACCACACAGAAGTAGTTGCTAAGCAGCACGGGGGGGGGGGGAATAACTGGGTAATTTTTAGGTGGGGATGTGTCATTTTTTATTTGAATTCAATACTCATATTTATATAAAATTTTAAATTTTCATGACCGAAATTTATAAAATTTCAATTTTTATTTTTATGACCCATATTTATAGTGAAGAAAACACAATGTCATTATTAAAATTACACTTTATTATATTATAAACATAACCCATATTTATATGAGACCAGATTTTTTTTTCAATTAAGATTAAAAAGCATACCCATTTTTATATAAGATTGTTTTAAAAACTATACCCATTTGTATATAAATTTTCAAAAAAATCTACCCATATTTTTGGCACATATACGTATACCTTTGTATAGGAAGTTACCCCCCCCCCCCCCGTGCTAAGCAGATAATGAACGACGTTACCAAACGCAGCTTAGAAGAAGTCCGACCGATACCGTCTATTGATGCAGAAGAAATTACGTGACAGCGAATAGGACGACAGCAGTAGAGAAGTACTTGAGCAGCTGTCGACATTCCACTCAGCAAAGTCTTCACTTAACAGAGCCAGACAAAGCAGACTCCACCTCTACAAAAAGACTCAGACAGACATCACACTCGAAGGAAAATGGAGAGTGACAGCAACAGGCGACGGATTCTTACTATTCGACGACACATACCAAACTCGAAGAATGATAGCCTACACATCAACAGACAACCCACGCGACTTAGCTGCTGCTGACAAGTTCTTTTGTGACGGGACCTTTTACACTTGCCCTACTCTATTCTACCAGATTTACAGCATACACATACAGATAGACGACGTCATGACGCCAGTGGTATATGCATTTCTTCCAGGACTAAGAGTCCAGCCATTTACACCAGATTCTTCACTTTACTTAAAGACAAGGTATTTAAAACTACGGGAAATAATATTTAATCTATTAATAAAAAACATATTTTTTTATTGTAATATCCCATACAGCGATAACGACGACGTGAAGACCCTATTGAGACGAGCAGCAATCCTCCAACTCATACACAATAGATGACTTATGGTTCTAGGCCATCGAAGACCGCGACGGTGCAGACGTAACTCAACTTGCACAGATATTTACAGACTATGTCTTCTAATTCGGTGTTTGGCCGTTTTCGAAGTAAAATATACAAAACTTCTTCACGGTAGTAAGAAAGTTCCTGATACAGCGACAAATTATAGTTTTCGATAACAATATCGGACCATACATCGCGCAAATCGTTAGTACTCGGGCAACTACAGGAAATATGCGAAAATAAATCTCGATATAAACAACAACATAAGGGACATGGCTTCTCTGAGAGATCAGGTGTATCACACAACAGTTTCGTTATAAAATACGAAGTTCTTATTTCACTGTAAGTTTTGGCTGTAACCCAGTAATTAGCAAACGTAACAGAGGTTCGGATGTTCCGAAATCTAGAAGTACGTTGTTCCCAATTTTCGGTTTGAACTTCATTAATTTTGGAATTCACTATCTTTTTCCAGGCATGTTTCAACAGAAAATGGCCCTCATTGATTAACGTAGGAAGATATTAAAGTAAAAGCAAAATATTTAAAATATGGACAAACAATTTATAACACCTATTTTGGAAATTATATTCAATACAATGTTAACTAACGGATATTATCCTAACTTGTGGTCTTTAGGTTATATATCACCTCTCCATAAGACAGGATCAATATATGAAGTGACAAACTACAGATGTATAACTATTAAGACAATGTTAGCAAATTATTTAATAAAATTGAATAACAGATTGGCTAAATTCTTTAAGAAGTCAAACAGTATATGTAAAGAACAAATTGGTTTTACTGCTGGTTGCAGAACAACTGATCATATGTTAGTTTTAAATACTTTAATTAATAAATATATGAAAAATGGATCAAAGAAACTTTATGCATGTTTTGTAGATTTCAAAAGTACATTCGACTCTGTACCACATCTTGGATTATTCTACAAACTGAAGTCTATTGGAGTAGGATCCAAATTTTATAGTATAATTAAATCTATGTATAGCAAAATCCAGCCTTGCGTAAAAATTGATAATTTTAGATTAGATTTTTTCTCATCGAATATAGGTGCAAGACAGGGTGATAACCTAAGCCCTAGTCTGTTTAGTTTATACCTCAGTGATTTACCATCATACTTGACACTAAATGTGATGCTTTGTCCTTAAATGGTGAAAAAATTAATTGTCTGCTTTATGCAGACGACTTAGTTCTATTGTCAGAAACTGAGAGATGTCTTCAGTACTGCCTTGATAAACTATCGTTTTACTCTGGTAAATGGCAGTTAACTTAATACAAACAAAACAAAAGGTTTTAAAGGGAAACTTCGCGAAAAAATGAAAATGTGTTATGTTATTCTTCAAATAAAAAGAAATATAATTGCCTTTTGATGTTTTATTGTATTCTTTACCGTTACGCTTCTAGAGTGGATATAAGGTGGTAAAATTTTCTGTAAAGGGGCCGCCATATTGACAGTATTTTATCACGTGACTGCGTTTGTGACGTGTTAAATGTAATTATCCAGTAAATATGATAAATAATCCAGTTTAAATATATGTTTTTCTGCCTTAGCTCTTTGAAGAATATATAAACTGAGGCGATGACTAATGACGGGCTGACAACATAAGATTACCAAATACGTCTTAATGTTTTAATGATCTTTGTTTTGATAAAAGTATTTCTAGACACAAAAATTTTAACCTCTCTTTATTTAACTCAGATATAATTTACCTAAATAATAATTGTAATAAAAGATATATTTATATGATTATTTTTATATATAAAATAAAATTCCGTGGATAATTTTGCACGTCTTGAAACAGCGGTTGTACCTGGACGTTAAAATGTTACCGGTAAATCATTACTCGTTTATAAAGGGTAATTAACATAATTAGCAGGTAAACAAACAAAATGTTTAGTGTAATTACTAGATCATTTGACGCCGACTTTGAAGTATGAATATTCGGATTTTTTCGCTAGACTCAAGCCAGCGAACAATTGCAGCGAACAATTAGCTAGCGAACAATAAGGAGGTATTACTAAAAACCAACGAAAGACATAAGGCTACCATAAGATTTTAAACGCTAGCGAACAATTAGGAACAGGTAGCGAACAAATACATCTTATATTGTTTTCAATATCATAAAAGCGAATTTTAAACATGAATATAAGTATATATTAACACGACCTGTCCAGGAGGTGTATTGAAGTAGTGGATTCAGCAATACCTTGTATTTATAGAACTTAAATAAGACAATACCCTAAGTTCTAAACGAAATATCAATTTCGTAGAAAAGTATAGGTCATGTTCGAAAATCTAAAGTTCGGAACGAAAAACCAATTTCGAACCCATGTAGATAGGGTGGGTCTATATATGCCCGATTTTGGACAATGTTTTAAGATCGTGACGGGGACCGGCTATATAGGCGTTGTAGAGGAGACACAGGGCCATCGTTATCAGAAGAGAAAAGTAGAGGTCATGTTCGAAAATCTAAAGTTCGGAACGAAAAACCAATTTCGATCCCATGTAGATAGGGTGGGTCTATATATGCCCGATTTTGGTCAATGTTTCGAGATCGTGACGGGGACCGGCTATATAGGCGTTGTAGAGGAGACACAGGGCCATCGTTATCAGAAGAGAAAAGTAGAGGTCATGTTCGAAAATCTAAAGTTCGGAACGAAAAACCAATTTCGAACCCATGTAGATAGGGTTGGTCTATATATGCCCGATTTTGGTCAATGTTTCGAGATCGTGACGGGGACCGGCTATATAGGCGTTGTAGAGGAGACACAGGGCCATCGTGATCAGAAGAGAAAAGTAGCGGTCATGTTCGAAAATCTAAAGTTCGGAACGAAAAACCAATTTTGAACACATGTAGATAGGGTGGGTCTATATATGCCTGATTTTGTCCTCTACAACGCCTATATAGCCGGTCCCCGTCACGATCTCAAAACATTGACCAAAATCGGGCATATATAGACCCATCCTATCTACATGGGTTCGAAATTGGTTTGTCGTTCCGAACTTTAGATTTTCGAACATGACCTCTACTTTTCTCTTCTGATAACGATGGCCCTGTGCCTCCTCTACAACGCCTATATAGCCGGTCCCCGTCACGATCTCAAAACATTGACCAAAATCGGGCATATATAGACCCACCCTATCTACATGGGTTCGAAATTGGTTTTTCGTTCCGAACTTTAGATTTTCGAACATGACCTCTACTTTTCTCTTCTGATAACGATGGCCCTGTGTCTCCTCTACAACGCCTATATAGCCGGTCCCCGACACGATCTCAAAACATTGACCAAAATCGGGCATATATAGACCCACCCTGTCTACATGGGTTCGAAATTGGTTTTTCGTTCCGAACTTTAGATTTTCGAACATGACCTCTACTTTTCTCTTCTGATAACGATTGCCCTGTGCCTCCTCTACAACGCCTATATAGCCGGTCCCCGTCACGATCTCAAAACATTGACCAAAATCGGGCATATATAGACCCACCCTATCTACATGGGTTCGAAATTGGTTTTTCGTTCCGAACTTTAGATTTTCGAACATGACCTCTACTTTTCTCTTCTGATAACGATGGCCCTGTGTCTCCTCTACAACGCCTATATAGCCGGTCCCCGACACGATCTCAAAACATTGACCAAAATCGGGCATATATAGACCCACCCTGTCTACATGGGTTCGAAATTGGTTTTTCGTTCCGAACTTTAGATTTTCGAACATGACCTCTATTTTTCTCTTCTGATAACGATGGCCCTGTGTCTCCTCTACAACGCCTATATAGCCGGTCCCCGATCTCAAAACATTGACCAAAATCGGGCATATATAGACCCACCCTATCTACATGGGTTCGAAATTGGTTTGTCGTTCCGAACTTTAGATTTTCGAACATGACCTCTACTTTTCTCTTCTGATAACGATGGCCCTGTGTCTCCTCTACAACGCCTATATAGCCGGTCCCCGTCACGATCTCAAAACATTGACCAAAATCGGGCATATATAGACCCACCCTATCTACATGGGTTCGAAATTGGTTTTTCGTTCCGAACTTTAGATTTTCGAACATGACCTCTACTTTTCTCTTCTGATAACGATGGCCCTGTGTCTCCTCTACAACGCCTATATAGCCGGTCCCCGTCACGATCTCAAAACATTGACCAAAATCGGGCATATATAGACCCACCCTATCTACATGGGTTCGAAATTGGTTTTTCGTTCCGAACTTTAGATTTTCGAACATGACCTCTACTTTTCTCTTCTGATAACGATGGCCCTGTGTCTCCTCTACAACGCCTATATAGCCGGTCCCCGTCACGATCTCAAAACATTGACCAAAATCGGGCATATATAGACCCACCCTATCTACATGGGTTCGAAATTGGTTTTTCGTTCCGAACTTTAGATTTTCGAACATGACCTCTACTTTTCTCTTCTGATAACGATGGCCCTGTGTCTCCTCTACAACGCCTATATAGCCGGTCCCCGTCACGATCTCAAAACATTGACCAAAATCGGGCATATATAGACCCACCCTATCTACATGGGATCGAAATTGGTTTTTCGTTCCGAACTTTAGATTTTCGAACATGACCTCTACTTTTCTCTTCTGATAACGATGGCCCTGTGTCTCCTCTACAACGCCTATATAGCCGGTCCCCGTCACGATCTCAAAACATTGACCAAAATCGGGCATATATAGACCCACCCTATCTACATGGGTTCGAAATTGGTTTTTCGTTCCGAACTTTAGATTTTCGAACATGATCTCTACTTTTCTCTTCTGATAATGATGGCCCTGTGTCTCCTCTACAACGCCTATATAGCCGGTCCCCGTCACGATCTCAAAACATTGACCAAAATCGGGCATATATAGACCCACCCTATCTACATGGGTTCGAAATTGGTTTTTCGTTCCGAACTTTAGATTTTCGAACATGACCTCTACTTTTCTCTTCTGATAACGATGGCCCTGTGTCTCCTCTACAACGCCTATATAGCCGGTCCCCGTCACAATCTCAAAACATTGACCAAAATCGGGCATATATAGACCCACCCTATCTACATGCGTTCGAAATTGGTTTGTCGTTCCGAACTTTAGATTTTCGAACATGACCTCTACTTTTCTCTTCTGATAACGATGACCCTGTGTCTCCTCTACAACGCCTATATAGCCGGTCCCCGTCACGATCTCAAAACATTGACCAAAATCGGGCATATATAGACCCACGCTATCTACATGGGTTCGAAATTGGTTTTTCGTTCCGAACTTTAGATTTTCGAACATGACCTCTACTTTTCTCTTCTGATAACGATGGCCCTGTGTCTCCTCTACAACGCCTATATAGCCGGTCCCCGACACGATCTCAAAACATTGACCAAAATCGGGCATATATAGACCCACGCTATCTACATGGGTTCGAAATTGGTTTTTCGTTCCGAACTTTAAATTTTCGAACACGACCTCTACTTTTCTCTTCTGATAACGATGGCCCTGTGTCTCCTCTACAACGCCTATATAGCCGGTCCCCGACACGATCTCAAAACATTGACCAAAATCGGGCATAGATAGACCCACTCTGTCTACATGGGTTCGAAATTGGTTTTTCGTTCCGAACTTTAGATTTTCGAACATGACCTCTATTTTTCTCTTCTGATAACGATGGCCCTGTGTCTCCTCTACAACGCCTATATAGCCGGTCCCCGATCTCAAAACATTGACCAAAATCGGGCATATATAGACCCACCCTATCTACATGGGTTCGAAATTGGTTTGTCGTTTCGAACTTTAGATTTTCGAACATGACCTCTCCTTTTCTCTTCTGATAATGATGGCCCTGTGTCTCCTCTACAACGCCTATATAGCCGGTCCCCGTCACGATCTCAAAACATTGACCAAAATCGGGCATATATAGACCCACCCTATCTACATGGGTTCGAAATTGGTTTTTCGTTCCGAACTTTAGATTTTCGAACATGACCTCTACTTTTCTCTTCTGATAACGATGGCCCTGTGTCTCCTCTACAACGCCTATATAGCCGGTCTCCGTCACGATCTCAAAACATTGACCAAAATCGGGCATATATAGACCCACCCTATCTACATGGGTTCGAAATTGTTTTTTCGTTCCGAACTTTAGATTTTCGAACATGACCTCTACTTTTCTCTTCTGATAACGATGGCCCTGTGTCTCCTCTACAACGCCTATATAGCCGGTCCCCGTCACGATCTCAAAACATTGACCAAAATCGGGCGTATATAGACCCACCCTATCTACATGGGTTCAAAATTGGTTTTTCGTTCCGAACTTTAGATTTTCGAACATGACATCTCTTTTTCTCTTCTGATAACGATGGCCCTGTGTCTCCTCTACAACGCCTATATAGCCGGTCCCCGTCACGATCTTAAAACATTGTCCAAAATCGGGCATATATAGACCCACCCTATCTACATGGGTTCGAAATTGGTTTTTCGTTCCGAACTTTAGATTTTCGAACATGACCTATACTTTTCTACGAAATTGATATTTCGTTTAGAACTTAGGGTATTGTCTTATTTAAGTTCTATAAATACAAGGTATTGCTGAATCCACTACTTCAATACACCTCCTGGACAGGTCGTGTTAATATATACTTATTTTCATGTTTAAAATTCGCTTTTATGATATTGAAAACAATATAAGATGTATTTGTTCGCTACCTATTCCTAATTGTTCGCTAGCGTTTAATATCTTATGGTAGCCTTATGTCTTTCGTTGGTTTTTAGTAAAACCTCCTTATTGTTCGCTAGCTAATTGTTCGCTGCAATTGTTCGCTGGCTTGAGCCTAGCGATTTTTTCGAAAGCTAACCAGATTAAAGGTTAATCATATAATTCGAAATTAGAAGGGCACACCCCTCCGGCCAAGGACAGGTATGATTTGAATACACCGAAGTGTCACAACACAGGATGTATATAAGATTTCGAATACCTTTAGATGCCAAGTCAGAGGAAACGTTAAACTTTCACGTAAACTCAAATATACACAACATGTAAAAGTTAACTGTGTTACGCACACGCACAATAAATGTTACCAGTAATAATAATTATAATAATAACAATAATAATAATTATAAATGTACTAAACGTGAAGTGAAATTTTGATGCGCGAAAACCAGAGTATTTAAAAATATTTCATTTAATGACCGTTATTTCTTAAATAATCAACTTCGTAAATATTTTGTATAAAAAAGTTTCGTTTAATAAGTTGCTTAATCTGATTAAGTTGAAAATAATAAAACGAATAATTTTGAATTTAATTAATATTTATAGACTTCTTTCCTATCAAAACTGTGACTTTTTTCCTGTGACTTTCTTTCCGTTTACCGTTGTTGCTGCTGTGGAAATAGTCTTAAGTAGAAGTCTTTAAATTGGATAACTACTTGTTACACAAGTCGGGTGTTTTGCTTATATATAGATCAGGAATACGAAACGTAATCTTTCCACAACCTTGTCTTATAGTGCAACCTTCTGTTATTGACCGTTTCGCGTTATTATCATACGACGACTTTTAAGGTACTTGGATGTCTAGTGACGAGATGGGGGGACGGACAAAACCATGAGATGGTGACAAGATGGCGGACCTCCATAAGTGCATTTTTTAACACGGTAAATTCCATGCAGAAACACTTAACCACTGAAAATATAATAAAACACCAAGAGGCAAATGTGTTTCTTTTAAGTTGAAGAATAACATAACAAATTTTCATTTTTTCGAAGTTTCCCTTTAATATTTAATAAGGCTGGTCGTTCAATTACAAACAACTTTAGATTAAATGATAAAAATGTAGAATATGTTCAGAAATATATATACCTGGGCATATGTTTTTCGGCCTCTGGTCATTTTCTTATGCAAAAATGAACTATATCAAAAAGGCCTTAAAGCTTCTTTTAAACTTAGCAAAGGCATTCAATTCATCTAAACCAAATGCATATACACTTATTCATATTTTTAATCATACAATGAGACCGGTTTAATTATACGGGTCTTAAATATGGGGAAGTTTCAATGCCTCTAAATTTATACAAAATCCTGAGAAATACATTTCAATGGAAATACATAAGTTAGTTCTTGAAAAAGTACAAACAAAAATTTTGTAAATTTATTTTGGGAGTTAGTAAAAAAACCAGTAATTCCGACGCAAGATCAGAACTCGGATGTTTACAAATTCTTTATTCCGTCATTTATTTAAGAAAGAGGTAGAATTTAAAAGTTAATCGGTGTTTAATATTATAAAATATAAAATACACTCTAAATTTATTGAACTATGGACTGATAAACAATCAAATGAGGAAGGTTGACTAAGAACATACCAAAAATTTAAATCCCATCTCCAACTTGAACCATATCTAAAGTATGGTAATCAAGACCAGAGGAGATTGATGAGTAAATTTAGACTTAATGCGTTAAGAAAAACAAACTGGAATCCCGAAGCAACACCATTTTATTGCGACCATGATATGTACTCAGCGGCGTTTTTGCGTACGGGTTGCAACGCCCCTATATTCTGATTGTTCTTTGATTCGGAAAGCGTTTAGAGTTATTAACTAATTAAAACGGGTAGTGATGTACCCATACACCAAAAGAGAGGACCGTATACATATTTTTATATATTTTTTCTAACTGCATTGATGTCATTATGTTTTTCAACATGTGAATAAATCTGTTAATTGGTAATTGGCAAGAGGGACGGGTATAGTTAATATTTACGACAAATAATACATGTAACAGGTCACAGGTCACAGATAATAAAATATACATGTAGTTTTATTTTACGTTTGTCACAAATAAAAGCATTAACCGCGAGTTCAGGAAGTAAAAAGTATCTAGAATGGATTGCGAAAATAAAACATGAACCTCCTCACTACTGGTATGCTACAGAGCTATCATGCACATTCGCAGATGGCAGATATGGATATGGATGTTATCGCCTTGTCTTTGTCTCCTTTGTGGGGGGCTGGGGAGGGGGTGGGAATTGCGGGGGAGGGCACGAACGGAAAGTTGGTCCGCGGACTATAGTTGTTTTAAGGGTGCATAGTTACTTTAAATCGGCTTTAATAGATGTCAAAATAGAAGAGGGTTATTAAAGCCGCTAGAAAAGGAAAACATTTCCTCACCTTTACTATTATTCAATTTTTCTATTGCCAGTTATACTATCCAATTCCCTACCCCCTGGTAGATTCAATCTATTTTATTGATATTTTCGTCTGAAAAAAGCTAAAATATTGTTTGTGAATAAGTGAACGAACAAAACAACCACTAGGGAAATGGGATGGAAAAATGGACATAACATTTTGGCTGCTACAGGAAGTGTAAGGAATGTTGGGTAGGTGGGTTATATACGTAAAAAACAACTTATTGTGACTTCATATTTGTATGCAAAATTGTTCTTAACTTGTAAATGGACTGGTTATTATTTAGCAGTTTTTAATTTCATTCATTACTTTGTTTTTATTGTTTATGGACGAACTGAACATACTGAATATACAAATCTAGATTAAACGTATTAAATACCATGCGTATTTTGGGATGTGGATTGGACAAAGCTAAATCTTTTAAAACATGTTCATGGTCTTATGTGAAGAACATATTACTTATATGTCAACAGTACAGCAAGAAGCGTATGCTTCTCAGATATTAAAATTGGTGATAGGAGAGACAGCAGGACAAAAATTATATAGTCTGCCGAATGTATGTATTCAGTTTTATTTGATTAATTTCTTACATTTTGTTGTCTGTAGTGTTTTTTTTTCCAAACATAAACAAGGCTGATTAATTTAACTGTAGTCGTTGTATTTTTCCCTGCGATATTTTGTATAGCATTTTTAAACCTGAACCCAAATAAGGCGGTTTTACAAAGAAAAAAAAAACGATCGACGTTACATCAAATGTTAGCTTAAGTCAATATTATATGGTTCTTAGGCAATACTGTAAAAAAATCAGCCTATTTGGTTAGAGAGAAATATACGTCGGCACCATTTGAAAGATAAAGTCTCAAAATAACTAATAGTAAACATTGTAGTCTTCACTCATGACTAATTAAGTCGCCCAAAGCGAAGTTTTGGCGACTTACTGTTTTTGTACCGTTTCTTATTAAGTCGCCCAAAACGAAGTTTTGGCGACTTATTGTTTTTGCACTGTTTCTTCTTCTTCTTCTTATTATTATTATTAAGTCACCCAAAACGAAGTTTTGGCGACTTATTGTTTTGCACCGTTTCTTCTTCTTCTTATTATTATTTCGGCCGCCACTTGACGACACCCACCCAAAAATAGCAAAAAATTTTCCGTGGTCCGATTTCAACGAAATTTGGTATGGAGGTAGATGTTAGTATTTCGAGAGAAACGCTATCTTTAAATTTTTTTATCTGACGTCGGGTTTCAAAATGGCCGCCAAAACGTGTATAATATACAGCGTTATGCGAGGTACATCTTAATGTCCTCATTGGAACTCAATACTATCCATGGGGATTTTGGGCGACTTCTGTGTTGGCCTCCCAACACATTATTTTTAATTATTATTATTTCGTTTTCCACTTTTTCTAGACTGTGAACTTGTCCGACACATTTCTCAGAGACGTCTTAATAGAATAAAATGAAACTTGGCACAGTTGTAGATCGACATATGGAGGGGTGCAGTCGATAGTCAGATTTTTTTTATAATGGCCGCCATTTCAAAATGGCCGCCACTTGACAACACCCACCTAAAAATAGCAAAAATTTTCAAGTGGTCCGATTTCAACGAAATTTGGTATGGAGGTAGATGTTAGTATTTCGAGTGAAACGCTACCTATAAATTTTTTCTCCTACGTCGGGTTTCAAATGGCCGCTAAAAACGAGTATAATTTTCAACGTTATGCGATTTCGATGACATTAAACGTGCTCCGATTGCAAAAAAATTTGGTGTGGAGGTAGATTTAAGTGTCCCGAATGGAACTCCACATTTGGAATTTTTTTTACAGTGGTTTCAAAATGGCCGCCAAATACGCGTCAAATTTTCAGCGTTGTCCGATTTTAATGAAATTTGATATGTAGGTACATTGCAATGTCCTGAGTGGAACGCAATACTATCCATATGGATTTTGGGCGACTTCTGTGTTGGCATCCCAACACATTATTTTTAATTATTACTATTATTATTATTATTATTATTATTATTATTATTATTATTATTATTATTATTATTATTTTTATTCCGGTTTCTCCTTTTTCTAGATCGTGAACTTGTCCGACTCATTTCTTAGAGACACAGACTTTAATAGAATCAAATGAAACTTGGCACAGTTGTAGGTCGACATATGGAGGGGTGCAGTCAATAGTCAGATTTTTTATAATGGCCGCCATTTCAAAATGGCCGCCACTTGATGACACCCACCCCAAAATGGCAAAATTTTTTCCGTGGTCCGATTTCAACGAAATTTGGTATGGAGGTAGATTTTAGTATTTCGAGTGAAACGCTACCTTTGAAATTTGTTTCCGACATCGCGTTTCAAAATGGTGGCAAAAAACGTGTATAATTTTCACCGTTATGCGATCTCGATGAAATTTAACTTGCTCCAATTGCAAAAAAAAAATTGTTGTGGAGGTAGACTTTAGTGTCTTCAGTGGAACTCCATATTTGGATTTTTTTTTGGACCGTGATTTTCAAAATGGCCGCAAAAAACGCGTCAAATTTTCAACATTGTCCGATTTTAATGAAATTTGATGTGTAGGTAGATATAAGTGTCCCGAACTGAAATACAATTCGGAATTTTTTTCGACCGTGCATTTCAAAATGGCGGTCAAAAAGTGTCAAATTTTTCAACGTTGTCCAATTTTAATGAAATTTGATGTGTCAAAATGGCAGCCAAAAACACGTCTTACTTTCTATGAAATTTGGTGTCGAGGTAGATTTAAGTGTCTGGACTAGAACTCTACGTTCATAATTCTTTTCTGACACTGTGTTTCAAAATGGAAGTCATAAACGCGTCACATTTTCAACATTGTCCGATTTCAAGGACATTTGATATGTACATAGATTTTAGTGACCGGAGTGGAACCCTAACTCAGGAATTTTTTTCAACATTCCGATTTTTTCCCAACACGCTGTCAGTTTCCATGTGTCCATGGCAACTTTGGTGTGGATGTTGGTTTTAGTGGAACCTACCATCAGAATTTTTTTCTGACATCACATTTTTAAATGCAAATTAAAAAGGCATCAAAAATAAATCAGTACCAGACGGTCACAAGTTCGATTCAGAAGATGGAAAAGAGATGCAATTTTTCTCTTAGTGTAAGCTTTGATTGTATATCTTTATTATATGTGTCTTCATCATGGCACCAAGAGAAATTGGAAGGATTTTGGTGGGAGGGAGGATTTCCCTTTTCAAAATTATTTATTACCGGTACATTGCTTCCTTCCAGTTTCTCTTATATCCTCCTGGCTGATTTTAAATGTAAGTTCTTTGGAAATGTCCGTTAATTTTTGTAAATATCATTTTGAATCCTACTGACATTTTGTATTCTTTGAAATTTGACATCTTTAGTTTATGAAAATGCATTAATACATTTGTGATTTTAATTATTTTTTGTCAGCCAGGATGTTCAGTGCATGATCATATATATACACATATATAGTGTGCATGTCATCACATTTCATTTCTCTACACATGCTACATCCTACATATATAGACCTCCACGTGGTGGTGCTGGGCAACACTCAGTGGTAATGCAGATCACCAATTTTCTAATTCTGCTAAAACTAATTAATACAAAAGCTTTAAATTCTCTCATCCTTCTTTATTTGTTGTAGCATCAAGCTTTCTCTGTAATTGATCATTAACTGTGCATACTACTGGGTGGCTAAAGATCATGCTTTTCATTTACTCTGCTTTATTGTAATTTATGTGTAAATTTTCTAATAAAACAGCACAATGACAACACCATTAACTAATATTTAGCATTTTCTTTCTCTATACTATTGAGATAACAAAATATTTGTTGTGGTTTTGTAGCGTGTTCCACCCAGTGGTGGAGGGATTAGTTGTTTCCACCCAGAGGTGGAAATATTAATAATTATGAACTCACAATTGATATTTAGCATGCATTACTTCATTTACAAGTAGCCATATTCTGATTGTGAATATTTAAACAAATTGCTAGAACCAATATTTTATTTTAATTTTTTTAAGCTCCTCTGCATCTGTTTGTAAATCAACTGTCCATCTTCCATCAACTTTTCAGTAATCTTCTCCCCTGACATACATTTTTTATACCCAACCTATCAGTGTCTTGGAATATAACTTTTGGAATCCTTAATATAGTACTTCAGAAACTTGGTAGTTATTTTGAACACATTGAACATTTGCTCCTCTGGTTTTGGAGAGGTTTTTGAAAACATGTAAGATTTATGCATTGTTGAACTTGGTCATTTTTATCATATTTAGTCATAGAGTATACCCTGTTTGTGTAATTCCTACCAAAGGTCAGGGGGTATATCTTGGTACTCTGGTTTCCTATCCAAATAAAAACTGGATGCCACTATAATAGCTGAACAATTTCTAAAAGTGCCATTAAACACCAAAAAAACAAAGCATGATGTTTAATCTAAAACTTGGACATTATCTACCCAGTACTTCTGAAACTTTACAGTTATTGTGCACAAATGGAAGATGTGCAGCTCTCCCATTGTGATTAGCACAATTAATTTTTTTATTTGTAGAAAAATGGAAATGGATAGGTTCTCACAAATGACCAATTCGGCGGAAACATCTAAAGGCATAACCCTACAGATTTTAGGCCTCCTTTTTAAAATGAAAGAAGATGGTGTTGTAAAGGAAGAAAAACTTAGTGCAGTAAATAAATTGACTGACAACCTCTTAGAGCACATGGAGTCTATTTGTTCTAACACTGCTATATTGAAATCTGAATCAGAAACATCCGTAAGGGAAAATGCTAGTCTTACTGCTGAAATATCTGGCTTGAGAAAAACTTTTTCTAAAGCTACACTATATTTGTTCGAATCAGAGGACAACTGTAAAAAGTTGAAGATTGAGTTGAATGCCAGCCATGAGATGCTAACAGCCATATCATTTTCAGAGGAAGACTTTGAACACTCCACTGCTTTAGATGGCGAAATGTCCTCCAAAAATGAAACAAGGGGAGACCACTAATACTAATGACACAAAATAAAAAACTTTAAATCCGAATTATAAAATGTAACAGACATTTGCAGATTTATAGATTTACAGATACATTACTTTTTTATTAACATGTAACAGAAAGTTTCAGAGTTACAGATTTACAGATACATTTCTTGTTTTTTTATGTACTTATGTTTAATATTATGTATTTAAAGTTAATCTGCTTGTTTTGTGCACTTATGTTTAATAAAGTGTTTTTTAGGTTGAATGAAAATTCCATTGTTGAAAGCCAAAATCGTACAGTACACAAAGAGCAAAGACTACACACGAAACACAATGTAATTTTAAAATATGATAAGTCTTCAAACAAGAAGCCTATATCATAAGTAATAACTGTTTTCCCTTTACAGCGGATGTTATCCTATTACTACTACTAATTACTGTAACTTTTACAAAACAGACACACAACAGCAAAACCAAAAACTGAGTGACACAAACCCCACTAAAAACCAAGTTTGAGTCCTGGAAGGGTAATCAACTCCTGCTTCACACGTGGCACCCATTGTAAGAGTCGCGTTAAAAGCTGGTTATTAGTCATATCCATGAGTAGTCATAATACAGTAATAAGTAGGAAAGTGGTTCGACAAACCAGATGCTGACCAAACCAATGTTTCTTTTCCTTGTTTAGCTTTAATATCATTATGTTATTACAAAAATATCAATAATTTGGTTACTATAATAAATTTTAATTTGGTTTCATATCTTTTGCTACAACTAAAAATATCAATAATTTGGTTACTATAATAAATTTTTAATTTGTTTTCATATCTTTTGCTACAACTTCATTCATATTATGCCTAAATTAAACTCTACACTTATACTTGCAGGCAAAAATAAATTGGAAGGTTTCTAATATGTTCCTAAGTGCACATCAATGTCGCAGATACTTGTTTTGTTTTAATATTATAAAAATAAGCATAAAATTACACATAGGATTTCTGTCGTTTCAACAGTGCTCAGATGCACTTTTGTGTAGAAACCAATTTGTTTAATGATGCAGTAAGATCTTTATGAAACATGCACATACTGTTGAGGGGCAGAGTCTTCCTGAATATAGATCAGTGGATCTTAAGCAAACATTCAACATTCAATTTAATGAATAGATGAAGTCAATAACTGTCCATTTTTTTTGTTTCCGTATGTGTTCAAGTTTATCAATTGTCTACAAATTGCATTATCTGAAATTCATTATTATTTAAATGTTGTGAAATGTGTTAAGTTTTATGCAGTGTTTTTACCTTGTCTATTTATTTTCAGGTTGTGGAATCATTCAGATATCTCCCTATTGACAACACATGGAGAAATACCAACCTCCCTACATTAGGAATACAACACCAAGTACCTGACAAAGTTAACAACATTCAGGTCAATATCCCATTAACACCTGCATCTGCTGTGCATTAGATAACTGGGGATGGATATTGTTTATTCAGAGCACTGAAAATAAAAACTACCATCAGCAAATTAGACAATCTGTTTGCAACCACATGAGAAAGATGAATCATGTGTTGGCTTTCCTGTAGAATCATGTTTCCAGCCAATAAACATAGGCCAGGAAGTTTTAGACACCAATGCAACACTTTGTATAGCTCCTGCAGAGAACCAGGTACCACAAAATATATTTAAAGAAGATGGCTATGATGCAATGGCTTTCCCAACACTATTGCCAGATGGTCATTTTGGACTGTTTGAGAGTAGGGAAATCAAATTGTCACCTTCCAAATATTTTAACGCCAGGCTCTTTTCAGCAGACAACCGTTTTTCTTCTTGTACAAAATTAATTTTTTTCTCTCAGTATGTGACAGAAATTAATAGGATATCATCAAATATATCATTAGTTCTAAGAAAGGGAAAACAAACTACAGAGGATGGAAGGCCAGTTACTGCAGCAATGCTTATGGATGCAGAAAATGTACGTAATATATTAAAGTCAGATATAGGATTCCGCTTTTTACAGCCAATCAGAGGAACGCCTCCCTACTGGCAGAAACAATGAAAGACTTATTTTCCATGATTAAACAGCTGGGCATACCAATATGGTTTGTCACATTCTCTTCAGGAGAAATGAGGTGGCCCGAAGTAATGCAGACACTGCTATTTCTAAACAATGATGACAGACAAGATACTGATCTGGAGTGGTCTGAGAAATGCTCATTAATAGCTCACAACCCTCTTACTAGTATGTGTGCTAGGATGTTTGATCATCGAGTAAAAGCCCTCTTTTCAGATTTACTTATGTCACATCATGTCCTCTAGGAAAAGTTCAAGACTACTTTTTTAGAACCTAATTTCAGCACATTCACTGTCTTCTGTGGATTCAAGATGCACTTAAGTTGGGGAGGGAGAGTGACGAAGAAGTTTGTAGTTTCATTTATAAGTACATAACCTGCAAAATGCTAAACATTAAAAATGACCCTTAATTTTATGATATTATTTCAACAGTTCAGGTTCATAGCAAAACTCACTCTAAGTCATGTAGAAAATACAAAACTACTTGCAGGTTCAACTTTCCTCGTCCTCCTTTTCGCAAGACATTTTTTGCAAAGCCTGATTAGGACTCAAAGGATGAGAAGAAAAAACCACCCACCACTTCTGCTGAATTAGATGAACAGAAATATGCTAAAAACACCAAGCAAGTACTACAAGATGTGTGGATGTTGGTTTCATCTGCAGAAGATACTAGTCTGTCATTTGTCCAGATTCTGAAACTGGCAAATGTATCCTACCAACAATATAAGCAGTGTCCGATTGATGCAGCCAAAAGAAATACTGTCCACATCAAGTGAGACTTGTCAGATATCTGGGTCAACTACTATAATGAACACCTGTCCAGAGCATGGAATGCAAACCTTGATATTCAGTTCGTTACTGATGCCTATGCTTGTGTGGCCTACATTCTGTCATATATCAGCAAGACAGAAACAGAAATGGAGATTTACTCCAGAATGCCCAGAAAGAAGCTGCAGAGGGAAACAGCGATGCTGCATCAGCTTTAAAAAGAATTAGCATTATCTATATGCAGAACAGAGAGGTGTCAGCACAGGAAGCAGTGTATAGAGTATGTGGACTCCACCTTAAACAATGCACTAGAGAAGTGGTGTTCATCCCAGCAGTAAGTAACATATACAGAATGAGTTTACCTATGAGTGTCATCATAGCAAGATCAAGAAATGAGGGTGATGATGTAAATATCAGGATGGTCTCTGTTCACGAAAAGTACTATAACCGCCCACAACATCCAGATTTTGATAAAATTTGTTTGGCAGAGTTCTTGTCAAAATTTACCATTCTTTCCAAATCTCGGAAGTAAAAGTCATCAAAAATATGTCCAGTGTTTGATCTGCAGAATGATTTAGGTCATGTTAGAAAAAGGGGCATAAAAAAGAAGCAGTAATACGTTATCCAACATTTCAACAGGACAAAAATCCAGAAGAATTTTACTTATTACTACTCCAGTCATTTCTACCTCATAGATGTTCAGCAACTATTCCACCTGCTTTCCCAAACTTCGAGGGATACGTAAAGAATGGAACCTACAATTGAAGAAAGATAATAGATGTTATTGAAGAAAATAAGCAAAAGTTTGAGGTCAACAGTGAAGAATTAGAGAATGCACAGAAAGATATTGAAGAAGGTCACATGCATGAAAATATTTGGGGATCAATTGCCCCTGAATCAGAGGTCGAGAGAATTGAATCAATTTTGGAAAAAGATGTTGATTTACTTAATGAGCAGGAAGAAATTCCAGAATTCAGAAACGATGAACCACCAAGTTCAACAATTTTAGAGATTGGAGCTTCAAAATCTTAAGAAATAAAAAACCTGAACCACTTTTCTTGTTTTTAACTGGAGGGGCTGGTACAGGAAAGTCTCATCTCATCAGATGCATTTACCATGAAACATCAAGAATCTTGTCTAAATTTACTGATGTACCAGACCAGACAGTAGTTCTACTAACAGCACCAACAGGCACAGCTGCATTTAACATCCAAGGCATGACCATACATTCAGTATTTGCCATCACCAAGAATGTAACTCTTCCATATCAGCCTTTGGGTGAAAACTTACTGAACACTTTACGGCGTAAGTTTGATAACTTGAAGATAATAATTATTGATGAGATTTCAATGGTCGACCAGAAAATCCTCACTTAGATACATGGAAGATTGTCACAGATTAAACACTGCAAACAACCCTTTGGCAATGTTTCAATCCTAGCCGTTAGAGATTTTTACCAGCTGCCTCCAGTTAGAGGACTTTCTTTGTACAAAAAGAGATCTGCGGATTTTTGTGATTTTTTAATGAATATTTTTCCATAGTAACACTTGATGAGATCAAGCGCCAGAAAGATGACCGTCTGTTTGCAGATTTGTTAAACCGCTTGAGAGTTCATGTTCGTGGTGAGCCTTTGTCTGCAGAAGACCTTGGCACTCTTTTGAAAGTTTCAAAAAAGACTATTCCTGTAGAGGCTACAGCAGCACTGCATATTTTCCCTACTGATCATAACAAGAAAATGATTGCTGAAATGTGTAATCCAATATATAAATCAATAGCTAGAGACTTTACAACAGATGTTGTTACAGGTCATATGTTGGAAAAGAGTCAGCCCTTGGTCACATGCTCAGCCGAGGATCTACAAACAGAACTTGAACTTGGAATAGGTGCTAGAATCATGTTGACAAGAAACATTGACACAGAAGATGGTCTTGTCAATGGTGCTTTTGTAACAGTTACAGGTGTTGACTTGGATACTTCTCAACAAGTCACTGCAGCTTATATCAAGTTTGACAAAATGCTAGAATAGGACATAAGGCTCTAAAGAAACAAATTATTTCCCAGACATCCCTTAGGGGATCAATAAGAATAAAACCATTTGTAGATACTCTGTCCGGAAGGAAAGTGAAACGAAAACAGCTTCCTATGAAGTTTGCATGGGCTGCAACAATACACAAGGTGCAAGGTATGACAGTGCATCAAATTGTTATCTCATTGAAAAAGATCTTTCAGCCTGGTATGGCTTATGTTGCATTACGTAGAGCCACCTCTCATTTAGGTACTATTTATTCTTCTGTTAACATCACAGAAGCATTGAACGCCATGCCAAACTTTCTGCCAGAGGGAGAAAGTGAAATAGACAAAGCCTTTACTGTTATGATGCACAACACAGAAGGTTTAATTTCACATTTGTCAGATGTGAAAACCATCATGCAGTTCAACAAAGCAGATGTTATATTTTTCACTTAGACGTCTCTAGAACATCAAAACGTAGTACCTGAAACACTGTTTCCTCAACATCATTTCTATAAAGTAAACCGATCAGTAGCATATGACTCGGACAACCCTTCTTTCTCAACGATAACCGGGGAACAAAGAGGGGGCGTTGCATTATTCGTCCAGAAAAAGCATTTGCAAAAACAACTGTCTCTGCAAACATCAAATATTGAAGCAGTAGCTTGTTTTGTCAATAATGCACTTTTTTTACATCTACAGTCCGCCAACATATACATTACCTTTATTTATTGACAACTTAGAAAGACTTCTACAGGAGCTTCAAAATTACAATGTACCATGTGCAATTTTTGGTGATTTTAATTGTGATGTGCTAAACAATGTCAGTGAAAATAAAATACTGCAGCTATTTAGTCAGTATAACTTTGAGAGTTAAATTTTCCTAACAGATGGTGGAACTTGCCTGGATGTGGTCTTTGTAAATCGCTTTGGAAGCAACTGCAGAGCATCATTAGTACCAACATACTACAGTTACCACGATGTTGTTAAAAAACCACAATGACTGATGAAGCAGGTTAGGTAGAATTAAATTTATATAGAATAGCAACAGTGCAAGATGCTTTTTGACACGTATTTTTATTTTGCTCCATTAATTGCCTAGTAGTATTGTGGAAACAACAATTCACAAAAAAGAATTTCCAAAGACTTAAACATTTCTTTTTGTTCATACGATGCAATTTAGTGAACTTTTTCATGACATAAATACTGTGTGATGTGTGAGAAGGTTCTATTCAGTATTATAGTTTTTTGCTGACGTACAAAAAGTTCATCGTTTTGTTCATATACATACATACTCTTACATATTTCACCCTATTTTCATATTTGAAAATGTACCTGTTATACTATTTTAAGAGCCTTAAGAATAGGTCATTATTTTTAATATCGACAGTTCAAGGGATAACATTTTTATATTGTTGATATGTTTATGCACATCTTTGTATACTGGTTTTGTAAAGGAATTTAGTTAATTGTTTCTTTTTATTATTTTACTGTTTTAATAGTTTCTTGTCTCATGCACAAGTTTTATATTTCATTAAAATATCACCTGAATGTACATATTTCTTAACTTTCAAACCAGAAATAATCAGAAGTCAATACTGATTCCAAAGCATTTAAAGAAATTTTATAATACCAGTGCAATATCGTGTTTTCTAAATATAACCGTACAACATTATTTTTTATCAGCCTTTGTCTAAGAACCTATCCAAATATATCATGTTATGTGCCAGCGTTTATACCTGTCAAATTTATTAGGAAATATAAATTAATAATATATTGCTACAAATCATTTTTCATTCTTTTTGTTTCTTGTTTATAAATTTATAAACCTGCAATTTATCAACATTTTTGTGCAGTACCAGTCAGTTTTTTTTATTGTATTAATGTCTTTTTGATCCATTTAGAGAGTATATATTTAGGAGATAACTGTATTGTATTTGAAGATTTGCCGGCATCAATTGGTTATTTGATGGTCGTAAATTGAGTTTATTGGCGACGCGTAAGCGGAGCCAGTAAACGGATATTTCCGACCATCAAATCACCAATTGATGCCTGCAAATCTTCAAATACAATACAGTTATCTCCATTCTAATGCTACGGCAAGAAAAAACTAAATTAACTGATTAAAATTGGAATTTTTTATTTGTCGGAAATAACGTCTGCGCTTGCGTTAAAATCTGACAGCATCAATCGTGGAATTGATGCCATGAAATTATTCACGTTATCCAATCAGAATTGACGTTACACCAAGAACTGCATTAGAATTGACATTGACAATCAACTATTTACCTCTTAGATGACATTTGTAAGTTCTTTACGTTATGTTCCTGCTTGCATCTTGTAAATATTTATATCAAAAGTAATCTTATTGTTTTTCAACATTTTGTGTACATGAATACCTATGTGAAGTATGTTAGGTAATGTTTTGACACTTCTTGCCTGTGTTCAACAAATGCCATTTTGAACAGTTTTTGTTTTTAGTGTTAAAGATAAAATTATAATAGAATTTCCTCTCCTTAATTATAAAAAATCTTTTATATATGATTTAATTTTTTTTCCATTTTGTCATCGGCCTCTGTGGAGTTGTCAAGAAATTACAAATCTTTCCTATTGGGAATTTTTTACTCCTGTATAGTCCAAGCTACATCTTATTTATGTCTTATAAGTTGTTGGTCTTATGATTTTAATTATAATCTTATGATATATTGTTTCTTGATTATCTTATGTTTGTTTGATCTTTCTTTTTGTTTTGTATGTACGGTAGGAAAACTGATAATCATTTACAATCAAGAATTAAGATTGGAGTCAAGTACACCCTGCCCGCAATGAGACTCGAACCTGCAGCCTCAGTGTTGACAGACAAATGTGATCAATAGTTGACAAACACCTTAACCACTTGGCCACCATTGACCCCAGATGAGATTTAATAAGATTGTAAATTTTGGTCTACCAAATTTTGGGAAAGAACAACCCATCTTTCACCTAATATTAAAATATCAACGATATACTATCCACGGCAATTTTGGGCGACTTCTGTGTTGGCATCCCAACACATTATTTTTAATTTTTAATTATTATTAAGTCGCCCAAAACGAAGTTTTGGCGACTTATTGTTTTTGCACCGTTTCTTATTATTATTATTATTATTATTATTATTATTATTATTATTATTATTATTATTATTATTATTATTATTTTATTATTATTATTTTTATTATTATTATTTCGGTTTCCCCTTTTTCTAGAACGTGAACTTGTCCGACACATTTCTCAGAGATGTCTTAATAGAATCAAATCAAACTTGGCACAAGTGTAGACCGACACATGGAGGGGTGCAGTAAATAGTCAGATTTTTTATAATGGCCGCCATTTCAAAATGGCCGCCACTTGACGACACCCACCCCAAAACGGCAAAAATTTTCCAGTTGTCCGATTTCAACGAAATTTGGTATGGAGGTAGATGTTAGTATTTTGAGTGAAACGCTACCTTTAATTTTTTTCTCCGATGTCCGATTTCAAAATGGCCGCTAAAAACGTGTATAATTTTCAACGTTATGCGATTTTGATGACATTTAACGTGCACCGATTGCAACAAAATTTGGTGTGGAGGTAGATTTAAGTGTCCAGAGTGGAAGTCCACATTCGGAATTTTTTTTACAGTTGTTTCAAAATGGCCGCCAAACACGCGTCAAGTTTTCAATGCTGTCCGATTTTAATGAAATTGATATGTAGGTACATTTCAATGTCCTTAGTGGACGCAATACAATCCATAGGGATTTTGGGCGACTTCTGTGTTGGCATCCCAACATATTGTTTTTGCTCCGTTTCTTATTAAGTCGCCCAAAACAAGTTTTGGGAGACTTATTGTTTTTGCACCGTTTCTTATTATTATTATTAAGTCGCCCAAAACAAGTTTTGGGAGACTTATTGTTTTTGCACCGTTTCTTCTTATTATTATTATTATTATTAAGTCGCCGACCACGAAGTGTCGGGCGACTTATTGTTTTTACTCCGTTTCTTATTATTATTAAGTCGCCGACCACGAAGTGTCGGGCGACTTATTGTTTTTACTCCGTTTCTTATTATTATTATTATTATTATTATTATTTTCATATTTCTTATGTTTTCCCCTCGCAATGTTGTCCGCTCGTTTTCTCGCTCATCTTTTAACCGATCGAAATGAAACTTTGGGAACATGTTAAGGGTGACCTGAAGTTGTGCAATCCACTTTTGAAATTTTCAAAATGGCCGCCATTTTCAAAATGGCCGCCGTTGAAAAAAATGATGGCCGTTGTCAGATCTCAGTAATTGCCAAAGCAATTTCAATGAAAATTGGTATACTGGTACAGCTAACTATCCCGAGCATTTTTGCAAAAAAAAATTTGACGCGGCCGACATTTCAAAATGGCCGCCATCCGAACACCACCCCCCTAAAAATGTAAAAATTTAAACGTCATCCGATTTAGACGAAATTTGGTATACAGGTAGCTTATGATACCCTAAGTGTGCCACTATTTAAAAATGTTTTGTCCGACTTCCGGTTTCAAAATGGCGGCCGTTTTAAAGTTTTACAAAATGGCGGCCGTTGTCAGATCTCAGTTATGGCCAGAGCAATTTCAATGAAAATTGGTATACTGATACAGCTAACTATCCTGAGCATTTTTGCAAAAAAAATTTTTTGTCCGACTTCCGGTTTCAAAATGGCGGCCGTTTTAAAGTTTGCTCGTTTTCTCGCTCATCTTTTAACCGATCGAAATGAAACTTGGCCAACTGAAAGCTCATGTTATGAAGTTGTGCTCTTGACTTTTAGTTCCCTCTACTCGGTCAAAAGTGCGGAACGGGAGGCGACTTCAACGTTTCGGGAAACGTAAATTTTAATTATTATTTTCATATTTCTTATGTTTTCCTTTTTCCCCTCGCAATGTTGTCCGCTCGTTTTCTCGCTCATCTTTTAACCGATCGAAATGAAACTTTGGGAACATAATAAGGGTGACCTGAAGTTGTGCAATCCACTTTTGAAATTTTCAAAATGGCCGCCGTTGAAAAAAAATGACGGCCTTGTCAGATCTCAGTAATTGCCAAAGCAATTTCAATGAAAATTGGTATACTGATACAGCTCCCTATCCCGAGCATTTTTGCAAAAAAAAATTTGACGCGACCGACATTTCAAAATGGCCGCCATCCGAACACCAACCCCCTAAAACTGTAAAAATTTAAACGTCATCCGATTTAAACGAAATTTGGTATACAGGTAGCTTATGATACCCTGAGTGTGCCACTATTTTCAAAATTTTTGTCCGACTTCCGGTTTCAAAATGGCGGCCGTTTTAAAGTTTTACAAAATGGCGGCCGTTGTCAGATCTCAGTTATGGCCAGAGCAATTTCAATGAAAATTGGTATACTGATACAGCTTACTATCCTGAGCATTTTTGCAAAAAAAATTTTTTGTCCGACTTCCGGTTTCAAAATGGCGGCCGTTTTAAAGTTTGCTCGTTTTCTCGCTCATCTTTTAACCGATCGAAATGAAACTTGGCCAACTGAAAGCTCATGTTATGAAGTTGTGCTCTTGACTTTTAGTTCCCTCTACTCGGTCAAAAGTGCGGAACGGGAGGCGACTTCAACGTTTCGGGAAACGTAAATTTTAATTATTATTTTCATATTTCTTATGTTTTCCCCTCGCAATGTTGTCCGCTCGTTTTCTCGCTCATCTTTTAACCGATCGAAATGAAACTTTGGGAACATGTTAAGGGTGACCTGAAGTTGTGCAATCCACTTTTGAAATTTTCAAAATGGCCGCCATTTTCAAAATGGCCGCCGTTGAAAAAAATGACGGCCGTTGTCAGATCTCAGTAATTGCCAAAGCAATTTCAATGAAAATTGGTATACTGGTACAGCTAACTATCCCGAGCATTTTTGCAAAAAAAAATTTGACGCGGCCGACATTTCAAAATGGCCGCCATCCGAACACCACCCCCCTAAAAATGTAAAAATTTAAACGTCATCCGATTTAGACGAAATTTGGTATACAGGTAGCTTATGATACCCTAAGTGTGCCACTATTTAAAAATGTTTTGTCCGACTTCCGGTTTCAAAATGGCGGCCGTTTTAAAGTTTTACAAAATGGCGGCCGTTGTCAGATCTCAGTTATGGCCAGAGCAATTTCAATGAAAATTGGTATACTGATACAGCTAACTATCCTGAGCATTTTTGCAAAAAAAAATTTTTGTCCGACTTCCGGTTTCAAAATGGCGGCCGTTTTAAAGTTTGCTCGTTTTCTCGCTCATCTTTTAACCGATCGAAATGAAACTTGGCCAACTGAAAGCTCATGTTATGAAGTTGTGCTCTTGACTTTTAGTTCCCTCTACTCGGTCAAAAGTGCGGAACGGGAGGCGACTTCAACGTTTCGGGAAACGTAAATTTTAATTATTATTATTAAGTCGCCGACCACGAAGTGTCGGGCGACTTATTGTTTTTACTCCGTTTCTTATTAAGTCGCCGACCACGAAGTGTCGGGCGACTTATTGTTTTTACTCCGTTTCTTATTATTATTATTATTTTCATATTTCTTATGTTTTCCTTTTTCCCCTCGCAATGTTGTCCGCTCGTTTTCTCGCTCATCTTTTAACCGATCGAAATGAAACTTTGGGAACATGTTAAGGGTGACCTGAAGTTGTGCAATCCACTTTTGAAATTTTCAAAATGGCCGCCATTTTCAAAATGGCCGCCGTTGAAAAAAAATGACGGCCGTTGTCAGATCTCAGTAATTGCCAAAGCAATTTCAATGAAAATTGGTATACTGATACAGCTAACTATCCCGAGCATTTTTGCAAAAAAAAATTTGACGCGGCCGACATTTCAAAATGGCCGCCATCCGAACACCACCCCCCTAAAAATGTAAAAATTTAAACGTCATCCGATTTAGACGAAATTTGGTATTCAGGTAGCTTATGATAATTCTCATGCAGATATGTATATAAACACCAAGAGTTGTTTGATGATAGTTGTGGATTGAGTGAGTGTATAACATGGGTTTCTACTGCATTTCTTTAAAAAAATCTAAATGAAATGACAATTACAAATTTAACCATTTAAACAAGCTCAAACCAAATTCTTTTTGGTTTGTAAGTTAAAATCATAGGTTGGACCACAAATATTGCATAGTCTATAATCCTGACTATTCAATGATACAAGGTGCTTTGAATATTAGCTGTAACATAACTACCATTTTTTAAGCAACATAGTGAAAGTCCAGCCCAGTTACCTTATAAGGCAAACAAGAAGATTAAAATATTAATGTCAATTTGATTGTAATTAGTGTGGTTCAAACAAGCAACTTTTAGGCAAACAAATTTAACAAAAAAAACCAGGTACCTGTCCATCTATAACCAGACCAACATCATTATCCTTCCGTAAACAGTCACCAAATTCTACTGCATGTCTTCTTAAAGCTTCTCTGGTACCGTATTATTCAGAAATAAACAACATGTAATACAATTCTGTTAATACGTTTTGATACAGACTCAACATTCATTTTTAACATAACAGCAAAACTAATAAAAAAGAAATAAGACCTTTCATTGCACCCTTTACTGATGTGTCACTGACAAAAGAGTAGGGATAATGTGCAAGACACCTCAGGTTTCACTTTTTATTAAGCAATAATGAGAAATCTATTGCTTAGACAGAATTCTATATGATACAGCTATTTTAATAGAAAATCCAATTAGATACAGACATTTTAATACATGAATGTCACTATACAATTTAGGGCAAAATCCTCCGGTTCAATACTTACATCTAAGCTATGTTCGTTTATAATAATAAGTGGCATTTCTTCTGTCAAAAGTTTACAAGAATATCCTGTAAAATAAATTAATATCTGTAATTCATGTTATTCACACATTTCATACTGCATAAATGCTTTGTTAACTGTCAGTATTAGTAAAAGGACAAACAAGACACGGCTACCCTAGTTGTATAGTTTAAATATCATGATATCATTTGAACCTACAGTAGAACTTCGATAACTCGAACTCGATGGGGTCGTCAAAAATAGTTCGAGCTATCGGTAGTTCGAGCCACCGAAGTTGGACAACTTCCGAAACTTATCTGTTCCGTACCGTGACAGCTTTGTCTTTAGGTCGCTCGTTAATTTCCTAACGCGGAATGGTTGTTTTGGGAACTAACATTCGTTTTAAATGTATGTAGATGTTTATTTCATGAATTTGACACGAATAAAGTTATGTAAGTTTCTATAATTTGTGAAATTTGAAATTTCATCATCAGTTATTTTCACTTCTGTTGATTGCGCAAAAAACCAGTTTGTGCACGATATATCTGCCATGGCAGTTAAATTAAGTAATAATTTCCACAATATTTATTCCCGACACGTTTTTTCTCAAAATTATCTTAGCTTTTACAATTGGTAGTTTAATATCAATTAAACCGCAAATGTGAACAAAAGTCGTAAATGATTTTGGAATGGTTTCGTTTTGATTTTATAATCCGCTTGGTACCGTTAATATTTTTAATTACAAAACAATTAACGTCTATTTGCATGTTAAAACCAATCACCAGTCATGACATAATTATTATCTGTTATTTTGTTTAAATTGACATACCTGTACTAATTGTTATGGCTTCTGTTATCAACGTCCTTTTTACCGAAGTCAATTACTTGGCACCGAGGCTTATAAACTTAGTTCGAGTTATTGATGGTGACTCACATTAATTTACTATCAAAGGGACCAATAAATGAGTTCGAGTTTTCGAGAAATCGGTGTTCGAAAAACCGGGGTTTTTTGTACAAACATATATAGAAATAAATTACGGGACTTTAAAAACAGATCGAGAAATCAGTGGTGTTCGAGCCATCCGAGTTCGAGCTACCGAAGTTTGACTGTAGTTTATAACTGTAATATTAGACAATATGTTCATAGAAATGTCTTGGATTAAATGTTGATTATGAACCAATGCTCTGTAGTTAAGAAAATTACAAAATGAACCACACAGGCTTTTGGTTACAACAAAGACTGTTAAACCTATGCATTGCTTAGACTTGTAGTCCAGCCAATGAATTATGTAACGATGCTGCAAAGATTGTTCTTTCAGTTATGATAACTTTATCATTAAAAAGATTATACCAAAAAAGACATTGTTAGTGCTAAGAACCTAAACCTACCGATATTAATAGCAGTTTCCTGTTTATCACCAGTTAATACCCATATCTTTATATCAGCTTTGGCTCAGTTAGCAATAGTATCAGGTACACCCTGAAAAAAAATTAATTTGATCTGTAGCAATACAAGGAATAACATAAGCAGGTTTTTGCCATAACTCAGATATATTAATAACTTTTGACAACTGTTATTTTTTGGCAAATGTCTAATAAACATTTGAAAATGCTTTTTATATCTCCAAGCCTTCTGCTTGCATTAAATAACTGCCTTCATTTCATATTAAATTTTATGTCAGAAGCCTTTTTGACTTGAAATCTTTAATTAATTTTTACAACTTTTTTAACTTTAATATTTCATGGTGTCATAAAAAGGGTCATGTTAGAAGATCGATTTATTCATGGTTGGTAACTTCTGCATTCGCTCACTTGAAAATAAGTATAATTTGTTCATTTATATTTCATGAAACATGATACAGCATTCCATTTAAATACAAGAATTTATTGAACAGATATAAATATTTACCTCTTGTAATTTATCTTCAATGGCTGTTGCACCCAATAAATGGAGATTCTATAAATAAACAAATAAATACACAATATATGTTAACAGAATATATCTAAAATTACAATTATAAATCTTTCCTATATATAATTGTCAATAATTCATGAGAGAGTATGTTATTTTGTGTAACACTAACAAATTCCTTAACATGATATGATCCAGATTAATGGAAAACACTAACCCTTCTGTAGCATATTGTGTGCAACCTGTACTTGGAATATAAGGACAAAGCTTTTGTAATTGTTAACAAACTGACATGGGTTTCTCAAACAAGTTTTCATTTAATCCCACACTTATGTTTGAAGTTTTTTCTCACTACCACAGCAACATTAAAAATATATGTTTTGAATGACTAAAATATGGATTTAAACTGTAACTCTGCGATATTAAAAAAAAAATCCTGTGAATACACTGAAGGGACATTAACCTGATTCTGAGCTAATCTACAAATGCAATGTAAAATATTTTGTTGACCCTACCATACAGACTGGCGAAAAATTAGTGAAAATAGGTACTAGTTATATAAAGAAAAATAACTAAAAACCATGAAGAAGCATTGTGTTTTACCCTTTCTATAAGTTCTGCTGCCTCCTCTAATTTTTTGTCCCTATTTTGTATTGATGTACTGGCTTTATAGTACGTATGTTTCCATTCATCATAAAAATCTTCTGCTATTTCTGTGGATGCTATACACAATGTTCTTAAACCTTAAAATGAAGAAAACATCCATAGTTATTTTAAATGTGCTACATAGGCAACACATGCTAAGCAATTCAGCTAACAGCTTAGAAAACAAAATGAGTTTAGCAAATGCTAAAACAATGATACAATTTCATGAACTATGTATTAAAAAAGAATTCGAGGCTCCCAGGAGCCTGTAATCGCCCACCTAGAACCCAAACTATATTTAAATTTCTGAAATTTAGTTTCAGTTATAGTTGTTACAGCTTTTAAGTTTCTGTGAAAAAACTAAACATGTCTTCAAAAACTTTTGGTTAAGTAAAATAACTCCTATAAGGTGCAATCAGACAATTTCTGAAAATTAAATGGTTTTAAGACCTTGTCCTTTAGGGTAATTTAGAAATGTACAGTTTTACTCTAGGTGTGTTATAGACTTATTTATAATACAAAAACTGATCATTTGTCCAAATTCATAATTAAAAATAGGGCTATAAAGAGTCATCTTGCAATTTTGGATGAAGCAATCAATTGTAGGTCTTGCTTTGCTGATCATTTGTGCAACTTATAGTTTCAATCTAGCTGCTATAGTTTTCAAGTTACAGGACAAAAAGGAAAATTTCATAAAAAAATTGCCATTTAAGGGTAATAACTCCTATAAGGAGTCATCTGACAATTTCAGACATAAGCGGTTAATTGTAGGGCTTGTGATGCTGAACATTGTTGCTTTTTACAGTTTCAATCCAGCTATTACAATGTTTATGTTACTGGACAAAAACAGAAAGTTTCATAAACAATTGTCATTTATGGGCAATAACTCATAATAGGAGTCATTTGACAATTTCAGACTAATTAAGTAAATTGTAGGGCTTTTATTGCTGATCATATTTGCTATTTACAGTTTCACTCTACCTCTTAAAGATTTCAAGTTATATTGTAAATACCAAAAATTTGTCAAAAATCGTCATTAAAGGGCAATAACTACTACAAGAAGCACATACACAACTTCACAGTATTAGCAAGTATTGTAGACCTTAATGTGCTGATTAATTTGAAGTAATGGTTTTCTCTATAGCTATTATAATTATTGAGATAATGATCAAAAATTTGTGTTGACATCGAATGTTCTATTTTTAGTAACAGCTGCGGTCATCTTTGTCTGTTGATCAACATCATGGATAAAAATATAAAACTAGGAACCCTAAGGATGATTGTGGCCAAGTTTGAAAAAAATTGGCCCAGTGGTTTCAGAGAAGATTTTTGAAAAAATTGACGGATGACAGATGACTGACGTCAAGTGATGGCAAAAGCTCACATGGACCTTTGGTCCAGGTGAGCTAAAAAAAGCCCTAATTTTTGGTAAAATATTCTTATACTAATGATAAGCAGATTAGATCTCAAAAGGCAGTGGCTAGTGACCTTATAACATTTGAAGTGTACACTACGTTTTGTTTTGTCATACCTAATGTAGCAAACTCTTTTAAATGTTGTAACGTAATTTCCCCATACATCTGTTTATCATCTAACCTCTCATATATAACTGTATCCTGAAAAATTGGAAGAAGAAAATAATATACAAAAGTGAAAATTTCAAAAGCAGAAAAAAATAAGCTGTAAAATGTTAATGCAAGCAAAGAAATTAAATGTCTCGTTTTTGGCTGTCCAAAAAAAATTTTTTATTACTGTTGCTTGTTTAGGAAAATTTTGTGTTTGTTTGTTTGTTTGAACAGTGTTTAAGGCAACTTTCTTTTTCAGCTTTATCATGTCACTCAGTTTTTATTGAGGATGAAAGCCAGGGTTAAATTTTTATGTAAATTTGGCTTAAATTTGTTAAAATGAAAAACCTATACAAATGGGCTAAAAAGACACGTACTGTTTTGTACATAATAATAATAACAATAAAAAGAATAATAATCTATTCAACTGACGAAACAAACAATACATACTGCTCCTTTACACAACAGTCTGATTTTTCCATCGGGTGTCCGTACAACTACTGACATTCTTTTTCTTGTACTAAACACAAAATCAATACAAAATTTGAAATCATGTCATCTCATTTAAACTAAATATAACTCATTACCATTAGATCTGACACAACATGAGCATATACACATTAGCAAACTGCCATTGTTATTTTGATGTTTCAGGATTTAAAAACTGCATTAAAATCACTGCAGTAGTTCTACAATGATAGTAAGTCTGTTTGAGAAATGATAAGTAAATGCAATTGTACAAAGTTTTAAAACTTGTAACATATCAGTTGTACAAAATAATTGTATCATACCTGGTAAATTCTAACACATTCAATATTTCATACCATTCTTCTTTGTCATCCTGTAAATTATAAACAATTGTCATGACAATACAATATTTCATTATAAATATTTGGTTGTTTGGTATTTTCAATTAACAGTAAATCATAACAATAAACAGCATCATTTGTAAAAAGAAAAAGTTTAGAATTCATTCAATTTGCTTGCAAACTAGATTTTTTTTTATCTCAGCACAAGATCTTGTATCACATAATAATGTTTACAATAAATTGTCTACGATTTTATTTAAGTAAATATTAGCTTAAAAGATAATAAGATATAAAGTTAAAAATGTTTTTCTAAATCTTGACCATATGTGCAGTTCAAACATTCTCAAGGAAAAGGAAATATGTGCAAACTATTATTTTTGTATTCAGTACTTATTATTGTTTATTGTGCTCTATATTATCAAGGATTTTTTCTTAACTACAACACATTTAAAATACAAAAATGATGACTTACTACTTTAATATATACACCTTGTGGTGTTCTACCCGTAAACACAAACCCCAACATCTTAGCACCTTTAACTAAGGCAGCTTCATCTGTAATAACAGAAACAATTATTATTTTATAACAAGTGTGTGTATGTTTCTTTAATGTCTCAGCTTACAAGTGTGGCACCCTCTCCTGATAAGCCCAATATCATAGTTACTGACTGACTGCTTCTATATGTTTACCAAACAATAATTCAGCTTTATTTAGGGTTTGGCCAATTAAACACTGAATAAATTAAGCCAGAATGTGATACATTTATTCCAAGCTGGTGCGTTTTTGCTGTTACTAGAAGTCTGTAAGTATATACTATAAGTATGTGTCAATTATGTCATGGTTTCTAACAGTACCTGGAGATGATGCCTGATAAATGATTGACGTTTTATTATCCTCATGGACAGTTTCAGGTACAACTGTATGGCAGACAGACAGCAATGTTAAGAATTCCTTGATCACTGGAGACGTCACATGACCTCCATGAAGATTTTGCAAGATAGACTTATCTTGGAACTCCTCACAGCTCTCATCATCATTTCTGAAAGCAATACAGACTAAATAAGACGTTAGTATTACAAAGTAAAGGATCCTGGTGTTTATAATCACCCTCTACAAAGTTTGGCTTGTATTGTTAATTTTTGGTGATTTAATGTTTAAAAACAGATTACTTTTATATCATGTTCCCTTGAAACTTGAAGAAGACCATGGAGAGGATAATGGATAATTTTAATCAAGTACACATACAACAATTTGAAAACAAATTTTAATTTTAATTGACTATTCCTGATCCTGCACATACCATGACATAGTAGAAGAAAATAATAACTAATTTAGTCTTAAATGTGAAATCTGTCCCTAAAAAATTCCATAAATCATGGCCTTGACTATGAAATCACAATGAAGCTAAAAGTTTACTTAAGCATACACAATAACTGGACTTACCCATAACATATCCCTGCAATACTACACTTTCTGAACTCCATCACATTTCTGGTAAGAGTGCCTGTCTTATCTGAGAATATGTACTTCACCTAGCAGGAAATATTTAATGTACACTTCCATGAAATATATTAAATGTGAAACCATGTCTCTAAATAGGTATTTAGAAAGTTTGTATAATTAAGCTATGATATATGTATATGGTTAGTTTGTTTAAATGAAGTTTACCATGGATTGCAATAAATTTTACATTTTTGACATCTTTTTTTATATGGGGATGGACTGTGGAGTACATGTATAAAACTGGTAGCTCTGTCAATTGAGGCTTGGGTTGAGCACACCTTGCCCAAAATATGGCATCAACAATCAGCCCCAGTGATGATACACATATATAAATAAGATCTATTGTTAGTAAGAGCTATCAAACAAATTTATTAGGGAAATTTAAATACATTTCTTTCATGTGTTTATTTAAAAAAATACATTGCTTCGATTCTGAACAAGAAAAAGAAATCCCATATCTTACTAACAACTTTATAAATAGTGAATCAGTAAAAACAGCACCCCTACTATTGTTTTACAAATTGACTACATATAAAACTACTGTACATTATACCTGTCCAAGTTCTTCGTTAAGGTTAGATGTCCTTGCCATAGCTGGTGTATCTGTCTCCCGATAATACATGTCTAAATCCTGTAAATTACATTCATAAAAAGTAATAAAAAATGTTTTCCTTATGTTATTCAAATGTGTATTTGTGAACCGATAGAAATGATTCTTTGCCGAGCAAATGCAGGTAAGAAATGCTCGGTTTTAACAAGTTAACTTTATATTTTTGGACACTGTATGGAGACTGTTTTATATCCTATATTGAAAGCACATTTCATAGTAAAAAGGCATAAAAGCAGACCTTTTGTAGCCAATGTCTTGGTTAAAAATTTTGGCATTTAATCACGTTAAAAATGAGTTCCCTAACAAATATTGCATTGACAACATGTCATGAACCAAAGCAGAACAAAAATATTGTTTGATATATGAAAATATATTCATGTATTTCAGGAATGATTTCAATTTTTGAGCATGCTATATAATATTCCAGTAATATGTTTTGGGTCATTTTATTCTCAATAAATGTGAACACTGACCGGAATTTATGTGTTAAATTCATAAGCATTTGAATGAATTGTTATGCTGAGTTATCCTGTCAACAATTATATCAAAATAGTTTTGTGGTTCTAATCAGGGGTTAGCATCCAATAAAATTTTAGGATTCAACTAAAATAATATTATTCTACAATCAATGTTTTGCAGAACTTTGTTGGTATTTGTGTACTTCATAAATAATGTACATGTCACTCAGAGTATCCCTACACTAGTATGTTCTTAGATTGTAACAAAAATGTTTGTCATATAAGTACTAAATATACACAATGCAGGGGGTAGGGGACTAGATAAATGTAAAAATCATGATTTAACTCATAATACTAATTACTACATCGTTCACATTACATCATGGATGTTGCTTTAATTACATGTTCAATGCCATTCCATGTGGATGTTTTTTAATAAAATGTATATGTTGATAGGCAAAAATTTAAATTAGATTTATGCTGAAATCATACCTTTTTTTAAAACTATTGGTTCATTGTTTTATTTAAAACACCGTTTTCCATAACTTGAAGGAATTAGCACTTGTACTTACCCAGTTAATAAATATGGCTTGGATGAACTTAACGACCTCTAGTGTGACTTGTAAACTTATTGGTATTAAGTTGTTGTATAGAATAATGAATGTTAAAAAGTTGTATCCAAAATTGGTTGGTGGAAGTGCTACAAAGAAAAAAAACTTTGTATTCAAGTTTGAGTTTTATTTGAACATCAATCAATTGATCAGTATAATATTGCTAAGAATATAATGAAATCAATGTCATTGTAGGTATGATATTGTTGAAATTAGACAATGAAATGTTTGTTTGTATGTGGTTTGATGCCACTTTCAGTAATTTTGTAGCTATATTAAAGGATGTAATTTGAATTGTTGGAAGGGACGATTCCTTGTCCTTCAGCAAGATAACTACCAGTCCTTGTCTACAAACCAGTCTGTCCAAACTTAACTGGTACCTACCATGATAAAACATATACCAGTCCTTGTCTACAAACCAGTTTGTTCAGACTTAACTGGTACCTACCATGATAAAACATATACCAGTCCTTGTCTACAAACCAGTTTGTCTAGACTTAACTGGTACCTACCACAATAAAACATATACTAGTCCTTGACTACATGCCAGTTTGTCCAGACTTAACTGGTACCTACCATGATAAAACATATACCACTCCTTGTCTACATGCCAGTTTGTTCAGACTTAACTGGTACCTACCATGATAAAACATATACCAGTCCTTGTCTACATGACAGTTTGTCTAGACTTAACTGGTACCTACCATGATAAAACATGTACCACTCCTTGTCTACATGCCAGTTTGTCCAGACTTAACTGGTACCTACCATGATAAAACATATACCAGTCCTTGTCTACATGTCAGTTTGTCCAGACTTAACTGGTACCTACCACAATAAAACATATACCAGTCCTTGTCTACATGACAGTTTGTCCAGACTTAACTGGTACCTACCATGATAAAACATATACCAGTCCTTGTCTACATGACAGTTTGTCCAGACTTAACTGGTACCTACCATGATAAAACATATACCAGTCCTTGTCTACATGCCAGTTTGTCCAGACATAACTGGTACCTACCATGATAAAACATATACCGGTACCAGTCCTTGTCTACATGTCAGTTTGTCCAGACATAACTGGTACCTACCATGATAAAACATATACCAGTCCTTGTCTACATGACAGTTTGTCCAGACTTAACTGGTACCTACCATGATAAAACATAAACCAGTCCTCGTCTACATGCCAGTTTGTCCAGACTTGACTGGTACCTTCCATGATAAAACATAAACCAGTCCTCGTCTACATGCCAGTTTGTCCAGACTTGACTGGTACCTTCCATGATAAAACATATACCAGTCCTTGTCTACATGACAGTTTGTCCAGACTTAACTGGTACCTACCATGATAAAACATATACCAGTCCTTGTCTACATGCCTGTTTGTCCAGTCTTAACTGGTACCTACCATGATAAAACATATACCAGTCCTTGTCTACATGACAGTTTGTCCAGACTTAACTGGTACCTACCATGATAAAACATATACCGGTACCAGTCCTTGTCTACATGTCAGTTTGTCCAGACATAACTGGTACTTACCATGATAAAACATATACCAGTCCTTGTCTACATGCCAGTTTGTCCAGACTTAACTGGTACCTACCATGATAAAACATATACCAGTCCTTGTCTACATGCCACTTTGTCCAGACTTAACTGGTACCTACCATGATAAAACATAAACCAGTCCTTGTCTACATGCCAGTTTGTCCTGACATAACTGGTACCTACCATGATAAAACATATACCAGTCCTTGTCTACATGCCAGTTTGTCCAGACTTAACTGGTACCTACCATGATAAGACATATACCAGTCCTTGTCTACATGTCAGTTTGTCCAGACATAACTGGTACCTACCACAATAAAACATATACCGGTACCAGTCCTTGTCTACATGACAGTTTGTCCAGACTTAACTGGTACCTACCATGATAAAACATATACCAGTCCTTGTCTACATGTCAGTTTGTCCAGACTTAACTGGTACCTACCATGATAAAACATAAACCAGTCCTTGTCTACATGCCACTTTGTCCAGACTTAACTGGTACCTACCATGATAAAACATATACCAGTCCTTGTCTACATGTCAGTTTGTCCAGACATAACTGGTACCTACCACAATAAAACATATACCGGTACCAGTCCTTGTCTACATGCCACTTTGTCCAGACTTAACTGGTACCTACCATGATAAAACATATACCAGTCCTTGTCTACATTACAGTTTGTCCAGACATAACTGGTACCTACCATGATAAAACATATACCGGTACCAGTCCTTGTCTACATGTCAGTTTGTCCAGACTTATCTGGTACCTACCATGATAAAACATATACCAGTCCTTGTCTACATGTCAGTTTGTCCAGACTTAACTGGTACCTACCACAATAAAACATATACCAGTCCTTGTCTACATGCCAGTTTGTCCAGACTTAACTGGTTCCTACCATGATAAAACATATACCAGTCCTTATCTACATGCCAGTTTGTCCAGACTTAACTGGTACCTACCATGATAAAACATATACCAGTCCTTGTCTACATGACAGTTTGTCCAGACTTAACTGGTACCTACCATGATAAAACATATACCAGTCCTTGTCTACATGACAGTTTGTCCAGACTTAACTGGTACCTACCATGATAAAACATAAACCAGTCCTTGTCTACATGCCAGTTTGTCCAGACATAACTGTTACCTACCATGATAAAACATACCAGTCCTTGTCTACATGACAGTTTGTCCAGACTTAACTGGTACCTACCATGATAAAACATATACCAGTCCTTGTCTACATGTCAGTTTGTCTAGACTTAACTGGTACCTACCACAATAAAACATATACCAGTCCTTGTCTACATGACAGTTTGTCCTGACTTGACTGGTACTACATGATAAGACATGTACCAGTCCTTGTCTTCATGCCTGTTTGTCCAGACTTAACTGGTACCTACCATGATAAAACATATACCAGTCCTTGTCTACATGCCAGTTTGTCCAGACTTAACTGGTACCTACCATGATAAAACATATACCAGTCCCTGTCTTCATGTTGGTTGTCAGACTTAACTGGTACCTACCATGATAAAACATATACCAGTCCTTGTCTACATGCCAGTTTGTCCAGACTTAACTGGTACCTACCATGATAAAACATATACCAGTCCTTGTCTACATGCCACTTTGTCCAGACTTAACTGGTACCTACCATGATAAAACATAAACCAGTCCTTGTCTACATGCCAGTTTGTCCTGACATAACTGGTACCTACCATGATAAAACATATACCAGTCCTTGTCTACATGCCAGTTTGTCCAGACTTAACTGGTACCTACCATGATAAGACATATACCAGTCCTTGTCTACATGTCAGTTTGTCCAGACATAACTGGTACCTACCACAAAAAAACATATACCGGTACCAGTCCTTGTCTACATGCCACTTTGTCCAGACTTAACTGGTACCTACCATGATAAAACATATACCAGTCCTTGTCTACATTACAGTTTGTCCAGACATAACTGGTACCTACCATGATAAAACATATACCGGTACCAGTCCTTGTCTACATGACAGTTTGTCCAGACTTAACTGGTACCTACCATGATAAAACATATACCACTCCTTGTCTACATGTCAGTTTGTCCAGACTTATCTGGTACCTACCATGATAAAACATATACCAGTCCTTGTCTACATGTCAGTTTGTCCAGACTTAACTGGTACCTACCACAATAAAACATATACCAGTCCTTGTATACATGCCAGTTTGTCCAGACTTAACTGGTACCTACCATGATAAAACATATACCAGTCCTTGTCTACATGCCAGTTTGTCCAGACTTAACTGGTACCTACCATGATAAAACATATACCAGTCCTTGTCTACATGACAGTTTGTCCAGACTTAACTGGTACCTACCATGATAAAACATATACCAGTCCTTGTCTACATGACAGTTTGTCCAGACTTAACTGGTACCTACCATGATAAAACATAAACCAGTCCTTGTCTACATGCCAGTTTGTCCAGACATAACTGTTACCTACCATGATAAAACATATACCAGTCCTTGTCTACATGACAGTTTGTCCAGACTTAACTGGTACCTACCATGATAAAACATATACCAGTCCTTGTCTACATGTCAGTTTGTCTAGACTTAACTGGTACCTACCACAATAAAACATATACCAGTCCTTGTCTACATGACAGTTTGTCCTGACTTGACTGGTACTACATGATAAGACATGTACCAGTCCTTGTCTTCATGCCTGTTTGTCCAGACTTAACTGGTACCTACCATGATAAAACATATACCAGTCCTTGTCTACATGCCAGTTTGTCCAGACTTAACTGGTACCTACCATGATAAAACATATACCAGTCCCTGTCTTCATGTTGGTTGTCAGACTTAACTGGTACCTACCATGATAAAACATATACCAGTCCTTGTCTACATGTCAGTTTGTCTAGACCTAACTGGTACCTACCATGATAAGACATATACCAGTCCTTGTCTACATGTCAGTTTGTCTAGACTTAACTGGTACCTACCATGATAAGACATATACCAGTCCTTGTCTACATGTCAGTTTGTCTAGACGTAACTGGTACCTACCATGATAAGACATATACCAGTCCTTGTCTACATGTCAGTTTGTCTAGACTTAACTGGTACCTACCATGATAAGACATATACCAGTCCTTGTCTACATGTCAGTTTGTCTAGACTTAACTGGTACCTACCATGATAAGACATATACCAGTCCTTGTCTACATGCCAGTTTGTCCAGACTTAACTGGTACCTACCATGATAAGACATATACCAGTCCTTGTCTACATGCCAGTTTGTCCACACTTAACTGGTACCTACCATGATAAAACATATACCAGTCCTTGTCTACATGTCAGTTTGTCTAGACTTAACTGGTACCTACCATGATAAGACATATACCAGTCCTTGTCTACATGCCAGTTTGTCCAGACTTAACTGGTACCTACCATGATAAGACATATACCAGTCCTTGTCTACATGCCAGTTTGTCCAGACTTAACCGGTACCTACCATGATAAGACATATACCAGTCCTTGTCTACATGCCAGTTTGTCCAGACTTAACTGGTACCTACCATGATAAGACATATACCAGTCCTTGTCTACATGCCAGTTTGTCCAGACTTAACTGGTACCTACCATGATAAGACATGTACCAGTCCTTGTCTACATACAGTTTGTCCAGACTTGACTGGTACCTAAGATGATAAAACATATATGTACCAGTCATTGTCTACATGACAGTTTGTCCAGACTTAACTGGTACCTACCACGATAAAACATATACCAGTCTTTGTCTATATGCCAGTTTGTCCAGACATAACTGGTACCTACCATGATAAGACATATACCAGTCCTTGCCTACATGACAGTTTGTCCAGACTTAACTGGTACTACATGATAAAACATATACCACTCCTTGTCTACATGCCAGTTTGTGCAGACTTAACTGGTACCTGCCATGATAAGACATATACCAGTCCTTGTCTATACTAAATGCCAACCCCCCTTGGAAAAAATTGCTTGCTGCATTTTTTCATTATTCTATATTTCACCTTGTTATTACGAAAATTCAGTAGAAAAAATGTAGATACGATAACTGTCCATGTTTCATAGTATGCCTCTGTTGTTAAGTTGTTACAAATCGTCTTTGACTTTTGCTATGGAAATTTCACATAATAAGTCAGCCATTTTTATTTCTAAAGGGACCTTACGATGTTTACAAATGATTGTCTGCTTTCCTGACGTTCAATGGTATTCGGACAAACCACGAGACTTTTCCCGCCTAAACTGAAAACGACATCACCCGAAGGATTTCGAGTAGACAAGAATCAATTGTTCCTAAAGTACACTCCCGTTCTACTTTAGGTCAAATTTTAGTATGGAAAACCACCCGTTCAAAATTTGAAAACTGCTATATTTCAAAATGCTGAATATCTCGGGGAAATAATCATTGACTCCAAACAGTTCCCTTCTTGATCTACAAAAGGAGCTTAAGCTGAACCATACGCGGTAAGCAGTTTTCATTTTTCACGCAAAAAACCCTCTACACAATACGTCAACACTTAGTATAGATGCCAGTTTGTCAGACTTAACTGGTACCTACCATGATAAAACATGTACCAGTCCTTGTCTTCATGCCAGTTTGTCCAGACTTAACTGGTACCTACCATGATAAAACATATACCAGTCCTTGTCTACATGCCAGTTTGTCCAGACTTAACTGGTACCTACCATGATAAAACATATACCAGTCCTTGTCTACATGCCAGTTTGTCCAGACTTAACTGGTACCTACCATGATAAGACATATACCAGTCCTTGTCTACATGCCAGTTTGTCCAGACTTAACTGGTACCTACCATGATAAGACATATACCACTCCTTGTCTACATGCCAGTTTGTGCAGACTTAACTGGTACCTACCATGATAAAACATACACCAGTCCTTGTCTACATGACAGTTTGTCCAGACTTAACTGGTACCTACCATGATAAAACATATACCAGTCCTTGTCTACATGTCAGTTTGTCTAGACTTAACTGGTACATACCACAATAAAACATATACCAGTCCTTGTCTACATGACAGTTTGTCCTGACTTGACTGGTACTACATGATAAGACATGTACCAGTCCTTGTCTACATGCCAGTTTGTCCAGACTTAACTGGTACCTACCATGATAAAACATATACCAGTCCCTGTCTTCATGTTGGTTGTCAGACTTAACTGGTACCTACCATGATAAAACATATACCAGTCCTTGTCTACATGTCAGTTTGTCTAGACCTAACTGGTACCTACCATGATAAGACATATACCAGTCCTTGTCTACATGTCAGTTTGTCTAGACTTAACTGGTACCTACCATGATAAGACATATACCAGTCCTTGTCTACATGTCAGTTTGTCTAGACGTAACTGGTACCTACCATGATAAGACATATACCAGTCCTTGTCTACATGTCAGTTTGTCTAGACTTAACTGGTACCTACCATGATAAGACAGATACCAGTCCTTGTCTACATGTCAGTTTGTCTAGACTTAACTGGTACCTACCATGATAAGACATATACCAGTCCTTGTCTACATGCCAGTTTGTCCAGACTTAACTGGTACCTACCATGATAAGACATATACCAGTCCTTGTCTACATGCCAGTTTGTCCACACTTAACTGGTACCTACCATGATAAAACATATACCAGTCCTTGTCTACATGTCAGTTTGTCTAGACTTAACTGGTACCTACCATGATAAGACATATACCAGTCCTTGTCTACATGCCAGTTTGTCCAGACTTAACTGGTACCTACCATGATAAGACATATACCAGTCCTTGTCTACATGCCAGTTTGTCCAGACTTAACTGGTACCTACCATGATAAGACATATACCAGTCCTTGTCTACATGCCAGTTTGTCCAGACTTAACTGGTACCTACCATGATAAGACATATACCAGTCCTTGTCTACATGCCAGTTTGTTCAGACAACTGGTACCTACCACGATAAAACATATACCAGTCCTTGCCTACATGACAGTTTGTCCAGACTTAACTGGTACCTACCATGATAAAACATAAACCAGTCCTTGTCTACATGCCAGTTTGTCCAGACTTGACTGGTACCTACCATGATAAAACATATACCAGTCTTTGTCTACATGCCAGTTTGTGCAGACTTAACTGGTACCTACCATGATAAGACATGTACCAGTCCTTGTCTACATACAGTTTGTCCAGACTTGACTGGTACCTAAGATGATAAAACATATATGTACCAGTCATTGTCTACATGACAGTTTGTCCAGACTTAACTGGTACCTACCACGATAAAACATATACCAGTCTTTGTCTACATGCCAGTTTGTCCAGACATAACTGGTACCTACCATGATAAGACATATACCAGTCCTTGCCTACATGACAGTTTGTCCAGACTTAACTGGTACTACATGATAAAACATATACCACTCCTTGTCTACATGCCAGTTTGTGCAGACTTAACTGGTACCTGCCATGATAAGACATATACCAGTCCTTGTCTATACTAAATGCCAACCCCCCTTGGAAAAAATTGCTTGCTGCATTTTTTCATTATTCTATATTTCACCTTGTTATTACTAAAATTCAGTAGAAAAAATGTAGATACGATAACTGTCCATGTTTCATAGTATGCCTCTGTTGTTAAGTTGTTACAAATCGTCTTTGACTTTTGCTATGGAAATTTCACATAATAAGTCAGCCATTTTTATTTCTAAAGGGACCTTACGATGTTTACAAATGATTGTCTGCTTTCCTGACGTTCAATGGTATTCGGACAAACCACGAGACTTTTCCCGCCTAAACTGAAAACGACATCACCCGAAGGATTTCGAGTAGACAAGAATCAATTGTTCCTAAAGTACACTCCCGTTCTACTTTAGGTCAAATTTTAGTATGGAAAACCACCCGTTCAAAATTTGAAAACTGCTATATTTCAAAATGCTGAATATCTCGGGGAAATAATCATTGACTCCAAACAGTTCCCTTCTTGATCTACAAAAGGAGCTTAAGCTGAACCATACGCGGTAAGCAGTTTTCATTTTTCACGCAAAAAACCCTCTACACAATACGTCAACACTTAGTATAGATGCCAGTTTGTCAGACTTAACTGGTACCTACCATGATAAAACATGTACCAGTCCTTGTCTTCATGCCAGTTTGTCCAGACTTAACTGGTACCTACCATGATAAAACATATACCAGTCCTTGTCTACATGCCAGTTTGTCCAGACTTAACTGGTACCTACCATGATAAAACATATACCAGTCCTTGTCTACATGCCAGTTTGTCCAGACTTAACTGGTACCTACCATGATAAGACATATACCAGTCCTTGTCTACATGCCAGTTTGTCCAGACTTAACTGGTACCTACCATGATAAGACATATACCACTCCTTGTCTACATGCCAGTTTGTGCAGACTTAACTGGTACCTACCATGATAAAACATACACCAGTCCTTGTCTACATGACAGTTTGTCCAGACTTAACTGGTACCTACCATGATAAAACATATACCAGTCCTTGTCTACATGTCAGTTTGTCTAGACTTAACTGGTACATACCACAATAAAACATATACCAGTCCTTGTCTACATGACAGTTTGTCCTGACTTGACTGGTACTACATGATAAGACATGTACCAGTCCTTGTCTACATGCCAGTTTGTCCAGACTTAACTGGTACCTACCATGATAAAACATATACCAGTCCCTGTCTTCATGTTGGTTGTCAGACTTAACTGGTACCTACCATGATAAAACATATACCAGTCCTTGTCTACATGTCAGTTTGTCTAGACCTAACTGGTACCTACCATGATAAGACATATACCAGTCCTTGTCTACATGTCAGTTTGTCTAGACTTAACTGGTACCTACCATGATAAGACATATACCAGTCCTTGTCTACATGTCAGTTTGTCTAGACGTAACTGGTACCTACCATGATAAGACATATACCAGTCCTTGTCTACATGTCAGTTTGTCTAGACTTAACTGGTACCTACCATGATAAGACAGATACCAGTCCTTGTCTACATGTCAGTTTGTCTAGACTTAACTGGTACCTACCATGATAAGACATATACCAGTCCTTGTCTACATGCCAGTTTGTCCAGACTTAACTGGTACCTACCATGATAAGACATATACCAGTCCTTGTCTACATGCCAGTTTGTCCACACTTAACTGGTACCTACCATGATAAAACATATACCAGTCCTTGTCTACATGTCAGTTTGTCTAGACTTAACTGGTACCTACCATGATAAGACATATACCAGTCCTTGTCTACATGCCAGTTTGTCCAGACTTAACTGGTACCTACCATGATAAGACATATACCAGTCCTTGTCTACATGCCAGTTTGTCCAGACTTAACTGGTACCTACCATGATAAGACATATACCAGTCCTTGTCTACATGCCAGTTTGTCCAGACTTAACTGGTACCTACCATGATAAGACATATACCAGTCCTTGTCTACATGCCAGTTTGTTCAGACAACTGGTACCTACCACGATAAAACATATACCAGTCCTTGCCTACATGACAGTTTGTCCAGACTTAACTGGTACCTACCATGATAAAACATAAACCAGTCCTTGTCTACATGCCAGTTTGTCCAGACTTGACTGGTACCTACCATGATAAAACATATACCAGTCTTTGTCTACATGCCAGTTTGTGCAGACTTAACTGGTACCTACCATGATAAGACATGTACCAGTCCTTGTCTACATACAGTTTGTCCAGACTTGACTGGTACCTAAGATGATAAAACATATATGTACCAGTCATTGTCTACATGACAGTTTGTCCAGACTTAACTGGTACCTACCACGATAAAACATATACCAGTCTTTGTCTACATGCCAGTTTGTCCAGACATAACTGGTACCTACCATGATAAGACATATACCAGTCCTTGCCTACATGACAGTTTGTCCAGACTTAACTGGTACTACATGATAAAACATATACCACTCCTTGTCTACATGCCAGTTTGTGCAGACTTAACTGGTACCTGCCATGATAAGACATATACCAGTCCTTGTCTATACTAAATGCCAACCCCCCTTGGAAAAAATTGCTTGCTGCATTTTTTCATTATTCTATATTTCACCTTGTTATTACTAAAATTCAGTAGAAAAAATGTAGATACGATAACTGTCCATGTTTCATAGTATGCCTCTGTTGTTAAGTTGTTACAAATCGTCTTTGACTTTTGCTATGGAAATTTCACATAATAAGTCAGCCATTTTTATTTCTAAAGGGACCTTACGATGTTTACAAATGATTGTCTGCTTTCCTGACGTTCAATGGTATTCGGACAAACCACGAGACTTTTCCCGCCTAAACTGAAAACGACATCACCCGAAGGATTTCGAGTAGACAAGAATCAATTGTTCCTAAAGTACACTCCCGTTCTACTTTAGGTCAAATTTTAGTATGGAAAACCACCCGTTCAAAATTTGAAAACTGCTATATTTCAAAATGCTGAATATCTCGGGGAAATAATCATTGACTCCAAACAGTTCCCTTCTTGATCTACAAAAGGAGCTTAAGCTGAACCATACGCGGTAAGCAGTTTTCATTTTTCACGCAAAAAACCCTCTACACAATACGTCAACACTTAGTATAGATGCCAGTTTGTCAGACTTAACTGGTACCTACCATGATAAAACATGTACCAGTCCTTGTCTTCATGCCAGTTTGTCCAGACTTAACTGGTACCTACCATGATAAAACATATACCAGTCCTTGTCTACATGCCAGTTTGTCCAGACTTAACTGGTACATACCATGATAAAACATATACCAGTCCTTGTCTACATGCCAGTTTGTCCAGACTTAACTGGTACCTACCATGATAAGACATATACCAGTCCTTGTCTACATGCCAGTTTGTCCAGACTTAACTGGTACCTACCATGATAAGACATATACCACTCCTTGTCTACATGCCAGTTTGTGCAGACTTAACTGGTACCTACCATGATAAAACATACACCAGTCCTTGTCTACATGTCAGTTTGTCCAGACTTAACTGGTACCTACCATGATAAAACATAAACCAGTCCTTGTCTACATGCCAGTTTGTCCAGACTTAACTGGTACCTACCATGATAAGACATATACCAGTCCTTGTCTACATGCCAGTTTGTCCAGACTTAACTGGTACCTACCATGATAAGACATATACCAGTCCTTGTCTACATGCCAGTTTGTCCAGACTTAACTGGTACCTACCATGATAAAACATATACCAGTCCTTGTCTACAAACCAGTTTGTTCAGACTTAACTGGTACCTACCATGATAAAACATATACCAGTCCTTGTCTACATGTCAGTTTGTCCAGACTTAACTGGTACATACCACGATAAAACATATACCAGTCCTTGTCTACATGCCTGTTTGTCCAGACTTAACTGGTACCTACCATGATAAACATATACCAGTCCTTGTCTACAAACCAGTTTGTCAAGACTTAACTGGTACCTACCATGATAAAACATATACCAGTCCTTGTCTACATGCCAGTTTGTCTAGACTTAACTGGTACCTACCACGATAAAACATATACCAGTCCTTGTCTACAAGCCAGTTTGTCCAGACTTAACTGCTACCTACCATGATAAAACATATACCAGTCCTTGTCTTCATGCCAGTTTGTCCAGACTTAACTTGTACCTACCATGATAAAACATATACCAGTCCTTGTCTACACGGCAGTTTGTCCAGATTTAACTGGTACCTACCATGATAAGACATATACCAGTCCTTGTCTACATGGCAGTTTGTCCAGATTTAACTGGTACTTACCATGATAAAACATATACCAGTCCTTGTCTACATGGCAGTTTGTCCAGATTTAACTGGTACCTACCATGATAAGACATATACCAGTCCTTGTCTACATGCCAGTTTGTCCAGACTTAACTGCTACCTACCATGATAAAACATATACCAGTCCTTGTCTTCATGCCAGTTTGTCCAGACTTAACTGGTACCTACCATGATAAAACATATACCAGTCCTTGTCTACATGACAGTTTGTCCAGATTTAACTGGTACCGACCATGATAAAACATATACCAGTCCATGTCTACAAATCAGTTTGTTCAGACTTAACTGGTACCTACCATGATAAAACATATACCAGTCCTTGTCTACATGCCAGTTTGTACAGACTTAACTGGTACCTACCATGATAAAACATATACCAGTCCTTGTCTACATGCCAGTTTGTCAAGACTTAACTGGTACCTACCATGATAAAACATATACCAGTCCTTGTCTGCATGCCAGTTTGTCCAGACTTAACTGGTACCTACCATGATAAAACATATACCAGTCCTTGTCTACATGCCAGTGTGTCCAGATTTAACTGGTACCTACCATGATAAAACATGTACCAATCCTTGTCTACAAACCAGTTTGTTCAGACTTAACTGGTACCTACCATGATAAAACATATACCAGTCCTTGTCTACATGCAAGTTTGTCCATATTTAACTGGTACCTACCATGATAAAACATGTACCAATCCTTGTCTACAAACCAGTTTGTTCAGACTTAACTGGTACCTACCATGATAAAACATATACCAGTCCTTGTCTACATGCCAGTTTGTCCAGACCTGATTGGCTACTGTGCTGATCATAGCCAGAAGTATTAGGATGACAAACAAAATAATGATTTGATGATTGGTGAGGCGTTCTACACTGGACCGTTTCAGAGGTGCTGAGGTGGAGTTCAACATCAATTTTGTTTCATGTCCTGTGTAGATTACAATTCCTAAAACAAAAAAAAAAAATTTTGTTTGCAAACAACATTAATTGCTTGTTTTGATAATTATAATCATAAGAAACAAATCTATAAACCATTTTAGTTATAAATTGCTTTTTCTATGTTGAATAGTGACATACAATTCTAATATGATCTAAATTGATCAAAACAATATAATTGATTTATGCAACTTTGGCTAAAAAAAATTATCCGAAATTCAACATGGCAATATAGAATTCAATATGGCAGGTTTTTTAAATAGAACAACATAAACTATAAACATATTGTGAACTTAATACAGATCATAAGCCAATAAATTCTTAAATAGCAGTACATAAAAAATTGCATTAGAATAAATACATTTGTGACCATTGACACATTTAAAAAATTGTGTGTTTGTATGTTTCTGTCATCTGTTGCAAAAATATGGCTATGTCATTGAACATATATGTTGAACATCTAAAATGCGAGTAGAACACAGAGCTAAAAATACATAAATTAATCAATCATTTCAGGAAAATTAGATCTTTTTATACTGGGTCTCCAGCAGACTAGAAACACAGTGCCTAATGTATACAGCATTTACGGGTGTAAATATCGGTATATATGTTCTATTAGAATCAAAATAATCTGTGGCAGCCAGAGTTATGTTCATTTACCACTTGGATAAACATCTTAATATAATGGTTTTATCGCTATTTTGCAGTATTTTCCTTTGATGTTTGTGTGCGATATTATTCCATCTCACTCTACTAGCTTGAGATAGGCCCATCTCAGCTCGCTGTCAAGACGTCGTTAAGTAAACACTGTGACGTCACAATGTTACAAAACAGCGATAAACAGATTATTTACGTTTTATGAAACTCGATGCATTTTCTCGTCATCTCATCTCAGGGCTGCCGCCCTTCGATGAGATATGGACGAGAAAACGCATCTCGTTTAAAAAAACGTAAATAACCTATAAGTCCCTAATGTAAGTAAGCACATCTCTATAAGAGTCACTGATTAATTCATGAATAAAAAGTTAGTAGTAAGATGGTATCCATCCACCAAGGTCAAAGGTCATCAAACATGGTATGTGATGCACCACCTCGATATTATCTACCCACATTCCAAATATCAAAAGCTTACTTCTAAAGATAAATAATGTATAGTCTGGACACTATTAGACAGCTAGAAGCACAGACAAGCAGCCATACAGACTGATCACTATTAGGCGTCTGCCACTCTGTGGCAGGGCCCAAATTAGCAGAAATTAAAATAAAAGAAAATGTTTTTAAATTGTAAACACACTTTGTAATTACCATAAAAAAAATCAAGTGCAAAGCCGTCTTCTGTATTTATCAGGATGGATATTATAATGAATACTTAAGGCACATAATTGACCTACCAAAAATCCACTTTGTATTCCTCAGCATGGCACCTCTTAGTAACAACTGATCTGGTCCAACAGGAATAGCTCTGCAAAAGAAAAGACATAATAGTAAATTGTTTACACTTTTTCAGACAAAACAGTTCAGGTAAATAATTTGGAGGAAATCTGGAAGTCACAACACTTTGAGGAAAATCTCAATTTGAGAAGTTTAATGAAACCTAGGCCTGGTTAGGTTGCATATTTCTGAACAGTTCTAGAAGCAAAGAAATACCAAAAACACTTCATATCACCAAACACTGAACATAATAACTCACAAACAAAACCCACCAAAACAAACTCTACAGAAAATGACAGTGAGCTCTAGAACATTAAAGAGCCCATATTGTTGCTGAAAGTCAATCCAGGGTAAGTCAAGTCTGGTTAAGGAAGATACTACATAAACTCTATGAAAAACCTATATCTGTACTCAATTTGTGAGACAAATATAGCCTATTTGTCTGAATGTATATTAAGTCTTCAACAAAATTTCTTTAAAGTATATTAACAACCTATGGGGGGCCTTAGTGGCGAGTGGTCAAGGTAGTTTAGTCTGATTACATGTCTGTCTACATTGAGGTTGCAGGTTCCAGTCTCTCTGTGGGCAGAATGTGCTTGACTGCAATCTTAATTTCAAGGATTTCCAGTTTTCCTACTGAAGGTCGGGTTTCCTCCAGGTACTCTGGCTTCCTATCCCAATAAAATCTAAACCCTATGATAACTTAACTAGAAGCTCCAAGGAGCCTGTATCGCTCACTTGAACCTAACAATTCTTCCTTTTTTATCTAGCTCCTCTTTCCTATAAGGAATTGTCCAACACGTCTTCAAAAAGCTTGAATTTTAAGGGGAATAACTACTATAAAGAGTTGTCCTACACATAGGCACCAGTGATCATTTTTTTGCAGATCTTGAAGAGCTGAATAATTTTGAATGAAAAAGACTTTCTCGTGCTCTTACAGTTTTCAAGGTATAGAGGAAACATTACAAAAGTCAACAATTTTGACAAATTAGGGGAAATAACTCCTCTAAAGCCTCATCAGATATCTTCACTCCATCTGATAAACTTGTAGAGTTTTTGATGTTGACAACACACTTCAGATTTCCTGTATCCATTATACTTTTTGAACTACTTACCCCCATTTCCACCTATACTTTTTAAGCACTAGCCGTACTGGTGGTCAGATGTCATAATGCTCAATTTTGGTAGAGGACATCCTAAAGATGATGTGTGCTATTCAACTTTTTAAATTGATTAAAACAAAGTTCAAGGGGAATAACTCCTAAATGGTTCATCAGACAATCTTGACTTTGAAGTCATTTTTGTGGCTCTCATAGGGCTGAACAATTAAGCAATGCTAACTTTTTCTCTAGTTTTAATAATTTTCAACATTTTTGGGAAAAATGGAAAAAAGTAACAAATTTTTACGATTAAGGGGCAATAACTTCTACAAGGGGTCGTCTTACAACTTAAACTCAATGAATAGCTTGTAGAGCTTTTGATGCCAAAGAAGAAACGTGTCTTCCGTTTTCCTGTATCTGTTATACATTTTGACCTATAAGGCAAAAACTGTATTTTACCCGCCTGTTCTATTTTTAGCCAAGGCGGCCATGTTGGTTAACCTGTGGCCATGGTTTGTGCAAACTTGGTAGAGGACATTTGACTTATGATGTGTACAAAGTTGCAAAGCAACCCCTTCAGTGGTTTCTGAGGAGATTTTTAAAAATCAATTAAAACAGTTCAAGGGAAATTACTCCTAAATGGTCATCAGACAATCTTGACCCTGAAGTCATTTTTGTAGCTCTCATAGAGCTGAACAACTATTAGCACTGCTAACTTTTCTCTAGTTCTAAAAATTTTAAAGATTTTGAGGACAAAATGGCAAAAATCTTCAATTTTGACAATTAAAGGGCAATAATTCCTATAATGAGTCGTCATACAACTTCGACAACAATGACTGACGACAATGACCGACAAAGACGGACGCTAAGTGATGGCAATAGCTCACCTGGTGAGCTAAAAGTTGCATGGAACAAACAAGAATCAGTGAGCAGCAAACCTCTCTGTATTTGCAGTTGTGTGTTAACCTAATTCAAGGCTAACCACACTGGGGGAAGTGGGCGACAAAGTCGCCCTACTGGGAACTGAAGTAACCCTAAGGTTCCTCAAAAGTGAAGTCGTCCTGTCATTTTTCAAAGTTGCCCGATGGTTCACAGAAGATACTTGTCGAACCAGACATATTGTTGAAAAGAAATATACTCAAGTGAAATAACGCCACCTTATCCAATATAGAGACATGTACAAGAAAAATGTGCTACTTATTACACAATGGAAGGCTGATCATTATGAACTCAGGTTTGTCAAAGAACTAATGGTCTGTTTTTACTTTATTTAACTCCTATCTAGAAACTTTGTGACTATAACAATATATAGGTGTACCATTCTAGTGGTGGATTATACACACATAAGACGAAGACTTGTAATATATGATCTGGTACAAATAATTCATACAGACTTCCAGTTTATCAGTAAATCTGTAATACCAATAAAAAAAGCAAACAATATGTTTATTTAATATTTTTCAAAGGTGACTAATTACCGGAAGTGAACAACTAAGAAAGGCAAAGTACAATGGCCCATAATGAAAAAATATTTTTTTTTATTAAAAACACAATTTCAATTGGTTTGGCACTTCAGTTCTTTCAAAGTATATTGTACAATTTTCTTTGATAAGTATATAAGCTGCATTTGTAAGAATAAAGATGTTTAGTTATTATAATGACATCATGATAAGTTCTGTTGATGGGTGTCTCATGAAGCCATTTTGATCAGCACAACTTTGTCCAAATGGAAGTGTGTTGAACAGAAGAATTATTTCTGGGTTTAATGTTATGTTATTTTATCTATCTTCTTTGGAATTTGCTAAAATAAACATGGCACTTTCATAACAAACTGTTAGTAATATTATGATGTATACAAGAACTTCATGAATGATGTTTATGTCTGCACCTATACAAATATTTTTAGTTGATCTATTTTTATTTGTGAATACCTTGTATGGCTACCAGTACTGAAGTAGATAGAAAATTTGTCCCTATATCTGGTGCTTTTTTCATTGATTTTATAATGATAAAGGTTATGTGCTATTGATATTGCATACCAAGAATAATAATAAAAAAAACTGAAAACAAGTGTGTTATGGTTTAAAAACACAAGAGAAATAATCCTAGAAATCCACAATTATAAAAAAGGATGTAAAAAATGAAAAATGTATGTAACTACTGTGAAAATTAATTATTTTCTACGGTCCCCCTGACTTCTCCCTAATGTCTCTCTATCAGGGCCTAACTTCTCCCTGTTTGGCTGCCAGGGAGAAGTCACTTCTCCCTACTTTTTTAGAGTGTGGTGAACCCCTGCTAATACTGTAAATTAAGAAATTTTTGCAATGTTTTTATTATTGGAAAAATAATGCAATTGATCTACACTTGCAATAATTAAACCTGTAAATTCTACTTTTGTTACTCCATTGACAAACACTTTAATACGATAACATTCCCTTGGTCTTTATAAGGACTATTTATACAATTTTTTCATGTCTACCTTGTCAATATAGAATGATTTTTAAAAGAGACCTTACATATATCAAAATTTGTCCTCGCTTAAATTAGAAATAATTTTTTTTAATCTGAAACAACAACATGGCCATTGTAAACATATTTCTATTTTCTCAGCATGAATAACAACATTAGTAAAGCCTTAGGATTGTCATTTCCTCTGATTATGAGAATTAATTGTATACTGAATGACGACATGTAACAAATGTGTCCAACCATATTTTAAAAAGTGTGTATTGAGACAACAAACAATTTTTGTACTTATTTCTATATCCACATGCACAGGTAAATGAAATGAAATGTGCATTCCAATTTAATAGGAGTTATTAATAAGTGATGTTTTTTTTTCAATTATCAGCACAATATCACAAAATAAGTTCAGCTATTTTGTCTGAAAAATACAACAGACAAGGAAACTATAGCCAAGAAGTTTACCCACTATGTACATATTGAAGTAATTTAGAATTTGTACAAAATAATAAGTAACTAGACAAAGTCGATCTAGCGATCGCTGATACCCCCGCTTTTGTGAAAATTTCTAACATTTTTCGTGGACTGTGACCTTGAAATTTGATGGATTTCCACCAAAATCAATAGGCTTCTTACCAACAAAATATATAAGAATATTTTACAGTTTCATTAAAATCGGATGAAAACTTTTTGAGTTATTTTCCGGAAACAACTTTTTGTAAAAATGTCTAACATTTTTCGTGGACTGTGACCTTGAAATTTGACAGATTTCCCCCAAAATCGATAGGCTTCTTACCAACCTGATATATAACAATATCCCAAAGTTTCATTCAAATCACATGCAAACTTTTTGAGTTATCATCCGGAAACAACTTTTTTGTAAAAATTTCTAACGTTTTTCGTGGACTGCGACCTTGAAATTTGATGGATTTCCCCCAAAATCAAAAGGCTTTTTACCAACCTGATATATAACAATATCCCAAAGTTTCATTCAAATCGGATGCAAACTTTTTGAGTTATTGTCCGGAAACAACTTTTATGTTAAAATTTCTAACGTTTTTCGTGGACTGTGACCTTGAAATTTGAAGGATTTCCCCCAAAATCGATAGGCTTCTTACCAACCTGATATATGACAATATCCCAAAGTTTCATTCAAATCGGATGTAAACTTTTTGAGTTATTGTCCGAAAACAACTTTTTTGTTAAAATTTCTAACGTTTTTCGTGGACTGTGACCTTGAAATTTGACGGATTTCCCCCAAAATCGATAGGCTTCTTACCAACCTGATATATATATTGATTGATTATTGGTGTTTAACGCCCGAGCAGCAATATTTCAGCTATATTCAGGGGAACCTGATATATAACAATATCCCAAAGTTTCATTCAAATCGGATGTAAACTTTTTGAATTATCATCCGGAAACCAAATGTGGGCGGACGGACATGAGGACCACTATATACCCCCGATTCTGTCGAGCGGGGGTATAAAAAGTCAACCCAAAGGAAGATAGTTAGGTCCAATCAGCTAGGCATATACCATGGGAGAATTCCACTGGGGCAGGGGAGGGGGAAGTTGTTAATCATGTAAATATAGCCATGCCTCAATTATCCTCTTAAGCCCATGTAAACCACGGTGACTGTACAAACAAAGTGTTCCATTAACATCACTTGATCATTTTGGTACTGAATGGACTATTTTGTCAATGGGGGTGTCAATGGGGATGTGCAATTATCAAATATATAAATAGGCCTGTTTTATTATATATCAATATATGATTAGGTCCAGTCTGATAACGTCAGAAAAATATGAATTGGGACGGTTTTCAAATCTCTGTCCACAGACCTGTACCTAAAAGTATTCTCCCCCCCCCTGGAGAATTCAATGTGGCTTTTGGGACAATCATGTGCACTGAGAAAGTATAAATAGAAAACCAAATGAATAGTTAATGTACAGAAAACAGTATTTCAGAGAACAGTTAACAATAATAAGATAAAATAGGCACCATTTTTTGGACAGCCACAAAATGTGAGAGAGCTGTTTATTGAAAGAGAATGGTAAATTCAAGTCAATAATCCTCTAAAAGCTGTCTTCTCTACATGTATTAAATCTCATTATAGGCAGAAAAAGAAAATAATTCTGAAAATGAACAAGAAGTGATTACATTGTTGTTTAAATGTACAGATGGACAAATAGTATGTTTTAGTACATTAGAACATTTAACAGTAAGTCATGTGACTGGTTAAATATAGCAAAGGGTATTTCCAAATAGTTGTGAATTTCCAAAAAACTAATGCTGCACACAAACAACTTCCAACAAAAGTTGTTGAAAAAGTAATGTAATTACCAAAAAGTAAGTAATTACATACAAAAATCATTTGTTTAACATACTGGAATTCATATTTATTTGTCAGGTGTATATGTTTGGTTAAAATGAAAGTAGAAATTGTGTAGTCTAAAAGATTTATTTGTGAATGTTTACAATAATTGAAAATTATCATCAGCGTTGTGTTTAAACTATCACGAAAATGAAGCAACTGACCCTTTGGTCCAATATCTTGTGACAATAAGAAATATAAGGTTTATCAATGAAGAGAGGTATGCAGTAAACAATAACAAAAATATGCTATTTAGTCACACATTTCTAGAAAACATAACACAACTGGAAATCATTTAACTAACTGGTGAAAGATCTTCATAAGAAATGCAAAGAAGAAAACATCATAAAAATTGTACTGAACATACACACTTGCCACAAAAAATCCAAAAGTAAAAGTAAACACTCTGTATATTTAGAATTTACTTTTCATCAGGGTTTGGTTAAAACTAATACCTACATAACAAAACAATTGCTGCTTTAGTAAACATTTAAAACAAGTTTACCTAATATTTAAAATAAATGAAGTGGTTAAGTAAACAGCTACCAAAAACAGTACAAGTAAGATCTTGAGGGAAAAATATCAAAACTATAACTCCAAAAGAAACAAGGGCAAGATTGCTACATGTAGCCAAATATCTCCTGCCACTACAGTATCGAGAAGTGCGAGAACTTAAATGGAAAAATTGTGTTTGCGATTCATTTAGTTATGGGAAAAAATAATAAGCATGTAATATATTAAAATATTTTGGACAGATATTTGGGAAAGAGCTCAGCAACAACATGATAAAACTTCATCAGAATGTGCAAACTTTAGTATAATGCTTGATAAAATTTTGCTTTCAATATTGTTCAATATTGCTAAAATAGTCAAAGACAAATAACTAAAAAAAAAATTTGAAAAATCAAAATGGTGGCAGAGTGTTCACATCTACACTTCACAACAATTCAACATATTAAATATCAAAGCAATCAATTTAATGGCTTCAGAGATGAGCCCACAAGATCTGCAATTGTATTATACTGCTGAAATGGTCAGTCCCATAATTCCTATAAAATTTGAAAAATCAAAATTTCTGTAGACTTTGTAAATCATAACATTTAATTCTACCAAATATCAAAGCAATCTGTCAAGCAGTTCCAGAGAAGATGTGTCCACAAGATCTACCATTATTTATTACTGAAATGGTTAAAGTCGCACAAATCCTAGAAAAATGACAGTAGAGGATGCACATGTACACATCATAAGAATTAATCCTACCAAATATCAAAGCAATCTGTCAAGCAGTTTCAGAGGAGATGCTTCCACAAGATCTACCATGCTGTCTATAAAGTGATTTCAGAGAAGATGTGTCCACAATATTGTATTATATTACTGAAATAGTCAAAGTCCTATAACTCGGACAAAATTTGATGCATCAAAATGACCGTAAAGTATGCACATATACACATCATAACAATTTAACCCTACCAAATATTAAAGCAACCTGTCTAGCAGTTTCAGAGGAGATGCTTCCACAAGATCTACCATGCTGAAACTGTCTCATAACTCCTACAAAATTTGACAAATCAAAATGACCGCAAAGTAGGTACGTCTACATATAATAACAATTAGTACAACTAAATTTTAAAGCAATTCACCAAGCTATTTATGAAGTGATGTGTCCACAAAGCGCTGCGAATGGATGGACAAAGAGCAAAACAATGTCCCTCTGACACTACGTAGCAGGGAACAAAAAATCCATTTATGCTATTCATATGAACATTGAGAGATTATCAATCCTCAGCTTAAACATAATATTACATGGTTGGTTTTTTAGGAAATAATTAACATATTGATTTTTTTCTTGACAATAAAATCAAAATTAATTGGCATACTAGTAATATGCATGTGGAGTGCTATTTTATTGAATATTTAAATACTGTTGTGTTTCCAAAGTATCTGAAGGACGTCATATTAAAATTTTGTGTTAAAAGATTTTATGTCACTATTATTATTTTTCAGCATTAAACTTCATTGGTTAGAATGCTAGATATTCTGTGAGAAACAATAGAAGAATATGTCTAATTTCTCAAACTGATCGTGTTTTTTTCTGACAACTTTAATACTCTTTTCATTTCCAAATTAAGCATGAATGCTATGTTACTGTGTTAAGTCAGCTTTTTGGAATTTATGTTAAATAACAGTCAGAATTATAATAATCTTACAGGATGGACAGAGATGATCACAAGCGTTACTTTATTGTGGGATCTGTCATGTTGGAGGTTGTTGCTCCTTTGTTCAGGACAAGACTAGAAAATGACTTCAAGAGCCGTCAAGGTTCTCTTCCTGCATTTCTTAACAGTCAGCCAGTTATACACATCCTGTTCCACCTGCGTCACAGAAATACCTGGTGTCATATAAACCAACAGAACTGTGTCAATAATCCAGCCCTTCCCCTGAACTACAGCCAATGGGATTTGTTATATGCAGAGAATCCAGGGCAACGTAATCATAACTGTCATTGCAAATATACAGCAAAACCAGTTCAGCTCGAAGATATTGACATGACATTGGCAAGTCTTATTTTGCTAAATTGTTGCAACCTCACACCTGCAGATGAACAGGCTATCCGCACCTTGAGGCAGTACAAGAATGACTATTTGAGTCATAATACCAAAGGTAGGATCACCCAAACTGAATACAACACTCTCTGGCCAGACATTACAAAACATGTACTACAGTTAGAAAACAGCAAGGGAGATGAACTTGTCAGGATAGAGAACAGACCCATGGATGAACCACTGTGTAATAAATACATGACATGTCTTCTGGATATCTACCAAAAACTAGAAGAGGTTTGTTTTTTATTTATATTTTATGTAGTAGCGTTTTTACTGTGGTATAACCAGAAATAAATAGAATTTGTTTACTAGTTAATCAAGAATAAAGTAAGTTGTAAAATAATCCAGAAAATAAAGACAAATGTTCCACTATCCACCATCGACTCACATATTCATTATTGTATGTATGCATGGGGAATGAAGTAATTGTTTATATGCTTAAAGATTGAAAGGGGCTTGATATTAATATGCTTGTGTGTTTCATATACAGTATCTCTCAGATATTGTCAATATAAATCTTACATGTATATAGATAAAAATTCAAGTAGTAATATAATTTTTCATTCAAGTTTTCATTTACAAGGGGAAAAACTCTCAGAATAAACACTGATCAGTACTTTTTTTCAAATTTTTCTCAGATGTTATCTATCTGATTTTTTAATTGTCATAAAACCTAATAGGAAATGTAGATGTCTGAGTGGTTACTGGACAATTGTTCATATAATTTAAAATTCAAATGGACATAGCTGCAATAAAAATCATATCTGTCCTGATTTTAGGACTTGCCAAAGATATTATTATAAACATTTGATTCAAATTTCACAAAAATTTTATAAGAAAACAAAGGCATGAGAGTGCTTACCAAAACAATATTCAATATAATTCTGAGATAGTTACTCACACAGTGCCTATTTGCAAACAAGATATTGTTGTTATACAAATTACATTTAAATATAACAAAAATCTGACAACAAATGTAAATGCAAAGCACTTAATAAACAATTTCACAATTCTAGAGACATAACTCCTAAACAAACTTGCAGTCATTTCACAAAAAATCTACATTTTTTAAGTGTTGTAGTTCAAGTGTGATCTGCATCTTATTAACAACAGCTGAAAAATTTTACTTTACATTATTTTAGTTAAGTAAATGTCTAGAAATGGAAAGACCAACTTATAATTATTAAACTGATGTTGGTTCAAACCAACTGTGTGATACATAATTTTACAGTACATATAAGTTTATCTATAGCTTGACATTAATCGAAGCTCCAATGCAAAATGCATAGTCCCTATCTGCTAAGTAACGGAAAGCAGACTCTGGAGTGATGTATTAATTGAGATATGTATACTCCTCAAACTGGCAGGAATGTAATATTGCTCTCAATGAAGGTAGTGTTTTCCTTACAAAAATTAAAATAAAAGAAGTTTAAAAATATCCAAGGTTTATCAAGCATTTAAAGCCTGTCATAGATTTATTACTAGTATGTATCCAAATTCACATTCTACTCTAAATAGTAGTAACTGATATAATGTTTTCATGACAGATGGGAGTTTCTATCCAGGAGCTCTACGACTTGATCCAAAGGAAGAGTGATGTAACCCATGGTTTACTCCAGGCCATGATAGCTGCAATCCAGGGAAATACAGACTTACTGCAGGTATTTACACAAAGTCGTAAATATGGTATAACTGCTAATTGATGTAGGTTACAATAGCTTAAGGTATCCGATCCATAATTGAAGTCACCGTTAACTTTTATTTTTAGACCAAGAAATGCAAATTTATTTACTCAATATATTACTAATTAATGATACAAAGTAAATATATTGTTTTACTTTGAGTCAATGTTAACAGTTTTGAGGAAAAAAATTTAGTTGCTCAAATAGTAGTTCCGATGTTTGCCGAACATTACCGAGGTCTGCTCCATTGACAAACAATGGACATCTGGGACACCAAATATGATCACGTGGTCAATTATGGGTCGGGTACCTTAATTATTTCTTTACATCACACAGAGATTTTTTTTACCCTAAGAACTTCATGGAGGCATTGGGATCTGGAAATAGCAAAAACATTAATGATTGAAAAATGTTTGATGTTTGGAAGATTTAAACATCTGGAAAACTAAGCTTGAAATAATTAAAGAGAGGAGTTTGTCAGTGTGATTCAGTGCTGATTATGTAAAACAAAATTGTTGGTCCTTTACATTTTTTTATCTGCTAATAATGAGAAATCCATAACAAGTTCATTGCACTTTTGTAACCTGGTCATGATAACTTCAATCAAGGGAGGTAATCACCTGGAGGAGGTATCTATTGGTTATTGATTTTGTAAATGGACAAAATAAGTCAATCTTCGTTTGAAAATATAAAATGTCAAAAGTCTAAAATGGCCGGGTTGCATTGCAAGTGTCTTAATAAATGGGGAATGGTTTGCACAATGTTGGAAGAATGTTTTGGGTCTGTGTATAAAATGTAGGACGGATTAACTACAAAAAAAACTAAACCACCATGTATAAAATGAGCTTTAACATGACTCATGTCTAGAAAAATCACAAAAGTTTCAAATGGCTGGGTTGCAAACCCAAGTGCCTTCATAAATAGGGAACATTTTACAATTTTTTGAAAAAGGTTTTAGGTCTGTGTTAAAAATTGTAGGATGAGTTGATTACACAAAATATATCTTCTGCAAATGTTCTGAAATATGACTAACTTTCCAAGTCTGGAAAATTACAAAAAAAAATCTATGAACAATTCCATAATAGCAGGTGCACAACTTCAATACATGTGCAATCTTTAAGTGAAGTTTCATAGATCTGGGTTGAAAACTGTAGGAGGAGTTGATTACACAAAATAGATACACTATTTTCCCAACTGCTCAACATCACCATACCATAACCCAGGTTTGCATTTTGTTCAACCTGGCCAAAATTTATTATTAATTCACTTGAACACATTAAAATTATCATGTAACTTTATTACAAATTTTTTTGGGGGCATAAAAATGTAAGCACTCAAATGCAGGGCAGGAGCTATCTGGTTTTGCTGGAAACTGAGATGACACAAGTAATTTAAAGGATTTTAACTTTGTTCCTATTTTTGGTACAGGGTTCTCCCAATGATCATCAATACAAAGATCGGCCTACTTGTATGCATCTTAATCCTTTATTTATACTGATGTCAGCCATGTTGGTTTGATTTTACATGATATTGTGTTAGAACCTTGAATAAAATATGTTATTTTGTTGTTTAAGGAACTTGTTAATAATGTAAGATCTGGAGTGTGTCCATTATGTCAACAGCCACAACAAGTTAATCTTAGTAAGTACACAGAAATAGCTCTTTATAATTACTCTAATTATTCCAAATAATTTGTTTCTTTATTACATGCAATGTCTACAATTTTACTGAATATACACAAAATTTGATGGAAAAAATATCATATCCAATAAAAAAAATAGATGGTCACTAATTTACACATAAAATTCTGTTCAGTAGTTAATTTAATGTATTGTGTCTGTTTCACTTTATATGGTTATGGAATACAGCTACAACTAACTACACAGATTCATGGAGAAGAAGATAAAAAACCACACTAATAATTTACAATTGTATTGATTTGTCTGTCAGAAGTTATGTTTGTATACCAGTATGTTTATTTAATTATATTTTAGGTAATAAACAAAAACCATATACACTTGGATAGTCTATCTTCCACCTACATCATCAGTTTGACCTCGGATCAGTACACAGTGGTGACTGGATAAGAGGTGGAATGATGATGGATGATGGCAGACTTGTGTTATGTCTACCTTTAATGTACAGTCTATTGATATGTAACACAGATGGATCCCAGATAGACAGTATACCACTACAGTACTATCCATATAATGTTACAGCGATAAACAACTCTACAGTGGCTGTTATATCACTTAATAGTGACTATATAGAGATGTATGACATAAACAATAAACATAAACTGAAATCAATACAACTACCTGGAGTGTGGTGTCGTGGTGACATGACAACTATAAACAACAAGTTAGTTGTACCTGGTATAGGGAAACTATACATCATAGATCATCAGACAGGAGAGGTGGTACAGACAATCAAAAAGGAGAAATGGGGATGGAGCAATGTATATGCCACTGGTGACAGAATATTCTACTGTGATGATTCCACCAACAACCTGTACTGTAACAGTTACACTGATGACACACACTCAACAACAACATTACCATCCACACCACGGAGGATAACCTCCCTACAAGATGGCAGTCTGTATGTGGTGTGTATTGATGGATCTTTACAACATGTGTCATCTGATGGAAAACGTTATAAACCAGTCACAACAAAGGGACTGAAATCAGTGGGGGACTGTAGGGTGATCAGTTATAATCAGAAACAGAGAAAACTTGTCATCTGTACTTTGGATGCAACTGTACAGGTGTTTAATGAAGCATAACCAAATGTTGAAAATAATAACTAATTGTAATTGTCATGGTAACTATTATAATAGGATTAGTTTGATTAAAACTCTAAACATAGACAGTTTATCACCTAAGTTGTTATAAGAAAAAAATTGTAGACACTATGAAAAGCTCAATTTTCTGTAATTTCAGTTTTGAAGTAAGAAATTTGGACTTAATATTGAATTAAATCAATTTCTGTGCAAACTATTTTGTCCTATTTATGTAATATGGAAAAATCATGTCTAATTTCTAGAAGGACAGCAAAGGCCCTGATCTGGTTGATTATGATCAATTTAAGAACGTAACAGTTACCAGTATGTAACAATCTGTCTTTCAGTGGGATCTATGAAGGTCCAGAAAAGTCAATTGTTAAAGTTTTTATAAATAAAATAGTTAAATTAAAAGTAACACTTTCTAACTAATAAAGAAATTGATTAAACTGATATTTTGGTGATTGAAAAAGGCCTCTTTCTCTATGTTACCATAGTGCTGGGCCAATTGTTTACAATATAATAACAACGATAAAAGCACAATTTCATTTGTAGCCCTTTGTATTTATTTGAATACATGCTCATTCTTGATTAACCAATAATTTTTCTCATTATACAAGTCAAAATGTGTCACTATCCATCATAACAAGCCACATCACCCAAAAACCATGCGAGCATTCAAATGTTGATAAAACAAAATCATGTTTACTTAACAAAATAATTACATATAATTATTGCTGTTTTGTAAAATTGTGACATCAAATCTGTTTACTTAACTTCGTCTTAAGAGTGAGGTGAGATGGACTCATCTCATGCTACTAGAGTGCAATAGGACAATACAGCACATAAAGAACAAAGGCAACTACTGCAAAATAGTGATAAGCATTGGTTACTTACAGTCTACCAGAAGGTCTGATGTTTCCAACAAAGTCATACAGGTGTCTGTTGGGTAATTCACATTCCACTGTCCCAGTTAGGTGTAATAAATCCTCGTGTGTTAGTAGCTTGGCAGTTTGTGGCAGACCCTGTCAATTGCATCAATATGTATACCAGTTATTAATATATGAGCAGTAAAAGGGAAATGAAAAAATTAAATACATGATGTTTTAAAACCATCTTTCTTTGGAGAACAATTAGGAGATAACTGTATTGTATTTGAAGATTTTTCCGGCATCAATTGGTGATTTGTTGGTCAGAATTTAATAGAGTTTATTGGGGACATGTAAGCAAAGCCAGTAAATGGATATTTCCTACCATCAAATCACCAAAAGATGCCAGCAAATCTTCAAAAACATTATGGTTATCTCCATTTTAATGCTATGCATAAAATACTAAATTATCTGATTAATATAGAAATATTTTTTAATGGTAAATAACGTCAGCACTTGCATTAACTTTTGATGGCATCAATTGTCAACTGAAATGAATTATCTCCCTTTTAACAAAATTTATTTCTCTAGACCAACATCAATTAATGACTGTCAATGTTTCACATATTTAGGACTATTAAGCACCCAAGTTTTTCTCCCATATAAATCCCATCCTAGTAATTCCTAGAATTTATATATGTGTGTATGCTATAACAAGATGTATATACCTGTCTAAGTTTTAGATTAGTTTCTCCATCCAGATTAGCTGTCTCTATGTAACACATTGCCTGTGGTTCACTGGAATGAGAACAGATTTTTCAGTGCAGAAAAAAGACTTTATATTCAAACTTCCTATTGAAATGTTATAAAAGTATTAATTTTTAACTTAATATTTTGTTAAATATATTTTGTACAACTTATATAAGATTAAATTTCAATTGAGCTAAGTTTTATTTTATTTTGATTAGTTTTTGTATTTTGCAGATAATTTTTTATTTGTTGGTTCTTTAATATGTTTTGTATACTGTGAAAGTACTTTTCTTCATTGACATCAAATTTTGTGGTTTGGTGAAATTTTATATGTTTGTGGATTCTTAAATTCGTGGACTGACGGGTTTTGAAAATGCAAAATTGAAGTAGAGATCAAAATACATGATAACTGAAGAATCTTTTTCAATGTTGATTATAAATATCAACATATAAAGAAGACAAAACAGCTACATAATATGTTGTTGTTTACGCATGTGGTTACGATTGTACACTAAAGTGTTCATATTTTGAAATTATAATACATCATAATTTAAAAAAAAGAAAGTTATTTTTTTTGCATCTTAATATTAGCCTTTACAACACAGAAATCAACAGCTTGGAAATGGTAATGTATTAATTGATTAATTGCAACTAAAAATACTTTTGAGTCTATTAAATTCTATAGACCATATAGACAGTATTGTGCATTATGCATCCTTCATTTACTGTAGGTGTTGTACATGTATAAATGACAGCATATATACCACATTAATACAAATGTTTAGCTTACATTTTATTGTTTTGAAATGTTTATTTAACAGTACATGTTTAATTTTTAATGAATATGATATATAGTGCATCTCTTTTTTTCTCTTTTTTTTGCATTTAATAAATATTGTATATTGTGTTTTGTTTATATTTACTTATTTATTGGAGACATGAAAAACCTGGTATTAGCAAGATGAACACTGGTCCTATCTGATGGCTATTGAGATTTTATTTTGTGGTTAAGTGCTGTATAATGTTATATTGTGTGATGAGATGTGTATAGTGTACATATAATGTTAACTACTTTTATGGTTTTTTGATTTCAAATGTAATTTTAACAAGACAAACACAATAATATTTGTGGGATTGTGGTTATAAATAAACAGACATGTTTTGTAGGATTTATGCCCCTTTAAAATTTGTCTTTAAAAATGTAAGTAGTGATCACTAGGAACAACTTTTTCTAGTTTCATTTTGGAAACTTGTTATTTTACATCAAATTGCAATATCTTTGTAATAATTTTGTATGTGATTTCCATTTATAAAAATTTAAAACAAATTGTAAAATTGTAAAAATTGAGTACAGGTAGACAGAATTGTTTAGTTGTGTGATCTAATTGTTTAAGTATATATTCATTAAAATAAATAAAAAATGTCTTATTATATTTCTATTATTGATTTAATATTGGAAGCCTTTACTGTATTGCATTACATATCGGTTGGAGATCAATCATTACAGGGCACACATTTTTGCCAAATTAACCTTTAAATGTACTAGTTTTCTGCGTAAACAGCAATCTATTTAAGACTACATCTCTCACTTGTTCCCTCCTATTCCTCTTTATGCCGTGACAGTAAAAAAAGGGTGAGCAAGTCAAATATTTAAGTTTAATTAGATTGGGTAAAATGAGAAAAAATTACCATTCAATACCGTCAGTTTACAAAGCAAGTCCATGTGTGTACAGAAGTGGACAGTAAAGGCAATGTTGACAATAACTCTCTAATAGCAAACAATTCTGAGGGATGGCAAGTCTAATAAAATCTTTTGTCATTTATTTATTAATAACAATAATTTATTTTATCCAACATATTTTATTTTCCTTCACTGTAAAAAATTCCCCATTTAATAGCCAAGTCAAGCACAAATCTGTACAAATGACCCTTAAGACATGTGACATGTCCAGGAGTATCTACATTCCCTTGAAGCAATCGTGTACTGAGACAGCAAAATAGATCCCAAAACAAAGGTAAACAAAATCATGTTTATTCATCTGATATCAAGACAATATCTACAGATGAAAATATTTAATGATAAAAAAATTTTCCAACTCTGGTGATTGAAAAAAAAATCAATTTTAGGGCTTATTGGAATCGTTATAATAAGTGCATTCAAAAATTTTCTTCATAAAAAATGATTTGAGTAAAATAATCGAAGTATAATATGATGACAATCTAAGGATGGAAAAAAGCAACATATCATGATCTACTTTAAACAAAACAATGATAACAGGTGTTCCGGAAGGGTAACCATATATGTCCTGTTTTACTAGTGACACCTATCATGTTCCACGTGGTCAATATTCACAATTAATGTAATTACCTTGAGGACAAAAGTATAAGGTCTGTGGGAAAAAACTGACCACTGGTCACTTTGACAAGGTCTCCTACCACTATCTGGGTCCACTTTAATGTCATCCAGTGACCCTCTCTTAATACTGTAACAAAATATTAGATATAAGATAAGATAACCAGTTAAAATAAAATAGAATAAATAATTGAAAACTTTTAAATGTTAATATAACATTGTGTTCTAATTTACAATAATACGAAAAATAATTTATAATCTTGTATTACCTAAGATCTGCTTCCTCTGCATTTATATTTGAATTCTATTTTATGTAAAAGATTGATCAGCAGATTAAATAAATTACCCTATCTTTATATCATTATTTTTTCATTGTTTATTTCCTATCTTGGTTTCAAGCCCCTTACCTAATACTTCTCTGTTGTTAACTGCATCGTCTTGTCTGTGACGTTTCTGTATAATAATAGAGAAAATATATACATATATGAACAGACATGCTGTATTTGAATTCATTAATACTACAATATTTAGTAATTAATAAAATAAGATCTAAAATAATGCTTTTATCTGATGAAAATGGCCCGAGATCAGCTACCTGACAAGTCAGCTGCCAATATGAATCATTTTCATCTAACTATAACAAATATCTGTTCAATTTACTTAGATGAAAAATATCTACTGCTAAAAAGGTCTCTCTAGTGGTAGTTGTTTGTCTGTTTGTCTGTCTGTTTGTTTGTTTGGTTTGAATGGGGTTTATTTGGAATTTATTGGTGGAAGGAAGCTGAACTACCCAGTGAAAAAACCCCCAACCTTTGGAAGCAAAACTGGCAACTCTTGTCATTTAAAGACCCTAGGGCGACTCAAATCCCCAACCACAGTCTTGACACATCATTAATAATAGATAAATAACAAGTTTAACCACTCATATACCAACAACCCCTCTACATGAAGTAACCTTTTCTGCAATGGTTATTGTGCTTGATTAGTGGCATACATTTTTTTTACCATGTCTTTTTATGTATTTGAAAACATTTTTGCGTGTGTATGTTCGTTTGATTGATGTTTAATGCCACTTTCAGCAAGTTTTCAGCTATATAATGGAGTAAAGTTTTTATTAGGGGAGGAAGATGGAGTACCCTGAGAGAACCCCAACCTTCAGTAGGAGAACTGGCAATCCTTGCCAATTAATATTGAAGTCAAATACACAATGCCAGCAGCAAGACTCTAACCCACAACCTCAGTGATGACAGACCACGTGATCAATAGTAGATGAACTACCTTAACCACTCGGCCATCCAAGCCCCCTTTTTGCACGTTATATAATCACAACATTTCTCAAAATCAGAAATACCTTACAAAAAAAATAAAAAGATAATTTTATTCATTAAAAAACAATTCTACAAAAATAACAAACTTACATAATCTTCTATGATTTCTTTAATAGCAGAGACTGTAAGAATAAACAGCAGTGGAAGAGCTGTAGTATATCGCCCAGTGGGGGAGACTTGGGGGATTTGCTATAACATAAATAAAATAACACATTTATCATATTAACATACAGTACATAAATTTGAATTATTTATCTGAATTATACACTGCTTAATGGAAACACAAAACTATAGATAAAGCATCTAAAGAAAGAATTTGATTTTATATAAATCTTAATGTTAGCAAAAAAAAATGGAAGTTTGATTAGCAGTTTAATTTTAATACAACATACTACTTCCCTTTCGTAAGACATTGTTTAAGAAAGTTCACCTTATAAATGAAATAGGTCACGTAAATAATAGATGTACAATTATTTTGTTAGTAGCAACAACATGTAAGAATGTGTCATTAATCTGGAGTTAATGAGTAACAATTTAACTCTGTATACACATCAATGGTTCACAAACAATATAAAGGAACTAAAGCAGATTTATATACATCTTGTAAATTATGCAAATACCGTATATACTAGGCTATTAGACAATTTTTCTGGTGACATTTAAGCTTTCAGTGGATGGAGGTAGTGTTAAAGGAATGACCAACCAATGGGGGATACAATTTATTTATCTCCAATAAAGTATGTTGAAATTATTCAATTAATTTTCTCCTAGAAGTAGAAGTTTCTGTGGAAACTCTGGGTTAATTACAATTGTGTACTGTACTTGTATATCAATCTTATCATTTCCTATAATTAAATTGAAGGTGTGATTGTGACAACATGTCATGCATGTAAACATTATACAATTATGACCTTCTTAAGGAGTGGACATCAAGATTTGTGGGTTATCTTTCCAGAAGGCCTGATCTTGAGGGAAGACAACCCAAGCAAGTTAACAATTTTGGATTTCCAACCATTAAGGACGCCACTATTGTTTTTTTAAATCAAACATTCCAACTTTATATACCAAACATGCTTCTTTAATTGTGTTATTTCTTATAACTCTGTGTTTCACATAATTTTTTCAGTTTCCAGTTTCAAGGTCGTCACCCTGTTTAAGCAAATTTATGGCATTGTTAAGCAAGATACCTCATGTATAAGTCATGTGACATATTTCTGAGCCAATAAAATGAGCTAATAATATATATTTATACGACAATTAGATTGTTCTTCAAAGATTTTCAATGTAAGGAGACAACTTCCGGTTATGGGTAGGACAGTACTTGTACAATTGTCGACCGGTAGACAATGTAATGTCTTACCGGAAATATGTCCTAAAACGATTTTTTAACTGGAAATTAAATTGTATCCTATCCTACTGGCTTGGTATATTTTTGAGAAAAATGGCAAGATGATTTAGATTAGGTATGGTTACAGAAATTCAAAGTCTTTTTTTTTAAATTTGCCAAGTGTACATGTAATTTTGGTCCAATAAAACAATTGTTTCCTCCTGACAAGGTCCTCCCTCAAGCAGACAACCAACCTAAAGTAAATAATTTGAATGTTTACCTCGTATGAAGGCAAATTGTATATTGTAAACCTAAATCGGTTTGTTTTCTCAAGGTCTTGCCGCAGGGAACATCCCATATGAGAGTTTACAATATACAGTTATTTAATGCCTGTTTATAAAGCTGTCAAAACTATTATCCCTAGGTGCTGGAGATGATTTAGGAACTGTTGCCTGAGGCCGCAGGACGAAGGCAACAGTTCCTAAACATCTCCTGAGCACCGAGAGTATAATAGTTTTGACTGCTCCATGAACAGGCATTAAATAACTGTATTATTAACTTATAGACTTTACAGAGAGAGTGATCACAACAAAGGATCTTGGTTGGCCATGTTTAAACTTTTGGAGGCCATTGGTTGATCAAATCCTCGCTCCGAGCAAATAAGTTCCTAGCATTCGAAATTTACCCCAAATAATCTCTAGCACCATAAAACAATAGTTTTTACTGTGGTTTGTATCGGGTGTAGTTTTATCTCAAGGATCCTAAAGGTCTTGGTTTTTTCGTGTTTTAATTTCAATATTAAACACTCAATATACATATGTTGGTGTGTACTTTCTCGGGGATGGAACAGTCCTTCCGGAGAAGTGAAAGTTAACTGTTACACGCTTACGTCATTTTGGAAAAAAATATCCGAAATTACTTAATATGAAAAATTTATACTATAAGTTAATAAATCTGAATGGTTCCCTCAGTAGGAGAGGGCGGTAATTGTTTTATTATATATTAGACTAACACCAATCATGTATTGTTCAAAGTGTTCAAATTTAAAGAATTGTATATTGTTTTCATTTAAACGCCTGCTTTTTTATTTCTGTTTATATTTATAGGTCTGGTGATCAATGTGGCTTTAGGTTGCAGGTTACAATAGGGTTGTTTTGGTTAATTCAATTGTTTATAGCCACACTACTGTTTTTAAGTCAAGGAAAAAATTAGAAAATATCAAAATATAACAATCATCAGTATGTGTACTTCTTGTAAGTCATTGTATAACATGTCCTGTGTATTACCTGCAGCAGAGATATGAAGAGGAAAAACACAGTGGCATATCTTCTGAACTGTTCAAAAAAATACCGTGGCAAGCACGATATCCAGCTGTATTTGGCAGTACTGAAACATATGTAAAGATCCCTGGTATTAACAAATGAAATATAATTTAACGGTTTGCAGTACAATATCTCGTCTGCATCTTTCTGACTTAATTCTATATTAAACACAAGTAATTTCTTTTCAGAGGATGAACAAACAGAGCAAAAAACTGAAAGAACATACATTTACATATATTTTGATTGTTGTACAAAAGCACCTGCTCACTCAGTATACCCCCGCTATTCACATCATTGAATTGACTAAGTCTAAACAAGAAGGAGATAAGCGACAGACCTGAAATCGGTACTCGCAATATAGGACCACATTGTAAGGTTACATATAACATTTCAAGAGGTTGTGATAAGTAGTTGCTGAGAAAACTGTTATGAAAATTGGGTTGTTTTGTCACATTTGTATAATAACTGATTGAATATGTGAAGCCTTCACTTTAATGCATCACATACTGAGCAATCATCACAGAACACAAATCGTTTACAAATTTATTTATTTAGTGCAATAGTTAGCTGGTAAACAGCAAACATTAAAACTAAATCTTATAATTATATTGGATATAATTGGAAAAATAATTGCCATTTAATACTATATATTCATAATTGTTTTTGCGACGTATTTATCATTACAGTTAATGCAATTGTCATACGATCAAATATGTGTTTGTTGATCCACGTAGAAAATAAAATCTACACAAATCACGCATAAATAAAGGCACATTACAAATGTGTCTAGAATCCCACTGGAAGAATTCAGTTAGACAAAAAACACAGATCTTTAAACAAAGGAAAAGAAGTTATTTTATACAGAGAAAGTATCAACAGACAAACACTTTATGCAAAATATTTTTCTAAAATCCTCATGCGATTGTTAATGATAATGCACTCAATAATTCAGGTCATAATAACCTTAATTTGGTAATGTTGTAGTTTTCTATTGAGGTTTTTGGATCCTTCATAACAAAACAATACCGTATAGTGTTTTTTCGCGGTGATTTAATTTTCGCTGTGTTCGCGGTAAAAGTTAGCACGCGAAAATATAAACTCGCGAAATATTAGAAAAAACGAAAGTTATTAGTCCTTATTACGAACCGAGTAAATTACATTACGCCATTATATTTCTCCCAGTGAAATAAACCACCTGTACGGTATCGAAAAAACGAATATTTAATTTTCAAAGTAGCTCAACGAACAGAATTTGGAAAACACATGTAATAACGATACGATAACGTATAAAGCTATAAGTGACAGAGCTATGAGTTTAAATTCAAAGATTATAGTTCATCGATATCCCTAGCCATTGATCAGTTTTGATTAATGTGTGTGTGGTCATGCAGAGAGTATAAGATTGAAGCTGTTACATAGAACATAGTTAACCGTCCGACCAAGGGTATTAAGTTGTCGGAGTAGGACTTAAAAAACTGCCAAGTCGTCAAGTAGAACACAGTTTTTGTTAACTGATACATATTTTTTTACTGTTTAGACTACTACAAATTATGTTTGAGCGAGGTCTATTTGATTATATGGGACCACGAACAGTGTACGTTATGATTCAGAAAAACAATTCCTGTATATTTGTGTTCTTTTTAAGTTTTGTATGTCATGCGGAGTTCTTGTCCGATCGATTAGATAACTTGATATTCGTCTATATTTATATAAAAATATAAATTCTTATAGCGAAAGCAAAGTAGACCTTGTACTTGAGTTCACATATATTTAGTGAATTTGAAACAATCGAAATAATTTGTAAAAGGATACTTAAATGACATTTTATGACATACATCTCCTACAGTGTATGCATGCGCAATTAATATTCTACATAACACAACACACAAAAAATACAACTTTGACATGTTTTTAATAAACATGGGAGAAAGATACATGTATTATGTGTAGTGCTTAATAAAGACTACATATTACTGGCAAACATTGTATGCTGAACAGGACGTAATTAGAAAGACATATTTATAATGAATTTTTAAAAATCTATTTGATGCAAATTGAAGTACGAAATTAAAGATTGATCAAGATACAAGTAAATGTTTCGTTTAGAAGGTTTTAAAGTCAGTCAGATTAAATCGTATTGACGAAGCTAAATATTAGACCAACTTCACCAGACAAAGTATTCCTTTAAGAAATAAGCAAAGAATCACGAATTGTACTATACAAACAAGACACTAGCTGATGATTAATAAAATATAAGTAATAGGTTAATTACCTGTTAATATAAAATTAAAGAATAATGTAACATTTTGAAAGGCCTCATTAGAATTATATTGATCGCGTGATAGAGTGCGATGAATTTCGAGCTATAGTTCAGAGTTGTGAAAAAGAACGAACACTTGGCATTAAAAAATAAGCCACAAGCGAAAACGCGTGCGCAATAACATAAAAATTGCAGACAAAATTTCAAATTCTTGAAATACGTTCCTCGATATTTAACATTCAGGCAGCACGAACGCATGGCGGTTTACATTTTCCATCGTGAGTCATACTAGATCTTGTAACTATGTAGGCGGTTGTTTCTTTTGTTTTATTTACAACGAAGTTATCATTTCTTAGTTCTATGACAATCACACGACTTAATAGACCATTACCGGAAATCCATTTCAGTCATAGGTAGTCCTTCCTCATTAAGGATTCGACTTTGGTCAGGATATCAGTATCGTGACAGTTCTCTAATTACTAGTCCAGCTTGCATTAGTGCATCCATGGTTTACATGGTTATGTTTTTTTATATTATCTGTTTTTGTGTTGTGTGCCATTTCGAATGCAAATATTTAATCACCCCTGGAATTTCGACTCTTGTTGATCAGTCGGTTTCTTTGCAATTTTTACAGCAATTACCTCAACAATGTCTTGGACAATTGAGAGGCATAAATAAATATAACGTCACCACAAATTTAAATACTTGGATTGATTGATTGAATGTTGGCTTTATGCCCAGCGAACACCATTTCAGCTATATTTTGGACGAAAACGAATTAACAAGTTGTTGTACGAATTATTATATAATCTAAAGAGTTATGGTAAAGCAAAAGTTTTCTATAGATTTTAATACAGATTTCAGATATATATACACATTTGACTTCTTATTCAAAATTAACAAGACATGTACAAAAACTAAAAAAAAAGTCAATGAAACCTTTCGACTTATACAAATTAAACAAGCCGCACATAATTAATCATTACAGATCGAATACGGTACGATTATTGTAATTTTAGACAGCAATTTATTATTACAGCAGTGTAAAATCAGATAGGAAGTATATATTAAAGCATAATTTTTCTGTAAAGTTCAATAAAGAAAATTCTTATTACGTTTGTTGTGCAATTGATCGTATATCAATTTTAAAATATATTAACCTATTTTTCAGAATTCTGATTGTCACAAATAAAATTATCAATAAATACAAAAGCACAGCTCAAAACAAGCATAAACACTAAAATTGAAAGACTTTTTCAATGGGAAATAGAGGTTCATACTGCACATGACTTACATTTAATCTCAATTGCTGGTTATGTTTCGTGGGTAAAACATAAGCAACCAAAGTAGAAACAAAAACTTAAAAAACCTAATAACATCTTCATCCTGAATTACAGTACCAAGTGGTGACTTAGAAAACTGCTGCCATTGTTTGACAAAACAAATAATCAACTTAACTTTTCCAGGTTTATACTCTTTTATCTTTATCTTTATTAAAATCACACGTTAAAGAATTTCATTGCACAGCTATGTAATAAACAAGTAAAACATTCACACATTTAAAATGTTCCATTCTATCTCAGCAAAGATCAGGCTATACTTCTGTGTCAAGCTTTATATTCTGGTATTTCACTTTAATCTATTATATAAGCCAAGTAATTGAAGATTTAAGATCCTTACATCATCATTATAATCCTCAATGCTTGAATACCTACAAATTTCACAATCTCTTTATAAATTATAACAAAACAAAAAAGATAAAGAAGCTATGCAATCCTTTGTTGAAGCCAAAAGTGCTTACAACTCTAGTGTTGACATGATGATCTACCTTTTTCACTGAGGTCAAGTTGTGAAATTAAAAACGTAATTCCCACAAATGGAAACATTTTGGAAATACAAGATCATTCACATTTTAATCAAATTTACATAATCCACTATAAAATTATTATCTTCATCAACCCATATCTTAATTTAATATATCTTGGAACTGAATACAAATAAATAAAACGGTATTTCCCTACTGTAAAGAATATCAGATTTATATAGAAAAATATTAAGTTTTTGAAAAGATTTGCTTAAGCTATTGATGTTTTATGAAACAGTTTAATTGTGATATCAAGCAATGTGGCATGTGAAACTAATGTTGTATCAAGATTAAATTGGGATGTGCCCAATAAATGAAATCCTGTTTCTCCTATATACAAAATCAGACATTAATCTTTCCAAACGAACGAATACTAAGAAAATTGCAACGAAAAATGTATTTCAAAAAACAATACCAGGGACATGCAACAAATTAAGAAAACACTATCCATAAAAGAAAAGCAGTTGATTAATGCCAAAGTATAAAGATTTTAACAAAGTTTTATATAATCTATATAAACTTTTATTTTGATGAACCATACAAAATCTCAATGTTATATATTGCTTAGAATTTGTTACATATTTAGAGAAGTAATTCGTTAATTTAAAGAATGCCCAAGTTAAATAGCAAAATGTAATTTTTTGTAAAAAAGAGTTCAGTTTTCGATGTAGAATGTAAAAGTTCAATCTACTATGAATTTATTCTTAAATGTTGTGTAATTTTGAACTAATGTAATTGTTTCTGCGAATAAAGTGAGATTTACTCATTTATGATGAAACCCTAATTCTCCATTTTCTTATTTAGACCTTAATTATTGTAAACCAACTGATACAATGACCTCAAAACTTCAAAATATGTCAACAAATAAAAGAAATTCTAACAACAAAAATTCTATATAAAAAAAAACAATAACAAACACGTGCACCAAATTATGTGTTATTCTGTAAACACAATTATCTATTTATAGTTGAGCAGGATTATAATACTTTACCTATCTATGAATTATGAACTATACAGAAAGAAGAATGTATTAAATAAATATATGAATTATAGACATAGATTGATAACTGTGTTACGCAAAAACGTGAAAAATATTATATTAATAACAAATTTAAAATATTAACAATAAACGATGACATAACAAAATATTATATTAAAAAACACAAAATACTAATATAATACATATATAAAATATACTAAACTCATATTAAATCCTGTAATATTTCAACAGAATCAACAAAGCAAAATACAAATGAAGTTTTATTGCTCATATTTATCTACTAGTTCTTCTAACAAAACTTTGTTGAGTCCACATAATCTGATTGAACCTAGATTTCATATTTAAATTAATCTATCTAGTATGTAAATTATTTATGGTATGCAACTAACTTTTTAACTGGTAAAACATGTTAAAATTAAGGCAAAAGAAACAGATTTTTTTCAGTTTGCATTATATGATATAAATATGGAGCCAACATAAATACAATATAAAAATATAGAAATTCTGCCTTTTATTCTGAGGTTAAGATAAATGGAAAGATATGCAGTCAAAGTTGAAATAATGAACAAAGGTACATAAATAGGCTAGAGAGTCAGATTAAGTAATTCAACAAAATTATGCACAACTGATCAGCTGATATAAAAATATAACCAATGATGCTCAATCCAGAACACAGACAATGAATATTTTACTCTATAACTGAGTCATACTATATTAAAATGTAAAACCTGGTGTTTACATGTACTTTGCAAAAGTAAACCAACACTAAAATAAAGAATGAATTTGTTTGTAGAATTTCATTTTATTTGCAAATAAAAGCAATAAAAGATGTACACATTGTATGGAAAAAGTCAAAACAACATTACCGATAGATGTACTCAATGTTTGTCTTAGATAAGAAAAAATAAAATATTTAATATCAACGAAACAAATTAGAGCATTATTTAATTATGTAACAAATAGACTATTAAAAACACCAATATAAGTTGGGCGAACACAAAAAAGATTCAAAATGTTCTGAAAAATTATCTGAGATTTTTACCAATGACACAAATGTTCATAAAAATCTGGTCATCTGATTTTTATAAAAACTGTCTACATAAATGATTAAAAACAATTAAAGATAAGAAAGGAACAATAAATGCCTTACATATTACTTAGGCAACGTTGAAACAGACGAGTACAAATACAAAGTAGTTTATGTTGCACAACATGAGAATGATATAAATTTTTAACCATGTACTATTAACAAGTTTAATAGATTCAATTTAAATCCTATAATATTTTTAAAAATAAAATGTTCACTTTGAAGGAAAATAGTTATTTTACATTTTGATATTTTATTCCTGCTTTCATCCTCATAACCCAATGCTGGTAAAACTAAATCTCATGGTAATTAAATCCTTCATCTATTATAATCCTTCAGGTTTTTCTTTTGATGTATCGTAAATTCTTATAACCTCAGCCTGCAAATAAAACCATACCAACAGAATTTAAAAAAATACTTTTAATAAACAAGTGAACAGATTCTATGTGATCTGCAGGCACGGGTAAATCATGGTATTTACCTTCCTCCATTAAACATTTATCTATATTCATATCTTTAAAACATGCAAGTCTAAAGAAAACCACAATAATGAATTACATCAATAAAATTCATTATACAACAATAAACAAATGTAACACGGATTCAAAGTCTGGTGTCAATAAACATCTCGCACAAATATCTGTAAGTAAATTACTGAAGATTTGGAATTTAAAACACTAAATTGGTTTACATGTTCATATAAATCATCAAACTGGTAAAAAAATATTTGTTATTCGTTTGAATTATGTATTTAAGGACACTTTCAGCATCAAGTTTTAAATTAGGGAGGAAACAGTTGTACCTGGGAAAAACCTGGACCTTCCATTGGAAAACTGGCAATCCTTGTTCATTTGAGATTAAAGTCGATTACACTCTGCCTCCAGTGAGACTCTAACCCACAACCTCATTGTTGACAGGAACGTGGTCAATAGTAAATGACTAACTACCATATCCACTCAACCAAAAAGTCCCCATAAATGAAAGGACCTGATGGCTTGTCATCAATTCAATGCAATTAATGTTACTGTTGTATTTATGGCTGTATGATTTTCATTACCCTTTTTCCTTGAGCTATTTTGTCTGCCACGCTTCTAGCATGATAAAGATCCCTTTTGTAGATTTCGAAAAAGAGTAGGCTCATTGTAGCCGCTACAAAAGGCTAAATTCTGCGACCCTACCAAATACTCCGTACTTTTCCGATGGCAGTCAAAAATGTGTTCCCTGTGTCCCATCCCAACAACTTTCCAATTGATGTATTGTTTGTTAACTTATTCCCGTCCTGAATATAGCTGAAGTACTGCTCGCTGGACTTAAGCAAACATCCAATCTATCAATTAAAAATACATAAAAATTATATGTTACATGACCTACCTGTGTCATAACACCATGTTCTTCCTGGGAAAAAGCAAATCCATCTGTAATTACAAAAAACTATATAAAGCAAATCACTTAATACAGGTAACGTAATACAATATTTATGGTAACATGTTTTAATCTCCAATAATAAAAATCCCTCTTTAGGAAGTTAATAATATGCATTCATTGATAAAAGTGTGAAATTTGGTTGTCAAAACATTACTAAGAATCTTGTTCATTAGCATAACTAATCTTTGCATATAAATTTTGTAAGATTTGGTGTAAATATAGCAGACCTTACTTATATCACAAATATGAATAGCTATATAAACATCTTTATGATACTTTTTTTATTTATTAACAAAGAAGATGGTTTGGCAAATTAAAGTCCAGACTTAACATTGTTTCAAACAAATTTTTATATTTCAGAAGAAATGAACCAATCTGAAAATATATGAAAACCTATTATGAAAATGTTAGTAAGGAGCATGCCAGGATTTTTAAATCACAAGACAACAGTTTGTACCAAAGTGTAGGTAATGGCATTACACTTGGAATCAATTCTATTCAACTAATGCTTCCACATTGCATTACCCAAATTCTTAACAAGATGCTTCTCTTGACTTTAAAACTAAATAGTTTGTTTTCTATCTCCAATAATAGTCTTTAATAATCACATTTAAACAGGATTAATTAAGAAAGACATTTCTTTGCTTTAAAAATGCAGCAATGTTAAAACTCAACTTGCACTTGGTCCTTCTTAATCCAATAAAACAATGAGGTGAGATAATGGCTTACTTTAATATAACTATATTTAATATAACTATATTGTTTTTTTTTAATTATGTTGTCTTTGGAAAACAAAAAATATTAATTATATAAGCAATAATTCATAAATTCCACTAACAGAGACCTTTAACAATTCTGCCTTCTTATCTACATAAACGGTATACATAAGAATATCTCTAATGTTTGGAAATTTACCCTCAGCAGAATAATGGTGAATAATAATAAACAAGAACAAAATAGATCTAAACTAGCGAAAGGAAGCATGGTAGGAACTCAATGTTTTCATTAAAGAATTCTAGAAGCGTGATTCAGCTAAAAGCTTACTTTATCATTTTATTCAATTATAATAATTAAAGTAGATTTTAATTCATGCAGTAATACAATTCAGACATTAATGTCACCAGAAATTAAAGTGATGTATGTATAATTGTTTGTTTTTAGAAAGGTAAGATAACATGGTCATGCTAATTGTAATATTTTACAAGTTTGATTTTAGAAATGCTAAGATAACTTGGTCAGGCTAATTGAAATGTCTTACCGTGTGGAAGAAAGTGTGATCCTTTATTTTTAAAAATTTGTTTAACATGAAATTAAGTTACATTTAAGTTATTGAACGAACAAAATTCAAAATTAAGCTTGTGCAAACTAGCAGTAGTCAATTTACAGAGATATTTCAATGCTTTACGATTGTTAACCACTTGTTGATTTTTAAACCAGTGGGAGTTTTGAATATTCCAACAAAAATATACTTGTCATATTCTGCATGGGTATCCATAGTGCATTTGTGACAACAGTTCCATACCCTGTCAAAATTATGTTCATCATATTTCTATCAATACATAACTATGTTAAGGTTTCATACAGTTTTATTATGTATATTGTGAATAAATTATAAAAGTTCTTTGATTGATGAAGATTAGAAAACACCTTTAAATAAATTTTAACAATGCCTATTAAAGCACATTGAAAATATAACCCATTGGGGTTCAAGTCTACGATACTCTTATGTAAAAAATAGCAGTGATCCACATTAAACAAAAGTAAGCAAAGGGAACAATAAATAACAAAAAAGGGCATCTTTAAGTAACCACAAAAGAAAACCCCCAAACATTGAACAATTGGTTGGGGTATACTTATTTTCATTCAAAGTTTAAGTAACGACAAAAGAACACCCAAAAAATTAAACTATTTGTTGAATTACAGTTATATGTATTTCTATTAAAAGTTGGTTGTGTGATTTGATTTGTGTGAAATATTTTGATTCAGATAAACATTTACTGTGCAAACATACAAGATTGTGCAATACAAGTAGAGGACAGACATTTTGTCATTATAAAGATAGCTCTATTCTAGCAAACTGTGAACTGATAATTAAACCATTTTACCTCAGAAAATTAAACAGTATTTATTGCCAACAAACATACAACTTGATGAAATCTAATAATAATTTGTTGACACTCACCGATAGCAACCTTTTCCTTTTTACTGCATCATTAAATATTATTAGAAATCATGTGCTTTACCAAGAAATGTCAACTAATGCTCAGAAACAAAAGAATTAGAAACAAATCTGGGAGGTTTATAGGAACAAGGCCCCAAGAAAATATATAAAATGTTCCAAAATGACACAATTTTTAGAAAGTAATAAAAAAATTTACGAAATTTGAAAGGCTATATTTATTTCCAATTCAAAAGCTGTCTGACCTGAAACTTAGTTTTATCTTTTAATGATGAATTATTGTATTTAAAATTGTTCTAATTATTAGACAATTTATTAAAACATTCCAGTAACCAAATTCAATGTTAAACTAATCCCAAGGTAAATAAATATCTCTGTAACATGCGGAGAACTACGTATTGCTGAAGCGGAAATCATAATGGAAACTTACATGATGGAGTGGGTGAGGGTGCTGTATGAAAATGATTAAGAACATAAAAAATGAAAAAAACAGTACTCTTGTGTGTCCAAAAGTCAAATCTCTACTAAAATTGCAATTTTTTTTTGATACTCTGGAACTTTAATGATTTTGAATATACATGAAAATAATTATTTACTAGAAACACATCATCTTTTTCAGGTGGGCCAAAATTTGTAAAGAAAGAATTTTTCTAGCATAGTTTTAACTAGCTTCCAACAGAAATTTGACTGATAGGACAACTCAAAATAACAAAATGTCAAAAGTTAGTGAACTAACAATGTCCATGCTAGAAGCCATTATTTAAATAAAATGAAATTCACACAAATTCACATTGTGGTAAATACAAAAATTAGCAAAGCTAGATGTTAATTTGTACCAAATAATTCTTTGAAATTGAATTTTTTGACACGAATTGTTGCATAATGTATAATTTAAATGATATGCTGACTGTTCTTGTAAAAAGTTATACAATGAAAATTGTAAATGAAGCTTACAATGTCATATTATTAGGACGGGCAATAATGTTTGTAGGGTTTACTAAAAGAAATATTAAATAAATCAGATTTTACATGTTTCAGCAATGACTTCAGAAGACTGAACGATTTGTGATAATGTTTCTGATTATCAATGCAATGACTTCATAAGATACATTTTAATCAGATTGCATTTCAATTCCATGTTCGGATAAGAATAACTGCCTTTCAAACATCTTTTACTTAAAAAGCATGTCATGTCATAGAAACTCTTCTTGCAGTGGGGTTGGATATAATAAAAAATTAAAGGACAATAAAACAAAACTGACCCGAAGTAGAACTTTTCAAGTGTGTAATACATATACTTTATTACCTATCAACAGTTACATTTAATTGATTATGGTGTTATTTGTGCATGTTTATATCGGAACAGTCTGCAGCTTATTAGTTTATTTATAGATTCTCTTTCATATTTTTAGGTTTAATACAGATAGCAAATCAGTTCCAAAAAGAATAATAAATAAAATTAAATATGTATATATGGCATGTATTGGTAATTGTAACAAAAATAAAACTATGAAAATATACATTATAGCACTAATACTAACAGTATGGTAATGTCACACAAAAACATTCATTGTGAAGAGTGAAAGATCCTCATATCATATCATAAGTAAAAGTAAATGTAGGTGGACAATTCATTCAAATACTGAAATGGAACGGTGGATTTACTCAATTAAAACACAAACAACTTAAGAATTTTGTATTTCACGTGGTACATTTCATTCCTATGTAGAATGTACTCACATCTCCTGGTTATTCCTCTAATAGAGTACCTTAACACTGGTTCAGCTTTTTAACAGAAGTCAAAATTTTATTTGTTATATAATTTTCTGTTGCAAATAAATTATCACTACACTGTAATGACATTTAGATGTTGGATTGAAATATAATTTTTTCGACTGATGAAAGATCTTTTAAATGATATGTATTACAAATAGTTCCCAATTCTTTATTATTATTCTAATTCACTTTAAATTATAAACCATATTAACTGTAAACTTCAACAAAAAGAAAAAAGTATATATATATCTTACAATAAGCTAACAAACAATACAAACTACAGCATCTATGGTTACTTACGAGGTTGTTCTGGTCCAGCAGTCAATCTACTTGGTGATCGTGTAAATACATTTCGCAATAATCTTGCGGTCTCTGTTAGTCTATTTAAAGAACATTTAAACTTTATATAATAAGACGAACTTTTGTTTAAAAAGGATTTATATATGATATTATTATTTAAATACATGTATAATCAAGATCACAACTTTCTACTCTTACCAGGTTGTATATGGTTATGGTAAATGTCTTATAATGTTTTTTATATTATGATGACAAATAATGGATGAGCCATTTTCGTTAAGTTATTTTAGATATTTTTAAACCTTTTGAGACTTTGAATTTACAGTTTATGCTTATTAAGTTTAAATACACTGATAAAAATATAATTTACCATGGTGCCAATTTAATGTTAATATATATCTTTTAGTTGTAGAATCCTTAACATAAAATTGAAATTTTGTTTAAAAGACATGATGAATATTATACACAATGAAGTCAAATAGATTGTCGTTAATTAAATGACTCACTTGTTATAAGGACAATACACTGGAACAGTATAATATTTTATACAACTTAAGCTTATATTGGATAATAAAAATACATTTATTGCTTTCTTCCAAAACAAAGTTCAATAAATTTTCAACATGCACAATTTAAAATGTTTATAGATTCAATGACTCCAACATCTTTCTGAGAAAATTTTTTTGACAATTACATACTTTTTCTTTGTTAGTTTAAGCACCACAGGAGTCGGATCTTCATGTAACTTTTCTTTTTCTTGAACCTCTTCTTTCAGAGTTTTATGTGTGGTCCTCTTAAATCTGAATTAGACCAAACTTTTGTTACATATCAAAACATAGAGTACAAGGATAGCCATTAATGCTCCATGTTTTAGATCAATCAAGTCATGACTGCATAATAACTATTCCAACTTTATAAATGTTATAATGTTGCATAAAGTCTTCTAAAAAGACTGAGTGGTCTTAGTCATTTGTAACAGACTATTCATCAAGATATAAAAATTGAATTCATGCCAAGGTAAGCTTGCCATCAAACTGAATTGAAAGGGTTTGCCTGTAGAAGGATCAAAGCTGCACTCTGGAAAGGCTTAAAACTAATCTGTTCATGTGTAATGACTGTTTGCCTTGGAAATGTTGGTATATATTTTACTCTTAATCCAATACCTATATAGTTTCAATTAGTTCAATTACTTTACAATTGCTTGTTACTTTAAACATCATTTCTTTTTTATCTACATTTACTTACGCCTTCCAAGCAATATCTCTAATAAGACATGTGAAAGGAATGAGGAACAGCCCCATCCAAAATATGGAACACCCTAGTACATGTGATCCCTGAAAATAACCAAAAAGATATATATAATCTAGATGATAGATGTTTACATTTTTTTGCTTATTTTAAACTTTATAATCCGTGTTTTAGGGATTTTTTAAAACAATATATGAAAAACTTGTAAAACTACGTCTAGATGAAAAAAACTTCATCCAAACAGTTGTTCTATTTGTATATTTATGATTAAAAATGTATTTATAAGCTTGAACTGCATGTCAGAAGTACAAAAAACAAAGATTTTACTTAGATTAATTATGGGTCGTTTCATATTATCTTGTAGTGTTAATTTAACTTGTTTATTTTTACCAAGGAATTTTTTGAAAGATATTGCTAAACACCTTTTCTATGATAAAAAACTGAAATAGTGCCACAAAACCTAATGCAATGTAACTATGAATCATACTTACCATTCCTAACATTTCTGGTGCCAGATTCACTACTTTAAATATATGGCTATATACAATTAGGAATAAAAACCAGCTAACTATACTTCCCCAAGTGGCAAGATGTGTTAGCTGAAAAACAATATGTCAACAAAATGTTAATTTTTGTGTAGAATGGTAGTTATAGTTTCTGAACACACTTTTTAAATGTCAAAATGATTAAAATGAGCCCATGACTTCAAAATTCATTGAATTGTGCTTCATTTGTGAAATTCTGAATGAACCTATCTTGAAATGCAAGTAAACGGTGGTAACGATTTTTGCTGAAATCTAAGTGCACATAAAATCTTCTTTCTCTGTTCAAGTATAAGTGGATGGACTATTGTAAAACTTTTTAATGTATTTGTTACTGTATTCTGTTATAAGAAGAAATATGGTAAGTTTTTTTATCAAACATTTGTGCAGGCCATAGTTTAAGACAAATTATTTGTTAAACATACCCAAGTCCATGCACTGGTTTCTAGTCCTGCTTTTAAACATACTGTTACAACTACATACTAAGAAAAATAAAATATACTATTAATTTATATAAAATTATGAAATTATTATTACCAGTATGGCAAAGATGTATACAGAAAGTTATTTCACTCAACACACCCAATTTTAAGTTAATTATCCCCCAAAATATATTTTTGCAAAACAGTCTTAAAAAGAAAAGGTTTATATGTGTTATATGAAATTAAAACTAAAGTATTTGGTTTTTTTTATTCCTTACTTACTGTATATACAAAATTTCCTAAAAATAAATAATCTCCTACTTTGCCATCAGAAAATGCAATATCTGGAAATAGAAAGATAAGTTAATTATCTCAATGAAAATATCTAGGTCAAAGAAATGGTCTGTATATAATGATTTAATTTACGTTCTTGTACTTAAATATAATAAATATTGATTTTAACACAAAAATAGCATATTCAAAATATTTATAGTGAATACATTTATAGAGGACAGGTATCTGTAATCTCCATCTCTCCAAGTACATAAACTAAAACCAATGTATCATGAAATAATAATATCAGATTATGTGGCCTTTGCCCTAACTGCCAATAAAATTAAGTCTTTGGTTCTTGGTCACACATTGTATTATATATTATATTTGTTTGTAGTGTCATGTTATCACTAGGTTATGAGACAAAATTTCCAACCAGAATAACTGCTACAGATTGTCATTGTTCATGCTTTCTCATATAAAATGTATTTCATAGTTAACGGATAAAACAATATGCGCACATTACAACAAAGTATTTGTGAAAAAAGTGTGAAATGGTCCACTCGGCCTTGTATTTCCATCTGTTTTTAAGGCTCATAAAGTAACAATATTTTCTTACAACCAACAAAAAGTGTATATTTGCAGGCTAACAGTTTGATACTAACCATGATTTAAAGCTAAAACAGGTAACCAAAATAGCAATATGGAATGAAATATAGAGTTACATATCCACATCCAGAACACCTGAAAAAAAAAGGAAATATTTTACTTCATGTAGAATTAATGAATGTGACCTCTTTTGATATGTATTGTGTTCTAATTTTACTATACAAAGACCAGAGTAAACTTAACACAAATAAAGGTGTCAATATATAGTGGCTTTGATGATTAAACAAAGCATAACTTCGAATCTAAGAATTACATCTATCTATATTATTTTCATAAGTAGTAAGAAGATGGATAGATGAAATAAATAGAACCTAGAATATTAGGATGAAATTTGAAGCCAAATGAAAATATGCTCTGCAGTTAATTATTAAGATTACTCAAAATTATTATATCTGACTTGGTTATATTTATATTGAATATACCCAAGACACATTTAAGAGTTCTACTTGTTCAATGATTTCCAATGATTATAAAGTTTGATGAAGTTTGCCATCAATACAAGGTAATTTCCATAAATTACATAAGTGTATTCTAGGAAATTCACAATAGTTACAATTCTTCAAGAAAAATTGCAAAGAAAATCGACTGTCAACAACAAAGCCAAAAGTCAAGGGACAGTTACAAATCTGAAGAAAAATTGCAAAGAAAATCGACTGTCAACAACAAAGCCAAAAGTCAAGGGACAGTTACAAATCTGATATAGACAAACACAGAAACAAAAACACAAAAAAACAGAGAATTACCAAATCCAATAAAAACCATGGGTGCACTCATGTGCTCCGGACTAGTATACAGTGCCTGCCTCGAATTAGACACCCGTCAAGTTACTCACTGTCATGTCTAGGGAAAAGTCAAATCAAAAATCAGGAATAGGAAACAGTACATACATGTATGACTCAGTGAAAATGTCAGATCGTTTTTTGAGACACTCATTTCTCGTAACAATCAATTAAGTCATGGTGACGACCATAGAACTTCTGGAGAGATAACATCAACCTAGGTACAACAAACCTTTGTTTGAGTTGTTTAGAAGTCATTTTGTGATATTCACATCAAGGAGGTTATTATAATGAGAAGTTTATATAAAATTACATAAATTTGAATTTCATACGAGTTACAACTCTTTACGAAATTTCATCAAAGAAATTCATAATGTTCACACTACCTACCTTTACATTAAAGAGTTCTGCTTGCTGTGAAGATTTATACAATGCTGGAAATCTCATCATGCTTTCAGCACTACAGATTCTGTCAAACAGACCAATAGCTAATGGAGGTGCTGCTGTAAATATCTATATATAGAACGAAAATACCATTTGAGAAGTGGTAATATGTCATTTGTTTTTAGTCTTAACTTAAATCATGATCTGTTAATAAAATATAATGAAACTTAAAATAGAATTTATTAGATTAGGTTAGCAAAACGCTGCATCTTTTTTGAGATATCAAAGGGACATGTTCTGAAAGTTCATTACATACAAATGTACAAACTGCTCTGTAAAGTAGACTTTCTAGGGAAATGTGTCAACAAAGTCAGCTGACCATCTCAAAAGGAAAAATATGTCCTTGTAGGAGCAATTTCTATCAAAGTTTAAAGAATGCAGGATTTGATTTAAATGTTCTTGCATGCTACCTTATTTGACAAGCATCTTTCATGAGCACCACACTGTGTGAGAAAACAGCATGGAACATAAAACCAATCAATTCATGCACAAACTCAAAGCTCCAGGCAATCCAAAACTCTCAACTAGCATATAAACTTTGCAGAATGGTGTGTTGAAAACTTCCGTTACTGACAGTCAGAACAAGTGCAAGACTGACTTTTCATTATTAAGTTTCTTCACATGCTAACCTATACATTTTTCCCTTAGCAGGATCAGTATACTAAAAAATTTTCAACAAATGTTCAAATCTATACACAATTTAAATATATTCATCTATTTAGGCAAATTAAAGGCAAATGTGTAGCTACTTGCTACATAATTTTTTGTTGAACCAATTAGATCAGGTACAAGTTTTTTCAACTTAATATTGTCTTTGTCAAAATAAATAATTATACATCAAATTGTTAACTGCACTTCTTCAAACATATAAGTCAAAGAATAAATAAAAGACAAATAAATCTTGATAATCTAATACTTATATCATAGCTTGTATTACAATGTATATACATACCACATTATAAAACCCAATGGTCCACTTCTCAAATAAAATTTGTCCAGAGAATCCATTTGAAATCGCAAACCAAAACTGTGGGAGGGATCAAAATAAATCCAGTCAATCAATTATAAGCAAAACTAGATGGAACAAAAACATGGAATATATGTACATTCTATCCATGTTGGCATTGCACCGGTTAATATCAAGTCAGCACAGTGCATTTTATTCAAATAAAACATGATTATATGTTGTTACATATAATTTATCTGATTTATCTTGTCTACAATACAATCAAAAGGAAAGTATTTATTATAAAAAGCATAAGCTGACTTGATTTAACCAAAAAATTGAAAACATGCTTGAAAACCTGTGTATATATTTTGAGCAATTTTCAAATTTCTTTGTAAAATTTCATAGTTTATAATAAACTCTCAGCTTACTCAAGTTTTGAACAGATTGTCAAACCATTTTCTAGTGTAAAACATATTGTAAATGCTACCATTTGTTCCTTTAAAATACATGTATTTTTAACTAATAGTTTTTACAAAATGTAAAGAAGAAACTGTTCAAGAAATATCAGAATAACATTTATAGTAGAAAAGGTTTACAAAATAAACGAATATCACCAAGACAGATGAATTTATAGAATAGTAATTGTGCATTTTTTCTTCCACAAAATAAAAAATATTAAATTTTCATTTAATCATTTCAAAATATCTACCAATGGAGACTGAAAAAACATGGAATAAGGTAATTCAACTAAGTGGTAGCAATACAAAAAACTATAAAACCCAGGGAATATAATTTTTAAGCAGGAGCTAAAGGCATACCACATTATAAAAACCTATCATCCATTTCTCAAAGATAATTTGTCCTGAAAATCCAACTTCAAATGCAAACCAAAGCTGAAAACACAAAGCATGAACCGTTTCTCAACTCTTGGAACATTTCACAGCATTAACATACAATTGTTCTACATTAAATTTTATTATGATTAACTGCGCTGAAATGGTAAAATCTTGCTATGCATAGATTAAATTACAATTAACAATTATATTTTCACTTTGACAGAGAAATTTACAAATGGACAAAACATGTATCTAGAACAGGTTAAAACTTTTATTTTATTCCCAGAAATATTATTTATTAGTGAGTATCAAGCATTAGTTATATATAAATCTATTCAATAAATGATATTTTAAGCCAATCTTACCTCTATAACATACAGACATATATTTTTATAAAACGAGTATAAAATGAGTTTACACAGTCTGGAGTAGCTCCAGGCACCATGGACTAGAAGTAATTTATTCAGGAATCGAAACTGAAATGGAAAAAAAGTAACATTTCTTGTTGTTCAAGCTCCGTTAAATGATTACGTTTTAGACTTACATGAAATATATAAATAAATGTTTGGCAGTAGATAGTTACACAACATAAAATATTTCGGGCATACAGTTTCTAAAAGAAATAATACATCAAATTAATGTAAAATTTATATAGAATAACCAAAATTTACATTAGCATAACTATATTCATATTAAATAGATTTACATTGAAATTTAAAGGAATCGCTTTCACAAAAAATAATGAAAAATATTTAGGAAAACAGAAACTCATTGTTGTTCGTTCTGTTTTCTTTGCTACTTTCATTCACATAACTGATAAATTTCATCTTCCAATTTCTTCATGTCCATCTCTTTAAGCATCATCCAACAGTTAAATATCATTACCTGAGCAATAGCATAGTCTGAAGCACATGCTGCCTGTAAACCTTCTACACCACTAAATATCATTACCTGAGCAATAGCATAGTCTGAAGCACACGCAGCCTGTAAACCTTCTACACCACTAAATATCATTACCTGAGCAATAGCATAGTCTGAAGCACACGCTGCCTGTAAACCTTCCACACCACTAATTCCTACACCTACATGAGCTGCCTACATTAAAACAAAATTGAAAAATTTAGCAAATGAAACTCTTTAAATTTGGTTTCTAGTAAATTAGTTTTTTTTTAAATAGTCAGCTATTTATTATTGATAGATGTTGCAGCAGCAATAAGGATGTGAGATTGAGTTGAAATCCAACCTTAATTGATGTAAATTACCAAATGTTAGTTCTTTACTATATTTGAACTTTATGCCATAATACAAGCCAGATTCCACCATTTTGCTGAAATATAGCAAAAATGGCATATAACCTAATTTGTTTTAAAACAAACAAACAAATTTGCTTTAATTTTCATATAAATGTACAAGTGCTATTATAATATAAATTATAGAGTTACCATCCCACTTTTTTATAAAAACTAGAGGCTCCCAGGAGCCTGTATCACTCACCTGAACCTGAAACCAAACAACCCTTTTTTATCCAGCTTTTCTTTGCTATAAGGAATTGCCCAACACTTCTGCAAAAATTATTAATTTTGACCTTTTAAGGGAAATAACTACTATAAGGAGGAGCTTTGATGCTTAGAGGGAGAAGGGAGGTTCACTTCAAATTTCCTGTACCTGTTATACCTTTTTAACTATCAGTCGAAAACTCTCTCGACTCCCCCCCACTCCATTTTTTCTATTTTAAGCCAACGTAGCTATGTAGGTAGTCAGGTGTCATGATTTGCACAATTTTGGTAGAGGACGTCCTAAAGATGATGTGTGCAATGTTTCAAAGCTGTCATTTCATTGGTTAAAGAGGAGAAGATTTTTTAAAATCAAGTAAAATTGATTAAAAAAATGTTCAAGGAGAATGATTCCTAAACAGTTTATCAGACAATCTTGACCCTAAAGTCATTTTAGTAGCCCTCATAGAGCAAAACAATTAAGTAATGCTAACTTTTGCTCTAGTTCTAATAATTTTCAAGATTTTGAGGCAAAAATGTCAAAAATAATCAATTTCGACAATTAGAGGGCAATAACTCCTATAAGGAGTCATCATACAACTTCAACCCAATGGAGTGTTTCGTAGAGCTTTTGATGCAGATGAAGGCATGTCTCTTCTGTTTTCCTGTATCTGTTATACTTTTTGAACTAGAAGCAAAAAACTGTATTTTGACCCCTATGTTCTATTTTTAGCCATGACGGCATGTTGGTTATCCCGAGGCAATGATTTGTGCAAACTTGGTAGAGGACATTTTACTGATGATGTGTGCAAAGTTTCAAAGCAATCCCTTCAGTGGTTTTGGAGGAGAAGATTTTTGAAGAAAAGTTAATGACGACAACGTCGACGATGGATGCCAAGTGATGGCAATAGCTCACATGACCCTTCGGGTCAGGTGAGCTAATAAAAGGAAAATATGATGGACGGGGGTATTATCTTAGTTTTATTAGGAATTCTATTACGATACGTTTTATATTTTTATTGTGGTTGTTTTCCTTTAGTGTTTAGATATTATTAGTTTCTGGTTGAATAGTCTCCCTTTCCACAGTTTCGGAGAAACACATTAGAACGTGGATAATAAAATGAAACAAAACTATCAATTTATTCAATGATCCATTTTTTGGTATTCTACTTTACATTTTGAGCAAACTGTTATGAAAACAAACAATTTAAAACAAAAATAGAAAAGATTTTCATAAAACAAATATTAATTTTTTGCGTTTAAGTTAATTAAATTGTTTTATTATATAGATAGAGATGAAATATCGAATTTTCCGAGTTACAGAAATCACGGTAAATCACATGTGAAAATTATCGTTTATTTTCACTCTCTGGTTTTTTCCCGCCAAAACGTCACAATGGTTTTGTACTATACAGATACTGATATTCATCCGCCGTTCATAAAATGTAAGGATAGGCATTAAAATTTTACGAAAACAATTTTGATCTATTTAATAAATAGGATAATCAATTGGGCATCGTGAATATCCAAAATATGATCACTTGTGCCGCATAAAGCATCAGATTAAACTAGTGCGTGGAACAAGTTCTGCGCACTCGTTTAATCAGATGCATTATGCGGCACTCGTGATCACATTTTGGATATTCACTCCGCCCAATTAATTATCCTATAAAAGTTTGTTTCTCCTGAAAAATCTTAATGGAAAGGGAGACCCCTCAACCAGAAACTGATAATATCTAAACGCTAAAACGACCACATACTGACAACTACGTTTGGTGGACTACCTCTGTAAATAAAATAAGATTCATTCTAAAGCTGGCTCACCCTGCAGCATATACCAATACCTAAAAATAGTAAATATATTGTGTTTTTGGTGGTGGTTTGGTTTGGTTTGGGGGGGGGGGGTTGTTTGTTACTTGAACTTTACAATTCTATGGGTCGTTGTCATCAGCTTAATTGAGATTATAGGTGGGGGGGCCTAATTATTCTAATGGTCGTTGTCATCAGCTTAATTGAAATTATAGGTGAGGGGGGCTTAATTAAGGGGGGGGGGGGAGATAGTATTTTCTGCAAGTTTTCTTGCTGAAGATTGGGGTTTTCAATCAGTAATACAGCTCCCCCCCAATAAAAACTAGAAAATTTCCTAAAAATTGCAGATCAATTTTTTTTTGGTGTCATTTGTTTGTTTGTGGTTTAACACCACATTAACTCACAAACAAACCAAAATAGGGCACCTAATGGGACATTTTGCATAGTTTTTAATATTCATAACACATTTTACTGCATTACAAATCAACCTATAATAACAGCTGAGCATGATCGCAATCAATCTCAGAAAACAATTTTTACCTTGACCTTTGACCTATTAAAATATTTTTAAATTGGTTTTACTCAACAAACTAGAGGCTCCCAGGAGCCTGTATCGCTCACCTGAACCTGAAACCAAACAACCCTTTTTTATCCAGCTTTTCTTTGCTATAAGGAATTGCCCAACACTTCTGCAAAAATCATTAATTTTGACCTTTTAAGGGAAATAACTCCTATAAGGAGGATCTTTTGATGGTTAGAGGGAGAAGGGAGGTTCACTTCAAATTTGCTGTACCTGTTATACTTTTTTAACTATCAGTCGAAAACTCTCTCGACCCCCTCCCCCCCCCCCCCCCCCCCCCCCCCTTTTTCATTTTTTCTATTTTAATCCAACGTAGCTATGTAGGTAGTCAGGTGTCATGATTTGCACAATTTTGGTAGAGGACATCCTAAAGATGATGTGTGCAATTTTTCAAAGCAGTCCTTTCATTGGTTTAAGAGGAGAAGATTTTTTAAAATCAAGTAAAATTGATTAAAAAAATGTTCAAGGAGAATAATTCCTAAATGGTCCATCAGACAATCTTGACCCTAAAGTCATTTTTGTAGCCCTCATAGAGCAGAACAATTAAGCAATGCTAACTTTTTCTCTAGTTCTAATAATTTTCAAGATTTTGAGGCAAAAATGGCAAAAATCATCAATTTTGACAATTAAAGGGCAATAACTCCTATAAGGAGTCATCATACAACTTCAACCCAATGGAGTGTTTCTTAGAGCTTTTGATGCAGATGAAGGCATGTCTTTTTGGTTTTCCTGTATCTGTTACACTTTTTTAAATATAAGCCAAAAACTGTATTTTACCGCCCCCCCCCCCCAATCCTATTTTTAGCCATGGTGGCCATGTTGGTTAATCTGCAGTCATGGTTGGTGCAAACTTGGTTGAGGACATTTGACAGGTGATGTGTACAAAGTTTCAAAGCAGTACTTTCAGTTGTTTCAGAGGAGAAGATTTTAAAAAATCAATTAAAACTGATTAAAAAAAACAGTTCAAGGGGAATAACTCTTAAACGGTTAATCAGACAATCTTGACCTTTAAGTCATTTTTATAGCCCTCATAGAGCAGAACAATTAAGCAATGCTAACTTTTTCTCTAGTTCTAATAATTTTCAAGATTTTGAGGCAAAAATGGCAAAAATCATCAATTTTGACAATTAAAGGGCAATAACTCCTATAAGGAGTCATCATACAACTTCAACCCAATGGAGTGTTTCTTAGAGCTTTTGATGCAGATGAAGGCATGTCTCTTCGGTTTACCTGTATCTGTTACACTTTTTTAAATATAAGCCAAAAACTGTATTTTACCCCCCCCCCCCCATCCTATTTTTAGCCATGGTGGCCATGTTGGTTAATCTGCAGCCATGGTTGGTGCAAACTTGGTTGAGGACATTTGACAGATGATGTGTACCAAGTTTCAAAGCAGTACTTTCAGTTGTTTCAGAGGAGAAGATTTTAAAAAATAATTAAAACCCATTAAAAAAAACAGTTCAAGGGGAATAACTCTTAAACGGTTAATCAGACAATCTTGACCTAAAGTCATTTTTGTAGCCCTCATAGAGCAGAACAATTAAGCAATGCTAACTTTTTCTCTAGTTCTAATAATTTTCAAGATTTTGAGGCAAAAATGGCAAAAATCATCAATTTTGACAATTAAAGGGCAATAACTCCTACAAGGAGTCATCATACAACTTTGACCCAATGGAGTGTTTTGTAGAGCTTTAGATGCTGAAGAAGGAAGGTCTCTTCGGTTTTCCTGTATCTGTTATACTTTTTGAACTATAAGCAAAAAACTGTATTTTGACCCCTCTGTTCTATTTTTAGCCATGGCGGCCATGTTGGTTGGTCTGAGGCCATGATTTGGGCAAACTTGGTAGAGGGCATTTTACTGATGATGTATGCAAAGTTTCAAAGCAATCCCTTCAGTGGTTTTGGAGGAGAAGATTTTTTAAGAAAAGTTAACGACGACGACGACGACGACGACGACGACGGACGACGACGACGGACGACGACGGACGCCAAGTGATGGCAATAGCTCACATGACCCTTTGGGTCAGGTGAGCTAAAAAGTCTTTTTTATAAAAACAATTTAATTGAGGTTAGCATAACTCTAGTTCTGTTTGAAAAAAATATAAATAATTATAGATTATTTGCGTTTTTTGAAACGAGATGCGTTTTCTTGTCCATATCTCATCAAAGGGCAACAGCTGTTTATCGCTGTTTTGTAACATTGTGACGTCACAGTGTTTACTTAAAGACGTCTTGACAGCGAGCTGAGATGGGCCTATCTCACGTTAGTAGAGTGAGATGGAATAATATTGCACACAATGATCAAAGGAAAATACTGCAAAATAGCGACAATTTACCTGGATCATGCCAACGTCATTTGCACCATCTCCAATAGCTAATGTAATGGCTTTGACTGATTTTTTTACAAGTTCTACAATCTCTGCTTTCTGCAATGGTGAAACCCTGCAAGTATGCATCACATTTTTAAGTAAATTCACAGCAATGATTAGCTTGATTCAATAATTAACCATTAATTAACAATCTTCCAATGTACATCTTCATTAATTTACTTCAAGACAAGAATTTCAAAATGTTTTGGGATGAATGATGACTTAAAGGCTTATATCTTTTTCCTCACTGTATCTTCAACATGTGCATTTGAAAAAATAAAGCGTTAATAATTTTTCGTTTTAGCTATTTATAATGATACAGATTAGAAAATGATTCAGTGAAAAAAAGACAAAATACATTGCAATATCCATATGACAGGTCATAGCAACCTGTCATACCAATTTAGAAATTACATCTAGAATGAGGGTTGATGGTTATCATAAAAAAAAATGTATAATAATCTTTTCTACAAGTTATGCAACTCAGGGCTAGGGTGGAATCAGGGTATTTATTACATGAGCGCGTTATCCTATGTCTGTCACATACCTACAACATATAACAGCTTTACATGATATAGCAATGTCAAGAAAATCTTGTCTGCAGTCACATGATAGCCCATACTTCAAAGTCTGAAATGAAATATATATTATTAGATGATTAGATAAAACTATGTTCTTATAAGTGACAGAACTAAATGTGAAGAATGTTTGTAATAGTTATTTAAATCGTTCTTCAATGCTAAGTGATTGCATAATAAAAAAAATAAAATAATACCAGCATATAATCAGTTTCTGGATTATATATAAATATAGATTCCCACATTAATGGAACAGAAATATGAAAGATATGAAAGAAAATAACATCAGCACACTGTACACAGGTAATATATATACTTTACAATGTCAGAAAATAATCAATATTTAGAGGAAGGTACCAACGCAATGCACTGTTTAGCATTTACCTTTTTTTAAGAGGAGTACAATTAAACTTAAAAATTTTCTCACAATGTTCATATATTGAATTTATCCTGCAATGATCTCATACATTTTTAAAATTAAAAAGGGCATAAAACAAGCTTTTCTAGCAGATTTCTTGGTTGGAAAATTTCAGTGCATAATGTAATCATAACATTAAGCAAAAACAAATAACGTATTTCACCTTAACTAACCAGAGCAAAATACTAAAAAATATAGCTGCTGAGGATGAAATTACTTGTATACTAGAGCAAACATTTATTTGCATACCTGCACAGCAAATGTCATGACTGCAGGATAAAAATAACTTATCCTACATTTCCTTTTCCATATCAATTCTATACCCATAAATAGTTGTACACCAATTTTATACACATACATTTTCATGCAGTTTAATTAGATGTTATTACACAGTTTTTTTATTGTACATGCATTTAGGTAGGTAGACACATTTATTTTTAGCCTTTAAAGTTATCAAAGGTATCATTTCACTTCTAACCTTAAAATGTCTTTGGAAACATAAAACCAATTAAGTACCTCTAAAAACATGCAAAATTTAATTTAAAATGGTGTGTACATTTCATGCTTCAAAAGTCATTGAGGTATTTCATAAACAATCTTATTTTAAGATTAAGATAATAAATATTTTTATTCATCTAGCCTGATTTTTGTTGATGGACACAACGATTTTATACTACAATTCTGCGATTTCATTTTACATTTTTACCCAACCCATGCAAACAGATATACATTTACAGATGAAATATTATCCAAATATAAATACTTAAAATAACTATTTTCTGACTGATAGTAAATGAGGAATAAAACATCAGTTTGTAAAAGTCTTTGATAACTTGTATGAAAATTACCCAATACAAGCTATGTATATGTTATTGTTAATTACAACTAAATCATTTTTTAGATCTACAAACAACACACTATTACAAAATACAATCCTCAGAAGCTGAAGGGATTAAAGAACTGCACACAACATTTTACATTGTATATTAACCTTTCGTTTTCTTCGTGGACCTTTGACCCGGGGAGGGTCGACAGCACAAAATATATGATCCAAAGTCTGCAGATTAAATAAATATAAATATTTTAAAATTTATCTTTGCCTTGAAATGAATTGTTTGTTTACCATAATCAGATGTGTATTATATGCACCTAATCTAATGTTACTGTAACCAGTGAGGAAAATAATTTAACGTTTTGGTATTTTGTTCACAATGAATTACAAAGAAATCCTTTTAATTGTATTTAGACATTCAATTTACTGCATTTTCAGGAAATTTATTATGTTCGTAAAAATATTCTATTTTTTTGCATACTATAATGCTTAGTAATTTCTGAGTATATAAAGACTTCAGATTATTGATTCAGAAAAGAAGTTTTCTTATCAAGGTAAAAAAAAACAAATTCTGGGATGATATGGATGAAAATAAGCACCAACGGATTCCAAGTTAATAAATTGTAAAAAGGACCCAGTAGTAATGCAGTTCATAGTATAAAGCAATCCCTTTCAGCTTTTTAAATAAAAATAAAGTGAGAGAGCAAGAGCAAACAAACAAATCTATTCAAGCAACATAAACAATAAACAATTATACATGTACATGTAGTTACATTAGAAAAAACATAAATAACAGTTCATTAAGGTGATACATAAATAATTCTCATGCAGAAACACCAAGAGTTGTTTGATGATAGTTGTGGATTGAGTGAGTGTATAACATGGGTTTCTATTGCATTTCATTGAAAAAATCTAAATGAAATGACAATTACAAATTTAACCATTTAAACAAGCTCAAACCAAAGTCATTTTGGTTTGCAAGTTAAAATCATAGGTTGGACCACAAATATTTCATAGTCTATAATCCTGACTATTCAATGATACAAGGTGCTTTGAATATTTTTTGTAACATAGCTACCATTTTTTAAGCAACATAGTGAAAGTCGAGCCCAGTAATCTTATAAGGCAATGAAAAAGATTAAAATATTAATGTCAATTTGATTGTAATTAGTGTGGTTCAAACAAAGCAACTTTTAGGCAAACAAATTTAACAAAAAAAACCAGGTACCTGTCCATCTATAACCAGACCAACATCATTATCCTTCCGTAAACAGTCACCAAATTCTACTGCATGTCTTCTTAAAGCTTCTCTGGTACCCTATTATTCAGAAATAAACAACATGTAATACAATTCTGTTAATACTTTTTGATACAGACTCAATATTCATTTTTAACATAACAGCAAAACTAATAAAAAAGAAATAAGACCTTTCATTGCACCCTTTACTGATGTGTCACTGACAAAAGATTAGGGATAATGTGCAAGACACCTCAGGTTTTACTTGTTATTAAGCAGTAATGAGAAATCTATTGCTTAGACAGAATTCAATATGGTACAGCTAATTTAATAGAAAAACCAATTAGATACAGACATTTTAATACATGAATGTCACTACACAATTTAGGGCAAAATCCTCCTGTTCAATACTTACATCTAAGCTATGTTCATTTATAATAATAAGTGGCATTTCTTCTGTCAACAGTTTACAAGAATATCCTGTAAAATAAATTAATATCTGTAATTCATGTTATTCACACATTTCATTCTGCATAAATGCTTTGTTAACTGTCAGTATTAGTAAAAGGACAAACAAGACACGGCTACCCTTGTTGTATAGTTTAACTATCAGGATATCGTTTGAACCTAGTTAATAACTGTAACTGACAGTAATAACTGACAATATGTTCATAGAAATGTCTTAGATTTAATGTTGATTACGAACCAATGCCTTGTAGTTAAGAAAATTACAAAATGAACCACATAGATTATTGGTTGCCCCAAAGACAGTTAAACCTATGCATTGCTTAGACTTGTAGTCCAGCCAATGAATTATGTAATGATGCTGCAAGATTGTTCTTTCAGTTATGATAACTTTATCATTAAAAAGATTATACTAAAAAAGACATTGTGAGTGCTTAGAACCTAAACCTACCGATATTAATAGCAGTTTCCTGCTTATCACCAGTTAATACCCATATCTTTATATCAGCTTTGGCTAAGTTAGCAATAGTATCAGGTACACCCTGAAAAACAATTATTTGATCTGTAGCAATACAGGGAATAACATAAGCAGGTTTTTGCCGTAACTCAGATATATTAATAACTTTTGACAACTGTTATTTTCTGGCAAATGTTCTTATAAACATTTTGATATGCTTTTCAGATCACCAGGCCTTCTGCTTACAGTAAATAACTACCTTCATTTCATATTAAATTTTATGTCAGAAGCCTTTTTAACTTAAAATAATTTAATTAATTTTTACAACTTTTTTTACTTATATATTTCATGGTGTCATAAAAAGGGCCATGTTAGAAGATCGATTTATTTATGGTTGGTAATTTCCGTATTCCCTCACTTGAAAATAAGTATAATTTGTTCATTTATATTTCATGAAACATGATACAGCATTCCATTTAAATACAAGGATTTATAGAACAGATATAAATATTTACCTCTTGTAATTTATCTTCAATGGCTGTTGCACCCAATAAATGGAGATTCTAAAAATAAACAAATAAATACATAATATATGTTAACAGAATATATCTAAAAATACAATTGTAAATCTGTCCTATATATAATTGTCAATATTTCATGAGAGTGTATGTTATTTTGTGTAATATTAGCAAATTTCTTAACAGATAAGATTCAGATTAATGGAAAACACTAACCCTTCTGAAGCACCATGTGTGCAACCTGTACTTAGAATATAAGGACAAAGCTTTTGTAATTGTTAACAAACTGACTAGGATTTCCCAAACAGGTTTTCATTTAATGCCACACTTATGTTTGAAATTTTGTCTCAACTACCACAGCAACATTAAAAATTTTTGTTTTGAATGACAAAACTATGGATTTAAATTGTAACTCTGCAATATTTTTTTTTAAATCGTGTGAATACACTGGAGGGACATTAACCTGATTCTGAGATAATGTACAAATGCAATGTAAAATATTTTGTTGACCCTACCATAAAGACTGGCGAAAAATTAGTGAAAATAGGTACTAGTTATAAAAAGAAAAATAACAAAAAACCATGATGAAGCATTGTGTTTTACCCTTTCTATAAGTTCTGCTGCCTCCTCTAATTTTTTGTCTCTATTTTGTATTGATGTACTGGCTTTATAGTAAGTATGTTTCCATTCATCATAAAAATCTTCTGCTATTTCTGTGGATGCTATACACAATGTTCTTAAACCTTAAAATGAAGAAAACATCCATAGTTATTTTAAATGTGCTACATAGGCAACACATGCTAAGCAATTCAGCTAACAGCTTAGAAAACAAAATGAGTTTAGAAAATGCTAAAACAATGATACAATTTCATGAACTATGTATTAAATAGGATTCAAGGCTCACAGGAGCCTGTAATCGCCCACCAGGAACCCAAATGTCTTTAACTATATTTAAATTTCTGAAATTTAGTTTCAGTTATAGTTCTTACAGCTTTTAAGTTTCTGTGAAAAAACTAAACATGTCTTCAAAAACTTTTGGTAAAGTAAAATAACTCCTATAAGGTGCAATCAGACAATTTCTGAAAATTAAATGGTTTTAAGACCTTGTCCTTTAGGGTAATTTAGAAATTTACAGTTTTACTCTAGGTGTGTTATAGACTTATTTGTTATTTATAATACAAAAACTGATCATTTGTCCAAATTCATAATTAAAAATAGGGCTATAAAGAGTCATCTTGCAATTTTGGATGAAGCAATCAATTGTAGGTCTTGCTTTGCTGATCATTTGTGCAACTTATAGTTTCCATCTAGCTGCTATAGTTTTCAAGTTACATGACAAAAAGGAAAATTTCATAAAAAAATTGCCATTTAAGGGCATTAACTCCTATAAGGAGTCATCTGACAATTTCAGACATATGCGGTTAATTGTAGGGCTTGTGATGCTGAACATTGTTGCTTTTTACAGTTTCAATCCAGCTGTTACAATGTTTATGTTACTGGACAAAAACAGAAAGTTTCATAAAAAATTGTCATTTATGGGCAATAACTCATAATAGGAGTCATTTGACAATTTCAGACTAATTAAGTAAATTGTAGGGCTTTTATTGCTGATCATATTTGCTATTTACAGTTTCACTCCACCTCTTAAAGATTTCAAGTTATATTGTAAATACCAAAAATTGTGTCAAAAATCGTCATTAAAGGGCAATAACTACTACAAGAAGCACATACACAACTTCACAGTATTAGCAAGTATTGTAGACCTTAATGTGCTGATTAATTTGAAGTAATGGTTTTCTCTGTAGCTATTATAATTATTGAGATAATAATCAAAAATTTGTGTTGACACTCATGTTCTATTTTTAGGAACAGCGGCGGTCATCTTTGTCTGTTGATCAACATCCTGGATAAAAATATAAAACTAGGAACCCTAAGGATGATTGTGGCCAAGTTTGAAAAAAATTGGCCCAGTGGTTTCAGAGAAGATTTTTGAAAAAATTGACGGATGACAGATGACTGACGTCAAGTGATGGCAAAAGCTCACAAGGACCTTTGGTCCAGGTGAGCTAAAAAAAGCCCTAATTTTTGGTAAAATATTCTTATACTTATGATAAGCAGATTAGATCTCAAAAGGCAGTGGCTAGTGACCTTATAACATTTGAAGTGTACACTACGTTTTGTTTTGTCATACCTAATGTAGCAAACTCTTTTAAATGTTGTAAAGTAATTTCCCCATACATCTGTTTATCATCTAACCTCTCATATATAACTGTATCCTGAAAAATTGGAAGAAGAAAAATAATATACAAAAGTGAAAATTTCAAAAGCAGAAAAAATAAGCTGTAAAATGTTAATGCAAGCAAAGAAATTAAATGTCTCGTTTTTGGCTGTCCAAAAAAAGTTTTTTATTACTGTTGCTTGTTTAGGAAAATTTTGTGTTTGTTTGTTTTTTGAACAGTGTTTAAGGCAACTTTCTTTTTCAGCTTTATCATGTCACTCAGTTTTTATTGAGGATGAAAGCCAGGGTTAAATTTTTATGTAAATTTGGCTTAAATTTGTTAAAATGAAAAACCTGTACAAATGGGCTAAAAAGACACATACTGTTTTGTACATAATAATAATAACAAGAAAAAAATGTATAATCTATTCAACTGACAAAACAAACAATACATACTGCTCCTTTACACAACAGTCTGATTTGTCCATCTGGTGTACGTACAACCACTGACATTCTTTTTCTTGTACTAAACACAAAATCAATACAAAATTTGAAATCATGTCATCTGATTTAAACTAAATATATTCATAACCATTAGATCTCACACAATAAGAGCATATACACATTTGAAATTCTGCCATTGTTATTTTTATGTTTCAGGATTTAAAAACTGCATTAAAATCATTGCAGTTGTTCTACAATGATAAGTCTGTTTGAGAAATGATAAGTAAATGCAATTGTACAAAGTTTTAAAACTTGCAACATATCAGTTGTACAAAACAATTGTATCATACCTGGTAAATTCTAAGACATTCAATATTTCATACCATTCTTCTTTGTCATCCTGTAAATTATAAACAATTGTCATGACAATACAATATTTCATTATAAATATTTGGTTGTTTGCTATTTTCAATTAACAGTAAATCATAACAATAAACAGCATCATTTGTAAAAAGAATAAGTTTAGAATTCATTCAATTTGCTTGCAAACTAGATTTTTTTTTATATCAGCACAAGATCTTGTATAACATAATAATGTTTACAATAAATTGCCTACGATTTTATTAAAGTAAATATTAGCTTTAAAGATATAAGATACATGTATAAAGTTAAAAATCTTTTTCTAAATCTTGACCATATGTGCAGTCCAAACATTCACAAGGAAAAGGAAATATGTGCAAACTATTATTTTTGTATTCAGTACTTATTATTGTTTATTGTGCTCTATATTATTAAGGATTTTTTCTTAACTTAACTAAAACAAATTTAAAATACAAGAATGATGACTTACTACTTTGATATATACACCTTGTGGAGTTCTACCCGTAAACACAAACCCCAACATCTTAGCACCTTTAACTAAGGCAGCTTCATCTGTAATTAAATAAACAATTATTATTTTCATAACAAGTATGTGCATGTTTGATTTAATTTCTCGGCTTACAAGTGTGGCAGTAAGAAATGGCATCCTCTCCTGATAAGCCCAATATCATAGTGACTTATTGATTGCTTCTTTGTGTCTACTAAACAATAATTCAGCCTTATTTAGGATTTGGCTAATTTAATATTGAATAAATTAAGTCAGAATGTGATACATTTATTCCAAGCTGGTGCATGTTTGCTGGTAAGTCTGTAAGTATATACTATAAGTATATGTCAATTATGTTATTATTTCTAACAGTACCTGGAGATGATGCCTGGTAAATTATTGACGTTTTATTATCCTCATGGACAGTCTCTGGTACAACTGTATGGCAGACAGACAGCAATGTTAAAAATTCCTTGATCACTGGAGAAGTCACATGACCTCCATGAAGATTTTGTAAGATAGACTTATCTTGGAACTCCTCACAGCTCTCATCATCATTTCTGAAAGCAATACAGACTAAATAAGACATTAGTTTTACAAAGTAAAGGATCCTGGTGTTAATATTCACCCTCTACAAAGTTTGGCTTGTATTGTTAATTTTTGGTGATTTAATGTTTAAAAACAGATTACTTTTATATCATGTGGCAGTTCCATTAAAACTTTAAGAAGACCATGGAGAGGATAATGGATAATTAATTTTAATCAAGTACACATACAACAATTTGAAAACGAATGCTGCAGTGACATTTTAATTGACTATTCCTGATCCTGCACATACCATGTCAAAGTAGAAGAAAATTATAACTAATTTGGTCTTAAATGTGAAATCTGTCCCTAAAAAATTCAATAAATCATGGCCTAGACTATAAAATCACAATGAAGCTACAAGTTTACTTAAGCATACACAATAACTGGACTTACCCATAACATATCCCTGCAATACTACACTTTCTGAACTCCATCACATTTCTGGTAAGAGTGCCTGTCTTATCTGAGAATATGTACTTCACCTAGAAGGAAATATGTACACTTCCATGAAGTATATTAAATGTGAAACCATGTCTCTAAATAGGTATTTAAAAAGTCTATATAATTAAGCTATGATATATGTATATGGTTACTTTGTTTAAATGAAGTTTAGCATTGATTGTAACAAATTTAGCATTTTGTATCATGACATCTTTTTTATATGGGGATGGACTGTGGAGTACATGTATAAAACTGGTAGCTCTGTCAATTGAGGCTGAGGTTGAGCACACCTTGCCCATAATATGGCATCAACCCCAGTGATGACCCACATATATAAATAATTTCTGTTGTTAGTAAGAACTATCAAACACATTTATAAGGGAAATTTAAATACATTTCTTTCATGTGTTTATTTAAAAAAATACATTGCTTCGATTCTGAACAAGAAAAAGAAATCCCATATGTTACATATAACTTTATAAATAGTGAATAAGTAAAACAGCAGCCATACTATTGTTTTAAAAATAGACTACATAAAACTACTGTACATAATAAATTATACCTGACCAAGTTCTTCGTTAAGGTTAGACGTCCTTGCCATAGCTGGTGTATCTGTCTCCCGATAATACATGTCTAAATCCTGTAAATTACATTCATAAAAAGTAATTAAAAAATGGTTTCCTTATGTTATTCAAATGTGTATTTGTGAACAGATAGAAATTATTTTTTGCCGAGCATTTCTTACCTGTCTAATGGTTTTAACAAGTAAACTTTATATATTTTTGGACACTGTATGGAGACTGTTTTATATCCTATATTGAAAGCACATTTCATAGTAAAAAGGCATAAAAGCAGACCTTTTGTAGCCAATGTCTTGGTTAAAAATTTAGGCATTTAATCACATTAGAAATGAGTTCCCTAACAAATATTGCATTGACAACATGTCATGAACCAAAGCAGAATAAAAATATTGTTTGATATATGAAAATATATTCATGTATTTCAGGAATGATTTCAATTTTTCAGCATGCTATATAATATTCCAGTAATATGTTTTGGGTCATTTTATTCTCAATAAAAATTTTAGGATTCAACGAAAATAATATTATTCTACAATCAATGTTTTGCTGAACTTTGTTGGTATTTGTGTACTTCATAAATAATACATGTACACATGTACATGCTACTCAGAGTATCCCTACACTACTCTGTTCTTAGATTGTTACAAAAATGTTTGTCATATAAGTACTAAATATCCACAATGCAGGGGGTAGGGGACTAGATTAATGTAAAAATCATGATTTAACTCATAATACTAATAACTACATCGTTCACATTACATCATGGATGTTGCTTTAATTACATGTTCAATGCCATTCCATGTGGACGTTTTTTAATAAAATGTATACACTGATAGGCAAAAATTTTAATAAGATTGATGCTGAAATCATACCTTTATTTTAAAACTATTGGTCCATTGTTTTCTTAAAAAACACCTTTTCCATAACTTGAAGGAATTAGCACTTGTACTTACCCAGTTAATAAATATGGCTTGGATGAACTTAACGACCTCTAGTGTGACTTGTAAACTTATTGGTATTAAGTTGTTGTATAGAATAATGAACGTTAAAAAGTTGTATCCAAAATTGGTTGGTGGAAGTGCTACAAAGAAAAAAAACTTTGTATTCAAGTTTGAGTTTTATTTGAACATCAATCAATTGATCAGTATAATATTGCTAAGAATATAATGAAATCAATGTCATTGTAGGTATGATATTGTTGAAATTAGACAATGAAATGTTTGTTTGTATGTGGTTTGATGCCACTTTCAGTAATTTTGTAGCTATATTAAAGGATGTAATTTGAATTGTCCGAAGGGACGATTCCTTGTCCTTCAGCAAGATAACTACCAGTCCTTGTCTACAATCCAGTCTGTCCAAACTTAACTGGTACCTACCATGATAAAACATATACCAGTCCTTGTCTACAAACCAGTCTGTCCAAACTTAACTGGTACCTACCATGATAAAACATATACCAGTCCTTGTCTACAATCCAGTCTGTCCAAACTTAACTGGTACCTACCATGATAAAACATATACCAGTCCTTGTCTACAAACCAGTCTGTCCAAACTTAACTGGTACCTACCATGATAAAACATATACCAGTCCTTGTCTACAAACCAGTCTGTCCAAACTTAAATGGTACCTACCATGATAAAACATATACCAGTCCTTGTCTACAATCCAGTCTGTCCAAACTTAACTGGTACCTACCATGATAAAACATATACCAGTCCTTGTCTACAAACCAGTCTGTCCAAACTTAACTGGTACCTACCATGATAAAACATATACCAGTCCTTGTCTACAAACCAGTCTGTCCAAACTTAACTGGTACCTACCATGATAAAACATATACCAGTCCTTGTCTACATTCCAGTTTGTTCAGACTTAACTGGTACCTACCACGATAAAACATATACCAGTCCTTGTCTACAAGCCAGTTTGTCCAGACTTGACTGGTACCTACCATGATAAAACATATACCAGTCCTTGTCTACATGCCAGTTTGTCCAGACTTGATTGGCTACTGTACTAATCATAGCCAGAAGTATTAGGATGACAAACAAAATAATGATTTGATGATTGGTGAGGCGTTCTACGCTGGATCGTTTCAGAGGTGCTGAGGTGGAGTTCAACATCAATTTTGTTTCATGTCCTGTGTATATTACAATTCCTAAAAAAAATAAAAATTTGTTGTTTACAAACAATATTAATTGCTTGTTTTGGTTCTGATAATCATAAGAAACAAATCTATAAACCATTTTAGTTATAAATTGCTTTTTTCTATTTTTAATAGTGACATACAATTTCAATATGACATGCTAAATTGATCAAAACAATATAATAATTGATATATTTAACTTTGGTCCAAAAAAAAATATCTGAAATTCAACATGGCAATAGAGCAGTTTTTTTTAAATAGAAAAACATAAACCAAAAACAGATTGTGAACTTAATACAGATCATAAGCCAATAAATTCTTAAATAGCAGTACAGAATAAATTGCATTAGAATAATCGGTCATCTGTTGCAAAAACATGGCTATGTCATTGAACATATATGTTGAACATCTAAAATGCCAGTAGAACACAGAGCTAAAAGTTCATAAATTCATCACTCATTTCAGGAAAATTAGATCTTTTTATACTGGGTCTCCATCAGAACAGAAACAAAGTGCCTAATGTGTACAGCATTTACAGGTGTAAATATCTGTATATATAGCCTATTAGAATCAAAAATAATCTGGGGCAGCCAGAGTTATGTTCACTTACCACTTGGATAAACATCTTACTATAATGGTTGTCCCTAATGTAACTAAGCACATCTCTATGGGAGTCACTGATTTATTCATGCTTATTGAATAACAAGTTACCAGTAAGATGGTATCCATCCACCAAGGTCAATGGTCATCAAAAATGGTATGTGACACACCACTTTGATATTATTAACCCACATTCCAAATATCAAAAGACTACGGTCCAGGGGCCGCGCTGGGCTTCGCCAATGTCGCCAATTGCGATTTTTTTTTCATTTGGCGACAAAATATTGCGTCTGGCGATTTTTTTGGTGCCAAGGTTTTACAGTGTTAAACGATGCATGCACGTTTTAAATTTATCGGTAATCGGCGATTGCATCATTAAAGATCCTTTGTCGGCTTCTATGGTCGTAAATACACGTGTATTGTGTAGTATCCAGTGACACGTGTGTTATTTGGAGTTATTAAACGGAAATCGGCAATAAATGAATCAACAAAGTTGTCAGATGAAAAGCAGCTTTACCTGCATCACATTTGAGTAGACGTGTAAAAAAACAATTGATGCTCCCGCTGTTAATTAATTTATAAAAATAACAAAACAAACACCTTTTTGGTAATAAATTTTTTTTTATAATGTAATTAATAAAATACAGGTACGAAAACTGACGTCGCTGTTGAGTGATTTCCGGACCGGATGTCCGTCTTCATTTCGTAATTAGTAAACTCGAACACATGAAAAATCGACTGAAAATTCATAGGGTAACCATCTTTGACGTATGTTTTTGTAAACTACATGATCTCAGCTTTAGCAAAAACTAAAAATTTTTTGACAGACATGTATTTTTTAAAAGATACAAGGCCTCAAACTTTGAAATCTAGAAAAAAATTTCAGTATGTCAATCAGAACGAAATCCCGTCCTGTCAAGATTTTTCTACTTTACCTTTATCAAAATGCATAAAGCTTTATATTTTTAGAATCTGTATGCTCTAAGCTTGAATAATATATAAACATTTCTTGACAGACAATAGTTTTTATGTAAATTATTTATCGTCAAAGATGGTTACCCTATGAATTTTCGGTCGATTTTTCATGTCACCAAATCCCATCCTGTCAAGAATTTTTGCCTTTAAACTCATTATTTTTTTAAAAACTATATATCAATTTAATGCTTATTATTTCTTCTTTAATAATCAGTTTTAAGTTTTTCAATATCCTTATTACTTCAAAAGTAATGACCATTTATATATAGAAAATTTCCCGTCCTGTTTTTCTCCGTCCTGCTTTTAGACCAACCCGCGTAGTTCTATTTTCAGTGTTTCCGGTTTTATGTTCAATCACGGGAATAGATGTTTCTAATAAATTACTGTAAAATTTTGGTTTTCTGCCAGCAAGAAATCACTCACACATCTTTTCATGATTAAAATACAGTAAGTGTACGGGCTGCTTGAGACCAAACTTTTGAGCAGGTCGGGGGTTTTCTCCGGGTACTCCGGCTTCCTCCCCCAATAAAAACTGGACGCCATGATATAGCTGAAAAATTGCTGAAAGTGGCGTTAAACACCATCAAAACAAACAAAAACCAAACTTTTGAAAAATTAAATAAGAGTCCGGCAAACTTGGACTTCGTCCGACGTTACAGAATATGTCACACATAATGTTAAACAAATTTGCCATGTCGTATAGTGATCTAGTGATTTCTACGATGGCGACACTTTTACAAAACTGGCGACGGAAAATTGCAGTTGGCGATTTTTTTGGCGCCAGCTTTTTAGAAGCCAGAGCAGCCCCTGCTACCTCAAAAGATAAAAAATGTATAGCCCAGACACTAATAGTATCGGACAGCTAGAAGCACGGACAGGCAGACATACAGACCGATCACTATTAGGCGTCGGCCACTCTGTGGCAGGGCCAAAATTAGCAGAAATTAAAATACAAGAAAATGTTTTTAAATTGCAAACACTTTGTAATTACCATAAAAAAAATCAAGCGCAAAGCTGTCTTCTGTATTTATCAGGATGGATATAATAATGAATACTTAAGCCACATAATTGACCTACCAAAAATCCACTTTGTATTCCTCAGCATGGCACCTCTTAGTAACAACTGGTCTGGTCCAACAGGAATAGCTCTGCAACAGAAAAGACATAATTGTAAATTGTTTACACTTTTTCAGACAGTTCAGGTCAAAAATTTGGAGGAACTCTGGAAGTCACAACACTTCTGGGCCCGGTTTCATAAAACATCTCAAATTGAGGATTTCCTCAACTTGTCCTCAACTCAAAATCTGACCAATCAGATTGCTTGAAATTTCAAATTGAGGAAAACTCAGATATTTGAGGAAAATCTCAATTTGAGAAGTTTAATGAAACCTAGGCCTGGTTAGGTTGCATATTTCTAAACAGTTCTAGAAGCAAAGAAATACCAAAAACACTTCATATCACCAAAAAAAACCCCCAAACGCTGAACATAATAACACCCAAACAAACTCTCCAGAAAATGACAGTGAGCTCTAGAACATTAAAAAGCCCATATTGTTGCTGAAAGTCAATCCAGGGTAAGTCAAGTCTGGATAAGGAAGATACTACATAAACTCTATGACAAACCTATATCTGTATTCATTTTGTGAGACTAATTAAATAGCCTATTTGTCTGAATGTACATTATGTCTTCAACACAATTTCTTTAAAATATATAACAACCTATGGGGGGCCTTAGTGGCGAGTGGTCAAGGTAGCTTAGTCTACTATTGATTACATGTCTGTCTACATTGAGGTTGCAGGTTCCAGTCTCTATGTGGGCAGAGTGTGCTTGACTGCAATCTAAATTGACAAGGATTGCCAGTTTTCCTACTGAAGGTCGGGTTTCCTCCAGATACTCTGGCTTCCTATCCCAATAAAATCTAGACCCTATGATAACTTAACTAGAAGCTCCAAGGAGCCTGTATCGCTCACTTGAACCTAACATTTCTTCCTTTTTTATCTAGCCTTTCTTTCCGATAAGGAATTGTCCAACACTTCAAAAAGCTTTAATTTTAACATTTTAAGGGGAATAACTACTAACCCCCATTTCCACCTATACTTTTTAAGCAATAGCCATATTGGTGGTCAGCTGTCATGATACTCAATTTTGGTAGAGGACATCCTAAAGATGATGTGTGCTATTCTAATTTTTAAATTGATTAAAACAAAGGGGAATAACTCCTAAATGGTTCATCAGACAATCTTGACTTTGAAGTCATTTTTGTGGCTCTCATAGGGCTGAACAATTAAGCAATGCTAACTTTTTCTCTAGTTTTAATAATTTTCAACATTTTTGGGAAAAATGGAAAAAAGTAATTTTTACGATTAAGGGCAATAACTTCTACAAGGGGGTCGTCTTACAACTTAAACTCAATGAATAGCTTGCAGAGCTTTTGATGCCGAAGAAGAAATGTGTCTTCTGTTTTCCTGTATCTGTTATACATTTTGACCTATAAGGCAAAAACTGTATTTTACCCCCCTGTTCTATTTTTAGCCAAGGCGGCCATGTTGGTTAACCTGCCGCCATGGTTTGTGCAAACTTGGTAGAGGACATTTGACTGATGATGTGTCCAAAGTTGCAAAGCATTCCCTTCAATGGTTAATGAGGAGAAGATTTAAAAATCAATTAAAACTGATTAAACAAGTGTTGACACAGAAAAACGTCTCGCCTGCATTCCGCATCAGTAACGAAAATAAATTTCGTCATAAGCATTACGTAAATAGCATGAAATATCAGCAGCGGCCTGTATACTAAATATTGTCACCATACCATGCATAGTTACAGGGGAACAGCCGTAACCCAAAAACTTTAATGCAGTCGCTGGACCGTGAAATTGAGGTCAAGGTCAGGTGACACCTACCAGACAGTCATGTACTAGTCATCAGCAACCTATACACCAAATATTGTCATCCTACCATGCGTAGTTACAGAGGAACTGTCGTAACCCAAAAACTTTAACGTAGTCGCTGGAGCGTGAAATTGAGGTCAAGGTCAGGTGACACCTCCCAGACAGTCATGTACTAGTCATCATCAACCTATACACCAAATATTGTCATCCTACCATGCGTAGTTACAGAGGGACTGTCGTAACCCAAAAACTTTAACGTAGTCGCTGGACCGTGAAATTTAGGTCAAGGTCAGGTGACAGGTGACTGACTGGCAAGTACTCATCATAAGCTACCTCTGGACCAAATTTGATGGACCTAGGGCTTGGGCTTACAAATATATGAAGCAAGATGTCAAGTGTTTTCGTCGCCGCCGCCGCCGCCGGATTCCCATACATATGTCTCGCCTCCAGCGACTTTCGTCGCAGGCGAGACAAAAACAGTTCAAGGAAAATTACTCCTAAATGGTTCATCAGACAATCTTGACCCTGAAGTCAATTTTGTATCTCTCAAAGAGCTGAACAACTTAGCACTGCTAACTTTTTCACTATTTCTACAAATTGTCAAGATTTTGAGGACAAAATGGCAAAAATCTTAAATTTTGTCAAAGAAAGGGAAATAACTCCTATAATGAGTCGTCATACAACTTCGACTCAATGGAGAGTTTTTTAGAGCTTTTGATGCTGAAGAAGGAAAGTCTCTTTTCTTTTCCTGTATCTGTTAAACTTTTGATTGATTGATTGATTGATTGATTAATGGTGTTTAACGCTCGAGCAGCATTATTTCAGCTATATTCAGGCGATGAACATGAAATGGATGATAAAATGAACATGAAATGATGATGAATGAAAATGGGGATGGGACACAAGGAAAAATAGGGGTAACGGATTTTAGATTTCCACTGGCAAATGGGAGGATGGATAGGGTCGGGCAATTCAGCCTCCTGTAGCGGGATCGAAATCCCTACTCATAGCCAATACTACAGCAGCGTTCTTTAACGTGCGAGGAACGTGGCATTTTTCCCAACACAGTGCACTAATATGGTTTGCGGTCAGGTTTTCCGTATTATGGCCTGACAACCCCAGTTTGCCAGGGGTACCCCATTCAACCACCTGGGGCACACATCCCAGTCGGTCTTTAGGCAAACCGACCTGACACGCCGGTCAGGGTACTGGGCGCACGGGGCGTTAAACTTTTGAACTGTAAAACAAAAACTGTATTTTGACCCCTATTCTATTTTTAGTGCAGGCAGTCATGCTGGTTGGTCTGCGGCCATGATTTGTGCAAACTTGGTAGAGGACATTTTACTGATGATATATGCAAAGTTTCAAAGCAATCCATTCAGTGGTTTTGGAGGAGAAGATTTTTAAAGAAAAGTTAACGACAATGACTGACGACAATAAAAAGTGGCAAACAATATGCGCATTTAAGATTTTTCAAAGGATTTATGTCTTCCAACTGGATTGCATGCCATTTGTTTATTTACCGGATGTGACTAATTACCGGAAGTGAACAACAAAGAAAAGTAAAGTACAACAACCCATAATGAATAATCGTAATTTGTTTTTATTAACAAACAATTTTAATTGGTTTCAAACTTCGGTTCTTTCAAAGTGTATTGTATTTTAACAATTTTCTTTGATAAATATATGAGCTGCATTTGTAAGAATAAAGATGTTTAGTAATTATTGACATCATGATAAGTTCTGTAGAAGGGTGTCCCATGAAGCAATTTTGATCAGCACAACTTTGTCCAAATGGAAGTGTGTTGAACAGAACAAGTATTTCTGGGTTTAATGTAATGTTATTCTATATATCTTCTTTGGAAATTTTGCTCAGATAAACATGGCATGTTCATAACAAACTTTTAGGAATATTATGATATATACAAGAACTAAATGAATGATGTTTATGTCTGCACCTATACAACTACCCAAAGTCGATCTAGCAATCACTGATACCCCAGCTTTTGGAAAATGTCTAAGGTTTTTGCTGACTGTTACCTAGAAATTTGATGGATTTCCCCCAAACTCGATAGGCTTCTTACCAACCTGATATATAACAATATACCAAAGTTTTATTCAAATCGGATGCAAACTTTTTGAGTTATTGTCCGGAAACAACTTTTTTGTTAAAATTTCTAACCTTTTTCGTGGACTGTGACCTTGAAATTCGACGGATTTCCCCCAAAATCAATAGGCTTCTTACCAACCTGATATATAACAATATCCAGAAGTTTCATTCAAATCGGATGTAAACTTTTTGAATTATTATCCGGAAACCAAATGTGGACGGACGAACAGACAGAAGGACTGACATGAGGGCCACTATATGCCCCTGACTCTGTCGAGCGGGGGTATAAATATTTTTAGTCGATCCATTTTTATTTGTGAATACCTTGTATGGCTACCAGTACTGAAGTAGATAATTTCTAATAGAAAAATAGTCCCTATATCTGGTGCTTTTTTTCATTGATTTTATAATGATAAAGGTTATGTGCTATTTGATATTGCATACCATTAATAATGAAAAAACTGAAAACAAGTGTGTTATGGTTTAAAACCACAAGAGAAATAATCCTGGAAATCCACAATTATAAACAAATGATGTAAAAAATGAAAAATGTATGTAACTACTGTGAAAATTAATTATTTTCTATGACCCCTCTGACTTCGGCCTAATGTCTCCCTATCAGGGTCTAACTTCTCCCTGTTTGGCAGCCAGGGTAAGTCACTTCTCACTACTTTTTAAGTGTGTGGTGAACCCTTGCTAATACTGTAAATTAAGAAATTTTTGCGATGTTTTTATTATTGGAAAAATAATGCAATTGATCTACACTTGCAATAATTAAACCTGTCAATTCTACTTTTGTTACTCCATTGACAAACACTTTAATACCATAACATTCCCTACTTGCGGTAAACAAGATTTATCTCCCATTTGCAGAGTTATCTGTTCTTTAGAGCAGGTACTTTATAGTATATACTGTGGGCAAAAAGTAGTTTTTCTACAATATTTTTTTTTCACATATAGCAAAGTATCAGATAAAATTTATTATGATGTGCAAACTAATTCTGCAGATTTTTTAGTTGTACTGGAAGAGTCTGTCCACAGACATTATTTTAAAAAAAATAAAAACATGATTTTTCCCTATCAGTTCAATACTAGATATCTGCTGTTATGAAAGACAACTGTTGCAAATGGGAAGTAACTCTTGTATTCCGAAAATAGGGAATAAGAACTATACAATTTTTTCATGTCTACCTTGTCAATATAGAATGATTTTTAAAAGAGACCTTACATATGTCAAAATTTGTGCTTCCTTAAATTAGAAATTTTTTTTTTTAATCTGAAACAACAACATGGCCGATCTATAATAAACATATTTCTATTGTCTCAGCATGCATTAATAACAACATTAGTAAAGCCTTAGGATTGTCATTTCATCTGATTATGAGAATTAATTGTATACACAATAGTATATTTCTCTTTGATGTACAAATTGTCCTGCATTACCTATGCCATTCTACACAAGTCCCTTCATGACTGACGACATGTGACAAATGTGTCCAACCATAATTTAAAAAGTGTGTAATGAGAAAACAAACAATTTTTGTACTTATTTCTATATCCACAAGCACAGGTAAATGAAATGAAATGTGCATTCCGATTGGATATGGACAGCAAATTTTTGCTGACAGCTAGTGAGTAATTATTAATCAATATAATGTATACTTCAAAATTTGTGGCTTAGTTCTCTCTGATAATTTAATAGGAGTAGTTGATAAGTGATTTTTTTTTCAATTATCAGCACAATATCACAAAATAAGTTCAGCTATTTTGTCTGCAAAATACAATAGACAAGGAAACTACAGCCAAGAAGTTTACCCACTATGTACATATTGAAGTAATTTAGAATTTGTACAAAAATAACAAGTAAAAAGTCAACCCAAAGGAAGATAGTTAGGTCCAATCAGCTAGGCATATACAATGGGAGAATTCCACGGGGGTGGGGGTACGGAGTAGGGGTAAATCATTTAGATATATCCATGCCTCAATTATCATCTTAACCCCATGTAAACCACGGTGACTGTACAAAGTGTTCCATTAACATCACTTGATCATTTTGGTACTGAATGGACTATTTTGTCAATGGGGATGTGCAATTATCAAATATATAAATAGGCCTGATTTAATAAATCAATATATGATTAGGTTCAGTCTGATAACGTCAGAAAATATATGAATAGGGTGGGTTTTCAAATCTCTGTCTGCAGACCTGTACCTAAAAGTATTCCCCCACCCCCCTACTGGAGAATTCAATGTGGCATTTGGGACAATCATGTGTACTTAGAAAGTATAAATAGAAAACCAAATGAATAGTTAATGTACGGAAAACAGTATTTCAGAGAACAGTTAACAATAATAAGATAAAATGAGCACCATTTTTTGGACAGCCACAAAATGTGAGAGCCGTTTATTGAAAGAGAATGGTAAATTCAACTCAAATAATCTTCTCTACATGTATTAAATCTCATTATAGGCAGAAAAAGAAAATAATTCTGAAAATGAACAAGAAGTGATTACATTGTTGTTTAAATGTACAGATAGACAAATAGTATGTTTTTAGTACATTAGAACTTTTAACAGGAAGTCATGTGACTGGTTAAATATAGCAAAGGGTATTTCCAAAAAGTTGTGAATTTCCAAAAAATTAATGCTGCACACAAACAATTTCCAAAAAAAGTTGTTGTAAAAGTAATGTAATTACCAAAAAGTAAGTAATTACATACAAAAATCATTTGTTTAACATACTGGAATTCATATTTATTTGTCAGGTATATATTTTTTGTTAAAATGAAAGTAGAAATTGTGTAGTCTAAAATATCTATTTGTGAAAGTTTACAATAATTGAAAATTATCATCAGTGTTGTGTTTAAACTATCACCAAAATGAAGCAACTGACCCTTTGGTCCAATATCTTGTGACAATAAGAAATATAAGGTTTATCAATGAAGAGAGGTATGCAGTAAACAATAACAAAAATATGCTATTTAGTCACACATTTCTAGAAAACAGAAAACAACTGGAAATCATTTAACTAACTGGTGAAAGATCTTAATAAGGAATGCAAAGAAGACAAGGTAAAAATTGTACTGAACATACACACTTGCCACAAAAGATCCAAAAGTAAAAGTAAAAACTCTGTATATTTAGAATTTACTTTTCATCAGGGTTTGGTTAAAACTAATACTTACATAACAAAACAATTGCTACTTTAGTAAACATTTAAAACAAGTTTACCTTTCATTTAAAATAAATGAAGTGGTTAAGTAAACAACTACCAAAAAATAGTACAAGTAAGATCTTGAGGGAAAAATATCAAAACTATTACTCCAAAAGAAACAAGGGCAAGATTGCTACATGTAGCCAAATATCTCCTGCCACTACGGTATCAAGAAGTGCGAGAACTTAAATGGAAAAATTGTGTTTGCGATTCATTTAGGGAAAAAATAATAAGCATGTAATATATTAGAATATTTTGGACAGATATTTGGGAAAGAGCTCAGCAACAACATGATAAAACTTCATCAGAATGTGCAAACTCTAGCAGAGTGCTTGATAAAATTTGCTTTCAATATTGTTCAATATTGCTAAAATAGTCAAAATCCTATAACTCGGACAAAATTTGATACATCAAAATGACCGTAAAGTATGCACATATACACATCATAACAATTTAACCCTACCAAATATTAAAGCAACCTGTCTAGCAGTTTCAGAGGAGATGCTTCCACAAGATCTACCATGCTGAAACTGTCTCATAACTCCTACAAAATTTGACAAATCAAAATGACCGCAAAGTAGGTACGTCTACATATAATAACAATTAGTACAACTAAATTTTAAAGCAATTCACCAAGCTGTTTATGAAGTGGTGTGTCCACAAAGTGCTGCGGATGGATGGACAAAGAGCAAAACAATGTCCCTCTGACACTACGCAGCAGGGGAAAAAAATCCATTTATGCTATTCATATGAACATTGAGAGATTATCAATCCTCAGCTTAAACATAATATTACATGGTTGTTTTTTTAGGAAATAATTAACATATTGATTTTTTACTTGAAAATAAAATCAAAATTAATTGGCATACTAGTAATATGCATGTGGAGTGCTATTTCCAAAGTATCTGAAGGACATCATATTAAAATTTTGTGTTAAAAGATTTTATGTCCCTTTATTATTTTTCAGCATTAAGCTTCATTGGTTAGAATGCTAGATATTCTGTGAGAAACCATAAAAGAATATGTCTAATTACTCAAACTGATCATGTTTTTTTCTGACAACTTTAGTACTCTTTTCATTTCCAAATTAAGCATGAATGATATGTTACTGTGTTAAGTCAGCTTTTTGGAATTTATGTTAAATAACAGTCAGAATTATAATAATCTTACAGGATGGACAGAGATGACAACAAGCGTTACTTCATTGTGGGATCTGTCATCTTGGAGGTTGTTGCTCCTTTGTTCAGGACAAGACTAGAAAACGACTACAAGAGCCGTCTGGGTTCTCTTCCTGCCTTTCTTAACAGTCAACCTGTTATACACATCCTCTTCCACTTGCGTCACAGAAATACATGGTGTTGCATAAACAGACAGCACTGTGTCAACAATCCAGCTCTTCCCCTGAACTACAGCCAATGGGATTTGTTGTATGCAGAGAATCCAGGGCAACTTAATCATAACTGTCATTGCAAATACACAGCAAAACCAGTTCAGCTCAAAGATCTCGACATCACATTGGCAAGTCTTATTCTGCTCAACTGTTGCAACCTTACACCAGCAGAGGAACAGGCTATTCGCACCTTGAGGCAGTACAAGAATGACTATCTGAGTCATAACACCAAAGGTAGAATCACCCAAACTGAATACAACACTCTCTGGCCAGACATTAAAACACATGTACTCCAATTAGACAACAGCAAGGGAGATGAACTTGTCAGGATAGAGAACAGACCCATGGATGAAGCACTGTGTAATAAATACACGACATGTCTTCTGGATATCTACCAAAAACTAGAAGAGGTTTGCTTTTGTTATATATTTTAGGTAGTAGTGTTTTTACAATTAGAAAAGAAACTGTAGTATAACCAGAATTCGAATATGACGTGCTGTAAAGGTTTTGAGACCACAACTGATGTAAAAAAATGATTTATATATGAGCAACACACGCTGAGGAGGATGTGTTTTAAAGGGCTGTTCCAATAATAAACTAAGTCCCCCCCCGAAAAACTATTGCGTATGACATATTAATCTTATAAATAGTGACACGCGCTATAATTATCTGTTGCAATATATTGTGTGTTCTATTGACGGAACAGCCATTTATGATGGAAATGATGTTTTCTATAGGTACGAAAATATTATAAATGTACTGTAATTGTCTTATTAGAATAGAAATAATTCATGGAGGCTGTGATTTATCATTGTTTTACAACGGGATGACCATTATGTCGTTATTTTTTTAAACAATGATAACACAGCCAGTGTGAATTATTTCTTAAATAAATAGAATTTTGTTTACTAGTTAATCAAGAATAAAGTAAATTGTTAATAATCCAGAAAAATAAAAAAAATTGTTCCAATGTCCCCCATTTAAGCACATATTGTATGTATGTAGGGGCAATGAAGTAATTGTTTATAGGCTTAAAGATTGAAAGGGGCTTGATATTAATATGCTTGTGTGTTTCAATACAGTACCTCTCAGATATTGTCAATATAAATCTGATAAATAAAAAATTCATGTAGTAAATATAATTTTTCATTCAAGTTTTCCTTTACAAGGGGCATAACTCTCAGAATAAACACTGATCAGTACTAATTTTCAATTTTTCCAAGATGTTATCCATCTGATTTTTTTAATTGTCATAAAATCTAATAGGAAATGTAGATGTGTGAGTGCTTACTGGACAATTGTTCATATAATTTAAAATTCAAATGGACATAGCTGCCATTAAAATCATATATGTCCTGATTTTGGAACTTGCCCTAGATATTATTACAAACATTTGATTCAAATTTCACAAAAATTTTATAAGAAACAAAGGCATGAAAGTGCTTACCAAAACAATATTCAATATAATTCTAAGAGGGTAACTCACACAGTGCCTATTTTCAAACAAGATATTGTTGATATACAAATTTGATTTAAATTTAACAAAATCTTTCAACAAATGTACACACAAAAGCACTTAATAAACAATTTCACAATTCTAGAAGACATAACTTCAAAACAAATTATTGATAAGTGGCGATTTTCTATCTTGTCCAAGATATTGTTACTATTTTATATCAAGATATGATTTAAATTTCACAAAAATCTGACAAGACAACAGGCATTACAGTGCTAATACTAGTAATACAATTTGCTTTACAATATTAAGTGGCCTAACTCCCACAAAATTCATCAATTTATATTGGTTTTCTAACTTCTTCAACATAGTATTGATTACATTTTCATAAAAATCTAATAAAGCACTTACAATCCCTATGGAACATCAACAATATTTATTAGAGAAACAGAATTTATACTTAATAGTGACCATTGACTTGCTTGTTTGTTTGTTTGTTTGTTTGACACCACTTTCAGCAGTCCTGGAAAACCCCAGACCTTCATAGAAAAACTGTGAATCCTTGTCAATTAAGCACACCCTACCTGCAGTGAGACTTAAACTACAATCTTGGTATTGACAGACAATGTGATCAATAGTAGTAGACGCACTACCTAAACCAATTGGCAACAGAGGCCCCATTACAATTTTTAATTGTATCAGTAATGATAGAAAATTTCCCAAATGTGTTAGTTTCATTTTCACCATGTCTATCAGTTTTTAGCTCACCTGACCCGAAGGGTCATGTAAGCTATTGCCGTCACTTGGCATCCATCCGTCGTCTGTCGTCCGTCGTCTGTCCGTTCAACTTTTCAAAAATCTTCTTCTCTGAAACCACTTGACGGAATGCAACCAAACTTGGTATTGTTGTTGCTTAGCATGTCCTTTACCAAACTATCGTTTGGATTTTTGATTCGTAAAAAAACATGGTCGCCATGGCTAAAAATAGAACAGGGGGGTCAAAATACAGTTTTTTGCTTATAGTTCAAAAAGTATTACAGATACAGGAAAACCGAAGAGACCTTCCTCCTTTAGCATCAAAAGCTCTACAAAACATTCTATTGGGTCAAAGTCATATGACGACTCCTTGTAGGAGTTATTGCCCTTTAATTGTCGAAATTGATGATTTTTGCCATTTTTGCCTCAAAATCTTGAAAATTATTAGAACTAGAGAAAAAGTTAGCATTGTTTAATTGTTCTGCTCAGTAGAGAGCTACAAAAATGTCTTTAGGGTCAAGATTGTCTGATAAACCGTTTAAGAGTTATTCCACTTGAACTGTTTTTTTTTAATCGGTTTTAATTTATTTTTTTAAATCTTCTCCTCTGAAACCACTGAAAGTACTGCTTTGAAACTTTGAACAAATTATCCGTCAAATGTCTTCATCCAAATTTGCGCAAACCATGGCCGCAGATTAACCAACATGGCTGCCATGGCTAAAAATAGAACGGGGGGGGGGGGGGGGGGGGGAACTGAAGAGACCAGCCTTCATCAGCATCAAAAGAAGCTCTACAAAACACTCCATTGTGTCGAAGTTGTATGATGACTCCTTGTAGGAGTTATTGCCCTTTAATTGTTGAAATTGATTATTTTTGCTATTTTTGCCACAAAATCTTGAAAATTTTCACAACTGGAGAAAAGTTAGCATTGCTTAATTGTTCTGCTCTATGAGGGCTACAAAAATGACTTTAGGGTCAAGATTGTCTGATTAACCGTTTAGGAATTATTCTCTTAGACCATTTTTTGTAATGAATTTTTATTGATTATAACAAATCTTCTCCTCTAACCAATGAAAGGACTGCTTTGAAAAATTGAAAATAGAAAGGGGGGGGGGGGTTTCAAGGGAGGTTTTGGCTGATAGTTAAAAAAGTATAACAGGTACAGCAAATTTCAAGTGAACCTCCCTCCTTAGCATCAAAATCTCCTCCTTAAAGGAGTTATTTCCCTTAAAAGGTCAAAATTAATTACTTTTGCAGAAGTGTTGGTCAATTCCTTATAGGAACGAAATTCTATATAAAAAAGGGTTGTTTGATTTCAGGTTCAGGTGAGCGATACAGGCTCCTGGGAGCCTCTAGTTGTTTTGTGTCAACTGTGTTTGTCTGAATTTGGATTGTTAATCACCTCTGGACTTTCTTTGGTCAGTTGGTTTCTTTATATTTTTTTAGTTGTGAGTTATTTTTAATTTGAAACATGTCTAAAAACGGTGTCAGCAACATTTGTTACAACTAATTTTTTGTGTTTGGCTGGCCAAAATTGCAGTCATTTCACAAAAAATCTACATTTTTTAAGTGTTGTAGTTCAAGTGTGATCTGCATCTTATTAACGACAGCTGAAAAATTTTACTTTATATTATTTTAGTTAAGTAAATGTCTAGAAATGGAAAGACCAACTTATAATTATTAAACTGATGTTGGTTCAAACCAACTGTGTGATAAATAATTTTACAGTACATACAAGTTTATCTATAGCTTAACATTAATCGAAGCTCCAATGCAAAATGCATAGTCCCTAAGTAACGGAAAGCAGACTCTGGAGTAATGTATTAATTGAGATATGTAAACTCCTCAAACTGGCAGGAATGTAATATTGCTCTCAATGAAGGTCCTGCTTTCCATAGAAAAATTAAAATAAAAGAATCTTAAAAATATGCAAGGTTTATCAAGCATTTAAAGCCTGTCATAGATGTATTACTAGTATGTATCCAAATTCACATTCTATTCTAAATAGTAGTAACTGATATCATGTTTTCATGACAGATGGGAGTTTCTATCCAGGAGCTCTACGACTTGATCCAAAGGAAGAGTGATGTAACCCATGGTTTACTCCAGGCCATGATAGCTGCAATCCAGGGAAATACAGACTTATTCCAGGTATTTACACAAAGTCATAAATATGGTATAACTGCTGATTGATGTAGGCTACAATAGCGTAATTATTTCTTTACATCACACATTTTTTTACCCTAAGATAGTATACAGAACAACTTCATGGAGGCATTGGGATCTGGAAATAGCAAAAACATTAATGATTAAAAAATGTTTGATGTTTGGAAGATTTAAGCATCTGGAAAACTAAGCTTGAAATAATTAAAGAGAGGAGTTTGTCAGTGTGATTCAGTGCTGATTGTGTAAAACAAAATTGTTGGTCATTTACATTTTTTTATCTGCTAATGTTGAGAAATGCATAACAAATTCATTGCACTTTTGTTACCTGGTCATGATAACTTCAAACAAGGGAGGTAATCACATGGAGGAGGTATCTATTGGTTATGGATTTTGTAAATGGACAAAATAAGTCAATCTTTGTTTGAAAATATAAAATGTCAAAAGTCTGAAATGGCCGGGTTGCATAGCAAGTGTCTTAATAAATGGGGAATGGTTTACACAATGTTGGAAGAATGTTGTGGGTCTGTGTATAAAATGTAGGATGGATTAACTACAAAAAAAACTAAACCACCATGTATAAAATGAGTTTTAACATGACTCATGTCTAGAAAAATCACAAAAGTTTCAAATGGCCGGGTTGCAAACCCAAGTGCCTTCATAAATAGGGAATGTTTTACAATTTTTTTTTTAAAAGGTTTTAGGTCTGTGATAAAAATTGTAGGATGAGTTGATTACACAAAATATATCTTCTGCAAATGTTCTGAAATATGAATAAGTTCCCAAGTCTGGAAAATTAGGAAAAAAAATCTATGAACAATTCCATAATAGCAGGTGCACAACTTCAATACATGTGCAATCTTTATGTAAAGTTTCAGAGATCCGGGTTGAAAACTGTAGGAGGAGTTGATTACACAAAATAGATACACTATTTTCCCAACTGCCAAACATCACCATACCATAACCCAGGTTTGAATTTTGTTCAACCCGGCAAAAATTTATTAATTCACTTGAACACATTAAAATTATCATGTAACTTTATTACAAATTTTTTTGGGGGCATAAAAATGTAAGCACTCAAATGCAGGGCAGTCTTAATCCTTTATTTATACATGTTATACTGATGTCAGCCATGTTGGTTTGATTTTACATGATAATGTGATAGAACCTTGAATAAAATATGTTATTTTGTTGTTTAAGGAACTTGTTAATAATGTAAGATCTGGAGTGTGTCCATTATGTCGACAGCCACAACAAGTTAATCTTAGTAAGTACACAGAAATAGCTCTTTATAATTACTCTAAAAAAATCCAAATAATTTGTTTCTTTATTTGTGCTCTTACATGCAATGTCTACAATTTTACTGAATATACACAAAATTTGATGGAAAAAATATCACATTCAATAAAAAAAATAGATGGTCACGAATTAACACATAAAATTCTGTTAAGTAGTTAATCATGTTAATATAATGTATTGTGTCTGTTTCACTTTATATGGTTATGGAATACAGCTACAACTAACTACACAGATTCATGGAGAAGAAGATAAAAAACCACACTAATAATTTACAATTGTATTGATTTGTCTGTCAGAAGTTATGTTTGTATACCAGTATGTTTATCAAATTATATTTTAGGTAATAAACAAAAACCATATACACTTGGACAGTCTATCTTCCACCTACATGTAAATTATCAGTTTGACCTGAGATCAGTACACAGTGGTGTAACAGACGGAGTGATGATGGATGATGGCAGACTTGTGTTATGTCTACCTTTTATGTCCAGTCTATTGATATGTAACACAGATGGATCCCAGACAGACAGTATACCAATACAGTACCAACCAATATATGTTACAGCAGTTAACAACTCTACAGTGGCTGTTACATTATATGGTAGTAACTATATAGAGATGTATGACATAAACAATAAACATAAACTTAAATCAATACAACTACCTGGATTGTTGCGTGGTGGCATTACAACTATAAACAACAAGTTAGTTGTAAGTGGTTATGGGGAACTATATATATACATCATAGATCATCAGATAGGAGAGGTGGTACAGACAATCATAAAGGAGGGAGGATGCAGCAATATATCATGGATACCATGTGTACATGCCACTGGTGACAGAATATTCTACAATGATGACACCCCCAAACTGTACTGTTACAGTTACACTGATGACAAGTACTCAACAACAACATTACCATCCACACCATGCAGGATAACCTCCCTACAAGATGGCAGTCTGTATGTGGTATGTGAGGGTGGATCTGTACAACATGTGTCATCTGATGGAAAACATTATAAACCAGTCACAACAGAGGGACTGAAATCAGTGGGGGACTGTGTGGTGATCAGTTATAATCAGAAACAAAGAAAACTTGTCACCTGTACTTTGGATGCAACTGTACAGGTGTTTAATGAAGCATAACCAAATGTTGAAAAATAATAACTAATTGTAATTGTCATGGTAACTATTATAATAGGACTAGTTTGATTAAAACACTAAACAAAGACAGTTTAGTTGTTATAAGAAAAAATTGTAGACACTATGAAAAGCTCAATTTTCTGTAATTTCAGTTTTGAAGTAAGAAATCTGGACTTAATAATGAACTAAATCAATTTCTGTGAAAACTATTTTGTCCTCTTTATGTAATATGGAAACGTCATGTCTAATTTGTACAAGTACAGCAAAGGCCCTGATCTGGTTGATTATGATCAATTTAAGAACGTAACAGTTACCAGTATGTAACAATTTTTATCGTTATTTTGCAGTATTTTCATTTGATCTTTGTGTGCGATATGAAACTCGATGCATCTTCTCGTCATCTCATCTCAGGGCTGACGCCATTCAATGAGATATGAACTAGAAAACGCATCTCGTTTCAAAAAACGTAAATAACCTATAAGTCTTTCAGTGCTATCTATGAAGGTCCAGAAAAGTCAATTGTTAAAGTTTTTATAAATTAAATAGTTAAATTAAAAGTAACACTTTCTAACTAATAAAGAAATTGATTTAACTGATATTTTGGTGCTGGGCCAATTGTTTACAAAATAATAACATCGATGAAAGCACAATTTCATTTGTAGCCCTTTGCATTTATTTTAATACATGCTCATTCTTGATTAACCAATAATTTTTCTCATTATAGAGGTCAAAATGTGTCACTATCCATTATAATAAGGCACATGACCAAAAAACCGTGTGAGTTTTCAAATGTTTATAAAACAAAATCATGTTTACTTAACAAAATAACTACATTTAATTTATTGCTGTTTTGTAAAATTGTGACATCAATGTGTTTACTTAACATCATCTTAAAAGCGAGGTGAGATTAACATCACATGCTAGCAGAGTGAGATAGGATAATACTGCACATAAAGAACAAAGGCAAATACTGCAAAATAAGTATTAGTTACTTACAGTCTCCCAGATGGTCTGATGTTTCCAACAAAGTCATACAGGTGTCTGTTGGGTAATTCACATTCCACTGTCCCAGTTAGGTGTAATAAATCCTCATGTGTTAGTAGTTTGGCAGTTTGTGGCAGGCCCTGTAAATAGCATCCACATGTATCAGTTTTTAATATATGAGCAGTAAAAGGGAAATGAAAAACTTAAATAGATGATGTTTTAAACCATCTTTCCTTGGAGAACTATGTTTAATGTAAAGTGTTTTAACATATTTAAATTAAACCAAAAATTGAAAGCGACTACCAAAATACTAATTTTATGTCAAAATCTTTGCAATGCTCAGTTTTGTATTCAATTTCCTGCACCGAGTTCATACCCGCTCCGCAATTTTTTAAAATTTCTTTAGCTTTGAACTGGTTTTGGGTCATATATTTATGCTAAGCAGTTTTTACAAAGTAAAAATTAGATGGGAATCAGCTTACAATGTTTTGATTATTCCCCTTTGTTAATGGTGCGTAAACACGATGAACATGACACAAAAGTACAAAGATTTCTTTCCAAAATAGATATAAACTTAAGGGTGAGTCATATATAGATATTGGCTGTTCTTACTGCTTTGTGTTGCGATTTTTTTTATAAATTAGGAAACAGCCAAAATTTGGCAAATTCAAGCAAACTGTCACCAAATAAAATGCCTGGATACTAAATGATACAATAACATATCTGTTAAGCTTGCCCCTATATGGCAGATAGCTAGAGCATGCCTTGTTGATGGGATGTCTAATTATTTTCCCTTTCAACTCCTCATACTCATTCACACATTCAACCTCCCCATCCCCTAACGTTTTTCTGTCGCTGTGACCTCGACCTTGAACGTATTTACCCAATATCAATAGGGTTCCTCCTCTTATGGTATGTAACAATATCCTAAATTTTCATTAAAATCGGTTCACAACTTTCTGAGTTATGGTCCGGAAACCTATTGTTGACGCCCGCCCGCCCAGTCGCCCGCCATCATCATAACAATAGCCGAGTTCAACTTCGTTCCAACTCGGCTAATGAAGACAAGGAAAGTTTTGGTTAATAAAATACTGCAACTCGTTTAAAATCAGTTCACAACTTTCTGAGTTATGGTCCGGAAACCAATTGTTGACGCCTTCTGGCCCGCCCGCCCAGCAGCCCGCCATCATCATAACAATAGCAGAGTTCAACTTCGTTGCAACTCGGCTAAAAACATGTTTTGATCAATCGACGAACCAAATAAAACAGTTTAGGAATTGTAAATTTAGTTGTACTAGCTTGGCTCATTTTCGAAGACTTATATTACTGTTTTTGTTCAACTATTATCACTGAGGCTAATTTATGAATCAGAAAGACCGTTTATTGTAGTGAACCATGATACAAAAAACACACAAAGCTAAATGTACTTATAGAATGTCTGATAAATAAAGATGAAACTAAAATAAAATGGTTAACCCTTGTCCAATTTACAACAGAACTAAATTGAATTATCTCCCTTATAACAAATTTATTTGTATTCTGTTGAATTTATTTCTCTAAGGACCAACATCAATTAGTGACTATCAATCTTTTACATTCTTTTAAACACCCAAGTTTTTCTCCCATATAAATCCCATCCTAGTAATTCCCAGACTTTATAGATGTGTGTATGCTTTAAGTAGATGTACATACCTGTCTAAGTTTTAGATTGGTCTCTCCGTCCAGATTAGCTGTCTCTATGTAACACATTGCCTGTGGTTCACTGGAATGAAAAACAAATTTTTCAGTGCAAAAAAAAAAAAAATTATATTCAAACTTCCTATTGAGAGGTCATAAAAGTACTTTATATCTTGTTAAATATATATTTGTACAACCTAAATCAGTTTCAATGTCAATACACTCATTTTTTAAGATTTTATATTTTGCCCATTGTGTTTCATTTTTTGGTTCATTTGATAAGTTTCGTATATTGTGCATCGTGCATCCTTCATTTCTTCTTTTAAGACCCCTGCTCAATGAGAGTCAAAAGCATATAGGGTTCCCCATGTCTGTCTGTTGGTCAATCCATTATTCTTTTCGCCCATTCAAAATTGATTTCCAGACAAGAATTCAAAAAGCTTGCATCTGATTTTAATGAAACTATGGGATGTAACATTGTTACATATCAGGTGGGTAAGAAGCCTTCTGATGCTGAAGGAATTCCGTCAAAGGTCAAGGTCACAGTCAACAAAAAACGTTGGAAGTTTTCACACAAATAAAGATATTTCCTGACAACTTGCTAAATACACTACTGAAGAGCTTGTCTGTTCAAATCCTCTGAAAATGCTCCAAATGTGTTTGCAGGAAGGAACCAATCAAAGTGTTGTGCAGATTTTATGAGATTTCAAACAGAAAGGTTTTGTAGGGTTTATGCTCTTTAAAATTTGTCTATCACTAGGAACATTTTTTTCTAGTCTCATTTGGAAAATGTTTATTTTGCATCAAATTACAATTTTTTTGTAATAATTTTGTGTGTGATTTACATTTATAAACATTTTAAAAAATTGTAAATTTATAAATGTTTAGTACAGATAGACAGAATAGATTAGTTATATAATCTTATTATATAAGAATATATTCATTAAAATAAATCAAAAATATTGTTACATTTCTATGATTGATTTAATATTGGAAGCCTTTAATGTATTGCATCACATATCGGAGACCAATCATTACAGGGCACACATTTTTGCCAATTGACCTTTCTGGGTTAACAGCAATCTATTTTAGACTACATCTCTCAGTTGTTCCCCCCTATTCTACTTCATGCCGCTTCAAAAATTCTGAGGGAAGGCAAGTCTAATAAAATCTTTTGTCATTTATTCTGATTACAATAATATAGGGTTATTGCATGAATATTGGGAAATATTGTCCCAAGCAAGTGTTATATTGCACGAGCTTGCGAGTGCAATATAGCATCTTGCGAGGGACAATATTTTCCAATATTCATGCAATAACCCTTTTATTATATAGTAATAATTTTTTTGTGCTTTTAAGTGATTTTTCATTATCTTTGCTATTTTGTAATATTTTACTACTTCCAATATTATCATATTTTCACTTGGTCAATATTACAGATACATTTTGATGTAGATTTACATATAATAAAAACAGATTTTTTTGTCAATTTTGTGTTTTTATTTGTTGCTCCTTATTGTTGTGAGTATATGGCCACACACTTGAATTTCATCCATACTCGAAATTCGGCCATTACCCTTCATTCGGCAATGTAAACAATGATCCCAAGGCTAAATTACTTTTAAAATATCTTACATTTATTGCTCTAACCAAATGACTCCTAAATAATAAAATAAAATGCATTTCGGCGAAATTTACGTCCGTTACACACTTTCATCGGCAAAATTCGCCGATTGCGAATTAAGTGGTGTTAACTCCCTTAAAGGGGCGGGTAACCGCGATTTACATGTATGACTCGCACATGCAGTATTCCCTGCTTGCGGTAAACAAGATTTATCTCCCATTTGCAGAGTTATCTTTAGAGCAGGTACTTTATAGTACCTACTGTGGGTAAAAAATAGTTTTTCTACAATATTTTTTTATTCGCTTATAGCAAAGCATCCAGTTAAATCTATTATAATGTGCAAACTAAATCTGCAGTTTTTTTAGTTGTACTGGAATAGTCAGTCCAGAGACATTATTTAAAAAAAAATAATAAAAACATGATTTTTCCCTATCTGTTCAATACTAGATACCTGCTGTTTTGAAAGACAACTCTTAAAAATGGGAAGTAACTCTTCTATTTTCTGAAAATAAGGAATATGCTTACCACTAAATTTCAGTGAAAAAATACTTATTTCCAATGCATTTGAAACCATAAAAACAATGTTTTGCAATATATTTTGACCTTGTAATTGTGGCGTTCCAGTTTTATTTTTGGGTTGACACAATTGTTCATTTCACAAATAATATTATTGTCTGGAAATTCAACAACAATCGGACGTGCACAATGGGAGTATTCAGTGTCAATTGTCATTCTTTTGATCGCCTGAGGTGATTGAATTAGATGACACATGGGTGGCCCCGTGTATCAAATGCAACACATCTATTACAATCCAATCAATAGGTGTGGCGGGAAAAACTTCATGATGGGAGGAGCATTCCTTCAAAGACTTGAAATCATGTGTTAATACATCTCTACATCACTGCAATAAATGATGCACCTTTCTGGGTTGCAATAATTTCCTTCAACAAAATAAAAAACGAAATAATCTTAAGCTATTTTATTTTTGATATTTTTCCCTAAACCTACGACTGCAATTTGGAAAATACTTATCCTAAAACAGGTGGGTACAATATTCCTTGGAAGGTCGTATCCTTGGAAGGTCGTAAAACGAAACAAGCAACACATTTTCCCAAGGTAATTATTACAAATTGCACATGTACCTTTCCCAATTAACACCAGTCACCTGTAAAGGAAGCTTCTCAGTGGGACATTTTTTTAATTATAGGTATATGTATTGAAAGCCATGCTCACACAAATCCGAGACATATAATAATTACATGTACTAGTAATTATATAGATTTATGTCATTTATATTGCATGTATATTTGTTGACAGCACAATAAAAATCACCTTTATCTAACCCCCAGCCAGGTGTATGTAGTATCTTGCTTCCGCTGAACAGGTAATTAATTTCCTTGGGGCACAAAGTGGGGAAAAAAACGTCTTAACAATTAACAATTTATTAAAAACTTATTACCGTAAAACGTTGTGTATAGTCCGCATTTACGTATTGTCCGCACCCCTTTCTTGGACCAGAAAATTGCGGAAAAATTCTTATATGCATGTACGATCCGAACGTACAAGTTTTCACAAAACGTCTCAGGATGAAGACATCCAAGTCCAACTTGCAGCGCTTCTTAACAAGTTTTTACTTTGATATGAAATTGAATCTCTTTTTAAATATCATTTATGTTTATGCGTTTATTAATTTCAAGTGATTGTAATGAATTAAATAAAAAAAGAGCATTGATTCTCATATTGTCTATTTTGATCGTTGTTAAAACGGAAAATCACACATTTTGAAACCAAAACAATTTGTAAACTTTGATTCATCAACCAAAACAAAGAAAACAAAAAGATAACACGTTTTATTTTAATCCCTGAATGATTGCAATCAAAACATCGATCTTCAAACACTTGAGGTTACATAACGACGCCATTTGCATTTTACGCAATACAGATTACACATCTACTATTTTCGTATCTGTTTTAAATTTTATTTGTCCTATATAGTTAATATAATATTATTAAAAATAATTTAAGTAAAAATTAATATCATAACATCGTATACATATGGACGTTTGTAAAAGAATAATGTTAGAATATTACGAAAATACCGCATATGACACTACAACAAAATGGCGACCGCCATTGACAACAATCAACAGGACGAAAAAAACTCGATGGAGTCTGTATTTATGTATAATCCGCACCATTCCTTTCCAACTAAAATTAAAACAAAAAAAACTGCGGACAATACGACCCCAATTACGGTAACCAAAAAAACTGCGGACAATACGACCCCAATTACGGTAACCACAGTTCATTGTTAACACTTATTGTGTATAAATTTAAAAGTTTTTAACTGCACACTTTTATTCGCCAAAAGTTTTCAAACTTTGTATACTCTGATGCATATTTTAATACCCTGTTTAACTTAACGGGTGTTTCACCTACGTAGGTGCCAATTGTTTATTTTAAGGTATAATGTGACACATTTATGTTATGGCTTGTAGGCCAACTACAGTTTTACATGTAAACTAGAGTTACTAAACATGTTACCGGTAGGTGGCGCGCATATGGAAAGACGTGAATTCGAGTGTACAAGCATAAATTCCTGCTTTGAAACTGACGAGCCACATGTGTACACGATATTTAAATCCCATTTTGTACAGTTTACACTTGCTTTTTTCCTTTGTTGGTCTGAAATTTACTTTTTTATTATATAGATAGAGATGAAATATCGAATTTTCCGAGTGACAGAAATCACGGTAAATCACATGTGAAAATTATCGTTTATTTTCACTCTCGGGTTTTTTCCCGCCAAAACGTCACAATGGTTTTGTACTGTACAGATATTCATCCGCCGTTCATAAAATTTAGGATTAGGAATTAAAATTTTACGAAAACAATTTTGATCTATTTAATAAATAGGATAATCAATTGGGCATCGTGAATATCCAAAATATGATCACTCGTGCAGCATAAAGCATCAGATTAAACTCGTTTAATCAGATGCGTTATGCGGCACTCGTGATCATATTTTGGATATTCACTCCGCCCAATTAATTATCCTATAAATCTACAATTGAATTCACTTCCATTTGTTCAGTTCAAGCGGTTCTGCTAATTTTCCCCTCGAGAGCAGATTATGTATGTCATTTTCGAAAACAACAGTAAAATATAAAAGCCGATGTTCAGAACACATCTGTACTTTTCCCGGAAATTATAAGACCGAGATTCAGTGTAAAATATGGAAATATACTGCACTTTATTGCTATATGAAATACAATGAGGAAAAAATATTACTATATAATAATTTATTTTATCCAACATAGTTTATTTTCTTTCACTGTAAAAAATTCCCCTTGAATACCCACGTTAAGCACTATTCTACACAAATAACAATGAAGACATGTGACAAATGTGTCCAGGAGTATCTACATTCCCAAAGCAATCATGTACTGAGACAGCAAAATAGATCCCAAAACATAAATAAAATTGTGTGTATTTCATCTGATATAGAGACAATATCTACAGATGAAGAATATTTCATGATAAAAAAATTTGCCACCTCTGGTGATTGAAAAAAAATCAATTTTAGGGCTTATTTGAATCGTTATAACAGGTGATCCGGAAGGGTAGCCATATATGTCCTGTTTTACTAGTGACACCTATCATGGTACCAGTTTTCCTACCGCAGGTCGGCGGTTTTCTCCGGGTACTCCGGCTTTCTCCCCCAATAAAAACTGGACGCCATGATATAGCTGAAAAATTGCTGAAAGTGGCGTTAAACACCATCAAACAAACAATATTCACAATTAATGTAATTACCTTGAGGACAAAAGTATAAGGTCTGTGGGAAAAAACTGACCACTGGTCACTTTGACAAGGTCTCCTACCACTATCTGTGTCCACTTCAATGTCATCCAGTGACCCTCTCTTAAAACTGTAACAAATTTAAGATATATGTTACTATGGTTACCATAGTATGGTTTAAATATAATAGAATATATAACTGAAAACTTTTAAATGTTAATATAACATTGTGTTCTAATGTACAAAAATACAAAAAATAATTTACAATCTTGTATTACCTAATATCTGCTTCTTCTGCACTTTATTTGAATTCTATTTTATGTAAAAGATTGATCAGAAGATTAAATAAATCACCCTATCTTTATATCATTATTTTTTTCATTCTTTATTTCATTTCCTATTTGTATCATTGTTTACCCCTTACCTAATACTTCTCTGTTGTTAACTGCATCATCTTGTCTGTGACGTTTCTGTAATATGTATAATAATAATTAAAATGTATACATAGCTTAACAGACATGCTGTATTTGAATTCATTAATGCTACAATATTTAGTATTCAACAAAATAAGATCTAAAATAATGCTTTTAACTGATGAAAATGGCAAGAAATCAGCTACGTGACAAGTCAGCTGCCAATATAAATCATTTTCATCTTACTATATGAAATATTTGTTTATTTTACTTAGATGAAAAAAAATATCTACTGTTAAAAAGTTCTCTCTAGTGACAGTTGTTTGTCTGTTTGTATGTTTGTTTGTTTTGAATGGGGTTTATTTTGAATTTATTGGTGGAATGAAGGTGGACTACCCAGTGAAAACCCCCCAAACTTTGGAAGGAAAACTGGCAACTCTTGTCATTTAAGGATTGGAGTCAAGCACACCCTGCTGGCACAGAGACTCAAACCCGCAATATCAGTTTTGACAGGCACATGATCTATAACAGTTTAACCACTCTGCCACCAATTCTGCCTCTAAATGAAGTCACTATTTGTGTAATGGTTACTGTGCTTGTTTAGCGGCATTAAAAATTTTTATTATGTCATTCTAATACATTTCGCCCTCGGCTCTTCGAGGGTATTATATAGCATATCATTTGCCGAGTGCAGTGAGGCATAGCGGAAACAAATCTACTTCAAAGAAGTTAAAAATAGTACAGATGGTAGTCATACACATACCACGTGATACACCTGTTACATAAATACCTGTGTAAACCCGTGCTCATCATTGTCATTTTGAGAGCTGGTGAGGTGTAGTTTCGTATTTTCGTATTTTATATTCTAGGGCGTTGCCCAGAATTAAATTAAAGAATTTAATAAGACTGAGAACGTTGTTCCAGTTTTTGCAATTATTGCTTTACTTTAGACGTTGTCTGAGTAATTTTAACTGAATAAACATCCGTGTTTTTGTTTTGTACCGGTTTGTTTATGTTTAGTACATGGCGGATCACGCCGATGATGAGGACATTTTGTCCCTTAACTCAGAAAATGATGATAGTTTCAGTGAGGGAAGTAAAGTTCAGACAAGGTCTGAATCTGTGACAGAAGTAAGTTCTAAGAAAACCCCACGTATTATTAAGGGTACTTTGTCTACAAAGCGGAAAATGACCGCTGGTAATCAAACTTCAACCGGTAGCAAAATTAAGGTTAAACGCACGGGTGCAGGGAAAAAGTCTGTTAAAAACGATGCACCCTTAGATTTAGATAATTTAAAATCCCAGTTAGGGATTGATTCTATTATTAATTCTATTAATGCCCTTACTAATGTTGTGAATTCACAAATGGGTAAAAGTACCCATAACAGTCGTGACAATACAACTTCTGCTGGTGCTACTGTTCAAGGTTCTAGACCATTATATTCTGTTGCTAACACCAGACCCTTGCCATCGGCAACTGTCACAAGGCCACAAGAGAATACTAGAAGGCCTTTTATTAGTCTTGGAGATTCATATGAAGATGCCCAACTAGATTGGGAACCTAACCATTGTGATGGTGATTATTTTCCAGATAATTATAGTACTGGAAGTCTGAGTGTTACAATTGATAATAATCAGAGTGTCGACCCTGTGCAAGCCTTTAATACAGTCTTTGATGATACCGCACAAGTTGCAGATACTGAATTAAATGATTTTAATAATAACAATACTGAAACTCTGGTAGTTGACGATGTTCAATGGGATATTCCCCAGTTAAATACTGAGGAGAAAACCGATTCAAATATTTGTGAAGGTTTAGCAAAAGCTGTTAATGCAGCTGTATCTGTCAAGTCTAATAAGGACAGCATGCTTGAAATAGCTAAGAGACATTTAAGGCCTGAAAATTGTAAATATCTCTGTGCACCAAGGGTGAACAAAGATATATGGGATGCAGTAGGGAAACAAGCCCATAGCAATGATTTAAATTTACAAGAAATCCAAAAATCAATGGCTTTAGGAATGATCCCAATTGTTAAGTTGGCTAATCATTTGGCAACTTCTAAGGAACCACTCGATCCCATTAGTACTAGGGGTATGCTCACAGACTCTATAAGTCTGTTAGGTCACAGTTTCTATAACTTGTCTCAAAAGAGACGCCATGAATTAAAAAGTTTTATTAATCCTAGATTCAGGAAGATCTGTGGCCCTGACGTGCCAATCACTAATAATCTCTTTGGAGATAATTGTAACAGTAGGTTGAAAGAACTTGGTGACCCGTCAAAATATTCTTTATGCTACATAAAAAGCTCATTTGTAGGGGTCGTAATTTAAATGGCAGAGGCCCTGCTGTAGACAGGAATCAACAGGGCCAACAACAGGGGGGATACACCCCGAGAGGAAGGGGTCGCTCAGGGTACAGAAATGCTACAATGAGCAGAAACTTCCCTGTACAGAGGGGTCTTGGTCACAGGAGAGGCCAAAATCAGAATTATCAGTGAATAAGGTAAGAAAACTAAATTTAGATCACTGGAAAAAATTTACTAGTGATGAATGGATTCTAGATCTCATAAAAGGATATAAAATAGAGTTTTTGTCTTATCCTTTCCAAAGCTTTGTGCCAAATGAAATTTCTTTCTCTGATAGCGAAATTGAAATGGTTGATAAAGAAGTACAAACATTGATAGAAAAAGGTGCAGTTGAACTTGTGAAGGAAAAATCAGATGAATTTATTTCAAATTTATTTTTAGTTCCAAAAAAGGATGGAACTCTTAGACCTGTTATTAATTTGAGGAGTTTAAATGAATTTGTTGAATATCAACATTTTAAGCAAGAGAATATTAATTTTGCTTTAGAGATGGTTCAAGAAAATGATTTTATGACCTCAATCGACCTGAAAGATGCTTATTTCAGTGTTAGTATTGACTCAAATTTTAGAAAATTTTTGGCTTTTTACTGGAAAGGTAATTTGTTTAGATTTTGTGTCCTCCCATTTGGACTTGCATCTGCACCTAGAATATTTACTAAGGTCATGCGACCAATATTTGCAGTATTTAGAGAAAATGGTGTCAAATGTTGTTACTATATTGATGATTCCCTTGTTGCGAATGCAAATCCTGAAATCTGTTATGATGAAACATGTTGGATCTTTAGAGAATTTGATAATCTTGGATTCTCTGTGAATTTCAAAAAATCTGTCATCATTCCCACCCAAAGAATAATTTTCTTTGGCCTAATAATAGATTCTAAGGAATTCAAAGTATTTTTACCAGAGGAAAAAGTTCAAAAAATAATATCTCTGGGTGAAAAACTGTTAAGTCAAAAGAGAATTACTATTAGACTACTAGCTTCTTTTACTGGCCTGGTAGTACATGCATTTTATGCTGTGTTGTTAGGTCCAATTCATTATAGAGCTTTGGAAAGAGATAAGGTTAAAAACCTGAGATTCGAAAATGATTATGATAAAGAAATGTTGCTTTCAACAGACAGCAGGTCCGAGATAAACTGGTGGCTTCAAAATATTAGGAAAATGAATGGTAAACCTATAAGACAAAAACAAATTGAATATTGGATTGAAACGGATGCATCCCTAAGTGGTTGGGGCACTCGTTTTGAACAAAAACAACAGGCGGTCGTTGGTCGACATCTGAATCCACTCATCACATCAATTATTTAGAATTGTTAGCAATCTTTTTGTCACTAAAATCATTCTTTTCTGATTCAAAATCGTGTCATATTGGCATCAAGAGTGACAATTCTACAGCCGTTTCATACATTAATTGTATGGGTGGTATGACTTCAGCTGAATTAGATAGCTTAGCTTCTGAAATATGGATTTGGTGCTTTAATAGAAATATTTTCATTACTGCACAATTTATTCCTGGTATTCAAAATTTTCATGCAGATATTATGTCAAGAAACTTTCTTGATTCTAAGGAATGGAAACTCAAACATGACATATTTTTGAGAATCTGCAATCAGTTTTTCAAACCAGATATTGATTTGTTTGCTACTAGACTAAACTATCAGATAGAGAAATTTGTGTCATGGACTTATGATCCAGAAGCTTTTTCTGCAGATGCTTTTTCAATGTCTTGGTCTACTTTTCAGCCATATATTTTTCCACCCTTTAGACTTATTTCAAGGGTATTGAATAAAATAAAAGAAGACAAAGTTGAAAGAGCTATTATCATTGTGCCATTATGGCCTACTCAAAATTGGTATCCTTTATTGATTTCAGCTTTAATTTCTTACCCTGCTAGATTGCCAGGTCACAGGGATTTATTAACAATGCCACACTCAGGAGAAGTGCATCCACTCAACAGAAAGTTGATTTTAGTCGCCTGTGTTGTGTCAGGCAAAGATTGGAAAGTGAAGGACTTTCAACAGAGACTATCAGAATCGTTTTGTCTTCATGGAGACCATCAACCAATAAACAATATGAACTGTGCTGGAAAAAATGGACTGTTTGGTGTCATCAACAAAAAGTTGATCTTATTAGACCGTCTGAGACAAACGTTCTAAATTTTTTAACATCTTTATGTCAAAATAAAGTTTCATATTCAGTTTTGAATACCTACAAGTCAATGTTATTTCAAACTTTAAAATTTTTTAATAATATTTGGATTGTTAATCCACAACACATAATTAGATTTATGAGAGGTTATTATAATTTAAACCCTCCAATTCCTAAATGTAAATATACATGGGATGTCTCGAAAATACTGCAGTATCTTTCGGACTTGAGTCCAAATGATAGTCTATCTTTAAAATTGTTAACATTTAAACTTGTTACCTTGGTAGCTTTGACCACTGCATCAAGAGCTCAGACACTACTTGCTTTAGATGTTAATTTCATGAGCATTTACTCTCAGAAAATTGAATTTCAGATTCAGAATTTGATGAAAACAACCAGACCTGGTGTTTCAATTCCAAAAGTTGTTCTATATAAGTATCATAAACCAGACTTGTGTGTCTTAGCTGTTCTAAATGAATACTTGAAGAAAACTGCTGGCATAAGGAAAGCTTCAAATCTTTTTATTTCCTATAAGACTTATGATAAAGTCACTACTTGTACCATAGCAAGATGGTTAAAATCAGTTCTTATTGCTGCTGATCCTAAATATTCTAGCTTACGGCTCATTCTTTTCGTGGCACTGCAGCTAGTTTAGCTTTTTCTGCAGGGGTATCTATCCAAGAAATTTTGAATACAGCAAATTGGTCTAATGCCAAAACTTTTCACAAATTCTACCATAAGGAAGTAGTTAATAATTCTACTAATTTTGCAGATTCAGTGTTAAACAGTGTGTAACTTGTGATCTATGAACATTATGTGTGATTGGTGTATTGATGTATTTCTACCAATTAATGTGTTTTATGTGACTTTTTGAAGGAATTTATTTCCTTGATGTACCTTCTGTATTGAATATTGATTTGATTTGATTTACTATAATAAAGTATTACTTACTTTATTTTGCTTTGATTTGTACTTTGATATGTGTTTGTGTCAACTCTTTAAATATGCTATATAATACCCTCGAAGAGCCGAGGGCGAAATGTATTAGAATGTTCTCTCATCCAAGCATACCACAGGGATGTGAAGGATGAGAGTCATTCTTATAATTGAGCCAGAGGCTCAAGAGGGTATTATATACCCTCCCAGTCCCAACCCCTTTTTATTTGTTGGACACAAACACACTTCTAACTATGATGAGCACGGGTTTACACAGGTATTTATGTAACAGGTGTATCACGTGGTATGTGTATGACTACCATCTGTACTATTTTTAACTTCTTTGAAGTAGAGTTGTTTCCGCTATGCCTCACTGCACTCGGCAAATGATATGCTATATAATACCCTCTTGAGCCTCTGGCTCAATTATAAGAATGACTCTCATCCTTCACATCCCTGTGGTATGCTTGGATGAGAGAACATTATCTATACTACTAAAATTATAGACTCCTCTTCTTTAAGCCCCCATCACTTAACACAGAGAAATAGCGCAGTATTACCCATATAAGGTTACATGCAGTTAATGTTGCATATGAAAAATATTTAATTTTTATATCGATTATTGCTTTTAATAATTAGCAATTAACGATTAATTACGTCCGCAAATTTGTACCTGATGCGGTCCTCCTTTACATTTAAAAATTTATTTCCGGGGCAGCAAAACCCGTTAGTGGTACAAAACAAACGTTCGACTAACCAACTGGCAACTATTAAATAAGAAGGCATTTATGACGAGGTAAATTTGTAATCAGAGAAAGCATAACTTTAGTTCTTTTTCAATGTCATATTAGTCCTGATCACAGTGAAAACAAAATTCGTAGGACCTACAAGACATGTCCGGTGAAAATCACTATGATTCCAATCGTTTTCTTGAAGTGAGCCGGCTGAATTTATACAAGAACGAACTGTTTGCTTGCTGCACGTGAAGGAAGTCTATAGTTGTTGTTCGTACTTCAATATGTATAAGGTTACATGCAGTTAATGTTGCACGTTAAAAATATTTAATTTTGATATCGTTGATTATTAAATTATTTCTCTGTGTTTTGTGATGCGCATTTAAAAAGGGTAGTCTATAATTTTAGTAGTATAGATGATAAACATTTTGGTAAATTCCTGAGAGACAACGACCCAAATTTATGCAAAGCAAACCTTCCCGGTCATATTAACCTACAATTGTTTTCCTTATATTGCTATCTTAAAAGTAACCACCAGAATCAATACTACGGGTTAAATAAATCCGTCTTTCTAGGCTAAATTTATTTATAAACTACAACAAATACCTGCATCCATCCTGACTTCTTACAAAAAACCCCATATATAATTTTATCGATTAAAAAAATTCTAACATTATCATGAACTTACATAATCCTCTATGATTTCTTTAATAGCAGAGACTGTAAGAATGAACAGCAGTGGAAGAGCTGTAGTATATCTCCCAGTGGGGGAAACTTGGGGGATTTGCTAAAAAGAAAAAAAATATGTTAATCACAATAACATACGATACATAAATTTGAATTTTATTATACGAAGTAGACATTGCTTAATGGGAGATAAATCATTAATGAAACAATTTAAATCCATTCTAATTTTAAACGCTTAGCAACATCAAAAATGGAAGTTTGATCACAGTTTAATTCTAATACAACGTACTACTTACCTTTCTTAAGATATTATTTTTATTTTAGAAAGTTGTCCTAGACTTATAAACAACTAGAGGCTCCCAGGAGCCTGTATCGCTCACCTGAACCTGAAACCAAACAACCCCTTTTTATCCAGCTTTTCTTTGCTATAAGGAATTGCCCAACACTTCTGCGAAAATCATTAATTTTGACCTTTTAAGGGAAATAACTCCTATAAGGAGGAGCTTTTGATGGTTAGAGGGAGAAGGGAGGTTCACTTCAAATTTGCTATACCTGTTATACTTTTTTAACTATCAGTTGAAAACTCTCTTGACTCCCCCCACCCCCCCTTTTCATTTTTTCTATTTTAAGCCAACGTAGTTAGTAGGTAGTCAGGTGTCATGAGTTGCACAATTTTGGTAGAGGACATCCTAAAGATGATGTGTGCAATGTTTCAAAGCAGTCCTTTTATTGGTTAACGAGGAGAAGATTTTTTAAAATACAGTAAAATTGATTAAAAAAATGTTCAAGGAGAATAATTCCTAAACGGTTCATCAGGCAATCTTGACCCTTAAGTCATTTTTGTAGCCCTCATAGAGCAGAACAATTAAGCAATGCTAAATTTTTCTATAGTTCTAATAATTTTCAAGATTTTGAGGCAAAAATGTCCAAAATAATCAATTTCGACAATTAAAGGGCAATAACTCCTATACGGAGTCATCATACAACTTCAACCCAATGGAGTGTTTCGTAGAGCTTTTGATGCAGATGAAGGCATGTCTCTTCGGTTTTCCTGTATCTGTTACATTTTTTTAAATATAAGCCAAAAACTGTATTTTACCCCCCCTTTCCGTCCTATTTTTAGCCATGGTGGCCATGTTGGTTAATCTGCAGCCATGGTTGGTGCAAACTTGGTTGAGGACATTTGACAGGTGATGTGTACAAAGTTTCAAAGCAGTACTTTCAGTTGTTTCAGAGGAGAAGATTTTAAAAAATAAATTAAAACCGATTAAAAAAAACAGTTCAAGGGGAATAACTCTTAAACGGTTGATCAGACAATCTTGACCCTTAGGTCATTTTTGTAGCCCTCATAGAGCAGAACAATAAAGGAATGCTAACTTTTTCTCTAGTTCTAATAATTTTCAAGATTTAGTGGCAAAAATGGCAAAAATCATCAATTTTGACAATTAAAGGGCAATAACTCCTAAAAGGAGTCATCATACAACTTTGACCCAATGGGGTGTTTTGTAGAGCTTTTGATGCTGAAGAAGGAGGGTCTCTTTGGTTTTCCTGTATCTGTTACACTTTTTTAAATATAAGCCAAAAACTGTATTTTACCCCCCTCTCCCTTTTCCGTCCTATTTTTAGCCATGGTGGCCATGTTGGTTAATCTGCAGCCATGGTTGGTGCAAACTTGGTTGAGGACATTTGACAGATGATGTGTACAAAGTTTCAAAGCAGTACTTTCAGTTGTTTCAGAGGAGAAGATTTTAAACTAGAGGCTCCCAGGAGCCTGTAATCGCTCACCTGGAATCCAAATGACTTAAACTATATTTAAATTTTTGAAATTAACAGTTTCAGTCTAGTTGTTATAGCTTTTAAGTTGCTGTGCAAAAACTATACATTTCTTCAAAAAATTTGTTAAATACAATAACTCCTATAAGGTGCCATCCACAATTTCTGAAAATTAAATGGCTTTTAGGCATTGTCCTTTAGGGTACTTTAGAAATTTACAGTTTTACTCTACTAATAGGTGTGTTATAGACTAATTTATAATTAAAAAACTGTTCATATGTCCAAATTCATAATGAAAGGGCAATAACTCCTATAAAGAGTCATCTTGCAATTTTTGGACTAAGCAATCATTTGTAGGGCTTCTATCATGTGTCTATTGCTGATCATTTGTGCAATTTACAGTTTTAATCTAGCTACTATAGTTTTCAAGTTACAGGACAAAAATGGAAAATTTCATAAAATTGTCATTTAAGGGCAATAACCCCTATAAGGAGTCATCTGACAATTTCAGACCAAATTAAATGAATTGTAGGGCTTTTTTTGCTGATCATTTTTGCAATTTATTATTTCACTCTAGCTGTTATGGTTTTTAAGTTACAGGACAAAAACAGAAAATTTCATAAAAAATTGCAATTTAAGGGCAATAACTCCTATAAGGAGTCATCTGACAATTTCAGACCAATCAAGTGAATTGTAGGGTCTTTATTGCTGATCATTTGTGCAATTTACAGTTTCAATCTAGCTGCTATAGTTTTCAAGTTACAGGACAAAAATGGAAAATTTCATAAAAAATTGCCATTTAAGGGCAATAACTCCTATAAGGAGTCATCTGACAATTTCAGACTAATACAGTGAATTGTAGGGCTTGAATTGTTGATCATTTTTGCTATTTACAGTTTTACTCTAGCTGTTATAGTTTTAAAGTTACAGGACAAAAACGGAAAATTTCATAAAAAATTACCATTTAAGGGCAATAACTCATATAAGGAATCATTTGACAATTTCAGACCAATCAAGTGAATTGTAGGGTCTTTATTGCTGATCATTTGTGCAATTTACAGTGTTTCAATCTAGCTGCTATAGTTTTCAAGTTACAGGACAAAAACGGAAAATTTCATAAAAAATTACCATTTAAGGGCAATAACTCATATAAGGAGTCATCTGACAATTTCAGACCAATCAAGTGAATTGTAGGGCCTTCATTGCTGATCATTTTTGCCATTTACAGTTTCACTCTACCTCGTATATTTTTCAGGTTATATTGTAAATACCAAAAATTTTGTCAAAAATCTTCAAAAAAAGGCAATAACCCCTACAAGAAGCCAATACACAACTTCGCACTAATAGCAACTATTGTAGACCTTAATGTGCTGATCAATTTGAAGTAACGGTTTTCTCTATAGCTATTATAGTTTTTTAGATAATGATCAAAAACCTGTGTTGACCCCCATGTTCTATTTTTAGTAACAGTGGCCATATTTGTCTGTTGATCAACACCCTGGGTACAAACTTGAAACCAGGAACCCTAAGGATGATTGTGGCCAAGTTTGAAAAAAATTGGCCTAGTGGTTTCAGAGGAGAAGATTTTTGAAAAAGTTTACGACGGACGACAGACGACGGACGCCAAGTGATAGCAATAGCTCACATGGACCTTCGGTCCAGGTGAGCTAAAAATCAATTAAAACCGATTAAAAAAAACAGTTCAAGGGGAATAACTCTTAAACGGTTGATCAGACAATCTTGACCCTTAGGTCATTTTTGTAGCCCTCATAGAGCAGAACAATAAAGGAATGCTAACTTTTTCTCTAGTTCTAATAATTTTCAAGATTTAGAGGCAAAAATGGCAAAAATCATTAATTTTGACAATTAAAGGGCAATAACTCCTACAAGGAGTCATCATACAACTTTGACCCAATGGGGTGTTTTGTAGAGCTTTAGATGCTGAAGAAGGAAGGTCTCTTTGGTGTTCCTGTATCTGTTATAATTTTTGTACTATAAGCAAAAAACTGTATTTTGACCCCCCCTGTTCTATTTTTAGCCATGGCGGCCATGTTGGTTGGTCTGAGGCCATGATTTGTGCAAACTTGATATAGGACATTTCACTGATGATGAGTGCAAAGTTTCAAAGCAATCCCTTCAGTGGTTTTTGAGGAGAAGATTTTTGAAGAAAAGTTAACGACGACGAAGACGACGACGGACGACGACGGACGCCAAGTGATGGCAATAGCTCACATGACCCTTCGGGTCAGGTGAGCTAAAAAGTTATAGCCCAGAAACGATTACACATAGTTGGAATGGATATATGGATGGATGGGCATGCACGGATGGATGGACACACTGATTACTACAGGGTGTCTGCCACTAAGTTGCAGCCTTGCAGGCCCTAATTGTGGCCTTCTTAAGAAGTGGACATACAGAATTGTCAGCTTGCATGCATGGGTTGTCTGTCCCAAAGGCACACAAAATTAAGGAGACCACATTTGTTTTTAATTTGTTATTTCTTGTTACTCTGTGTTTTCAAAAATTTGCCTCAATCTATAATTGTAATAATGCAACTGTTTCTGGTTATCAGTCAGGTAAATTGAAAAGAATCAGGATTGTCAATGGTGTCAACCCATTTCCAGTTGACAATTCCGGTTTCCAGTTGCGGTTTTGTTGTTGTCACCCTCTGCGAGCAAATTTTTGGCATTGTCTAGAAATACATCTCATGTATATAAAACACATGCTATTACTCTGACCTAATCAGTAAGTGAGATTTTATATAATTACGGCCTTCTCTTGAGGGAAAAATTCAAATTTATTGTAACTTACAATTATAAGATTTTCTATGAAAGCAGACAACTTCCAGTTAGGGTGGGACATTACAATTGTTGACTGGTCAAATATTCTATTGTCTCATGTCTTACAGAAAATCGACCCTGAAACAATCCACATTTTTCAAACTGGAAATTAAATTGTATCTTGCTGGCTGGGTACATTTCTGAGAAAAATGGCAAGATGAATTAGATTTGGCCTGCTTACAACAGTCAACAGTCTTTTATTTAAATGTGCCAAGTGTATTATACACTTGGCACATTTAAATAAAAGACTGTTATATACTATATATAGTTTCGGTATAATAAAACAATTGTTTCCTCCTTATGAGGTAAACATTCAAACTGTTTACCCTCTATAGGTAGTCTCCCCTCAGGCAGACAACCATTCGTGGGTAAACAATTTGAATGTTCACCATGTATTGAGGCAAACTTTACATTGTAAACCTAAATTGAGTTGTTTTCCCCAAAGTTTTGGCCCAGGGAACAACCCTAATGAGATATTACAAATCTGAATGGTTCCATCAGTAGGAGAGGGCAGTAATTGTTTTATTATATTTTAGGCCAACACCAATCATGTATTGTTTAATGAGCTAATATTTAATTAATTGTGTATTGTTTTCATTTAAACCCCCGACTGTTTTACTTTTTTTATTTTTGTTTTAATTTAAAGGTGATAAATACAAAAAGTATGGCTTTAGTTTGCAGGTAACAATAGGGTTGTTTCCTTCTTTGGTTAATTTTTTGGAAAACAATTCAATTGTTTATAGCCACATGACTAAATAAAAAAATCCTAAATATATCAAAATATAATAATATACAGTATGTGTACTTCATTGTAAGTCTGTGTATCACATGTCCTGTGTACTTACCTGTAGCAAAGATATGAAGAGGAAAAACACATTGGCATATCTTCTGAACTGTTCAAACAAAAAACGTGGCAAGAACGATATCCAGCTGTATTTGGCAGTACTGAAATATATGTAAAGATCATTGGTATTAACAAATATTTTAATGAAAACAAATGTGATTGCAATACAATGTCGTCTGCATCTTTCTGACCAAATTCTATATTAAACACAAGTAATTTCCTTTTCGAGGATGAATTAAATGTATCCCTGTCAGTGCAAAGAAACTGAAGAACACACATTTACATATATTTTGATTGTAATGTCACAATTGTGTGTTTCAGCAACAGCCACAGAGTAATTATACTGTAGACAGACTATTCAATTTATATCATTTTACCTCAAAAGAATATACATGTACAAGATACATTTTGTTCGAAAGACTCTGATAGGGAACCAGTTACATGTAGGTGTCTTAATTACTAGTAGTAGGCTAAAACTTAAATAAAGTTAGATTTACTTTAAATTGAATTTACTTGGGAAATACAAATTGTCTGTTAATAATATAGAACTGTAAACTTTAGATGAACATTATCCCTGCATCTTTATAAGTAGGATGTCAAAAGTCTTAGTTGTTGAATAGACAATGAAAAACCACCATGATTACTTAAACTATAGATTGCAATTATATTTTAAAGCAGGGTAATCTTACAGGAACCATACTTAATTTAAGAAGTTTTAAAAACTGTACCTTCATATATACAAGTCCAAAAATTTACAATGTTAAAAACCGGATGTGGCTATCAATCTGAATCAAATAATTGGTAAGTAACTGTTTACCAAATTATAGATCATAGATGTAATTCAATCGGAGAAGTGTTGTACATTAATTAACATTTAAGAAATATGTTCCAAATCAGTATTAAAGGAACCAGTTCAAACATCCAAAAAAAAATGTTCACATAAAACAATGCTGTCAGTGTGAATGTTTGTTTGTTTGAATGGTGTTTAATGCCACTTTCACAAATTTTTCAGCTATATCCTTGCATCCAGTTTTTATTGGGAAGGAAGCCATAGTACCTGCACAAAAACCCTGATCTGGTAATCTCTGTATATGTAAGATTGCAGTCTAGTAAACCATTCCTGCAGTGACATTTGAGCTCACAAGCTGACCTTGTGAAAAATAGCAGATGTCTGACTACCTAAACCACCTGGCCACAAGTTTTAATGAAAAGTGATCTGGTGTAATGATGATGAGTTTTATCCAAACAACAACTGACCAAACAGGATGTGTCAATGAGCAAGTACCAGTAATTATGTTACATGTACTGACATAAAAAGGATGGGTCAGGAACTGGTATAAAGCTTTTTGTTTCAATTGATTCTTTTTTTTTAAATACTGTTTTAATCACATTTCACAATTATTTCAGACAATGTTTTGTTCTAAAAACACCTGGAAATAAGAAAATCAGAAAGCCTAAACCTTATACAGTGTGACTTGAGAATTAAAATTTTTCACCTAAGTAGTCCAACAGTATGAGGAACAAAGAATTCCTACTGGTTTCCAGCAAAGTCTAACATAATATACATAAATCTTTTCAAATTTTTGTTTTGTGATAAAATTACAAAGCATCTATTTGCAAAATTCAGTCTACATGTAGTAGTTTTCAGGCAGACAAGATGAACTATAAAATGCACACATAAAGCTTAATCATGATACATTACTCAAACAGAAAAATAGATTGATTTATTGGAATTTCTGAGAAATATTCCTTCAGAGACTTGTGCAGAAACACTGACTCTTGAGGGGATTAACTGATAAGATCCTTACTTAAGGCAAAGATGTTATCTTAATGTAAACAGCATGAATTTGAAGACTATACTTGAAAAACAACTTTTCATCAAAATTTGTTGTTGGTCAATACCTGTACTTAATTCTAAGCATTTCCAGGTAAACTCATTTTGTTGCAGTAAACACATGACATAGTGTAGAAAGTAGTCACCAACCTACATTATTATATAGATAGAGATGAAATATCCAATTTTCCGAGTGACAGAAATCACGGTAAATCACATGTGAAAATTATCGCTTATTTTTACTCTCAGGTTTTTTCTCGCCAAAACGTCACAATGGTTTTGTACTATACAGATATTCATCCGCCGTTCATAAAATTTAGGATTAAGCATGAACATTTTACGAAAACAATTTTGATCTATATAATAAATAGGATAATCAATTGGTCATCGTGAATATCCAAAATATGATCACTCGTGCCGCATTAAGCATCAGATTAAACTCGTGCGCGGAACAAGTTCCGCGCACTCGTTTAATCAGATGAGTTATTCAGCACTCATGATCATATTTTGGATATTCACTCTGCCCAATTCATTATCCTATAAGTATTGTATTGTAATGAAGTATGCATCAATGTAAACCTAACCATTTAAGGTAATAAGTTATCTCCAGTAATTAAATGGTAAACAGGAACGTGAAATCAATACAGTAATTTAACTATTTTTCTCTAAAAAATAAAGCTAGCTTTATGAAACTCTATGTGGACTTCTGAACTGGTAACATAGTGTAACTTATAGATTAGTCTTAATTTAACCATGCAGCATTTAAATACATATAAAGTAGGCAGTAGTATATTGTGGACCACTTATTTTTAAATCAACAGAATTGCTTAATCATGAATTTTGCAAAATGTGTATGTTTTAAAATGAAATTTTTTTTGATAATTTTCCATAAATAAATAAATTTTGCGAGAATACTGACTTTTGATTGGCTGGAGAATATTTTCTATCAGAGGATGGAAAACAAATTTGATCGTCATGGAGACACGCGCCATTTGACGTCATATATTACTCCACGAGAAACTAACAGTTCTTGTATTGATCTCTATTTTCAAAAAGACCAGTTTGAGTTTAAACTATTGTTTGAATTTATTTATAAGGATTAACTACAAAAAATATTTTCTCCATTGACGGATAACCAAATTTCCGTTATGCACATTTAATACATGTATGTGCAAAACAGAAATTTTGTTATCCCTCAATGGAGAAAATATTTTTTGTAGTTAATCCTTAAATATGCATTGATTAAGCTTGTTTGTTTAAATGGTGTTTAATGCTATTTTTAGCAAGTTTTCAACTTTATTGTGGCATCCAGTTATTACTGGGGCATACCAATGTATTCTGAGAAAACCAAGACCTGTAGGAAACTGGCAATCCTTGTCAATTAAGATTGGTGTCAAGCACACAGACCTGACTTTATTATTGCAGTATTTCACTGGCTGAGGAGCATTTATATAGATAACTCTTTGTTGTGTGGGTTCTACTTCCTCTGTTGTTACAGTCTATTGTATAACTCACCTGACTTTATTATTACAGTATTTCACTGGCTGAGGAGCATTTATATAGATAACTCTTTGTTGTGTGGGTTCTACTTCCTCTGTTGTTTCAGTCTATTGTATAACTCACCTGACTTTATTATTACAGTATTTCACCGGCTGAGGAGCATTTATATAGATAACTCTTTGTTGTGTGGGTTCTACTTCCTCTGTTGTTACAGCTGTCTATTGTATAACTCACCTGACTTTATTATTACAGTATTCCACTGGCTGAGGAGCATTTATATAGATAACTCTTTGTTGTGTGGGTTCTACTTCCTCTGTTGTTTAAGAGTCTAACTCACCTGACTTTATTATTGCAGTATTTCACTGGCTGAGGAGCATTTATATAGATAACTCTTTGTTGTGTGGGTTCTACTTCCTCTGTTGTTTAAGAGTCTAACTCACCTGACTTTATTATTGCAGTATTTCACTGGCTGAGGAGCATTTATATAGATGACTCTTTGTTGTGTGGGTTCTACTTCCTCTGTTGTTTAAGAGTCTAACTCACCTGACTTTATTATTGCAGTATTTCACTGGCTGAGGAGCATTTATATAGATGACTCTTTGTTGTGTGGGTTCTACTTCCTCTGTTGTTTAAGAGTCTATTGTATCCTGACTTTATTATTACAGTATTTCACTGGCTGAGGAGCATTTATATAGATGACTCTTTGTTGTGTGGGTTCTACCTCCTCTGTTGTTTAAGAGTCTAACTCACCTGACTTTGTTATTGCAGTATTTCACTGGCTGAGGAGCATTTATATAGATAACTCTTTGTTGTGTGGGTTCTACCTCCTCTGTTGTTTAAGAGTCTATTGTATAACTCACCTGACTTTATTATTACAGTATTTCACTGGCTGAGGAGCATTTATATAGATGACTCTTTGTTGTGTGGGTTCTACTTCCTCTGTTGTTTAAGAGTCTAACTCACCTGACTTTATTATTGCAGTATTTCACTGGCTGAGGAGCATTTATATAGATGACTCTTTGTTGTGTGGGTTCTACTTCCTCTGTTGTTTAAGAGTCTAACTCACCTGACTTTATTATTGCAGTATTTCACTGGCTGAGGAGCATTTATATAGATGACTCTTTGTTGTGTGGGTTCTACTTCCTGTGTTGTTACAGTCTATTGTATAACTCACCTGACTTTATTATGACAGTATTTCACCGGCTGAGGAGCATTTATATAGATGACTCTTTGTTGTGTGGATTCCTCTGTTGTTACAGTCTATTGTATAACTCACCTGACTTTATTATGACAGTATTTCACCGGCTGAGGAGCATTTATATAGATGACTCTTTGTTGTGTGGGTTCTACTTCCTCTGTTGTTTCAGTCTATTGTATAACTCACCTGACTTTATTATTGCAGTATTTCACTGGCTGAGGAGCATTTATATAGATGACTCTTTGTTGTGTGGGTTCTACTTCCTCTGTTGTTACAGTCTATTGTATAACTCACCTGACTTTATTATTACAGTATTTCACTGGCTGAGGAGCATTTATATAGATGACTCTTTGTTGTGTGGGTTCTACTTCCTCTGTTGTTACAGTCTATTGTTTAACTCACCTGACTTTATTATTACAGTATTTCACTGGCTGAGGAGCATTTATATAGATGACTCTTTGTTATGTGGGTTCTACTTCCTCTGTTGTTACAGTCTATTGTTTAACTCACCTGACTTTATTATTACAGTATTTCACTGGCTGAGGAGCATTTATATAGATGACTCTTTGTTGTGTGGGTTCTACTTCCTCTGTTGTTACAGTCTATTGTATAACTCACCTGACTTTATTATTACAGTATTTCACTGGCTGAGGAGCATTTATATAGATGACTCTTTGTTGTGTGGGTTCTACTTCCTCTGTTGTTACAGTCTATAGTATAACTCACCTGACTTTATTATTACAGTATTTCACTGGCTGAGGAGCATTTACATAGATGACTCTTTGTTGTGTGGGTTCTACTTCCTCTGTTGTTACAGTCTATTGTATAACTCACCTGACTTTATTATTACAGTATTTCACTGGCTGAGGAGCATTTATATAGATGACTCTTTGTTGTGTGGGTTCTACTTCCTCTGTTGTTTCAGTCTATTGTATAACTCACCTGACTTTATTATTACAGTATTTCACTGGCTGAGGAGCATTTATATAGATGACTCTTTGTTGTTTGGGTTCTACTTCCTCTGTTGTTACAGTGTTTTGTATAACTCACCTGACTTTATTATTACAGTATTTCACTGGCTGAGGAGCATTTATATAGATGACTCTTTGTTGTGTGGGTTCTACTTCCTCTGTTGTTACAGTCTATAGTATAACTCACCTGACTTTATTATTACAGTATTTCACTGGCTGAGGAGCATTTATATAGATGACTCTTTGTTGTGTGGGTTCCTCTGTTGTTTCAGTCTATTGTATAACTCACCTGACTTTATTATTACAGTATTTCACTGGCTGAGGAGCATTTATATAGATGACTCTTTGTTGTGTGGGTTCTACTTCCTCTGTTGTTACAGTCTATTGTATAACTCACCTGACTTTATTATTACAGTATTTCACTGGCTGAGGAGCATTTACATAGATGACTCTTTGTTGTGTGGGTTCTACTTCCTCTGTTGTTACAGTCTATTGTATAACTCACCTGACTTTATTATTACAGTATTTCACTGGCTGAGGAGCATTTATATAGATAACTCTTTGTTGTTTGGGTTCTACTTTCTCTGTTGTTACAGTCTATCGTATAACTCACCTGACTTAATTATTACAGTATTTCACTGGCTGAGGAGCATTTATATAGATGACTCTTTGTTGTGTGGGTTCCTCTGTTGTTTCAGTCTATTGTATAACTCACCCGACTTTATTATTACAGTATTTCACCGGCTGAGGAGCATTTATATAGATAACTCTTTGTTGTGTGGGTTCTACTTCCTCTGTTGTTACAGAGTATAACTCACCTGACTTTATTATTACAGTATTTCACTGGCTGAGGAGCATTTATATAGATGACTCTTTGTTGTGTGGGTTCTACTTCCTCTGTTGTTACAGTCTATTGTATAACTCACCTGACTTTATTATTACAGTATTTCACTGGCTGAGGAGCATTTATATAGATGACTCTTTGTTGTGTGGGTTCCTCGGTTGTTACAGTCTATAGTATAACTCACCTGACTTTATTATTACAGTATTTCACTGGCTGAGGAGCATTTATATAGATGACTCTTTGTTGTGTGGGTTCTACTTCCTCTGTTGTTACAGTCTATAGTATAACTCACCTGACTTTATTATTACAGTATTTCACTGGCTGAGGAGCATTTATATAGATGACTCTTTGTTGTGTGGGTTCTACTTCCTCTGTTGTTACAGTCTATTGTATAACTCACCTGACTTTATTATTACAGTATTTCACTGGCTGAGGAGCATTTATATAGATAACTCTTTGTTGTTTGGGTTCTACTTCCTCTGTTGTTACAGTCTATTGTATAACTCACCTGACTTAATTATTACAGTATTTCACTGGCTGAGGAGCATTTATATAGATGACTCTTTGTTGTGTGGGTTCCTCTGTTGTTTCAGTCTATTGTATAACTCACCCGACTTTATTATTACAGTACTTCACCGGCTGAGGAGTATTTATATAGATGACTCTTTGTTGTGTGGGTTCCTCTGTTGTTTCAGTCTATTGTATAACTCACCTGACTTTATTATTACAGTATTTCACTGGCTGAGGAGCATTTATATAGATAACTCTTTGTTGTGTGGGTTCTACTTCCTCTGTTGTTACAGTCTATTGAATAACTCACCTGACTTAATTATTACAGTATTTCACCGGCTGAGGAGCATTTATATAGATGACTCTTTGTTGTTTGGGTTCTACTTCCTCTGTTGTTACAGTCTATTGTATAACTCACCTGACTTTATTATTACAGTATTTCACTGGCTGAGGAGCATTTATATAGATGACTCTTTGTTGTGTGGGTTCTACTTCCTCTGTTGTTACAGTCTATTGTATAACTCACCTGACTTTATTATTACAGTATTTCACTGGCTGAGGAGCATTTATATAGATAACTCTTTGTTGTGTGGGTTCTACTTCCTCTGTTGTTACAGTCTATTGAATAACTCACCTGACTTAATTATTACAGTATTTCACCGGCTGAGGAGCATTTATATAGATGACTCTTTGTTGTTTGGGTTCTACTTCCTCTGTTGTTACAGTCTATTGTATAACTCACCTGACTTTATTATTACAGTATTTCACTGGCTGAGGAGCATTTATATAGATGACTCTTTGTTGTGTGGGTTCCTCTGTTGTTTCAGTCTATTGTATAACTCACCTGACTTTATTATTACAGTATTTCACTGGCTGAGGAGCATTTATATAGATGACTCTTTGTTGTGTGGGTTCTACTTCCTCTGTTGTTGCAGTCTATTGTATAACTCACCTGACTTTATTATTACAGTATTTCACTGGCTGAGGAACATTTATATAGATGACTCTTTGTGTGTGGGTTCTACCTCCTCTGTTGTTACAGTCTATTGTATAACTCACCTGACTTTATTATTACAGTATTTCACTGGCTGAGGAGCATTTATATAGATGACTCTTTGTTGTGTGGATTCCTCTGTTGTTTCAGTCTATTGTATAACTCACCTGACTTTATTATTACAGTATTTCACTGGCTGAGGAGCATTTATATAGATGACTCTTTGTTGTGTGGGTTCTACTTCCTCTGTTGTTACAGTCTATTGTATAACTCACCTGACTTTATTATTACAGTATTTCACTGGCTGAGGAGCATTTATATAGATAACTCTTTGTTGTGTGGGTTCTACTTCCTCTGTTGTTTCAGTCTATTGTATAACTCACCTGACTTTATTATTACAGTATTTCACTGGCTGAGGAGCATTTATATAGATGACTCTTTGTTGTGTGGGTTCTACTTCCTCTGTTGTTACAGTCTATTGAATAACTCACCTGACTTAATTATTACAGTATTTCCCTGGCTGAGGAGCATTTATATAGATGACTCTTTGTTGTGTGGGTTCTACTTCCTCTGTTGTTTCAGTCTATTGTATAATTCACCTGACTTTATTATTACAGTATTTCACTGGCTGAGGAGCATTTATATAGATGACTCTTTGTTGTGTGGGTTCTACTTCCTCTGTTGTTACAGTCTATTGTATAACTCACCTGACTTTATTATTACAGTATTTCACTGGCTGAGGAGCATTTATATAGATGACTCTTTGTTGTGTGGGTTCCTCGGTTGTTACAGTCTATAGTATAACTCACCTGACTTTATTATTACAGTATTTCACTGGCTGAGGAGCATTTATATAGATGACTCTTTGTTGTGTGGGTTCTACTTCCTCTGTTGTTTCAGTCTATAGTATAACTCACCTGACTTTATTATTACAGTATTTCACTGGCTGAGGAGCATTTATATAGATGACTCTTTGTTGTGTGGGTTCTACTTCCTCTGTTGTTACAGTCTATTGTATAACTCACCTGACTTTATTATTACAGTATTTCACTGGCTGAGGAGCATTTATATAGATAACTCTTTGTTGTTTGGGTTCTACTTCCTCTGTTGTTACAGTCTATTGTATAACTCACCTGACTTAATTATTACAGTATTTCACTGGCTGAGGAGCATTTATATAGATGACTCTTTGTTGTGTGGGTTCCTCTGTTGTTTCAGTCTATTGTATAACTCACCCGACTTTATTATTACAGTACTTCACCGGCTGAGGAGTATTTATATAGATGACTCTTTGTTGTGTGGGTTCCTCTGTTGTTTCAGTCTATTGTATAACTCACCTGACTTTATTATTACAGTATTTCACTGGCTGAGGAGCATTTATATAGATAACTCTTTGTTGTGTGGGTTCTACTTCCTCTGTTGTTACAGTCTATTGAATAACTCACCTGACTTAATTATTACAGTATTTCACCGGCTGAGGAGCATTTATATAGATGACTCTTTGTTGTTTGGGTTCTACTTCCTCTGTTGTTACAGTCTATTGTATAACTCACCTGACTTTATTATTACAGTATTTCACTGGCTGAGGAGCATTTATATAGATGACTCTTTGTTGTGTGGGTTCTACTTCCTCTGTTGTTACAGTCTATTGTATAACTCACCTGACTTTATTATTACAGTATTTCACTGGCTGAGGAGCATTTATATAGATAACTCTTTGTTGTGTGGGTTCTACTTCCTCTGTTGTTACAGTCTATTGAATAACTCACCTGACTTAATTATTACAGTATTTCACCGGCTGAGGAGCATTTATATAGATGACTCTTTGTTGTTTGGGTTCTACTTCCTCTGTTGTTACAGTCTATTGTATAACTCACCTGACTTTATTATTACAGTATTTCACTGGCTGAGGAGCATTTATATAGATGACTCTTTGTTGTGTGGGTTCCTCTGTTGTTTCAGTCTATTGTATAACTCACCTGACTTTATTATTACAGTATTTCACTGGCTGAGGAGCATTTATATAGATGACTCTTTGTTGTGTGGGTTCTACTTCCTCTGTTGTTACAGTCTATTGTATAACTCACCTGACTTTATTATTACAGTATTTCACTGGCTGAGGAACATTTATATAGATGACTCTTTGTGTGTGGGTTCTACCTCCTCTGTTGTTACAGTCTATTGTATAACTCACCTGACTTTATTATTACAGTATTTCACTGGCTGAGGAGCATTTATATAGATGACTCTTTGTTGTGTGGGTTCTACTTCCTCTGTTGTAACAGTCTATTGTATAACTCACCTGACTTTATTATTACAGTATTTCACTGGCTGAGGAGCATTTATATAGATGACTCTTTGTTGTGTGGATTCCTCTGTTGTTTCAGTCTATTGTATAACTCACCTGACTTTATTATTACAGTATTTCACTGGCTGAGGAGCATTTATATAGATGACTCTTTGTTGTGTGGGTTCTACTTCCTCTGTTGTTACAGTCTATTGTATAACTCACCTGACTTTATTATTACAGTATTTCACTGGCTGAGGAGCATTTATATAGATGACTCTTTGTTGTGTGGGTTCTACCTCCTCTGTTGTTACAGTCTATTGAATAACTCACCTGACTTAATTATTACAGTATTTCACTGGCTGTGGAGCATTTATATAGATGACTCTTTGTTGTGTGGGTTCTACTTCCTCTGTTGTTTCAGTCTATTGTATAACTCACCTGACTTTATTATTACAGTATTTCACTGGCTGAGGAGCATTTATATAGATGACTCTTTGTTGTGTGGGTTCTACTTCCCCTGTTGTTTCAGTCTATTGTATAACTCACCTGACTTTATTATTACAGTATTTCACTGGCTGAGGAGCATTTATATAGATGACTCTTTGTTGTGTGGGTTCTACTTCCTCTGTTGTTTCAGTCTATTGTATAACTCACCTGACTTTATTATTACAGTTTTTCACTGGCTGAGGAGCATTTATATAGATGACTCTTTGTTGTGTGGATTCCTCTGTTGTTTCAGTCTATTGTATAACTCACCTGACTTTATTATTACAGTATTTCACTGTCTGAGGAGCATTTATATAGATAACTCTTTGTTGTGTGGGTTCTACTTCCCCTGTTGTTTCAGTCTATTGTATAACTCACCTGACTTTATTATTACAGTATTTCACCGGCTGAGGATCATTTATATAGATAACTCTTTGTTGTGTGGGTTCTACTTCCTCTGTTGTTTCAGAGCCTATGTTGTCCTGCATTGGATGGTAGTCTGTGAAAAGACAAAAAAACACTAATTTATATTTACATTTTAACTTTTAAGTTTTTAAAGCCCCTTATATCCAGGTCCTCAAACTTCAACCAGGAGGAGGGGCCAAAATACCTACCTGTTTATTCAGATCTAGACACTCCTGTTTCTATCACAAGAAAAAAATTTTGTACGACAGAATTTCTTTAAATAATCTTAGTTGAGTCTGGATTTAAATCCCTTTTCAGTCATTCATAACTTCAGAATTTTTCTTGCATTGGTGCTAGAGAGCATCAAGCCTTAGATTTGACTTAATTCTGAGCAATTATCCAGGCCAATTCACATTAGAATTCAACCTAGGTTCAATTTGCAATATACAACTTGATTGTTTATTGTTCCTGGTGTGAAACTGTTCAACGTTGACATACTCACAAACAGTCCTGACAGATACAGCAGTGAAAACTAGAATTGATTAGAATTGACTTTTTTGTTTTTGGAAATTTTTGTCAAAATTTTGTCAAGATTTTAAAAATGTTTCATTTTCAATAAAAACCAGTTCTTATAAACTGACAATCTTCTATAGAATTGTTAAACACAATAATTACTTCAATCTAGTACTTATAAACTACCACATCATATGACAAATTCTCTCATAAAATAAAGAACTTCCTCCTTATGTCTATATTATGTTACTTGACTTGCTTCACACATTGATGTTTTTAACATATGATATTTACACATGTAAACAGACGAAAAGGATAATGTCATCAAATATTGCATATAGTTATGTTGCATGACAATCAAGATTTTTCTTTTCGTTTTTATCAGACTGGCTAGGTGAGGGGGATATTTAGTTAAAATCAACATCCAAATTTTATTTGATGGGACTTTTAATGAGCTGTAATGTGGTCAACAGAGGCACTGTACAGATTTCTGTTGAAGTTTACTACAATACTTTAAAAATGGTAACATTTGCATATGAAGAAAAAATCAATTTCATTATGCAGGTTTAAGTTTTAACTGAACAAAATAACTGTTTTATTTCTTTTGAAAAAATAATCCAGGCTCTCGTTTCACAAAAAATTTTACAACCTGTCACAAACCTTGTACAAAACATACAACTCTCAACTGATTATAAGACCAAGGTCCAGCACTATAAACAACATACAACTCTCAACTGATTATAAGACCAAGGTCCAGCACTATAAACAACATACAACTCTCAACTGATTATAAGACCAAGGTCCAGCACTATAAACAACATACAACTCTCAACTGATTATAAGACCAAGGTCCAGCACTATAAACAACATACAACTCTCAACTGATTATAAGACCAAGGTCCAGCACTATAAACAACATACAACTCTCAACTGATTATAAGACCAAGGTCCAGCACTATAAACAACATACAACTCTCAACTGATTATAAGACCAAGGTCCAGCACTATAAACAACATACAACTCTCAACTGATTATAAGACCAAGGTCCAGCACTATAAACAACATACAACTCTCAACTGATTATAAGACCAAGGTCCAGCACTATAAACAACATACAACTCTCAACTGATTATAAGACCAAGGTCCAGCACTATAAACAACATACAACTCTCAACTGATTATAAGACCAAGGTCCAGCACTATAAACAACATACAACTCTCAACTGATTATAAGACCAAGGTCCAGCACTATAAACAACATACAACTCTCAACTGATTATAAGACCAAGGTCCAGCACTATAAACAACATACAACTCTCAACTGATTATAAGACCAAGGTCCAGCACTATAAACAACATACAACTCTCAACTGATTATAAGACCAAGGTCCAGCACTATAAACAACATACAACTCTCAACTGATTATAAGACCAAGGTCCAGCACTATAAACAACATACAACTCTCAACTGATTATAAGACCAAGGTCCAGCACTATAAACAACATACAACTCTCAACTGATTATAAGACCAAGGTCCAGCACTATAAACAACATACAACTCTCAACTGATTATAAGACCAAGGTCCAGCACTATAAACAACATACAACTCTCAACTGATTATAAGACCAAGGTCCAGTGCTATAAACAACATACAACTCTCAACTGATTATAAGACCAAGGTCCAGCACTATAAACAACATACAACTCTCAACTGATTATAAGACCAAGGTCCAGCACTATAAACAACATACAACTCTCAACTGATTATAAGACCAAGGTCCAGCACTATAAACAACATACAACTCTCAACTGATTATAAGACCAAGGTCCAGCACTATAAACAACATACAACTCTCAACTGATTATAAGACCAAGGTCCAGCACTATAAACAACATACAACTCTCAACTGATTATAAGACCAAGGTCCAGCACTATAAACAACATACAACTCTCAACTGATTATAAGACCAAGGTCCAGCACTATAAACAACATACAACTCTCAACTGATTATAAGACCAAGGTCCAGCACTATAAACAACATACAACTCTCAACTGATTATAAGACCAAGGTCCAGCACTATAAACAACATACAACTCTCAACTGATTATAAGACCAAGGTCCAGCACTATAAACAACATACAACTCTCAACTGATTATAAGACCAAGGTCCAGCACTATAAACAACATACAACTCTCAACTGATTATAAGACCAAGGTCCAGCACTATAAACAACATACAACTCTCAACTGATTATAAGACCAAGGTCCAGCACTATAAACAACATACAACTCTCAACTGATTATAAGACCAAGGTCCAGCACTATAAACAACATACAACTCTCAACTGATTATAAGACCAAGGTCCAGCACTATAAACAACATACAACTCTCAACTGATTATAAGACCAAGGTCCAGCACTATAAACAACATACAACTCTCAACTGATTATAAGACCAAGGTCCAGCACTATAAACAACATACAACTCTCAACTGATTATAAGACCAAGGTCCAGCACTATAAACAACATACAACTCTCAACTGATTATAAGACCAAGGTCCAGCACTATAAACAACATACAACTCTCAACTGATTATAAGACCAAGGTCCAGCACTATAAACAACATACAACTCTCAACTGATTATAAGACCAAGGTCCAGCACTATAAACAACATACAACTCTCAACTGATTATAAGACCAAGGTCCAGCACTATAAACAACATACAACTCTCAACTGATTATAAGACCAAGGTCCAGCACTATAAACAACATACAACTCTCAACTGATTATAAGACCAAGGTCCAGCACTATAAACAACATACAACTCTCAACTGATTATAAGACCAAGGTCCAGCACTATAAACAACATACAACTCTCAACTGATTATAAGACCAAGGTCCAGCACTATAAACAACATACAACTCTCAACTGATTATAAGACCAAGGTCCAGCACTATAAACAACATACAACTCTCAACTGATTATAAGACCAAGGTCCAGCACTATAAACAACATACAACTCTCAACTGATTATAAGACCAAGGTCCAGTGCTATAAACAACATACAACTCTCAACTGATTATAAGACCAAGGTCCAGCACTATAAACATCATACAACTCTCAACTGATTATAAGACCAAGGTCCAGCACTATAAACAACATACAACTCTCAACTGATTATAAGACCAAGGTCCAGCGCTATAAACAACATACAACTCTCAACTGATTATAAGACCAAGGTCCAGTGCTATAAACAACATACAACTCTCAACTGATTATAAGACCAAGGTCCAGCACTATAAACAACATACAACTCTCAACTGATTATAAGACCAAGGTCCAGCACTATAAACAACATACAACTCTCAACTGATTATAAGACCAAGGTCCAGTGCTATAAACAACATACAACTCTCAACTGATTATAAGACCAAGGTCCAGCACTATAAACAACATACAACTCTCAACTGATTATAAGACCAAGGTCCAGCACTATAAACAACATACAACTCTCAACTGATTATAAGACCAAGGTCCAGCACTATAAACAACATACAACTCTCAACTGATTATAAGACCAAGGTCCAGTGCTATAAACAACATACAACTCTCAACTGATTATAAGACCAAGGTCCAGCACTATAAACAACATACAACTCTCAACTGATTATAAGACCAAGGTCCAGCACTATAAACAACATACAACTCTCAACTGATTATAAGACCAAGGTCCAGTGCTATAAACAACATACAACTCTCAACTGATTATAAGACCAAGGTCCAGCACTATAAACAACATACAACTCTCAACTGATTATAAGACCAAGGTCCAGCACTATAAACAACATACAACTCTCAACTGATTATAAGACCAAGGTCCAGCACTATAAACAACATACAACTCTCAACTGATTATAAGACCAAGGTCCAGCACTATAAACAACATACAACTCTCAACTGATTATAAGACCAAGGTCCAGCACTATAAACAACATACAACTCTCAACTGATTATAAGACCAAGGTCCAGCACTATAAACAACATACAACTCTCAACTGATTATAAGACCAAGGTCCAGCACTATAAACAACATACAACTCTCAACTGATTATAAGACCAAGGTCCAGCACTATAAACAACATACAACTCTCAACTGATTATAAGACCAAGGTCCAGCACTATAAACAACATACAACTCTCAACTGATTATAAGAACAAGGTCCAGCGCTATAAACAACATACAACTCTCAACTGATTATAAGACCAAGGTCCAGCACTATAAACAACATACAACTCTCAACTGATTATAAGACCAAGGTCCAGCACTATAAACAACATACAACTCTCAACTGATTATAAGACCAAGGTCCAGCACTATAAACAACATACAACTCTCAACTGATTATAAGACCAAGGTCCAGCACTATAAACATACAACTCTCAACTGATTATAAGACCAAGGTCCAGCGCTATAAACAAGGGGATACAGCACACTTAGAAAGATATTACCGTTATGGTGAAAATTATTTGGAATTTCTTTCATTTTCTATTCCAAAATTTTCATAAGTTTAAAATATTTACCAAAAATAATGAAAATTAAATTTTTGCTAGTTTTTGACCAGTTATTATATTCCCACAGATAAACATTAAACCCACTTTTTTCTTTCCTGTAACAAAATGTATCCATGTACCAATTAATTGAATGTATATCAAAATTTCAGAAATTCGACAGAATTTTGAGAATCATTTGTAAAGAACTTTTTTTTATCTCTTCCCTGTTCAACCTAAAAGAAAATGTGAAATAAGCTCAGAGACTAATGTTTTTTAATTAGAATTATAACTCTTGTATAAAAAAATCTAACTACTGGTATTTCAACATGTGTATGGTAATTGTTTGTTTGTTTATTTAAATACCGGTAGTACTGAATGCCACTTTCAACATTTTTACAGCTATGATCATGGCCTCCAGATTTTATCTGGGGAGGAAGATGGAGTACCAGGAAATCCTTTGATAGGAAAACTGGCAAACCTTTGTCAAGTGAAATAGGAGTCGAGTACACACCTAAACCTCAGTACTGACCACGTGTTCAATAGTAAATGACCAAATACCTTCACCGCTGGGCCACCTACGCCCTTATATGGTAAGTGAAGAAAATTAAAAGACAAATTATTTTCAGTGTATATGTTTGGAATCCACTGTAGAATTATTCATTTGAAAAAGCTTAGAAATACTACCATAATAATAAGCACACCCCCTTGACACAAATACTACCTCAAGTCCTCAACAAAATAAGAACCCCCCTGACACAAATACTGCCTCAAGTCCTCCACAGAATAAGCACCCCCCTGACACAAATAATGCCTCAAGTCCTCCACAGAATAAGCATTCCCCTGACACAAATACTGCCTCAAGTACTCCACAGAATAAGCACCCCCCTGACAGAAATAATGCCTCAAGTCCTCACAGAATAAGCATCCCCCTGACACAAATACTGCCTCAAGTACTCCACAGAATAAGCACCCCCTGACAGAAATAATGCCTCATGTCCTCCACAGAATAAGCATCCCTCCCCTGACACAAATACTGCCTCAAGTCCTCCACAGAATAAGCATCCCTCCCCTGATACAAATACTGCCTCAAGTACTCCACAGAATAAAGCACCCCCCCTGACACAAATACTGCCTCAAGTCCTCCACAGAATAAAGCACCCCCTGACACAAATACTGCCTCAAGTCCTCCACAGAATAAGCACCCCCCTGACACAAATACTGCCTCAAGTCCTCCACAGAATAAAGCACCCCCTGACACAAATACTGCCTCAAGTCCTCCACAGAATAAGCACCCTCCTCCCCTGACACAAATACTGCCTCAATTCCTCCACAGAATAAGCACCCCCCTGACACAAATAATGCCTCAATTCCTCCACAGAATAAGCACCCCCTCCCCTGACACAAATACTGTCTCAAGTCCTCCACAGAATAAGCACCCCTCCCCCTGACACAAATACTGCCTCAAGTCCTCCACAGAATAAGCACCCTCCTCCCCTGACACAAATAATGCCTCAAGTCCTCCACAGAATAAGCAACCCCTCCCCTGACACAAATACTGCCTCAAGTCCTCCACAGAATAAGCACCCCCCTGAAACAAATACTGCCTCAAGTCCTCCACAGAATAAGCACTCCCCTGAAACAAATACTGCCTCAAGTCCTCCACAGAATAAGCACCCCCCTGACACAATTACTGCCTCAAGTCCTCCAAAGAATAAGCACCCCCCTGACACAAATAATGCCTCGAGTACTCCACAGAATAAGCACCCCCACCCCCCTGACACAAATAATGCCTCAAGTACTCCACAGAATAAGGACCCCCACCCCCCTTACACAAATACTGCCTCAAGTCCTCCACAGAATAAGCACCCCTTGACACAAATACTGCCTTAAGTCCTCCACAGAATAAGCACCCCCTCCCCTGACACAAATAATGCCTCAAGTCCTCCACAGAATAAGCATCCCCCTGACACAAATACTGCCTTAAGTCCTCCACAGAATAAGCACCCCCACCCCCCTGACACAAATAATGCCTCAAGTCCTCCACAGAATAAGCACCCCCCTGACACAAATACTGCCTCAAGTACTCCACAGAATAAGCACCCCCCTGACACAAATAATGCCTCAAGTCCTCCACAGAATAAGCACCCCCCTGACACAAATACTGCCTCAAGTCCTCCACAGAATAAGCACCCTCCTCCCCTGACACAAATAATGCCTCAAGTCCTCCACAGAATAAGCACCCCCCTGACACAAATAATGCCTCAAGTCCTCCACAGAATAAGCACCCCCCTGACACAAATACTGCCTCAAGTACTCCACAGAATAAGCACCCCCTGACAGAAATAATGCCTCATGTCTACAGAATAAGATATTAATCATTGTTAATATGCAGGAAAAAACCAGTAGGAGTTGTCTGTCTGGGGACACTTTATTATTTCAATCAGCTCTATTATTTACACCATATGTTCAGAACATTATTGATTTTCTCACTGTCATATATACCAAGGTAAAAATAAACCATCAATAATGAAATAAATCTATTTACCCAAATACATTATAAGTGCTGGTATTGTTTAATTGGTTGAAAAACTACAAAATTTTGTGGCAACAAACCAGGAAATAATACCTCCATCACATCATTGTTGTATTGATTTAGTCATTATATTGACCTAGTGTGATCCTGTCAACCTTAAAATTATTGAAAAACAATAAACTTACGTCTCTGTATCATTTTTTGTAGATTAATAGCAGGTGTGGTTACTGTCCGCATTGTCAATGATGATTGCAAATAAAATCCAAATTAAACAGTACTTAAATGTATGTTCAGCAGTATTGGCTAAAACACATCATCAGGAATGTAGCTGTGTAAGATATTTGTTAATTCCATTGAGACCTTGCATCAGTGTTCCTCAAACAGTTCAATACTGACAAGATGAGCCTACCAAACTCACAAGTATTGAAATAAAAGCGTTGATGACGAGTTTCCAATAAAAGCTTTGTCATAAATCTGCTTTTATTTCAATATCAGGTTATAACTTCATAATTGTGTGGAATATAACAGGACTATCAATAACCAAAGCTGGAATCCAAGAAAATGTCTCTGTGTAGGGGACAGTATTGGATTTCATTATGACTACATTCTGGTACCATTCTAAATAATAGGAGACATTGCAAAACACATGAAATAGAGGATGTCCCCACAATAAGGTCATTTTACTTTAAGATATAAATACAGTATTTTAATGATGTGCAGAATTTGCAATTTACTAAAAAAAGCATCCTAACCTTGAAGTTAACAAACACACAACAAAAAATGGAACTTTTTTCCAGTCTTAAAAAGTGTCATTGAAGCCAATTTTTTGATCCAAATTGTTATCTAACATAAAGAAAATTAGGCTACTAGTACTTAGGAAAATGTACCCATTTAATGTACCTTTTTTCTTTAATTCTGGAAAGTTATTGCCCTCCCCCCACCATATAAGGAAGGTTTGGTATGCATTGTGTAAGATTCAACATCCAAATATTTTATTATAATTCCGACCATAATTTGCATATGAAGCTATTAAAGCATCAATAACAAGACACATTCTTATAACAATGGTCCCACAACAATAACATCTATAAATTATTGATGTTACCTTTCTATGGTAATTAAACAAATTGCTTATGTTATAACCTGCATAAAGCATAGGAGACCAGTTTAGACAGGGCACTAAAATGATAATCATTGGCGATTGTATGCCACTCCATCTGAGGATGGGCTGAGACAGGTACAAATTGTGTAATACATGTCTGCATGTTTACTCTCTGATCAATAAACCCTGCATGTTTAAAATAGATACCTGATAATCAATAGCTGGGTCAACGATTGGGGATCACAATGGGGGCTTATAATTACTACAAGTCATAAAAAAAGGTACTCAAAGGACTGATAAAGACTATATAGTTTTACAATAATAATACTTATTCAGGCTCGGTTCTGAAAACTTGATGTGTTTTGTACTAAGTACAGTCTATAGGTCTCAATTACCATAGCTGAATATGAAATGTTAGATGTCATGAATAAACAATATAGTCTCTTTCTCTAATTTTGAGGTAATATTTCAACCGCTTGACCGGTGTGGAAAAATTAATATAAGTATGCAGTTCAGATATTAAAGATTATCAATTTGTGATACTGTTTTATGTAGAGTCTGTAGCCCCTTTGACCAGACATTTTTCCAAAATTAATGGATTTGTATGAAATTTGGTTCATTGTGTAAAAAGCTTTAAAGTTTAAAAAGGATTTGTTCTGTGTAAATGTGAGCTGATTTGTCACCAAACTGGACACCACAATTTCCACTGATTTGTCACCAAACTGGACACCACAATTTCTACTGATTTGTCGCCAAACTGGACACCACAGTTTCCGCTGATTGTGTTAAGCTGTTAAACAAACAAGGAGGGCGACAGTCTGCAGTACGGTTTCAGATCTGGAAAACATTTACTACTAGTACTACATAGATTCCTTTCTGTAAGGCAAACTTAGTTGATCCACATTAAATGTGTTATGATGCAAACCAGAGGAAGATATTTGCATTATATTATATTAATATTGACAGGATTTACAATTGAGTAGTAAAAGGCATCTCCAATCTAATAAACAAATAAAAATATATTAAGGATGCTAATGTAACATTCTACTGAAAATTACTTTGCTATTGTTCAGTAAAAATAAAGTAAGTACTGTGGATTTTATCAGCTCAAATTTTTGCATCCAATCAAATTAAATATTACAGATGAAATTGGATCAGAATTGCAAATTTTATAACAACTTCTACCTTTGATTGACGTGATGTTCCAGTGATGTTTATTCGTATGCCTTTTATAAGAAATTAAGAACAATGTTCTTATACATTTTAAAAAAATTATAAAATTACATGAAAGATTCTTGTTTATGAATTTTATACATTATAAAAGGAACAGGAAATCCTATCACAACATATTCTCTGTATAAATACAACGTAATAGATTGATGATCCCAAACAATAATTCTACTACAAGAATCCTGTATTCTTTTCCAGTTAACAAGGGTGGTTATACTTTAGCTGATGCAACTTTATCTCATTTTATTAAGTCAAATTACAAACATTTATTGAACTGTCACTTTTTAATGTACTGGATCCCTTTTGAACTGGACCCAGGGTACATATGACCATACAGATGTACTAACCTAACTGGACCCAGGGTACATATGACCATACAGATGTACTAACCTAACTGGACCCAGGGTACATATGACCATACAGATGTACTAACCTAACTGGACCCAGGGTACATATGACCATACAGATGTACTAACCTAACTGGACCCAGGGTACATATGACCATACAGATGTACTAACCTAACTGGACCCAGGGTACATATGACCATACAGATGTACTAACCTAACTGGACCCAGGGTACATATGACCATACAGATGTACTAACCTAACTGGACCCAGGGTACATATGACCATACAGATGTACTAACCTAACTGGACCCAGGGTACATATGACCATACAGATGTACTAACCTAACTGGACCCAGGGTACATATGACCATACAGATGTACTAACCTAACTGGACCCAGGGTTCATATGACCATACAGATGTACTAACCTAACTGGACCCAGGGTACATATGACCATACAGATGTACTAACCTAACTGGACCCAGGGTACATATGACCATACAGATGTACTAACCTAACTGGACCCAGGGTACATATGACCATACAGATGTACTAACCTAACTGGACCCAGGGTACATATGACCATACAGATGTACTAACCTAACTGGACCCAGGGTACATATGACCATACAGATGTACTAACCTAACTGGACCCAGGGTACATATGACCATACAGATGTACTAACCTAACTGGACCCAGGGTACATATGACCATACAGATGTACTAACCTAACTGGACCCAGGGTACATATGACCATACAGATGTACAAACCTAACTGGACCCAGGGTACATATGACCATACAGATGTACTAACCTAACTGGACCCAGGGTACATATGACCATACAGATGTACTAACCTAACTGGACCCAGGGTACATATGACCATACAGATGTACTAACCTAACTGGACCCAGGGTACATATGACCATACAGATGTACTAACCTAACTGGACCCAGGGTACATATGACCATACAGATGTACTAACCTAACTGGACCCAGGGTTCATATGACCATACAGATGTACTAACCTAACTGGACCCAGGGTTCATATGACCATACAGATGTACTAACCTAACTGGACCCAGGGTTCATATGACCATACAGATGTACTAACCTAAATGGACCCAGGGTTCATATGACCATACAGATGTACTAACCTAACTGGACCCAGGGTTCATATGACCATACAGATGTACTAACCTAACTGGACCCAGGGTTCATATGACCATACAGATGTACTAACCTAACTGATTCAACTAAATGAACTTAAAACTAATTGACTACTTTTGTATATTATTCACCCAAGCTGATCAGAGGATCTTTAAAGCAAAAAGTCTGTATTATACACCATAAATACCCTGTAACAGCAATAAGACACTTGTTATGCACTGTCAAATAAAATAAATGGCTCACTATTCTTCGTGGTTCATTTTTCCTTCAGATTTTCCAAAATAATCACTTTACATTGATCAATTTCATTTCACTTGTGTTTGTATTTATTCAAGCTGGAAATGATCTAGTACATGTCCAAAACAAAGCAAGGATAACCCCCATGTTAATACTTTGTTCACATTTAATATGAAATCAGGGGCCTCTGTACATTTGTGGCTGAGTGGTGTAGGTCAGGGGCCTCTGTACATATGTGGCTGAGTGGTGTAGGTCAAGGGCCTCTGTACATATGTGGCTGAGTGGTGTAGGTCAGGGGCCTCTGTACATATGTGGCTGAGTGGTGTAGGTCAAGGGACTCTGTACATATGTGGCTGAGGGATGTACGTCAGGGGCCTCTGTACATATGTGGCTGAGTGGTGTACGTCAGGGGCCTCTGTACATATGTGGCTGAGTGGTGTAGGTCAGGGGCCTCTGTACATATGTGGCTGAGTGGTGTATGTCAGGGGCCTCTGTACATATGTGGCTGAGGGATGTAGGTCAGGGGCCTCTGTACATATGTGGCTTAGTGGTGTAGGTCAGGGGCCTCTGTAATATGTGGCTGAGTGGTGTAGGTCAGGGGCCTCTGTAATATGTGGCTGAGTGGTGTAGGTCAGGGGCCTCTGTACATATGTGGCTGAGGGATGTAGGTCAGGGGCCTCTGTACATATGTGGCTGAGGGATGTAGGTCAGGGGCCTCTGTACATATGTGGCTGAGGGATGTAGGTCAGGGGCCTCTGTACATATGTGGCTGAGTAGTGTAGGTCAGGGGCCTCTGTACATATGTGGCTGAGGGATGTAGGTCAGGGGCCTCTGTACATATGTGGCTGAGTGGTGTAGGTCAGGGGCCTCTGTACATATGTGGCTGAGTGGTGTAGGTCAGGGGACTCTGTACATATGTGGCTGAGTGGTGTAGGTCAGGGGCCTCTGTACATATGTGGCTGAGGGATGTAGGTCAGGGGCCTCTGTACATATGTGGCTGAGGGATGTAGGTCAGGGGCCTCTGTACATATGTGGCTGAGGGATGTAGGTCAGGGGCCTCTGTACATATGTGGCTGAGTAGTGTAGGTCAGGGGCCTCTGTACATATGTGGCTGAGTGGTGTAGGTCAGGGGCCTCTGTACATATGTGGCTGAGTGGTGTACGTCAGGGGCCTCTGTACATATGTGGCTGAGTGGTGTAGGTCAGGGGCCTCTGTACATATGTGGCTGAGTAGTGTAGGTCAGGGGCCTCTGTACATATGTGGCTGAGTGGTGTAGGTCAGGGGCCTCTGTACATATTTGGCTGAGGGATGTAGGTCAGGGGTGACTGTACATATGTGGCTGAGTGGTGTAGGTCAGGGGCCTCTGTACATATGTGGCTGAGTGGTGTAGGTCAGGGGCCTCTGTACATATGTGGCTGAGGGATGTAGGTCAGGGGCCTCTGTACATATGTGGCTGAGGGATGTAGGTCAGGGGCCTCTGTACATATGTGGCTGAGGGATGTAGGTCAGGGGCCTCTGTACATATGTGGCTGAGTAGTGTAGGTCAGGGGCCTCTGTACATATGTGGCTGAGTGGTGTAGGTCAGGGGCCTCTGTACATATGTGGCTGAGTAGTGTAGGTCAGGGGCCTCTGTACATATGTGGCTGAGGGATGTAGGTCAGGGGCCTCTGTACATATGTGGCTGAGTGGTGTAGGTCAGGGGCCTCTGTACATATGTGGCTGAGTGGTGTAGGTCAGGGGACTCTGTACATATGTGGCTGAGTGGTGTAGGTCAGGGGACTCTGTACATATGTGGCTGAGTGGTGTAGGTCAGGGGCCTCTGTACATATGTGGCTGAGTGGTGTACGTCAGGGGACTCTGTACATATGTGGCTGAGTGGTGTAGGTCAGGGGCCTCTGTACATATGTGGCTGAGGGATGTAGGTCAGGGGCCTCTGTACATATGTGGCTGAGGGATGTAGGTCAGGGGCCTCTGTACATATGTGGCTGAGGGATGTAGGTCAGGGGCCTCTGTACATATGTGGCTGAGTAGTGTAGGTCAGGGGCCTCTGTACATATGTGGCTGAGGTATGTAGGTCAGGGGCGACTGTACATATGTGGCTGAGTGGTGTAGGTCAGGGGCCTCTGTACATATGTGGCTGAGTGGTGTAGGTCAGGGGCCTCTGTACATATGTGGCTAAGTGGTGTAGGTCAGGGGCCTCTGTACATATGTGGCTGAGTGGTGTAGGTCAGGGGCCTCTGTACATATGTGGCTGAGTGGTGTAGGTCAGGGGCCTCTGTACATATGTGGCTGAGTGGTGTAGGTCAGGGGCCTCTGTACATATTTGGCTGAGGGATGTAGGTCAGGGGTGACTGTACATATGTGGCTGAGTGGTGTAGGTCAGGGGCCTCTGTACATATGTGGCTGAGTGGTGTAGGTCAGGGGCCTCTGTACATATGTGGCTAAGTGGTGTAGGTCAGGGGCCTCTGTACATATGTGGCTGAGTGGTGTAGGTCAGGGGCCTCTGTACATATGTGGCTGAGTGGTGTAGGTCAGGGGCCTCTGTACATATGTGGCTGAGGGATGTAGGTCAGGGGCGACTGTACATATGTGGCTGAGTGGTGTAGGTCAGGGGCCTCTGTACATATGTGGCTGAGTGGTGTAGGTCAGGGGCCTCTGTACATATGTGGCTAAGTGGTGTAGGTCAGGGGCCTCTGTAATATGTGGCTGAGTGGTGTACGTCAGGGGCCTCTGTACATATGTGGCTAAGTGGTGTAGGTCAGGGGCCTCTGTAGATATGTGGCTGAGTGGTGTACGTCAGGGGCCTCTGTACATATGTGGCTGAGTGGTGTAGGTCAGGGGCCTCTGTACATATGTGGCTGAGTGGTGTAGGTCAGGGACCTCTGTACATATGTGGCTGAGGGATGTAGGTCAGGGGCGACTGTACATATGTGGCTGAGTGGTGTAGGTCAGGGGCCTCTGTACATATGTGGCTGAGTGGTGTAGGTCAGGGGCCTCTGTATATATGTGGCTGAGTGGTGTAGGTCAGGGGCCTCTGTACATATGTGGCTGAGTGGTGTAGGTCAGGGGCCTCTGTACATATGTGGCTGAGTGGTGTAGGTCAGGGGCCTCTGTACATATGTGGCTAAGTGGTGTAGGTCAGGGACCTCTGTAATATTTGGCTGAGTGGTGTACGTCAGGGGCCTCTGTAGATATGTGGCTGAGGGATGTAGGTCAGGGGCGACTGTACATATGTGGCTGAGTGGTATAGGTCAGGGACCTCTGTACATATGTGGCTGAGTGGTGTACGTCAGGGGCCTCTGTAATATGTGGCTAAGTGGTGTAGGTCAGGGGCCTCTGTACATATGTGGCTGAGTGGTGTAGGTCAGGGGCCTCTGTACATATGTGGCTGAGTGGTGTAGGTCAGGGGCCTCTGTACATATGTGGCTGAGTGGTGTAGGTCAGGGGCCTCTGTACATATGTGGCTGAGGGATGTAGGTCAGGGGCCTCTGTACATATGTGGCTAAGTGGTGTAGGTCAGGGGCCTCTGTACATATGTGGCTGAGTAGTGTAGGTCAGGGGCCTCTGTACATATGTGGCTGAGTAGTGTAGGTCAGGGGCCTCTGTACATATGTGGCTGAGGGATGTAGGTCAGGGGCCTCTGTACATATATGGCTAAGTGGTGTAGGTCAGGGGCCTCTGTACATATGTGGCTGAGTGGTGTAGGTCAGGGGCCTCTGTACATATGTGGCTGAGTGGTGTAGGTCAGGGGCCTCTGTACATATGTGGCTGAGTGGTGTAGGTCAGGGGCCTCTGTAATATGTGGCTGAGGGATGTAGGTCAGGGGCGACTGTACATATGTGGCTAAGTGGTGTAGGTCAGGGGCCTCTGTAGATATGTGGCTGAGGGATGTAGGTCAGTGGCGACTGTACATATGTGGCTAAGTGGTGTAGGTCAGGGGCCTCTGTACATATGTGGCTGAGTGGTGTAGGTCAGGGGCCTCTGTAATATGTGGCTGAGGGATGTAGGTCAGGGGCGACTGTACATATGTGGCTAAGTGGTGTAGGTCAGGGGCCTCTGTAGATATGTGGCTGAGGGATGTAGGTCAGTGGCGACTGTACATATGTGGCTAAGTGGTGTAGGTCAGGGGCCTCTGTAGATATGTGGCTGAGGGATGTAGGTCAGGGGCGACTGTACATATGTGGCTAAGTGGTGTAGGTCAGGGGCCTCTGTACATATGTGGCTGAGTGGTGTACGTCAGGGGCCTCTGTAATATGTGGCTGAGTGATGTAGGTCAGGGGCCTCTGTACATATGTGGCTGAGTGGTGTACGTCAGGGGACTCTGTACATATGTGGCTGAGTGATGTAGGTCAGGGGCCTCTGTACATATGTGGCTGAGTGGTGTACGTCAGGGGCCTCTGTACATATGTGGCTAAGTGGTGTAGGTCAGGGGCCTCTGTAATATGTGGCTGAGTGATGTAGGTCAGGGGCCTCTGTACATATGTGGCTGAGTGGTGTACGTCAGGGGACTCTGTACATATGTGGCTGAGTGATGTAGGTCAGGGGCCTCTGTACATATGTGGCTGAGTGGTGTACGTCAGGGGCCTCTGTAATATGTGGCTGAGTGGTGTACGTCAGGGGCCTCTGTAATATGTGGCTGAGTGGTGTAGGTCAGGGGCATCTGTACATATATATATGTTGCTGAGTGGTCCAGGAATTTTTATAGCCATCTACTTATAATCATCTTATGCAGGCTATGGACATGGAGGGTGTGCTCGACTCCAACCTTTACTGAAAAAAGACTGACTGTTAATAGTTGGGGGTTCCTACAGTCTTCCCTTCTAAAATATTAAGGCCATGATAGCTAATAAGCTCTTGAAAGTGACATTAAAAACCATTAAACAAACAATCACTGTAAAATTACATGTACTGCTATGAAATACAAAAAAAATTTGTATATATGTTGTGCAGGACTTAATTTGCAAATTAAAAAAAAAAACATTGCTTTTGCAAAATTAATAAATGTTATATATAAGATGTTTATGAACTAGAAAATATATTGATTTTTGTATGTAATTTGTAGTTTAATGCCACTTTTAGTAATTCCTCAGTCATTTCATAGTATCCTGTTTGAATTGTGAAGTTTAGAAACTAGCATACTCACGGTGTAGAATGGTAACGGACTTATCGCGTTTTTTTCTGCTGTACTGGACTATTCGGGTTAAGCAACGGACTGTTCATGCCAATAAACATGAAGTAACTCAGAAAAATGAGTTCAAATGATAACAAGAAGGGGTAAGTTTGATTAAAAACCATACTTACGGAATACGTATTTGATCTATGATAACTCCTACAAAAATGTTACGTCGATGTACCTCGTGGTTATTTCACAAAGTTAAAAACAAATCGAAAAATAGGGAAACAACATGAACAAGCAAACATGAATTTCTATCATTCATCGTCAAATTGATATAAACAATGACTTTTTATGTTCAGAGATGTCCTGTTATGAGTTAAAAATTCATTCAACAAAACTCTAGCAATTAAAATTGAACAATAATACTGATATGTCACTAAAATTAAAATGTGAAGCAACGGACTTTTTGTGTGCGATGGATATTGTGGAAATTTCGGGCACCGGACTAATAGCGGTACTTAGCCACAGACATATTGTGCTCAATTATATTTTTCAGAGCAAAAAGAAGAAAAACTTTTATTGTTAAATAAGCCAAAGAATATGAAAAAAGAAAATATGATGAATTTCTCGTGGTAATATTTTTGAATGATTAAGACAAATGTATTACGTAGGGCCTATTCCTGAAATTCATTTTGAATAGATGACTTCTTATATAAGTATTATTATCGTTATTGTCATATAAATCAATACTACATTGATCAGTGACATATAACAGAAGTAACAAACAACTAAATTGCAATCGAAAAATTCGACAAAATATTCAAGTCTACGAGACCCCTGTCCTCAGTTCCAGAGACAGTTTAATGAAAGACTCTGAATTTGTCGAAAATTTTCCGGGTTTAAAATAGCTTTAAGCGAATCGAGATATGGATTAACATTAGAGATATTGAAGTCATATAAGAGATTAGACAGAAACAGTTTATTGTGATCACATTTTAAAAAGAAGTGAACCTCATCGTCCACTTCATTTAGATTATAGAAGGAGCAAAGACGTTGTTCACCGGGGACTCTTTTTTATATCTTCCACGTTCTATTTCAAGACTGTGGTCGGCTATTCGAAATTTTGAGATGAATTTGCGATTTTCATAATTCGAATCGGACGAATAAAATTCTTTTCCTAAGTTGTTTTTCAAAAATTTATATAGAAAGATTTTATTTTGATCTTTTAAATTTGAAACTTTGTCAGCATACATGTTCATATAAAACTTTAACAACTCATCTTTAACATATGGTTTTATTACTTTAACATTTTTATAAGTTGTGTCCAAGTTAAGTCCATCAAAGTTAAGATCTATGTCGTCAATTACATCTTTTATATAAGTTACCCAAGAGTATATATTCTCAAAATCCAAAAAATTATTTAGTTCAAAACTTTCTTTTATCAAAGGGTTAATTTCACATGGACTCAGCCTAGCAAAATATAATATAGATTGAGTTTTTAGGTATTTTTCTATAGGGACCCTACCAAGCTCTAAACGGGAAGCTAGGTTTGAAGCGTCTTCTTTACCCTAGTATGTACTTGGAGAATGACAAATGTATTTTTTCAAAAGGAGTTTTATCTATGAAGTTTAAATGGATCAATGACAACATTGTTATTTCTACTACGTTTCTTTGCATTAAACAGGAACCTATAAATCAAGTTATACTAGTCCCAGCATTAAAGAATGAAATATATTGATCCATCATGCAAATCTCAACATTGTATGATAAAATTGGCCTTATTAGTGCATCAAACATGTTCAGGACAACTTGAACTGGGACATTTCCAATTGAAGAAAAAAATGCTGCAAGCATAGATCAATGTATGAGGGTCGGTATAACTTTTTACGGAACAGCGGGAAAGGCTTATTTATTCACCGGGAATTCGGGATTTAACCAATAAAACTGCGGGAATTCGGGATTTTTACGTTTCTTTTTATCCAGTACATATTTCACCGGGAAACCGGGATCTGGTATTTATTTTTACGGGAGTGCGGGATGGGACCCCCTCCCATTCCCCATGTATGTCAGAATAATTCTTATTTGTTTCTATGATAAGTATATTGAACGATTTTTGTTTCATTTGCATGTCAAGTCCGTAATTTTATATTCCTGCATTTGCAAATAAATTTTAAATAAATCCGAGTGCCTATACATTTTATACTCGCAATATACAACTGTCTAAAGAAATACTTGTAAAAAAACAGAGGCAAAATATTTATTTAAACATAGCGCTTTTGTGCCAATTTCTTTTCACTTTCTAAAAACTAGCTCTCAACATAGATCCATTCAACACAGCAGCCGACGCCGAAAGTCCGGTGCCACACACGACAAAAGTCCGGTGCAATTGCCTTCCATGAAAATCGATAATTTCTTCCAGATTTGAACAAATATAAATATTTTTAACCTTTGTGTGATTAACATTGATGGCATTAAAGAGAAAATAACAAAAAATAATATGCTAAATGAGGACAATTAGCTCGTTATATATTTTCATGTCACATATTCATAAACAAACTACACCGGGTATCGAGTTCTTTTAAACGATTTCAAATTATATACTAATCCTATTCTTTAAGTGTTAACTTGTGCAGACAGATAAATAGTTCTATCGTTCCGTGACATAAACATTCTATTAATATTTTTTAAAAATCGCAAAGAAATAAGACAAAATAAGTGACCTACTGTTTCTATTTACATCAACTTTCACGAACAGTCCGTTGCTTAACCCGAATAGTCCGGTACTGCAGAAAAAAAACGCGATAAGTCCGTTACCATTCTACACCGTGATACTAGTAACCGGTTATGGTATATGTATGAACATGATGAATTTGACCACCTCGCAGGCGAACCAAGGTATATATTTAACGGTTTTAATTTATTTACCTTAGTTTTTACCAATTTAAAACAGTTTACAAAGGAAAAAAAGTCTATAGAACAAAGAAAATCAATTATCACGTAACTTGGTTCTGGTATTATGACATAAAAACTCTTTTTTTAATTTGTGAATTAAAATTATAAACTGTTACACAAACAGTCCTACATATTGTAAATAAGTAAGATTATTCTTAAGAAGCTTTATATGTTCCTTGTTTGTTTAGTGGCTGAAACACAATCAGGTGGAAATTTTGATGTCAAATTTGGCAAAACATTAGCAATATTTAGGAAAAAAAGCCCCTTCTCTTAAACCTACACTTTTCTTAGTAAGTCTCCACATTTGATACAAATCGATGTAATAATTATGGAGAAGTTTGGGTTTATAACATTCTGAATTGTACACATTATTATTCTTCAAAACTCTGTACATTACAAATTAAATTCCAGACATGTCTCCAACATAACAGCATTTAGTCATACAATTCTATAACTCCTGTTGTTATGTAGACTGAAAGATGTGACCAATTATATATGCAAATTGCTGATTCAGTTGTCTCTTACAAGAAATGAGTAGTATATTCAAATATATAAAATACAATAATTTACTTAATATAACGAAATATTATTAGTAGTAAAATCTTCCGATTTACAATGAAATGTATGCATTATATTAGTCTACAGATAATCCATTCAGGTTCCATGCATAAGCATTTAGGGGTTGTTTTGAATAGTGGACAAAGCATATAGACAAATTTATTTTATCATCACAATAAGAAAATTATAATATTACTAATACTTAGAAAAAATATATCTTACTTTTGTAAGACCTGTTATTGATAACACATAGGAAGTATGTGATAACTGCAGGAATGTAAACTCTGATTGATTTTAACAAATTCAACTAGAAGCTGTGGATACTGTCACTGAATACACATAGGAAGTATGTGATAACTGCAGGAATGTAAACTCTGATTGATTTTAACAAATTCAACTAGAAGCTGTGGATACTGTCACTGAATACACATAGGAAGTATGTGATAACTGCAGGAATGTAAACTCTGATTGATTTTAACAAATTCAACTAGAAGCTGTGGATACTGTCACTGAATACACATAGGAAGTATGTGATAACTGCAGGAATGTAAACTCTGATTGATTTTAACAAATTCAACTAGAAGCTGTGGATACTGTCACTGAATACACATAGGAAGTATGTGATAACTGCAGGAATGTAAACTCTGATTGATTTTAACAAATTCAACTAGAAGCTGTGTATACTGTCACTGAATACACATAGGAAGTATGTGATAACTGCAGGAATGTAAACTCTGATTGATTTTAACAAATTCAACTAGAAGCTGTGGATACTGTCACTGAATACACATAGGAAGTATGTGATAACTGCAGGAATGTAAACTCTGATTGATTTTAACAAATTCAACTAGAAGCTGTGGATACTGTCACTGAATACACATAGGAATTATGTGATAACTGCAGGAATGTAAACTGGGATTGATTTTAACAAATTCAACTAGAAGCTGTGTATACTGTCACTGAATACACATAGGAAGTATGTGATAACTGCATGAATGTAAACTCTGATTGATTTTAACAAATTCAACTAGAAGCTGTGTATACTGTCACTGAATACACATAGGAAGTATGTGATAACTGCAGGAATGTAAACTCTGATTGATTTTAACAAATTCAACTAGAAGCTGTGTATACTGTCACCGAATACACATAGGAAGTATGTGATAACTGCAGGAATGTAAACTGGGATTGATTTTAACAAATTCAACTAGAAGCTGTGGATACTGTCACTGAATACACATAGGAAGTATGTGATAACTGCAGGAATGTAAACTCTGATTGATTTTAACAAATTCAACTAGAAGCTGTGGATACTGTCACTGAATACACATAGGAAGTATGTGATAACTGCAGGAATGTAAACTCTGATTGATTTTAACAAATTCAACTAGAAGCTGTGGATACTGTCACTGAATACACATAGGAAGTATGTGATAACTGCAGGAATGTAAACTCTGATTGATTTTAACAAATTCAACTAGAAGCTGTGGATCCTGTCACTGAATACACATAGGAAGTATGTGATAACTGCAGGAATGTAAACTCTGATTGATTTTAACAAATTCAACTAGAAGCTGTGGATACTGTCACTGAATACACATAGGAAGTATGTGATAACTGCAGGAATGTAAACTCTGATTGATTTTAACAAATTCAACTAGAAGCTGTGGATACTGTCACTGAATACACATAGGAAGTATGTGATAACTGCAGGAATGTAAACTCTGATTGATTTTAACAAATTCAACTAGAAGCTGTGGATACTGTCACTGAATACACATAGGAAGTATGTGATAACTGCAGGAATGTAAACTGGGATTGATTTTAACAAATTCAACTAGAAGCTGTGGATACTGTCACTGAATACACATAGGAATTATGTGATAACTGCAGGAATGTAAACTCTGATTGATTTTAACAAATTCAACTAGAAGCTGTGGATACTGTCACTGAATACACATAGGAAGTATGTGATAACTGCAGGAATGTAAACTCTGATTGATTTTAACAAATTCAACTAGAAGCTGTGGATACTGTCACTGAATACACATAGGAAGTATGTGATAACTGCAGGAATGTAAACTCTGATTGATTTTAACAAATTCAACTAGAAGCTGTGGATACTGTCACTGAATACACATAGGAAGTATGTGATAACTGCAGGAATGTAAACTCTGATTGATTTTAACAAATTCAACTAGAAGCTGTGGATACTGTCACTGAATACACATAGGAATTATGTGATAACTGCAGGAATGTAAACTCTGATTGATTTTAACAAATTCAACTAGAAGCTGTGGATACTGTCACTGAATACACATAGGAATTATGTGATAACTGCAGGAATGTAAACTCTGATTTTAACAAATTCAACTAGAAGCTGTGTATACTGTCACTGAATACACATAGGAATTATGTGATAACTGCAGGAATGTAAACTCTGATTGATTTTAACAAATTCAACTAGAAGCTGTGGATACTGTCACTGAATACACATAGGAATTATGTGATAACTGCAGGAATGTAAACTCTGATTTTAACAAATTCAACTAGAAGCTGTGGATACTGTCACTGAATACACATAGGAATTATGTGATAACTGCAGGAATGTAAACTCTGATTGTAACATATTCAACTAGAAGCTGTGGATACTGTCACTGAATTACCAACATTTGCTACTTGTAATATTGAAACTTTAAAACAAGAAGATTGGTCATAAAAATACTTATAAATTAAAATAGTAAAATACTAGTAGTAAAGTTACACCGAATTATTTAACAGAGTTAGTACCACATACAGTCGCAACTAATAATTCGAATAATTTAAGGAACAGTGAAAAAAACATATCTCAACAGTCTTGTAGATAATCTATGTACCAACATTCCTTCCTTCCTGATACATGTACGATCATTAAATTGTGGAAATCTTTGGATCTTAACCTGTGTCAACTGCCAACTCTCATCATTTTAAACTGCTTAAATGAAAGTGAAAATGAAATCCAATTTTTTTTTCATAACTTAATACAACTACCAAATGAATGTACAAACCCGTTCCTGTGTGGAAGTAATTACGGTGTGGTGGACAAACCAGTTCCTGTGTAGAAGTAATTACGGTGTGGTGGAACTGTATTTGTAAAAATCAATATGTTGAGGTATATTTGTCGTTCTGTCAACTTGTCTGTGCCATATTTTTTCTTGACTCGTCTTTATATTGCGAAAATATTCACCAATTGTGTATATATTTTATATTGTTCTGATTTAAATTAACTGATGTATCTATCGGAGAAGACAATTATAAGTTGTAAAACTTGTGTCTGATCCATTTGTTGCTTTTTTCAAACAATAAAATATGTTTCAATTCCAGATTATCATACAGGTTTTCTGCACAAACCAATGCAGGAACATGTATAGATATCTTTTTTCAAGAGAAACCTACATCCTGGAATTTAATGAAAGAAATGACAAAAGTAAACAGGATTTGTTCAATATAAAAAAGACTTTGTCAACATGATTTTTTTTAGTTGTCAACATCATGTTCAATATTATAAATTATATATAAAAACATGCATATTCTAGTGCAAGATACTAGGTTTTCTTGGGGGGACCATACACTAGGGTCACAATAAAAACTACACCCCCCCCCCCCCCCCCATAAAAAAAAACAACCATCAGAGTTACATTTTTGCAACTAATACTTAAGTACCAAATATTTCCCTACAACAGTTATCGATAACAATTAAGTTAAAATTCATTTCATCAATGACTAATGTGTCAATTTCATTTTCTTTGTTTATATGAAACATTTACAATACCTTAAACTGATAGGAAAATATCTCTCCACAGAAAATAACACTGTTGTGATTACAGCTGATTCAACAAGACCTCTGATATTATTAATTTATTACTGATAGTTTCTGTATCATTGATCATTTTTTTGTATCAGTGATTATTTTTCTATAATTAGTTGGAGACGTCTACTGAGGGCTATAATGGAGAACCCTGGCCTTATCACCAGTTATCAGATTTATGATGATATAACATGAGTGTCTAGTTTAAAAACCTATATATAAGCTAAATTAATGCAGTCTCATGTATACATCATGTGACCATCAACAACTTTTTCATTGTAGTGACAAGACCTATTAGTAATTGGTGACTTTCAAAAATTGTTTATGTCTGTTTCTGTGACATATATACAATGAAAATTGCCCACAAAAAAATAAAAAAGGGTATACCTACTGGTACGCCAAGGGTTAAATTTACGTGTATATGAAAACTACATACATTTTGGAAATGTTGAATTGCGAAAATCCTGCCAGCTAGTACATCACCATCCTAATGGGCTGTATATTTTGCAAAAGCTCTGTTTCATATTTGAAATCATACATGCACATAAGACTACATGCATTCTAAACAAACAAACAGTTAAGAGTTGACAAAAAAAACAGCCATAACTTATTTTTCAATAACAAAAATTGGGACCCTCAAAAAATCAATAAAAGAAAGATTATTCTTATATGTCATTTTAATTGAAAATGGCAAAAGATATCTTCAAATATTTAACCTACCGCTAAATCCTATTACTCGTATTTTTCATGTTCAAGTACAGCAATCGGGGGGGGGGGGGAGGTGATGGAATGTGATCTTAATCATTGTTGTACACATGATTAATTGATACATGTAAATGTAGTTAAAACCATAATTATGAAGCAGTACTTATGAATTTCGACGTAATTATGATTTTAAGTGTTTGAAAACATGATCTGTTGAAGGTATTCTAATGAATAAAAAAGTCATATACATTATATTTCAATTTGTTGTGAAGTTAAACGATAGGATTGTTTTTGTTAATTTTATGATGTTGATAGCTTTAAAAATAAGGCTCTAACATCTCTATAATTATGTTTATAGCCTCTTCTTTGCACTCCAAATGTCATTAAGATAAAAATGTAATTAAAATTTAAGGTATACAAATATATAACAAAGATTCTGTGGCTTATAAATTATTTGTATACCATTCAATACAGCTAGATTGAAACCAAATCCTTCCTTGAGTACAAATGTATGTCCAATTAAAACAGACATTTTTTTAATTCTCAAAGATAATATTACACCATGAACAGATTACAGATTCTAAGTTTACTAACATGTCCATAACTACTGAAGTCATGTGTGAGAAATTTTCTTAGGCATTTACTGAACACAGTACAGAAAACACATCATGCAATACATGTAAATTGAATGGCTATTGCTTCTTGTCTTTACAGTGATTAGAACACATTACATACTACCAAGTACAACTTTAGAAAATTATGCAGTTATAATTTCATAAAACACCAATTTAACAGCAGCAAAATATATCCTGCAGGCATCCCATTTTGTGTCTTCTCTGTTCTTTCTCAAGAATACCCACAAGAATAATAAGTACCTAAATTATACTAGTAGTTAGGGTAGAAATTATAACTATTATCTCTTTTTTACCTTATTCATGAATATTTTAGGCAATACATCTGGATGGAAATTCTTTCAATTATTTATGGCAATTATAGATTATTAGGAAACTCTTAGCAAAGATATAACATAGGTATTAGCATTATAAAAATTCATTGCTAAAATCTGAATTCCATAAAATGTACAACATTCAATACAGACTTATACAGATACATATACTATCATATTAAAATTTTTTATGACAACTTTATTAAACACAAGTTCAAATACATGAAATTATTAATGCTTCAAATATAAGTTTATTACTGATTTTTTTTATTTGACATCCTTCAGAAAGAAAAAGTGTTCAGGAGGTCAAACAACAAATATACTAAAACCAATTGAGTTTAGTAAAAATAATGAAAATCATACCAGTTAACAGGGGAGGTAATTTGATAAAAAAAAAATAGATTTTTTTTATTACTTTTATTCTAGTAATTTTCTACAAGACAAAAAATAAACAGTAACCCCTTTTCTGCCACTCATAAAAATTGCTTGCTTTCATAACAACATTAGGAAGGTTAGTTAAAGATTAAACATAACTCTGTGTCACAGTCACATGTTTTAACAAGTTTTCATATTAATAGTCAAGAACCATATATGACTATAAAGACACCCTGCAAAATACACAAGAATAATGAATGTGTATTGTACTGATTGGCTCTGTTTATATATTATATATGCAAGTTCTAGAAAGTATAATTAAAAAGCTGTGAAAAAGAAATTAAATTGTGTGCCATACAACAAAATATGATGTTTTCAAGATATAATCACTCTCATTAAAGAAGGTGAAATTTGTAATGATGATCATGTGACATCAAACACAATTTAGGGCACTTTTAGTTTAGTTTAAAATGGCAACATTTGTTACAAAATGGGACACTGTAAGAAAGACGATGCAAAATGTAACCTCAGGGCTCACGCTGGGTCAAAATTATAGGGAGAAGTCACTTCTCTTTTGGGTGGTTGACAGGGAGAAGTGAGGATAGAACAGGGAGAAGTGGGTGGACAACAGGGAGAAGTTGCAATATATGTCGCGAAAGCGTCCTGTTTTCTTTGTTTTTTTTTTTAAATAAGTGTTGGCATTTGCATTCTTATTGTTATATGTTTTTTAGCAGTTTAATTTAGTGAGGATAAAGTATCAAAGATTAGATTAACTAATCAGTATACTTATTTAACAAATTTTCATAAATACATGTATTAAACATAACAATAATAAAAGAATAAACTGTCACAAAACTGTTCATTAAAATAAATGTTTCTTTGTCATTGGTATACAAATTGGTTGAATTATAATGAAGTACTATAAGAACTAGAAGTAGAAAATTACATCATTGTGATACATATTATATTATGTAAAATGGTAAAATTCACTATTAAAACTATTTTAAAATATTTTTTACTTAAATTTGTTTAAAGTAACTGCCAAAATACTTTTTTAACTACGTTTCTGTCATTGCACTACTCATTTCCTTCCTATCAGCGTAGTACATTTGCAATCTCCGGTACCAAATTCATATCCGCTCCGGAAAGTTTAATATTTTTGCACTGAACTGGTTTTCGGTCGTATTTTAAAACTACGCTATATATACTTAATACAAATTAAACAGGTACCAGTTGACTTTGTGGCGCGTAAACATAATAAACATGACGCGGTATCAAAACTACGACGATTCTTACCAAAATGGGAATAAAATTTTAAAGGCGACATTAGGCGATTCTACAAAATGATAGGGCGACTTCACTTCGCTTTGGAAGATGATCGAGGGCGAAGTGGGACCACGATAAAGCGACTTCTTCGCCCGAGTCGCCCTCCAACGCGAGCCCTGAACCTGTGCTGTGTTGTGCCAGGTTGCAAAGCCAACACTAAAAATTATTTAGCAAACTAGGCAATTTTAGTTTATTTTGTTTCTATATGTTTTGTTCTGTGTTATGCCATTCATATGATGTTAAAAGATGGTGTGTGGAGGAAATACCCCTAAAATCATATGATACCATAAATCATATCATAGGATACAGCGAACTACCTATCTCAGTATCTGGGAATTGGTGCATTAGTTATTGTAACAAAATTGATAAGTAAAAAAATAATAATGCATGTGATTGACAAAAATGCATAATCTATTCATTCTATAAATGATATTTTCACATCAATCTGTATTGTTATTAAAAAAAATATGTAAATGTAAACAAATCATTATTATTAAATATCTACATCAAGAATTCTGCCAGTTAGATATGGCAGGGAAATACAACTGAATTATCCTTTAAATATATTGATGCAACAGTATTTTCATGACAACCCCATGCATGTAACCAATGTAACCCTATGTAACCATTGGGGAAATGTAAGTTACAAAACATAATACTATATAGTACATTGAATTTGGTGCATATTTTGTGCCTTATATTAGTTATATGCTGCCAGTCTACCGGCTTTTTATGCCCTACTGAAATTAACTGTAAATAATTTAATAAATATTAACTGTAATAATTTGGCAACTAGATAATATGTCTATATTTGATTATTTCACATTTTAAAGAGTAAATTTATGCAAAGGCGTGCCAATGCAAAAATTAATTTTACAAATCGATACACATGCAACATGCAAAATTGCAGTTTGCAATATATCTTACCCTCATGTCTTGAGATGTCTGTTAATTCTTTTTCAGCCATGATTTAAAAGATTGTTTTGTCTTTAAAAATTAAAAAAAAATTATCCCAGAAATGCATATTAAATGTTTTGTCATCTGACAAATTTCTTATGACATCTTTCGCCTTGAAGGTAAATTTGTATAACACTACGGAAGTAATCTTGTTGTAAAGTGTTGATTGTAGAAATGAAAATATAAGTTGACAAATTTTATTTCAATTATTTTTAAATGGCAGATTTTTCTTTAAATACTTAATAAATTTAAATTACAAATTATATATTTATTTCTTATATTAATCATTCCAAAGGATTTATGCCTTTTCTGCTATTTTGTTTTCTTCTACTAATTAACACTTTATTTCAAAATCCACATGTAGAAATAAAAACAAGTTTTAATTTGGCATCGGAAAATGAGAGATACGCCTTTATCTACTTGCGAAAAGGAATTTATTCGCAAAGCATTATCAGAAAGAAAAGTAATACTAAATCACTGACAATATGAGTTACATAATCAATAGTCAAAACAATGCAATTTTTAATTGGCCACAAATTATGGTATCATGTGTTCTGTTAATGAGTTTGTTGGTCCGGTGTCGGGTCGTTTCGCCACGACTACCTGTTCGCCCTGAGTCGATTCGCTCGGGTCGTTTAGCACCTATAAAGTGAGTCGTTTCACCCCGGGTCTTTTCGTTCCTCTTTAGTAAACTTTACCGTGTCTTCCCGACGGGTGCTTGCCTGACAAAATGGAAAACTGCTACCGCGTTTGGTCGAGTTTATCCTTGTGTAGATCTCATATTATACTTTTTGAATTCAACAATTATTTTCCACATTTAATTGGCGTTTTGAAATGTGACTGAATTTTTCATTTTGATAGATCCAATTTCCATAGCAAGTCAGCCATTTTTGTTTCGTAAGGGGGTCTAATGTTGTTTAAAAACGTTCATCTGCTTTTGTGATGTTCAATGGTATTCGGACAAACCGTGAGACTTTTCCCGCCTTAACTGCAGGCGACATTACCCGAAGGATTTCGAATAGACAACAATGGAATTTTCCTAATGTACACTTCCGTTCAAAACAAGGTCAAAATTTAGTATGGAAAATCTCTGTATCAAAAAGAAAATTCAGCTGCATATCATAATGCCGATTAACTGTGGAACATAATTGTTGATTAAAATATTGGTTTTTTTCTGTACATCTTTAATAATTTAGATCCATGATATGTCAAAGGTGGCAAGAGTAAAAACATGCACTTAACAAAAAAAGTAAATTATTAAAGAAACCAAAATACAAGCACACATAATAGACAATTATCTATCATTATTTATATTATAAAAGTACGAAACGACCCTGGGCGAACAGGATTTGGGGCTAAACAACCCAGAGGTGAACAGGATTTAGGGCGAAACGACCCGGATTCTGTTGGTCCAGCATATCGTTTTCCATCCGATGACATGTGTAGCAGACCTGTTAGTATGTTGTAAGTTTGTTTGCTTGGTATCTTGTTTGTTCTGGGCATTCGGTAATTGGTTATTACTGTTAATAAAAACAATAAATCTTTGTATGTTCGACCTGTAGTGTACTATACATGCTATACCCAACAGGGAAGCCATAATTTTTTAAGTAATAATTAGAAAGACCATATTATTCAAAACAATCTCTTAGCATGCTGTCAAAATTGTATTGCCACAACCATATAATTAGCTGGCAAGTAGTCCGAGAATCCTCTGCCGTCCAACGCTTTAAAAATTTTTTTTTTGCGTGGGACGTCAGAGAGCTCTCCATAAGCAAAACAGCGAATTTTGCGACACCGGCCTGGGTCGGCACATTTCATCGTGTCAGATTTAATAAAACATTTTCATCCAGTTAATCTATATATAATTCGTTTCTTTAGATATTTTTCTCTAGGAATATAATCATCTTACCTTCAATCAAGTTGATTCAAGTCCATTTCTAAGCTCATTTCCATTGATACCCACATTTCACTTTCATTTTGAACAAAAAGTCACGTGACAACAATGTGACTTAAATCCAAGTACTTAAATTAGCTTGATTGGATGTATGATGATTATATTCCTAGAGAAAAATTTCTAAAGAAACGAATTATATATAGATTAATTGGATGAAAATGTTTTATTAAATTTGACATGATGAAATGTGCCGACCCAAACCGGTGTCCCAAAATCCGCTGTTTTGCTTATGGAGAGCTCTCTGACATCCCACGCAAAAAAAAACGTTGGACGGCAGAGGATTCTCGGACTAGCTGGCAAGAAACTTTAAAACATACTCAAAGTGCCCTTTTATGCATTCAGGAATTGCTAAATAAAATTTTATCTCCTAAATTAACGACTTTCCAATTTAAAATACGCCACCTAGTGTCCACTTCTGGTACTAAAAACTGTGTCTTCAGCCGCAGTTTGTCCTGTAATGGACAATAGTCTTTCATAAAATTTCATGATTAATTTGAATGGCAGGTGTGAATATCTGAGTGAGGAAGGTTATTAAAATGGCCTGCTGTGTAAACATGATTGTTAATTAATTAACAGATGTTTATTACCCCATTTAATTGGAGGTAGAACCCCATCTGTTTTATAGCTTGAATAAGCAAGCTTACCAGTGACATCTGTGTATGTATTCAAACTCACCTGTTGCCTATGGCTATAGTAACATTTACTAATGTGGTTATTAGATGAAAATTTTGTTGGCATAGACAAACAGTACAAAAATAATGCAAAATCTTTATTTCAATATCATCGTCTTTTAGTCATGACAGCAGTAGTTTTTTTAAACTAAAAGTAAAAGGGGAGATAAATCATGTAAAACTGGAAATGGGTCAGTTGGTATAAACAAGAACAATATACACTTTTAAGATGTGTTATTTTTTATTCTGTAAATCAAGTAGCATAGCTTTGGTACATGTACAAGTAATAATCAGAGTAAGTTTTAACACATTATAAATCAAGATGACCACCATCACTGAACAAAGTATCTAATGGGAACTTATTTTTAAAATTGTAAACCACTTAAGCATTGAAAGGAAAAATTTGCAGGGATCTTTAAGAATTAAAAAATCTCCTTCAAGATTAGAACAGGTAAGAGGAGCATGCTGCTAGACCTAATGATTCTAATGAATATTGTTACTTATTACTTAATATAGTTATTTTTTAAATTTAATTTCTTTCTTATTATAGAGGTTGGATGGAAGACAGGCATATGATTACAGGACACTTAAAATAGCTTTTGGTAGCGACAGAGGATGTTGTCGTGTAGACTTGGGGAATACTAGGTTTGTCAATGCCTGTCAGTCATTCTCTTATTTATTGAAGATCTTTTCTTAGAACGAATTGAATCATAAAAAAAAAAAAATGTGAAAATTTTTTAGAATTTTTGTGTTAAAATTACATGTTGTCCAAAACATTCCCAAACATTTATGATGTTGGCATGGTCAAGTGAGAAAATATTTAAATAAAATGCATTACAAATACTGTTGGAAAGTGAAGATAACTCATAAGTCTACAGTATAACTTACTTTTACTAAACAGTGTTTTTGAAACTTTTCAAATCTGGGGGTCATTATGACCCTCTGCAGTTGAGTTTAGGGAGTCAAATACAATTTTCACTATTGTGCACCTGATATTTAACATTTTGATCGGAATGATATTTGGGTTTTCCCACAGAAAAAAATTGACATTGCTATTCTTTGAGGCGGGGGAGGGATGGGGTTCCCATGTTTTATCTGCAACTCTTCCTACACAAGATTAAGTTTCAAGTTCATAAGTAAGAACACATGCATTTTTGAAGAAATCATGAAGCGGGGGGTATCAATGGTGAGCATTGCCCCCAGTTTTTTTACTCTAGTTTATCATGGTTTCCGCTCAACTCCTCTGAAACTCCTGAACTAAATTTTACGGAACATGGTACATAGCAAGTACACTACATCTAGCTGTGCATATTAACAGGGAATTTTTATCCCCACAATTTTGTGGGACTGATGGTTCTTTGAACTTAGAATTTTTCCATAAATTCCTCTGAAACTACTTTACCAAATTTTATGAAACTTGGTATGTAGCAAGTACACCATGTTTAGTTGTGCATATTACCACTGCAAAAACAAACTTTAATTTTTTTTATAACTTTCAGGCCAGACATACATATGTCCTTATGTCCATTTGTTTCAAAAGCTATCTTTATCATGTAATGAGTGCATTGTCATATATCTGATTTGTGTCTTCAGGGTTTTGGCACAAGTTTCATGTGAAATTACATCACCTAAACAACAGAGACCATCAGATGGAGTGTTGTTTGTCAATGTGGAGTTGTCTCCCATGGCAAGTCCAGCATTTGAAGTTGGCAGGTCAGTAAACAATAACTGCATTTAGATCAAATGTTGCTAGATGTTGAATAAAGGATGTGTTTATCCAGAAACTATGAATCTTAATGAATTTTTTTCTTTTTTAAGAAAGTGAACCCAAGTTTTAACATTATCTTCCACCATCCATAAATCCATACAGGCATATAACATTATATTTGGTATTGTTTATTCCATACATTTTGCCTCAACTTAATCATTTTTTTATCATAGATACATTAATATCACATCACTTGTTTTTCTTAATTGATTTATATCCAGTTTCTAAATTCCCCCGAAACAACATCCCTGCAAACATTTCAGCTGTGTTCTCACCATGTACAATAGCATTCCAACCTCCAGTGCTAAAAGTGGCATAATACCTTAAACAATTAACCACCTCATTAAGGATCAGTTAAACAGAAACCACGATCAAAGTATTTACTGAGAACAAATCTATTGTGAATCATTTGACATTTCTATCAGGCCTAAAATTTTTGTTCCTCTATATAGAATGTCTGACCAGGGTGTGGAGATCAACAGAATCTTAGAAAGATGCCTCAAAGAATCAAGATGTGTAGACACAGAATCACTTTGTATAATATCAGGAGAAAAAGTAAGTGAATACAGGAAAGATTTTTCGCAAGTCAAGGTAACAAAAAATAATCACTTTGTGCATATAAATGTGTTGCAGATAACAGTTGTGTTACATTTTATTATCTGCTGCACATTAAGCAGTATTTCAGTCCATCAACTGAATTTGTGTTATGTATAGTAAAACATATTATATATACCATGCAGGGGCCTCGGTTGCCGAGTGGTTAAGTATTGATCATGTGGTCTGTCAACACTAAGATTGCGGGTTCTATTCTCACTGCAGGCAGGCTGAGGGTGTACTCGACTCCAATCTTAATTGACAAGGATATCCAGTTTTCCTACCGCAGGTCGGGGGTTTTCTCTGGGTACTCTGGCTTCCTCTCCAATAAACACTGGACGCCATGATATAGCTGAAAAATTGCTGAAAGTGGCGTTAAACACCATCGAACAAACAAACATATATATACCATGCCTTTTATCAGATAATATATTGAAACAAACGTCACGTCAGTCAAGTTGTTACAATGGGTCAACTGGTAAAAGGCATGGTGTATATGATTTGTAACATCAATCTATAGAATTTGAATTGGGCATGATATTATTATTATCAGACGATCATGTGCTGGATAGTCAGTCAAGTTCATTCAGTTTTTTTAAGGATGTCAAGAGGGGGAGGGTGGGGGGCTTACACTATGGAATAACTTTAAAGTTGCTTGATTATACTTCAATTGTGGAGATTTTTATCAGGTGACATGAAACCATGGTTTAACAAGAATTGTAACAAAATATGTCATTTTTCCTTTGATATTTTTATGGATTAATCACACTTAATCTGTGTGATGTGCAAAATCATTCATTAACATAAGACTTTTCCTGTTAAACCATGGTTCATGTCATCTTATAACAATCACTAATCAAATACAATTAAAGTAGGTGAGGCTTAGCTATGGTATAATCAACCAACTTTTTAGTTATTACATAGTGTAAGCCCCACCCTTACCGTCATTCAAAATACCAAAATGAACTACATAGACAACAATAATATCACGTCCATTTCAAATTCTATTGATTGAATTATGTTACAAAACATATATACCACGCCTTTTACCAGTTAATGTATTTATACAACTCGACGCAAGCGTCTCATAGTTTATATACGTTAACTGGTAAAAGTGGTGTATATAATACCTGATTTTGCCCAACACACAAATTATGTGTGATTCATTGATATGAATATCAATGAGATACGGGCAAGAAAATGCATAGAGTTTAAAAAACATGAATGTCTATAATTCTTCTTTGTATTTGGTATTTGTATAAGGTATTAAAGCATTCAATTTTTTCACCATCTTTGTAAGTTTGACTGTTATTAACTTAGCTTTGGCACACACACAAAAAAAAACCAAACTGATATTATATTGGAATCACTCTGATGAGTTGTATAATTTCTTAAATACAAACAAAGAATAGTGATGCATTATTCAACCATATATCCTTACAACCCTGTTTGTAGACAAAACTGACAGTTTATAATTTTATGACCAGGTATGGCAGGTCAGAGTTGATGTCCATGTGATGAACCACGACGGTAACATTATAGATTGTTCCAGTATAGCAGCCATTACAGCCCTAGCACACTTCAGGTAGAAGAAATCAAAATTCTGGTGGGAACTTCCAAAACAGCCAATTTATTGTAATCATTTTAAAATCATTTGAGTAAACATATTTTATAATCTTGTGAAGCTAAGCATAAAGTCTCACATGGACAGTAAAATGCAACAGTGAATTGCTACTGGAAGTATCTTGTATAGTCCAATCAGTTAGTTGCACACTTTTGAGTAATTGTACAACGCTGTGGTGTTAATGGTACAGATAGACTACCTTGCTCACACAGCTTCTCAGACCTCTATAATCCTACCTAGGTCACACAGCGACTCAGACCTCTATAATCCTACCTAGGTCACACAGCGACTCGGACCACTATGGTGTTAATGGTACAGATAGCCTACCTAGTTCACGCAGCGTCCGACCACTATAATCGTCCATATTAGTGGGTGAATGTCATTAGCTTGGAACTGCAATAATCACACTTTATCTGGAATCAGCTTATTTTTCGAAGTGTAGCTTTTGATGTTTTTTTTTACTTTTTTTTTCGTTTTAGCTTAATTTTTACAATGAGTAACAATGTTTTTATGCCACATTCAGCAATTTTTCAGAGCTCTTTATGGCATCCAAATTTTATTGGTGAGGAAGCTAGGGTACCCCAGTAAGAACCCTCTTTCTTTGACAAGGAAGGCAATTCTTGTCATATAAGGTTGGAGTTGAGCAAACCTTGCCCAGAGTCAGGACACAATCTCGACTCCCCTCCTAGTGTTGACATGCCAAGTATTATGAAAACCTTCCAAGACCAGACTGTTACCTTGACCTAAAGAAAAAACATTAAAGCCAACCATTATTGGGCTGGTTCTGTGTAATACAGTCAAGTTAGTTGTATATAATACATACTTTTTGGTTCCACAGATCATCTTATCAAAATGGGTATTATACGAAAATTGTCAAAAATGATTAAATTGGTTGAATTACTTATGAAATAATATTGAGTATGAACATAAGTGTGGATTATAGACAAGCAGTGTGTGTAATTAACATTTAATATTAAATATTCTAATATGACGTGCTTTCAAGGCTTTGAGACCACAACTGTGGTAAAAAAATGATTTATCTATGAGCAACACGCGCTGAGGAAGGCGTGTTTTAAATGGCTGTTCCAATTACAAAACTGTAACTCCCACTGGAAAGCTATTGCGTATGACGTATAAATCTTATAAATAGCGACACACGCTATCATTATCCGTTGCAAAATATTGTGTGTTATATTGACGGAACAGCCAGTTTATGGCAGAAATGATGTTTTCTATAGGTACGAAAATATTATAAATGTACCGTAATTGTCTTAATAGAATAGAAATAATTCACAGAGGCTGGGATTTATCATTGTTTTACATTGGGATGACCATTTATGTCGTTATTTTATCCCTCGCTGTCACTTGGGATAAAATAATATGACATAAATGGTCACCCCGTTGTAAAACAATGATAAACCACAGCCTGCGTGAATTATTTCTTAATTCTTAATATAACTGATATCAGCATATAATAAAAATATCCATGTATAGTCAAATCTTAGAAGGCCAGTGGACCAATAATTGCATATTGATGTATAGTCATGGCCTGTGTACCAATAATTCATCAGTGCATCAGTTGAAGGGAAAAATAGAATTAACATGGTCTTAATAAAGTATATAAATTAAAGGTGATTGTTGTGTGAATGTGTGGTAAGAAAGTTACCATATAGCTTTAATCGGGTACCAAATTCAAGTCTAGAGGAACAACTAAATACCAATATATATGTTTGTCCTTTCAGACGTCCAGATGTCACTGTTAATGGTACAGATGTCATAATAGTGAGTTATAACAATTACTTGTTAGTTTTTCTGACTTATTTCTTGTGATGCTACAAAATATAAAGAGCTGCTACATTTTTTGTCAACCATGTATAGTTCATTTTCACAGTCATTCACTATTTTTTTCATTTATAAGACAGGGTAAAGGTAAATACTGATGACCCTGGGGAGTGTATAGGTAAATACTGATGACCCTGTGGAGGGTATAGGTAAAAACTTATGACCCTTGGGAGGGTATTGGTAAATACTGATGACCCTGGGGAGTGTATAGGTAAATACTGATGACCCTTGGGAGGGTATTGGTAAAAACTGATGACCCTTTGGAGGGTATAGGTAAAAACTGATGACCCTTGGAGGGTATAGGTAAATACTGATGACCATGTGGAGGGTATAGGTAAAAACTGATGACCCTGTGGAGGGTATAGGTAAATACTGATGACCCTGTGAAGGGTATAGGTAAAAACTGATGACCCTTGGAGGGTATAGGTAAAAACTGATGACCCTGTGGAGGGTATAGGTAAATACTGATGACCCTGTGAATGGTATAGGTAAATACTGATGACCCTTGGAGGGTATAGGTAAATACTGATGACCCTGTGGAGGGTATAGGTAAAAACTGATGACCCGTGGAGGGTATAGGTAAAAACTGATGACCCTTGGAGGGTATAGGTAAAAACTGATGACCCTTGGAGGGTATAGGTAAAAACTGATGACCCTGTGGAGGGTATAGGTAAATACTGATGACCCTGTGAAGGGTATAGGTAAAAACTGATGACCCTGTGGAGGATATAGGTAAAAACTGATGACCCTTGGAGGGTATAGGTAAAAACTGATGACCCTGTGGAGGGTATAGGTAAATACTGATGACCATGTGGAGGGTATAGGTAAATACTGATGACCCTGTGGAGGGTATAGGTAAAAACTGATGACCCTTTTTAGGGTATAGGTAAAAACTGATGACCTTTGGAGGGTATAGGTAAAAACTGATGACCCTTGGAGGGTATAGGTAAAAACTGATGACCCTGTGGAGGGTATAGGTAAAAACTGATGACCCTTGGAGGGTATAGGTAAAAACTGATGACCCTTGGAGGGTATAGGTAAATACTGATGACCCTGTGAAGGGTATAGGTAAAAACTGATGACCCTGTGGAGGGTATAGGTAAAAACTGATGACCTTTGGAGGGTATAGGTAAAAACTGATGACCCTGTGGAGGGTATAGGTAAAAACTGATGACCCTGTGGAGGGTATAGGTAAAAACTGATGACCCTTGGAGGGTATAGGTAAAAACTGATGACCCTTGGAGAGTATAGGTAAAAACTGATGACCCTTGGAGGGTATAGGTAAAAACTGATGACCCTGTGGAGGGTATAGGTAAAAACTGATGACCCTGTGGAGGGTATAGGTAAAAACTGATGACCCTGTGGAGGGTATAGGTAAAAACTGATGACCCTGTGGAGGGTATAGGTAAATACTGATGACCCTGTGAAGGGTATAGGTAAAAACTGATGACCCTGTGGAGGATATAGGTAAAAACTGATGACCCTTGGAGGGTATAGGTAAAAACTGATGACCCTTGGAGGGTATAGGTAAAAACTGATGACCCTGTGGAGGGTATAGGTAAAAACTGATGACCTTTGGAGGGTATAGGTAAAAACTGATGACCCTGTGGAGGGTATAGGTAAAAACTGATGACCCTTTTTAGGGTATAGGTAAATACTGATGACCCTGTGGAGGGTATAGGTAAAAACTGATGACCCTTGGAGGGTATAGGTAAATACTGATGACCCTGTGGAGGGTATAGGTGAAAACTGATGACCCTGTGGAGGGTATAGGTAAAAACTGATAACCCTGTGGAGGATATAGGTAAATACTGATGACCCTGGGGAGTGTATAGGTAAATACTGATGACCCTTGGGAGGGTATTGGTAAAAACTGATGACCCTGTGGAGGGTATAGGTAAATACTGATGCCCCTGTGGAGGGTATAGGTAAAAACTGATGACCCTGTGGAGGATATAGGTAAAAACTGATGACCCTGTGGAGGGTATAGGTAAATACTGATGACCTTGTGGAGGGTATAGGTAAAAACTGATGACCCTGTGGAGGGTATAGGTAAAAACTGACGACCCTGGGGAGGGTATAGGTAAATACTGATGACCTGGAGAGGGTATAGGTAAATACTGATGACCATGTGCACGGTATAGGTAAAAACTGATGACCTGGGGAGGGTTTAGGTAAAAACTGATGACCCTTGGGAGGGTATAGGTAAATACTGATGACCCTGTGGAGGGTATAGGTAAAAACTGATGACCCTTGGGAGGGTATTGGTAAAAACTGATGACCTGAGGAGTGTATAGGTAAAAACTGATAACCCTGTGGAGGGTATAGGTAAAAACTGATGACCCTTGGGAGGGTAAGGGTAAAAACTGATGACCATGTGGAGAGTATAGGTAAAAACTGATGACCCTGGGGAGAGTATAGGTAAAAACTGATAACCCTGGGGAGGGTATAGGTAAAAACTGTTTATGATGCTGATACACTCACGTTTTACTGTGAGGTACAATATAATTGATGAAGATCCTGTACAGTCTTGTCTTTCTACCTACTGGTATCTGATATTGTCCAATGCCTGTGCCATCTTTATATTGTTCGTATTTACAGCACTCATCAGAAGAAAAAGATCCCATACCCCTGAGTGTTCATCACATGCCAATCTGTGTTTCATTTTCATTTTATGAACAAGGGTAAGTGGTGTGTTATAACTGGTTTTGACCATTCTTATAACATTTGATAAACCAAACCTTGATTAAATCATCGTTATAATTTTGTGACATATCCAATTGAAAAATTTAAAAATTTGAAAAAATGTTTTGTTCAATTATAACATATATGGTACCACAGAAAGCTAGCATAACAATTGTGTAATTTATAATTTGTTTAAATGTGTAAGTATAAGAGACTAGAAATAATAAATTACTCACTAATTACAGAAAGTGTCTACCAGGGATGCTTTATTTTTTAATGTTTTAGTACTCTTTTCCTTTCAGTAAATTTTTATTAGTTGATCCCACAGACAAAGAAGAAAAAGTGATGGATGGAAAGATGGTTATAGGGATGAACAAACACAGAGAAATATGTACTTTACAGGTCACAGGTCAAATGTTGCTATTAAAAGATCAGGTAAATGTTTTAAACAATACATTTTTTCTTGGGATATTTAAAATATTTCTGGAGTAAGATTGTAGGCATTTTGCTTTGTGTTCTCAAAAGTAATACAATTGAACTAACTTGACAAAATTGAAGAGCAGAGTGGTTTGAATATTCAAGTTAAAAGACTAAATCTTAACTAGCCAGGTGTTATGATCCAGTCCACATTCTAGCCCATGCTTACATTCTGATCCACCTTCAATAGCCATTAATTATAATTTGGCCCCAACTCACTATCCAATGGTTAGTGAGTGTTTAATTGGTTAAGGTAGTTCGTCTACTAATTTAATCACATGATCTGTCAACACTGAGATTGTAGGTTTGAGTCTCACTGTTGGCAGGGTGTAATCGACTACAGTCTTAATTGACAATGATTGCCAGTTTTCTTACTAAAGGTCGGGTGTTACTCCAGCTCCTCCCCCAATAAAAGCTGGAGGCCATGATATAGCTGAAAAATGGCTGAAGTACCATTAAACAACATTCAAACAAACAAAAACTACCCAATAGTTAGTCAAGTCCTATTTAGACTTTATATCATATACAACGATAGCAAGGATAAATATATTTATTAAAAATGTATTTTTGTTGAGCCTCTACTAATGTATATTCTAATAAGAGCTTTTTCTCTTTACAAAACTTGATATACGTGGCTGTTTACTTTGTTTTGAAGGTTTTAAGATGTTCCAATATAGCTGTTGTCAAAGTAACAGAAATAACAGAATTAATACAGAAAGCTTTAGAAAATGACAGACAAGCCAGGTATGTGTTCATTTAAATTTTACTCTTATTTATTCCTAAAATCAGTGAAAATCTTCATTGACATATTAAATACACTTTATATATCTTATTTATCTTTTTATCTGTGGCATATCTAGGCCACAGCTCGTTAGTCAAGGCTTCCACATTGTTTTGGCAAAATATAAAATAAAAATTGAGAGAGATTGAGAAATGTTTAAACAGTACTAGCACTATTATCCATCAAAGCTAATGAATAATGAAAGAAACATAGCAAAGTTTGTTGATTAAAATCTTTGTTATACCCCCACTCGTAAGAGAGGGGGCTATATTGCAATCACCTTGTCTGTCTGTCTGTCTGTCTGTCAGCTTCTACTAAAGGGATGGATTTCAAATTTAGGGCACAGCTTTAGAATGATGAGTTGTACCGTGCCTCATCTTTCCAGGTCAGTCAGTTATCTACTTTCTGTTTTCCGAGCCGAAAAATGGTCGAGTGGGGGTATACTTAGCACAATTTGGTGCTGGTCCATGTTTTTATACACCGCCACACAGTGTGACCTCCATTGTTATTCAGCAAAAAATAACACAGCCAATTGATACTTGGTATAAATATATAGCTTGGAGTCAATTTATAACCGTATATACAGGTTTTTTAACTGGTTACAAAACAAGCCCCCCAAAAATCAGCCGGGGCTGTTTTCTTGCCATATCTAATAAAATGGTTGGCAAGAAAACACATTTGTGATATTCATAGTAAAATTTATATGTGTAAGTAAGTTTCAAACTATCTACTGTGCTCTGGCTTAAATCACAGAGCTGCTGAGCTTGTCCATGGATGGCAGATTGGGAAAACCCGGCCACAGGCCAAGTTGGGTGTTTGGAGAATGCCATACTACTTGCATGTTTAAAACTTTTGTTGATGTCCATAAGGCTGGGCATATTCAGTACTCTTTATTCCCCATCACTACCGAACCAGTATGCTTTCCTAGTTGTCCGTTAGTTCCTCCCATTTTCGCAGATTTTTTTAATTATTTACCTAACTTGTCCTGAATTTAGCCAAATTACTGCACTCTAAGTGTTCAGCAACCATTTAATCTCGCTATTGAACACACTACTATTGCTTTCTTGTACAGAGCATCTGGTATCAAGTTTGGATTTCGAGAGGCCATTGTCAAGGATTCTGTTACAACAACACAGATGCCCCCTAGCAAAGTTGAACAAAATCACCATGATGAGGATGCTGAACTTTCAGATTCTGTTGTCATGGAAACAAATGGTCAGGAAGATGCTGAGTATCTTTTCAAAATAATGTAATTTAAAATACATAAAGTTGTTGCACAAAAATAAAATTTGGAAAGTATAAGATGGGAGCAGGTATCATGTGCTCAATGCAAACAGTTTTATTCTTGTTCTGTGTAAAAATTAATTTTTTAGCCAAATTTATCAGAAATACAAAGAAATTTTGAACTTGTGTGAGTTCAGAATTATTGGTTTATTGTTCTTTATGTAAGTAATATGGAGTTTTTGAGAAGCATTGTTTTACATAAAGGTATGTTCTTTTAAAATCTTTCCTTAACATATCTGTAGATTTGACAAAGAACCATCAGTCCAGATTTTGGTGAGTAATAAAGAGATAATAAATATAAATAAATATTTTCAATAAAAATTGTATCCTACTGCTGTTTGATTGATTGATGTGAAAAAGTCAAAAGACCTCCAGAACTGCATAATAATCCCTACACTTAGGACAGGAGGAAGAGTCAATAAACCTCCAAAACTTCATAATAATCCCTACACTTAGGACAGGAGGAAGAGTCAAAAGACCTCCAGAACTGCATAATAATCCCTACACTTAGGACAGGAGGAAGAGTCCAGAAACCTCCAAAACTTCATAATAATCCCTACACTTAGGACAGGAGGAAGAGTCAAAAGACCTCCAGAACTGCATAATAATCCCTACACTTAGGAGAGGAGGAAGAGTCAAGAAACCTCCAAAACTTCATAATAATCCCTACCCTTAGACCGGAGGAAGAGTCAAGAGACCTGAAAAACTCCATAATAACATCCTACACTAAAGAGATTCTAATTGATCAGTAACATAGTAACACCCATGTATATATCTCTATAACATGTACATTGTCTTGGCCCTGTAGATACATTACAAAATAGTTAGACTATTGACAACATACAGCAGTTAGTGCACTCTTTATGTTTTTATTTCAGGCTAAAGGTGTAGGCTGTATTGGAGAAGGTGGAGTCTCGAAATGGGACATAGATAATGTCATGGAGGAAGAAATCAAATCAGAATCAGCTGTTATGTCACGATTACAACAGCCAGAAAAAACAAAAGGTAAAGTGGTGCACTTCGGTCTTTTTAAAAAAACGGTCCCAGTGCAGATATAAACCTCTAAAAATATCATAGGACTAACCATGCCATATGCTACAATAAAAGGTGGTATGTGCAAATTGTGCATTTACATTTTGTGTATTGGATAAAAATAGGGAGTGTTGGTATCATATTTTCTGACTTAATGGTTGTTGGTGTTACATGAATTGGCTTGTCTCCCTTTGGCTGTTAAAAAATGTTTACTGTCATGCCAGTATAATGTCAATATTTGATTAATTCTGTTGCAGATGTAAGTTTTTATGATGATAGCGAAGAGGAGGAAACAACTACATTACAAGCAGAAGATTTAAATAAGATACCTGACAGGTAGGTCAATCAGATACCAGGCAGGTAGGCTAATCAGATAACAGACAGGTAAGCTAATCAGATACCAGACAGGTAGACTAATCAGATACCAGAGAGGTAGGCTAATCAGACACAAGACAGGTAGGCTTATCAGATATCAGACAGGTAGGCTAATCAGTTTCCAGACAGGTAGACTAATCAGATACCAGACAGGTAGGCTAATCAGATATCAGACAGGTAAGCTAATCAGATATCAAACATGTAGGCTAATCAGATAACAGACAGGTAGGCTAATCAGATATCAGATAGGTAAGCTAATCAGATACTAGACATGTAGGCTAATCAGATACTAGACATGTAAGCTAATCAGATACCATACAGGTAGGCTAATCAGATACCATACAGGTAGGCTAATCAGATACCATACAGGTAGGCTAATCAGATACCAAACAGATATGCCAAATAAAATACCAGAGTTGTAGGTCAATCTGATAGGTAGTCATAATCTGATACCAGACAGGTAGGCTCATCAGATACAAGACAGGTATGCTAAATAATATACCAGACAGTTGGGCTAATCATATTCCAGACAGGTAGGTCAGCCAATAAGTAAGCTACTGTACAGGTAGACCAAATCATATACCAGACAGGTAGGCCGGCCAATAACTAAGCTACTGTACAGGTAAACCAAATCATATACCAGACAGGTAGGCCAGCCAATAACTAAGCTACTGTACAGGTAGACCAAATCATATACCAGACAGTAGGCCAGCCAATAACTAAGCTACTGTACAGGTAGACCAAATCATATACCAGACAGGTAGGCCAGCCAATAACTAAGCTACTGTACAGGTAAACCAAATCATATACCAGACAGGTAGGCCAGCCAATAACTAAGCTACTGTACAGGTAGACCAAATCATATACCAGACAGGTAGGCCAGCCAATAACTAAGCTACTGTACAGGTAAACCAAATCATATACCAGACAGGTAGGCCAGCCAATAACTAAGCTACTGTACAGGTAAACCAAATCATATACCAGACAGGTAGGCCAGCCAATAACTAAGCTACTGTACAGGTAGACCAAATCATATACCAGACAGGTAGGCCAGCCAATAACTAAGCTACTGTACAGGTAAACCAAATCATATACCAGACAGTAGGCCAGCCAATAACTAAGCTACTGTACAGGTAAACCAAATCATATACCAGACAGGTAGGCCAGCCAATAACTAAGCTACTGTACAGGTAAACCAAACCATATACCAGACAGGTTGGCCAGCCAACAACTAAGCTACTGTACAGGTAGACCACATCAGACACAATACACATAGGTCAGTAAGATAATAATCTTTTAGCTTGTCTGTTCTGTCAATCCTTCTGAATGGACAAGCTTTTTATTACTTGCACATATATATTTAATAAATTGAACCATTTTGAGACATTTATGCTTACTTTTCTTCTTTTTTCTTAAATAAGTGGTTGTGTAGGTGTGGCAAAACTGAAATCTACATAAGTTGTTATGGATAAAAGAAAGAGTCACATTCTGACACAATTACAGATACAGGGCATACATTATTTTATATTCTAATATGACATGCTTTAAAGGCTTTGAGACCACAACTGTGGTAAAAAAATGATTTATCTATGAGCAACACGCGCTGAGAAGGGCGTGTTTTGAATGGCTGTTCCAATTACAAAACTGTAACTCCCACCTAAAGCTATTGCATATGACATATAAATCTTATAAATAATGACACACGCTATAATTATCCGTTGCAATATATTGTGTGTTACAATGACGGAACAGCCAGTTTATGGCCGAAATGATGTTTTCTATAGGTACAAAAATATTATAAATGTACTCTAATTGTCTTATTAGAATAGAAATAATTCACGGAGGCTGTGATTTATCATTGTTTTACCCTGTGGTAAAACAATGATAAACCATAGCCTCCGTAAATTATTTTTTAATTAACAGGATTTACATGTGTATATACTGATCAATTATAATATCTTTTTTTGTATTTTTTCTAGGGTTATCCCTAAGTTGAAGGCAGAGTCCATAGATTTAACATCACTTAAAAAACAGAAAACAGAGAAGATAAAGAAAAAACATAAAACTGTTACTTGAATAACAATAAATTAGTTTTTTTAGGTTTGTGTTTATTTATAGATATTTTCCTTTTATAGACTCTTAGTTCAAGGGTTCTGAATGCATATTTAGGTTGTATCATATGTAAATGTAAGGACAAATAAATTTTTATTAGTTACTAGATACAACACAAAATCCACTTGCTTTTTCAATATCGTTTTGTGCAATGCTTGTGCTTTATAATATTCACACATGTCATACAGCTAAGATTTAGAGAAATTTCTGCATTTTGCTAAACGTAAAGTCATTTTATAGTTGAATAACAAAAACTGATATTTAAATAGAAGTCAGGGCGTGCTTAACTCGAATCTTAATTTGATAAGGATTGCCAGTTTGCTTGATAAAAAGTCGGGCTTTCATCGTATACTAAAGCTTCCTCCCATTAAACATAGGATGGCATAATATAGCTGGAAAATTGCTGAAAGTGGTGTTTTATCTCCTTAAAAAAAAGCTATTTTAATACATAATATAATAAAAAGAGAAAGAGAGATAATCCAAATTTAAAACATAAACATGTTTTTAATGCACCGAAAAAACATGTCAAGTCCGATCTATTCATTTTCCCGTTATTCAAAATATTATATGTATACATTTTTTTCCTGTAGTAAATTAAAGGCAGTTATAATTAACTATTCCTAGAGTTCCCAGCTCTTCATTAAGATTGAGATTTATTACATGTGAATCCACATGATCATCTGGATTGAATTACCAGTTGATACAATTGAATGCTTTATCAGAAATGAACGACACATGTCAACACAATTTTTATAAGTGTTGGAAACTGTCATCTGTAGAAAGTTTGTCATATTATGTGTTTTTTTGTTTGATGGTGTTTAACGCCACTTTCAGCAATTTTTCAGCTATATCATGGCGTCCCATTTTTTATTGGGGAAGGAAGCCGTAGTACCAGGAGAAAACCCTGGACCTGCGGTAGGAAAACTGTCAATCGTTGTCAATTAAGATTGGAGTCGAGTGCACCCTGCCTGCAGTGAGACTCAAACTCGCAACTTCAGTGTTGACAGACCATCAGATCAATAGTAGACGAACTACCTTGACCACTTGGCCACCAAGGCCATATTGTTATATGAACAGAAATTGCTACATGTAAACCAATAGTTCAAAATAGCAGTCTTGAACATTCATATGTACAAGTACAATGATGTAGTCTCCTACGTCCTGAATATAGCCGATATTTTGCTTGCTAGACGTTTAACAACAATCAACCTATCTATGGAAATTGTGGACACCACCAACAGTAATATACAACCTTTTTCGTGAGAACTTTGCACCAGACAGTAACCTCAACTTACGAGAATTGGCAAGTTTTCTGCCAACAGTCTGAAGCACTCCAATACCTATACCAACAAGAACTGGACATTATGATACTTAATCAGCATGACCTTAATATTGTTTGAATGGTGTTAACACCACTATAAGCACTTTAAACATCTACTATTTGTTCAGGAGGAAGGCAGAGTACTTGGAGATAACCCCCAACCTGCTCTAGGAAAACTCTCCATCCTGTCAATTTAAGATTGGAGTTGTGCAGTGATAACCAGCAACCTCAGTGTTGAAATGGGATAAATACTAGATGACTAACAACCACTCGGCCACAAGACCCCAATTAGCTAATAATACATAGTGTCACTTAGTTGATCTCTACCATACTTCCAACTACAAGTTTTTCTGTGTCCCATAATTCAATTGTCCATTATGAAAAACATACTATCTATTGTTGGTCCTAAAAGCTAGCAGGTGAAGTCCTTGTCTAATGTATTGATAAACTTTTCATGTGCTCAGGCACCCAGATTTTAAGAAAACTAGTAACAAATAAAGAAATCCAAACATCAGAGAATTTATTATTTGTTTCTAGCCAAGTCCCACATGTTCCATTCTCCAGGCTCTGATAGCTTGTCATTAGGGATACATTGGTGGCAATCTAATATTACATGTAAATGGTTCAATTCCATCCACCTTTTTGCTATGTAATGTGGCAAAACAACTACCTAGAGGCTCTTAAGAGCGTGTATCACTCACCTGACTTACAAAAAACTTTTTAAGAGACATGACTTTCTTGCAAATTTTGATATTAAATGCATATGTGAAGATGCCGTATGATTGTTGCCATGTTGAATGTCCAATCAGCAGCAATTTGTAGGAAAGAAGCCATTTTATGTTTTTTCATAGGTTAGTATGTCAAGTGATGTTCCATGGTGGCAGCAATCTTGTATCAAAACACAAAACTCAAAATTAGTAGAGGACCATATAATATTACACTGGGAGGGTTCCCAGTGTGCGACCCACAGAGCAGCCCAGCGCGTCTCCAGGTGGCGGATAGGGGAGACCCTCTTGTTGGGGGAGTTGTCCGGTCATAATACGGAAAGCCTGACCGTGGACCCTAGTGGGTAACGTGTTTGGAGAGTGCCACGCTCCTTGCACGATAAAGATCCCTTTTGTAGATTTCGAAAAAGAGTAGGCTCATTGTAGCCGCTACAAAAGGCTAAATATTCCGCCCCTACCCAAAACTCCATACTTTTCCAGTGGCAGTCAAAATTGTATTCCCCGTGACACATCCCACCCCCATTTTCCGTTGACTTATTGTTTGTTAACTTGTTCCCGTCCTGAATATAGTTGAAATACTGCTCGCTGGACGTAAAGCAGACATCCAATCAATCAATCAATATAATATCACATAACCTTATGCCAAGAGGTTTCTGAGGATCAAATTCTGAAATTTCAGCCAATCAAAACACATTTGCAGCTCTGGCAGCCATGTTGAATTTCCTATCGGCTCAAAAAACTTGAAATAAGATTATTATCCAAGATTCCCTTCTGCATAATTTGGTTTGTGTGGAATTTGCAATTTGCTCGAAAAACTGAAAATAATAGCTATCCCTTCATTTCTTCATAATTTGACTTCATTGTGTGGAAGTTTCCGAGAAGAAGTTGTATGTTTTTGCCATAGGGTCCTATGTTAAATTATGCCCTGCGATGGTGGCCAACTGTGATTTTGGATCGGCACAAAAAACTCGAGAGGACCATCAGAGGTATATTTCTGCAACATTTCAAATTAATCAGCCAATCAGAACGCTTCAATGCCCCTGGCAGCCATGTTTTCACATTTGATCAGCACCATTTGTTAAGAACCACCCAATAAACATTACTGCCAAGTTTGGTTCCAATTGGCCAAGTGGTTTTGGAGAAGATTGAAATGTATAAAGTTTACATCCGATGACGACGACGGACGCCAAGTGATGAGAATAGATCACACTGACCCTTGGGGTCAGGTGAGCTTAAAAGGGGAAGCAGGTGAAGATTTCATTTTAATTAAAATTCATTGGTGGCAAAGATAAGATGTGCTGGCGTAAACAAGTGTGCTTTGTAGCAACTTGACGAGTAGTAGTGCCAGCATATCAGAGCACTTAAGAAGCAAATATCAGCAAACTAGTACACAGTATTCAGACCCTCGGCCAACAATCACTACTCGTCTCCTTTCTGCTGTATGGGTAGGGAACTACCTTTGGTTTGGCACTACTCTGATGAACACGATAGAATCTACATGTAGTCCTACTACAACAGATGTAAATCGGATACACTGAATGGACCGGACAGGTAATATTAGATACGAGATCTGGCAAATGATTTTTAAAGTGTGTATTCTGATTTAAAGTGGACGAGTGCAAGACCTTCAAAACAATTAGATAGCTGCACATAAAGGACGGGGAAAAAACTTGTAAATAGTGCGAGAAATAAGGATACTATGATTTAACTATTACCGACCGGTTCTTCTGTACAAGACGAACGACGTTCTAATAAGCAGATACTGATATTTCATATTTTATTATAAAAAACTATTCAAATGACGCACATATATTTCATGATAAAACCTACTAGAAATATATTAGCACTTTCATTCAATGATTGATAGAGACAACTGCCTCTCAATGGAACTGTAATTTATATGACAATGTGCTAAAACAAGAAATGATGCAAAATAAAATTTTACATACAGATCACAATTTTGATAAAATTTGTCAGGCCACGGTAAAATGTCTCAATTACTTTACTTTGTAGTTCTGAAAAAAAGATCAACAGGAAATATATTCCTTTCAAATGAACAATGAATAAAATAATGGTTCTATTTACAATGATATATACAGTCATCTATGATGAAACTATATACAGATGAATCGGATACTTTACATAAAATGTACAGGACTTTTTGATCATGAAATCCCCTTTCATTCAAGATTTAAAACCCCCCATTTTTATGATTTTAAAATCTTTTATTCATCATCGTCATCATCCTCCTCTTCCTCTTCTTCTTCCTCATCTTCTTCCTCTTCCTCCTCATCATCATCGTCACTTTCATGCCTGGCTTTCTTTGCTGCTGGACCAGAGCTTTTCTTAGCAGGGGATCCTCCTGTTCTGTATGAGGCCATTTCCTAAAATTATTAATTATATTATTATATCTTTTGATAACAAATCGAACTAAGAAAACAAAACACTAACAAAATTTCAAGATTCATTAATCGCAAGGGAAACAATACACAACAATCACTGTCAACGTGCTAGTTGTCAAGTGATAACAAATGTTAGTTTGTGGATGTGTATCTCAATAGGCTAGGCTTTTCCTTGGCATGTTTCTCTAAGGTTTCCCAATTCCTGCTTAGATCTCAAGAGTTATGCATGCAACTCATAAAAAAATACTCAAAGTTAAGGGTGGTGGTAACACTAATAGTTTGAAATAAATATGAATGCATCATATAAAAATATTTATAGAGAAATTGTACATTACTTTACCTGCTCATATCTCTGTTTGTCTTTAGCTGCCATTTGTTCATATTTGCTTCTGTCTTTCACCTGCTCCCAACGTTTTCCCATCTCCTTGGCAACCAGAGCTACAGACCAATCGGAATGTTCCTTCCTTACTTTTGGTCTCTCCTCATTACAGAAGAAAAAGAATGCAGACCTAAAATAAAATATACCAAATTAAATATGTACATCACCCAGCCAAATTACTGTCACATGTGTTATGCTCAGTTTAGCAATCAACCTTCCACAGGTTCTAGATATATATAGCTATTCTATTTTCAATCATGCCAATTGTGTAGTGTAAAATATTTTGAGCTGGTTTCAAGTAAATACAATTTTATTGTGAATATTTCATTCCACAGAAGCTATTTATGACTATATAAAGCAACTTGTACAAGCTGAATTGTGGGGAAATGGTCAATATGTGCTTACAATGATCGTTTTGGTGCATTGGGGTCCTTTCCTCTCTTCTTTTTGCCAGATTTTTCTCCAGGTCCAGGGGTATAACCTGCCATGTCAGATTCATATCTGGCTTTATCCTTCTCTGCCATTTCTTCAAATCTTCTCTTTTCTTTGGCACTCATTTCCTGTTAAAATAATTTCTTTTTAAATTTCGAAAGATGGAATTGTGCAATAACTGAAATTGCACATTTCAGTTTTTGGAAAAAAATTGTTACTAAACTTGGCATGGCTTTACAACAGTTTTTCAATCAACTGTCCACGATAAAATTAGGTGCAAGATCCAACACTTTAAACACAAGTGTATCATTCTTTGATGTATTCAAAGTTTGCAAGAGTTGTCTTTCTTTTCAAAGCCAATGACTTGTGAACACAGCAACTGTCAATGGAGTGTTATAAAACATCTGTTTGCAGACAAATGTAAAAACTAGAAAAACTTGGGAATCCCTCTCCAACTGATTACCTTCACCCCCCCCCCCCCAACTTTCCCCCAACTCAAAGAATAGCTAAGTGCATGTTCATTTTCATTAAAATGTAATAAATATTGGGTACACAATGGAGATTATGTTCAAGTTTCAATTTCCACTCAGTAGTTAAGGTGGAGCTAGTGGAACGTCTTTGTTTTTGGCTATGGTAAAACTTAATTGTTCCAATCAAAATGTAAAAACTCACAGTATTGTGTGACAAAGATTGGTTAAATTTACACAAAAATTGTTAAGATCTACACATTTAGTAATGTCTTAGTTGGAACATTAAATTTAAAACATTTGTTTGTATTACATACCTTCCATTTCTCAGCACACTTCTTGGTAAATTCAGCAAACACGACTTTTTCTGTGGGATGCTTTTTTTTGTGTTCCTCTCTACATGTCTGAACAAAGAAAGCATATGAAGACATACGTCCACGTGGTTTTCCTTCTTTAGCTTTTCCCATTTTAACTGTTCTGAATTTTCTGAATCTGGAAAAAAAATGTGTTACAATATTACAAATACTTTTTTTCTTTTTTCTTAGCAGTGCTGACAAATATCTGGGATTAGCTGTGAAACAGTAGCTTTAGGTCCTTTGACATTGTTTTATCATAATTATAAATTTAAAAAATATCTCAAGGACCTAAAGAGCTACTGTTCCGCAGCTAATATGGGTATACTGTACAAGATAAACAAATTGTAAAAGGTTTTCTTTTAAAGAATATTTTTAATTTCTTAACATGTGACACGATATAACCTGGTTTGGATCTGTTTGTGGTTTATAAATGCTGTAAACAAATCAAAAACCTGTTACAGAGAATAACGTATTCAGAAATTTGAAATATTACGTCATTTTACCTATAATACTTAACAATTTTAAAGACAAAAGCGGTTTTGACATCCTGAACTTTTGAATTTTAACAGCCAAGAAAAGGTCATGTGACCCATGCAAGTTTCACTTGTACATAATATATCCTATCCTGTATGGCTCTATTTGAATTGGCCAATCAGATTTCAGCTGACAAAGCAAACTAAAAAATTGTAAGATCTCATTTTCGAATAAATAGTACAAAACATAAGACCTTAAAGCTCCTGTTCAGGGAATAGTTTTCATATTCAATCAAGTTCAGGACAATATAAACGAGTTGACCAAAAACTTGTTGTCTTAAATTGTCCTAGTAGTATCTCCATATTTTGTACACAACACAAAATATGTTGTCCCTCAAGTATAAACAAGTCCACTAGTCAGTTGGTAGCTGGCGATAACTTGCTTCTAACCAGAAAATATTTCATTAAACAATTTCTTGCACATGTAGGTGGTCTTTTAATTGGAAGGATCTCAAAACGGGATAAAATGTGAATAAGTGTGATCAACAATTAATAGCATCAACTTTTTTAAAGAAAAAATATTACAACTAAATGACAGTATTTATTATTTTAATTGTAAAAAAAATTCAGTACAAACAAGTGATTCATAGAGCCTTGGGCACTGGAGATCCAAGCTGAACACCAGCAAAATGGTAAAATGGAATTTCAAACAAACACATCAGTCACAATTTTCACCAGAAATAACAATAACCAATGTAATTTCTTTTAAAATGTTTTTATTTTGTGTAAAAGATGTCAAAATATTTCTAAAAATATTTATATTCAACTCTCATAACAAGCCTACAAAAATGTTCAAAAAATGTGTTTTCAACAATTTCACCCACTCTCGCCATTTTAACAAACAAAGAAAATTTGAATTTTCCAACAAAGAACAAATTTATAATCCAATAATTCGTTTATTTTTGAAAAATAAATATTTTGAACATTTTAAAACTTTTCCCCATGCAATCCTATGGCAGATATTTTCCCTATGTTGTTCTATGTAAAAATCAGACATGGCGCATATTTTAGCCGCCGACAAACAACGACCTCAAAAACCACCTTCTCAAAGTCAAATTCCAATACCATGAATGAAAGTCCTGTTAAATTTAACCCTTCTTTAATATCAATTCGTAAAATAATCATTGCGATCGTTTTCCTTAAAGTTTAAGCTTTCCGTTTTCATTGCCCATAGAATCCTATGGTTATATAGTAACTCTATGTACAATGCAAATGCCTTAGTTTATCGTTGATGGCAGTGTACGGCTTTCTTCACAAAGGAACGACGCAAATTATCAACGATTTCACCAATTTATCGGAAACGCTCGTGGTTCAAAATTTCAGGAAATCAAGATATTTGTACGATCTTACTATTTCTAATCTCAGTTTGACACGTTATTCTACTACAGCTAAGAAAACTGAACGAGTAATCCAAATACTACACTATGGCATCTACAAGCCTAACGTAATGGCGGTTGTTCACCATGTTAATCTTGCAAAAATTGAGCATTTTCGGAAGCGAAATGCATCCTCCTGCGAAATCGAAGAATAATTCAAACAAGTACAACTAAAAGAATTATCCTTTCCCTTTTGCAAAAATATTTTAAAATTTTTTTTTCCAAAGTGAAAATATTTTAAATTTTATAAAACTTACCTATACCCAAGCTGGAGAACGCCGCAATGATAACCCACGCTACAGTATACCAGCTACATAGACAAAGCTATGGGGCGAATTCTGAACGCTGATTGGTCAAAACTTCAATTCAATAGAAACAGTAGCCAATGAATGCCTTAGCAGGTGCGTGACGTTTATGCAAATTACAAAGTCAAAGTGCGGATTAACATGTGACACACATTAGGAGATCACATTGGTTGTAAACAAATAAGTGTTATTAACACCGCAACACTTGACTGAATTTGATTATTAATAAATTACTTTGAATTTGTATAATATAAAATTTGATTTGTACATAGATTAAAAAAATAAGATACACGAATGCAAATTACATAGTTTTTTTCTACAGAAAATTTCTTGTAGGGGTGGAGTTTAATTTCCTTATATGGAGGATTGACCTCTGAACTATGCATGCATGTACACAGCCGCCATTTCATTTTGAAACACAGTTGGTATTTTGTTGACATAATTGGTTTTCCTGATTGAATACAACTCTGAAGCAATATACTTCTATATACAAACCGTTCTTATATTAGTAAGTTTCGTAAGTTATGAATATCAACAAGCGGTAACATGTGTATTTCTACATAACGGGTTAAGTTTCTCTTCGATTGTGTACCCCCCTTTTCTGTTTTTTGCAAGTCTGAGTGTTTACATTATTCTTTCTATTGGCAGACGTTTTTACTTGTCAATTTTAATTGCCGCATTGCAGTTAGAAGTCTGATGATATAGTGACCACTATGTCCCTTTTTTCAAAAATATATATAATACTACAAATACAATGCGAATGTGGATCTGCTTTAACGCTGTAGGGACACCTCGTCCATAATATGACTTCGGCCATGGACACTTCGTCCATAGACAACTCGACCCTAGCTACAATAATGTAGCTCCTTATTTTTATTTTTTTTTATGGACGGAGCTACAAAGAGGTCCCATTACTCGTAATGGAGCAGCCCGGGAGTGATTCACACGGGGGGGGGGGGGGGGGGGTTTATGCATTTTATAAGCAATTTAACTGTTTCCCTGGTTTGCTACATACTTTTTTTTATGTATTTGCAGTTTAACTGATATTTCCACAACACCGTATTCGTTAGTTTTATCGCTTTATTCGTAATCATGGCATTGTTGACAACATATGAATTCCGGAAGTGCATAATTTCGATAAAATTGGAATCGATTTGGTAAAAAATGAAATTCCGGATGATTTCAGCTGCATTCATTTGCATTATAATTATGTCCCCTTATTACAAATTTTACCGATACGATTCCGAAATTCTACACTCCACAAATTTAATTATGTCAACAATGACACGATTACGAAAAAGTGTTAAAATTATTTAATTAGACATTGTAGACATATCAGATGAACGGCGGAGGAAAGAAAACATATTTATTTAATAAAGACAAAGGTTAAATAGCGGAAAATATGTGTAAATCCCAAAAGTGTTTTTGCTCCATTACGAGTAATGGGACCTCTTTGTAGCTCCGTCCATAATAAAAAAAGGAGCTACATTATTGTAGCTAAACTCGGCCCTAGTTCAGATCGGCCATACTGTAATAGGACATATCGGCCATGGATTTAATATACGATATATTTTTAAATAAAGTTATTTAAAAAAACCAAGGTTGATTGAAATAAATGATATTACCAATGAAACATTAGATATTAATCATAAAATAAAATCATTATATTAATTAATATGTTACTATTTTAATTATAAATCATTGTCAATCTTTGATTAATCATTTAATAATTATTTCTTAAAAAAAATAATAAAGCCTTATTTGTTATTTGTTATATTCAATATTTAAATTGGTAGAAATAACCTTTTCAATTACATACATCAATAAAAAGACCATATATAAACCCAGGATATAAACATGTCTTGTAAAATATATTTATCTCCGGGATTAAACTGATTATTATCATCAGAAACGGCATTTACTTTGATTATTATACCACGCACAAACGAATCATCTTTGAAATATTAAAAGATAACTTCATTTTAATTCCTGTACATACTGAATAAATCAACAATATACAACATAAATAGTATGGACGAAATGTCTGGTGCCGATGTCTACTGTGGACGAGATTTACTATGGACGAAAAAAGTATGGCCGACAAGTCCAAGTACCGCATTTCTTCGTAAGAACCTTTGAAAATGCGGTTTTATCTATAAACACCTGAATTAAAAAACGGATCCCCAGTACTTGGCGATCACAATACTGGAAACCAGCATTTTAACAATACTGAAATACAATTTTATTCCAGTATTGTTAATTTTTTTCACATAAATATACAATACTGGAATATTGATGTTCCAGTATTGTTCCTGCTCATGTTAATTTTTAATGAAGAAAATATTTCATAGGTTTGTGATACTTCATGTATTTTGTTTAAGGGGAGACTGGCAGAATTTCAACTGATGGAGGATTTGGTCAGCAAATTTTCAGTTTTTTTTTCGTAATGGTTCGCTGGGAAATACCTAGCAGGGCAATGTTATTATAGGAAATTACCATATTGCTTGGATTTCTATATATTTCAATTGTGTTTAAAAAAATACTCAAGGGTAACTCTGGTGCAAGTTCTACCGTAGTCCATGGAAGTTCAACCAGTAATATACTGTATGTTGGCATATCAAAGTTGGATCTGAAATCACAAAGTCACAAAATAAAGAATTTTTTATCAAAAACCACAAAGTTGTTATACACCAAATAAAGCATGTTAATTATAGTGGTCATTGTTGCATGTCTGGCAAATCTTTACATTCAATACTAACAGTCGAATTTACCCACAGCTAAAAAACAACGCAAGGGGAAGTTTGACCAATTGGTTTATCTTAAATATTATAAACATTATAAAAAAAAAAAGTAAAAGTGTTAGGTTAAACTATATCTTGAGTACCAATTCTACAGGGCTCGCGTTGGAGGGCCACTCGGGCGAAGAAGTCGCCTTATCGTGGTCCCACTTCGCCGTCGATCATCTTCAAAAGCGAAGTGAAGTCGCCCTTTCATTTTGTAGAATCGCCTAATGTCGCCTTTCAAATTTTATTCCCATTTTGGTAAGAAATCTTCATATTTTTGATACCGCGTCATGTTTATTATGTTTACGCGCCAAAGTTGAACTGGTACCCTTTTAATTTTTATTTGGTATATAAAGCGTAGGTTTACAATATAACCGAAAACCAGTTCAGAGCACAAGAATTTGTGAAAATTTCCGGAGCGGATATGAATTTGGTGCCGGAGATTGCAAATATACTACGCTGACAGTGGTGAAATGCGTTTTGAATGATAGACACGTAGTAAAAATAGTATTTTGGCAGTTAAATAGAACAAATTTAAGTTAAATATGTTTAAATACTTTTAATAGTGAATTTTACAATTTTACATAATATATTATGTGTCACAATGATGTAATTTTCTTCTTCTAGTTCTAATAGTACTTCATTATAAATCAATCAAATTGTGTATCAATGACTAAGAAACATTTATTTTAATGAACAAACTGTGACAGTTGATTCTTTTTTATTGTTATGTTTAATACATGTATTTTTGAAAATGTGTGAAATAAGTATACTGAATAGTTAATCAAATCTTTGATACTTTATCCTCAATAAATTAAACTGCTAAAAAAACATAATAAAATGCAAATGCCAACACTAATTTAAAAAAAAAACAAACAAAGTAAGCAGGACGCGTTCGCGACATATACTGCAACTTCTCCCTGTTTTCCACCCACTTCTCCCTGTTCTATCCTCACTTCTCCCTGTCAGCCACCCAAAAGAGAAGTGACTTCTCCCTATAATTTTGACCCAACGTGAGCCCTGATTCTACTACTGGAATATGAACAATGAAAGAAACTATTTAAATGTAAAGAATATATACCTTCTGTCTATTTGACGTTTATTTTAAAGACCTTTTAACTTTGAAACAAAATATTGCATATTCTCATGCAGTTTATTTTACAGTCAACTGAAATTTATTCATATCTATCCCCAATATCCAATATGGGTTGATTAACACATCACCTGTTAGAAAAATTGATGTTATTTTATTACAAAAACTAAGATTAAGGATGGGTGTATTTGACTGGTTGAATTTACCAGGCCGGTCGAATTTGCACAAGTCTCCCATTTTTGTTTTTGGTTTTTGTTAGTATGATGAAGTATTTGTTAAATTGTAAATACTGTAGATTTATTCAGCATCTCATTATCTGTTAAAAAGCAATACAATCTTGTTTATAGTACAAGTAAATCTTAATGAGTATACAGTTACACTGTTTCAAAACGGACACATATAAGAAAGTAGCAAAGAAAAACCGACCGAAATACAAGAGCCAAAAACCAAGGGACAGTTACAAATCCGGATATAGACAAACACAACACAAAAATCAAAAACATAAAACACAGAAAGAGAGTAACCCGAACCCAATAAAAACCATGGGTGCACCCAGGTGCTCCGGACGAGTAAGCAGTGCCTGCATCTAATTAGACACCTGTCGAGTTACTCATTGTCTTGTCTAGGGAAAAGTCAAATCCAGGAATAGGAAACACTACCTATGACTCAGCGAAAATGTCAGATCGTATTTGAGACACTGATTTCCCGTAACGATCAATTAAGTCGTGGTGCCGACCATAGAACTTCTGGAGAGTTAACATCAACCTAGGTACAACAAACCCTTGTTTGAGTAGTTTAGCAGTCAACAGCAGTGATCGGTCTAGAAAATCTTAATAACGATCACAGGATCTAGAATAACGTATAAGTTGTGAAATGTACACACCATACGCTGGAGCTGCTGGAATGTTGCTGTCGATGAATGGGAAGTTGACAATTGGAAAGTTGAAGTCATCAGGATTGTCGTAGAACCTAGTTTGTAGTTTTCCTGAGTCTGTTTCTAGAAGTAGGTCCAAGTAAGAGGCTGATCTAAGTGTATTGGTGGTGTCTTTAATTTCAAGCTTGCTAGGGTAAATTGAATGTAAATAGTCACCAAATTTAGCATTGTTGAGGGACAAAACATCATCAATATAGCAGAAATGTGAAATAAAAGGTCTGGGCCAGAGTCTTTTTTTTCTTCTTCAGTAGGCCTTCTAGGAACTCCGCCTCATAGGAGTACAAAAACAGTCGGTATTAAATAGAAGCAGAATCTGTAATATCTGATGACCCAAATATTGCCGTAGCTCTGTCCATCAAGTCATCATTCAAGTATATTTTGTCACTCAAGAAGAATAAACTGCAGCAGAAGATCAGGAGTTGTGCTGCCCACCTCATGCCCTCCCCCTTCCTGTACTGAGCAAAATCCAACCCAAGTTGTAGTATAACAGTGTTTGCATAAAACAAATGATGTATGCTTTCATAATAAAGATTCTCCTGTACTATTTTTGAACATTATGATTGTTGGTTATGTGACCAAAGAATTCTTTTCAGGCAGAGATGGAGCCTCAGTAAATTATGAATTCTGAAGTTCCCTTGTATTCTGGTAGCCATAGTAACACAATACATAGTTACTCTGCTCTGCCAACTCTGTGTAAAGCAGTAGAAGATTCATTGAACAACAAATCCGGAGATTTCCACTTTGATGATAATAGCCAGGTGAGCACTCAGCAGTGTCTAAATATTTTATTTAACAAAATAATATGAAAGGTTTTTTTGAAATTACCATAATTAACAATTTTTTTAGTAAGCTCAAAAAAAGCTGTGCTTGTTTCCTGCAAGTGAAAAAGTAAAGCAGTTCCGGTAAATATTCTGTATTCATAGTAAACACATCATATATTAAATTACAGATTTTCTTGTGGCATCACATACATTTTGGAGCACTGTAATTACCATGGTTCCATATAAATAAGTAAAGATATTCACACAAATAAATGTTTTCATTAAAATTGTGTGGAGTTTGACATGGATCTATTTGTACATTAATTAGCCACAGAACAACATCAGAATGATTAATGACCTTGGTTACCTTAACCTAATTTTTTTCTCAAATTATTATAATCCAAGTATGTCACAACATCAAAGCTTCATTTTTAGCTCACATGACACAAAACAATATTTCCTTTAATTTGATTAAAATATAACAAAATAACCTTTTTGATGTTGGTTCTAGTAAAGGGATTGACTAACATTGATATTGATTTTAATAATTGTTCTTAAAAATACAGGGATCGACAAAGGAGGGTAAGAAAAGAAGAAGAAAAACACACTTGTGGTTACACCGACCAAAACAAAGGTAAATATTTAATCTAGGACATTCTTATAGCAGTATTCTGCTGTCAATTAACAAGTCGTTATGTTTCGATTAATTATGCTTGTTATCTTTATATAAATGTAATAAACATTTCTATTCTATTCTATGATTTTATGTGGCTATTGGAATTATATCTCTAATTGAAAGCTAGAATCTAATGTGGATTCATGTTATCTCAAACACCATCAGTTTCTGTATATGAAATAGTTTGAGATTTTTTGTTAAACTTATATAGATTAACGAGTGGACATGTACTAGTCATTATCTGGCACACGCTTTGTCACACTACTTAATTATCTTAAACTGGGTTGGTGGAATGAATGTAATTCCAACTCATCCATAATCTATACCTGTTTCAAGTAAGTAAATATTTTTTTGTGGGGAAGTGGGGGGGGCGGGAGATTTCAATTAATAGTTTGTAAAAACCCTTATCAAAGTTTAATGGTAAGGTCAAATGTGATACATTTTGTAGCTTAGTTAGAAAATGGCAAACTGTTTTAATGGCTTTATTGGTAACAATTTGTTACTATTAGCCTTATTTATCCACAAAAATTTGCCACATTTTACCACACATTCAGCCAAGTATACTATAATTGGCTGTGTATAGTACCCATTGATGTATAATACCCATTGATGTGTAATACCCAATCCCATGATGAAAGCTAATTTCAATTCAACTTGCAGTGTATAATACTGACAGAGATCAAATGATTTTTTAATTAAAATAATGAGTTATATACACCACAGATTAAGGTTCCTGTAGATTAAGATGCTTTATAGGATTATCTTTAACTGTCGTATGCAGTGGGGTAATCTTTCAGAGGTGACAGTATGTCTATGAATGGTTTCAGTACAGAAGAGGACAGCCGTAACGGTCACGATCAGATATGTTGTCTGATTGACACTGGAAACAGATGTACTAACCAAGCAGGGAATGCCAGCTATAGCAAGAGAATTCAGAAAACTGTTCATCAGAGGAAACTGAAACTTGTTCGGGATGACAGTGTAAGTTAATTTACATTTTTTAATGGTTGATAAAAATAATGCAATATAAAAGTGCACCTTTCTGTTGACGAAAAAATAATTTAATTAAAAAAATTGATGTGTTGTTCTTCAAAAAGAGAAGCACATTTTTAATGTCTTATTATATTCCCAGTGTAAAGTTAATATAGTGTATTTCAAGTGGTGAAGGTAGACATTTTGATGATAATAATTTCGATATGTAATACATACTTGAAAACCTCATGATCAGATGGTTTTTACAGTTAAATATGACAGTTTTGAAAGTGTATCTGCCTTTGCTCTGTAAAGAATTAAATATTTGCCAATGACTTATGACCACTGTAACGCAGATTAAGAAGTACACATTGGTGAATGCATTAACTAAACTAGATAATGTCTCTTCTATATTAATTGGTTTATGAGATTTTAAAGCAAGCATTACATTCTTTATTGATAAATTTTATTGCTTGTTCTCAAATTGATATTAATCCAATCAGTTTATATATATTTGAACACTTCTAGTGTCATCTAGGGTCACATTAACCTGTGTCACTAATTATAAAAAAATATCTGTTGTAAAACTAAACCGTTAATTGCTCCCCGTAATAAAAGCATTTCAAAGGAAGACATACATGTATAATCTTTGTCCCTGGGTTACTGTAATTAAATTAAAAATGAAAGGTGTTTACTGATCTAGTTTTCCTCAACACCCCAGGTAGAGTCATAAATGTCACCTTTTTTTTGGGGGGGGGGGGGGGGAAATGCCTGTCAGATATAAAAAAAAAATAAGCTAATTAGTCCTTATGTTCCTTGTTTGTTTCTGTACCAACTTTAAATGACACTTTTGTCCTGTCTAATTTTTGTATAGATATTGTAATTTAATAAAAAAAAAAGTTCTACAAACTACATTCTCTATTGTCTATTGATCGGTTGATTTTTTAAAATTTTATTTTAAAATTTTTTCTTGAAACAACCGATTGTGAAATTTAAAAAAGTTAAAGTTGTTGGTAGCAATAAAAGATTTTACATGTAAAAATGACATTCTAATACTAACCTACTGCTTTGGATGGCAATGATGAGGTCAGACCATTCAGGTAATTATTAAATTATAACGACTTTAAGGTATTTGGCTGTCACCATATGGCTGAAAGTTACTGAAAGTGGCACAAATCCTTAATAAAATTAAGTGCTCAAAATTTGGCTTTCATTGTGTTTCAGGTGTCTCACATTTATATTTGTGATCATCATAAGAACGTTATACAGAGAGTCAGGACTAAACGGAAAAGGAAAGACAGCGACGATGAAAACGGCTCTCCTGACGGTGATGAAGATGTTCCAGAAGTAAGTTAGGCCAAAATAAATTAATTGTGTTTTTCTGGTTTCCCGACCCTATCTCCAGTTTGGACGTCGACCCTAAAACATTTTATCAACTTTATAAATATCCAGATTTTTTCAGGTCATTTCCGTGTATGATTTAAATTTTTTTTAACTGCGTCTTAAAAATGTTTGTAACTAACAGAAAATGAAAGTGATTCAAGCGTCTTTAAAACACAGATTTTAAAGTATGGCGTGCTGACTGCCATTTAGTGTTATTGCAATTCGAATTGCAAAATGCGACCACGTACAGGAACCTAAGAGTTTCATGACATCGCTTCTCGATCACTCAGACATGATGAGTGTTTTTAAAGTTAATCATTACACCTTCCGTGGACGATTTGATGAAAAGCAGTACATGAATGAAGTATTGAAAACAAAATAAAATGTTTTAATAAAATAAATTTTTTTCCCTACCCACCCAACCTACTTTTTTCAAGAGTGAAATAGGAAAGACGCTATTAATTTATTTTGGCCTTATCTTTGTGTTGTATTTGGTAGTGGGTACTGACAAATCCCATGTATGAACCTTGAACAAACTAATAGGTTAGTAGTTTGACTTCTGTTAAACTGACGATTAGGCTCAGGATTTTACTTGTAACCCACAAAGAACATACAGCTGTATATTCATTCAGGTTTAGGACTTGAGAAGCAGCCATACAACCATTTGTTCTCCTGCCAAAGTTATGGGATTTTTTAGAGAACTCTGGCTACCCCCCAATAAATACTGGACATTATAATATTGTTGGAAGTGACTTAAAAAGATCATTCTAAAAAAGAAATGATATACAACAACAGTAGATAGAAATTACTTTGCTTGGAAATTCCTGCCTGTATTTTGGACATGGTTTCTTTGAAAAGTTATTTGACATACCAGAAATTATTTGTTTATGAAATATTTTCAGGAACAGAAGGTACTATTTGTCCTTGTAGTTATTAGGGGTTTCAGTTATCTTGTGTTTTTTTTATTGTTGTAGACTTGTAGTTATTAGGCGTTTCCGTTATCTTATGTTTTTCTTATTGTTGTAGATTGATTTTTTCCAAATGCCTGTTAACACGTTACGTAGATATAAAAGACATTTTAAATTACCGACTAGGCCTGGTATGAATAAAGCACAGTTGTCTGATGTAAGTTTAATCATTTTTTGTTGTTTTCAAAAAGTAAATATTTTTATAAATCCACATGAAATATATCATTGGATTTAAATTAATCACAGTTGATTGTAAAAAATGATTAATGTAGAATTATTGAAATTTAAATTTATGCACTATTTGTTGGAAAGTCAGGGATTCAGCTTGTATTCTGGCTTCCTCACATAATAAAGAAGAGATGCCATGATATTGTCAAAAAGTGCTGAAAGAGGGATTAAACCAAAGAAAAACAAACAAACAAACAAGAATGCAACAGACCTGCGATACAAAAGTGGCAAGCTACAACTCTGAAACAAAAGATACAATATAGAAATCTTAATATAAAAATGTGATTCAACTTTTGTATCAATACCTAGTTTTGAAAGTTTAAATTTATCACAAAAGCAGTAATTTCTTTTTTATATGAAGTAAATAATTATCTTTCTTTTCTTAAATGATTAAAGTTGTCTTAGGTAGGTATGTTCCTATAATTTTAATAGGGTAATATGATGTAATTATTCATTAATATAAAGACAACAAATGTTTGGGGGTGGTAAACAAGGCTATGGAAGATAAACAAACTTTATTGTATATTCTTAGTATGATGGGTTATGTTGTTGAGACTAGAATGAGCAGACTAAAATTTAGGGGCCTCGGTGGCCGAGTGGTTAAGGTAGTTAGTCTACTGTTGCTCACATGGTCTGTTAACACTGAGATTAAAGGTTTGAGTTTTACTGCCATAAGAATACACTTGATCCGAATCTTAATTGTCAAGCATTGCCAGTTTTCCCACCAAAGATCAGGGGTTTTCCCACCAAAGATCAGGGGTTTTCCCACCAAAGATCAGGGGTTTTCCCACCAAAGATCAGGGGTTTTCCCACCAAAGATCAGGGGTTTTCCCACCAAAGATCAGGGGTTTTCCCAACAAAGATCAGGGGTTTTCCCAACAAAGATCAGGGGTTTTCCCACCAAAGATCAGGGGTTTTCCCAACAAAGATCAGGGGTTTTCCCACCAAAGATCAGGGGTTTTCCCAACAAAGATCAGGGGTTTTCCCACCAAAGATCAGGGGTTTTCTACAGATACTCCGGCTTCCTTCCCCAATAAAATCTGGATGCCATGATATAGCTAAAAAAAATACCTGAAAGTGGCGTTGAAACACCATTCAAACAAACAAACTATAATATGTTCGAAACAAATTTTATAATATGTAAGAAATTGTCATACATGTATTTGAAAGGGACATAACTCCAGTTGTCCAAGAAGACAATGACATGTGTCAAAAACATACCACCCTACTCGTATTTTATTTTCCATGAACAGTTTTTGTCTCGCCTGCAAAGCTCTGGAGGCGAGGCAATCCGGCGGTGGCGTAAAAACTTGGACATCTTGATTCATATCTATGTAAGCCCAAGCCTTAGGTCCATCAAATTTGGTACAGAGGTAGCTTATGATGAGTACTTGCCTGTCAGTCACCTGTCACCTGACCTTGACCTCAAGTTCACGGTCCAGCGACTACTGTAAAGTTTTTGGGTTATCGCAGTTCCTCTAACCAAGCATGGTAGGAAGACAATATTTAGTGTATAGGTTGCTGATGACTAGTACATGACTGTCTGGTAGGTGTCACCTGACCATGACCTCAATTTCACGATCCAGCGACTACATTAAAGTTTTTTAGTTACTGCAGTTTCTCTGTAATCACACATGGTAGGATGAAAATATTTGGTGTATACGTTGCTGATGACTAGTACATGACTGTCTGGTAGGTGCCACCTGACCTTGACCTCAATTTCATGGTCCGGCAACTACGGTAAAGTTTTTGGGTAACAGCTGTTCCTCTGTAACCACGCATGGTAGGATGGCAATATTTGGTATATAGGTTTTTGATGAATAGTACATACCTGCCTGGTAGGTGTCACCTGACCTTTACCTCAATTTTACGGTCCAGCTTCTACGTTAAAAGTTTTTGGGTTACAGCAGTTTCTCTGTAACCATGGATCACCATGGTAGGTAGGATGACAATATTTGGTATATAGGTTGCTGATAAATAGTACATGACTGGTAGGTGTCACCTGACCTTGACCTCAATTTCACGGTCCAGCGACTATGTTAAAGTTTTTGGATTAGGGCACTTTCTCTGTAACCACGCATGGTAGGATGCAAGTATTTGGTATAAAAGTTGCTTATAATTAGTGCATGACTGTCTCATAGGTTTCAACTGACCATGACCTCAATTTTATGGTCCAGTGACTAAGTTAAAGTTTTACGATTAGGTGCGTTTCTCTGTAACCAAGCATTGTATATTTTAAATGATAATAATTTAATGCTATTAATGTAATGTTTATGATGTAATTTTTTTTCGTTACTGATGCAGAATTCAGTTGAGACATCTTTCTGTGTCCACACTTGTTTTTTTCTCATTGTGTTGGTCCTTAATAACAGTTGTTTAAGCCTAAGTCATGTGTCATGTATTTTTAAGTCATGTATCTTTATTTGTAGATTGTTGCCAGACATTTTAAAAGCATCCCTGTCACAGAGAAGGAAGCATTAACATACTTCATTTATATGGCAAAGAATTTTAAAAGTCGCTTTGACCAGAAGCACCTGGAAACCGTTCACTAACACATTTTATAACAACAATTTATGTTGCCATGGACATTATTTTAATTCTTTATACTGCCATCAACAGTTTTGAAATTGTGCAAATATGGGGTAGTTTGGCTGAGACAAGAACAGAAAGTATTCTTCATCTACAGTAATGAATAAAAGATGTGGAATAAAAAGCAAATAACGCATTCCTCCATTTCCTCTTTATTATGAGACAATTTTAGTATCTAGAATTCCTTTATACAGGTTTTGAAAATTATGTTTCATAAAACAGTTATGAAAACTTATTAAAATGATAAGATTTTTTTTATTTTTACATAATTATGTACAATGTACATGTTTCCATATATATGTGTGCTTATCCAAGTTGTGAATTTTGATCTTTTTTTCCTTTGCTTACAATTAAAACACATTTTTATGCCCCCGCGACGACATGTCGGGGGGCATTAAGTTTTACTCATGTCCGTCCGTCCGTACTTCCTGTTTGGGACTGGGCCGATATGAAAATATGTTAACACAAGTATGAAAATTTCCGTCAAGCTTTTCTCAGTAACAGTACATGAGAACAATTTGAAATTTGGCAGGGTGGTTCAGTATCACAAGTTGTATGTCCTAAGCGACTTTCAGACCTGTCGGACAACTACTTCCTGTTTGCGACTGGGCCGATATGAAAATGTTCTAACATGAGTATGAAAATTTCCGTCAAGCTTTTCTCAGAAACCGTACATCAGAACAATTTGAAATTTGGCAGGGTAGTTCAGTATCACAAGTTGTACGTCCTAAGCGACTTTCAGATCTGTCGGACAACTACTTCCTGTTTGGGACTTGGCCGCTATGAAAATGTGTTAACATGAGAATGAAAATTTCCGTCAAGCTTTTCTCAGAAACCGTACATCAGAACAATTTGAAATTTGGCAGGGTAGTTCAGTATCACAAGTTGTACGTCCTAAGCAACTTTCAGACCTGTCGGACAACTACTTCCTGTTTGGGACTGGGCCGATATGAAAATGTGTTAACATGAGTATGAAAATTTCCGTCAAGCTTTTCTCAGAAACCGAACACAAGAACAATTTGAAATTTGGCAGGGTGGTTCAGTATCACAAGTTGTACGTCCTAAGCGACTTTCAGACCTGTCGGACAACTACTTCCTGTTTGGGACTGGGCCGATATGAAAATGTGTTAACATGAGTATGAAAATTTCCGTCAAGCTTTACTCAGAAACCGTACATTACAACAATTTGAAATTTGGCAGGGTGGTTAAGTATCACAAGTTGTACGTCCTAAGCGACTTTCAGACCTGTTGGACAACTACTTCCTGTTTGGGACTTACTTTAGCGGGGGCATCCGTGTCCCATGGACACATTCTTCAATTTTTATGCCCCCGCGACGACATGTCGGGGGGCATTAAGTTTTACTCATGTCCGTCCGTCCGTCCGTACGTCCGAACAAATTTCCGTCAAGCTTTTCTCAGAAACCATACATGAGAACAATTTTAAATTTGGCAGAGTGGTTCAGTATCACAAGTTGTATGTCCTAAGCGAATTTCAGACCTGTCGGAAAACTACTTCCTGTTTGGGACTTCATTTGTACGTAAATAGGTCCGTCTGTATGTACAAAGATCCGTCAAGCTTTTCTCAGAAACCGTACATGAGAACAATTTGAAATTTGGCAGAGTGGTTCAGTATCACAAGTTGTATGTCCTAAGCGAATTTCAGACCTGTCGGACAACTACTTCCTGTTTGGGACTTCATTTGTACGTAAATACATCCGTCTGTATGTACAAATTTCCGTCAAGCTTTTCTCAGAAACCGTACATGAGAACAATTTGAAATTTGGCAGGGTTGTTCAGTATCACAAGTTGTATGTCCTAAGCGACTTTCAGACCTGTCGGACAACTACTTCCTGTTTGGGACTGGGCCGATATGAAAATGTGTTAACACAAGTATGAAAATTTCCGTCAAGCTTTTCTCAGTAACCGTACATGAGAACAATTTGAAATTTGGGAGGGTGATTCAGTATCACAAGTTGTATGTTCTAAGTGACTTTCAGACCTGTCGGACAACTACTTCCTGTTTGCAACTGGGCCGATATGAAAATGTTCTAACATGAGTATGAAAATTTCCGTCAAGCTTTTCTCAGAAACCGTACATCAGAACAATTTGAAATTTGGCAAGTTGGTTTGGTATCACAAGTTGTACGTCCTAAGCGACTTTCAGACCTGTCGGACAACTACTTCCTGTTTGGGACTTGGCCGATATGAAAATGTGTTAACATGAGAATGAAAATTTCCGTCAAGCTTTTCTCAGAAACCGTACATCAGAACATTTGAAATTTGGCAGGGTAGTTCAGTATCACAAGTTGTATGTCCGAAGCAACTTTCAGACCTGTCGGACAACTACTTCCTGTTTGCGACTGGGCCGATATGAAAATGTGTTAACATGAGTATGAAAATTTCCGTCAAGCTTTTCTCAGAAACCGTACACAAGAACAATTTGAAATTTGGCAGGGTGGTTCAGTATCACAAGTTGTATGTCCTAAGCGACTTTCAGACCTGTCGGACAACTACTTCCTTTTTGCGACTGGGCTGATATGAAAATGTGTTAACATGAGTATGAAAATTTCCGTCAAGCTTTACTCAGAAACCGTACATTACAACAATTTGAAATTTGGCAGGGTGGTTCAGTATCACAAGTTGTACGTCCTAAGCGACTTTCAGACCTGTCGGACAACTACTTCCTGTTTGCGACTGGGCCGATATGAAAATGTGTTAACATGAGTATGAAAATTTCCATCAAGCTTTTCTCAGAAACCGTACACAAGAACAATTTGAAATTTGGCAGGGTGGTTCAGTATCACAAGTTGTATGTCCTAAGCGACTTTCAGACCTGTCGGACAACTTCTTCCTGTTTGCAACTGGGCTGATATGAAAATGTGTTAACATGAGTATGAAAATTTCCGTCAAGCTTTACTCAGAAACCGTACATTACAACAATTTGAAATTTGGCAGGGTGGTTAAGTATCACAAGTTGTATGTCCTAAGCGACTTTCAGACCTGTTGGACAACTACTTCCTGTTTGGGACTTACTTTAGCGGGGGCATCCGTGTCCCATGGACACATTCTTCAATTTTTTTTTATATGTATGTCAATTTTAACCAAAATATTTAATGTTGCTAAATATTTGATACTAAATTTGTTAAGAAATATTTGTACACTGCACTCCACATTTCATCATTAGCATTAACATTTTCTATGATAAAATCAGCATTTTCAATTAATTGTTTACCATGAGGTGGTTTATCAGAATATTTACAATCCTATTTTCAGACAAGTGTTTGATAGTAGGAATTCCAATAGAAAGAATACAATATAGACATGGAAAAAGGCAATGTTTTCTTTGCTGAACTTTTCATTGCATCAATAATGATGAGTATTTTTGTGAACAACATGTTATTCTTGTAAATTGCAATAAATTTTATCCCTGATAACATTCACCAGTATTCCTACAAAAATCCACTGTCCTTAATTATTAAAACAGTATTGTATGCCTACAAGTGCTATTTAACATGCATATTGCTCATTCTACCCCCAAAATATGTTATTACAATACAATAATTTTCATGTATTGTCCTTTGGATAGGTCAATATTTTAGTGAGAATATTTGTTTTGGCAATAGGCCAAATCAGTATATTGAATTGTTACATTACGTCAGACTTATTTTATTATTGTTTTTGCTGACTATGCTTTTTTTTAGTTTCATCTGATATGGAAGACATTCTGCAACTTTATGCACTAATTAAGTAACTGTCCGTTTTGAATTTTGCAATTTGAAATCTATCTGATACATTGTATGAAAATCTACATAATTTTTTTTTGTTTGTCATTTGTATTATGATGGATGTTTATACTGATAGTAGAATTATTGGACCCCACGAAACAAAGTTGCATAGGGTATGATGTTTTTGACTGGTCCATATGTAGTTGTGCATATAGACAGAAAATTGTAATACAATATTTTTTGTAGGAGTTATTTCTCCCCTTTAAACTCAGAAATTTCTCAAAATATTTGAATATATGAATGAAACAAATTGTATGCACTTGAAAGTACCGCTCACGATTTTATGGAACCTAATAGGTATGTGGGAGTGTGGGGGTATGTGAGTGTGCGCACTAAGGTTCTTTCAGTTTTATGTCCCTGTGATTGTCATTTAGTCTTGTTGGTGGGTACCTGCATATATCCTGCAATTGGTTTCCACTTGAAAACTTGAGCGAGAGTTGACTAATTCTTTTGAAATTTACAAATATTATTACAGGTCAACAAACACAGACTGAGTTTGTATTTGACTTATTTCACTTCTTGTTGTGGAGTTACCTATTCTTTTTTGTTCCGGAATTACAATTACGAAAACATCCAAATTTGTGGTTTCCGCATAACTTTTGGCATGCCTTGAATAATTCAGTGTCCACTTATCAATTTTTAGTAATCTCCCTGTAATAGATGTTTATAGAGTGTTCTGCAGAATTTGTATATTTTATAACACAGCTTTTATGAAAATTCATAAAAATATTTGTATACTAGTTTTTAACTAAAAATTAAAAAAATATGTAGGTTTTTCATATATGTATTGCTGGTAATACAAATCTAGAAAGGATTCAATCTTGATCAGATCTGTTCAACAGATATGTTAAGACTTAGTTCATTCGCTTTTGAGATAGTATTACGGTTTTAAAATTTTTTTTAATTTTCCTTTAACGTTTCACACTTGTTAAACACCACTCAACTTGGTCTATCTGTAACAAAAATGGTGAGATTGTTGTACATGCTTTGGTTTTATTGATTGTCTGTAATATTATGTCTTACAACATGAAGATGGCTCTATACATGTCAAGTCTAAAATAAAATAAAAATACCCCACATAAACATTTTTATTGTTTTGTTGCCTACATAGTAAGGACTACACATCTTCCATTTTTAGATCACATGTCATTGTTGTGGGCCTTCACCTTTTCACATTTCAATCTTTATCTCCAAAATCACTTGGCCAATTGGAACAAAACTTGGCAGGAATGTTTATTGGGTGGTTCTTAGCAAAGTTTTAGTTTTTGGTGCTGATCAAATATTATACATGGCTGCCAAGGCCATTACTGCTTTCTAATTGGCTGAATTTCAAAAATCTTCTTCTCATAAACAGTGTGGCAGATTGATTTGAAATATTGCAGAAATGTACCTTAGATGGTCCTCTACAAAGTTAGATTATTTTGTGCCGATCCTAAATCCAAGATGGCAGCTATCGCATGACTCGGTTTAACATAGGACCCTATGGGAAAAATATATAAACAAGTTCTCGGAAACTGTTCCACACAATGAAGCCAATTTATGAAGAAATGTAGAATATCATTATTTTTATTAGTTTTTCGAGCCAATTACAAATTTAACGTGGCTTCCAGGGCCACTAATGCACTCGGATTGGCTGAAATTTCAAAAATCTTATTCTTACAAACCGCATGGCAGATTGATTTGAAAAATTGCTTAAATGTATATTAGATGGTTCTCTACAAAGTTAGAGTTTTTTTGTGATGATCCATAATACAAGATGGTCGCCACCGTGGAACGTAGCGTTTTTTGTTTGAATGGTGTTTTAACGCCACTTTCAGCAATTTTTCAGCTATTTCATGGCGTTCAGTTTTTATTGGGGGAGGAAGCCGGAGTAGCCGGAGAAAACCCCCGACCTGCGGTAGGAAAACTGGCAATCCTTGTCAATTAAGATTGGAGTCGAGTACACCGAATTCTAGACGATCCATCCCCAAACCAATCCGTCCCATAGTCGATCCGTCCCCAAGTCGATACGTCCCAGGTCGATTCGTCCCCTGGTCGTTCCGTCCCCAGGTCGATCCGGCCCCAGTAAAACCAAAGTTAGGTAAATAAATAAAGGAGGTAGGTAAAATATAAAAAAACAACATTCATAAGTAGTATTTCTAAGTATGGTAAATATGGTATTAGACGGGAATTCACTATTTTGAATGCCGAATATGCATGCGAATTTTGTGACCATGATACAGATAATGGTTGCTTTAATTTAAAGTCTTCTGAGGAATATTATAAAGACTTTTTTCATTTAGTGGACATGTAATTGTAGAACCAAAGGTGGGTAAAATAAATATAGCAGGTAGGTATAAATATATAGAAAAGTCGTATTTTTAATTATGCCGATTATGCATGCGAATCTGTTAACATGATTTAGGATGTTTTTTTCTTTATTATCGCCGCCCAGGAGGGCGGCGATATATTTGTATTCACTTTCGTTGTTAACGATGGATAAAGGAGAATATATTTCGAAGTACACTTAGTTACCATAAATGAACAGAATTTTGCTACAAGAATGTCAATCATTTAACTTGAGTGAAAAATCAAGATTACATATTAGGATCGCCTGCAAAATGCTTCGGTGATATCAAAGTTTCAGTAATAATAAGTTTTGTTGGTATTCTATTTACGGAAGTTAATAATGCAGGGAGACCCATTTTATCCTGGTACTTTGTCTTTCAGTGATAGCTCTATCGACGAGCGTAGCTTTGAAAAATCGAAAACCAGAATAAAAGGCTATTTTGTGTATCCAATTCCGGAGTACTCTGACATTTGTAACATCAATAAATAAGTGTTATGTCAATAATTTAATTGAACCACGTGAATATTAGTTTTAATTTAATTATATTTATGATTCAATATATGACAAAAGATTACATGTGCGCAAGTTTATAAATCACCAATTCAAACTAGCAACAACCTCACGACTTAGATTTAAATAGAACTTTATAGGGAAAAAGTTCAAATGCCTTCTTTTTGAAATTTCAATGCTTTCTAAGCGAATATTCAATAGATAGTCCATAGAAAGTGTGTGTTTTAGTTCGATTGAAAATCTGAGATGCCTACTACGCAAGCTTTTATGTTAAAATAAAACAACATAGATATAAACGTGCTTTACAATGCGTCCCGTAAAATTATTATCAAATCTTTTTGACAAAATCGTGCAGAATGCAAAATACATCGGCGGCGAACTGATGCTTTGCATCAAAATTTTTCTTGTTTTTACGTATTGTAACTTCTTCAACTACAGTATGGTTTTATGTGTACGTTTAATTAAATTGTAATTGTTATTTAGTATTAATTTTTTTGACACCTGTAATTTGTAACCAACATTTGACACGTGTCAGATAATAGTAATAAAACGGTAGACACAGTTTTAATAATTTTATTTCTTTATTATATTTAATAATGATAACAATAAAAATTATAAAAAAACATACAACAACATGATAAGAAACAAGAAAGTTTTTCAAAGTTCACTCGCTGTCACTTGTCTCTGCTGGCGTAGGGAATGCTGGAGCGTCCTGGTTACAGCCTTGGAGAAATTCTTTGAGCTCAATGAATGTTTTCTTTAAAATTTTTGATGTTCAGCATCAATAAATTGTCGTATTTTGTGTAACCTTTGATGTTAAAGACAGCTTGGATGCAGAGTAAATCATACAAAGTATAGCCTACAGTTGTTATGCAAACAATTTAAAAATAATCAAAGGGTAATTACGCCTATGTGCACTGATCAGAACTGTTATCATCATTTAATTAAAAACACTATATTTTGTTTTTTTAATCATTTAACTTATTTTAATTATAACTTTAACAATTTCCAATTAAAATCAATTACAACACAATTAAATATAATTAAAAACCATACCATATTTTGTTTATTTAATTATTAAACTAATTTTAATCAACACTTTTTCACTTTTTACACTTAAAAACACTTAAAATAAAATTAAATGTAGTAATATACTTATACATTTTTTATTGGGGACGGATCGACAAACAAATAGGGAACGGATCATCTGGGGCCGATTCGACTGGGGCCGGATTGACCTGGGGACGGAACGACCTGCTACCGAGTACACCCTGCTTGCATTGAGAATCGAACCCGCAATCTCGGTGTTGACAGACCACGTGATCAATAGTAGACGAACTACCTTGACCACTCGGCCGGAACATAGCGTAACATAGGTTCCTAAAGGAAAAACACACAAATAGCTTCATGAAACTGTTGCACACAATTAAGGCAAATTATGCAGAAATTAAGGCTGGATAGTTATCTTATTATTTTGAGTTTTTTTTTAGAAAATTGGAAATTCAACATGACTGCCAGAGACTCGAACCCACAATCTCAGTGTTGACAGATCAATAGTAGATAAACTACCTTAACCCGGCCACCGGGCCCTAGAACTACGAGAATGCCGATTGTAGAAACTGAAATGGTTGTGAACATATTTTGTGATTTTAGGACCAGCACAATCGTCTATTGTTGTCTAATTACTGGATAACGAGTTATGTTGCCGATTAAATTGTGAGTTTCAAGGCAACTAACTCGAAACGAAGTACTGATTTCTGTTAATTATTTTACCCTTGATATATATTTCAGAGTTTAAAATGCGGTTTCGTAGTCCTAAGAGACAAAATACTGCAACTTCAATTGATATTTTCACGTATATTTCAACCCTTTTTACGGAAAACATTCGCTATAGATGACAGCATACAAATAACGACGGATTAATATGTCAAAGATCTAATAAAAATTGTAAGTCGTCCCCCTGTTAAAGAAATGTAACACGTGAGTGGCAACAAGTGAGACTTGGCTTTTGTCTCCAAAAACGTCGGTCTTTTATAGAAAACTTGCTGAAAGTGGAGTTAAAGCTAATTCAAACAAAACAAACGAAAATTCAATAATCAATGAAATCGCTCTCTGTAATAATATCACGAACGTTATTGGTAACAATAAATTATAAAATATCTTTAGCGTAAAAATCAAGACCTGATTTTGGGGAATGGGTATTGTGCAGCAAAGCACGAGTTACGGTAAAGGTATTGCTAAACATGCGGGTTTCGTCACTTCTATACGGATGAAAACAGGAGTTCAGAAAAAAACCCGTTATAAATACTTCGAGTACGGGAGTTTCTATGGATCTTATGCCCAAACTTTGAGCCCCCATTTCAGATATAAATTTCTGGATCCACTACTTATTGTATTTTGGCCCTAAATGACATAAAAACGTAATTGCCTATGGATTCTCCAATTCTTTTTCTCATTTAGGTTTAGTTTGAGTTTCTTTAGGTCTGCGCCCCATGGTTCCCTTCTCTGTCTTGTGCTTACCGGAGGCCTAGAGAAGCTCATAGGTCCAAAGCCGAAACATAGCGCCCATTTCAAACATAAATTCCTGGATCCTCTACTGGATATTGTACATCTTAGCGCTAAATGACACATGCTTTATTTGGGAAAACTATTCCATGATAGCAAAGATATCGAGTTAGTAATGTTGTGTAACGGATCGAACCCTGCATAAGCGTAGCTACATAAGGCACGTGCCCAACTTCTTTTACATCCTGAAAAGTTGACTTGCAGATAGTGCCGTTTTTGCATATATCCGAATAAATTTTAGTATCTGTTCGATTGTGTGTCTGATCAAATACTTTTCATCTCTAGTCTGACTATTAAATCCGCATGTCTGAGCTTCTGGGGTGCTGAACTGACCATTAACAGCCTCCAGATCCTCTATTGATCTAGTGCCTACATTCAATAAGAAGTTTAGCTACGCCCCTGTCGGCATATCTGTAAATATTACTAAGTGAGCTAAATAAGTACTCTGTTAGCTCATTCGTTTTTGACTGACTAAATATTTACTACTAAATAGAACACAGTTGGGCCTTCTGTTATACTCTTCAACCCACACACAGACTCATCCTAGACTTAATAATTCATACTAAACCCATTCATACTTACCCGTTGGTGTTTTAGTTGGGGGTCAATGTAACGGAGACCGTGCAAAAACACCAGTTTCCCCACCAGAGAAAGCCCCGGAACGCTTGCGAGATCTCTGCTACGAGCCAGCCATCTAACCAAGTGAGACAAAGAGTATTTCGTTAGCTATATATCTACTACACTGGCACCATGCTGGGGTTGTTACCAGTGCCTGCCTCAAGCTGCAATTACAGAAGACCCTTGTCAGGTCATAATACCAAAAATGTTATATTACAATGTAGTCTAAGCTGTAAGAGTATATATGTATATATGAACAGGACTATCTCAAACAGTGTTACTTCCGTTGTATGATTCATCAAATATATTTTCACAAAACAAGTTTTTTTCTTTTATTGCATACGGAATGACCTCTCTGAATTTTGATACGACGTTGTTATGTTTGTCCTTCATGTTTTGTTGTATACCGAGTTGGAATCGTACCTAAACCGAATTTTACTGCCGTTATAATCCGATGTTAATTGTGTAATTTGTCGGATTAACGGCAGAATTCAGTCCTATTGCTCGTAATGTAGCACATAAAAAATTCTAACTTCGGTATATTTATACAAAATTCAAACATAGTATGCATCTTCTTTACGTTATTAAAGCTTTAGACATCGGGAAACGATCTTTACTGAAGAAATTTTTTTTCGTCTTTGAACATGCACGTGGAAAATTCTATGTTGATCATTTTGCCGTATATGGATAATGTGACCTAATTTTATTATAAACGTGCTAATTTGATACTATAACAACCATTCCGTATCTGTATTACCCAAGATGCAACACCCCATTCAGTTTCGGGTTTCTCAATGTTTTCATAACTCAAATCATTGCATTGTATCACACGTGGCGTTATAACTAATTTCAGGTACGGTTTACTGAGCTATTGCGCGATAATATAGTTCGATGTTTGCATTTACCGAAGTAAGTACTTTCTATCTGTAATATTGTTTTGACTATTTTTCAGGTGAAAAACAGTATGTTTTGTAGTGCGAAATGTAATAATTTTGTTCTTTGCATTTGAATAAAAATATAATTCTGTTCATATATTCGTACGCGATCAAGCTGGCTAGTTGTTGTATTCATTACATTATGTGAACGTGATTATGTGTCATAACCATTTATTGTAAATCACGTGTTGTAAATGTGTTGAACAAATAAACATTTCGTACTATTTCGTACTATTATCATAAATGCACATTAAATCTGCTCTCATCTGAATTTAATTATATAACAAGAAAAGATATGCGTTAAACCCATATCCAGAGATGTTCTATTTATATATAATAGGTGTATCCCATTTGGTTTAATAGTTTTTTTTCAATTTGTTTTATTTAAAATTTTATCATATGCTGTAAAGGGATGCAAATATAGACGATTGTGAAAGGCAAGAAATAATCATCTTGATTATAATATCTCAACTTTGAGAAGAGTACTGTAATAAAAAAAGCAAAGTTTTCGAAGGACATATATATGTTTACCAATAAAAATACATTGACCATAGTCAAGTGGTTCTGTGGGGGAAAATGTGAATGTAAGATCGGCAGTTATCGCGTTTTCGGAAAATCAAAGAAAACATACCGACAAGTTACAATTTTTATTGATTTAATTTTACTGAAATTAAAATTTTTTCAAAAGATTTGCAATTAAATGTATTTTAAACGTCAAACTAGCATTCATGTGCATAAACATTGCTAAGAACTTTATAAAATTGTCTACAATTATTTTCAACAATATAAACTGTTGATGACCTTTATTCGAACGTAACTGAATTTTTTTCTGTTGTATTATTATATATATAACTTGCTTCGTTAAAATATCTTAACATCAAAATTTTTAAATCTTGAATTAAATACAAATCTATATCTTTTGTGTCTTTTTATTATTGAGAAATTTCTTTTCCCTACTATTTCTACCACATTTTTCACTGATTCAGACATCAATTTTTTTAAATAACATGCCTATTTGAAAATCTAATTTTGTATATATAGTTTCTTCTCACACAGCCAATAATACAATTGGTACAGAGAAAGTAACAAATAAACAAACAAAACAACAGGTTATATATACAATATATATCAAAATCATAATCTAATTTAGCCATTTTAGCGGGGTGTGACTTTTTACCCAAACTTACCCAAACATACCCAAACTTACCCAAACTATACCCAAACACACATTAAACTAACATGTTTTGCATTTCTATTATGTTTAAACATTTTATATACTATATTTTTTATGTAAAATGTTATAAAAGTGAAGTTAACATGACAATTTTCGTTGTTAAAATCGATCTTATGAAGCCCCTTATGATCGTGAAAAATGTATTACCCAAACTCTCATAAAATGACATTATTGGTACTAAATAAACAACAAAAACATTTTTAAATGCACATTTATTCCATATGAAATTTCAGTTTCAAAAAAGGTAAAAATAACACATGACAATCACGTATAAATATCACATAAAATAGTAAAAAAGAAAAAAGGTTAAGTCCAACCACACATGCCGCAATCGACAACACAAATAAACAGTACTGGTCTATCTCTATCTAACGGCAAACCTCCATCTTTAATATGCTATACCAAACTACTAGTTAGTGCACTAACAAGGAGAAAAGTGCACTAGCAACATGAAGGATAACAGTTATCACCACAAAAAAGCATTTAATATCAAAGGATAATGCATAAATAAAGTTTTAACCAAGTTTGGTGTTTTTTTTATTTTGTAGTTTTAGAGATATGATCAGATATTTGCATTTTTATCGGCACGTGCCGATTTTTGTATTTTTAATTTGTAGTCATCTGTGTAAAGTGTTAACTCAACCGAAGATCAACAACACAACTACACTAACAACCTGATAGAAAGTTCTGAATAATGAAAAATGTAATTGTCATTATAATATATTTTAAGTGAGCGATTAACACATTAACTAGAACTTATAAACAACATCGATGTTGTTTCTACGGACCCCTTTTGTCGCGCACGTGCGATCAGTGCTATTTTTACAATAAAATCCCAGATTAAGGTTATGTTTGTTGTTTGTTTGATGGTGTTTAACGCCACTTTCAGCAATTTTTCAGCTATGTCATGGCGTCCAGTTTTTATTGGGGGAGGAAGCCGGAGTACCCGGAGAAAACCCCCGACCTGCGGTAGGAAAACTGGCAATCCTTGTCAATTATGATTGGAGTCGAGTACACCCTGCCTGCAGTGAGAATCGAACCCGCAATATCAGTGTTGACAGACCACGTGATCAATAGTAGACAAACTACCTTGACCACTCGGCCACCGAGGCCCCTCAGATTAAGGTTAACACGAAGTGTGAAAATAGAAATGAATTTTGAAATAATGCAATTATGCATTTATTTATATGAATTCATATATTACTCAATTTGAGTAATTTATCAATGGTAACAAAGTTGTAGTCCCTTCATTAAATTTGTAGGCACAATATCCCACCTCAATGTTTTTTAAACAAAACAAAAATAAAGCCGTGTATCAAACAATTCTTCAAAGTCAGACAGTTACTACTTAAATGTTTATTTAATAATAATTGATTATCAATAAAGATCACCTGTCACAAGTGTTTATATAATATGCAATTGTTCGCACTACATCGTTCACTCTAAAATAAAGACATCAAATGACTGCAGTGCGTGGTCACACAATTATTTTTGGATTATTTTGTTTTAAAATTGCAATGTCTACTTATTATTCATTATTTAACATAATATTAGCGCCTTTTCCTTTTTCTTGTTTATTTACCACCAAAAATGTCATTTTAATGAGTGTTTGGGAACATTTTTCACGATCATAAGGGGCTTCTTAAAATCGACTTTAACACCGAAAATCGTCACATTAACTTCACTTTTATAACATTTTCCATCAACAATACAGTATATAAAACCTTTAAACATAATAGAAATGCAAAAAATGTTATTTTAATGTGTTTTTGGGTAAGTTTGGGTAAAAAGTCACACCGATTAAACAATTTTCGTGATGTAAACAGTTAATATTCCATGGCTGCCTGTGCTGCTGCAGCTGATCATCATGATGTCCTAACAGTAAACACGATTTACACATGTACTTCTTTGCAAAATAAAATAATACATAAATCAATGTATTCAGAATTTCGAATATTTTTAAAACAAACGAAACCAGTCCTTTATCCCAATTCGGATTGCAGATTTAACAAACGGTACAAATGTAAATAATTTGGGGCAAAGATGGCGTTGACGAGGTCTCATTCCATCGTAAATGTTGCATTTGTCGTCAAACTTTCAAGTCGAATAATTATTCAGTGAACACTGAAAGTCTCAATAAATTATTTCTTATACAGAAAATGTATCAATGTCGATGTTTTGGAGACGGAAGGTTCACCCAAACTTGACATTTGAGTTTTGACCTTGCATACATTACTTTTAATAGTTGTGTACAGTACTGCTCAAATTTACCATGTCGCTTTCTTGCATCAAGTACTTTTTAGTTCATAAATAATCATTAAACACACCCGGAAAATATTCTTTTGATGATTTTTCTTATTAATAAATTGTTGTATTGTATGAAGACAGAAATATAGTCTCGATAAAAGTTGTTATTTGTTACAAAATATGTGGCCTTGATTGTATGTCGCCAAAAACCTATTAATGTATGTAACAAAACTCCTGAACATAACTGAAATACTGCTCGCTGGACATAAAGCAAACATCCATCCAAACAATCAATCTATTTTCTCTATAAAGCATGACCAATACACGTTTATTGACGTTCTTTTATTGGTTTTAGATCAAGTTGAATCCAATTATCATCATAACAAATGCTTATCTATGTTTCATTTAAATTGTTGTCAGCAACGAATAAAACAGCGAAATTTATTGCGTCACGTTTAAGAAATTAAGGTCCGTAACACCGTTTGTGAGCGCTGAAACACTAAAGACATTTAAATAATGTGTCATAACTGCTAAAATACATTGAAAAGCACTTCAGAACATCATTAATATATTACTTATATTTAGCACCTAAAGGCAAAATAATTTAAAATGCAGTGCCTTTATTGTACGTAACATATAATGTACGTAATGTTAATGTATGTAACGGTAATTTACGTTACATTACATGTGATGTTATATATTATTTTCCATTACACTATTTATTGTAGATGAGTTTGAGCCAATAAAATTATTTATATTTGTATTTGTATTGTGATAATCTCTCATATTACAATACAAAATGGGTTCCTGTTTTAATCCTCCATTTACTTTAATTGAGTTTCCCCGATATGGTTCAACCATATCTTCTCTTGTTCAAGTAGTAAACGTAATCAAAATGAGAAAGGGGCCTCGGTGGCCGAGTGGTTAAGGTAGCATAAAGATTAAAAATAAAGATAGTTCGTCTACTATTGATCTCGTGGTCTGTCAACACTGAGATTGCGGGCAGGGTGTACTCGACTCCAATTGACAAGGATTGCCAGTTTCCCTACCGCAGGTTGTGGGTTTTCTCCGGGTATTCCGTCTTCCTCTCCTAATAAAAACTGAAAATGGCGTTAAACATCATTCAAACAAACAAAAAACAAAAGGAGAGACGAATGTCAATTATTACACAACACACAGCGGGTTATTTAAAACAGCAATAACTATCATCACGTATCAATAATGATCGATTTTAAACACGAAACCGATAAAAAAAATGGTGACACTGTCAAAAGATATCAAGATCGACCATGTCTGATTGTATATGCAGCTTCTTTTGGACATCAAAGTGCCGGGAGTGATTCACTTCCGCTCTGCTACATTACGAGTAATGAGACAAAATCCGTACCCTCGCCAAAAAAAGCGAGGGTACGATTATTTGTTCTAGGATCATACCGTGCAGTGTACAGCTACGTCACCTTCTTGAAAGCGCTTACCGTGCAGTGTACAGCTACGTCACCTTCTTGCAAGCGCTTGTGCAGTCTTTGCATAATGATACATGAAAAATGTTTTTGTATATCTTTTTTTATTCTCAACTGTTAATCCAATTTTGTAGTTTTGTGTCAAACTGTCTGGTAATATTATAAGTCATAATGCAAACCAAGTGCAATCAGAACAAACAACCGTTAGGAGGTATTAACTGAACAATAGCTTTAACAACCAATACACCGACATTCGCAACCACGTCACATTTCATTTACAATCAGACTACGCTGGTTTTTTTTCTATTTTTGGTATCGTTATGTATCCTACTTGGCCCATTTTGTTTTCTTAATTTCTGGATCTCGACCAACTTTCGGCAAGGTGTGCTCGATTCCAACCTTAATTAACAAGGAATACCAGTTTTCCACCAATGTCCGTTTGTTCTTACCGGGTACTCCGGCTTTACCCCCGATATAGCCTCTAAACTGCTGAATGTTGGGTAAACACCATTCAAACAAAGAATACTCAAAACAGCTGAAACGCCAATAGCGTTCCTGTTTGTATTCAAAACGTTTGAACTTTATGCAAAATTCAAATATGTAAATTAAGAGCACAAATTGTAGCAACCTTATCAACAATGGCATGATTTTAAATTCTGCTATCTAGGTTTATTGACAGAGGAGGTTGACCTGGTATCCCGAGAACACTGCTGACTCTGTAAAAGCAACACCTGGTTGAGAATCTCAATATTTGTTACAATGTATTCATTCCTTAGTCAAAAATAGTGGACAGAGATTTAACAGTTTCAGTCAATCAGAAACATGGATCACTTTTTTTAAGTTCGGTCAATAAACATAACATATCTTTTATTTCCAAATCAGGAGCCCACTGGGAGCAATGAGAGTTGTCCAAAAAAAGAGGAAAAGAATAATTGATAGATACACATAATTATACATAAGACAACATGATGAGACAATTTATTGGATTATTAATGTTCATATTAATATCATATTAACATATAAAATTAGGATCTTTACATAGGACCACCAATAGCCAAGTTGTGAAAAGGAAAAATCTAGTGGACCTTGTACAATGAGTTTTTTAATTAGAAAATAATGATTCGCATTGTGATTATTTTATATGCTTGGCGTTTATAATGACAAAATATGGAACTTTGGATAAAATAATATTTCCAAGATACAATGTATCAAGCCGGCGGTGTAGGGTCACGAGATGTAATTTTTTTTTGCAACCAGTTAAAAATAAGCCTTCCTTATGATTTTTTCCACTGATCAAGACAAATGGTGTTGCCTTTTTTTATCTAGAATTAAGTTGTAAACATTGTTAAGAAATAAAGACCTGGGTGCCGTTTCATAAAGCGATCGTTAGCTTAACGTGCACGCTATCCCATTTAAATTGCATGGGATAACGAGCACGTTAATTAGCGATCGCTTTATGAAACGGCACTCAGACGATGAATATTTTTAGAAGAGAAACTTACGCGCATTAGACCTGGACTTTCCTTCCCGGGAAGCGGATAGTGGAGACGGAAAGCCTGGTGTCGGACCGTTGTTTATAACGTGTTTGGAGAGTGTCACGCTCTTTGCACGATACACACCTCTTGTGTATATTTCGATTTTCTTTATTAAACATTTTTCTATCGATTTGTATTGAAACTAACTCGTTGCAGCACATGGCGGATACAGGATTTTCGAAAGGGGGCGTAAAAAGGGGACATCGGAAAAGAAAGACCACGAACAAGGTTTTTTGTGTTCAGTAACCTTTATTTGGTACAGTATAATATACAACAGAGACATCATAATAAACGAATTGGTCCCCTTAATGCATTAATTTATGGCGAGGACGAGCGGGGATTACATTTTTGCCCTCCCTGTTCTCTTTTTCTTTTCCTTTTTTGAAAGGGGGGGGGGGGGCGTACGCCCCTACGCCCCCCCCCCCCCTGGATCCGCCACTGCAGTATTTATAAATGATTTCGAAATAAACTATAGAGAAAGTTGATCTAGCGATCACAGATACCCCTTTTTAAATTGTACAGATTTTTTACGTTTTTTGTCGACTGGTGACTTTGATCATTGATGGAATTCCTCCAGCATCAATAGGATTCTTACCCACTTGATAATATCTTAAAGTTTCATTGCAATCAAATGCGTTATTGTCCAGAAACATTTTTTTGACAACTGTGACCTTGAAATTTGATGGATTTCCCCAAAAATCGATAGGGCTCTGATCACCCAATATGAAACTAGATTCCAACGTTTCATTGAAACTAAATGCAAACTTTTTGAGTTTTTGAGTTGTTATCAGGAAACAGTATTTTTTGTACATTTTTAAAACATTTTTTGGCAACTGTGACTTTGAAATTTGGCGGATTCTCCCAAATCGATAGGCTTCGGATCCATTTAATATGAAACTATATTCCACAGTTTCATTGAAATCAAATACTTTGAGTTATTGTCTGGAAACATCTATTTTGTAAAAATTTTTACTTTTTTGTGGATTGTGAAATTTGACTTGATTTCCCCCAAAAAACATTTGACTCCAAGACCATCTAATACATGCAGCATACAGTATGTCCTCACTCGACCAACTTTCAGTTTGAAAATTCATGTTAAGAGTTTCCAAAGTGTCAAATGTTGACCAAGTCCTGCTATGGTGATTATTTTGAATTTCCAATTCGTACACAAAATAACCCAAACTTTCCTGTCAACCCTTCATCCTATGATTATTGCTGGTATATTTTGTGCAACTGATTAACAGTTAAGAGTAATATTTTAAACGTATTTGCCCAAAACACATAGGTTTCTAAGTTCAACTAAGTACTGTAGTATCAGCTTATTGGATTTCCAATCGAAACAAGAAAAAAAAACATTGCGGAGAAACATTAATATACAGTATAAAACAAAAAAGCAAAAAAAAAAAACTGTCAATCTATTATCTAATGAGTAATGCTTAAATATGCGTTTTAAATGGTTTTCAGAGAAGCAATTTTCTTTTTCAGCAATTCTCCATGGATTTGTGTTCTACAAGTCATGCAGAGGCAGACTTCGTAGACGTTTAATAAACATGCCCCATAACATAAGGAAAAGAGCTATACACTTCCTGTATGCACAATTCTACATGTATCTGCACTGATCACACATAATGTTTGAATATAAAAATCCTTCAGCGACAGAAATGGCCGAATTTCGTCAAACAGGAAGTAGGTGAGCGACAGACCTGAAATTGAATCCCACGTTATGGGAGGCCATGCTAATGCTGCATACCAAATTTCAAGAGAATGTGATTAGTTACGAAAAATTTTTTCCCGCCCGCCCGACATTCACTATATTATAACCCGGATTTTCACTCTGTGAAATCTGGCCAAAAATTGATTAAAGCTTTCTCGAGTTTGTATGCAAACTAAAAAATTCACCTTTTTACAAAGGGAAGCTTGCATCAAAATGATGAATTTTCAAATTAATGAAAGCATTTTTGAGTTATAGTATGAAAACTAATAAAAACATCCCTTTTTTCAGCAACAAAGTCTCGTAACTCTTTAAACCATTAATCAGAAATTTTCCAAAAAGTATACAGATCAGGAGGCTAAAACAATTAACAACTGTGTGTAGTTTAAAAAAAATATGCAGAGGCATTCTTGCGTACAGTGCAACATGTTGATGACGGACAGACAGACATTTGTATACCATATTATCCCCGTATGGGTATTATTCCTGGAATTTGATTGGTCTGTTACACGTCTTTACAAAACCAATATACCCGGGGCGTTGCAGTCATTTACCCGGGTGTTGCTAACCGTAAGTTTAATAATACGCAAGATGCGTTTATATTATAATTATTATGGTAATATAGGATGATGAAATCTTGGACAAAAGGTTCAAATGTGTTTTATTTTCAGCAGAAAAAGAAACGAAAGATATGCCAAAAAACGACCTCACACTATTATGACGTCTCTGCAAGACATTCAGAGCCAAAAATTAACTTTTCAACATCTATTTGAATCAAACAAAAAACTTGTTTTTTCCGAGAACTGTATGGTTCTACCAAAGGTAGTACCCTACACCTTGTAAAAAAGCCTAATTGTTATCAAATTTCAATCAAACTTTCTTTGATAATGATGAAAACGTTACTTTAACGTCCGCCATTTCGTTGACAAAGTACCTAATAATTTGAACACATCTCAAGTACTTTTGTGCAACCAACGCTTAGCAACACCTGGATATATGACTTAGCAACGCCCCGGGTATATTGGTTTTGTAAAGACGTGTAACTGACCAATCAAATTCCAGGAATAATACTGATATAGGGATAATGTTATATATCAGGTTGGTAAGAAGCCTATGGATTTTGGGGGAAATCCGTCAAATTTCTAGGTCGCAGTACGCAAAAACTTTTAAATTTTTTTAGAAAAAAAGTTGTTTCTGGACAATAACTCAAAAAGTTTGCATCCGATTTCAATGAAACTGTGGGATCTTGTTATATATTATGTTGGTAAGAAGCCTATTAATTTTGGGGGAAATTCCTTAACGTTAGAATTCTTTTACATAAGCAGGGGTATCAGTGATCGCTAGATTGACTTTGTCTAATTAATTATTGTTCTATTTATTTACGCTACACAATATATATATACTAAAAGGTAGGACATAGCTAAATTTGATTAAAAACGGCCTGTAGTACCATAAAAATAACGCTGTCACAAAATTAAGACGATTTCTGACACAAATGGCAATAAAGATGCTTCCATCTCGTCCCGATCGGGATCTTTCACGTACTTTACCCAATAATTACAAAAATTGCAAAGTGTAAAAATGGTTTTGAAGGGCAAAACTTGAAATGTACAAACAAAATGTGACTGCATCCGTTAAATTCAAACCCTGATTATTCTACAGCAAGACAAGCTGCTATTTATTTAAAACTGTTTGAAGCTACATCATCCTGTTGTTTTGTTTATATACTATAAGGCTATCAAATGTGATTAATGTCCTAAATATTGATTTTAACCCTTATTACCTGCATACCACTAACTATGTTATCACAAAAGTCAGAAGTGTCAATAAGGCAATTAATTAATTGAGAAATAGTGTCTTGAAATAATTATTCTAACTTTACACAAGAAATTGAAATGGCACACTGACACTGAATGTGGAATATTTCAGGAACAAAAATGTTCTACCACAACATATCAATCTAGTACAAATTGCAGTTTCAGAGAATCTTACAATTTCCACCAATCAGAAAAAATGATTTCTACTGGCAGTCATGTTTAAATTGATTACCATAAAGAGAGGAACACCATTTTCTTAACAAACAAACACAATTGACAGCTTTATAATTTATTATTACACAGACTAATGCTATGTGTCCATTCATGATTTTAGAATTCATAATAAATAACTATGTAGATGTAGGTGGTACAGATATCAGCCAGCCAGGTGTAATGAGGTCACAGGAGTCTAAAGTTTGTGTAGCTTCTCGTTCAGTGCTAGTTGTGCTTTAGTTAAGTTAGCTAGATAAACTACCATCAACAGATCCTGAAAAAAAGAAGTATCATGCTATCAACTAACAGTTAAAAAAACTCATAAAACAATAGTTTTTTTTACGTAATTGACAACAACATACAAGTCAACAAAAATAACGGAAGAAACGAAAATCGACCACATATATCATTGATCTGACAGATTAAAAGAAATTTTCAATAATTATCATTTTTAATTAAAACTAGAGTAAAAACACCTGTGAGCAATGCTCACCATTGATACCCCCCGCTTCACAATTACTTTGAAAATTCGGGTGTTCTTAATTATGAAATTGAAACTTTATCTAGTTAAACGTGAAGGCGAAATTGCAGATAATACATGTAACCCTCCCCAACCCCCCAAAGAATGGCATCCCCTATGTCAATGATAAAGTCCATGTTTTTCTATGGCAAACCTCCAATAATATTCTGATCAAAATGTTTAATATCCAATGCACAATGGCAATATGTGACCAAGATTCTGTATAAGTTTCAACAAATTCCATTCAGTGGTGTAGGAGGAATTGTAAATAAAAGATGGGTATCCCATTATGTCCATTACAAACTCCATGTTTTTCTATGGGAAACCACAAATATCATTCCGATCAAAATGTTAAATATCTCCTGCACAATGGCACTATGTGACATGGATTCTGTGTAATTTTCAACAAATTCCATTCAGTGGTGTAGGAATGAGTTGCACATAAGAGATGGGTATCCCTTATGTCCATGACAAAGACATGACAAAGACATGAGGACCCCCTTAGGTCAATGACAATGTCCATGTTTTCTATGGGAAACCCCAAATATCGATCCGATCAAAATGTTTAATATCTCCTGCACAATGGCACTATGTGACAAGGATGCTGTGTAAGTTTCTTTAAATTCCATTCAGTGGTGTAGGAGGAGTTGCACATAAGAGATGAGGACCCCCTTAGGTCATTGACAATGTCCATGTTTTTCTATGGGAAACCCCAAATATTGATCCGATCAAAATATTTAATATCTCCTGCACAATGGCACTATGTGACAAGCATTCTGTGTAAGTTTCATTAAATTCCATTCAGTGGTTTAGGAGGAGTTGCACATAAGAGATAGGGACCCCCTTAGCTCAATGACAAAGTCCATGTTTTTCTATGGAAAACCCCAAATATCATTCCGATCAAAATGTTAAATATCTCCTGCACAATGGCACTATGAGACAAAGATTCTGTGTAAGTTTCATCAAATTCCTTTCAGTGGTGTAGGAGGAGTTGCAAATAATAGAAAGTGTAACGGACGGACGGACGGACACCATGAACACTATATACCCCCCACTTTTCAAGCGGGGGGTATAATAATTCAGACTGTAATAAGCCCATCATCAATTAACCTTAGTAATGCATGTACTGCGCTTGGATTATCACTTCGTTTTATTAAATTGCCAATTCAAATTGTAATCAATAATCGTGTTATGACTAAAATAAACAGACTCGAATTAATAACAATACAAATGAAATTGTTAGTTGTTACATACGATATCAAGAGCAAAATTAACTTCGAGACAACCAGGTTAAAATTACACTAATTAATATATTCCAGACAACAAAAATCCATCGAGTTCAGCGAATTATCGAAACAACCAAGATCGACATATCCGAGGAAGAAATTCATTGTTGATATGGTAAAAATGCCAGGGCTTAAAAATTATATCGACATAACCAAGGTATGTCGAAATCCAAGTTCAAGACAATGAGGATTTACTAAATTCAACTGGACCTCTGACATGAAAAAGCTGGGTTTTTTTTATAGGAAAATCACTTATACAGCAAACATCTAATACATTTGACAGAAATACAATAGATTACCTTCATATTAGCATTCAACATAGTATCAAATTCATCTCTGTCTATCTGTGGTACACTGTCTATCAAATCCATTAAAAATCTCCCTATATTACTGTCTGCTGGGATCTTGTTTGCCTGGAATCAGATTTTAACTTGGAATCAAACAAATACAGCAGTTTTCTAACATGGCATATTACCTATCTAACATAAATAGAAGGAATTTGTTGTAGTATTGTAAGAACCTTCAAGTATATTCAAACAACCAGTGTCCGATCTAACAATGCCATCAAATTAAAAAATGTGTTCATTAAAAAAATGTATAGAATTGCTAGCAATAAATGGTGTGAAAATTACAGAACTCTGTCTTCATGATTCATAAATATCGTCAGGGGTGGGTGTGTTAGATAAATATTTGTTCCCTCCCCTGCAAAGCAGCCAATCCTATGCACTACACAGAAGATTCTCAGGTTTTTCACCTTACTTCCATCAATTGATAGTTTTATTGTCTCCCTATCTTACAATCATGGTCAAATGTGAATAAAACGTTTGATAGGTCACATGTCCTATATCTGAAGCAGATTTCAGAATTTACCTATAAATGCTTGTTTTTGTTTGTTTGTTTCTTTGCAACCAAAATGCAAAGGGAAAATCTTTCGCTAGGATATGAGTACAAGGTAGCCAAACTACTGGACAATGTCCCGACGCAGACACACGTGCAAACAGATGAACATTTGAGTCAAATGCAAACACAAAACCCAAATAAAGCTTTTCCAATATTGCTTTAAAAATGCAAGACAATGACTGGTGAAAAGACAAAGGACTTTGCAAAACTGATTTACAAAACAGAATTGGAACCTTCAAATGATGGCTTGGGAGATGGCAAGTATTTAACATCATCTACAAGAAAGCACATGGGGAAACATAGGTGGATGTATCCGCTGCTAACAATTGGACAGATATTGACAGTACAACCAAAGATTCTTCAGTAGCAACAACCAGATGACAGGCTTTATTACAGAGCCATTACAAATTTGACAAACTAAGTGGAAGTAATAAAGCAATAGACAAACAAATGACACTTGTCAGGGCTCACGCTGGGTCAAAATTATAGGGAGAAGTCACTTCTCTTTTGTGGGGCTGACAGGGAGAAGTGAGGATAGAACAGGTAGAAGTGGGTGGACAACAGGGAGAAGTTGCATTATATGTCGCGAAAGCGTCCTATTTTGTTTGTTTTTTTAATATGTGTTAATTTGGCATTTGAATTTTTTTATTGTTACATGTTTTTTAGCAGTTCAAATTATTGAGGATAAAGTAAAAGATTTGATTAACTATTATCACACATTTTCATAATAAAAAAAGTATCACAAAACTGTTAATTAAAAAATGTTTCTTTGTCATTGGTCTACAAATTGATAGAATAATAATGAAGTACTATTAGAACTAGAAGTAGAAAATTACATCATAGTGACAAATCTGTTAAAAGTATTTAAACATCAGGGGTTGAAAATTCCTAAAGCCCGACGCCCGGGGCTTAAAAAACTGAAACATCGGGCTTGCAGATTTTCTATGAAAAAAGACCGTCGGGCTCGATCTTTCTTCAAAAAATGTTGTTTTTATTTTCAATGTTTCTTAAAGTGTATACCATCAAAATTGTCCTATAAATACTCATAAATCTATTTTAAAATCCAAAATAAATCGATATTGATTTTCTATTTATGACAGATCTTAATCTTCTTGGCATTTTACTAGCAATGTTGATCAATAAAAATTCAAATTTGTTTCCTTTCCCTGTACAAAATATCCCCCAATTAATTTTGGTTACAAATTCGAGAAATGTCGTTGTCAAACTTTTAACTTTCAGGGCTCAACACACTGGGCGAAGTGGGCGACTTTGTCGACCTACTGAACTGGGACCTGAAGTTACCCTACGGCGCCTCAAAAGCGAAGTCGACGTCGCCCGGTTATTTCCCTCAAGTTAACAGTTCTAAGATACTTGTATATGATCTGGAAATAATTAATCCAGACTACAAAGTTAGCAGTAAATGTGTATATTCCAATAAAAACGGAAAACAACAGGATTTACGTCTTTCAACTGGATTACGCGCCATTTGTTTATTTACCGGATGTGAATAATTACCGGAAGTGAACAACAAAGAAAAGTAAAATACAACGGCCCATAATGAAAAATCATATTTTTTCATAAACAAACACGTTCAATTGGTTTCAAACTCAGTTCTTTCAAAGTGTAGTGTAAATAATTTTCTTTGGTAAATATATGACCTGCACTTGAAAGAATAAAGATCTATTGCAATTATTGACATCATGATAAGTTCTGTAGATGGGTGTCACATGAAGCAATTTTGATCAGAACAACTTTGTCCAAGTGGAAGTTTGCTTAACAGAAGAATTATTTCTGGGTATAATGTTATGTTATTTTATCTATCTTCTTTGAAAATTTTGCTCAGATAAACATGGCATGTTCATAACAAACTGTTAGAAATATGGATGTATACAAGAACTTCATGAATGATGTTTATGTCTATACCTTTACAAATATTTTTAGTTGATCTATTTATATTTGTGAATACCTTGTATGGCTACAAGTACTAAAGTAGATAGAAAATTGGTGCTTTATCTATTGCTGTTTTTCATTGATTTTTAATTATAAAGGTTATGTGCTATTTGATATTGCATACCATGAATAATAATGAAAAAGAAAGAAGAAAAAACTGAATCTAAGTGTGTAATAAACACAAGAGAAATAATCCTGGAAATCCACAATTATAGACAAACGGATAAGAACATCACTCCGATTATTTTTAGGGCTTGGTTAATTAATGTTGGGGCTTAGGGTTTCAAAGTTAAAAAAGCCCAGGGCTTAGGCGTGCCCAAAAAAATTTTCAACCCCTGAACATATTTAACTTAAATTTGTTTAAAGTAAATTCCAAAATACTATTTTTTTACTATGTTTCTATCATTGCAATACTCATTTTACTACGTTTCTATCATTACAATACTCATTTCAACACTATCAGCATCGTATATTTGCAATCTCCGGCTTTCAATTCATATCCGCTCCGGAAACTTTCACATATTTTTGCTCTGAACTGGTTTCCGGCCGTATTTTAAACCTATGCTTTATATACCAAATAAATGTTAAAAGGGTACCAGTTGAGTTTGTGGCGCGTAAACATAATAAACATGACGCTGTATGAAAAAACGAAGATTTTAAAACAAAATGGGATTCACTTTTTAAGATGATCGAGGGCGAAGTGGGACCACGATAAGGCGACTTCTGCGCCCGAGTCGCCCTCTTGTATCATATAATAGGAACTAACACAACATCATTAATGCTTATTGAGAAATCCAAAGAATCATGTAGTTTCCAGGTTGTTAATAGATTACCTGCTACACCAAAAAGACACAGTTGGCAGACGGGATTTTTTTCTCTGAAGTTTAACAATATTGTACAACAGCAGTGCGGTTTTACTACAGGTTAACAACTGTCCACAGCAAGTGCAACTCAGCAATATATAACTGAGATTCTTGTCAACAAGCTCCACAGCTATCATTCAACCAAGTAATCATAAGAAACCTCAAGTATACTAAGCAATGTGGTAAGAAAGGTCATTAAAGAAACAGACTCGACTGATCGCAACACAACACCGCTGTCCAGAAAACTTAACCTAGTTGATGCAATTAATCTATTTAAAGTCCCTGAACTTCCACAACTATAATTAACTGTTTTAGTAAGGAGGTTTTTACTCCATAACAATAACATTCTACCTAGAGATAAACGATACCTAGAGTGTAAACCTACTTGTTATGCCAAACGGCAAATTTTACAGCTAAGATTAATGACATTGTACTATGCACAGTTGCCACCACAGACGATGACACGTTCGATCCTCAATGAGCGAGAAAGAGGAGTCATGACAGTGATGACGAAGAACACAATCCAGCTGTAGAGCTACCTTCATCAGAATTACTGCTAGCATAAACCTGCTAAAAGGGGGATAGACCAGGCCTACTTAACTCTTATAAGAGGCTGTTATGACAGAATTAGAAAACTGTATGCCTCCAGGTAAATGAAAAGTGCTCTTCTTTGTAACTGAATGATTTACTTTATGTCTATGAACTTAATTAACTTACTAAAACATCTTCCACATATTCCAGTGTTACAGATAACTTGTCTTTCAATAAAGTACAAGCTCTGCCAACTTGTGTCAGATCTGATACCATTGGCACTGTTCTTTTAGGGTTGTATTTACCTTTCTGTATCAAATCCACTGAAAAGAATTTAACAGTATTCCATGACAGGTCTCCCTGTGTTTGTATTATATTGGATCCAGTCATGATTTTTAAGCTATTTTGTACTTTTCTTCGGAAAAATCATTTCTTTAAATTCATTCATTCGACTAGCTGCAGAATCGTAGCTATTTAGGTTCTTTGACTATAGAGCTAAGGATTGCCCTATGTAAAAACTTGCCACTCGATTTTTGTTGCACTATTTCTCATGATTGGATTACAAGTTAGCTTTATCAAACGTGTTTAATTCGTTCCTTGATAATTTTTCCTACTGCAGTTGTTCTATTTTTTTTTTTTTAAAAGAATGTCACTTGTTTACAAAATTTAATTCCCCTCGATTTTGTTTCTTTTAATGATGTTTTATGCCACTTTCAGCAATTTTTCAGCTATTTCATGGCATCCAGTTTGTATTGGGGGAGGAAGGCGGTACCAGGAAAACACCCCGGACCTTTGGTAGGAAAACTGGCAATCCATTTCAATTAAGATTGGAGTAGAGTACACCCTGCCCGCAGTGAGACTAGAACCCACAACCTCAGTGTTGACAGACCATGTGATCAATAGTAGATGAACTACCTTAACCACTCAGCCACCGAGCCCCCCTCCCTTTCCTTTTAACTTTAATTTAGTCCATATATATGTTGCACATATAATGTAAAACAATCCTTAAAAATTTTTGCAGGTCCATACCCGTAATTTAGTGAATTGGTATGTAGGGAGGTACACATTTTTTTGTTATTATACAATTCTTAAAAGACACAACCTACCTCCCACTCTTTCTGGTTCATATGACGTGATTTCTACCTGTACAGGTGTGAACATTGTTCCCATGGTCTTTCCAGGGACACCTATTTGAGAACTTTAAAAAAAAAAACAACTGTTAAAAACATCTTTCCAACAGAAACATCTTAAAGCTAAAAGTTCATTGTTGTAAAGAACCCTAAAGAACAGAAATTTACACAAATTACATGTTAAACAATACTTATACTGGAACAAAACTATATGTAAATGTCAAAAATGCTTCAATGTTCATAAGGTTCTGGTTAGGTGTGTTTAAAAACAAATAAAACAATGGTTACCAAGTGATGCAATAACTACTCCAGATGTTTCGGATTTGTATGCTGATACAGTAATAGCTCTAGTAAATGAGAGAATACCTGAAGACAAGAACATAACAATTTTGTACTATAAGGCCACACAAAATTAATTTTAACGTTCTCAGGCCAAATTTTTCAAAAATAGATGAGGGAGGGAGGCTTTTTTTTAATCATTTTATTGGTCTTAAATCAGACGAGGGAGGCATTTTTTTATTCGTTATCTTGCACTAACTGGTAAAGATCTCAATCGATATAGCAAAGAATTTCTATATTAAACATTCATATTTGTATATGAAATGTATTTAAAGGTTATTACATAAAAGAACCCCTTTTAAATTGTTAAATTGTTTATGCAACCTGGGTTATAGTATAGTGAAATTGAGGGGAGGGTGGCAGGGATTGTCGCAATGCATCTAGATTCGTATTGAACAGCAACTAATGCATACTAGTACAGTTATCGGATGTTTACGAATTTCAGTCGTGTCAATTTCGTCTCCAATGCATGATAACATATCATACAAATGGTGATCAAAATTAACCTGTTTCGTCAGATTTTCTACAGGTAACAATTATTTGGGCAGCAAATATGTTTTAATTAGGATATTTATTAGACAATGAATACTGGGTGGAAAATTCGTTTTGAATGTCAGCATCTGCATTATTTTTACATTCATTTCCAAGATGATTCAGACAAGACACGAGTCTCTCTTTAATGGGGAAACATCAGCATGTTTCAAGTAATGATTGCAGTTCAATTATACTCCAGAAGACTGATAAAAATCTTGACCACTAGAACAGCATAAAGCATATTGTATTATTATATTTTATAAAATGACATGAATGATTATGGGTCTGTCATCGAAGAAATTGGTTGTATGCAACCACTTAGCTTAACTGCAATATGTGGCACTCATGAAAATAGTTTGGGATTTGCCATTTTCAAAAATGATGTGTCCAGGACTCACCATAAAAAATCCTACAAAGTATCACTGAAAGGGTACATATTTTGGTGTAATCAACACTTCCTACAGCTTTTAACCTATATCCCTAACACTTTCCATAAGCAGATTGCACATATTATAATTGGGACATGCTATTATGGTATCGTTTTATGAGATGTTTCTATACTTGGGAACATCAAATCCTACAGCTTTAAACCCAGATCCCTAAAACATCACAAAAAGATTGCACACGTATTGGTTGTGCACCTGCTATTATAGAATGTGTTTTTCCCCATTTTTCCAGGATTGGGAACGTCGTAATTTTTCAATAAGGGTACCAATTTTGTGTAATCAACTTCTCCAGCTCGCTACCCAGATCCCAGAAACTGCAACAAAAGATTGCACACGTATTAAAGTTGTGCACCCGATCTTATTTAAGGAATGTTTTCCCAAGACATGTCCACGAAAACTTCTTTCAGCAAATTTTATAGATGGTACAGTTTTTGTACTATAAACTCGTCCTTTTTTGTCACAAAACTGTAAACGATTCTCCGTTTAATAAAGCACTTGTTTTGCAACGCCGCCATTTAAGACACACGTTTTTTTTTGTTTATTTTTCTCGGCTATCCGATCTCAATAGTCGTGAACACGAACAATTCCGTAACCCTCCTTTACTATCAAACGCTTGTATGCACTATGTATTCTTTCGGAAGTTATCATTAGAGTAAGCAAAGATGTCCGATCTTTCCGAATGCAGTGGCGGGAAATTAAGAAGCGGATCGGACCGGATAATTTTTTTTAAACGGAAACGGCACCGCATTTCTGGATTTTTATTTTATTGAAAACCTGATAAAATCGGCAATGCGGCGGGGTGAAAACGGATGCGCGCGGGCCTGAGAACCGTAAATCTAATTTTATATGGCCTAATGGATATATTTCTGAAATTTGTGTATTTGAACATGCATTGTACTTCAAAAAACATTACATCATTAATTAATAACTAAAGGTTTGGTGTTTTTTATTTGTCGTACTAAGAGAACTGACTGGTTGGTAAGATATAATTCCTTACTCTGTCTAATGATAGCATTTTTTTGGGCAAAACCATTGTAACATTAAACTATGTATCAAACTTGAAGGTAGATAACTCTGGTGAACACCTACCTTACATAAGCCTTGATGTCCATTTTGGAATTCTTTAGACCTGTATCAACTGTGAGGTGTACAGGATTTTTAGCTTCTCGTGTGTAATATTCATGAATGAGTACTGAATGTTCAGATACTTCGTTACCTGTGGAATACCTGTAATCATGAATTGTGTAAACTTAAAATTATTTAAAGAACAACTGTCATAAATTAAAACATTTTACATTTAATTTTACAATACAAAAATAGCAAAAACACAGATATATATATATATAGCCAATAAAATTAACGTAATCAAATCTCTGACTGACAGTCAAACATTTATTTATAGATTGTAACTGTATGCTTCTAGTATACAAAAACTTGTACATACAGGGTATTCAGATATCAGTGTTCCAGCTAGGGGGAAATAGAGGGGCGCTGCGCCCCGCCCTAAAATTACCGCACCCCTGTGCCCTTCTTAGGCACCCGTGTTTCCCGATTGGTGCCCCTTATCCTTCTATTGCTTCATTTAATTATCTGTTCTAAAATTAATAGTAATTATAGTGTTTTATGGCTAATTAACTCATTAGACTATTCTCGTTTCCTTATAATTTTGATTATATAATTAGTGGTAGACAGTGGGGACTGGTACACAGGTAACATTTCAAGTTTTGACACAGTGACTTCAAAATATTTACCTTAAAAATTTGCGTGGTCACTGTTTTTGGTCATTTGGCTTAATTATGATCCAGACCGGAAATAGCTAAAACTGTTTTTATTGCCCTTTGCGATAGATATCTTCGAATATTTGTCACCGCGCCATGTTTATCATTGAACACGCCATTTTTTTAAACAAAAAGTGAAAGCTGGTACCCGACTGCCTTTTTCTATGTTCAAATATAGCGTTAAGTAAAAATACTCGCGGCAACCAGTACAAACCAACTGAAAATACGAAAATCTCCGGAGCGGATATGAATTAGTTCATGAACTTGCAAATACAATGCTGCTTGTGTTGAAGTTACAACCACAAAGATTGAAACACAGTAACAAATAGTATTTTGGCAGTCACTTTTCAGTTGATTAAATGTACAAATATATTTAAAAATTTACTTTAAAATGGAAACAAAGGCCCAAATAGCAACAGAACACTTATTCAAATAACAATAATAACAAAATTGTAATCGCAATCATACTTAAAAATATGAAAATACACGAAAAAGTGCCTTACTCATGCACCCCTCTATTTTTAAATCGTAGCTGGAACACTGGATATTAACTAATTTTTTCTTAAGATTTTAACTTTAGTTGTAAAACAGCGAAGTTCCTTAAATTCAGTATGCTGTGATTTCAGTCACTCTTTTGTTTTCTTTGTTTTGAATGATGTTTTACGCCACTTGGCTTTCAGCAATTTTTCAGCTATGTCATGGAGTCCAGTTTTTATTGGGGTAGGAAGCCACAAAGGTACCCAGAGAAAACTCCCAACCTTGTGTAGAAAAACAGTCACTCTGTTGACAATCAAACAAGAACACTATGTGCTAGTACATTAATAAATGTGAAAAAAAGTTGGTGGGTCAGACACATACTTTCAAACTGTGCATTAATTTTTGAATGACCAATACTTCTTGGCTGTTACATTAAAATGTCTTACCCAATGAGGGCATGTTAAAATTTGGATAATTAATGACATTCCTTGTACAGTGAAACTTCTCTAAACCGGCCGCCACTGGGACAGAGAAAAATGACCGGTTTACAGAGGTGGCCGGTTTATGAAATTTAGTGAAATCTACCGTGATTTTCAGTTACCGCCCTATTGGGTACAGAGTTGAGGTCTTTAATCAATTTCTACTATCCTTAAGTTATCATAGCATGTTTCATTTGAGAGAAGTTAAAAAAAAATTCATTTGCAATGCTGCTGAGAAAGGTTCACTTCTAACAAAAAACAAACAATAGATCACTCGAGTTTGGTGATTCCGCTTGTACAGTAAACCAGACCACTTTCAGTAACTGAACATTACGCGTGGTCTTCGGTGTATTAAAAGACTAAACATTGAATTTCATTGCAAATTTTAGCTAAATATCAAATAATGATTATACAACTAGTATAATTGAAGAAAAATTACGTCCTGTTGTAAAAAATATTCCAAACGAAAGCAGGCACATGTTTCGATTTTTACAATCATCTCATTAATATTCATGAGCCGATTTACCGGATGTAAACACACGTAGGCCACATGCTTTGTTTATTTGCGTGGTGTTTAGCGTTGTTTTTCATTAAAACGAGTTCAAAGGCATACTGATAAAATTATATCTAATTATTTAAACCATAATTTATTGGCTTGGACAAAGATCACACGTGAATGTCATAAATTACCATTGAATGATCATCATGTGTACAGGTACACAAAACATGTTAACTGATTGACACCCACCACAGGTGAACTTGTTGATGTACGACTTTAAATTACTTAATGATTTCCTGTATTGTTTACTTTATCACTAAGTGATAATTCTACGTGTTGACGTTTTGCTGGTCGAGACATGTTTGATACCCAATGATAAAAACATGACTTTTTATTTCTTTTCATAGCGTGTTTCATTTTGTGAGAAATTAAAACTTCAATTGCAATACCGCCGAAAAAGGTTCACTTCTAACGAAAAAACCGATAGATCAAAGAATTATAATCAATAAACAATATAAATTAATTATATTTAATTAATTTTAATCAATATTTTTTTCAAGCCATAATGATTATCATGTGTACAGGTACACAAAACATGTTAACTGATTGACACGGATTAGTGCTCGTTTGTGTACACAACACTTTACACTAATTAAGGCCCCCACAGGTGAACTTGTTGATGTACGACTTTAAATTACGTAATGATTGGCCGGTAAAGTGAGGTGAAATTTACTTGGTTAATTAAAGCAAAACTTTAAAAAAGTGGCCGGTATCCGGTTTGTAGAGGTGGCCGGTTTTGTGAAGATAATATGCATTGACTTCAATGGGAAATGGCCGGGACTTTTTAAAACGGCCGGTTTGAAGGGGAAACCGGTTTTGTGAGGGTCCGGTTTAGAGAAGTTTTACTGTACAATAATTGTTGAAAATTGAACTACCCACCAATACTGTCAAATTGACAGTCCTTGGAGAGATACACTATAGGCAATTTCTTAAAAGCAGCCAACATAAATAAAACATTATTTTAAGTGCATTTTGCCACCCCTTTACCCCATACATTCATTTCTGGAAAATAGTTGTATACCTTTCCCTAACTACCTTACAAAAAAGGTTGTGCAATTTAAAGCAATTGTACATAGTGCCAGAAAGTTTCTTCTTGTGTAACATGGTGTTACTGAACAAATGCAGAAATATCTAAGAATAACACTACAGCTACCAACCATCCTACTATAACTTCTGAAACATTGACTTTTCTGTGGAGTTCATACATATTTCTGGCATATTCAAGATCAGCTGCCACCTAAAATATAATGAATTTTGTAAATATTTTTTGTGCAGACCATCAAGCATCTTAAACAAATATTAAAGTGACAACAATAAGATGAATAAAAAACTATTGAATGCAAATTATGTTGACAAACAATTCCTCCACTGATTTTTAATACGATAAAATTTATTTTATAACATTACAGAAGAGAAAAATGTACAGTAACTGGACTTGAGAAAAAAATCTAATTATCAAAAAACTGATTGTAGTGATTGGGAATGTTACTACAAACATGGGACGAAATAGTAGAGTTATCCTGGATAACTTCCCTTCTAAAAATATAGTATTAGTTGGCTTTTTTGTGTGCTTATTTTCAACATATTTCCCTTCAGTTCTTTTTTCTCTTTTACTGGTACCCTTCAGACAGACATGCTTCCTTAACCAAAGTGTTTTACTGGTACCATTCTGTCCGACTGATTACCACTCTTCCTTAACCAAAGTGTTTTACTGGTACCATTCTGTCCGACTGATTTCCACTCATCCTTAACCAAAGTGTTTTCATACCTCATCTTCTGATTCATTATGTGGAACAGCAAAACAATTCGTAACTTCTAATGATCCTTTGTCATATACCCCTGAAAAATATATTATAAAGATGTAAATATACACAGTACATGTACTCACCTATTGTTTAAGGTTTCAACAGTTTTAGGTGTACAGGTTTTGTTACAGAGTACCAGTAACAATAACTGCAACCATCAACTGGACCGACCATTTTTCATATATGCAGGGTGGTCAAATTTTGTTGCTCCTGTGACAAACTTTTGGTTGTGCTACAATGCATGCAACTTAGCCAATGAGTGAAGTACTATGTTTAAACAATGTTTATTAGAATGAATATTTTACACTTGGAAAATCCGTGTAAAATTCAACCCAAAATTAAATCCGGCACTGCTCCAGTGAAAGGCACAGGACTGGATTTTTACCCTACAGAGATAAAGTTGCTGTTTATTATAATAATAACTTTCAAAACAACATGGTAAAGACATTGTTAATAAAAAGCTTTATTATTATTTTAGAAATATATAATCCGAATAGTAGTTGGGATACCTTATAAGGCCAAAAAAAAAATGTGTGTGTTTCCGGTTACCCAACCCTACCTATTTTTTTTGAAGCCAAAATCCCGACCCTAAAGGAGGTTACTTGAAACCGGAAAAAAATTAGGTTTACGTCTGGTATTGTTCCGTGTTTTAGTTCTATTTTCATACTTCCTCCCCAACATGGCGGCTATGCTGCAGGCATCAAGCCTGTCGGCGTTTAGATATAAGAAATATAAACATATGAATGTTTGTAACGAAATTGATAGCTCATTCAATGACTGTATACTTTTGAAGGCTTTACAGGAAATTCTTGAAACTAACAAGCTTTACACCTAAAAAGGTATAAAAGATAAAGGTCAAAATTAAATAACTAATTTAACCAACACTATTCAAAAGGAAAACCTGTAGGGTCATAGCCTATGCTATTATATTTTTAAAATCACACACCCCCCCCCCCCCCCCCCCACCTTCCTATTTTATAATTCTATGTAACAGGAAACACATTTTTTTTGGCCCAACAAGTGTACATGAAAATTTGAAGTGGGCTACAACAAAGTTAATTTTGACATGTTGTAACTGTCAAATGTCTAACCAACATCAGTCCTCAAAGTATCTTTTAATATCATGTGGTCCATTGGCCACCAAGCTTACTAATTCAAAACTTTAGTGGCCATCTACAATTGTCTACTTGCAACAGCCACAGTAGACAAATTTAGGGTTTAACATAACCCAGACTTTTATATCTTCATGCAGAAAAATTCAGGTTTCACTTTCTTGGGAGTCATGTGGAGAAAAATACGAGTTCATGTGACAGTTTATGTGAACATCACTTAGTGACAACAATATTTGTTTATGTTTTTCAAAACTATACTAAAAACTCAGTTTTTTTTCAAGCATTTTTTACTATTCCATGTTGTACCTTTGTATTACGAAATTCCAATAGACAAAATTGTTTCATGATATTGGATAACACATCCATATTTCATACTATGCATTTGTTGTTTACATGTCACAAATCATCCTTGACCAGGAATTTTACACAGTAAGTCAGCCATTTGTTTTTAAAGGGACCTAACGTTGTATGCAAAAGTTTGTCTGCTTTTGTAACATTTAATGGGGTAACGAGTCAGTTGGCCTCGAATTTCGTTCACACCTGAGTCAATTTGCCCCGATATTTGTTTGCACCAGGTCGATTCGCCCCAATTTCTATTCATTAATATATGTTATATAATAATACATGTTTTATTTTTTATTATTCTATATGATTATCCAGATACTGTACATTATTTTGTTTGTTTATGGCACAGGTGTTTGATGTGTGGTTATCTGATTGATAGGTTGATCAGCTGTAATTATTTGTGTGTTATTTCAAGACAATGAATTGTTTGCATAATTTTGTACCCGAGTCGTAAACTGTACTCGTAGCAAGCCAAGAAGCCAACAATCTATTAGCTTTTTTAATTGAAGCCATTTAATTGCAAATCTATTAACAAATGGTGAATGTAACAATTTTGTAGACATTAATTAACTGCAGAATTGTGCTCATATCAACTTTTTTAATTGAAGCCATTTAATCGCAATTGCATGTAAATTAATGGTTTAAAATAATTTGAAAAAACTTGTTCTTCTATATCAGGGCAAAACGACTCACTTTCCGGGGCAAAGACCCGGCCCGAAACGACCCGAATAGGAAAACATGTAATGCGGGCAAAACAACCCGGAACAATTTAATGGTAGACAAACCGTGAGACTTGCAAATGAAATTACTAGAAGGAGTGCAAAAAGACAACATAAGATTGCTCCTATGTTACAATTCCGTTGAAAACAAGGTCAAAATTTACTAAAAAAATTGCCCTATCAAAATGAAAAAATTGTTGCATTTCAAAACGCTAATTAACTGTGGGAAACCATTTTAAATTTTAATTTGCACCATTTTGGATCTACATAAGGAACATAAGCTTGACCAAATATGGTAAGCAATTTTCATTTGGCACCCAAAAAATCCTCAATAGTGACTTCAGAGTTGAGTAGAGTAGCATTTATAGGGTAGCTGGTCAAATTGCCCCACGGTAAAATCGCCCCCTGAAACAACGCCCCCACCTAAAGCAAAATCGCCCCCACTTTTTGCCAAATCGCCCCACTTAACAAAATCTCCCCCACCAAAACTGCCCTATCTTCAACAAAATCGCCCCACTTTTAAAAATTACTATGGTATCAAATTGTTGTTCAAATATTTTCTACCTTTATGAGTTAATTGTCGCTGATTAAACAGGGCTCACCCTACTAGTACCTGAAGTCGCCCTAAGGCGCCTCAAAAGCGAAGTCAAAGTTGCCCCGTCATTTCCCTAAAGTCGCCCGATGGTTCACATAAGATACTTGTTAATCTGGTCCAAATACTTTACCCGGACTACCAATTTATCAGTTTATGTGTAATTCCAATAAAAAACGGCAAACAATATGCGTATTTAACATATTTTCAAACGATTTACGTCTCTCAAATGTATTACGCGCCATTTGTTTATTTACCGGATGTGACTAATTACCGGAAGTGAACAACGAAGAAAAGTAATGTACAACGGCCCATAATGAAAATTGTAATTTTTTTGATGAACAAACACTTTTAATTGGTGTTAAACTTCAGTTCTTTCAAAGAGTATTGTACTAAAACAATTTTCTTTGATAAGTATATGAGCTCCACATGAAAGAATACAGATATATTGTAATTATTGACATCATGATAAGTTCTGTTGATGGGTGTCCCATGAAGCAACTTGGATCAGCACAACTTTATCAAAGTGGAAGTGTGCTGAACCAAAGATTTATTTCTGGGTTTAATGTAATGTTATTCTATCTATCTTCTTTGGAAATTTGATGAGATAAACATGGCATGTTCATAACAAACTGTTAGGAATATTATGATACAAGAACTCATGAAGTTTATGTCTACACATATACAAATATTTTTGTTGATCTATTTTTATTTGTGAATACCTTGTATGACTACAAGTACGGAAGTAGATAGAAAAATAGTCCATATATCTGGTGTTTTTTTCATTGATTAATGAAAAAGAAAAAAAAACTGAATTTATGTGTGTTATGGTTTAAAACACAAGAGAAATAATCCTGGAAATTGCTGTAAATAATGAAAAATATATGTTAACTACCGCAAAATTTATTATTTGTACGGTCCTCCTGACTTCTCCCTATTGTCTCCTGAAGTCTCCCTATCAGGGCCTGACTTCTCCCTGTTTGGATGCCAGGGAGAAATACTTTAGAGTGTGGTGACCCCTGTTAAAATGTAGAAATGTTTTGTTAATAATGATCGATTATGTTGTTATTTTGCTTTAATAATTATACAATTATGATAAATACCTTAATGAACTTTATTAGTAATGATTCTTTTGTAATTACGATTAAATAATCAAAGATTTGTTAATCTTAATAAACACATAAAAAAATAAATAAAAAAATAAACAAGAAGTCTACAGTCAGCCAACACTCACTAACAACGATGCTGAGGTCTGGCATCGAAGATTAAACTACAGTTGTGGTCTCAAAGCCTTTAAAACATGTCATATTAGAATTATGTGTTTACCTAGGCCTCTTGTGACCTAAAAAGGGTTGAAGACGAAGTTCATTATTTCTCAGAGTGTTCTAAATTTGATGCCAAAAGAAATTTACTTGTTAATATTGTGAAAAAGTATATTATTAACTTTGAAAACCTTTCTGCGTCTGACAAAATTTTCTGGTGTTTTAGTTGTGAAAATTCTGAAATTGTTGACCAGTTGAGTTGCTTTCTGCAGGAATGTAACATAACTTAAGCTATGTTCTATTTAAGGTTCATTAATAGCTATGATGCCCCAATTTTTTCTCATTCTCTATTAATATTTGTTTGCCATTGAAATTTATAATCTATTTTATTTATGTACTGTACTAATCATACATTTTGTACTGTATTTGCCCCTCGAGGGCCCATAATTGACCAATAAACTTGTATTCTTTGTATTCTTGTTTAATAGTGTCAATTAAAAAACAATAGTGCAAAATGTGTTGTTTATACACATTGTTATCTTGTTATCTGCTATAATAAAAAAGTTGAAATTGTTGTTGTCGTGTCTTCGTCTTTTCATATAAAAAGAACGATTAAAAACTGTAAACATACATTGCAAACAAACAAGACACAGAAACAGCACAAATTTATCATTTATCTTAACTGAGATCATAATAAATAATCACAGAAAAATGAAATTATGACCTAATACGTGATTTTTGTAAGTGGGGCGATTTATCTATCTATCTCTGGATACGGTCTACTCCTCTTTCGAGTGTTACTGACAGGACGTGATTTTGCTAAGTGTGGGGGCGTTTTTACACTGGGAGATTTTTACAGTGGGGCGATTTTGCTTCAGGTGGGGGCGATTTGGCAAAAAAGTGGGGGCGTTTTTGACTGGGGCGATTTTACTGTGGGACGATTTAACTTGTATTCTATTATATTAATTTATAGTAGCATTGCTCAATCTCACCAGGTGGCGCGTTCGTCACATTTACCGGAAGTTTTGAAATGCGCCCCGAGTAACCCCTCTTACTTTTACGGCTCAATATATCAAATGTGGGCGTTTCTTACCTTATTTGTAAGGAACATTTAGTAGGGAAGATGTCAAAATATGTGACAATAGCGGAAATGTATGGTTGAAGCCCGAGATTTACAAATGTAAGTAATTTGAAGTGGGATTTTCAGTCGTACATCTACAAAACGCATATGTCACGGTTTATATCGGTATACCATTGTAACTTTATATAAGAGGAACAAGAAAACCATTTATTTGAGTAGAATTATGACCGACAATTATGTTTTTGCCGATTCTTTTTGATGGGTGGAAATGACAAAAGTTGTCGCCCTTTGTTTCCCGCCATTTTGGATCGTTGTTTATTTTGGAGAAATTCGACTGCAATTTGAGTGAAAAATCATTAATGACATTAACGATTAATGGAATTTTAGGTATGAAAAGTTAAATATTGATTCCCAGGCGTCACCTACATCTGTTGATAGCATAAGCTTAAGTTAATATTAACACGACACATGTGCCAAGTTGTGGACAGCGTCGGTCATTGACGCTGTGAAAAAAATAGAACTAATAGAAGTATTTGCTATTAATATTCTAAACAGTATAAAAAACATTGTTTACTCATATTATTGACATAGCTACACTTCAGTTTTTCAGTAATTTATTTAGCTTCAAGTTCAACCAACAAGCATAACACATTTCATTAATTTCATTTTGAAACACTGGGGTCTTTATTATTGCAATGGAAACTTTAAACATTCCTTTCAAATATACTGATGATTTGCACCTTATTGGTTGTTTGTTTTTGTTTCCACATATTCAAAAATGGATTTTTCATGTTAAGACTTGAGGGAGTTCCCATTACTTTTCTACTTTGCACTGGGACCCCCCCCCCCCCCAATTTCACTTGTGAATAAATTTCAATGAATCCTGTAATTAAATGCCAAACTGATAAAACATAAGATGATATTCACTAGTGAGTATTTGTACACTTCAGCAGATGAAACTTATATTTTAATACAGGTCAAACAGGTATTGTATATCCGAAAACCACACATTTTTAACTTTCAGGATTTCTACTGAAAATCTACCTTGATATTTCCTCCTAAATGTTATGAATTATGATACCTCATCTCATTACCTATCTTTTGATATATAGAAACCCATGGTTTTGCATAAAATTGAAAAGCTGTAGACTTGTGATGTTTTTTAAACTATGCTATTTATGGGCGTCACCCCCCTCTTTTATTAAACAGGTCATAAATAATGTAAAAAAACATGCTAGCATAGAAAATTGTGGTTAATATTAACTCAATAACATAGTTCTTAATGTTTTTACCCCAAAAAACAACTTTTGATTGAAAATGAAAAATGGTGTATCATTGCTATTTATAGCCATCTGTCTGGTTTAAAAAAAAAATAGTGCCAACAAGTTAAGAACTCTTGAATGAAGCGATATTTTGTTATGAGACCTTTGCCACATGGATTCTTTTCACATATTACAGCATGACAAAACACACATACAATTTACAGTTTATTTTTGTCTTAATATTCATTTACCACTTCTAAAACTTTTTAATTTTATTTTTGAAAAAGGTTGTTTCCCTAAAGCGTGGAATGAGAGTTACATCTCTCTAATACATAAAAAAGGAGATAAAACCAACCCGGCAAACTACAGAGGAATTTCATTAACTTCAAACTTAGGTAAATTATTTAATAAAATAATATTAGCAAGAGTCATTAAATTTATTAACAATAACAATCTTATAAGTGAAAACCAAATAGGATTTAAAGAAAAATCCAGAACCACTGATCATATATTTACAATTAAATCAATTGTTGATACATATAAAACAAAGAAAAAGAAAGTGTTCGCAGCTTTTATAGATCTAAGAAAAGCCTTCGACACAGTGTGGAGGGAAGGCCTTTTCTATAAACTTTGTAAAAATAAATTTCCCACCCAAATTTTTAATATAATTCACTCAATGTACAAAGATCCATATTGCAGAATTAAATTTAAAGAAGGCCTAGGCCGAAAATTTATTTCAAGGTGTGGAGTAAAACAAGGAGATGTCTTAAGCCCCATTCTTTTTAATTTATATATCAATGACCTGATAGCCAATCTCAATGAAAGCAATAACGATCCCGTTATTTTGGGTGATCTCACAATCAATTCCTTACTTTATGCTGATGATATTATTTTGTTGTCCAGCACTGCTAATGGTCTACAAAAATCTCTAGAGATACTAGACAAATTTTGCTCTTCTTGGAAATTAGATGTAAATGAACAAAAATCAAAAGTAATGGTATTTAATTCCAATGGAAAAACCCATATAAATAGTTTTAAAATTAATAACTCCCCCATTGAAACAGTAAAAACATATTGTTACCTTGGAATAACTTTTAAATATAATGGTAATATAAATGTTTCAACCAAATTATTAATGGAAAAGGGTCGCAAGGCCTGGTTCAAAATAAAGAAAACTATTGGACTGGATAATGCATGTTGTCTAATGGAAAAACTCTTTGATTCTCTTGTAAGTCCAATAACACTTTATGGATGTGAATTATGGGGAGCATTTTGTCACTTAAAAGATACTGACCCCTTTGAACACTTACATCTAAAATTTATTAAAGAAATACTAGGAATACACAGCAAAGCAACAAATGTTGCATGCTTATCAGAGCTTAATAGACACCCACTTGTAGAAAAAGTAAAATTACTAGCTATAAAATTTTGGGATCATATTTCAAATTCAATAAATACATTAGTTAATAAAGTCTATAATAATATTCCTGATAACAATAAATGGATTACAACAATAAAAATGTGGGTTAAGAAACTAGGCTTTGGCTATTTAATTAATAATACTGAAAATATCAAATCTGCATTAACATCAATTAAACAAAGACTCTATGACCATACATTACAAACTCAGAACAGCAGTATAGCTGAAAGTAAAAAGCTGTCTTTCTATAAAACTATTTACAGACAAAACCAGAGACCTTTCTATGTAGATAACTGTAGATTCAGGTCAGATAGAACAACAATTTGTAAATTCAGAATAAGTGCCCACACTCTAGCAATAGAGAAAGGCCGATATCAAAATATTCCCCAAAACAACAGAATATGTCCAAAATGTGACACCGGTGCAATTGAAGATGAAATGCATTTCTTTGTTTATTGTCCGGCTTATACAACTTTTAGAAAAGAATTAATTATTAAACTCAAATGTTGTTTTAAGAATTTAGACTCATTAACTGACTACAAAATACCTTTAATTCTAAATAGCAGTTCTTTAATAGTACATAAAGCTTTAATTAAATACATAAACAATTGTCAAGGAAAAAATTAAATCATTATGGTCACCCTACATTTGTATGTAATTTGAAAAAAAAACCACTTATATTTATATTGAAATAATGAAAGGCTTTCATGATTAAAATTATATATACATGCAGAATTAATGCATGATCCATTCACAGGAATTTGACCCCATATCATTTGGGTCGAAATATGGCCAGACAACGAAAAAAAAGTATTGTCGCGAACGAAGTGAGCGAAGGAGTCTAACGCAAAAGTAAACAATTCCTACCCCCCTACCTTTGTTGTTGAGTTTGCTTTGAGAATTTGCACTGACAACATGATTGTAGGTGTTCTACTTACTCACGGACATTTATTCTTTAAGATTATGACATCGATTCATTTAATATATCCATATTTTTGCAACCGCGAAACTTTTTCTTGGACTGAAACACTTTCTTTACTTCAGGGAAGCTTCCATTGTGGATTGTTCCGCAGTAAATGACAAAAAGTTAAACGCGAAGTCGGAACCAGAGAAAAATTATCCGGAAATTGCAAACCGAAGAGCACATGGCTGATGTCATTGGGTTACATCCCTTTATCAACAGATGTGCTAGAAATGTAAACAATTCGATTAAAACTCAATTTTACAAAAAATAATTAAAATTAGGATTTAAATATTATTTCATTTACATACAAAGCAAATTTTTTTTTTTACCGTTTTATCCCATTTAATTTTTGTCATTTACTACGGAACAATCCACAATGGAAGCTTCCCTGAAGTAAAGAAAGTGTTTCAGTCCAAGAAAAAGTTTCGCGGTTGCAAAAATATGGATATATTAAATGAATCGATGTCATAATCTTAAAGAATAAATGTCCGTGAGTAAGTAGAACACCTACAATCATGTTGTCAGTGCAAATTCTCAAAGCAAACTCAACAACAAAGGTAGGGGGGTAGGAATTGTTTACTTTTGCGTTAGACTCCTTCGCTCACTTCGTTCGCGACAATACTTTTTTTTCGTTGTCTGGCCATATTTCGACCCAAATGATATGGGGTCAAATTCCTGTGATCCATTTTTGAGTTGCCACCACCCAAGGTTTATTACTGTAATATATAGTCTTTACTTTCATTTGATTTAAGAATGTATGTTTATGTATTAATGTGTTATAACCATTTATTGTAAATGTGTTTTGACAATAAATAATTCTAATTCTAATTCTAATTCTTTATTTGAAAACCATAAGTCATAACATATGCTCACTCCACAGAGCAGGCACAAGTGTTTCGTTATGAATTTGGTGTTCATGTCAAACTATAATAATACCCAATAATGTCCCTATAACTCGTTTAGCGTCTTCATTCCTTCTTTCGTATGAATCAATAATACTAAACAAAACAACCGGGTGAACCCGGCACACGAGGCTGGCTGCCATATCTGAGTGAAATAAAAACGAAGATCACTATTTGATGAAAATCAATAATGTTTTCTATTTCTTTTCTAGATACAGAAACAATTATGAAAAATTGTATCGTTTTTATTTGTTGGTATAATTTCATTATTATTTGCAATAATATTTTTAATGACGCCATTTTAAACCAATGAAAATGACGGATATGCACCCGGCAAGAAACCATGATGGCCATTCAGAACTTCCGGTTAAAAATTTGTACTAATATGCGCCTGCCATTTTTGCAAGAATTTCCTGTTGATACCTGCTTTAAAACGAAAATTTCTAAACTATAAAGACATAATAGGTATTTTCATAGGACGAGACATACATTTGGGGTATTTGTGTACCTTACAAGCTTAATCAAGGCCTGTTGATAAATCGGGTCGATTTTCTTTTTTATTTCCTCCTAAGGAAGCGCGGCATGCTGTTGAAATGCGTGTCAACTGACAATAAACTGTGACAGATTATTTTTCTGCTAAACTTAGGAATTGTCATCACGAACTTTAAAAGATATTTATTAATGCTGGAGATGCATTAGAAATTTTCACTTTTGAAACCCACATGGAACCCCAGACTTTTCGCATCATGGAAAGTAAATAAATTCAAGCCAGTTAAATAAAATAATGTAAAATGAAAAAGCCAAATGCACTTTTTGTTTATTCAATTTGTGTCATTCGTTTTTAACATGTTTGTTATGTAATGTTACATATCGAACAGAACTCCAGGATTTCAGGGGTTTGTTATGGGGATGTGCACATGTGTTGTTATAAATAAGGGTCTTGCAGTATATCTGAAGTGCACCTGACCACAAAACCAGTCAAAATTTGCTTCTAAATCATGACAGACAGGACATAGAAATGCCTTCTGTCCATCACATGCCAACCTTTTTTGACTATTTGTTATGAATTTAAATCTGTTTTTAATACACATGTAGGTGCAGCCAAGCATGTAACATTTTTTAATTCATAAAGTTTCTTCTGAGCACCCTAACATTATTTTAATGGATGGGAACCAGCTTACATTGGTTTTTTTTTATATTCCTGTTTGTCAAAAAAACTCCACATAAACATGCAAAACATGACAAAAAATCAATTGCTGACGAAAATGGGAAGGTTATTTTTACTTATTACAATCCACCCCAATTTTAAATGTTTTTGAGAGCATGATTAATACACATAACTTATTGAACTATAAGGATTAGTTTAACAATATATTTATAATGTTTTTGTTTTCGTAAGAAGTTATTACATGGCAGGTAAAATCAAATAAATTTAATGCATCTATGGCTGATTTTGATTACTACAATGAATTAACAACTTTTAGTTTTGGCATGCGCCAGCCAGGCAACCATAGTTCACAGTTTTATTGGCCCACACTTGATTTTACACACGATGGGCATCAGGACTACCCCTTTAACTTGAAGACTGTTTAAATATATTGCATTTATTTCTCTAGACAAATAATTCCTAAATACAATGTAATAATATACAGGTTTTTCAACCAAACTACTGTCCATTAGGTGATACATGGGCAAGATATTTTCATTGCTGATTTCAAGTGTACTACCACAATACAGGCAAGTGCTACAGTGCCACAAAATATGCCCGTCTAAAATTTGCCATTTTTTGGTGTAAATAAAGGGCCATATACTGAAGTGGCGAAAACAATTTGGCTGGTTATCGATCTTGGTTGTGATATTATGCCCATAAACATTTTCCCCAAGTTTCATGAAGATCAGACAACAACTGTTTGAGTTATAGAAGAGTCATCACTATGGACGCAATGTATAATGAGTATTCCCTTGATACCACACATCTTTCGACTGATGTATACAAATTGTGTTGTCTACATTTCTTGTAAGATTTTATGAAATTTATTTAAAAGGTTTATATAAAAAATTTCAAGAGACGAGAATCACATGAATGAAAAGCAAAAGCTGAATTGTTTCAAGTTTTTCTGTATCTCTAAAATAATTACTTGATGTGCCCTTAGCAGAGATACAATATGTGCCTCAGTGGAAGTCATGGCAATTGGCAACACTTTTTTTTATGTTAAGCTTTGAGTATGAGACTGTAAAAATTGTTCTACAACAAGCTTTGGTTTTGTTTTCATTAGAATGTCATCAGATGAAGATATGTGGGATCCGTCGGGAGATGAAGAGGACAGTCCATGGGGGTGTTCTGCTCCTAAGCTTGGAGGGAAGAAAATGGAGAGGTGTTTGGTAGGAAAGCAAGAGATAATGTTGCCTGAAGCTTTAACTGAACAAGTAAGATATTTTGTTTTACCAGTACTTATTGTTTATTCAGTGTGGGAAACGACCGCTCGCCAACTCGGCGAATGCGAGTAGAGAAGATTTTTGCCGAGCGCGTCAGTTTGGCAAGCTGAAATTATCTGGCGAGTTCTAAGAAAATGTAACAATCCAGGCTTGCTTGATGATAAATGTACCATAACTGAGCATTAACGATGTTATTCGCAATGTTTCTCTTTTGTTTTTAAGAGTAATTAACTTCATTTTAATTATAAACAAAACAATTTTTGACCACGATAAACTTATTTTAACTTCCGGTTTTTACACCGGTAGGGCTAAAAACTGTGCAATGATCCCTATCTGGGATTGCCATAATCGTAATTTTATTTTTTTATTTCTTTATCTAAAACAATTTATATTACCGAAATATCTAGATTTTCCACTAATCCTAGGTGAAATATGATGTTAGAAATTAAAATTATTACGGAATTAAAAGAAATGAAGTTAATAGACCAATTGCATTATTGTGTATAAGGTCGAAAAGCAGTATTTACTTTTTTATGGCAAAAAGTGCTATGGGCGCCAAAATTTAAACTCAAATATGGAAAAGTTTTTAATCAAGCCAAAAACAAAGAAAGAATTACAGATTCATCTCAAAGGAAGAGAAAACTAACTACAGTACCTGGCCAAAAGTGTTGGCGCACAATGGCGACGTCATTGAAATGTTAATTGTATTTCATGTTACGAAAAACAACATTTTTCTTATATAATTAATAAAAACTTACCTCAAAAAGCTAGTATTTTGTTATTTGACCTCTTGTTCTAATTACAGTTCTAATTCTTATAGGTAAGCTTCTAAATAAACTCTGAATATAATGTAAGTGAAGTCCGATCCAGATTTCGTTCACTACACGGATCAAATCTTGTTTATCTTTAATCTCATGTAAGCGGCGAGAAACACTGCATTTTATGACTTTCCAGACATTTTCTATTATGTTGAGATCAGGGCTTTGTGATGGCCACGGCAAAGTTAAAATTTGGTTTTCTGTTTTCCAATCGGAAGTCTGTTTCGAGACATGACATGGCGCATTGTCCTCTTGCAATGTCCACGGCAAATTAGAAAAATGTCTGGCTACAACTGGCCATAAATTTCCATCTAAAACACTTACAGTTATATACTTCTCGGAGTTTATATTTCCGTCAACTTGAGTTAAGGTACCGACACCAAAGTATGAAATACAACCCCAGAACATTGCAGAGCATTTCACAGTTCGGTCAGCATTGAGGACGACCCCTACACAATTGGAGTGAAAACGTTCATCAGGTCTTCTCCAAACATACACTTTACGCTCATTTCCTATTTCAATTTTAGTCTCGTCACTAAAAATAATCCTAGACCAATTTTCCTGCACGTTCCAGTGAAGTTTTGTCCTGCAATAACGTAGCCGCTTTTCACGATTTTGGGGACCAATGGTTATTTTCTTTGTCACAGGCCTTCGTTTGAAACCAGATTCGAACAATCTCCTTCTAACAGTTCGGGATGATAGAGTTAAGAGCCCAGTATTGTTAACTTTTGTCATAATGTCCGATAATGTTGCCCTCCTGTTTTCCCTTACGACACGTAGCAGGGTCCTCTGTAACCTTTCCAACGATTTTTTTGGGTCGTCCTGTTCGAGGGGCGTTTTCAATGGATTCTCGATCTTTGAACCGCTTCAAAAAATTCTGGACAGTTCTTGCCTTCAAATCGAGGATCTCTGAGATTTTTCTACCAAATACTCTTTCCTAGACAAATCTACGATTATGTTTTTCTGCTCAGTTGACAATTCTTTACGCTTGGGTGCCATTTTTTTAGCAGACGATAATATACACAAAAGGGGGAATAATCAATAATTTACCGGTGATAATAAGAAAAAAGACTTCAAATTTTTATCCTGCATATTTTATTTCATATCAAACCAACATGTACCGTCGTTACATGCAAATAAGAAAAAAGACTTCAAATTTTTATCCTGCATATTTTATTTCATAGCAAACCAACATGTACCGTCGTTACATGCATTTCTTTCTGATACTTTTTTCTATATGACGTCGCCATAAATATATAGGTGCGCCAACACTTTTGGCCAGGTACTGTAGCTCTCAGTGTCAACCTGGTTGTTTTTGTTATTTCATTTTTATTGATATTGTATGTTGGCGAGTAACTTTGAAAACCTACTCGCCAACTTAGGCTAGTAGATCATAAATTTGGCAAGTACTATTGTTTTGGTACTAGCCAGGATGGCGAGCTGGAAAATAAAATCGTTTCCCACACTGTTATTGCAGTTATAATTAATTCATACCCTATCAATTCATAACTGATAGGATCACAAATGATCCAACAATATAAAATAGCTAAAAATAGCTGTAAGTTGTTCATGTTGGAATTAGCAAAAAAGGAAGAAAGAAGCAAATTATTGATTTACAATACTATAGTATACAAGTCTTTATACATGTATGACTAAAACTGCCAGTACAGTACAACAAATCAATATGACCTTTACTAATATGCCATAGCATTGAATTGATATAACATGTATAAGTTATTGAAGTCTGATCTGTATATACATACAATGTATAATATATGTTCTTTGCAAGAGAATATCACATTTATTTGGTAGGGTCAACAGGACAAAAAGAAAACACTTTACCAAGCTTTTATCTTCTGGTTCATATACAAATGTAGCTAGTACACAGATATTTTCAGACATTTATACAAATGTAGCTAGTACACAGATATTTTCAGACAGAGTACATATTTCTTGCTTTAATCAGCATAATTGGACAAATACCATAAAAAATACCTATTACATGTGCCTCTTTTATTTCTCCATTACCAATGCAGTTATGAATAGGACACAATCTGCTTCAATAGAAAGAGGTCATTTATATTCATAAAGGGAGATAAACCAGACACACACCTCACAATTTAATTAGAAGGAAGAGCACAAAAAATAAGGGAAAGACAAATAACATAAAGAGTACATAGGAAGGCATAAAATATTGGCTTGGAACACACATACAAATATTATTGCAGAAATTTGATAACTCTGTGATTTGATGGTCGGAAGATATGTTTACTGGGACACATACATGTAAGCCGATCCGGTAAAGAAGTACTTCTGACCATCAATCACCAATTGATGACGGCAAATCTTCAAATACATTACGGTTATATCCATTCTAAATCCATTCTAATGCTACGACAATAAAAAACAAAATTAACTGACTAAAATGGGAATTTTTTATTTGTAGGAAATAACGTCTGCACTTGCGTTTAATTCTGACATCAAATGATCAATTATGGAATTGATGACATGAAATTATTCACATCCAATCAGAATTGATGTTACATCTAGAATTGCATTAGATTTTAAATCATTTGCCAAACAAATCACCAGTTATGACAAAATTATCTGTTATTTTTAAAAATTAACATACCTGTACTAATTTTTATGGTTTCTGTTATCCACTTCCTTTGTACCTGAAGTTATTACTTAACACCGACACTTATAATTATACCCCAAGCAAACTTGTTTGGGGGGGGGGTGGGGGTATATAGGAATCACCCTGTCTGTCTGTCCGACTGTCCACATCCATTAAGGGGAGATAATTGGACTTGAAAGCGAAGTGGGGTTAGGTATCCCTTTGTGCGCATGCTCACAGTCCATACTTGTTATAGTTTGAGTTATTGATGGCGACTTACCTGAAATTAGTATCAAAAAGACCTTTCAATGAGTTTGAGTTTTAGAGATATTGGTATTCGTAAAAAATAGGGTTTTTTGTACAATACATATAAATGATGGACTAACAGCAGCTCGAGAAATCTGTGGTGTTCAAGCCATCTGAGTTTCGGAAGATTTACTGTATCTGGCACGGTTGCACGTGTAAAGGGGATTTCAAATCTCCCCCTTACAACACAGCCATGCAAAAATTTTTACAAAAAAAAAATACAAAACAATTCAGAACCAAAAATAGCTATTTGTTGCCAAAAAATCTTCACATATTTTGTTTCAGAAACACATATTTGATGAGTTAATGAGTGTTGACACATGGAATAATGTCCTGAATCCAGCACAGAGAGAACATCTGATGGTCAGTTATATATGATTGTAAACAACTTCATTATGCAAAGTCTGTATGGGCACTGTTTACCACAATAAAAAATATTATTACTAATTTCTATGCAAGTCAAGGTGAGCTGCTATCACTATTTATTCATCCATGATTTGTGAACTGTTTTCTGTTCAATCTTCTTTGAGATTTTTGGCCTTTTGAAACCAAACTTTGCAGGAATGATGTATAGAGACCTTCTACAGAGATCCTTTATTTTATCTTGACTGAGCATAAATTTGATTGCTGTTGCTCATTCTTGCTAAATCTTACAAATGACAAGAAAATTCAAGGCCTCCAAAAACCCTGGTTTCTGATTTGTTGCAATTTAAACATTTATTCTTCTGAAAATACAAGGGATAAAATGGCTTTGAAGTCTAGTTAGCTCTTTATAAAGATTCCATTTTATACTTATCCTTCATTAAGGAACAAGGACAAGTTCTGTTTTTGTAGAAACAATACATGGAATGTCCACTAGACTTTCTTCTTTTCGTTATGATTGGACATCCATTTGTGTCAGCATGTGTAATTCTTGTTCTCCCCATCTATTAATCAGAAATGCGATATAAACTTTTTAGAGCCTGTAGATTACAGATGACATTTTCTATGAAAAAAAAAGCAGAAATATTTATCATTTATGAAGATTTAATGTATGATTTTGAGAAATTCTGTTATTTCAGAAATTTCTTCCTACATTTCCTGAAAAGGACAGAGAAGAAAAAGATACAACCTTAAGGTAAGTTGACTAAAAAATCATGGTATTTTTATTATTTAAAATATTAATATGTCTGAAAACCATTTCAAAATTTTTTGTTGAATTCCTTCTGTTTAAAAATTGACGAAATTGCTTCGATCACTTTCTGTTGATATGCATATTTTCTGTGCATCACATACAATGAAAGCTTATGAAAATAAGCTAATGAAAGCTTAGAATTTGATAAAGTTCCAAGTTTTTTTCATTGTTAAATTTATTAATATTTATTTTAGTAAGACCCGGTAAGTCATGTGACAGGAATCAACAAATCAAAGGTTTTATAATAATAATACAGTAGTCCCCCTCTTATACGATCCCTTCGCCAGCGACCACCAGCTTTATCCGGCCAAAACCCTGATGCATTTGGTGTTTCTAACGTAAAATTACCTCTCGCGTACGACCACCCCTTAAACGCAACCAGCGACCACGTTTTTTTGACACAACAACGTAAATTCCCCTCACGAACTACCATTTTCACTAACCGGATGTTTATTTTGGAAGTCTCGAATAGAACGTGATTTGGTTTTATTATCGTAAACCAGTTCGGAAACAGTTCAACAACCGGTAAACAAAATGTCGAAATCGTGTAATAGAAAGGTTTTTAAGCTGGATTAAAGGGAAAACACGTAGGATACAGTAGATCAGTTTGATTTCGGCATTACGGAAATCTGGTTTATCACAAGAAGACTGAAATATTCAACAAGGAGATAATAGTATAATGTACCAACATAATCATAAATCAAAATTTACAACAAACGATGTCAAAAACTTGGGAAATTGGAAACAGAGAAAAACCTGGATTTTTTCAAATTAGACGGAACTTTAATAAACTACGAAGTGGAACCTGGGCAGATAATAAAAGTGATAAAAACAATGATAATGCAGATGAAACAGGAACAGAAACATTCACTGTTAAGAAGACTTGGAATTGTTATATTATCATTACACATTTTTAACAGATAAAAACTGCATGAATTCTATTTTATTTTTATTTATAATGAATAATAAAATACAAATATTTATTTTGTGTGATTCTTAATTACTTCACAGCTTTTGCTGCTAATCAACCGACCAAGCTCTATAAACCTGTATAAATTGTATCCCCTCAAGAAAGACCACCCCCATTATAAGACCACTTTCATGACTCAGATGGGGTGGTCTTATAAGAGGGGGACTACTGTACAAACATAAATTTTGCTCATTTTATATCATAATTATTATTATACATTTATGTAAAATCTATTCATAAAGAAAAAAAATATTAAAATTATGGAAGTAAATAGTTTTAATTTGATACAAAAATCTTTTTAGATATATGTTTATAAATATGTTTTTATAGCTTTGCTTTTTGGGGGCCTCTGTGGGCGAGTGGTTAAGGTAGTTAGTCTACTATTGATCATGTGGTCTTTAAACACTGAGGTTGTGGGTTCAAGTCTCACTGCAGGCAGGATGTCATAGACTCCAATCTTAAGGGACAAGTATTGCCAGTTTTCCAACCCAAGTTCCGTGGTTTTCTACTGGTACTCTGGCTTCCTCCTCCAATAACAACTACCATGAAATAGCAGAAAAACTACTAAAAGTGGCCTTAAACATTATTCAAACAAACAAAGCTTTGCTTTACTTTTGTATTGAAATTTTATTAATTTTACTTATTTCTGATATATATTTTTTCCAGGAAGTTATTTAGTGGAGAAAATATAAAGTTTGGAAATCCCATCCAGAAATTTCATACCAAATTAAAAGGTAGTTTAGTCTTTATACAACCAATATTATTATGAACGATCCAGAAACATGTTTGCTTTATCAGTTTCTTGCAGTGAAACATTAATGGATTGAAAAAGTGCAAAAATATATACGAGCTATTCCTTTGAAATTGTAACTTGTGTAAGACCATGGCTTAGATTGTTGTGTCTTAAATGACAGATTCAATTACAATGAATTTACAAAATGTTCAATAGTAAACACAGATCAGAAAAGTTCAAGAATCAACAACAGTTAAACATATGTAGCAGGTAAAAGATAATGCATAACAGAATATTGACTAATCAGATGGTTGCTGAACATAGCAGTCAGCAGTATTTCAGCTTTATTCAGGACAAGTAAGCAAATGACAAATCAATGGGGAAAATTGAAAGAGATTAGTTGGAAGTAAATGTTGGCTGCCACTGGATAGGTATTTAGAGGAGGGATAAATAATTTAACCTTTTGTAGCTGCTTCAATGAGCCAGAAGAAAAGAAAGATTGTAAGAGACGAGAGGAATAAGATCATAATCTTTTTATATTTAGTTCATATTTCTTATAGACAAATCTTATCGTATGCTAGAATCTTGACTTAAGTTTAGGGATTTTACTGATGAAGATCATGCATTATTTATTTCATGTTCTAGGTGGTTTTTTGTCTCCAGACATAGCAAGATACAGTGGAATGATCAGAAATGTCAAATACCGAGAATATGAGTTCAGACAACAGAAATATTACGGAGATCTATTGAGAGATATTCTCTTATCTAGGCAGGTTGGTATCAATAAACTGTCAGAAATGTCTTATTCTCTGAAGTGATAAATGTGTTTTATTTCTATTTTGTTTAATTTTCCTATGATCATGCAATCAGAGAAAATCCCATCTCGCTCTGATATGATTTGGATAATTATCGTCAGTTTTTATGTACATTTTTATGTTACAGTGACAAACAGATTACTGTTTGTTTTACTCACTTAATGTCATTGTTCATCTGATGGATAATTGTGATCTTGGAAATAAAACAAACTATAATCTGTACTTGAATATTTGCAGGATTCAATTGATCGTAGTTTACTGGAAACACAAAAAGTCAGATTATGTCCATGTTAAATTAAATAGGAAGATTGAATTAGGTGAGCACAATAAATGCATATTATACACAGGAAATTATGGTATATGTAATGAAAATACATTTATTTTTTGTTACAGAAAGTGTTTGATCAGTTGAAGAACCTCCCAAGAGATGAACAAATCAAGTTTGATTACAAACCACCTCCTCCTGACCCAAAGGAAAAAACAATAGAACACAGATCAAAGAAAAAATTAATTAGGTAAGAACAGATATCCAGAGAAATTAGAAGTAATAAGTAACATGTAGTAATACCTGATAGTCATACAATAACCTGGTTTTGGTGTTTCTTTGTATCACAAAGTTTTTATTTGCAAAAAAACCAGTGATAATTGATTTCCCAGTTATCTTCTATAAGAAATAGAATGTTGTAAATTATAAAAAGCTTAACCTACCGTAGATGCTCGCTTAAAAGTCGGTCCGCATATAAGTCGGGGGGTCTTTTTGGGCCTTAAAATCTGGTATTTTGCTGTTGACCCTCGTATAAGTCGGTCGGAAGACAGACGTGTTGACATGAGGTCAGATTCAAATAAAAATTCCAAATTTGTGAATAAAAATCATTATATCAGTAAGACTTCTTGTTTATTATTTGTTTCTCGTGTTTTATGAGTTAAATATCGCTTGTCATTTATCCTAAGTGGTTTGTTTACACTAGTGTACACGTGTTTTGAAAATGTAAACGTAATAATCTCCCTGAATTTGCTATGACTAAAAACCATAAAAAAGACAAACACAAGTAAATATACAAATATTCATTTTCGTAATTATTTAATAGTTAAAGCAGAGTTTTTAAAATAAATGAAAGCTAAAATACAAAATATAAAGGAATATGGTTTGCAAATTAAAATAATAATTGATGAAAAAACGAATTCTGTAGCATATATGTATTAGTTTATCTTGATTTTCGGTTTTTAGTTGTATCATGACATCACCGGATGTATTATGCAATACATACAAATAAATCGATACTTGTGTAAACAGTGGTAAATACGAATGGAAATATGGAAACTGGATAAAATAAACAATACACAAGTAAAAACAATCGTTATTATTGTCTTAAATATACTTTATTTAGCATAACTAATCACGTATCTGTCTATTTTCGTCGTTATAGTTGGCGATCTATATACGGCCTTCAAACTTCGACCGGAATTCTTTCCTCTTGTGGTATGACTCGCTTAAAAGTCGGAACCCTGCTCCAAAACCAAATTTTAACTCCCAATTTCCCGACTTATGTGCGAGTATGTGCGGTACTACTGCTATCTTGTGGAATTTAGTTATATTTACAATAAAAACTATGAGATCACTATTGTTTTTTTACTATAGATTGTTGAAGGAAGTGAGGGAGGAATGTGGTGTAGAGGAAACTTCATCAGAGGAAGAGGAATGTTCAAGTATGTAATTGACAGTTAAATTTTCAACAAGAAGTTGAATTATATGATATATAACTTGTTTGGAAATATATTCCGTCATGACTTTACTCAGCTTTGGGGCAGTAATAAACCTTGTACATAGCTTCTCTTGAAGGACAGTCCATAATTTATTGCTACAAATTCTTGTCCCCATTTCCAATAGTACAAAATTGTCATATATGTGTTCTGCCTCACTAATCAATATAGTTAAAACCTGGTCCAAAAGGTGGCAGCAGAAATTTGATAGTACAGTTGGACAGAATTGTTAATCTGGCTATGTTTTATTAAATGGTTAATCATGAGACTTAATTTCAAATAAGGAATATTGATTGGGCAATACTCAAGCTATATATCCAGGACTAAAACATGCATTATAACACATCAAGCTGAAGTCTTTAGCACAGTAATTCCGGCGTGCATGATTCAATATAATGGGTTGCTCCTAAAATTTGCTACTTTGTAGCTGTAGCTTGTACAAATAATGCATCATATCACAATTTTAGAATATTGTTCATCTAAAAATTTCCATTCCAGATCCTGCACAGAAAAGTAAGAAGCAGTTATTTAAATCCTTGTGTCCGATTCCATCTCCAGAACCCACCATTCCTAGCGTTGTTGCTACCTACGATGTTAAACCTTCTCTCAATGGAGATGTCACTAGTAAGTGTCACATGATTCCAATCGGATTAATATCCAACAAGAAATAGTTCTCAATTATTTTACACAAGAACAAGATTTGAATTTTATCAACTCCAAAAAAATTTTGGAAGACTTACTGCAGATAACACAATTCATGAATCCAATTTTATTTTTACTATCCAATCAGAATGCTCAGTTATAATTAGCCGATATGTAAACAAAGCTTCCGCCATCTTTGTCCCACAAGCAAACTATTTGTACAGTTGTGGGAACGGCATAATTTTCAATCGTTTTAAGAAAATCGTTCTTAGTTGTGAATGTGGTACATGTAATTCCGATGAAAGGTACCCAGATCGAATGCAAGGATACATATTTATACCATTTCCAAAGATTAAAAGAGATTTAGAGAAATGTGTACGCTTGAAAACATGTGGAAGTCCCAATGATCAGCTCAATATTAACAGAATAAATAAACATAAAGCAGCTGCAATCCTTGTAGAGATTTGAGCAACCCTACTATGTGAGAACAATGCCCGCTTAGTCTAAAAAAGAATAAATGATTACGTGATGGTGTGCACATCTTCAATTTCAAATCGATTTTATTAAAAATTTTAAGTCTGTTATTGAATCTACCCTAATTCAATTATGATATACAAGAAATGGGACAGGAACAATGCTCTTTTTTATATGTTCCCGTGTAAAAACTATTGGATTTATATATAATTATATAATAGACTTAATTAATTGTTAATGAACATTACTTACATAACGTTACATGTATTTCAGATTTATGTTCTTTTTTCGGCTATGAAATTTGCCGATTTGAAACTCGGGGAGTACTTTAAACACAGACAAAAAATTCTTTAGTAAACATTGGGTTTATTATTATATTGATACATCTTTATCCAATTAATTAGCAGTTATCGATTTCCCAGTTCTCTGTAGATGTGTAGGAAATACTCTCTGACAGCGTATGTAAATACGTGTGCACACACGGCCAGTTAAAACAGATTATATAAATATAAAATTTAACCGCAATTTCGGAAGGGAAAAACATACCCAGCTTTACATGTGCAATAGAATTCAGAAAGTTTTGGTTCAGGTCTAATTTCAATACAATTAACTTTTTCTCATAGATCACCAGCATTTTGTATCAACGGCAACGCGGACGGTACAATTTATTTCAGATATTCTGTTATCGTGAATATAACACTGGGTTAAATAATTCATCCCTTTTTCTACAACTCTTCGGATAAGAATTTACTTTCTGGTAGGTACCAAATATCTATATTTTTGGGAATTTTGTCGAGACAATCGGTAGTAATATTGCCATCACGATGATGCTGAGCCGCCATTTTGAAAGAAGCTTGTGGCGCATAGAAACAATAACTAAGGAGGCGGGGCTTATCTTCTTATCTCGGAACCATGAATTGACTGTAAAATTAGAAAATATTAACTTGATCACAAAAATTTCTTTCTTTATTTATTTACTGGTATATTAAATTTTTACATCAACATGATTACAGCTTGGTGAATCGGTTTATATTAATTGATATATTGATAATTCAGGTGAAGAAGACAATAAAAGTCCTGTTAATTCCAAATCCCAGAGACCCATAAGTCCGGTGGATGTTACTGAAGAAGATTATTTACAGTTGTTAAAAAACCATCGGAAAAAACGACAAGATTGTGATATTATGGTATTTATATTTAGCAGTAGCTTGCTTGTTTAAACTGTACTTAAGTGACTCTTTGTCAAACATTAACTGACTACTTTTGTTTTGTGGTCTATCCATAATAAATGTCTTCATATGACCAAGATAATGTTAACATAGTTTATGAATAAAATTTTCTGAAAATCGATGTATATATTTATGAAAGACTTTAGTGTAATTCTATGTAGCAGGTACATGTACCTTAACTAACAATAAATGGCTGAATTCTGACAGGTATCGGCTACTCTTGAAAGCATTTTTTATGCATGACAAACACAATGTATGAATTATTATACCCCCCGCAAACTTGTTTTGGGGGTATATAGGAATCACCCTGTCTGTCCGTCCTTCTTTCCACATCCCTTGTAAGCGCAACTCCTCCTAAACTGCTTGATGAAATTTAATGAAACTTAGCATAAAGGAAGTACATTATATGTAGATCTGTATGAAGGATTTTTATTGACCTCTGATATCATTAAGGGGAGATAATTGGACTTGAAAGCGAAGCGGGGGTATCGCATTGTGAGTATGCTCACAGTCCACACTTGTTCTGATTGTTGCCACAATAAAATTCCTAGTCCCTGTCAAACTAGTCGGACATTTTTGTGGCAGCCCATGATTCATATTTCCTCAATTTATTGTTTGGGAGCTTGTTCTCATCCTGTATTTTCAAACATAGTTAAAAATATTACTTATTGTATGTTAAGCTGGCAATCTATCAATATTAATATTTTTTAAATAGATTTTTGTATTGTATAGAAAACATACACGTTGTTACTATTGTTCTGAGAAGAATGTTATAAATTAACTGGCTAGTAATTTGGGTTAAGGCAAGCAGGTTTGCCTCCAAGATTGCTTGAGACGATATTATTTTATTTGAAGCAATAAAATAAAACTGATGCATATTTTCAATTTGCCAAAAGGATAAAACTGGGGGAGGACAATGACAATGTGTAAACAATTTAATCAAGTCTGATGGCATTACTCCAACTAAGTCTAACTTGGAGACTAAAAATTGCACGGAATAAATGTCCCTTCCATCTATAAGGGGTAATCCCTTGTTCTGCTTCCTCTAACAGAATAAAAGCTTCTGAGAGCTAATTTTTATTGTTATGTATGTGCTACCCGACTTAAATAATACTATGCTTATTTAAATACTTTAAACAGGGAGTGGTAGTATAGGGGGTGTGATAGTATACATGTATATAATTATTTCAGGAATGTCCAGAATTAGATACACAGGATATAACCTTAGAAGAAATCATGTCTCGCTGTCAAGCTCACAAGAAGAGTCCAAAAATACAACCAGGTAAGTCTGAAAACAGTAATTGTCCAGTGTCTTAACAGCCAGGTAAGTGTAAAACAGTAATTGTCAAATGTGTAAACAACCAGGTAAGTGTAGGAACAGAAATTGTCCAATAAAAAAGTAAACAGTCATGTAAGTGTAGAAACAGTAATTGCCCAGTAAGTAAACAGTCAGGTAAGTGTAGAAACAGTAATTGTCCAATGTGTAAACAGCCAGGTAAGTGTAAAAACAGTAATTGTCCATTGTGTAAACAACCAGGTAAGTGTAGAAACAGTAATTTTCCAATGTGTAAACAACCAGGTAAGTGTTGAAATAGTAATTGTCCAATGTGTAAACAACCAGATAAGTGTAGAAACAGTAATTGTCCAATTTGTGAACAACCAGGTAAGTGTAGAAACAGTAATTATCCAATGTGTAAACAGCCAGGTAAGTGTAGAAACAGTAATTGCCCAATATGTAAACCAGGTAAGTGTAAACAGTAATTGTGCAATGTGTTAACAACCACTAACGTGTAGAAACAGTAATTGTCCAATTTGTAAACAACCAGGTTAGTGTAGAAACAGTAATTTTCGAATGTGTAAACAACCAGTAATAAGTGTAGAAACAGTAATTGTTGAATGTGTAAACAACCAGGTAAGTGTAGAAATAGTAATTGTCCAATGTGTAAACAACCAGGTAAGCGTAGAAACAGTAATTGTCCAATGTGTAAACAACCAGGTAAGTATAGAAACAGTAATTGTCCAATGTTTAGAAACCAGGTTAGTATAGAAACAGTAATTGTCCAATGTGTTAATTTTTATAAATATCATATGACATAGGCTCAGACCGACAATTTAATATTTTCAATGTTTTTAAAAAAGTACATTTTAAGTTGAGAAATAAATAAAATGTGTTACCAATATATTACTTACAGTGTTACATTTTAACCCTTTTTCACCTTTGTTAATGAACCAAGGAAACCATCATGTTTATGGAATTGTTTCATGTATATAAGGTATTCATTGTGGGAGGAGGTGGATGTCGTTGGGACTCTAAATTCACAGCATTTACTACTGATTCACCCCTAAATTAGGAATGGAATCTCCTTCTAATTTCCTTGCAATTTGTTTTCATCCACTACCAACCAAATTAGTTTTATTTTAGTTTTTATGAATTACTGTCCAAATTTCTCAACTGTCCACATTCTATTTTCCATAGTTTTTTCTATACTAATCGTAACATTACAGCCATTAAATCTTCCATAATGTACTTCTTTACTTATATTATTATTATTTCAGCAAACGCAACATCAAGTATGTCTTTAAGTAAAAGAAAGAAACTGCGCATGAAAGAACGAGCAGAGAAAAAGATGAAAAAAGAGAAAGACATAAAATCTGAACAATCAACACCAAGTAGGCCTAACTTTACAGACGAGGGCAGCAGTGGTATAGGAGACTCCTTCTTCAAAACAGAGATGGAGTCTGATTATTCTATTCCTGAGTAAGTAACTGAGTACGATCTCAATTTTGATTTGTCAGTAATTAACATTACCTACTTGCTGAGTTATGCAGTTCAGTATCATCTGAAATATTATGCAATGCAATTTTTAAGTGTTAAAAGCAATAGAATTTACATTGTTTCCACCTATAAATCACTCCTCTCTATTCACACCGTGAGACTGTTTCCACCTATGAATCACTCCTCTCTATCCACACCGTAAGACTGTTTCCACCTAGGAATCACTCCTCTCTCTCCACACAGTAAGACTGTTTCCACCTATGAATCACTCCTCTCTATCCAAACCGTAAGACTGTTTCCACCTATGGACCACTCCTCTCTATCCACACCTAAGACTGTTTCCACCTATGAATCACTCCTCTATCCACACCGTAAGATTTTCTACCTATGAATCACTCCTCTGTCTCCACACCGAAAGACTGTTTCCACCTATGAATCACTCCTCTCTCTCCACACAGTAAGACTGTTTCCACCTATGAATCACTCCTCTCTATCCACACCGTAAAACTGTTTCCACCTATGGACCACTCCTCTCTATCCACACCGTAAGACTGTTTCCACCTATGAATCACTCCTCTCTATCCAAACCGTAAGACTGTTTCCACCTATGGACCACTCCTCTCTATCCACACCGTAAGACTGTTTCCACATATAAATCACTCTCTATCCACACCGTAAGACTGTTTCCACCTATGAATCACTCCTCTTTATCCAAACCGTAAGACTGTTTCCACCTGTGAATCACTCCTCTCTATCCACACCGTAAGACTGTTTCCACCTATGAATCACTCCTCTATCCACACCGTAAGATTTTCTACCTATGAATCACTCCTCTGTCTCCACACCGAAAGACTGTTTCCACCTATGAATCACTCATCTCTATCCACACCGTAAGACTGTTTCCACCTATGAATCACTCATCTCTATCCACACCGTAAGACTGTTTCCACCTATGAATCACTCCTCTCTATCCACACCGTAAAGCTGTTTCCACCTATGAACCACTCCTCTCTCTCTTGTATGCAAACATTTTTATGCAGGATCTTAGCACAAATACTAAGATTATGACATTTTCTTCAATAATCTGCAAATTAATGATTGCTTAACTTTGTCATTTCCATTTTGTTTTGCATTTATTCTGAAAATATGTCGACTTCATATTTAGACGAATATGTTTTTCTTTGCAGAGCCTATAAATCCAACAACACAGTGGTAGGAAAACAGAACAACTTCTTCAGTCTGATCAGAGATTTGTTGATAGATTTCTCTGATGGAAAAGGTAGCACTGCCAAGGTAAATAGACCACACTAAATAGACAACATGCTTTGAGGTTTTTTGCAAGGGTAATGAAAACTTGCTTATGCTCCTTTTGTAGATCCAAAAAATTTACAAATTGAAATCAACCATTCTTTTTTTACAGTTAATCAGTGTTTTGTAATGGGGCGTTTTTTTTTTTTTTTTCCTTTTGATAGGGCCATTTTCCATAGTAAATTTGTATCTTGTTTTGAGTAACCTAAGAGCAGTGAATTGTTGTCTGTTTGCAATTTACATTGGAAAAGTCATGGGGTTTGTCAGAATACGATAAAACAAAAGCAGACGAATCTTATGTTTTAACTTCATAAGATCCCAGTACAAATAAAAATGGCTGACCAGGGGTCACCACACTCTAAAAAAGTAGGGAGAAGTGACTTCTCCCTGGCAGCCAAACAGGGAGAAGTCAGGCCCTGATAGGGAGACTTCAGAAGACAATAGGGAGAAGTCAGGGGGACCGTACAAATAATAAATTTCGCGGTAGTTAACATATATTTTTCATTATTTACAGCAATTTCCAGGATTATTTCTCTTGTGTTTTAACACCATAACAAACATAAATTCAGTTTTTTTCTTTCTTTTTCGTTATTATTCATGGTATGCACTATCAAACAGTACATAACCTTTATCATTAATCAATGAAAAAAACACCAGATATAGGGACTATTTTTCTATCTACTTAAGTACTTGTAGCCATAAAAGGTATTGTTAAAGTACAATACTCTTTGAAAGAACTGAAGGTTGACACCAATTAAAAGTGTTTGTTCATCAAAAATATTACGATTTTTCATTATGGGCCGTTGTACATTACTTTTCATCGTTGTTCACTTCCGGTAATTAGTCACATCCGGTAAATAAACAAATGGCGCGTAATACATTTGAGAGACGAAAATCGTTTGAAAATATGTTAAATACCCATATTGTTTGCCGTTTTTTATTGGAATTTCACATTAACTGATAAATTGGTAGTCCGGGTGAAGTATTTGGACCAGATTAACAAGTATCTTATGTGAACCATCGGGCGACTTGAGGGAAATGACAGGGCGACTTCGACTTCGCTTTTGAGGCGCCTTAGGGCGACTTCAGGTACTAGTAGGGCGACTTTGTCGCCCACTTCGCCCAGTGTGGTGAGCCCTGGCTGACTTACACAATGTACCATTCCCATAGCAAAAGTGAAAGACGATTTGTGAAATGTAAGCGACAGAGGCACTGTTTGAAATATGGGTGTATTATCATGGAATAATTTTTATACCACCGCAAAATTGTTTGGGGGGGGGGGTTATAGGATTCGCCCTGCCTGTCTGTCCGTCTGTCCACATCCCTTGTAAGCGCAACTCCTCCTAAACCGAATGATGAAATTTAATGAAACTTAGCATAAAGGAAGTACATTATATGTAGATGTGCATGAAGGATTTTTATTGACCTCAGATATCATTAAGGGTATATTATGGGACTTTAAAGCAAAGCGGGGGGTATCCCTTTGTGAGCATGCTCACAGTCCACACTTGTTTTATATTGGATTATTGAAATATAGAGGCCTAATATAGAATAATTTTTTTAAATGCTTGCAAATAACTGCATTACCCAGGGGTGTTACTTTAGTATAGGTTATTTGCAATCTATTACCCGAGGCATGAAAATAAGGAATCCTTGTCAATATTTGTTGAGCACAACTTGCAAAAGTCCCAGTCAGTCTTAAAACTCTTTGACAAGAAGAAAGCAGATGTTTGAACAAACTTTTATAAATGTAAAATTAAAAAATGTTATATCTTGTATATGTGCCATAAAAAGCATTTTTGGCTGGATTTAACAGAGTGAAAATCCTGGTTAAATTATGGTGAATGTCGGGCAGGCGGGCGGGGAAAAAATTTTCGTAACAGTTTTATCAGCAACTACTAATCACATTCTCTTGAAATTTGGTATGAAGCATTAGCATGGCCTCCCATAACGTTTGATTCGATTTCAGGTCTGTCGCTCACCTACTTCCTGTTTAATTAAATTCTGCCATTTCTGTCTTTGAAGGATCTTTTGTGAGTGGTTGAGTGTTGTTTTTGTTAGTGGTCAACATGTTCTCTTTGATTACAGGTTGAAGAAAAGGTCAGAGAGTTACAAGAATCTTCTGGCTGGATGGCAATGTCCTGGACAAAATTAGAATCAAATTGGGTTGATACTGTTACTTCAGCTTTAAAATTTCTTGCAGGAGAACTTATTGGTAAGAATAATACATTTTGTAACCTAAATTCTGGCAGTTTTCTTGGTAAGATTTTACACCCAGGTGCTATACATTGTTTCATATTACCATAACATTCACGAGAATTTGGTGTTAAAATAATTAGCAGGTGCTATATAAAATATAAAGAAATTGTTGACAACCTAGTTACTATAAATAAATGCAGAACACAACAGATTTGGTATATATGTAATTGCAGGAGCAGTGCCAGATAATTTTGTACCATTCCTGGATTATAAAGAACGGGCCCAGCAGTGGACCTGGATCGGAGCAGGCAGAGATTCAGATGAAAACCTAGCTCAGTTGTTCAAACACTGGATGACACATAAAAAGGTCACTGGTACTGAAGATGATTGGAGAGAAGGCTCTCCACCCCCATCTAGATCGTAAGTTTGTACCCAGAATTTTTGTCCTTTGAATGATATTTTATGGATATTGTTTTATACCCTGCCTTCAAAGGAGTCATTTGTTTGTTATTTTTGTACATCACATTTCCATATGATAAATAAATAGCTCTGCACAAAAACTTCAACACATTATCATGATCCATTATTAATGTATTTATGGACGGCAACACATATACATGTACTATCTTACAACATGAAATATGACAATCCTTCCTACAGAATTTAGAGATTTTAACTTTCTCTGTTCTGGTGTAAAGGCCATTGATGTTTTTTGAAGCCATACTCTATATTGTTCAGAATGTGTTGCTTTTCAGATAATAAGTTAAATACTTAAAGTCAGTTCTTTAAAAACATGTATGATAAGAATTTCAGAGCATTAGCTATCAGCATCATTTTGTGTTCAGTCTTAGTGATTTATTGTCTGTCTGTAGCATCATTTAAAATCAATTGTTATTCTGTTGTAGAAAAACAACATTTGTGGTGAGGGCTACCACAGAAGATGAAAAGGGATTATTCCGAGACCAGGTAAATATTTGTTTTCTTTTCTTCATCTTTTTCTTTGCCTACCATTATAATTATAAAGCCATTGTTTAGTGAAGGTTAGAATGAAGCTAATTATTTTTAGGGAAAAGTGAAGAAATATTTAAAACCTTGGTTTGTTTTCATTTCATTATTATGACTTTTTAATCTTTGTATTTCAGGAACTGCGAAGGTTTGATAATCCCCACAAGTCTTTCACATACAATCTCCATGGTTACGAGTCTGTTGTAGGACCTGTCAAGGGAGTGTATACTAAAGAAAGTGCTTTAAATAAAGCCAGGGAGCATGCGTTACTGGTTTCCTCTAGGCCTTCATTTGTAACGATATTAACATTAGGTAAGTTTTCAGAATTTTAGTTTGTAGTTAATTAATTTTTTTAATTCTTCTATGGATGAGTGATCTAGGCAATCAGCCATATACTATCTACGATCACTGGTTTGTCAAAACTGGGAATAAAAGTAGAGTTCAGGCCTAATTTTTGACAAGGTCTACTTGACTGGAATCTTTGTCTGTTGATGGTCAGGTTTTTCATTATGTCAAAATATGCTGCTTAAAAAATTGCTGAAGGTTTTGTGAAAGACCATTAAAAAAAACAAATAATCTATTTGAAATGTATTTAAGTATTTGTATTAAACATGTGAATCATTACTATAGATTGCACCCTAGTTATATGTTGCCAACTTTTGGACCAGGCCGAATTATAATGATTCATGAGAATGACAGTTTATAGAGGGGAAATTTATGTGAAAACTGAAAACTATATACGTACTTGTTGAAAAAATGGACTTTCGACCAGTAAGTGAGTGAATACTGTATGTTTGCAGACAGAACTTGGCTCTGACGTTCATATACATCCTTTTATAGTTTGCTATTGAGATTTTAAATCAACTAAAGCTAATGTTTATGAAACAGTGGACTTGTAAATTTGAAATTTCATGCAGATGTCTTGGTGGTTTGTTTAAAAGCTCTTAAGATATTTAATTTTCTAATAATATTATAATTTTGTAATCAGATGATTTTATATGTAATTGACCATGAAAATTTGTAAGATAGTTATCGAGGTGAGAAATATTTTGTTCTTTTTCAGTTCGAGATGCCTCGGCAAGATTACCTAATGGTGAAGGAACTAGGGGCGATATTTGTGAATTACTTAAAGATTCTCAGTTTTTAGCACCAGGGGTCTCAGATGCCCAGGTAAATATTAACTACATATGTACAATAATAATACTAATAGTTTATGAATATTTATATCAGACAATATTTATTTATGGTAAAAAAAAAAAAAAATTTGCATGAATAAGCCACTTTCAAGATAGGTAGTTAGATGTATCCTATCACATGTAGGGCACATTTCTCAATGTTTGAATGGCATAAAACATCATAAAACTTGACAGCTTTTTATAAATTTATATTTAGTGTGGGTTTTGCACACCCGCATAACACGGCACAAGTTTTGTTTTGCAACGTCTTTCTTTAGCTGTCCCATTTTGTTTCAAACTTTGTCACTTTCCATTTAATGTGCCATAAATTTTCATGAAATCATGAGATTGGCATTACAATTTTCACCTCCTTTAATGGAAGCCATTATATCTTTAAAAGAAGTATTATTTTAATAGGAATGTTGCCAGTCAAGCATTTTTTTAATTGTTCAATGATATATAAATGTATATTGTGTTGCAGTTAAATGTGGTGGTCAGTGGAGCCCTGGATAGACTTCATTCAGAGAAAGATCCATGTGTAAAATATGATGTAAATAGAAAATTATGGATTTATCTCCATAGAAACAGAACAGAGAATGAGTTTGGTAAGTTGTCTTTAACTGTGTTTATTAACCAATATTCAGATTAGTTAAAATACAAAAATGTGTGAGTTGGTAAAAACTTGTATGAAATAAAATAGTAGGCATTGTGTGATTGTGTTGTTTAAGGTATCCGAACCACAATTTACCACGTGGTCATATTTGGTGTCCCAGTTGTCCATTGTTTTTCAATGGAGCAGACCTTTGAAATGTTCGTCAAACATTGGAAATACTATTTCAGTAACAAACCTTTTTTGTTCAAACATTGACTCAAAGTAAAACTGTTTTATTTGTATCATTAATTAACAATACATTGATTTAATACACTTTATTTCTTGTCTCGAAAATTAAAATTTAAGGGTAAATTCAATTATGTGTCGGGTACCGTAATATTATACATGATTTTATAAATAGCCCTGATAAAATTGCTTCTTTGCTTATCTATTACAGCATATTTATGACCCAATTATTTTGACAACAAGCATGGATAAAAAATTTGGCTGCAGAGCAAATAATTATCCTTATAGTTACTTATAGATTATTTATGTTTTTTTAAACGAGATGCATTTTCTCGTTGTATCTCATCGAAAGGCGACAGCCCTGAGTTGAGGTGGCGAGAAAGTGCATCGAGTTTCAACAAACGTAAATAATCTGTTTATCGCTGTTTTGTAACATTGTGACGTCACAGTGTTTACTTAACGACGTCTTGACAGCGAGCTGAGATGGGCCAATCTCACGCTTGTAGAGTGAGATGGAATAATATCGCACATAAAGATCAAAGGAAAATACTGCAAAATAGCGATAACGTAATATATATAACTATATTCAAGTTTAGAACATTACAAATGAGCAGTATCAGATGAAGCCCTTTACATCATACATTTATTTGTTGACACTAACTCCTTTCTGTATTATTTTAGAACGTATTCATCAAGCTCATGGTGCTGCTCAGAAAGCTAAGAAGTCACTGGCACAAACCAGCAAACCTAAATCTAGTAAATCGGTAAGTCATGTTTTATAGGACTGTTTCAAGCCAGTAGTTTGTGCCCTTAAGCGTGTATTTTCCATTACTTTTTAGTGATTATTTGAATTGTGATGTTTGTATTTGTTTTATCTCTTTATTAAGAGTGGTAATCAGGTGGTGAATATTTTGTCATATCTGCTGTAGTGATCAGTGTGCTACCACTGGGGTTGTTATTTCTAGCCAAACTTGGCCACCTTCCATGTAATTTATAATCTTCCAAGTTTTCTTTGGAAGGTCTGGAGTTTCGTCAGGTACTACATCTTTTCCCTGAAGAAAAATTGAATTTCATAATATAGCTGCGTCAATTTTCATTAGCAATTACACAAACAATATTTGTTATGTGACACCCTATAGATTATAGATGACCAGCCAATTTCACCCCTGTATAAGTCAAATCATAGACAATAAATTGGTATTTCTTGTAACTCTGCAGTACCTGTAGCACTTAGGAGGAATAACTCGTCAGTCAGTAAAGCATCCCTAGTTTGTGGACATGTCTAACTTTAGACAATTATCTCAGTGTCCTTTATATGTAAATTTAAACAAACCACAATCTAAGTTAGTCTAGTGCAAAGTAGAACATGAACAACTACTAGTCCTGTAATAAAAGTACATCTATTTGTTTACTCCGCATAAGATAACTTAGTAAATTATTTAGACAAACAACTATTTCAGTTATAAATAATACTGTTCCTATATATGACTTTAATATATAAAACAAAAACGGACATATTTTAAGAGTTATAGGATAATAAATTGGGCGGAGTGAATATCCAAAATATGATCACAAAAGCAGCATAACGAATCTGATTAAACGAGTGCACTGAACTTGTTTCGTGCACGAGTTTAATCTGATGCTTTATGAGGCACGAGTGATCATATTTTGGATATTCACGATGACCAATTGATTATCATATTTATTATATAGAGTGAAAATAAACGATAATTTTCACATGTGATTTACTGTGATTTTTGTCACTGGAAAATTCGATATTTCATCTCTATCTATATAATAATTGTATTTAATTTTATTTGATAATTTTTGCTTTATCTTGAGCCTTGCACACTGTTTTTACATGTACATCTGATTTTTTTTCTGAACTGTCCAAATTTTAGTAACCAGTTTTCAATGGAACACATTTTTTTTTTCTTCCAGAAGGCAAAAGAGACGGCACCACAAACACCTACCTCAGTGAATGCACCAGCTGTGAAGACAAACCTCAGCAGTAGTAGTGAGACAACATCCCAACCAGCAACGCCAGCTAGTCAGAGCCCAAAGGTTCAACTAAATAACCCATTACTCAACCAAAGCCCTCGCTCTTCTTCTGCTGGAGCAAGAACTGTAGCAGCTGCTTTAAAGAATGCCACAGCAGCGGCAGCAAACCTGAATCAGAACTCTGTCAATGTAACAATACCCATCTCCACCGTAGCTTCCAGAACTAATCAGGTGACGACTGCTAACATCCTGTCATCGCCAACAGGAGCGACCATACGATTCCAGCTTCAACAGTATCAGTTACAACAACTCCAGCAACAACAAAAACAATTACAACAGAAGTTACAACAGGCTGCAGCACAACAGACAACCAATGCTGTGTTACAACAGGTCGCTACACAACAGACAACCAACGCTGTGTTACAACAGGTCGCTACACAACAGACAACCAACGCTGTGTTACAACAGGTCGCTACACAACAGACAACCAACGCTGCAGGTTTGTTTCTATCCACTACTTAATGTATCTGATTAACTGGTACTGTAGGATAGCCATATTTCCTGTTAACTACTAAATAGATCTGATCACATGATATTGAAGAGACAGACATTTCTTGACAGTCATTCAGAGTTTTATCTGATTACTCAGTATTGAGGGGACAGACATTTTACATATAAATTACTGATTTTTTTCTAATAACTTGATATTGAGGGGACAGTCATTTTACCTGTTAATTACTGAATTTTACACTTTTGTCTTTTACTGGCTGTATCCGATTACCTGGTATCATGGTATACCTCTGTGTCCTGATAATCACTAAATTTTATTTGATGGTCTCCTAAATAAAATTTATATGAACAGATTTTTCATTAGTTGTATTTTCTTTACAGTTTCGAAGGCTGTAACTGGTGTTCAAAACACACAAGCCACAACTGTATCCCAGTTAAAGGGAGAGAATCTCCTCAAAGCACTGCCACTGAGTATTCTTCAGAGTTTACAAGCATCTGTTGCAGAATCAAATTCTGCGGCAAATAAAGCCATTTCACAAAGCCTGGCTTCTGCAATTAGACCAGAGTTACTTCTACAACGTCAGGCTTCAACTGGTTCCCCAGCCCCTCAGCAATCTCCTGGTACCCCAAATCCAGGATCTCCTGTTCCAACAAAACTGCAAACTGGACAAAGTTCTGGAACAACCTCTACAACTTTGTCATCACTAATACAAACATCAGGATCTGGTGCTCCCCTGGTGGCTAGACTGGTACAGCAAGTTGGAGGGAACCAGGTGGTCAATGTTAGTAACCTTATAGCAGCACAGAGGGGTCAGAATCCAGTATCTGTAGCAAATGCTACACTAAAAATACAAGGTTAGTTTTAAAACCAGCTATTTCTGCTGAAATGTTATAATTGTTTTCGTTAATTAGGTTTTGAAACTGCACGAAAATTAATTTTCATTTTCTTTCTTCATCCAGAAGAAAGGTACAAGGATTTATTCAATTAAGGAAAAAGTAATATGTATAGAATTTGTATAGAGAGCGGAACAAAGTAAATTTTCAATAAAGTATTTAAATTGTATTGTACAATATTTTGTAGGTGCAAATGTTGTTGCTGGAAAACCCTTTCATATCACTGGTAAACCAAGGGGTCAGATAGTTCAGATAGCTGGCAAAGGTCAGCAACAAATGGGGCTCATTCAAGGAGCGTTACCTACTATAAGCATAATACCACAGGCAGGAGGGGCTGGGGTCATGACATTGGACCAGTCTAAGATTGCTGTGTCAGGTATGTTTGCAATTATAACTCTTAAAGAAGGAGGTGCAAATACTACAATAATAAAATGGTATTTCTGTCATGATGGTTTAGTTTATTTAATTTGATGTTGGGTACAAAACTCTTTGGTTATGGTGTAGTCTGGAATATATTTTCTGGACATACTGTGATTTTGAAATTAAACTGTTCATCTGATTTCAATCAAGAATATAAAGATTTGATCATGTTGATTGACTACTGCCTTGATTTTAAGGGTCTCCTAAACATGACCTACCATGTCATTTTCTTAGATTATCTTGGGTTAACGAGTTTATCATTGATAAGATAGTTCCCATGCATTGGGGATTTCCCTACTGCATGTGAGCCATGTTTATACACAACCACTTCCATGTGTTCTAGGGGAAATTCAATTATTATATGAGTGGCATTTCAAAACATCAGAGATCTCCTACATTTCATAACTATACTTTTTAGGGCAATCTGAAGCCAACAGAACTGCAAGTCCTGTTACAACGATTTCCATGACATCTGTCTCCACTGCTATACAGCAAGGTGTCAGTCAAACCAAGATCATGAACCCGTCTGGAATAATGCTTACCCAACTAGCACCTGGTAATATAACCCTAAGACAAGGGGCAACAACTCAGACTAAAGTAGTAAATCCTGGTCAAACTGGGTTACTGCAAACACAGTTTCTGGTGCCTTCTGGAGCAACTGTTAACTCAACTCACTCATCTCAACAAGGTAATTTGGTATTGAATGTTTTATTATACTTTTAAAAGATGGTTGTAATAATTACTGTATGTGACAGTACGGATTTGTCTTCTAAATGAACTTAAACATGTTGTCTGGAGACACCACCGGGAGGTTTTAATCCTTTCTGCAAGTCAGGATTTTAAGATTTCAAAAATCATGTTTTCAGTATTTTCTTGAAATTAATAGTTTTGAAACTAAGAGTCATTTGTCAACTTGAATCATAGCTACTTTATTTTTTGTCAGTTTATTCTAGGAACAAATATGGCTTTAATAAATTTCTCAGGTCTTTTTTGTAGACACTTTGGTTTTTACCAGTAACTTTTTCTAGGAAATTTCTATAGCTTGAAAATATTACATGAAAATACTTAATATGAATGGGTAAAATAACTTGAAAATTGGTTTGTAATTATTTCGTTGTAGGTGGAGGCACACCCATCTTGATGACAGCTGCAGGAGGAAAGCCAGGACAAAACATTCAGGTTGTACGTACCATGCTTAGTCAGCAAGCTGGCCTCAAACCAGGACAAGCAACATTACTCATATCACAACCAACACTCCAGCAGACTGGAGCTAATCTGGTCTCTAGTGGACAAATTATTCAGAACACTGCCACCATTCAGGGGAAAGCTGGATCTAAAAACAAGGCACCAGTATATGCAAGAATAATAACGCCCCCAGCTGGTATACGGTTAGCGACAGTTGGGGCATCTACTGGACAATCAAATCAAACTGTTAGTATGATTCAGACAGTGAATAAACTGATTTCTGCAGGAAATGTTTCCATAGCAACAGCACATCCTGGTGATGATGATCATGTGATAGTGACATCGACCAATGAAACTAAGGAAGGCAAATCCTGATATTTTGTGATATTTGTAGTTAACTACTGTATTGTTATGTTTTTGAAAAAAGTCAGATTATAAAATAAATGATTCATCTCTTGTTTTTATTTCATTACAGCAGTAACTTTCTGCTAAATGAAAAGGAAATTATAAATACTTGATAATTACAGCATTCGCACAGGTGCTTGAAAACCTGGAAAGTACATGAAATTAAAATTTGGAAATTTAGGCCTTGAAAGCACTTGAAATTCAAATGCGGTCCTTAAAACTGCTTGAAAAATGAGTATTTTGCAGATGAATTTTAGTCACAGTGAGCAATCAAGAAAGTAGATTTAAAGAAGTTTGAAATAATGTTGATGACATTCCTAGAAAATTAATTGAACTAAAGAAGTTTGAAATAATGTTGATGACATTCCTAGGAAATTAATTGAACTAAAGAAGTTTGAAATAATGTTGATGACATTCCTAGGAAATTAATTGAACTAAAGAAGTTTGAAATAATGTTGATGACATTCCTAGGAAATTAATTGAACTAAAGAATGTTTGCTCTTCTACAACAATGTATAATTACTTAAAGAAAAAATCATATGCATTTAAATTGTCCATATCAGTTGATTTCTGGTTCTTAAAGATTTGGAAATAAAGTCCTTGAAATATCCTTGAATTTTGTGGTACAAAATTTGTATGAACCCTGTAATTAGTCATGACAGACTTACTGACAAACTTACTTATTCATCAATGACTCTAATCACAAAATAAAACACAAAACATGAAATAAGTCAAATGTTTGAATTTTTAATTGACAACACATTTGTCATGTTTAGAGGATGGTTTTACAACAGACTGTTGCATTCCATTGCGTACTTATTGTGCTTCTTCTTTTTTTCAACATTCGTTTGTTCTCGTTTTAAGGTGAGTTTCTAAACGGCCTGATAAAAGAAAAAATACCTGCCCTGACCTTTTTTCACATCTGCTATATAGAATGGTTCTTGTCACTTTATTATACTATATATCGTAATTTGTTTATTAAATTGTCTCTTAAAAGCTTCAAATTTAAGGTACCACCAGTACACTCTGCCTCTATTCTGGACTTTATTCTGGAAACTGATATTCACACTAAGGAAAACTATAAACTTAACTGAACAAAAAACAAGTGTCAATGTACAAAATATACCCATTGACAATTTGCCATTTTTAGTAAAACATAACAGTGCAAATGCTGAAGCAATTTGGCTGATTAACAATCTTGGTTATCATGCCCATAAACATTTCCCCCTAAGTTTCATGAAGATTTGGCTGGTTAAAATCTTGGTCGAGATCATGTTCCCCAAGTTTCATGAAGATCGGACAACTGTTTGAGTTAGAGACAAGGTGAAGTTGCCATTTTTTGTATAAATAAAGGACCATTACTCTAAAAAGTGATTTGGCTGGTTATCGAACTTTGCCGAAATATTATGCCAATTAACATTTTCCCCAAGTTTCACGAAGATCGGACAACTGTTACAGATGAGACACCGCCCGCTATATGTTTTCCCATAATACGACCAGTCTTCGACGGACGTATACAAAACATGTCGACTTCCAATTTCCATTGGAATATAATATTAACATTTTCAAAACAAAGACAAGACAAAAGTTTTTTTTAAAGTCGGTACAAACAAACAACTAACATGAGCTCTAAAGATCTTTTTAACCCACATGCGACATACAGTACATAAATAAGCCCTAATGACAAATTTTTTATACCCTGCCACACGAAGTGGCGAGGTATTATGTTATACCCTCAGTTTCGTTCGGTGTCTGTCCTTCCATCCGTCTGTCTGTCCGTCCGTCCCCCCGAAGGTTTCCAGATGATAAGTTGAAAACGCCTCAAGGGATTTGAATGATATTTTGCACAGCTGTTCCGTACAATAAAATACAGGTCAAGTTCAATTTTCAGGATGATCCGAAAAATAGTATAAAAGTTTTGCTTAATAAATTTTCAAAATCTAACAATAATAAATTTTTCTGGTCTAAGAAAGATAACTCATTTCTTTCTGTCTCTATATACTAGTATATAGTGGATGTATAGTATATACAAATATATTTAACTATTGATGAATATCGTGGCGGGGTATCATTTAATGTCCCATTAGATGCCCTATTTTTACAATGGTAAAATAGATTGGTATTCGGATTTTTAAACTGGACTCTCACGTCTGTTGACTGTTAGGTTCTCAAACAAGTTAGACTTAAATTGATGTTGTCCAAACATTCTGTGGTGGTCACCATGACTTGATTGAAACTTGGAAATAAAACACATTCTCACCAAGTCGTCCTTAGAAATGACAATGAGTATATCAACATGTATATAATTAGAGACCGGCACTGCTTACTTGTCCTTTAGTGGTTCAGGTAACTCACTTTCTTTGTTTTGTTCTGTGTTTGACCGAATCCCGGTTTTTGTAATTGTCCTTTACTTTCTGCTCTTGTTGGTCCCGTCAACGCAAGTTGTTCATGTGTTCGTTCGTCCGTGCGTCGAACATCAGGTTTTTCTTTGCATTCGAGCTTTTTTAATGATGATAACTTCACATCTTCATACAACCTAGAACACAGTTACAATATGATGCGATCTCTTAACTGGCAGAATTTTGTTGGGCTGTGCCGAATAATTCACGGTTGAGATGATAAGGGGGTTGTATACCAATATGAGTCAACCGGGACATCAGTCGCAGACACACGTTTTCTTGTTGCTAATTTTGTTGGGAGTGGAAGCCCGAGAAAACAGGCAATCCTTGTCAATTAAGGAACGTAGTCGAGCACACCCCGCCTCAGTAGATGACCCTGATCTTAAAAATAAGATGAACCAGAGCTATGTTGGGTTTATTTGTCCCTGTAACCGAAACTGACACGTGACGGTTGTAGTTTTTATAAAAATACAAGGTAATTAATTATATATTTAAGTACGAGACGACCCGGATGTAATCGCTAACAATTTTTACTGCCACATGTCTACAGGTTTATAGGAACACTGACATTTGTTTAATATCTTTTGTTGTGTCATACTGCCTCGTTCTTGTTATGTCAAATAATAAGTATATAGTACGCGGAAGGCTCAGAAAAAATGACTGAATAAAAGGATGAATTCTAAGTACTGGGTGCAGAGGCGTGGCATCGCATTTGATATTGGTACGGCGGACGCCGTACCGGCTGCTACGCCTATGTATTTGAGATCAGAGGAGAGTCAAACGACACCAATGAAAATAGAAAAATATGAACTTTTTTTTATTTCTGAAAATTATTGGTACGGCATGCCGTACCTGCACAAGTTATTGGTACGGCGGAAGCCGTACCGGCTGCTACGCCTATGTGGGTTTCTCATGTTGATGTTGAAGGCCATATTGGGAAACGTGATGGGAGAGTGCTACGTCCCTTGCACGGCGAAAACTCGTATTCTATCCAACATTGAAACTGTTCTGAATAGTTGAAATACTGTTACCAGTCAATACGAAGAGTACATTTCTCAAATATGATGCAAGAAAAGCTAATCGAATTATTTTCTCACTCTATGTACCATTTCTGCGCCATCTTGAAAAGAATCATTACATATTCATAGACAAAAATATTTAATTCCTGCCGAAGCCTGTGGATTTGGGTTTCACTGGTACATGTATACGCCGTGATAAAGTTGACAAACCACATAAGTGCTGTATAACGCCATTCAAACTAACAAACAAAACAAAATATTTAATTTATTCAAGGTTCTGATGCATCCAGATAAAAGTTAACCGTGATTGCAGTCAAAGAGACAGGCAGATAAATGGTCCGTGCATCGGAGATCGCAATGCATATGTTGTAATTTATCAGCTCCAAACGTCGTGGTACAGTTAGTTTTACATGCATTGTACGTGTCATCACATGGACAGTAACAGGTACTGTGGGTACTCTGCTGGTAACTAGGTCTACATGTCATGGCACATGACACAAATATGGCGACGAGTACCAACACTAGGGCTCTGGTGTATTGCATCTGAAACATGAAAATGTGAGAGTTCAGAGATCTTAAGAGACAATATTTGCAGATATCGGTTCGAAAATTACAAATAATAATAAATCACAAACGTAAATCCTTTGCGACGACAAGAACCCAAACAGTAAGTAGGTGCAAGAAATCTAAATAAACAATTACAACGGCATTATTTTACTTGACAAACACCCAAAATTATGAGGGTAGTATATGCATTGATATTGTACTTAGCTCCTCATGAAAACTTACAAATGTTTAACTTGTAATTCGCAAACATTTGCATCAACATACATCACAGTCATAACAAGAACATATTAAATAATACAATAGTTCGGGACCTGCGTTTATTATATAGATTTTATAAAGGATTGTTGTTGACAAGAAAATTGCTTGAATGTGGACTTGTGATCGTAAGATTTTAGTCTTACTTGAGTTCAAAGGTCTTCGTCACGAATTGATTGATCATCACGACTACGATATTACAATAGTTGAATCACGTCTTGGTAACGTCTGCTTGGCTTATCGCATGTTGAAACTGTTGTGAAAGTTAAATGTGCTTATTTGTAACATTTGGTTCGTTTTGGTACCAGTATAATTTTTGTAGTATAGTAATAATTCTGTATTGCAAAAGAGCAAAGTAGAACACGAAAACTACAGTCTTGCAGTTGCAATAAAACCTGATGGAAGACATTTTGGTTTCCTTATTCCGTTTAATTTGAAACTTTAAAAATACTACTAAAATACATATGTATAACTCATATATTAAATTGAATACTATACCTTTATAAACGTCTTATACAATTCAACTGATGTTCGAGTATGACTATCACGGAGATAAGGTTATCAAATCTATTGAAGAATGTTCCACAATATGACGTACATGTATATTGCTGAACTCTTCAACTGATCTTGATTAGGAACACACAAAGTGCAAAATCCTTTGACACAGAGATACTGCACGTCAAAGCGAAATAAATGTACACAGTCATGTTTAAGTTACCGCTGAGCAACACTTCAACAAACCTTGCGAGTCAAGAGTTCTGAGTCCACGTTCGCTCCCCTTGGTATCATATAAAATTGCAATTTAAAGTTAATTATTAATAAACTTAACAAGAGGGGATTATCAATTTTATGTTTATTGATATTTAATTTTAAATTGCAATACAAGTCGTGATATCATGATTTTTTTTTATCTATTACCCGCCCGATTCTGTATGTCTCATCAAAATCTGAAATGTCATGTTGGATCTCCTTAATCAATGTTTTCTATTTAAACCAAAAGAATATTAAATAAATTCACACTTATGAAGAATCAGAACAGAAGAGTTTTCAAATAAATTTCAAAAAGCGTAATTAAATCCCCCAGAATCTTTAAATATGAAACAGTTTCTATAAGATTGTTTTTAATTTTACATTAACTTGTTCTGAACAGTAGAAGTAACGGTATTTTCTGGAAATTCCATTTCTCTGAATAAAAACATTACTATTAACAAATCAAAGGCACACTTTGTCATACGTTATTTGTATTAAAAAGAAAAGAAAAGTTATTGGATATACTGAGATTTGTATCATCAACTATTTCCGTCTCATGAAAGTGTGAAAACATTCAAATAGGAAGTCGGTTGATCATTTTTGCATAAAAGTAACAAATCAATATGTGTTTCGCAGACAACTATTTTGTTTCATTTTTAGGTTACCATCCAATGATTGTGTTTTCTTCACGGGACAACCCTTAAATATCTAGTGTACAGCAAATAAACGTAAATACTTGTTGCATATTGCTTCCATTTTCAGGAAGGGTCCTCGGTGGCCGAGTGGTTAATGTAGTTCGTCCACTATTGATCACGTGGTAGGTCAACACTGATGTTACGGGTTCGAGTCTCACTGCGGACAGGGTGTACTCGACTCCAACCTAAATTGACATGGATTGCAAGTTTTCCTACCGAAGATCTGGGGTTTTCTTCTTGTACTACGGCTTCCTCCTCCAATAAAAACTATGATAAAGCTGAAAAAAATGCTGAAAGTGGCGTTAAATGCCATTCAAACAAACAAATACAAAAATCTATTTTCGGGGGTTTGAACAATTTATCACGTTTGGTGATAAAGATGTCTTTACCAATAATGCAAAAACCGGAAAACAGACAAATAGTCAGCAATTAAATGATACCAACTGGACTAAGGTGTAAAGAATGGATGGAGATTAAAAGGTTCTTTCATTTGTTTTTGGGAAAGACCGGTTGATCTTTCACGAGTGATAGAAATTTGATGTCTTTTCGCGAGTGGAGCGCAAGCGGAACGAGCCAAAAGACATAAAAATTTCTATCACGAGTGAAAGTTCACGCGGACTTTCCCAAAAACGTATGAAAGTACCTATTTCTTCCGTAAACCAACAACTTTCACATCGCTATAACATATAGACTCTCCATTGTTTTAGACTCCATTGTCTCTGACGTCCAATCAGAACGCCGGAAATAATGAACGTCATAAAAGGACGTTGTTCTGCTTCTATAACAACGTACGTTCTTGTTTCTGGCGTTTTTATTGGATGACGCAGCAAGTACAGATGTGTGCGCGTGAGCTCATCTGTACCAGAAATCGGCCATTTACGGAAGAATGATTCTGTAATAGCAAGGCTTCTTTAAATCCTTTCGGGAATTTTGTACTACACAAATTTATTGAATGAACTGTTGTTTTTTCCCTTCAGTTTCCTATTGTACATGTACTTACGTCCTGTTGTTGTTTATGTTCTATTTTTTGCTCCTGCCACTAGTGTCATTGAATGATCATAATATATGTTCATACTTTGGATGAAAATACAATGCTGTATGATTAATTGTAGGGACTTTTAATTTTTCTTTCATTTTGTTTTGTTGCAGAAGGTATTCTATCTGCAGACAAGACGCTTCGATAAAAAACTTAAATCTAGTACGATTATAACCTTGATTAATTTTCTGTGCATCCTATGTTCTTTATTGTTTGTCCCTGAATTATTGTTCCTTACTCTTTATAGTTCTTACTATTGTAACTGTCAAACTGAATACTTAAAACACACCATTTATTTTCACAAAATTTCACCATTTAATTTAAGAGTGGAAGCTGATTTAAATGACCAATGAATTCTTTTCACTAGGGAAGGAAGACACATCGAAATAGCTAATCATGGCATCTATAGAAGACACATCGAAATAGCTAATCATGTCATCTATAGAAGACACATCGAAATAGCTAATCATGTCATCTATAGAAGACACATCGAAATAGCTAATCATGTCATCTATAGAAGACACATCGAAATAGCTAATCATGTCATCTATGAAAGATACATCGAAATAGCTAATCATGTCATCTATGAAAGATACATCGAAATAGCTAATCATGTCATCTATAGAAGACACATCGAAATAGCTAATCATGGCATCTATAGAAGACACATCGAAATAGCTAATCATGTCATCTATGAAAGATACATCGAAATAGCTAATCATGTCATCAATAGAAGACACATCGAAATAGCTAATCATGTCATCTATAGAAGACACATCGAAATAGCTAATCATGTCATCTATAGAAGACACATCGAAATAGCTAATCATGTCATCTATAGAAGACACATCGAAATAGCTAATCATGTCATCTATAGAAGACACATCGAAATAGCTAATCATGTCATCTATAGAAGACATATCGAAATAGCTAATCATGTCATCTATAGAAGACACATCGAAATAGCTAATCATGTCATCTATAGAAGATACATCGAAATAGCTAATCATGTCATCTATAGAAGACACATCGAAATAGCTAATCATGTCATCTATAGAAGACACATCGAAATAGCTAATCATGGCATCTATAGAAGATACATCGAAATAGCTAATCATGTCATCTATAGAAGATACATCGAAATAGCTAATCATGTCATCTATAGAAGACACATCGAAATAGCTAATCATGTCATCTATAGAAGACACATCGAAATAGCTAATCATGTCATCTATAGAAGACACATCGAAATAGCTAATCATGTCATCTATAGAAGACACATCGAAATAGCTAATCAGTCATCTATAGAAGACACATCGAAATAGCTAATCATGGCATCTATAGAAGACACATCGAAATAGCTAATCATGTCATCTATAGAAGACACATCGAAATAGCTAATCATGGCATCTATAGAAGACACATCAAAAAAGCTGATCATGGCATTTATAGGAGACATATTTAAATAGCTGATCATGGCATTTATAGGAGACATTTTAAAATAGCTGATCATTGGTATCTATTGGAGACACATTTAAATAGCTAATCGTGGCATCTGTGGCAGACATGCAGACTCATAGTACTAATAATTTTTGTTCATACTAGAATTGGACGGGTCTATTAATAAATATCTCTATAAATGCCCAAGCTTGACGCTCATAATTTACCAATGAATGTGAATGGTGAATTTGTGTGAAGATTTGTTAGCATACATAACTAGGAACAAATGTAAACATGTATTACCATCGTCAACTCATCCCATGTCTGCTTAATGTATTCATAACAGTACTTTTAAAAAAAAAAAAATGAACATTTGCAGAACCCTAATTATTTATGAACTGCCTTTAAAAATATTGTCTGACAAGTTTGCAACAGTACTAGTTGACACTGATACAAGTTAATATTCTACAAATACCATCTCAACAAGATGTAGGTTTTTATTGTCATAAACTAAAAGTGGTGTGGCTTAATGTATAAAAATATGTAAAAACGTATAATTCACAACACAAAGTTTTCTTACACATTAAATAATTGAAGCTTTTACACAAAACGCACAACAATATTGTGACTGAGCAAAGAGTGTTCATAACGTATGTCTAAGGTAGACAATTACTTACACATTTAAATACCAAAGTAGAACTTAAGTTTTAGGTTCTGCTCCTCATTACATAATACAAAATATTCACTTTGCTCATAACCAAAATAATAGAAGCTTATTGAAAACGACAATTTGTAATTTGTTATTGTAACAAAGAATAAATTTTAAAAAAGAGCACACATATAAGTTTAGAAATAAATTAAAATTATCTTAATAATCATTTATTTAAGCAAAAGAATAGTTATCTCCCTTTTAATTTTACACCACAAATAAAATCTCTAAAATATGTATTTTTGTTTTTTCACCATTAACCTGGTCAAGGACCCCTCTCCCCCCCCCCCCCCTATCTCTTTCTACCTACTTTAATGTTGGAAACATGCACGTCTATCTACTAAATGGAAACCTATCACATAACAGAATGTAAAGCAACTACTAAATTTGTCTTAAAATATATGGCTAAACAATAACAAAACGTGTGGGACTTTTACAAATATGATAATTATGACACACAGTAGAATAAACATAGGTTGAAAATGAAAAAATACATTACATGTAAGTTACATAATACATCTTACTTCTAGTCCCTTTACCAGCTTGTTAAGTAAGCTACTAAATTTTTTTCAGTCTTTCTTAGTAAAGGAAACAATGTAAATATTATGTTTATTAATGTTTTAAAACTGCTATGTATTACAAACAATTTTAAGTTAACCAAAACTGTTGTGTAGTTCTGCTCTTTCAAACATGAGAAATTAAGTAAAGAACCAGTTTTTACCAATTGTATATTAATTGACCAGTTCCCCAGCTTTTCTATGTTCTAAACCAATAATTCTTTTCTGTAATAAACCTGTATTAGGACTTGAACAAAACTATTGTACAAATGTAAACAAACTTAACATCTTATATAAAAAATAAAAGATACATTGATATGTACTTTCTGAAAAATGGAATGTTTTGAAAACACAAAAGCTAACAATAAAAATATATCTATTATTACTTATTTAGATGGTGCTCATATTATACATAATTTTCTATGCTTTAACAACACAGTGCTATGTTTCAATCAATGTGAAATATGTTCACAAAAATATATAAAATGTAGATATACAAACAAATCTATTCAAGATTGATCACATATTTTAATTTAGCAAAGTTATTATTTTCAATAAATTATTGGTAAAAAATTTCCGTGGCTATTAAGAACGTTTCTGTATTTGGTATCTACTTCATATTTCAGTATTAAATTGTGATTGGTTCCCATGCCTGGGTCAGTGTCAAGGCCATTTGAAGTCATTTTAGTTCAAAGCAGTCAGATTTACACTGCCGTAAAAATCTAATTTTAATTTTGTGATTTGTCACATTGACAAAAAAATAAATAAACAAAAGTAAGAATTCTATTAAGAAAAAAATCATGTAAATCAAGGTTAGTTCTATATTGAACACATAAAGATCATTAAAAATAGTGTAAGAGTTCCTTACAACTGCCCCATATAAAGGATGAGTAACAGATAAAATAACGATATATAATACAGCTAACAACAACATTGAATGACCAGCATTCACAACCCTAACCTTACAGTAAATCTACAGCTATGTAAATATAAGTATACTGTAATCAAAACTTAAATAACCCCAAAATATGCAGTAGATTTATAATGAATTAACCAGCTAACCTTTAACATTGTGCGAATGAGGTTTATCCTCACTTCCTGTAATGTCTTTAGCCTGAGCATGCGGTATAGTTTCAGTTTTTTTTTTAAGGAGGATGATGGACCTGGTTAAAACCCATCATCACAATACAAAGTTTCTGTGTCAACAAAACTCTGACAAATACATGTACAGCTAGGAAATTCCATTATTTCTAGTAATAGCCACTGTCTTACATGAATTGGTTTGAGGATACATATTCAAATCTTATATGTTGTATGTATTATACTGTCAAACACTTGTTTCTTTCCAGTAATGTGATTGGTGAATAGTTTTTATTTATGATGACAAATTAAATCTTTTAGTCAGGTAATGTGTCAGCGCAGGGTTTCATGGACATATGTAGACACAGTTACTCAGACTTGTGAGGATGGGTGAAACCAGGAAAACTGGCATCCATGTCAACCTTGATCTAATTACTTTTAGTTATTTTTAGTGCAATTCATGATTTTCAAAAGATAATGTGTATATAGGTATTACTTGAAAAATTTTGAAACATGATTTACATATTCACAGTCTCTAAAAAATTAATATACATGTAGGAGGATTTAAAAAATAAACAAAAAATAGGTATCAATATCAATAAATATGCAAAATATTAATATGGAAAATTACATGTACCTGTTATCTATATGCATGGCATCAAACTAAAGGGAGCTTTAATTAAAAGTATCAAAAGTGTATATACAAATAGCACAAAGTATTTTGTAGTTTTTGATCTGAGGTAACATGTTCCTACTGTTCATGGATTTTAAAATGCATGTATTAAAGTACAGCCTGTGTAATGAAAGCACATAACACAGATATAAAAAGAACTGAAATTTTCACTGTGACCTCTGCTGCTGTGTTGCAGTAGTCTGTATTACATGTACACGCCACCACAGATATACCATCATAGCTGGTGTCTTGGCAACGAGCCTCAGTCTGAATCACACATGCTCTAGTGATTTCTACACCTGTAACAAAGTAAAAGTTATACTGTATTTTACAACATGCATTTCCAGTACAACTTTACTTCAGTAAAATCCTATTTTTTTTAAAAGTATTGTTTTACATATACGATGAGATGAAAGATATCTTCACATAATATAACTGTTCCATTTCAAATAATAATTTGCAAAGCAAAGCAGACAAAAATCTTTTAAAATGATCTTATATCTAAATAAAAAAAAATGCATCAATTTAGCGGTCTGAATAATACATTAATGAATTAATGCAAAAACTAAAGGTACTTAGGCAAAGCTACAGAATACTGAAGGTACTTAACATAGGCAAAGCGAGAGTACGGAGTGAGTGATATCATTATAGTTGCTTAAGAAAGGAGCACTTACATAATATAACATTAGTGTTTCAAAATAAAATTGAGGATATAATATGGGAATAATTCAAACTATTTCTTTCACAAATATTCAATAATATGACATTGTTTACATAATTATTGAATCTTAAGTTATGTACATGTAAATAAGAAGTTCTACAAACAGTCATGTATACAAGTAGATAAGAATGACTGCTGTCATCATTCATATTATTAGAATAAATATATTTATTATGTTTTCTTGTCAATTTATAACATACTTTTTTAAACTATTTTTCAGCTATATCCTTGTAAATATTAGGTTTGGAGTAGAGCAGACCCTATACACGATTTAAATTTGTTTCCTTTGAATTGCCAACCAGTGAGCAAAAGTTGACCAAGTACCTCAATCACTTGGCAGCTGAGGTAATGATACACCTGATCAGTACCAGCTCTGGATAATACAATAAAATTACAACCCGTCCAACTTTACCTTTTTTTCAAATGCATCAACAGCTTGAATTGGAAGTATTGAAATAACCCCTCTAACAGTACTTAACTAAATTATGTATTAATCTTATAAATACTTCAGGTAACATAGTCTGTATAACTTACCTGACCCCCTTCTACCACGACGTTTAATACAAGTGCCCTGACAATCCAGTGCATCATAAGCTTGGAACTGGAAGTAGTCCCCACACCTGTTGTCATGGGTAGACTCACAACTGAAGCATTTTATATAGCCATGACCTGTAAAGATAAACACATTCAGTATATTTATTTCATGAGCCAAGCATTGCCATCACATTGTGCAGTTATGAATGTCTACTTCACAGTCCCGAACTGAATGGGAATAATATTTTTTAAACTCATGAATAAATAGCCTAAAAATTCATAGAATTTTTCCTTAAGTTAAAGGTAACTGTAATATCAGTAAACCACAGGTTAATGACAAGAATTGTCTTCAAAATTTGTCATAAACAAATGAATATACAGGATTCATACACCTGTATTAAATAAGTTTTAAATTAGAAAGCTTATAGATATTTGTGCAGCATAAAGTCGAAAAAGAATCTCAGATTATCTGTGAAGCACTGCTCCCCTGTTGATTTAAAAATTATACAATACACAAGTTTATTGTTATATTTAAGAGCATGTGCTTGATTATATGATGACTGGACAATACTTAGGTATCGATCGATTTAAGGTGTGACACAATTTACATCCAGGAAAATTTCACAGAGTTGCAACATAATTCAAGAGGCATTGACAGGGAAAATTTGACTATAAAATGGCAAAGATGTGAATAATTAAACAATTTTAAGTGCAAAATGCATTTTAGAACACTTTAATCTAAATCAGTAACAATCAGGGGTCACCGCACTCTAAAACAGAAGGGAGAAGTGACTTCTCCCTGGCAGCCAAACAGGGAGAAGTCAGGCCCTGATAGAGAGACTTCAGGTGAAACTAGGGAGAATTCAGGGGGACCGTACAATAATTAATTTCGCAGTAGTTACATACTAGTACATGTACATTCTTCATTATTTACATCAATTTCCAGGATTATTTCTCTTGTGTTTTAAAGCCATAACACACTTAGATTCAGTTTTTTTTCTTTCTTTTTCATTATAATTTTATTCATGGTATGCAATATCAAACAGCACATAACCTTTATGAAAAAAACACCAGATATAGGGACTATTTTTCTATCTTCTTCAGTACTTGTAGCCGTACAAGGTATTCATAAATAAAAAAAGATCAACAAAAATATTTGTGTAAGTGTAGACATAAACATCATTCATGAGTTCTTGTATTATAATATTCCTAACAGTTTGTTATGAACATGCCATGTTTATCTGAGCAAATTTCCAAAGAAGATAGATAAAATTACATTACATTAAACCCAGAAATAATTCTTCTGTTCAGCACACTTCCACTTGGACAAAGTTGTGATGATCCAAATTGCTTCATGGGACAAACATCTACAGAACTTATCATGATGTCGATAATTACTATACATCTTTATTCTTTCAAGCGGAGCTCATATACTTATAAAAAAAATTGTTCCAAGTACAATACTCTTTAAAAGAACTGAAGTTTGAAACCACTTAAAAGTGTTTGTTTATAGAAAAAAATTATGATTTTTCATTATGGGCCATTGTACATTACTCTTCTTCGTTATTCACTTCCGGTATTTAGTCACATCCAGTAAATAAACAAATGGTGTGCAATACATTTGAAAGACGTAAATCGTTTGAAAATATGTTAAATATGCATATTGTTTGCCGTTTTTATTGGAATTACACATTTACTGATAAATTGGTAGTTTGGGTGAAGTATTTGGACCAGATTTACAAGTATCTTATGTGAACCATGGGGCGACTTAAGGGGAATGACAGGGCGACTTCAACTTTGCTTTTGAGGCGCCTTATGGCAACTTCGGGTCCTAGTAGGGCAACTTAGTCGCCCAGCGTGGTGAGCCATGAACAATAAACTAAGGAATTGTGTATTTTTAGTGTGAGGTTAATTAACAGAATAGACAAACAACCAATATAGGATTTTATTATTAAAATATGATAAGTAATATAGATTAGTAAGAACCTAGAATAATTCTGTTTTCAAACAAACAAATTTAAAAACAGCATATTTTAAAACAAATCTGTAAATGAAATAGAAACATTAAAATTTTTTCATTGTGTAAGCATGAAAGGAAATTGAAAATCGACGGTGATTGATCATGGCATGTAGTGGACGGAACGAAAGAACAATATACTGCAGAATACCATCGTGACATATGGTTGTGAATTTCTTAATGAAAAAAAAATACGAACATGGTATATAGTGGGCAATATAAAAAAACACGTAATGTCTGTAGCAGAGGATTCTCGGGACTATACTATACACGAACAATTTCGGGCAAATAGAAGAATGTTTGTAAAATGTACTATATTAGAAAATACAGGGGGGGGTCTAAAGAGTTACATGTTTATTAAAATGACATAGCCTGACAACTCGATACACTTTACATTAGTGTCTCCGACTGAAAATGAAATCTAACGAGTGACCGTGTGTGTATGAATATTGTATACGAATCATAACCAACTAACTATAGCAACAACTATCTACATGAAAATTTAAACCATAGTAATTTATATCGTACATTCAGTTATGAAAATTGCGATGATAATGGTAAAAAAGAAGACAAAAGTCAATTTCATCTTCGGAAATCAAACTTCATTTCTTCAAAAAATGTCACTTCCGTCAACAAGTGGACTAAAATTAAACCCGCCATGGATATGGATATGTTTCTGTCCCGGCTTTTATCAATATTTGCACTAAGTATAATAATGCACATGCATTTAACAAACAATCAACAAACATATTATTTTATTTACTCACGACGCCTACCAATGAGCAGAAAAACACAATAAGAAAATAAATGATTGCCAATACCTCAATTCGAAGATTTCATGAGTTCGAATCCAATAATCCAAAATCTTATTGGATCCTTTTAATCAATTCTCTTAAAGATAAAAATGATGCTAATATTCCTGTAGCACCATCAGATTTTAAAACACATTTTGAAAGTTTAAATAAAATACCAGATAGATATGTAAATAGAATGAAAGCTTTAAAAACATTACTCAAAGATTATGAGAAAGACTATAAGTCCTTCACGGACCTAGACTTCTCCATCACAGATTCTGAAATTAAGACAGGCATAAAAAACACAAGAACAATAAATCTGGTGGTCTGCAATTGATAAATAATAATATCTTAAAAGCTGGAAAAACTCATCTACTACCTTGTATCAAATAGTTATTTAACACTATACTTTTATCTGGATTTTATCCCAATAATTGGTCTGCAGGTTACCTTAGCCCTATCTTCAAATCAGGTGACCGCAGTAACCCTGAAAAATATAGGGGAATAGCAATAACTGGTTGTTTAGGCAAACTGTTTAACTCCATTTTCAAGAGCAGGCTTGATAAATTTCTGGAACAGCATAAACTGATTTCACCTTTTCAAATTAGCTTTACCAAAAAATCAAGGCCTTCTGATCATATGTTTGTATTAAAAACTATAATAGACAAATATACCAATTCAAATAAAAAACTATATGCCTGTTTTGAGGACTTTAGAAAGGCATTTGATACAGTTCTCCATGATGCAATATACATTAAAATATTGCAAAATGGAATAGGTGGCCTGTTTTATAGTTTATTAAAAAATATGTATTCTATATCATTGCTTTCTGTGAAAGTGGGACAAGAGTTAACTGAGTCCTTTGCCTCAAGTATTGGAGTCCGTCAAGGTGATGTCCTTAGTCCAAAATTTTTAAAAATTTTTATTAATGATCTTCCAAAATATTTTGAGTCCTCTTTAGATAATGTATATCTTAATAATCAAAGAATCAACTGCCTTCTATAAGCTGACGATGCTGTTCTGTTATCGAAATCAGCCTCTGGCCTTCAAAATAGTTTAAATTTATTAGAAAATTTGTGTGATGATTGGTGTATTGATGTCAATACTTCAAAAACTAAAGTGCTTATTTTCAATAAGCCAGGCAGACTCATTAATGATCAATTTACTTTTAGAGGCAACTCTATAGAAAGTATTTGGAAGTACAAAGATCTTTGGAATTTTATTCTCTATATCAGGCTCTTTTACCGAGGCAACGCATGATTTATTTAATAAAGCAACTAAAGCATTATATAAACTCAAGGCGGATCTGTTGTTCCTTGGACCAAGCATCAAGTCTTCTTTACATATTTTTAACCATACAATTAAGGCTATTCTTAATTATAGCTCTGAAATCTGGGGATGCTATCTACCTAAATCGTTTAATAGGGATTCGTAATGTGATTTTACAAGACTTACTGGCGTCTTCCCTTGCAAAAAATGGAAATACATTTTTTGAAATATTCACTTGGTGTCATTAAAAAAGCTTCAAACTTTGCTGTAATGTCAGAATTTGGTCAATATCCAATAATATTTGACTGTATTAAATCTGTTTTGAAGTACTGGCACAGGTTGAATAATTCACCTACTGAACTGTTAAATGATGCATTTACTGAAATGAAATTAATGCATAATAATGGAGTAGACACCTGGTATGGTTCGTTAGTCTCCTTACTCAACATTTTAAATATTCATGTGGAGAGTAGCTCAATGGCCCTGAAAAAAAATTATGTTAAATATTCTATTGGCGAGCACCTAAAAGATTTATACAGAAATTTATGGTACCAGCATAGAGAAAAACTCATCGCTGAACTTTGGTTATGAACAATATTTGGATAAAATTAAAAAGTTTGATAAAAGGAAGTGTTTTGCTAAATTTAGAGTAAGTAATCATCAACTTAAAGTTGAACTCGGCAGATATACTAAATCTATGACCCAATTAGATCTTACAATAAGTGATAAATTAATGTGACCTAAAAAGGTTTGCAGACGAAGTTCATTATTTCTCAGTGTCCTAAATTTGATGCCAAAAGAAATTTACTTTTTAATATTGTGAAAAAGTATAACATTAACTTTGAAAACCTTTCTGCATCTGACAAAATTTTCAGGACACTCTATACGGCCATCCCTCATACGCAGCTTAAAACCAGGCTTAAAGATATTATAAAACGCTGCTTTTTCAAGAAAAACGGAAAGAGAAGATAACGTACTTCGTCATCAATGACTCCAAATCTAATACTAAATATACTGAAGACCAAATCTGTCACTTGTTAGATTTTCTGATTGACAACATTTTCGTCATGTTTGGAGGACATGTTTTTCAACAGACTGTTGGTATTCCAATGGGTACTAATTGTGCTCCTCACCTCGCCGACCTGTTTTTTGTACTCTAATGAGGCTGAGTTCCTAGAAGGTCTACTGAAGAAGAAAGAAAAGATTATGGCCCAGATCTTTAATTTCCCATTCAGCTATATTAATGATGTTTTGTCACTGAACAATGCTAAATTTGGCGACTATTTACATTCAATTTACCATAGCGAGCTTGAAATTAAAGACACCACCAATACACTAAGGTCAGCCTCTTACTTAGACCTACTTCTAGAAATAGACTCAGGAAAACTACAAACTAGACTCTACGACAAGCGTGATGACTTCAACTTTCTAATGGTCAACTTCCCGTTCATCGACAGCAACATTCCATCAGCTAAAGCTGAAAACGTAACTCATCGCTCAACCACACTATTCTCCAGTTCTGTAAAAAAAAACCCATACACGAACGATAACTAACCCTTGCTCGACGGTGTTGGCGTCTCAGTTTTGCTCCGACGTAAGGTCTTTTTGCCCGAAATCCATGACAGCGTAACCGATTGCGTATTGCAGAATTTTATTTTACTAATGCAGTCAAGAAAAGAAATACATGTGTAGTGGGGTTTTATACCGATTGTCTGAGTTAAAAAAAAATACCCATGAATTGCACGTGAAAGTCGACACTCTTTTTTAGCAATGCGTATATCTGGAAACCTTTAATTATGATGTTATGTATATATATTTGAATATTTAAAGGTTATTTGTCCGCCAAAAAAGAAGATTCTGAAAAAAATTATCCGATGTTGCGTTTCTATTGAGTGAGTATATTATATCACGCCGGTAAGATAGGTCTTGTAGTCGAGCAGATTTTTGAGATTTGTAACTATTGTAAACATACGATGGACAGTCAATACAGTTTGTATATAATGCCCCTGTTAGTACGTAGAAAATTGATTCTTTTAATTTATATTAGAATATTTGCAAAGCAAATATTTCAATGGAGGAAAAAATCCAATAACTTATTATTATAACTAAGGGGACTAAAAATAACCAGAGTAATCAGCGACATTATATACTTATTATATAAAGTATACAAATCCTTTGCCCTCCATGGGTCCAAATACACTATGTATATCAATCACCTGCCCCCTGAGGCCCAACTACAATATGTATATCAATATCCGAATACCCTTTCCCTACGGCCTAAATCAGTAGGCAAATCCCATATACTAGTATTTTAATCACCGTACAGGATAGGAATAATTTATGAAGACATTACTAAACTTTAAAAAAAAACCGAAGAATCCAACGAAAAAAATCCCTTCAAAATTGTAATCGGCAAAATCAAATACAGCACCTTTTACCCCCTATCTCAAAACCGTCAAGGAACGAAAAGATCTGTTAACAACACAAGAAATTTAAAGACAACTCCAACAAAATTGGATATATTAAAAATTATAATATGTTAACATATGAAGAAAACAAAAATCTCACTCGTTTTTGATCCCTTATATTTTAAAAGCCATATAAGATGAGAAAAATAAACGAGATGCCACTTGAAATTTTATTTAGCGATTGATTGATTGATTGATTAATGGTGTTTAACGCTCGAGTAGCAATATTTCAGCTATATTCAGGCGATGAAATGGATGATAAAATGAACATGAAATGATGATGAATGAAAATGGGATGGGACACAAGGCAATAGGGGTAACGGATTTTAGATTGCCACTGGCAAATGACAGGATGGATAGGGTCGGGCAATTCAGCCCCCTGTAGCGGGATCGAAATCCCTACTCATAGCGAATACTACAGCAGCGTTCTTTAACGTGCGAGGAACGTGGCATTTTTTCCAACACGGTGCACTAATATGGTTTGCGGTCAGGTTTTCCGTATTATGGCCTGACAACCCCAGCTTGCCAGGGGTACCCCATTCAACCATCTGGGGCACACATCCAAGTCGGTCTTTAGGCAAACCGACCTGACACGCCGGTCAGGGTACTGGGCGCTATTTAGTCGCCTTTTACGACAAGCTAGCGCGACTGCGGTCTATTCTTTTAGCCACCCGGATTCCGCACAGGGCTTTATTTAGCGAAGAAGCGAATACAACTAATAGATCTGACTAAAAGAATCCAACAACTGAGAAATATTAAACAGCTTTGTTGAAAAAGACTAGGAGTTTTAATAAGTTTTATTAATGCAGAATTAATGAAACTAAAAAAGTCCATCAAAATATTTTAAAAAAGTCAATTTTTCATTTGTCCCCATTTTTATCACTTTTAAATTAAAAAGACGATTAAAATGTTGACACATCATGACAGCATACAACTACAACCACGTCTTCAGGTACATTATGTCAAACTGAATGAAAATTGAATGAAAATAAAAAAAATCTATACCTCACATTAAACAAAACTATTGGCACATTTTTTTCCAAAACATAATGGGTCAAAACTGCCATAATTAATATTAACCTTTGTTTTGTTCCTAGTTAAATAATAATAAAAACAATCTAACCTGACTAGATAAAAAAAATAGAACGTAAACGAAGCAGCCAAACAGAGAGGACGCGACGACAAAACGAAAGCCGAAATTGCACAGATCCATTTGAGCGTTCGACATCCACAAAAAGGATATTTAACGTGCAAGAAGTTTGGCATCGTACAAACGCATAATTAGTCTCCCCTTAAAAATATAAGTAATAATAGGTCTCACTGCGGTGTTACTGGTATGTGATAAGATAGTCAACAATTGGCAGAAATATTAAATATACTCTGAAATATGAATCATTTTACGTGTCAGTATTTGATCATGATTGTTTTAGTTAAAATCCCCTTACAATTCTAACACGGATTGTCAATGCAGCTGTCACTGGTTTTTAAATGAAAGAAATGAAGCAATGAAAAGTTAAAAACAAAGAAATTGAAATCTTATTCTACCTGTCACATGGAATGAATAAACAATTATAAACATATACGCATAATAAACAAAAAAAATATTATAAAGTTTTAAGAGAAATTATTTGATCGCTTTCTGTCAAAATGTAGACTTCCATCATGTAAAATAGTGAAGTTCTTAGCATTACATAAAAACATGTGGAGATATATAGCTGTTATTTATTTCACACTGACACTGTTACCGCAGAACTGTCTTGGCGTCAAGAAAGGTAGGAATAGTTATAGGATGGATATAATATCAGTTGAAATTGTTTTACTTTTAAAGAGATTTCTGATGAAAATGTAGAAATGATATTAACTGTTATTGACTGCATTAGTTGACTTTTGTTTTTCTGCCAAAATGTTACTTCAAAGCAATAACACTTATGAAAATATTTGATCTTGAGTTTAAGAACTATTAACTAAAATAAAGAAATATAGCGTATAATAATATCTGTTAAATAATTAAATAAAACAATGTAGTATTTATATAATTAGAAGTCGAAAATAAATAAGTCGTTAAACATTGCCTTCATATTTTTACAAGATATCATTGATTGATTGAATGTTTGCTTAACGTCCATCTTTATCAAGGACAATGCATAAGTCTAATGGACAAAAAGAGAACACAATTCTGAACAGAGTATTGAGGAGTGGCAAAGAATTAAGTCTTTTGTTGCGGCTACTGTTCACCATTCAGTCTTTTGTTGCGGCTACTGTGAACCATTCAGTCTTTTGTTGCGGCTACTGTTCACCATTCAGTCTTTTGTTGCGGCTACTGTTTACCATTCAGTCTTTTGTTGCGGCTACTGTGAACCATTCAGTCTTTTGTTGCGGCTACTGTTCACCATACAGTCTTTTGTTGCGGCTACTGTTTACCATTCAGTCTTTTGTTGCGGCTACTGTTTACCATTCAGTCTTTTGTTGCGGCTACTGTTCACCATTCAGTCTTTTGTTGCGGCTACTGTTCACCATACAGTCTTTTGTTGCGGCTACTGTTCACCATTCAGTCTTTTGTTGCGGCTACTGTTCACCATTCAGTCTTTTGTTGCGGCTACTGTGAACCATTCAGTCTTTTGTTGCGGCTACTGTGAACCATTCAGTCTTTTGTTGCGGCTACTGTTCACCATTCAGTCGTTTGTTGCGGCTACTGTTCACCATTCAGTCTTTTGTTGCGGCTACTGTGAACCATTCAGTCTTTTGTTGCGGCTACTGTGAACCATTCATTCTTTTGTTGCGGCTACTGTGAACCATTCAGTCTTTTGTTGCGGCTACTGTGAACCATTCATTCTTTTGTTGCGGCTACTGTGAACCATTCAGTCTTTTGTTGCGGCTTCTGTGAACCATTCAGTCTTTTGTTGCGGCTACTGTTCACCATTCAGTCTTTTGTTGCGGCTACTGTTCACCATTCAGTCTTTTGTTGCGGCTACTGTTCACCATTCAGTCTTTTGTTGCGGCTACTGTTCACCATTCAGTCTTTTGTCGCCGCTACTGTGAACCATTCAGTCTTTTTTGCGGCTACTGTGGACCATTCAGTCTTTTGTTGCGGCTACTGTTCACCATACAGTCTTTTTTGCGGCTACTGTGGACCATTCAGTCTTTTGTTGCGGCTACTGTTCACCATACAGTCTTTTGTTGCGGCTACTGTGGACCATTAAGTCTTTTGTTGCGGCTACTGTTCACCATTAAGTCTTTTGTTGCGGCTACTGTTCACCATTCAGTCGTTTGTTGCGGCTACTGTTCACCATTCAGTCTTTTGTTGCGGCTACTGTTCACCATTCAGTCTTTTGTTGCGGCTACTGTTCACCATTCAGTCTTTTGTTGCGGCTACTGTTCACCATACAGTATTTTGTTGCGGCTACTGTGGACCATTCATTCTTTTGTTGCGGCTACTGTTCACCATACAGTCTTTTTTTTGCGGCTACTGTGAACCATTCAGTCTTTTGTTGCGGCTACTGTGAACCATTCAGTCTTTTGTTGCGGCTACTGTTCACCATTCAGTCTTTTGTTGCGGCTACTGTTCACCATTCAGTCTTTTGTTGCGGCTACTGTTCACCATACAGTCTTTTGTTGCGGCTACTGTGAACCATTCATTCTTTTGTTGCGGCTACTGTTCACCATACAGTATTTTGTTGCGGCTACTGTGGACCATTCATTCTTTTGTTGCGGCTACTGTTCACCATACAGTCTTTTTTGCGGCTACTGTGAACCATTCATTCTTTTGTTGCGGCTACTGTGAACCATACAGTCTTTTGTTGCGGCTACTGTTCACCATTCAGTCTTTTGTTGCGGCTACTGTGGACCATTCATTCTTTTGTTGCGGCTACTGTTCACCATACAGTCTTTTTTTGCGGCTACTGTGAACCATTCAGTCTTTTGTTGCGGCTACTGTGAACCATTCAGTCTTTTGTTGCGGCTACTGTTCACCATTCAGTCTTTTGTTGCGGCTACTGTTCACCATACAGTCTTTTGTTGCGGCTACTGTGAACCATTCAGTCTTTTGTTGCGGCTACTGTTCACCATTCAGTCTTTTGTTGCGGCTACTGTGAACCATTCAGTCTTTTGTTGCGGCTACTGTTCACCATTCAGTCTTTTGTTGCGGCTACTGTTCACCATTCAGTCTTTTGTTGCGGCTACTGTTCACCATTCAGTCTTTTGTTGCGGCTACTGTGAACCATTCAGTCTTTTGTTGCGGCTACTGTGGACCATTCATTCTTTTGTTGCGGCTACTGTTCACCATTCAGTCTTTTGTTGCGGCTACTGTGAACCATTCAGTCTTTTGTTGCGGCTACTGTTCACCATACAGTCTTTTGTTGCGGCTACTGTGGACCATTCATTCTTTTGTTGCGGCTACTGTTCACCATACAGTCTTTTTTGCGGCTACTGTGAACCATTCATTCTTTTGTTGCGGCTACTGTTCACCATACAGTCTTTTGTTGCGGCTACTGTTCACCATTCAGTCTTTTGTTGCGGCTACTGTTCACCATACAGTCTTTTTTGCGGCTACTGTGAACCATTCATTCTTTTGTTGCGGCTACGGTTCACATTCAGTCTTTTGTTGCGGCTACTGTGAACCATACAGTCTTTTTTGCGGCTACTGTGAACCATTCATTCTTTTGTTGCGGCTACTGTGAACCCACTATTTTCGACATCCACAAAATATACAAGGATCTATTAGTTTGCACATTATCTCAAATGAAGTTCTTGTTTGTTTTAAATTGTATAAACATTTTAATTTTGTTGAACAATTGCAAAAAGTGGTCATTAGAAACATCATCCCAAGTCATGATGATGGAGCGAAAGGGGACTCAGAACCCCTGAATTGGAGCGATGGGTAAACAATAATATGACATATATTACAAAATGCAAATTTATATTATATGTGTAACATAACCTTGAGTTAACTTTCGTACACCACATTAACAACTTCTTTATAAATGCCCATGGAGGAGGGAAAAGGGGCTTGGTGACCACGTGGTTAAGTTAGTCATCTACTTCTGATCAACTCGACTCAAATCTTAATTGACCAGGATTGGAAGTTTTCCAATAGTCATGGGTTTTCTGCGGGTACCCCGGCTTCTGCCAACTAAAAACTTGACTGCAGGATATAGCTAAAAAATTCTCAAAATGGTGTAATACATTATACATGCAAACAAACAATCTAACTAAATCAATCTAACAAACAAACAAAACGCAGATGAGTTAACCTCCTGTTTTCGGATTCGAGTTGCTCATCTCAAGTTAATGCATTTGTTTGTGATTTTGTATCTTGCTTATTAATTTTTAAATCACGATGCATTCGATCATAATAGACTTAAACACCTCAACCTTTTACTTTCAACAGACTAAGCTCGTTGTAGCCGCTACAAAAGGCTGAGTTATCCGCTCCTACAAATTACTTCATACTTTCGTAGTGTCAGTCAGAATTTGGTTCCTAAATGACATAATCTTTTTATAATGTTTGTGATTCTCTTGTAGATGTGATATGGTTGTACGATGTTACAACATCAGTGTCAGCAACGGATCAGAAGCTGATTACGGAGTTTATTTATAACGTCACATCATACCTTACAATAAATTCTTCTGAGATCAGAGAATCCGTTACGAAATTTGACGTCGAAGTCACAAATGAATTTCATCTCAACAGTTACGGTGATAACAAAACTAACTTGCTGACGGCGATTCATGGTATTTCTGTAAAATCTAGTACAGTAAGTACGAGAAAAACAATGGATGCGTTGACATATACAAAAACCTCGTTTCTTTCATTAAAAGGAGGTAGAAGTAACACCCCCAAAGCAGTAATTCTTATTGTAGCTGGCGTTTCGACAAACACGTCTGCTACCATAATAGTAGCCAATGATATTCGCGCTAAATATAATGCGGAAATATTCGTGATAGGAGTAGGACCAAATCTAACGAAGACTAATGAAGAATTACATGGAGTATCCAATGACCCGGATGCATACTACTTTGAGTATATAGGAGGATTTATTTATCTATGTGGATTAATACCTTCCATTGTACCAAAGATAGGTAAGAGAAATAAAACGCAGGGAAGACTAAAATTCAAGAAACTGAAAGTGCAAGTGTTTCTTAACACCTAGGAAGGGCTGATTCCTGGTAAAAACATGTTTTAATGAATTGTTTGAATTAAAATTAAATGGTAAGCTGAAAATTCATTAACCAACCGGGGCCTCGGTAGCCGAGTGGTTAAGGTATTTCGACCACAATTGATCACGTGGTCTTGTCAACACTGAGGTTGCGGGTTCGAGTTTCACTGCGGGCAGGGTGTACTCGACTCCAATCTTAATTGACAAAGATTGTCTGTTTTCCTACCGCCATGGACGCCATAATATAGCTGAAAAATTGCTGAAATTGGCGTTAAACACCATTCAAACAAACAAACATTAACAAACGTTAACTAACCATTTTCATTCTTATCTATGGTTAGAGAGAATATGAAATCAAATAGTTAAATTCCGCAATGCAGAAATGGGAGGTAACTCATTTATCTGCACAAAAGAATTTGATTGGTTAACGAAATTATCTCACACGATCCTGAAAATATGCATAAAAATTCTGCAGTTGTCATTTGTATGTCATTGCAATTTCAAAACTTTAAAATCATTGGTTTGTTTTTTGCATGATTCGCCATGATAATCAGTACAACACATGCTACGTAACGCTTATAAATACACGTACTTAAAGTAACATAAATTTGAACATTTGGATATATATATAATTACATTTTGCAGTCGGTTATTTTGTTTTTGGTTTCTAAATCAATTGAATTTATTATTTCGTAGATAATGAAACCACAGCTTCGCTCTCGGACGGATGTTATGTTTGGGAGGATCCTATAGAAGAAACAGTGGTTAGACCTCATACTACAATAAACGAAGGTATTAAGTAATACGATGTTTTGTTCATTCCTTTAAAAGCACTGTATGCCACCGCCTGTATTATTCAGGGGGGGGATATTGATTTGGTCGGTACGTACTCGACATTGTTTTCCGAGTAAACACACGAGAGATCGTTTACAAAATCATTTGAATTTGAGTTCAGCTGAAACTTTACTGATCTTATTTGCAGGAGGCGGGGAAAGTGTCCTATTTTGGTCTTACTGTATTATTATAAGATAAACTCGCTATTTAAGTAGTTTTTGCAATCTCATGGAAGCTTTATAAGTTTGTATGTTTGGTCTACAGAAATCGAACTAAACCATGTCAACCACGTCTGACTTCATTATATCAAGCTTGGACACAACAGATCAGGTTTCGTAATAATTATTATATTGTTAATCAACGATTACGAGTCGTAAATAACAATATTTGTTTCTTTCAGGTTTGTCATCAGGAGCCATTGTAGGCCTTGCATTGGCTTCTCTATTTCTTCTCGCGCTTCTTGCACTGACTCTGTACTTCTTATGCAGAAGGAAAAAGTAAGTTCGTACGATCACGTACAATAAGAAGCTTAAGACATATAACTAATAACATTAATCTGGAGTGTAATATGTTTATTGCTGATTGATACTTTAACTGCAAGATAGAAGTAAGCTCTTTATTTAAACGACCCTGTCTTAGTTCAAGAGATTTAGGCATAAATAATCTGAATAAAGTCTCTTTACTTGGAAAAGCTGGTACTCATGTTTGGTCAGTAGAGAATTTCGTGTCATAAAGAAAAGACTTAGAATTTACAAATTTAACTGTAAGAGATAAAGCTCTTGCAAAACTGAGATTTCACAATTCTTTATTTTATCGACCGTTCTCAATTCATAGTACACAGTAATGTTTGTTCATTAATTTAGGAAAATGCTGTTAAAATATATTTTAATACACTAACCATAGTTCATATTAACAATATTCAGTTCACGTTTTCTGAAATGATGTGGTTTTAATATTTTACTGGGATATTCATACATTCGATTTTTCTCATATGTCAAGAAATATATTTTTTTTAAATGAACTGAGCGATTGTTATAATTGGCACAGACCGTATTTTCAAAGAAGTAACATTGTAGCCGCTTGAAAAAGGAAAGATGATCTGCCTCTACCAAACTATCAATGCTTTTAGAGGCAGTTTAGACATTCTGCCAATAAGATCATCATATTTTACCAATATAATATGTAAATATTTTCTCTTTAAAAATCAATCAAACAATGAACCGATCAAACATTGAGACTGGTTATTAACACAGGTTAACAGAGATGACATGTGGAAGTTCATAGAAATTGTCTTACTAAGAAAATATACATATGTTTTGTGGATAAAAGACAGAACTAATATAAAGTGGAAATCAAATCTCGCAGTCAAAAACACTAATTCATGGGACACACAAAACTCATTTGAATGAGAGTAAACTCAGTTGATCATGACGAGTAAGCATTTCCTGTCTTTTGCAACAGATCCGTCGTGTCGTTGGCATTAAATTCAAAGTAATTCAATTTTACTGCTTATATTTATTACTAAATTGTTTCTTTGTCTTCCAGGAAAAAGGTTCAACACGAAGAAGAAATACTGAACGCTGTGAACGAGTACAATGATTCTAAGCTGGGCGAGAAAAATTATAAATACAAACGAGATACTACAAACATATCCATCATAGATAAAAAACCGGCTTACGAAAATTTACATTCTGTGTATGAAAGTCTTGGAGAAAGAAGTATTACATCAGCAGCTATCAGCATCAAACTTCCAAAATGATTTGTACTGGAGTGGAAAGTTGAAAAGAGGGATACAGAAAAACAACTTAATAATTAAGTTTTGTTGTGCAGTTTTTTTTCCAAACACTTGTTCATAATGTTACGTTTTGATGTGTAAAAGAACAAATGGGTTTTGTTTGTTTGATTGTATTTTAAAGACACTTTCAGCAGTTGTTATGTTCTATCATGGCGTCCAATTTTCATTGCAGAAGAAAGCCGGATTAACCGGTGAACGAATGGTACAGCAAGCTTATGTCAAAAGAATATAATGTACCGAACAGAATTTAGAGTTGAAAGACTATACACCCGTAAATTTAAAAATGGGCATTTCTTATTTCAAAATTGAAACGGGTACATATACAAATTTGCCCGTTAAAAATCGAGTATATTATTTCTGTAGAAATTGTGTTTAATTTGACTAATGTCCTTTCTTTAATGATGGCTTTTACAGTGGGATTGACGATCGCAAATTAATTTTATACAATTAATAATATATATGTTTTTACAGCAAATATTTGCTATCATGTTTTAGTTAAACGAAAAAGTATATTTTATTCTCAATGTATGTTCTTTGTATCCATTTAAGACGGGCTCTTGTTAACTGTATATAACTGTACTTTGTTACTTAATAAGAGGACGAGAATTAAATGAACCACTGTCAATTCATATCATTGTTTGTTTTATTGATGAAATCTTATTTTTATTTGCATACATTATAAGTTTGTTTGTTTGAATGGTGTTTTAACGCCACTTTCTTCAATTTTTCAGCTATATCATAACGTCCAGTTTTTATTGGGGAGGAAGCCGGAGTACCCGGCCGGAGAGAACCCCCGACCTGCGGCAGGAAAACTGGCAATCTTTGTCAATTAAGATTGGAGTCGAGTACACCCTGCCTGCAGTGAGAATCGAACCCGCAATCTCAGTGTTGACAGACCACGTAATAAATAGTCGACGAACTACCTTAACCACTCGGCCCCTCATACATTATAAGAGATACCGTAGGATACCGTAGGAACATTACTGGACGCGGGCCTCTCTGGCCCCTTTATCCACATCTATCTCTTCCTCGTTGTTGCTCATCCTTGTGTTACTACCGGTTTTGGTTTGTAATGGGAAGTCTTTGGTATAGTCATAATTATATACTTGATTTTCCCAATATTTGTCTAAACTAACTTCAAATGGCAGAATATTTTTGGCGTTTACCACTTCTTCATGCAAGTTATTTAAATTGTCAACCTCTCTGTTAGTGGAAGAGAATTTTCTTATATTAAGTCTACTGAATTTTATTTTTAACTTTAAGTTTAGTCCCATGGTTCTACTACTCACCTCTAACTCGAGCAGACCGGTAGTGACCTCCCCAAAACCTTGATCATGTCTCCTCTTGGTCTTCTGTATTTTAGTGTTGACATTCTAAGTTTTTTTAACTCTAATCCTTTCAGTGATGGAACTAATTTTGTTGCCCTTCTTTGGACATATTCTATACTTCAATGTCGCTCAACTTGTGTGGGATCCATACTGCTGCTGCATATTCAACATGCGGCCTTACTAGCGCATGAAAGAGGTATCTAAAACTTGTTTCACCTAGGTAGCTATATGCTCTTTTTATTAGACCCAAGATACTATTTGCTGTATTGACTTGTAGTTGAATATGCTTTTAGAAACTTAGTTTGTCATTTACTGTTACTCCAATGTCCCTTTCCCTTGCTGATTGTTCTAGCTTCACCTGGTTCCCTGCATTGTCATATATATGGTACTTCCTGTTTATATTGTCTTCCTGTTTCTTATTCCAGATTGATATAGTTTTGCACTTATTTGGGGGGAATTTGAGTAACCAATTATTAGGCCATTTCTGTAGTTTATCCAGATCAGTAGGCTATTCCGTTTTTCCTGCTTTGAAATGATTTGAAATTGTATATGATTTGAATAGAAACAATATTTTTGTATAGATATACATATCAGCATGTTGAACTTATAAATTTAGTGTCTGATTAGTCTATTGCTGGATATTGGTGTGTCAGTGTGTCATCTGTTATTTGTACATGTATTTTGAAAGAGTTATATGTAACACTAAATACAAACTTTATCACTTAAAGAAATACACAGGTTTAAAACATTTTACAACTGCGGCAGTAATACAGTTTAAAATATACAAAATTGATAAAATATTTTGTTAATTACAGTGTGAATGAATTTTCATACCATGGGGTAAAACCTATCCAGTTGTGATCAACAAGGAAGTAATTAAACACACTATACAACAACAATAATCAACAAGGCCGGCAATGTGACACAACTAAATGTTTTATAATTACATTTAATTTGTTTTTCTTTAAAGTATTTTAAGACAAATTACTGAAATAAACATTACTCAGATAAAAAAGTTATTAAGATGTCGCTTCTTTACAAGGTTGTAGACAAAAGGATAATATAAAAGAAAGAAATGGGATTAATATATACTTATTGTGTAATATGGCATATTCTGATATGTTTTTTGCGGGGTTTCATGTTTGTGAAGAAAGGTAATCGATAGTTTTGTTTCATATGCTCATGTTCATATTTGTCTTATCGAGCATTACCATCCATAACAAATCATCTTAATTACATTTTAAACAAAACGGCAGGCTTATTGTTTGAAAGTTTCATGTTTGTCACAATGGATCCATCTCGGACTGGAAAGCAATAAACGCTAAACGTATTTCCATTATTAGCGCGCTTGGTTTCCATAAACGATATCGTACTTGAAATTTTTATATTTGCAATAGTTCTAGCCTTTATGTGTTGGTGGACGTCCTTAAAAGTGTTCTTTAATTTTTTTACAAATGGTTGATCAGGTGTTTGGTAAAATTTAACCAGCAGAAAAAGACAATTATGCTGATTATTGGTAAATGTATACACCCTTTGTTAAAGTTAAATAGCCACAATATTATAAATCTTACTAGTTTACTTCTCAAATAACGATTCGCGGCATAAACAAGTTTTATTCGCATACTTCAAAGAATGTATCACAGAACTGATTCATAATATCGAGACACCAAAATTTAACCAAAAAAGTAATATGGCGTATGTTGTTCGTAATAATTAATGCTGCTTAGTTTCAGGTGACACTTAAGTTGGTACCCGGCATAACCGCCACGTGCAGCTATCACTTTTCTGCATCTCATCGACGTATTATAATTGTTATATGTGGAATTCTACCTCACTCATTCTGAAACGCATTGGTTAGTTAAACTAGTGCTTGCGGTTGAGTTCGGCGTCTGTGATCACTTTTGTCCATTTCGTCGCTTAGATAAACGACTAGATTCAAATCTGGCGACTTCGTCGGTCCAAGGAAGAACATTGATATTGCTTTTGGCAAAAACATCTGTGGTCGCACGTGTTGCATGTGACCGAAGCAGCATCATTCTGAAATAACACACATTGTCGGTAGATAGAAGGCAGTAAGTGTGCTTTCTTGACCTTCTCTTTATAACGTTCAGTCGTCAAAACTCCATTGATGTTAACCAAATTCGTCATGCGGTCATATAATCTTGTCGCCCACAATATGACGCTTCCACCGCCGTATCTGTCCACTTCCTGTATGTAGGCTCAATACACACGGATTTTTCTATCACGTCTTTTTGAATAAAAACTTTGATTGATTTGTTACTGAACCATATTTGACGCCAATGTCTTAGAGTTAATAGCACTGTGCAAAAATAAAATTCCATGTAGTCGTTAGCTGTTGCGGACTGTCTGGGTTGATAGTAACAGTGCATGTCCCTTTAGCAGTTTAATTTTGCAGATGGAAAACCCGGATATAGCGATCTGGAACCGGTATGGTTATTTATGGCCTGCCACTTCTAGGACGATAGTGCGCTGACTCAGTCTGGTCAAACCTCAACCAAAAGCGAAAGATGACCTCTGGTAAACATTGAATTCTCGAGCAACCTCACTTTTGACTGGGGCCTCGGTGGTTGAGTTTTAAGGTGGAGTCATCTACTATTGATCACGTGGACGGTCAACACCAAGGTTGCGGGTTTGAGTCTCACTGCGATCAGAATGTACTCGACTCCAATTTTATTGACAAGGATCGCCAGTTTTTCCTACCACAGGTTGGGGGTTTCTCCGGGTATTTTGGCTTCTTCACCCAGTAAAAACTGGACGTCATGATATATCTGAAAAACTGCTGAAAATTGCGTAAAACACTATTCAAAAACAACATGGGACATACGAGCCCAAAGACGCTCTTTGACGATGTTACGTAAAACCTGGTCCAATCTTGGCATGGCATCATCTTACGGTACGAGTACAATTACTTGATGCATACCTGGGTTTAATACACTATAGTGCAATGAATAATTTAACATGCACTTTGCACTTAAGACGCGTGAACAGATTGTCTACAGCTTGTTGGTGACTACAATTTCTGCTGAAAGTCACGTGACATGGTGCCAGATCCCGTGCTTAATAATTATGTAATTACAATGTAAATTCATAAATGAATTACAATGTTTTTTTGACATTAATACTTACATTAAAACATAACCTACTTTGGATATCCTGACACCATTCTGCAAGTGCCTCGCAGTTCATTACTATTATACAGCCCCAAGTATGTTACATCGTATAACATGTTTACACACTTGAAATTTTCTTTCCACGAATATCCTTTTAGAAACATTGATCAAAAATAAAATCATTCCTGAATTATTTTAACAAGTTAAACGATTCAACCTTTGTTAGATCAATAGACGTATTGAAACGTAGTATTAAATAGTTCCTTAATGTTTACCCTTAATGAATTAATTAATAAGCAAATTTGGTGTTATAAGAAATATTTAGTTTTAAACAGGCTATATTCACATAACCTACTTTGGATATGCTGACACCGTTCTGCAAGTGCCTCGCAGTTCGTTACTATTATACAGCCCCAAGTATGTTTCATCGTATAACCTGTTTACACACTTGAAATTTTCTTTCCACGAATATCCTTTTAGAAACAACCCCCATGCCCCCCCCCCCCCTAGTCACGCGCAAACAACAAGGAGTAAACATATACATTATTATTATTATTGTATACACTAATTCTAATATTTGTAATGTATTTGTTTCCAACAGATGTGATATGGTTGTACGACGTCACAACATCAGTGTCAGCAACGGATCAGAAGCTGGTTACGGAGTTTATTTATAACGTCACATCATACCTTACAATAAATTCTTCTGAGATCAGAGAATCAGTTACAAAATTTGACGTGTGGATCTTACCATGTTTGTAAATATATTCAAATGGACAGAACTAAGGTGCTTCTCCCCTGGGGCCCAAATACACTATGTATATCAATAGCCAAATCCCGCCCCGGGGCCCAAATACACTATGAACATCAATAGGCAAACCCCTTGCACCCCACGGGTCCAAATACACTATGCATATCAATAGCCAAATCCCCTGACCCCTGGGGCCCAACTACAATATGTATATCAATATCCGAATCCCTTGCCCCCCCCCCCTGGGGCCTAAATCTGTAGACAAATTCCATATATTTCAATCACCGTACAGGATAGGAACAATTTATGAAGACATTACTGAACATTAAAAAAAACGAAGAATCCAAAGAAAAAAATCCCGTCAAAATTGTAATTGGCAAAATCAAATATTGCACTTTTTACCGCTATCTCAAAACCGTCAAGGATGGGAAAAATCTGTTAACAACACAAGAAATTTAAAGAAAAATCCAACAAAATTGTATATATGAAAAATTATATTTTAACATATGAAGAAAACAAAAATCCCTGATCCGTTATATTTTAAAAGCCATACAAGAGGAGAAAAATAAACGAGATGCCACTTGAAATTTTATTTAGCGAGGAATCTAATACAACCCATTAAGATCTGACTAAAAGAATCCAACAATTGAGAAATATTAAACAGTTTTGTTGAAAAGGACTAGGAGTTATAATAAGTTTTATTAATGCAGAATAAATCAAACTTAAAAAGTCCACCAAAATAGTTAAAAAAAACCAGTCAATTTTTCATTTGTCCCCATTGTTATCACTTTTAACTTAAAAAACTCAAGTAAAATGTGGACACACTATGACAGCATATAACTACAACCACGTCTTCAGGTACATTATGACAAACTGCAATTTCATCGAATGAAAATTAAAAAATCTATACCTCACATTAAACAAAAGTATCAGCACATTTTTTTTCCAAACATTATGGGTCAAGATTGCCATAATTAATACTAACCTTTGTTTTGTTCCTAGTAAAATAATAATTAAAAACAATCTAACCTGACGAGATAAAAAAATAGACCGAAAACGAAGCAGCCAACAGAGAGAGAGGACGCGACGAAAAACTGGTACTTTAATACGAAAGCCGAAATTGCAATGATCCATTTGAGCGTTCGACATCCACAAAAGGGGTATTTAAAGTGCAAGAAGTTTGTCGTCGGACAAACGCATAGCCTCCCCTTAAACATATAAGTGATAATAGGTCTCACTGCGGTATTGCTATAGTATGTGGTAAGCTAGTCAACATTTGGCAGATATTAAATATACTTTGAAATATGAATCATTTTACATATTATTATTTGATCATGATTGTTTTAGTTAAAATCCCCTTACAATTCTAACACGGATTCTCAATGCAGCTGTCACTGGTTTTTAAATGAAAGAAATGAAGCAATGAAAAGTTAAAAACAAAGAAATTGAAATCCTATTCTACCTGTAACATGGAATGAATAAACAATTAAAAACATACGCATAATAAACAAAAAATATTATAAAGTTTTAAGTGAAATTATTTGATCGCTTTTGGTCAAAATGTAGACTTCCATCATGTAAATTGTGAAGTTCTTAGCATTACATAGAAACATGTGGAGATATATAACTGTTACTTATTTCACACTGACGCTGTTATCACAGAACTGTCTTGGCGTCAAGAAAGGTAGGAATAGTTATAGGATGGATACAGTATCAGTAGAAATTGTTACTTTTAAAGAGATTTATGATGAAAATGTATTGTTTGTTTGTTTGAATGGTGTTTTAACGCCACTTTCAGCAATTTTTCAGCTATTTCATGGCGTCCAGTTTTTATTGGGGGAGGAAGCCGGAGTACCCGGAGAGAACCCCCGACCTGCGGTAGGAAAACTGGCAATCCTTGTCAATTAAGATTGGAGTCGAGTACACCCTGCCTGCAGTGAGAATCGAACCCGCAATCTCAGTGTTGACAGACCACGTGATCAATAGTAGACGAACTACCTTGACCACTCGGCCACTGATGAAAATGTAGAAATGATATTAACTGTTATTGACTGCTTTAGTTGATTTCTGCCAAAATGTTACTTCAAAGCAATAACATTTATGAAAGTATTTGATCTTGAGTTTAAGAACTATTAACTAAAATAAAGAAACATAGCGTAAAGTAATATCTGTTAAATAATTAAATAAAAACAATGTAGTATTGATATAATTAGAAGTCGCAAATAAATAAGTTGTTAAACATTGCCTTCATATTTTAACAAGATATCGTTGATTGATTGAATGTTTGCTTAACGTCCATCTTTATCTAGACAATGCATAGGTCAAATGGACAAAAAGAGAACACGATTCTGAACAGAGTATTGAGGAGTGACAAAGAATTCAGTCTTTTGTTGCGGCAACTGTGAACCAATCAGTCTTTTGTTGCGGCTACTGTGAACCATTCAGTCTTTTGTTGCGGCTACTGTGAACCATTCAGTCTTTTGTTGCCGCTACTGTGAACCATTCAGTCTTTTGTTGCGGCTACTGTGAACCATTCATTCTTTTTATGTGGCTATTGTGAACCCTTCAGTTTTTTGTTGCGGCTACTGTTCACCGTTTTTGTTGCGGCTACTGTGAACCCATTCTTTTTCGACATCCACTAAATATACAAGGGTCTGTTATCTTGCACATTATCTGAAATGAAGTTCTTGTTTGTTTGAAATTATATAAACATTTTAATTTTGTTGAACAATTTCAAAATGTGGTAATTATAAACATCATCCCAAATCTTGATGATGATGGAGCGAAAGAGGACTCAGAACCCCTGAATTGGAGAGATGGGTAAACAATAATATGACATACGTGTATGTCACAAAATGCAATGTATATTATATGTGTAACATTACCTTGAGTTAACTTTTGTACACTCCATTAACAAATTCTTTATAAATGTCGTGGGGAGGGAAAAGGGGCTCGGTGACCACGTTGTTAAGTTAGTCATCTGCTTTTGATCAAGTGGTCTGGTGTGCTCGACTCCAATCTTAATTGACCACGATTGGAAGTTTTCCAAAGGTCATGGGTTTTCTGCGGGTACCCCGGCTTCTGCCAACTAAAACATGACGGCAGGATATAACTAAAAAATTCTCAAAATGGTGTAATACATTATACATACAAACAAACAATCTAACTAAATCAACCTAACAAACAAACAAAACGCAGATGAGTTAACCTCCTGTTTCGAGTTGCTCATCTCAAGTTGTTTCTTCTGAATATTTTATGCATTTGTTTGTGATTTTGTATCTTGCCTATTAATTTTTTAATCACGGTGCGTTCGATCATAATAAACGTAAACACCTCAACCTTTTACTTTCAACAGGTAATAACTATTCTTAATTGAAGAATGTTTCGATTTGACTTGATGTATTCCTCGTACTTTCTCTACTACACCTATATATATGAATACACTGGGACCATACTGGAAGAGTTCTAAAGGCTCGACCGACAGAGCTGCTCAAAGTGTCCCCAGGTAACGGATGGTGAATTCCTTTCTTTGTTGATTGTGGTGGTACTCGGGTTACGCGGACAATAGTGGATAACGTGCTTGGTGAGTGCCACGCTGCTTGCACCATAAAGGCCTTTTGTAGATTTCGGAAAGACTAAGCTCATTGTAACCGCTACAAAAGGCTGAGTTATCCGCTCCTACAAATTACTTCATACTTTCGTAGTGTCAGTCAGAATTTTGTTCCCAAATGACATAATCTTTTTATAATGTTCGTGATTCTCTTGTAGATGTGATATGGTTGTACGATGTCACAACATCAGTGTCAGCAACGGATCAGAAGCTAGTTACGGAATTTATTTATAACGTCACATCATACCTTACAATAAATTCTTCTGAGGTCAGAGAATCAGTTACAAAATTTGACGTCGAAGTCACAAATGAATTTCAGCTTAACGGTTACGGCGATAGTAAATCTAACCTGCTGACGGCGATTCATGGAATTCCTGTAAAATCTAGTACAGTAAGTACGAGAAAAACGATGGATGCGTTGACATATACAAAAACCTCGTTTCTGTCAATAAAAGGAGGTAGAAGTAACACTCCCAAAGCAGTTATTCTTATTGTAGCTGGCGTCTCGACAAACACGTCTGCTACCATACTAGTAGCCAATGATATTCGCGCTAAATATAATGCGGAAATATTCGTAATTGGAGTAGGACCAAACCTAACGAAGACGAATGAGGAATTACATGGAGTATCGAATGACCCGGATGCTTACTACTTTGAGTACATAGGAGGATTTATTTATCTATGTGGATTAATACCTTCCATCGTTCCAAAGATAGGTAAAATTCACAAAATTATGCGATATTTAATAAATATGCCTCTCATTAAGTATTACGGAATGCCTTTATTAAAGAGTAAATTGATCACTAAATTCTACTCAATTTTTGTTTGTTTAACGATGCAATGCATAATTCTGGCATGCGACAAAGCTAGTCATAACGACTTTTTTTAAAGTAAGCGTACAAAAAATTTAAAATATTCCTTGTTTGAGCTTACCATAACCGAAGAATCATTTGAACTAAATGTGTATTGAATAACCATAACGATAGTCTTTCTTCGTCGTCCATATCGTTTTCTAAAAAAATATAAAAAAAATTTATTCCCCTTTCGTGAATCCACCAGACGTTGAAACCGAACTTCGTAACAGCGTCCTCTACAATGTTTAACAATGTTTACGTTTGTTTTTAGCTCACCTGACCCAAAGGGTCATGTGAGCTATTGTTATCACTTTGCGTCCGTCGGCGTCGTCGTCGTCGTCCTCGGCGTCGTCGTCGTCGTCGTCGTCGGCGTCTGTAAACTTTTTACATTTTAATCTTCTTCTCTGAAACCACTTGGCCAATTGAAACCAAACTTGGCCATAATGTTCATTGGATGGACCTTTACAAAGTTTGTGTTTTTTATTTTGATTGGTAAACCAATATGGCCGCCACCTCAAGACTTAGTTTAACATAGGACCCTATGGGAAAAAAGTTAAAAAGAGCTTCTTCTCTGAAACCGTTTAACCAATCAAAACAAAACTTACTAGCAATATTGTTTAGATGGTCCTCTATAAAGTTTGTGTTTTAGATGGGAATTGGAAATTCAAAATGGCCGCCACTGCAGGACTTAGTTTAACATAGAACCCTATGGGAAAAAGTTTTAAAAGGCTTCTTCTCTGAAACCGGTTAATCAATAGAAACAAAAAATTACTAGCAATATTGTTTGGATGGTCCTCTATAAAGTTTGTGTTTTTTATGGCAATTGGAAATTCAAAATGGCTGCCACCGCAGGACTTAATTTAACATAGGACCCTATGGGAAAAAGTTTGAAAGGCTTCTTTTCTGAAACCGGTCAACCAATGGAAACAAAACTTACTAGCAATATTGTTTGGATGGTCCTCTATAAAGTTAATGTTTTTTTATCCCAATCGGAAATTCAAAATGGCCGTCACCGCAGGACTTGGTTTAACATTCCACCCTATGAGAAAAAAGTTTAAAAGGGCTTCTTCTCTGAAACCGTTTAACCAATCAAACAAAACTTACTAGCAATATTGTTTGGATGGTCCTCTATAAAGTTTATGTTTTTTATGGCAATTGGAAATTCAAAATGGCCGCTACCGCAGGACTTAGTTTAACATAGGACCCTATGGGAAAAAGTTTTTAAAGGCTTCTTCTCTGAAACCGGTTAATCAATTGAAACAAAAACTTACTAGCAATATTGTTCGGATGGTCCTCTATAAAGTTTATGTTTTTTATGGCAATTGGAAGTTCAAAATGGCCGCTACCGCAGGACTTAGTTTAACATAGGACCCTATGGGAAAAAGTTTTTAAAGGCTTCTTCTCTGAAACCGGTTAATCAATTGAAACAAAAACTTACTAGCAATATTGTTTGGATGGTCCTTTATAAAGTTTATGTTTTTTATGGCAATTGGAAATTCAAAATGGCCACCACCGCCGCAGGACTTAGTTTAACATTGCACCCTATGGGCAAATAAAAAAAATCTTCTCTATACAACCGGTTAACCAATGAAACAAAGCTTTCTAGTAATATTGTTTGGATGGTCATAATTAAAGTTTATTGAAAATTACAGGACTAACTTTAACATCATGGAAATGCCTTCTTCATTTCCTATAAAATCAGGTGAGCGATACAGGCTCTTAAGAGCCTCTGGTTATTTTAATAAAATCTAAATGAACCCACATTATGTTGTTTCACAATGGTACATGTAATAAAATGTTCGATTGTCTTATTGTTAGAAACTGCGAAGTTTCAGACATGTGTCATGGAAAGTCCTCTACAAATTTATTTTTATTTGGATTAGAAATCCAAAAAAGGCGATACAAAGGATAGTTTAAAATAGAAACATAAGCAATAATGTGGAAATAACTTAAATCATCATCAATGAATTGTACAAATTTCCAAAATACACCACATAGGACCCTATCGGGGAATATTTAAATATCTTCTTCTCAGAAACTGCAAAGCTGACCGAAAATTATTATTTTAACAATAGTTCTATACAAAGATTTTTTCTACCAGAAACTTACGGTAATTGCCACCCCAAACGATGGGGCATCTTTGATTCAATTGAAACGAAACGTATCAGTTATTTCAATTTTATTTAACAACAACGGTAAATTGTTATTCGTCTTTCTAGAAGTATAAGCTAATCTAAGCTACTTAAAACGAAGGGATTACTAAAAGGGTTCACAGCGCTCGACATACTGAGCTGCTCAGCGCGTCCCTTTGTGGCGGATATAGGATGCCCTCACGTGGGGGTCGTTAGCGTTAGCTCATATTTCAGAAAGTCTGGCCTCGGATCACAGTGTGTAACTGTTTGGACAGTGCCCTGTTGGTAGATTCGAAAGTGCTCTTTGTAGCAGCTATAAAAGGCTGATTTATACTTCACTACCCAATACTCTACACTTTCGTTCGCAGTTAAAATTTATTTCCGGCTTGTTCATCAACATCCCTTGTACCCATCGGTTCATTGTTAACTTGCTATCGTCCCGAATAAAACTAATACATTGCTCTCTGGACGAGAAGCAAATATTCAATCTAATTAAACCCAAACAATATATATTATATGTTCAGTAGGTTTGTCCTCTCTAATAATCCAATGACAATACAGGCTCATCAGAAACTCCTCCGGTTTTTCAGACAACGGAACAACAACTTCTCTGTTGGACGGATGTATGGTATGGCAGGATCCAGAAGAAGAAAACGAAAAAAGTGTTTCAAAAACAAAGAAAGGTACAACATGTAAAGTCTAAAAAGTATTATATCAGAAAGAAAAAAAATGAAGTTTTTCTTTGACACGTAGTATTTGTTGAATATAAAATTTAGTCAATTGATGGTTTCTAATGCTAAAATTATAAAACAGAAATGAAACAAAAATGATTTGTGCATTGTCGTCAAAACTACAAGATCTAGCGTATCACAGTAGATTATTAATCAATAGATTGTAGAAACTCGCGGAATAATGACACTCTATTATAATAAATGTATGTACATTTTTTAGGCACAGGTTCCATCGTGGGTATTTGTTTGTTTGTTTATTTCTTCCTGGTAACGCCGTTTCTTTCTTTTCCGTGCAAAGATAAGAAAAAAACGTTGTTAACAGAAACATTCTTAAAATTCTATAAATTAACAAAATTATTTGAATGAGAAATTCTTTAAATTAAATATTGAATTTTTGTTGACGTTAAAATAACCTTATTACCAACGCGCGCACTGTTTCCAGCACTTTGCAAATTTATTGGCCAATGCACAGAAATTATTATTTTTTTTTAAATAAGAAGAAGTTTTGCAAAGAATGACAAGGCTATGGCTCAAAAACTCAACGTTCAAAGCATAAAACAAACTAATAAAGCAACATACAAACAGATCATCCATCATACGTCTTCCAGAGAAGTGAGTATGTACTGCTTCAAAACTGACATCCGTAATATATAAATATGTGTGTGGTGTAAAAAGATAGGAAAGTAGTATGCTACAAGAATAGCCTTGTTATTGCCTAAAAGAAATGACGAACTCATCTTTTTTTAAATCGGAGTTTTTATGAGTTTACCAAGTTTAATATCGCCTATGGTATGTCTCTGATTCCCGCGCTAAATTGTGTTCTCTCGATTAGCATTGATATTTGCTGTAGTTATTAAATAATAATTATCGTAATGAATAGATATGCAATTGATTTATTCCTTGTTGTAGTATTGATATTGAAGAATATTTGAGCGTGGTGAAAGATGAAATGAGACAGAAAATAATAAACATTAAAGATAGAACTAATATCTTTGTATCAAAACCAGCTAGCCGGTATAATTATAAAAACACTTTTTCTCTTGGGATTTTATCTTTAATTTTTTTACATGGTAAACTTGATCTATATTTTTATCCCCGTATGAGTATTATTCCTGCAATTTGATTGGTCAGTTACACGTCGTTACAAAACCAATATACCTGGAGCGTTGCTATGTCATATACCCGGGTGTTGCTAACAGAAGTTCCATTAAAGTAATTAAGATGCTTTATATTAAAAATGGTAGTTTATTTGTGTCATATATATGATAATGAAATATTTAACAAAAGGTCCAAATGTATTTTATTTTAAACAGAAAAAGAAACAAAAGATATACAGTTTGACAAACAACGACGTCACACTATTATGACGTCTCTTCAAGACATTTATTTCCTAAACATCTGTTTGGATCCAATAAAAAAACTCTACCAAATGTAGTACACTACACCTTGTGAACAACCCTCATTTTAATCAAATTTCAATCAAACTTTCTTTGATAATGATGAAAACGTTACTTTAACGTCCGCAAATGCGTTTACAAAGTACCTACAAATCCATTATTTCAAACTAATACCCGGGATAAATTCGTTATACACGTTCATATCGTTTTTTTCTTCAACTAATCTTTTGAACACACACGATGCACGTCTTGCATTTGTATTTTATCAATAATCTAAAACAAGGTTAATTGTACTTGACTTTAAACACAACCGGACCAGTTACAAATGACATTCGAAACGGTAACAAAACCATATAATAAGGTTTTTGAAACATAAGAAATTAGTAAGAATATCTGTACATACAGTAAAGCAGATGACCTTAACAATAGTTTTGTAAATTTACAAGTATATGACGTTTAACCCTAAAATAAATAAATAAATAAATCAATAAACAACCCTCTTTACAACGACCATGATAGTTTCCCGCAAGCATTGACGTTAAACTGAATTTGTTGTTATAATGAATTAGTATTTTCGTACTTTGATTATCTCCCTTTTTATTTGCGTCTATTGAAAATCGTTCAAGTCTGCTGAATACCCAAACTTAATAACAAAAAAGTAATAAAATGGTTTTTTTTGCCGATATTAAATTAAAAACCTTTTTTCTTTTATTTTTTTTTGTAAATTGTATATTATGATTATATACATAAGACTGATTTTCGGTAATTATACTATTTCTGATGTGCCGCTTCAGTCTTAACACACTCGTAATTAAACCAATAATTTTATGAAATATTTGAAGATTTAAATATTAAATAGCATTTGACACCTTTTAATGAAGCCATATCCCTGTCAACGATTAGTTTTGTAACGGAAATGTCACGCAAGGTTATTTACGCAATATCAACAGGTGTTCACACGTGCAATCAACCGTTAGAAAAATCAATTCTCTGGACAAAGATAATATTTCACAGGTAAATCTTGATAATTTGTCGTTATAACGAATTATTTTATGCTTGCTTCGGTATATTTGTTACCGACATAAACAGTCGGAGTCGGAAACCGAATATGTCGTTGTATCGAGCATAAACAACGCGTGGACACGTTTGTTACCACTGAAATCTGGTCAAATGTCGAATATTCCGTTAAATCGAATGTCGTTGTAGCGAAGGTAAATAAATAAATAAATAAATAAATAAATAAATAAATAAATAAATAAATAAATAAATAAATAAACACATTGATTGCAGGAACACAAAATACTCACACTTTTTTAATTTAACAAAAATCTGCATAAATTCTGGACTTATTAAATAATGCAATTACACTGAACTATGATTATAGTCCTGAATAAAATAATGTATTGTACACAATGAAGTACACATGGAGAATATAAAAGAGCTGTCACGCAATATCAATTAGTGCACATAATACTACAAAGTAAAGTAGTGTTTTTGCTGTTCTAATTGTAAATTTACTTCATTATAATATTTTAATCGTATTGACGATTAGAATTCAATATAAATGAAGGTCATGTTAACATTCTTTTGGGGTTTCTCCGGTAGTGACATATTAAATGAAATTTGGATTAGACAATTTAATTTTGTTTGTATGTTTGAAAGCCATTTTCAGCATTTTTCTGGCTTTATCTCGAAATCTAAACTCTCAACAGTTTATCAGTAAATAGTGAAGGTTATCAAAGACGAAATTTGACAGATATGCATGAGAAAACACAATAAAATGTGTTTTAATTAAAATTTAATTTTAATAATCTAAATATATTTTAAATTTGCTGACAATAAGAACATGCATTGAGCTATAAATATCCGCACAAACTCTCTGACAGCAAAAAAAAAAAAAAAAAGAACCAAAGACAAAATGAAAAGTTAGTAACCTGTTAAAACCATGGCAATATTCATGCACTCTGGACGAGTAAGCAGTGACTGGCTTTAATAAGACACGGAAAGTTACTTTTAACCAAAGAAAAGTCAAATTAACGAAGTGGAAATACTATCTTATACTCAGCGAGAATGTCTGATCACATTTCACAAATATAATAAATGTATAACTTATTAGTTGAGAAATTGATAAACGACGCTGCTGTAATGTTTTGGAGAATTGGGAAGTTGACAGTTGGAAAGTTTATTCCATCACATTGGTTATAGAATTAAGTATTATGTAGTTTTCCAGAGTCGATTTCCAGAAGGAGGTCTTGATAATAGTGTATCGGGGAATTCTTTTAATTACAAGCTTGCTAGATAGATTAAATGCAAATAGTCATTGACCTTAAAATTGCTCAGTGACGTTATTATAAAGAAAATTAACGGTAGTCATGAAATGAACGAGTCATATTTAGAAAAAAGGAAAGCCTACCTATTACTTAACAAAAGTGTCTTGTCGTATTTTCAGATGGATTTTACCTTAAAATAAACTATGCCGTTGTCACGGCCATAGAAGTTCTAAAGGGATAACATCAACATAGGAACAGCACATTTTTGTTCAAGTAGCTTATTAGTCAGCGGAGTTGTCCGGTCTAGAAAATAAGAATGTCGATCGCAAGATCTAGCATAACGTCTGAGTTGTTAAATGTATACACAATTGACTAATGACGGAATATTACTATCAATTAACGGGAAGTTGACTATAGTCGGGAACATTGATGTAGTTGCTATATTTTTGGTTATTCTTTTTAACATTTCCTAGTTTCTTAGACTTTGATTTGTGGTTTGTATTTTTTTACAGTTTCCTTGCCGTTCTTTATTTTGTTTTTACCTTTATTGGGAAGTTGAATTCATCACTCTTGTTGAAAAGTTTAGTTTGTATTTTTCCCCAGGAATCTATTTTGCGAAGAATGTATCAAGAATACTTAATTTTATTGGTATTGTCCTTAATCCCAAACTCTTTTGTACAAATTACATGCTTATTACTTAATTTGTGCTCAGTGATAAGACGCTTTTCTTTTATCTTTAAAAGACCTTTAATGAAAATGCTTCATACAGGAACAAAAGGAAGTCGGCCGGAACAGGAGTAATTTCTAACTAGAACGCTAAATTGTAATGCGATAAAGCAAACTTTTCGTCCACTTATTTCGATTCTTTCTCATGTAAAATATCAAATTTTAGCATATTAGCGTAAATATTTCGACTTTTCACTTTAATCGATATGCAAAACGAACGTCTAAATTGCGAAAATTCTAAATTTCCGGTTTCGGTTTCCATATATTTTATGCAATCTGTACAAATGTGAATGAATTCCTTACATTTATCAGTCATATTGTAGTATTTTACAGCAAAATTGAACAGAACTCAACAATGTGGGTCAGATATATACTACTGGGAAAAGCGGTAAGGGTTATACTATTAATTGTAAAGTAATATGGCTTTTATTGTGCAATGGTACGTGTCATGCACTCTGCAGATACAAGACCTCCAAAAAAGACAGTAATGCTGTCGGACTTGTCGGGCTCGAGAATAGGCCAAACCTACACATAGAACTAAATACTGTAGGAGATAGCGAGGATCAGGCTTTGACAAAGCCGTTCAGTATCATATTATCTGTTTAATTTTGTATCATTTGATGACTGAAGTTTATCCGATTTAGATTTCAGTTATCCATGATCGTATTTGTCATTTGAATTGTTTAATAAGACACTTCGGAGAAAATTGTTTAAAAAGTCACATATTCTGCAATGTTTTTTTTATTGAAGCTTCTCCATCAGTGTATGTCTCACAGATGACTCCGAGAAAGGATACATTTTCTCTCACCAATCATCTACTATATGTACTAGACTTTGACAAATAAATAACCAGTCATTCTCAATTAACTGTAACTTGTTTCAAACGTTTTTCAGGCATTAAAGAAAGAATAAAGAAGGATTGAAGGAAAGAAAAAAAGAATTATTAAAGCTCTAGATTCAAATACTCGATTTCCAATTCCTCTTGTTAGTGACTAAAAACTGTTTTACCTCGAAAAAATCCATTTCAATAATCAACCCTTGACTACACTGCAAGGCATATTTAAACAAACAGCATTTTCACATACTTTTATATATCTATATATTTATTATGCATCTAATAGCAGTCACAAGGCTACACCTAAGTTGAGATCATGAATACATTTTAAGTACTTTACAGTAACGTAGGAATGCCACGAGTTCTCTATAGTTATTTTATTATTATTTTGGTTGAAAAACCTCCCATATGTATTTTAATGAGGACATATTTAATAATTCTCCATCTATGAGGAAATGTCAAGTAATGATGCAATTGATTCAAGTGGAGAGAAAACTCAAAACAATTTATGTAATATACTTAATTAATGTATGTACCATAAACTTATTTTCGATCAAGCATCAAAAACAAACCTTACATTGAATTAAAATTATCTTAACATTTTTAAACAAATTGATTACAGTAAATTTTCTAAAACATTATTAACGAAGAAACTGAAACAGAAACTTCATAATCTTCACAATAGTAATGTAGCAAAAGTATTCTGTCTGATAAGTGGTCACTCATCTTTTGACTAATAAAGACAGTTTTGTCTTTAGCATGCACCGTAAAGTATATAAATATTACATGTCTGACAGGGTGACAGTAAAATTGTCAACTTGAGGAAATACTGTCAACAGAGGCGAAAGCTTTATAAATAGTAACATGCCTTAAATATGCTTTCAAGATAGTAACAAGCCTTAAATATGCTTTAGAAATAGAATATATACACAGAATATTTTGGGGGACATTGTCTACACGAACCAACCAAAATTAGGAATCCTGAAGCGTACAAACATTTTATGTAATTTTAGTACTGTTGCGATTTATCTTGACCCAAAAGTTGTTTAATTTTAGACCAATCAAAAACACGCAAAATTCTATTCATGTAATAACATATTTTATATCTCTTGTTCGTTGATAATATACATGTACAATAACCACCCTTATAGAAGCTTAACTCAAGGGCTTGTTACCCCCAAAAGTAAAGGTCACCTGAGTGCTTACCTTTTCGTGACCAAACCGGTCAAGGGGTGACAACCTGTTGGGTCAGACTCGTATAAGGTATAATATCTGTGTTTTAAAAGATATTGATTTTATAGGATTAAACACTGGGTTTTATGAAATTATCAAAGTGTAAACTCCGCGAGTCCCTCACAAACTTGACATAAAGTCCTTCGGACTTTATTTAATTTGTGTAAACTCCGGCGAGTCCCTCAGAAACTTGACATAAAGTCCTTCGGACTTTATTTAGTTTGTGAGTGAATCGCTGGAGTTTACAAATTGATAATTTCCTAAAACCAAGTGTTAATCCTTATATTGCAGTGAAATAACCATTGCGATTTTTAAAACAGCAAAAACAGTTACCGAAACCTATCTAGACCTCAAAACGTACCTAGGCAGGAAAGCGTAGGGATATGTAAAACATAGTACCAAAAGAATCCCGGTTCTGTAGATATTGATAGGGGGAAAAAACAAAATGAAACACTAAATGGTATTTATATTATATTTTATTTGAAATCTCAATCGATTTAATTGGAAATCATTGCGACAGAGAAAACATTGTCCCCTCTCCCTGACGATACGCTAGGATGACGCCAACTTGTTTACATTGGATACTGAAAGTAGTCCGCTCAAAGGAAATATCGATATATAAATTATCTGAGATGACGCCATTTAAGTGTTTTTATCCAATCAAAGCACTTAATATAAATAAATTACAGCATGAATAGAATTATTCATTGTATGCCATTTTTCAAAACCTTTATATTCGATTAACATGTCTAGGTTTTGTTTTAAATTTTGTAGTACTAATACAAGTTGTTTCCTATGTTACTGTGGAGTCGTTCTTCTTATACCTTATTATAATGTTATTTATTTTCTATTTGAAAATTTAACATACGCAGTTTCCCCAATCTTACAGTATAAATTAACAGCTTTATCTGTTACAATTTGTCAATATAGGCCCATGATGTGAAAAAATAATTAAGACGAAATAAACTTAGATACAGAACTATACACTAATGGACACACTAATAGATAGAAAACAATGTAATAATATGTATCTGAAGATCTATGACTATTGTTTTACTGAGATAATCTTTGCTTGTTTTCGAACTATAAAAATTGAACTGCGTTATTGTTAGAAAGCTTCCTTACATTACTTGCGAAAAGTGTCTTTATTCATAACGCACAGCTCTATCATATATTGTCTAGAGTGGATTAATATAATGCTGATTGCTGTTCGTGTTTTAAGTATTTTTTAATTAAAATAGATTTCGTATTAAAATGTCATATAATAATATGACATCTTGCTTACCTGCACCACTTTTCTGTAAACTTACATTTACTGCTACATACTAGTACTATACGCATTGTCTGCGTGACGTATCTACATTTATTATAAAACGATAACACGAAGTAGTTTATATACAAAGGGAACAATTAATTTTATTTGGTGAAAATTTTCGATAAAATTCCAGTATCATAGGAAACGTTAACATCATTCGTGACAATTTGTTGTCTATATTTAATTCTATATCTTAAAACATAAGGAAATTGGCATAGCTCTGTTTGAATTGTAAGGTTGGAGGCTTTGTTATGCACTCCTAGGATATGTTTCATGATCATATTCCTTGTTTTGTTTTCAAATAGAACATTGTTTTATTACCGAGGCTTAATTTTTGGTCAGGTGGACAGATTTTTGATTAACAGTTACATTTGTTGTGGATATCAATGTATGCATACATAGCTTTCATTGTTAGTATATTATGCATCAAAGGACCAATGTTTGTTTGAATGATGTTTAACGCCACTTGTAGCAATATTGTAGCAATATCATGCTGTCCAGTTTTTATTGGGGAGAGGAAACCTTATGACCTAGAAAAAACTCCCAACCTTCAAAGGATCGCAAAGCTTATGTCAAATACACTTATCATATAGGGAGTGAAATATGCAAGTCAGGGAATAATTATAAACATTACTATCTAAGATAAAAATCTGTTAAGTTATTTTAATAACAATTATCCCTAAGCACCAAAATAACTGGGACATGACATGTCTCTGATTTTGCTGATTTTAATTTCATAAGTTGCAATTGACCATCAGATCATAAAAATGATGACTGTTTGTTATGATTGACCACGGTTGCCATGGTAACCGAGGCGGTCATTTTTGATCATTTCTCATACTGCGAAATAGCCTATATTCAATTCCTAATTTGTTATTCAAAAATCAATGCGTATTCAATATAACGTTTTATTTGCTTAATTCAATACCTCATTGACAATATTCAAAACAGTTTCAAGACTAAATATAAATGTGTAGTCAGAACGAGGCTATCGAATATGTCAAGAAATCGTGCATTTTTTCTGGAATTTGTTTACCAAAAAATTACCATTTTTGCCACTTTACTGACTACATTTTCAGAAAATGCACCAATCACAAATACTCATCATGAATATAATTACATAAATTGATGATTAATATTCAAAACTTATAAAAATCTCAATGGGGTAACAAAAGATGTCTATAGAAAACACTGTCAAAGATGGTTACCATGGTAACTTGTGATAAAAACCATTTTTGTATTGTTCAATATTTCCATGAAACTACTGTTTCTTAGGGTTAAATTAAATCATCCTTAATTATTATGTTTAACAGACATACTATAAACTTAAAATGAAATTGAAATCATTTCAGGTTACAGTGTCTCAAGGTCAAGGTCAACAAAAACTTGAGCTTTCAAATATGAAAATCTCGAAGCAAAATCAATTTTAAGTGACCTTGAGAACAACACAAGTGACCCTGAACGTTTTCTAAGGTCATATTATGTTGAAAAGATCCTTTTAGGTACATATGATGACAACAATTGTTATCTTGGCTCATATTAGAAGTATGGTCATACATGTATTTAAATATTGAAAAATTGCCGTTTTTGTTTTATTACCATGGTAACCAACTTTAACAGTGTTTTTTAAAGACATTTTTTCTTACCCCATTGAGATTTTTAACATTTTTGAATATCATCAATCTATGTAATTATATTCATGATGAGTATTTGTGATTGGTGCATTTTCTGAAAATGGAGTCAGTAAAGTGACAAAACTGGTAATATTTTTTACCAAAAATTATAGAGAATGATGCACTATTTCTTTACATGTTCAATAGTCTTAGTCTGATCACACATATACTTAAAGTATTGTAACTGTTTTGATTATTGTCAATGAGATATTGAATTAAGCAAATAAAGAAATTCTATTGAATATGAATCAATTTTCACCTGAAAAATTGGGATTTGAATATTGCCCTTTTCACTGTATTTTTAATCGGCCCAAAATGGCCGCCACCGTTACCATGGCAACCGAAGTCAAATCTTAACAAACAATCATTATTTTGTGATCCAATGGTCAATTTCAACTTATAAAATGAAAATCAGCAAAATCTTAGACATGTCATGTCTCACCCTATATGGAAATCCTTTGATCCTTATGGAGAATTGGTTTTAAGATGTCGCTTCTTTACAAGGTTGTAGACAAAAGGATAATATAAAAGAAAGAAATATATAAAATGCTTAAATTGTGCATTCGCCACAAGTATTCAGATAAGTATAAGGATTTAAAAAGCAGTTTTTAAATGGGATTAATATATACTTATTGTGTAATATAGCATATTCTAATATGTTTTTGCCGGGTTACATGTTTGTGAAGAAAGGTAATCGATAGTTTTGTTTCATATGCTCATGTTCATATTTGTCTGATTGAGCATTACCTTTCACAACAAATCATCCTAATTACATTTTAAACAAAACGACAGGCTTCCTGTTTGAAAGTTTCATGTTTGTCCCAATGGATCCATCTCCGACTGGAATGCAATAAACGCTAAAAGTATTTCCATTATTAGCGCGCTTGGTTTCCATAAACGACATCGTACTTGAAATTGGTATATTTGCAATTGGTCTAGCTTTATGTGTTGGTGGACGTCCTTAATACTGTTCTTTAATTTTTTTTACAAATGGTTGATCAGGTGTTGGTAAAATTTAACCAGCAGAAAAAGACAATTATGCTGATTATTGGTAAATGTATACAACCTTTGTTTAAGATAAATAGCCACAATATTACAAATCTTACTAGTTTACTTCTCAAGTTTTATTCGCATACTTCAAAGAATGTATCACAGAACTGATTCATAATATCGAGACACCAAAATTTAACCAAAAAAAATTAATAAGGAGTATGTTGTTCGTAATAATTAATGTTGCTTAGTTTCAGGTGACACTTAAGTTAGTACCCGGCATAACCGCCACGTGCAGCTATTACTTTTCTGCATCTCATCGACATATTTTATTTGTTATATGTGGAATTCTACCTCACTCATTCTGAAACGCATTGGTTATTTAACTAGTGCTTGCGGTTGAGTTCGGCGTCTGTGATCACATTTGTCCATTTCGTCGCTTAGATAAACGACTAGATTCAAATCTGGCAACTTCGTCGGTCCAAGGAAGAACATTGATATTGCTTTTGGCAAAACTTCTGTGGTTGCACGTGTTGCATGTGACCGAAGCAGCATCATTCTGAAATAACTCCCATTGTCGGTAGATAGAAGGCAGTAAGTGTGCTTTCATGACATTGTCTGTATAACGTTCAGCCATTGATGTTAACCAAATTTGTCAGGCGGTCATATAATCTTGTCGCCAACAATATGACGCTTCCAACGCCGTATCTGTCCCCTTCCTGTATGTATGCTCAATACACACGGATTTTTCTATCACGTCTTTTTGAATAAAAACTTTGATTGATTTGTTACTGAACCATATTTGACGCCAATGTCTTAGAGTTAATAGCACTGTGCAAAAAAATATTCTATGTAGTCGTTAGCTGTTGCGGACTGTCTGGGTTGATATTAACAGTGCGTGTCCTCTTAGCAGTTTCTCCGGGTATTTTGGCTTCTTCACCCAGTAAAAACTGGACGTTATGATATAGCTGAAAAACGGCTGAAAATGGCGTAAAACACTATTCAAAAACAACATGGGACAGACCAGCTCAAAGACGCTCTTTGACTATGTTACGTAAAACCTGGTCCAATCTTGGCATGGCATCATTTCACGGTACGAGTACAATAACTTGATGCATACCTTGGTAGTGCAATGAATAATTTAACATACACTTTGCACTTAAGACGCGTGAACATAATTGTCTACAGCTTGTTGGTGACTACAATTTCTACTATATTGAAAGTCACGTGACATGGTGCCAGATCCCGTGCTTAATAATTATGTAATGACAATGTACTTTTATAAATGAATTACAATGTTTTTTTTTACCATAATACTTACCTTAAAACATACAACTTGATCGTTGAAGTTTTATGTAAAATGCGTTTTTTGAAGAGTGTGTGATATAACAAGATCAAAAATAAAATCATTCCTGAATTATTTTAACAAGTTGAACGATTCAACCTTTGTTAGATCAATAGACGTATTGAAACGTAGTATTAAATAGTTCCTTTATGTTTACCTTTAATGAATTAATTAATAAGCAAATTTGGTGTTATAAGAAATATTTAGTTTTAAACAGGCTATATTCACATAACCTAATTTGGATATGCTGACACTATTCTGCAAGTGCCTCGCAGTTCGTTACTATTATACAGACCAAAGTATGTTATATCGTATAACCCGTTTACACACTTGAAATTTTCTTTCCACGAATATCCTTTTAGAAACAACCCCCATGTCACGCGCAAACAACTTTAAGTAAATATGTACATTATTATTATTATCATATACACTAATTCTAATATTTGTAATGTATTTGTTTGTTACCAACAGATGTGATATGGTTGTACGACGTCACAACATCAGTGTCAGCAACGGATCAGAAGCTGGTTACGGAATTTATTTATAACGTCACATCATACCTTACAATAAATTCTTCTGAGATCAGAGAATCCGTCACGAAATTTGACGTCGAAGTCACTAATGAATTTCAGCTTAACGGTTACAATTATAGCAAAACTAGCCTGCTGACGGCGATTCATGGTATTTCTGTAAAATCTAATACAGGAAGTACGAGAAAAACAATGGATGCGTTGACATATACAAAAACCTCGTTTCTGTCAATAAAAGGAGGTAGAAGTAACACTCCCAAAGCAGTAATTCTTATTGTAGCTGGCGTCTCGACAAACACGTCTGCTACCATACTAGTAGCCAATGATATTCGTGCTAAATATAATGCGGAAATATTCGTAATTGGAGTAGGACCGAATCTAACGAAGACGAATGAGGAATTACATGGAGTATCGAATGACCCGGATGCTTACTACTTTGAGTACATAGGAGGATTTATTTATCTATGTGGATTAATACCTTCCATCGTTCCAAAGATAGGTAAAATTCACAAAATTATGCGAGATTTAATAAATATGCCTCTCATTAAGTAATACAGAATGCCTTTATTAAAGAGTAAATTGATCAATAAATTCAACTCAATTTTTGTTTGTTTAACGATGCAATGCATAATTCTGGCATGCGACAAAGCTAGTCATAACGACTTTTTTTAAAGTAAGCGTACAAAAAATTTAATATATTCCTTGTTTAAGCTTACCATAACCGAAGAATCATCTGAACTAAATGTATATTGAATAACCATAACGATAGTCTTTCTTCGTCGTCCATATCGTTTTCTAAAAAATATAAAAAAAATTTATTCCCCTTTCGTGAATCCACCAGACGTTGAAACCGAATTTCGTAACAGCGTCCTCTACAATGTTTAACACTGTTTACGTTTGTTTTTATTTTAATAAAATCTAAATGAACCCACATTATGTTGTTTCACAAAGGTACATGTTAGAAAATGTTCGATTGTCTTATTGTTAGAAACTGCGAAGTTTCAGATATGTGTCTTGGAAAGTCCTCTACAAATTTATTTTTATTTGGATTAGAAATCCAAAAAAGGCGATACAAAGGATAGTTTAAAATAGAAACATATGCAATAAATGTCTATAAATTCTCCTATATGAAACTGTGGAAATAATTTATATCATCATCATTGAATTGTACAAAGTTTCAAAATACACGACATAGGACCCTATCGGGGATTATTTAAATATCTTCTTCTCAGAAACTGCAAAGCTGACCGAAAATTATTATTTTTACAATAGTTCTCTACAAAGATTTTTTCTACAAGAAACTTAGGGTAATTGCCACCCCAAACGATGGAGCATCTTTGATTCAATTGAAACGAAACGTATCAGGGACGTGCAGCAGTTTTTTCAATTTTATACATTGTTATTCGTCTTTCTAGAAGTATAAGCTAATCTAAGCTAATTAAAACGAAGGGATTACTAAAAGGGTTCATAGCGCTTGACCTACTGAGCTGCTCAGCGCGTCCCTTTGTGGCGGATATAGGATGCCCTCACGTGGGGGTTGTTAGCGTTAGCTCATATTTCAGAAAGTCTGGCCTCGGATCACAGTGTGTAACGTGTTTGGACAGTGCCCTGTTTGTAGATTCGAAAGTGCTCTTTTGTAGCAGCTATAAAAGGCTGATTTATACTTCACTACCCAATACTTTAGACTTTCATTCGCAGTTAACATTTATTTCCGGCTTGTTCATCAACATCCCTTGTACCCATCGGTTCATTGTTTGTTAACTTGTTATCATCCCGACTAAAGCTAATACATTGCTCGCTGGACGAGCAGCAAATATTCAATCCAATTAAACCCAAACAATATATATATATATATGTTTAGTATATTTGTCCTCTAAAATATGTTTTGCTCATTGTCTATAATAATCCAGTGACAATACAGGCTGTTCAGAAACTCCTCCGGTTTTTCAGACAATGGAACAACAGCTTCTCTGTTGGACGGATGTATGGTATGGCAGGATCCAGAAGAAGAAAACGAGAAAAGTGTTTCAAAAATAAACAAAGCAACAACATGTTAAGTCTAAATAGCATTATATCAGAAAGAAAAAAATTGAAGCTTTTCTTTGACGCGTAGTATTTGTTGAATACAAAATTTAGTCAATTGATGGTTTCTAATGCTAAAATTATAAAACAGAAATGAAACAAAAATGATTTGTGCATTGTCGTCAAAACTACAAGATCTAGCCAATCACAGTAGATTATTAATCAATAGATTGTAGAAAATCGCGGAATAATGACACTCTATTATAATAAATGTATGTACATTTTTTAGGCACAGGTTCCATCGTGGGTATTTGTTTGTTTGTCTATTTCTTCCTGGTAACGCCGATTCTTTCTTTACCGTGCAAAGGTAAGACAAAACGTTGTTAACAGAAAAATTCTTAAATTCTATAAATTAACAAAATTATATGAATGAGAAATTCTTTAAATTAAATACTGAATTTTTGTTGACGTTAAAATAACCTTATTGCCAATGCGCGCTCTGTTCCCAGTGCTTTGTAAATTTATTGTCCAATGCACAGGAATTATTATTATTTTTTAAATATGAAGAAGTTTTGCAAAGAATGACAAGGTTATGGCTCAAAGACTCAACGTTCAAAGCATAAAACAAACTAATAAAGCAACATACAAACAGGTCATCCATCATACGTCTTCAATAGAAGTGAGTATGTACTGCTTCAATACTGACATCCGTTATATCTAAATATGTGTGTGGTGTAAAAAAGATAGGAAGCTAGTATGCTACAAGAATAGCCTTGTTATTATTCTTACTTACTGCCTAATAGAAATGACGAACTCATCATTTTTTTCTAAATCGGAGTTTTTATGAGTTTACCAAGTTTAATATCGCCTATGGTATGTCTCTGATTTCCGCGCTAAATTGTGTCCTCTTGATTGGAAGTGATATTTGCTGTAGTTATTAAATAATAATTATCGTAATGAATAGATATGCAATTGATTTATTTCTTGTTGTAGTTTTGATATTGAAGAAGATTTGAGCGTGGTGAAAGATGAAATGAGACAGAAAATAATAAACATTAAGGACAGAACTAATATTTTTGAATCAAAACCAGCTAGCCGGTATAATTATGAAAAACACTTTTTCACTTAGGATATTTTAATCTTTAATATTTTTACATGGTAAAATTGATCTATATTTTATCCACGTATGAGTATTATTCCTGTAATTTGATTGGTAAGTTACAAAACCAATATCCCCGGAGCGTTGCTGTCATATACCCGGGTGTTGCTAACCGTTAGTTCCATAAAAGTACTTAAGATGCGTTTATATTAAAAATGGTAGTTGGTTTTTGTAATACATAGGATAATGAAATCTTTAACAAAAGGTCTAAATGTGTTTTATTTTAAACAGAAAAAGAAACAAAAGATTTACAGTTTGACAAACAAATACTATTCACACTATTATGACGTCTCTGCAAGACATTCAGCGCCAAAATTTATTTCCTAAACACATGTTTGAATCCAACAAAAAACTGGTTTTTTCGAGAACTGTACGGTTCTACCAAAGGTAGTACCCTACACTTTGTGAACAACCCTCATTTTAATCAAATTTCAATCAAACATTCTTTGATAATGATGAAAACGTAACTTTATCGTCCGCCATTGCGTTGACAAAGTACCTAAAAAATCCATTATTTCAAACTAATACCAGGGATAAATTCGTTATACACGTTCATATCCGTAGATATGGAGATTTTAGCACCTTCAGCACCCTTGTACACCCATAGGCGTCGCCTCATGGCATACTTGGGGCACTTCAGGTGTTAAAATCTCCATATCTACGGATATTAACGTATATAACTTATAGTATTCTTATATTATTTAGTTGATTAATAGTTATTAATAGTTTGGTTATATTCTTTTATATAGACCAATCCTGTATTATTGTAGATTTAAATATCTTTTTTAATTGTGTACAACATGTATTTGTTTTGATAATGAACAAGTGTTTGTTTAAATAATAATAATGGTATACACGTTGTATAAGTATCTGAAAAGCATATAAATCAAACGGTGACAATTTATTTGCATAATTATGACAAATAGTTTATTTTTTTTACACTTATTTCCCTGCACAACTGAATATAAATTATTAACTGAATAAAACACTGAAATATGATAAGTTTTCCATGGTGTAGCAGCTTCAATCTACAATATATATTCAAACAAAGTCATCAAACTTTTAGCACTGCACCACATTCAGCAAATGAAAATGAAAAATTTTTAAATATAGCATCGTAACAATACTGTCAATATCATTTAAAGGGCAGGTGGGAGTAATATAATATGGTACAACGAAAGCTGCTACCAGTATTGCGAAACATCGAATAACTTATCTGATCATACAGTTGTCGTGAATACTAAAACGCACGAGTGTTTGAATGCACAAACGCAGGAACTCATCCACACCTATCGAAACTATACCTCATTAGTATATAGATAAGAAAAAAGCATGATATTCTAATTACCATGTGTAATATCTGTTAAAATAACAGGTAGATTTGTATTGAAAATAAATACACGTGATCACATTCACCTGCGTCCTCCCTACATTTAATTAATATATAAATTAAATTGCTGTTATAATTGATACTGGGTTTCCTTAATGTAAAAAAATCGAAGAAAAAATAATCAACCCTAAAAAAGTATTCGTTGCAGTGACTTTGTTACTGGTTTCAACTTTTACTTTTTTTTGTTATTTACGATTAGAATTCAATACAAATTGAAGGTCACGAATCATCAACATTCTGTTGAGTTTTATCCGGTAGTGATAATCATATTAAATCACATATGGATTCGACAATTTAATTTTGTTTGTTTGTTTGAAAGCCATTTTCAGCATTTTTCGAGCTATATCTCGATGCCTCGCAACATTTTAACAGTAAATAATGATGCTAATAAAGATGAACGAGTCATATTTAGAAAAAAGGAAAGCATACCTATTACTTAGCAAAACATGTCTTTTCGCATGTTCAGATGAATTTTCCATAACAGTTAACTATGCCGTGGGAACGGCCATAGAGGTTCTAAAGGGATGACATTAACATAGCAACAAAAAACTTTTGTTTGAGTATCTTATTAGTCAACAGAAGCGTCCGGTCTAGAAAATAAGAATGTCGATCGCAGGATCTAGCATAACGTATGAATTGTTAATATATATACACAATGGACTGTTGACGGAATATTGCCATCAATTGAACGAGAAGTTGACTATAGTCGGGAACATTGCTGTAGTTGATATATTTTTGGTTGTTGTTTTTAACGTTTCCCAGTTTCTTTGACTTTGATTTGTGGTTTGTCTTTTTGACAGTTTCCTTGGCGTTCTTCGTTTTGTTATAACCTTTATTGGGAAGTTAAATTCATCACTTTTGTTGAAGAGTTAGTTTGTATTTTTCCTCTGGAATATATTTTGCGAAGAATGTATCAGGAATACTTAATTTTATTTGTATTGTCCTTAATTCAAAGCTCTTTTGGACAGATTACATGCTAATTAATGAACTTGTGTTGCTCAGTGATAAGACATCATCTATATAACGGAAGGAGAATGAGAGGTCTGGCAGTTGACTTTATTCTTATTTCTTCAAAAAACCTTTAATGAAAAATGCCTTATACAGGAACAAACACAAGTCGGTGGGGACAGGTGTGATTTCAAACTAGAACGTTAAATTTGAATGCGATAAAAAAAACTTTTCGTCCACTTATTTTGATTCTTTCTCATGTAAAATATCAAATTTTAGCATATTATCGTAAATATTTCGACTTTTCACTTTAATCGATATGCAAGACGAACGTCTAATTGCGAAAATTCTAAATTTCCGGTTTACATACGTGTGCCATGTACTCTGAACATATGTGAATGAATGCCTTACATTTATCAATCATATTGTAATGTCTTAAAGCAAAATTGAAAAGAACGCGGAAGGTAAAAGCGTCGTGTGATGAATAAACAATGTGGGTCATTAGCCACATGGTTACTCCGAATATACATACTATCCTATCTGAAAATCGCTTCAATATGTAAATCGAATTAGACATTCTTTTAACAATTTGGCAGAAATTTAACAATGAAAAAAAACAGCTTGGTCTTAAAAACGACGTTTTATAAATGGAGCACGACCTACTGTTGTGTATTCCTCTGCTTTTTACCAGGATAGATACCTTTGGGAAAAGCGTTAAGGATTATACTATTATGGCTATTATTGTACAGTGCAATGGTACGTGTCATGCATTCTGCAGATTTTAAACCTCCGGAAACGACGGTCATGCTGTCGAACGTGTCGGGCTCGAGAATAGGCCAAACCTACACGTTGAACTAAATTCTGTAGGAGGTAGCGAGGATCAGGCATTGACAAAGCCGTGCAGTATCATATTATTTGTTTAAGTTTGCTATTATTTGATGACTGAAGTTTAACCGACTTAAATATCACTTATCCATGATCGTATTTGTCATTTGAATTGTTTAATATGACACTTCGGAGAAAATTGTTTGTCTCACAGAAAATTGTATGTCTCACAGATGACTTCGAGAAAGGATATATTTTCTCTCACCAACCATCTACTGCATGTACTAGACTTGGACAATTAACTGTGCCAGTTCTGTGCAGCTACTTTTAAAACATAAAGTGTCTCAAAATTCATATCCACTTGTGTTTTCGTGAAGAAAATGTTTTAAGAAAACAACTCAATTTTTTCCGCAGCATATCTTTTGTCATTTACATGTTATGAGGTAGACACAGAGAAAAATTTTTCTTCATTTTACACTTGTTTCAAACGTTCTTCAGGCATTAAAAAGTGATGAAAAATATATGAAAACAATGTCATTTTGTGTTGATGAAATGTATTAAGAAAGAATAAAGACGGACGGATTGAAGGAAAGAAGAAAAGAATTATTGAAGCTCTAGATTCAAATACTCGATTTCCAATTCCTCTTGTTAGTGAATAAAAACTGTGTTTTTGACTCGAAAAAAAATCCATTTCAATAATCAACCCTTGACTACATTGCAAGGCATATTAACACAAACAGCATTTTCACATACTTTTATATATCTATTTAATAATTTTCCATCTATGAGGAAATGTCAATTAATGATGAAATTGATTCAAGTGGAGAGAAAACTCAAAACAATAAATGTAATATACTCATTTAATGCATATATCATAAACTTGTTTTCGATCAAGCATCACAAACAAGCCTTACATTGAATTGAAATTATATTAACATCTTTAAAACAAATTGATTACAGTAAATTTTCTGAAACATAATTCATGAGGAAACTGAAACATAAAATTTATAAATTTTCACAAGTAATGTAGCAAACGTCTTCAGTCTTTTGACTAATAATGACAGTTATTGTCTTTAGCGTGCACCGTACAGCATATTTTATATCTCTTGATAATATACGTGTGTAATAACCACCCTTATAGAAGCGTGACTCAAGGGTTTGTTACCCCCCAAAAGTTAAGTTCAATTGAGGGCTTACCCTATCGTGACCAAACCGGTCAAGGGGTGAAAACCTGTTGGGTTACACTCGTATAAGGTATAATATCTGTGTTTTAAGAGATTTTGATTACAATTTTTCAAAACCTTTATATTCGATTAACATGTTTAGGTTTTGCTTTAAATATTGTAGTACTAATGCAAGTTGTTTTCTATGTTACCTTGGAGTCGTTCTTCTTATACCTTATTATAATGTTATTTATTTTCTATTTGAAAATTTAACATACGCAGTTTCCCCAATCTTACAGTATAAATTAACAGCTTTATCTGTTACATTTGTCAATATAGGCCCATGATGTGAAAAAATAATTAAGACGAAATAAACTTAGATATAGAACTATAGACTAATGGACACACTAATAGATAGAAAACAATGTAATAATATGTATCTGAAGATCTATGACTATTGTTTTACTGAGATAATCTTTTTCTTGTTTTCGAACTTTAAAAATTGAACTGCGTTATTGTGAGAAACCTTCCTTACATTACTTGCGAAAAACTTCTTTATTCATAACGCACAGCTCTATTATCTATTGTCGAGAGTGGATTAATATAATGCTGATTGCTGTTCGTGTTTTAGGTATTTTTTAATTAAAAAACGAAGTACAACGAAGTATACCTGAATTTAAATTATTCATGTTATGGCCATACCAGATATAATAATTTAAATTCATGTATACTTCGTTGTCACAATTTATAAATTTATTTCCTCATCAGTCGGAATAATACAAACTGACCACAGCTTCAAAACATCATATTGTGTTGTTGAACTCTTCGTTGTCCCGGAACATAAACATCGACTGGGACAGGAACAACATTACTATATAGTAGATGCAGACGAAAGATCTCGGTGGAACCTCCAAATGTCGCAGTGTAATTGGCTATGCTTGTTACTGCTTAAACAAACTCGTCTGATTTCTATATTTATTATAATATAATCTGCAAAATATAGTATAAACACACACTCAGGAACATAATCCTGACAAACAACTGTACATCAAGTATAGTTCGATATTATTCATGACATAATTATGTAAATTCCACTGAAAGCTAATGCTATAAATGATTAAAAATAATATTCTGGGATTAATAAATTTTGTATTACTTAAAATTCCAAATACAATATTATAAACGTAACTTTGTAAAAGATTTATCCGAAAATCACATACTATTAATAAGAATATCTTTCTTAAACCTGTACGAAAGTATTAAAAATAATTAAGAATACACTATACCTGCAAAAACGGTAGATATTACTCTTCCGAAAATATGTGACATGGCAAATGAAATAATTTCGAGTGCAACTATTTATACTAATTTATTTTGTGACATGCGTGCAGTGGTCGTGTAAGTATATGGCGGGAAGCTTATATTCATTCATATATGTATTCAGTCTTCGTAGTAAAGTAAAGTATAGTCCGTATTCTAGTCTATGTCGTCGTACTAAAATATAGTCTATTCTGTCGAATGATATGACGAATGGTACATGTAAATAAATGAAATGTTAATAAATGAAATGAAAATGACGAATGCAGTAATAAAGACAAGTAATGTAGTTTTTAATACTACATGTATATATAAATTTATTTACACAAATGTTTCCTGGTGACATATTATATAAATGTTACCAGCACCCGGTGACAGTTACATTTACTGCTACATACTAGTACAATACGCATTGTCTGCATGACTTATCTACATGTATTAAAAACGAGAACACGAGGTAGTGTATATACAAAAGGGAACAATTAATTTTATTTGGTGAAAATGTTCAATAAAATTCCAGTATCGTAGGAAACGGTAACATCATTCGTGACAAACTGTTGTCTGTTTTTTTTTAATTTTACTCCAGCCTGAAATAAGTGATAATAATTTGTAAGTAGAGTAATGTTTGATGGCAGACACGTAACTAATAATCAAAATGACCAGATAAAGGTACACATAACAATACGTAAGAAATTTTTCCTAATTTTAATTTCTTAAAAGTCTCAATAAAACCCACGTTAAGTTTTGTACTCCGAAAAAATGAGTAGTCTACGTCTACCGAATGTTTTTCAACATTGTGACACAAAAGCAACATACAACATGATGAACACTCATCTAACGATCATTTAGGTTCGTTTGTTTCAAATCTAACATGTTTCACTTGAAAATAAGGAGCATTTTATTCTGTTACGTTGAATAGAGACATACAGATTTCAATATTTTAAAGACATTTATTGGAATTTAATATGAAAAACATCCATGCTGAAACGATCTATTGTATAGTATTTTGTCGAGAGGTACAAGTCCAGTGTTTGCAGTTACCATAGGGTCAATAATTTGACCCGTCGTTTAACAAAACCAGAGCGACACACTTTTTCGTAATTTGCACACTTAATTGAGAATGACTGAACGCGTATGGTGCAAATATATATATATATATATATATATATATATATAATTTGCACCATACGCGTTCAGTCATTCTCAATTTAGTGTGCAAATATATAAAACAGGAACAGATTACCCTTCCAGAGCACTGCTTATCTTATATTTTAAATCACTTCTAATATAGTCTAATTTCCTTTTATTCTTACTTATGTTTTGTTCCGGAACAATATAGAATTGGGCCAATCGCCGCTATTGAACAAATCATAATGATATGATTACACATGTTTGGACTAAATACTTTTTTTCTTGTGAAATCGTCGAAATTACTAGCATTTGTAATAAGCAAAGATATTAAGTAAATGCATATATTGAATAACATTGCTTTTATTACAATATGTCAGACGTAATGATAAATTTTTTTTTTAAATTGTTTAACGGAAACGAGTTCGGAAACGGTTTTGTACAGGAAATCCTTTAACAAATGGTGCCACTACTTTCTGCTTGTGCTATTCCACTTACTTTTAAATTTTGTACCTGGATATATGTCTGCGAAGACAGGTATGTGACAATGCACCTAAGGTTCTATAATTACAATCACCGGTTAACTGCTTTATTTGCACTATTATTTTTCATATGTAGTCATTCAATGGTTTCTTAAGAAACAAATGTTTATATTTTTATCGGTATTTTGTTCAGTTTTCCTTTGATCGCCCAAGCTGACAAAATTCAATCTCACTATACTCTCGTTACATGGATAAATTATCGTCGTTTGTTCTATTTCCATCTGCCCCGTGCGGGATCCGGGTGGCTAAAAGAATAGACCGCAGTCGCGCTAGCTTGTCGTAGAAGGCGACTAAATAGCGCCCAGTACCCTGACCGGCATGTCAGGTCGGTTTGTCTAAAGACCGACTGGGATGTGTGCCCCATGTGGTTGAATGGGGTACCCCTGGCAAGCTGGGGTTGTCAGGCCATAATACGGAAAACCTGACCGCAAACCATATTAGTGCACCGTGTTGGGAAAATGCCACGTTCCTCGCACGTTAAAGAACGCTGCTGTAGTATTCGCTATGAGTAGGGATTTCGATCCCGCTACAGGAGGCTAAATTGCCCGACCCTATCCATCCTCCCATTTGCCAGTGACAATCTAAAATCTGTTACCCTTTTTTTTCCTTGTGTCTCATCCCATTTTCATTCATCATCATTTCATGTTCATTTTATCATCCATTTCATGTTCATCGCCTGAATATAGCTGAAATATTGCTGCTCGGGCGTTAAACACCATTAATCAATCAATCAATCTATTTCCATCTCATCGTAAGCGACTCTATGAATAGTTTCGATCTTGTAATAAAACCAACATTAATCTATATTTAACAATTTTCTTCTGTGTACGATTTTCATATTTTTAACGCAACTCAATAGATTAATTTTTTGTACATTTAATTGGTCGATCATTCCTATACGTAGCGAATGTGCATTTTGTATATGTTTTTGCAAACAATTAACAATTATGGATGAATAATATTGTTTTAAAAAAACAAGCTGCATATATTTCACATTAAAGTCATTAAAACATTTATGGCTAACACTAAGGGGCAGCTAATAAAACGTTTGTTAAAAGAAAGAGTAAACACCTTAGGACTTAAAGGACTTACTTCAGCATTTTTTTTTTGAAAATTATTTATGATCTTGTTCTTGTTCTCTTAATATGTCGACAATAATCAGTGTGCGATTCTGGAAATTTGTATAAGAGGAATCCGATTAAGATTATAGATCAGTGTTTATTTTTTGGTTGCTGCAGGTGTCTGGTCATTTCAATTCAATCTTACTTTTCTAATACTGAATGTAAAACCTTGTATCCATGCATAAAGTATGTTTGCGATGAAATGCAAAATGATGTCATTACATTATATTTTTTTTTATTTCCACGTTTGTAGATGTAACATTCGTCATTGACACAGCTGCAGGTATCACAGAAGAAAAGTTTGATGACGTCATAGATTTTGTTAGCAATATTACAAACAAATTAACTATTGGAATCAATAATACCATGGTCGCTGTTCTGACGTTCAACACCGATCCAACAATACAGTTCGACCTGAATGATTACAGTGATAGAACAAGCATCCTCAGTGCAATTAATGACTTGAAAAAAAGTACCATTAACAGGTGTTAGAAATACTCATCTCGCACCTGTCCGTAACAATATTTATAACGATGCCGGTGGAAAAAGGACCGATGCTAATTCTGTAGTTATTTTGATTACACATGGAGAATCATCGTCTCCCGTGCAAACAATGCTTAGTGCATTTGTTTTTCAAACTCCCGGGACTACAATATATTCTATTGGAGTTGGAAACTTTGTCCTGGATTCGACGAAAACCGAAGACCTTCGTAATATAGCTACTGACCCTGACAATGAGCATGTATTCTACGTAGAAAGTACTATGTATTTGTGTTCTTGGGTGTATAATGTATCTCTGATATTAGGTACGTATGACAGTAGACGTTGAGATTTAAAACTTATGGAATAGATGGAACATTAGGAACGCTTCTGAATTTTCTTTAGTAAATATTTATTCCCACCCTTATATCAGACTTTAAATAACTTTCTAAAACTTGTTTAAAAAGGTTGAAATTTACAGCATAAAACACGCTATAAATAATATACTGAATATAACGCTAACATTTATTGGCTCACTGATTGGGTAAAGCAATGGTTATGTGGATATTTAAATTTCCGCTACACCTTCCCATTGAACGTTATCTAAATATTTTAACACTGTTACTTCTGTCCGTTGTAATTGATTTTAACCAATCCCACCTTCCAAGTTAAGCTATATAATGGCGTCTAGCTTTAAATGGGTAATAATCTCGGAGTGCCATTTTAAAAGCATCGAAGTTCTTTTAGTCTGTGATTCTTTACAGGAACAATAATTAAGCGGCGGTCTATGTTTGTATTTTTTCAAGTTAATTTCTATAAAACTAAAAGCTTTTTACCTTACTAGTAATACTTTTAACATACCAAGTTGCAAATTAAAAAATTGTAATATTGATATCATATTATCACATTAAATATTAATTTCAATATATACCCTTAGATCCTACTATAATAAGGGTGTGTTCTTGTTCTGCCCACTTTTTGAAAATACAGGTAAAAAAGTAAGTGGGCAGAACAGGAATTGTATTAATTAGATCTAATTAGAGAACAAAGGATTTAAAATTATAGTCTTTCTCAAATTTCCAATGTAATGTTTTTGTTTTGTTTTATTAGTCAGAAATTTATTATAAATAAATATCAAACATATATATGTGTAAATATTTATCTTTTATATATCTTGTAAAAAGCATTTATTACAGAGAACATCATCAGATAATAGTATGCAACTTTTGAGTTTTGAGTTTTAATAGCTATTTAAATAACAATAAATAATTATACATTCTTAAGGTTCTTTAATATAAAACATATTTATATTTTTATATATCTTGTAAAAAGCATTTATTACAGTGAACATCATTTTATAACAAATTTACAAAAAATTAATTTTAAAAGTTATTCTAGGTGAAGTAGATGTAAAGCTGCATCCGAGTATTGTATCACATCTATGCTGCCATCTGCAAGTCGTTGTTTAAGCTGGGTTAGTCTGCTATCGATGGTTCTGTATTTCTTTGCTTTTGGTCGTGTAGTTTGTCCGGCGTCGATCTGTGTGAGGGTAATCTCGTTTGCTGCCTGTATCTCCTTGAAAACTCTGATGATGGTAAAGATGTTTGGGTGGGCATTCTGTACTTTCTTCTTTACCTCTTCCTCCTATCCACTGCGTTGTTACGTAGTCGGTAAACTGTATGGTACCGGGTGGTGTGTCGATGTCTTCCAAGTCAGTGAGGTCATTAAACCATACATCATCAACTGTCTGTTGGTACAAGTGGGAGGACTGCTGCACGTCAAACCAGTTGTCTCATGTTTTCGTTGTTCTGGTAAGAGAGTTGAAGCCTTCAAGAAGACATTTGCCCGGAGATGTTATCGTCATTAACTGTTGTCATAACAACAAAACCAACGTGGGATGAAACGACAACTGATATGCATTTATCTGTATATACATGTAAGACCTTATGCACGTTAAGTATTCATTCTTTATTGTGACCCTTATTCGTTTCTTTCAGTATTATGTGACATTCCTTTAAGCAATATTTCCGAAACTATGCACTTATGTCATGTAAAGATTTAAGGCATATGACTATGGCTTTTTGAAAAACGTTAATGATCAGATAAATTTAAGAATTTATTATCACGTGTTCATAATTTGCGTATTGTTATTTTTATACACGTACAAGTTCGTGAAAAGTTATACGCATGAACTTGTACAAGCATTAAGAACGTTGGTATTGTTAAACTGACTATCAAATGACTTCCTCTACAAATCTTCAGAATGAGTATAGGGTTAGAGACAGTTTTAAAATCAGTAACATAACTTATAGGTAAATGTTATAGAAATACCGTTGTATATTATAAATATTAACAATTAAATTCATTATTTATTGTGTTCATTTATATATACACAGCTCAAGTTACTTCAACAGATCTTCCGACTACTTCTTCAATTCACACAACTTCAACAGATTCAGCAACCGAACGATCGACGACTGCCGTACCAAGTCAAGTTACTTCAACAGCAGATCTTACGACTACACCTTCAGTTCACATAACTTCAATAGATCTTCCGACAACTTCTTCAATTCACTCAACATCAACAGAACGATTGACGACTGCTTCATCAAGCCAACTAACAACACAACAAAGAACCGAAACATCACAAATAACTACCACATATCAGTTGACAACTACTTCATCATCTACAATAACTTCGACAGATAGAACTACGCATGCCTTAACAAACCGATTAACATGCCAATCAGCAGCTCAAACAACTTTATCGGACGTCTGCATTTTAATGGTTGGACTTATTTCGATGAAGATGTATTACTGCGGTGGTCTCCAGAGTGATTTTATTCTTTAGATAGATAATGACAATTCTTAAAAATATTTTTGTAACTTCACAAAAGACTAGTTTCTTGCGTACAACTTGCTATTGAATGCTTTTTGAGTACGTCGAGGGAATTATATAACATTAATTAACATTTCAAGGTATACAAATGTGTATCTATTACCAAAGATTACATAAAACCCTCACTAATGGAACTATACCTCTTGATTTGTGTACCTTTGTTTATTTGATATATATTCTTTATTCCAAAAGCAATACAGCTTATAGGATATACAATTGCAGAAACATTGTATATATTTACATAATTTAATTAACATAATTATAATAAAAACAGTGCAATACATGTATAATATAATATAATGTGCGGAGTATGATAAACATATACATCTATGAATTACGTATATTTTCAGCTAACAACAAATATTTACCAAGGTTGTTTAATTCCTTTATATTATTCACAGATAGTAATTGAATTAGCTTAAACATCGAGGGGTTTCTATAATAGTACGGTTTTATATATTGGAGTCTAATACTTTTATATTTTGTACATTCCAAAATAAAATGATACTCATCTTCTATAGAGTTACAGTCACAAAATGTACATATCCTGGCGTGTCTATCTGTATTACAGTAACGTCCAGTTTCGATACTTAAACTGTGAGCATGTATTCGATATTTAGTAATTACAGGTTTATAATACGTTTGCTACTATTTAGGTAAACAGTGTTCTGTAAGCATAGAATCGTCGCAGAAAGCTAAAATTCCATTATTACGTATTTCAAAAGTCAACATTAACAAATTTCAAACCTATGTCTTTCTAACATTAAGAAGTCTTAAAATTAAATATATTTAGGTTTACAAGTTTTCTGGTATTATAGATAAAACGCACCAAATTTTATCAGAAATATTAAAAACACGTCTAAAAACTGTATTTTTCTGTGCACTTTCATTGAAAAAAAACCGACATAAATTAGTGTATTTCCTCGTGTGTAATGAGCTTTATTTCCGCTATTATTTATATCGAAATCTGAAGGGAGGCTTATCCTTTTAAGCTTGATGATTACATAAAAGGGCTCTTAGTAAATAATGATAATAATAATAATTATTATTATTAAAAATTATTATTATAATAACAGTGAATATTGTCATTATAAAGAAATTGATATATTTAAATGTTGCTATAAAAGACTTAAAACTTGTTTTGTGTTATCGTTTTGTTATGGTGTAATTATTTATGTCTGTTAACATTGACACTGACGATGAGTAATATTACAATTAGAAATTTATGTATAAGGACTTTGAGAGATCAATTTTCAAATTAACAAAATTTAATTGTAGTCACATTTTACACGGTAGATAACTCTCTTCTTAAAGTCAACAGCCCGGATGAATATGAACAATATCAGTAAACAAGCTTTTGTTTAGCTTAACTAATTAACAACTCTTAAATATCGGCAATGATTTAAGGTTTTATTTATTTTTTTTAAATGAAAAGTGGAAAAAACAAGAATGATAAAATCAAGGCGTGCTTTGAGTACAAAGTCATTCCATAAGATTTTGTGTGGTACAACAATTATACAACTTAACAAGGACAGATTTTGTACCAGATACCATTTTTGTATTCTGCCATATTAATTATTTGTTTTGAACGTACGGTTGACTTAACAATGAAATGATTGAATTATCAAAGCTTGATCATGTTTAAAAACAAAGGGAAAGTTGAGATTGTTATTAAAAGAGTTATTGTTTTAAAGTCAGCGTGTCTAGTGTCACTTCAGTGTTTACAGAGTACAATACAACGGTGCATTTTACTGCTTTGTTTAATACTATAATTCGATGTAATTCGATGTGTTTCATAAGTGGTAATTGAAATACGACGAACTTCAGAAAGAAATATATGCAGGAACATTAATTTTGAAAGAAATGAAAAATAACAATTGAGAAACGTGAACTGTAAAACGAGAATGTCTACCTTAAAAATAAAGACAAAACAAAAAAACCACGCATGTGCAGGATTACTTTCCATTGCTTTGAAAAAATAGAGTCACTGTTTACGACAATTAAAAAATAATTATGATGCCTGGGATTTCGTGATTCATAGATAGAAAACGATGAAACCTGATGGTACAAATGGTTTTATGTGTTTTATTGTTTTTCGGACTATCTTTTCCAAATGGATTAAATTGTGTTAAGAATGGTAAGTTCTTTATTACATTACATTTAAGCAATCATATTTTGTAAAATTGTATGACATATTGGTCATTTAGGTTTTCGTTTATCGAAAGCTCCAGGATAATTTTTTTAAAACAAATATCGGTCTTTGTTTACACGGGAAATGCCAAATGGCAGATGTAGTCCCGCAGTAAACGGTTAATGAAGTTTGGCAAGATATATCTGGGAACCAGTTGTGTTCTCAGTGAAAGAGAGTGCTCTGTGATGTGTCTAAGATACCACCATAGTTTAAGGGTTGCTAACCAGTCAGTCAGTACAAATAAACGTAGTTAAACACACGCTGAAATGACCATAAACAAGTGGACATAACACCTGTAAGCTGGTGTTAGTAAAGTTTGAATTGAATATTCTTACCCGACTGGAAATCCGCTGCTCTGCAGATTAGCACTCAATCGTTAGAAAAAGTTTGAATGACTGATTGATTGAATGTTGCTTAACGTTCAGCGGTTGATATTTCAGCTTAGGAGGAGAACAAGTTAACAAATAATAAACAACAACGGGGAACAGGGATGGATATGGCAGCAAAAGATATAGAATGATCAATGAGAAGTTGGGTTCCGCGGAAGAGAAATAGTTTTAAAATAATTCTATTATTTTCATCGAGGCTTTAATGTAAACACGCCAAACTAGGATAGTACTATATTGACGTAACGTTATTATGGTTTAGGGTTCGAAGCCGCTAAAAAGGATTTCGTTTTTATGAAAATTGAAGTCCTTTTTGAATGGTAATCAGAACTACGAAGAGAAACTGATCAAAAATAAACTAAATCTACTTTTGAGAGAAACAAATTATCAAAAATACTTGATAAAATTTCTACTTCAACATTCATTTACATCTTAACACTGAACTAGACGACTTTTAAAGACGAATGTATATTACTGAAGTTTTACAGAGAAACATAAATATTGTGTATCGAAAATGTTATACACCCAAGAAAAAAATGATGTGATTCCTTCACTATAGTAACTTGACGAAATGTGCTTAGCGTTTGACGTCAAACAATCAATGGCGGACAAAACATCATATTGGGTCGACACTTTAATAGGCATGACTTGCACTATACTAATTTCCCATTAGCTCAGTAGAATAAATTTAGAAGTTATACATGTCACCACTGCAAATTTATCGGACTTCGACCTACCAGAATATTATGATTAACAACAGAGGGATGCGAAATTGAGATGTTACTAAATTATGGGCACGTTTATGACAAATGTATTATGGTATACTAATGTCCGTCCGTCCGTCGTCCACATGCCGCGCCATGCCTTTAAATGTTTCATCACGCTGCACAAAATTGTATATTATGCATTAATGAAGTGGTAGCTCTTATCCAGATCTTCGGTCGGGCGTGTCTTCCGCGCCTGATACAGCATGTTTTTGTTTCAGTAATAATCAAAAACTAAATATTCCGTACACACATATGACATTTTACCTAGGACTGCATTTATATACAATCAAGCGTGAAAACCTGGTAGTTTCCAAACCAGTCAGGTATAGAGGCTTTACAAAAGTCATTTTGTTTTGAACGTGAAAACCTGGTAGTTTCCAAACCTGTCAGGTATAGAGGCTTTACAAAAGTCATTTTGTTTTGAACGTGAAAACCTGGTAGTTTACAAAAGTCATTTTGTTTTGCACGTGAAAACCTGGTAGTTTACAAAAGTCATTTTGTTTTGCACGAGAAAACCTGGTAGTTTACAAAATCATTTTGTTTTGCACGTGAAAACCTGGTAGTTTACAAAAGTCATTTTGTTTTGCATGTGCAATTCATGGGTGATTTGCTAGCGTGTACTGCGGGTATAAAAACTTAGTACTTCTTTTCTCAATCGCAGTAATCTAATAAACATCTGACGAGGAAAGGCTATGCCGGGGTTAGACGCTGCTAGCCGGAATATCGCTATCGGTCGACGCCAGGCCGGTGAATCACAGACTAAGGTTGCGAGACACTTCAGTGTTCACCGCAGCACGATTTCTCGCCTGTGGAAGCGGTACCAGCAGCTTTACAATACAGAAGACAGAACTCGCACATCGCTACTAACTTCCAGGATAGGTACAATAGGCTGTTCCATTTACGCCACAAGACCGTTCCTGCACCAATTTCTTCAAATAACATCAATGGCATGCAGAGAATTTCTGCTCAGACCATCCGTAATCGTTTACAAACCAGGCGACCATACTTTGGAACCACTTGGAGACGCCACATCGCCAGGCAAGGGCAGGATAATACCAGACCACATATTGCAAGGGTCATTGTTGACCTTTTTTTTAGCAGCAAGAAGTAAATTATATGCGTTGGCCTTCATGGTCTCCAGATCTATTCGCGATTGAGCATCTGTGGGATGAAATTGACCGCCGCATACGCATGCGTCAACCACCGCCTCAAACACTGCAGGAATTACAGCATGCACGTCAAGTTGAATTGCAAAGAATTCCTTAGGCACGAATACAGCAATTAATTCAGTGTATGCCTAGGCGTATATGAGCTGTCCTGCAGGCACACGGAGGACATAATAGATATTAACTGTTCTTCTGCAAAATATTGCATCCCGATGGAAAAAATTAACATTTTGTGTAAAAGTGACCCTTTGACAACATTTGTGCCGAATGTTCGTGTTCTGTTTGTTTTATTTCTTTTGTAGTTTTTGAAATTCATAAAGTAAAACATAGTTTTTCTTATGTTGCGTTCCTTTTTTGAGAGAGTATACATAAACTGCCTTAAACACATATCTTTATATTGTTTTTACTTCTAATATTAAGTCTGATTGTGACCATTCTGTTTTTCAGATCTGACTTTTGTCATTGACACAACTGCAGACATTACCCAAGAACAATTTAATGATGTCATAGATTTTGTGAGCAATATAACAAATAAACTAACCATTGGAATCAATAATACCATGGTCGCTGTTGTGACGTTCAACACAGATCCAACAACACAGTTCAACCTGAATGATTACAGTGATAGAACAAGCCTCCTCAGTGCAATTAATGACTTGAAAAAATTACCATTAACAGGTGTTAGAAATACTCATCTCGCACTTTATCATGTCAGTGAAAATATTTTTACCCCAGTCGATGGAAAAAGGACCGATGCTGATTCTGTTGTTATTTTGATTACATACGGTGTATCAGTGTCTCCAGTGCAAACACTGTTTAGTGCATTGTCGTTAAGCTCAGCGACATTATATTCGATTGGAGTTGGAAAATTTGTACTGGATTCGACGAAAACTGAAGACCTCCGGAATGTAGCTACTGATCCTGACAGTAATCATGTATTCTACATAGAAAGTTTGTTCAATATCTGTAATAACGTATACAATGTATCTTCCAGGTTAGGTATGTCACTGTATTTTTAACCAGAAGATCAGTTATTTACGACACTGAAAGCGACCATAATAAATGTCTCCTCAAAATTATATATATTGTCTGGTTCGATTCTTCATCTTTCAATTAAGTAAATAAGTAAAAGGTTTTTAGTATTTAGCGTTTATGTGATATTACTGATTCATTTGCAATAGGAAATAAAAATGGTATCCACTCCCCCCCCCCCCCCAAAAAAAAAATACAAAAACAAATGAAAAAAAAACATTTAAGATGAAAGACGCGCATGGCTTTAAAAATCTTGAATAAATGTCTTGAATAATCACTGAACAGCTATCAAAGGGGGCTTAAAATTCTTCCTTAGCCCCACGATTTTGTTTAATGATAAAACCATAGTACGCTAACCCAATTAAGCCTTGCAACTCGACCAACGGAACATTTCGACTAATAGTTGATCATCGATCCGTTTTAACTGGTTGAACATTGCTTCACAATGTAATATTATTATGATCGTCCAAAGCCAATCGAGTATGCCCTAGTATTTGTCTTGACTTTGGTTGGCTGATTGTTCTGTTAGTGATTGATTTTGAGGTGTGTGTTTCTATTCCTCTTTTTATATCACTTATTTTACATTATTAAAAATGATAAACATAGGTACATAATACAGATTTCAAGTACAAACATGTAATTGGTATTCTGCAATTTTAAAGAAGTTGTGTTGGCAGAAGAGATAGGTTCACGGAAGAACTGTCATCCATAAGGAAAAAACCATGACAACCTATCATGTCAATTTTCTCTGTTCAATATATATGAACACAACATAAAACATAGAACAGAACCCGGTGGTCTTCCCAGACCTTCGACCAGAAAGCTGACCATCGATATACCCGCCGTAAATTCGTGCGAATAATTCCAAAGTTGATACACCTTTCCTTACTTAGATTTTACAAATGATAAAATGGCATCCAATGAGGAGGCTTAAAATGTTTTAAAGATGTTTATGGCCAAGTAAATCGAATAGTTTTTGCGTACTTTGGACTATCTGGTTTAAGTAACACTCGATTTGTTTTATACCGCTCTATTTTGTCGCCCGAGTACGTGTTCGTCCAATAGAATAGACTGCACTTTTCCATTCAAAACACGTTTTCGAATCAGGTTAAGATTTATCGTATTTTGTTTTTTGAGATAACTTCACAAGATGTAGTTTTGATTTCTAGGTACGAGCTATTTATAGTTGTTGCACTCAGCAGTTTGAATTTTGTTTTTAAAAATAACCTTTTTTCTCTTTTAAAATTACGGAAGACGTAAGGGAACATAAAACATTTTTTTTTAATTCGAGATCACGATAAAACAATACAGAAAAAATTGTTACCTCGATAAAACGAAATTGTTATATCGACAACTCGATAAAAAAATATAGCGTTATCTCTGTAGAACACAGTTTATATAAAAGCTTTCAATTCCGAGGAAATTAAATAATTGTGTTTTGTGACATTTTGTACTATAGATGCATTGGACATTATGCTTGGCAGTTTACACCCTGGCACACCGAATACATTTTCTTTACATATTTCCCCCTGTCACAATAAGATTGTGTGTAGATAAGCTGATAAAGTAAAAGATGTTTTCCAACATCGTCAGTATTGATTGCGACACTTTGCTACATATCGCGCAAAGGATTTTTCCTCCTTATGATATTTCTTCCCTTTTTAATTGTCAGTTGATTTTAAAAATTGTAACTCATGAACCAGATGTGATAGAGACTTGCGGTTTTTCGCTGGTCGTCATTATTGACTTTGGCCTTGGAAAATGTCATGGTCAAATTTCAATATTTGACAATACGTTGTGTGCAGATCTCTTTAACAATAAACGATACAAAACTGAAACCATGACCAATATGTAGATTCCTTCACGTGTCGTATACTTGGATTACCCTTTCTTGTAAGAATTATCTCCAATTTCATGAAATTTATTTTAAATATCCATATTTCAAAAACTTAAATAGAAATTGAGATTTTCTCCGTGATTATTGTTGATCTTTAGTATGGTCAAAGTAACAAAAATGGAGGTCAAGGTCATGTGCCTATTTTCTATTTTTTTTCATTTCTAAGGTTTGTTAAGCTATGTTTCCTCTTTTGTTTAGTGGGTCGTTCTTAAAAATTCCTTTTTTAATGAATATTATAGTCAGTGGTCAAGGTCATTTGTCTCTAAACGTCTTAATAAATTATATTTTTGTTTATTTTAAACGACATCTGAATGGGTTTTATGTAATTTGTTTATGTAAAATTTATTAAATTTTAATATATATAGAAGGTCAAGATCATAAAGCTCCTCTATTTGACCATTCCATATTTTTACCGGTCAGCTCGATTGTTTTTCCTCTATTTTTTTTTATTCCTGAAGAAAAGTTAGGTTCCTTTTAGTTGAATTCAGCAGAAATACTATTATTCGTACAATAGAACGAATGAACCTGCATATATTTATTCATCTTGTTTATAACAGGAAAGTCACGAATTATCAGTCACCTCTTTACTTGGAAAGAGTAAGTACAATTTGTCAGAACTCGAGATAGTAAACCAAGAAAATGATATTGCAATTCCTTTTTGTCGATATAACGATGTATATTATCGAGATTTGGATATAACAGTTTCTTTTTATCGAGATAACAATTCATTTCTTATCGAGATAAAAATTGTTTTATCGTGATGTCAAATTAAAAAAAATACGGCTTCCGTATAAAACAAAGCTTCTAAATCTGAGAAATAACACATTTATAATTAGCTATTATTCTAATATGACGTTCTTTAAAGGCTTTGAGACCACAACTGTGGTAAAAAAATGATTTATCTATGAGCAACACGCGCTGAGAAGGGCGTGTTTTAAATGGCTGTTCCAATTACAAAACTGTAACTCCCACCGGAAAACTATTGCATATGACGTATAAATCTTATAAATAGCGACACGCGCTATAATTATCCGTTGCAGTATACTGTGTGTTACATTGACGGAACAGCCAGTTTATGGCGGAAATGATGTTTTCTATAGGTACGAAAATATTATAAATGTACTCTAAATGTCTTATTAGAATAGAAATAATTCACGGAGGCTGTGATTTATCATTGTTTACCACGGGATGACCATTTATGTCGTTATTTTATCCTTCGCTGTCGCTCAGGATAAAATAATACGACATAAATGGTCACCCCGTGGTAAAACAATGATAAACCACAGCCTCCGTGAATTATTTCCTAAATTTACTTAAGTTGATATCGAACAGTTAACTACATTTTGTATTTCCGTCTTTTTTGATGACATACAACTGTATTTTATTTTCTTTGTTTACAAAACCCAAGTTTTAATTTGGGCTCCATGGTGTTTTACAAATATAGGGTAATGAACCACGTATGATATGATATACTTGTGAATATGTTTGTAGTTTAAAATTGTCACTGCTGATTTTTAGACACATTCGTCAATTGCGTTGTATAATCATGCCATATTGTGGGATTTTTTTCAGACTTCAATGCAATTATTGAGTATTAATGTAAATTCTTAAGCTCTGAAAATTGTTATATCTGGGTCGAAAGCGAGTGGTTTCATATTATATACAAGAAAATTGAGCGGTGACTTTGTGGTGATCTCGTGATGATTTTTTCTCACCACTGAAAGCGGCAAGGAAAACATACTTTCCATTTTGTTGCATTCACTATTTCACTACTGTTAAAAAATTTTTCTTGTATAGATCCAAACGTGTCCTCTGTTGATAATTGTCCCGCCATACCAACAACTTCAGTAACAACAAACAAGATTACAACAGAATATCTAGCAATTACAACCACTGGTACAACAGAGGCCACTTCAACAGCGGAAGGTTCGACCAGTGATACAACAAACCAGACAACCCCAACAAAGGTATTGACCACTGCTACAACACCACAGACAACTTCAACTGAGGGGTCGAGCACAGCTACACCTAACCAAACAACTGCAAAAGTAGAAAGATCGACCACTGATACAACAATCCAGACAACCCCAACAAAGGTATTGACCACTGCTACAACACCACAGACAACTTCAACTGAGGGGTCGAGCACAGCTACACCTAACCAAACAACTGCAAAAGTAGAAAGATCGACCACTGATACAACAATCCAGACAACTCCAATAGAAGGATGGAACACTACAACAACAATCTGGACAACTTCAACTGAAGGGTCGACCGCAGCTTCAGCAACCCAGAAAACTTCAACAGGAGAAATGGCTAGTGCAACAACAACCCAGACAGCTTCAACAGCAGGATCGACCACTTCTACAACAACCCAGACAACTTCAACAACAGACGAATCGACCACTGGTACAACAACCCACACTGCTTCAGTGGTAGAAACAACAATAACAACAACAACAAAATTGTCTCAATCAGGTTCATTAGAATATATAGACACGTGTTAAATATATTTGTGCTGTACAATTTCGTTTAATACTTACTTTAACAAAACTTTCTCTGCAATTAATGAGACACAAACGCCGTTTTGGTAATAAAACTAACATTGTAAAGATTAATTTAAAGCCAACTTAAAGATTGTTTGTCTGTTTGAATGATGTTTAACGCCATTTTCAGCAATTTTCCAGCTATATCATGATGTCCAGTTTTTACTGGGTGAGGAAGCCGGAGAAAACCCCCGAACTGCAGTAGGAAAACTGGCAATCCTTGTCAATTAAGATTGGAGTCGAGTACACCTGCACGCAATGAGAATCGAACCGCAATCTCAGTGTTGACAGACCACGTGATCAATAGTAGACGAACTACCTTAACCACTCGGTCACCGATGCCACTCCAACTAAAAGACACCAAACAAATACTGTTAGACGAATGTCTACAGAACTGTAGATAGAAGCCCGCTATAAACAAAAAATTAAATAAACGTCACACTTGTGACCACATGTTTGTAATAAATAACTCTTGATATACATTACAGGTGGTAGCAGTCAGGTTACCGTAATATCTGTGTCACTGGTGCTGGTTTTGCTGATATTTATAGCTATACTGATTGTCATCTATTATTTACCTAAATACAGGTACGGGTTATTTCATGTAGCAATTAGACTCGACATTTGGCATTAGCTATCTATAAAAAACAATGAAACGTGATTTTTGACCTGGCATAAAACCTGATACAAACCCCATTTCGTTTGAAATGCCTGAATCAACCCAGGACCATTGCTATACTTGCTTCATTGTTGGTTGTTGGTTCTCAAGTTTAAAAGATGCTTATTCTGTGAGTTGTCTTTTTGGACAGTTTCCTTGGTTTTCGGTATTTTGTTGTTATATTCATTCAATGTTGCAGATTATCAGTGAGTACTGAAAGAGTTTTTTTCTACTTATCACATTTCACTAACAGTATGTCATTAAGTGCTATAGTTTTCTCATAACCATCGAATAACATCAAAACTCCCGACTAATGCATATCGTTTTTTTTAGGAAACGAAAACGATATTTGGATGTCATCTTTATACTTGTTAATGAATATCCTGACATTGAAAATGGATTGGGACCATCGAAACCTAGATACCAAGAAGTCAAACATGTCTACAAAAATGGTCACTCGTCAAAATTTCATTCCTACCTTAAACTTAGTATAATGAATAATGGATGCAAACCTGTTTCAAGATAGATAATCACGACTGACATTAAGTTAAATAAAAACATATTTTTACCGATGTGTTCTAGGACTACTGCAATTTTAACATAATTTCACTTAATGGTATTTGCATCAACATTTTGTGTTGTATATATGTGTAGAATAATATTACATGGACGAGTTTGCGACCCTATCTCGCCATTAACACAATATCGCCACAATTGTTTTTTCATTTTAAAATTGAAGACGTTTAGAAATACAATTAATTAGATAAATAAAATATCTTGTCTGGCTCGATTTGTTACATATGGCGAGATAAGTTTGTTTACCGGTATTGATTTTTAGACATAAAATCATGTAAACAAATGCAATTATTATGAGTTTTGTTTTAAATGCAGTAGTAGTGTTTTTGTTTACAAATATGTATGAATTGTTTAAGCAGACCTGAGATTCCTGAACTTTGCTATGACATCAAGCCCTTTGTTTCAACCAAAATTAATGTATTGCCTTTAATGTAGTTTGTGCCATTTGGTCTTGCATATTATAGCGAGCATCGCAGATGCGAGCTATACGGTTACATGGGTGTGTGTAAAAAAAGTCACGTGATCCATATGAACAAATCCATTTCAGATGGTAGCTGAGCTATCCGAAGAAAATATTGTAGACGAACGAAAAAATATATAATATAAAAGTAGACAAAAATAATTTTGACATCGATAAAATTAAAGTGTTTATTTTTTAAATTACTACAAAAATGCCAGACAATTTTTTTTCAATCTGAAACGCTGTATTTGAAATTGAGTTTGGTGACGTCACCAACACATTAGATAAGACGTCACGTCATCAATGGAATGTAGAGGCACTGTTAGGGGTCTCTGAAGTAACGACATGAACAATGTGCGATGCTCGCATTTAGGCTGCGCCTCCATTCATATTACAATTACTGACTCTGACATGGGTCGCTATTGGAATTTCTTAATAAAATCCTCGTATATCGTAGCAAATCTATTAGCAGCAGAAGCGTGGATTGTTGTTGACAAAATTTTTGTGTTACAAACGCGCAAATGAATCAGATCAGAAAAAAACGCTTTTGCAGCGGACAAAAATTACTATGTTGTGATGAATTGTCATAAATCTACGACGGCTTATTTTGTTAACTTAAGTTGATTTTACCACATTTTATACGCCTTGTGCAAAATATGTTAACGATCTTGAAAGTTTCTAGATTTAAGTAAAACGTTTTTCGAGATACGAGTATAGTTTCCAGAAAAGCGCGGATGATGGTATTTTCCAGATACGCGCATATTCCGGACAAGAGTTGTTTGTCCAGTTAAGGGTGTAACATGTCATGGTTAAGAATAATATAAAAAGAACCAAAGAGGACATATTGTATGTTGCTACTAGTTTTGAGGTCAAACAAATTAAATTAAAGTTTCTTTTTGTATACAAAAACGATGTCTCCTCCTCCCGTTCCCCACATTTGACCCAGAGGATAAAAAATTCCTGGTAATATGCACAACCACATATGGTGTACTTGCTATGTACAAAGTTTCGTAAAATTGGGTTCAGGAGTTCTAGAGGAGTTGAGCGGAAACCATGATTTATGAGGAATTTTTGGAAAGTTCAAAGGGCCATAACTCCCACAATATTTTGAGGATCAGAATTTCCATGTAATATGCACAACTACATATGGTGCACTTATTACATACCAAGTTTCGTAAAATTTGGTTGAGTAGTTTCAGAGGAGTTGAGCGGAATAACTTTGTGACAGACGGACAGGGGGACAGACGCACAGGACAAATGCACTTCTAGACAAAACCTTCGTAAAAGAAATATATTTACATATAAACACCACCAGAGTTGTTTGTGCAAATACTGTTTATATATGCACGAATACATGTTAGTCTTACCGGAAAAATATCTTATAATATTATTTTAATTGCATGTAAAAACAATATGTCTCCCCACCAAGTGGGGGGGGGGGGGAGACATAATTGAGGTCTTTCAGTTTCTTTCACCCTCTGTATTGTATCCGTATCAAGATGTCGGGCCAAACGTACGCAATTATCGAAAGCAGCAATTGGCTATAAATCGGGTAATCAAGGAAACCCACCGAACAACAAAAGCCGAAAGTCAAATTACAAATCTGGATTTAGAAAAACATACAACACAAAACAAAACAAAAAAAAAGGCAAAAACAGAAAGTGAGTAACCCTAACAAATTAAAAGCCATGAGTGCACTCAGAATCTCCAGACGAGTAAGCCGTGCCTATCTCTAATTAAACACCCGTCAAGGTACTCGTTGTTATATCTAGGAAAAGTCAAATTCAAGAAAAAGAAACACTACCTGCACTATGACTAAACGAAAATGTACGATCTAAAATGAGACATGAATTTCGCATAACGATCAATTAAATCATGATGACGACAGAAGAATTTCTGAAGTGATTAACATTTACCTAGTTACTAGTACAACAAGCCCCTGTCTGAGTAACAGCAGTAACCTGTCTAAAATCGGAATAATGATCTAGAATAATATATAGATTGCGAAATGAACACCCTACGTCGGAGTTGCTGGAATGTTGCTATCAATGAACGGAAAGTTGACAAATGGAAAGTTTAAATCATTATGTTCGTCGTAGAATCTAGTGTGTAGGTTTCGCTAGTCTGTTTCTAGAAGTAGGTCTAAGTAATAGGCCGAGCTATGTGTATTGGTTGTGCATTTAATATTAGATTGCTTAGATATATTTAATGCAAATTTTCGCATTGTTTAGGGAAAAAACATCATCAATATAGCGAAATGTGAAATTAAAGGTCTGGGCCAGTGCCTGCTTTTTTTCTTCTTCTTTAGACCTTTAGGAACACAAGGTCATAAATATACTTAAACAGGTCGGCGAGGCGATGAACGCAGTTAGTACCATTTGGGAATACCAACAGTCAGAAGGAAACATGTACTACACACATGACAAATTTGTTGTCAATCAGAAAATACAACATTTGACAGATTTATGCCTTCAGTATATTTATTATTTGATTTTGGATTTATTCATAACGGAATAAGTTCTTTCCCGGCTAATGACTAGGTATTTATATCGTCTCATTCCACACTCAAGCTGAATCATACAGTGACTTTTAATGGGATGATACAGTTATTTGAAATATATATTTTGTGTATTTAAAAAACTATAACAAATATTCTGAAAGAAAAAGATACAAAACATTTTTTATAGTTGTTAATTATCTACTGTCAAACTGGACTATCAGCGCCGTCATTGTCCGGCAGAGGAACTTGTCGAGCGGACGGATCATTGAGGGAGTTGGTATCAAATATTGCTCTGCTTGTCTCCCTTCGGAATTGATTCTTATACCGGTTCACCGCTGTGTCCACTTTATTTTTGCCAAGTATACCACGTCTAAAATAAAATCAAAACAAAAGGTTAGTTCTTCGGGACAATAATCCGCCATATGGAGAAAAAATAGTAATTTTAAGTTTCAGTAACTTGTTAATTACGTATATCCGGAAGACATATCATTTGATGTGTTGGTATAAAATGTAGCTCCGACCTGGTAAAAGTCATACTATGAATGTTTTACCAATTTGTTGTGATGTATATGACATCAAATATTTCGAATAAAGTATATTCCAACTGCAGGTTTCAGAGCTACAGTGAGTAAAACACATATTGAAAGCGATAAACAGATTGACAGAATGGTTGCCTAACATTCAACACTATTAATGACGATAACTATTAACCAACAAAAAGCCAATTCAGCAAGTGGAATGAACTCATTACGTTTTGACTTCCACTGGAAAAGTGTTGGGCAGATAAATTAAGTTTTTCCAGAGTCTACATAGAGCCTGCTCGTATTCGAAATCTTAAAATGGGTCTTTTTCGTGCGAAGAGCGTGGAACTCTCCAAATACGCTACGCATAATGGTCCGTTAGATAACCTGGAAACCCAGAACGAGACGGCATTTTCGATATGCCACCTGGGGACTTATGAAAACATGGCCGTAAAACAGGTCTAAACCCATTTCTCAATCGACAATCAAGCTCGCAATCACAAAACGGTCGTCTTAAAGTTAAACATTTCTTCCTATTTATTACGTTTTGCAATAATAATATAGTAATGATCTGAATGAAAAACTAATGCTTCCCGAGTCCAGATAAAACTAATTGGGTAATAACCTGTTATGAACGCTATAATTGAATGTTATTTCAAATTGACTACATGCTAAAACGCACGAACGATCCATTGGTATGTCCTTCTACAGTAAAAAGGATGCGATTTGATCTAAGAAGCAAGAGGCAGAACTGCCACCAAGTCTAACGTAATGGATAACGAGTTTTTTTTTAAATCAAACCTGATTAATATATAGATGTAATAATTATGAAACTAAATATGTGTATAAATTGGACATTGAAGCTTTAATTGAAATACAAGGCTTTACTTATTACATTGACAAAAAAAATCCACTGGAAGCTGATGAACTTGTACCTATTCAAAATCTAGAATTTAAAGAGAAAGCACAGACACATTAGATGGCAAGCTACAAGGACTACTTCCGCCATCAAACTATAGAACTTACAACTTCCTTTGTAGTAAGGATGCCACCAGAGCAGTCAGACCGATTCCTGATACTGCAGCGACAGCTGCGACACTGGCAACCACAGCTGTGTTGTCTTCTACAACATACAGACAAGTTGTGTTTACATTTTTTTCCATCGTATTCGCGTGTTTTGTATGATTCTAATTTACTCATGCTGTTATTTACTACGCGTACGAATTATAGTTTCCATATACGATCTTACATCAATTTCAGGTCAAATTGTTCACTGGCGTTAAGTACCAATTTAATAATAACAATGGCAACAAAACACACTCAACATTATAAACTCGTCACGACAGTTTGATCATTACAAAGGCTTGAATTTACCAGTAAAAAGATGAAGTTTACGAACCTTATTACACCTCATTATTTTAAAGAGTAAGAGTAAAATAGTCGAAAAACCACTCGACCATCAAGAGCCGAAAGTCAATGGGCAAATACGGATTCAGACAAACACCGATCCCGTCTGTATGGTTTATTCATACCATAGCTTCTTTAGCAAGTGTCGTTAGGAATTGTCCCAATTTATACACACAAGCAACAACATTTTCTTTTCCTAGGTGTCTGACAGTATTAGTTTGTAATATTATTATTCGTCTCATTAAAAAAGTAAATTAATAAATAAAATAGCACAAGATAAAATAAATAAATAAATAAATAAATAAATAAATAAATAAATAAATAAATAAATAAATAAATAAATAAATAAATAAATAAATAAATAAATAAATAAATAAATAACCAGCAGTGGCAGCAGATGTGGTGAGTGCCGCACATCCTGGTATGGTTGATGCAACAGCTGTTGGATCTGTAAACAACAATAAAAAACTAATAGCAAACGTACAAACAAAACATCCCCCACTCAATAAATTAAAAAAATTATACAATGAAAGCCAAACTAAAAATTAAACTAATAATTATAGATATGCATGATAAAAACAATAACGACGATTACATGTTAATTTCACGTTATGATGTTATTATTCATATCATTGCACAATTATCATGGTTACAGGTTTCTTTCACAGGCAATACAGAGTATTTTACTTTTATATATACATATTCTGATATTCTAGTCATAGCTAGTTACAATACAGATCTGTGTCTCTGTGGAAATGTGTCATCACAATACTCAACTTGCCGATCAATCAAGTATGTATATCTATATTTCTTAAAGTAAAAGATGAATATAACTATATTTGTTTGCTTTAGGATTACACATGCGATGACTGAGTAAGTTTGGATTGTGATTGCAATACTTGGTCGCTAACATTCTTCGTTAAGCGTACATGGTGATAAAGCAAGTAACACGATAAAACAAAGAAACACGAGAAATTGTTTTAAAAAATACCGACGTGTGTCTAAAATCCACTGGGTGCTTGTCTTCGTTTTCATGTATTATTGCCATCTCTTTTTGAGTTTTTTTTTTAAATTTTATATACATGCATATTTATCCAGAAGTTCCTTTCTATGACAAGTAACACCATACTAACACAGTGATACTTGGCATTTAGAAGCTCTCATTAACAACTCTTCATATACTAACGATATATTGCATCATGTTTATGATAGGAAGAAGCAACAAAGTGTTATGTTTGTGATTTTAATATACATTCACAGAATACAAGAACACACAGCCAATAAAGCAACAGAGTCGGTTCATATCTTTTTTTTTAACTCAAAATAAATTGGACACATCCCTACATTAGATTGACAATAAGATGACTATATTTTTTCGTATGTGTTGTTAACTACACGGACGCTATCTATTTTATACATAAAAACAAATATCTAAAGTAAAGTGCAGAACAACTTACCTAGCTTTGGTACGATGGAAGGAACCAAACTGCAAAGACCGAGATATGACGTCACATACTGTGAGTAATATGAATCTGGATCGCTTGAAATATTCAACAGCTCAGCATTTGTCGATGAAATCGCAGATCCGATACCTATTGAAAACACTTCAGCGCTTAATTTGTCTTTCAGTAACTGTGCTTCAGTTGCTGTTTTGACCATATTTACGGATTGTCCATCCGTCAGAACAATCACTACCTTTCCTGCATTGCTCCGACTTCCTTTTGAAGAAATGAATGATGATGTCCGTGCAAATGTGAGAGCATCGTACGTGTATGTGCTACCACTGGGTGTTATACTCTTTAAACCTTTAATAGCTGTAAGAAGAGCAGCGTTCGTTGAGTAGTCATTAAGGTCAAACAGTTCTGTTACGTCACTAGAAAATGTCACTACTGAGAACTGCGTTGCCGCTGGACCAACAGGAATGTATTTCGTCACATTGTACATAAAGTCAACTGCTTTCGAAAAGTCTTCTTGTGAAAGGCTACTAGATTTGTCTACTAGAAACACTATATCTGTACAAAAAATGATATCAAAATTATTTATTTTCTATAAAACTAGTTTGCAAAGAGGTTTCTTTATACTCATTGTTAGATGGCATTTAAAAAACAGTCATATTTTAATTATACAATATTTGTGTTTACCCCACCCATTTTTCGACATCCCCGCACAACCAACCGAACAACCCCCCCCCCCCCCCCCCCACACACACACAAACACACAAACAGGTTCGAACGGTGTACATCTAACGTATGGCTATTACTTTGTCGTTTCGTAATTTATACAAGTAACAAGGGTCTTACCTTTGTACAAAATGACACCGGGTGGAAAAATTGAAATGAACATCCATTGACAAATTATATGTGAAATCATGTCATTTGAAAATAAAAGAAGTCGAAATTGTCACATTTTTGTCACACAAAACACATTAGATCCATTAAAATTTTTTGACTTAAAAATCATTAATTGGATGTATTTCGTATGTTTTAAATTTAAATTTGTTTTGACGATGGTAGAAGTACAACGTACCACAAAGACGAGGATTAATCTTAAAACTAATTCAAAATAAATTATAAGGATTAGTACGGCTGTTTTAAACGTACAATAGTCCTTTAAGTCTATGTGCACAATAAAGTATTATGTATTATGGCTTTTGTGGATTTTAAAGACCAGCCACAAGCCTTAATTAATAAAAAATCGTGTGTTCCTTTTTAAAAATTAGTTTTGAATGTAAACACTTCCGGAAGTTAATCGTTAATATTACAGTTGTAGATTGATCTGAATTGCTGATGAAGAGAAGCGCTGGATTCAATACCAACGCTGAGAAAACCATTTCCGTAAAACAAATTACTAATATGTATGTTTTGATACGTTACTCCATTGAGCGATATTTGAGTTTTATTTCAGATCTCCGCTGGAAATAAGAAAATGTCAATTTAACTACAATTATTGCTTACAACAAAACAACCATTAATTATTAGGTCTTTACATTGTAAAACTTAAATGTCAAAGACCATTTTTTGAAATACAAGAGGTCTCAGTGACTAAGTGGTCTATTGTCTGACTGGATACACATGCATTATAGGAACAAACAACGTAAACTGACTGCAATTTATACACGTTGTAAAAAGGTGAAATTGTTTACCGCTTACAGGTTATACAAGTAGTAAATATGTTACAATCTGTATCGGTTTCCTGAAAATCGAAATATTATTAAAAACTTATTGAGTAGATATGAAAACATATGTCAAGGTAACAGCAGTTTTATGATCAATTTTTGTTTTAAATAAGATTTGTTTGCCGACAGATTTTAGATTCAGTGTTTTTAACTGTTGCAGTATTCCGTGCATGCTTAGATGAGACTCACTATGAAAAGTAAAACAGTTTTCGCGATCATTTGTTTTTTTATATTATTGTTATGGTATTGTCGTTAGTAATTACTAAGTCTGTGTATGATCGGAATATGCCAAAAGGAAGTTTTAATGCATCTGTTCTTTCAGACACCTCTGGTAACACTTTCCTGCCGCTATTAATTATCACTAATATGGTAAAGATGGAGAATAATTTTTAAAAATGCCTGTTTGCCATACTGATTGATAGTTATTAAGTTCGTGTCTGATTTATAACAGATTTACTAGATACTAGTCTTAATTGACAAGAATTGCTTATTTCATGGCGAAGATCGTTGCATCTGCATGGTAAATCGGCTTCATCCACTAAAAACTAAATACATGTACTATTGTTTAGCTGAAAATGACGTTAATCTTCCTTTATAACACACGGTAATATAGTATAGACCCCTCAGTGCAATAATAATTTACATGACGTAAATATATAGGTTATACTCTGTAAAATGTGATAAATTAAAATTAAATACTTTTTAGTATTTCAACACGTCATTACTGCCATTCTCAGACATACGTTTTATCTTCACAATTTGTATTGACTGCTGATAAGGTCAAAAAGGCAAATATCTATTGATCTTTTACTTACGTATAATGCTCGATCGATACTCGATACATGTAAAAATATCGCTTATCTGTAAATGAATTGAAACAAATTTTTAAAATAAAAAGGACGTGATTTATACATATGTCGTTATGTCAATATGAATGTAGTATATACAACATTACTGATCTGGTTTTTGTTCGGCGTGGTGTTGAGTACTAAAAAAGGTAACATTGTTTATTTTTAACAAATTCACATTTTTACCAACACGTATTTACACTGTTTTGAAGTGCGGATGCAGCATATGATACAAGTTTTTCTATTTGACTATTTTAAATAATAAAATTGCTTGCTTATGTATTTCTAAACAGGGATCTTCGTTTTAGCCTATCGTCCAGACAAACTAAACATAGGAAATTTCCCTGGCCCTTTATAATTTTTGTTAATATAATTTTTGTTAAACCATGCGCAATGGTGGTGTGGTGTACTTTTTTAATAAAGAAATGGAACCAGAAATGAGTAACCAGCACCTGTTCACTCAGGTGATCAGGACGAGCAAGCTTTAGGTTGTACAAGTTAATGTTTCTTTTAAAACGAATGTAACTTCAAATCCGTCATTTGATTTACGTCATTTTCAAACAAGAATTGTTATATTCAAAATGGAAAAAGTACCAAATTAGGAGGTCGTCAGCTGTGAAAAAAAAATCCTCGTGGTTTATGTTATTTTCGTAAACAATCGGTCTTTTATCGTTAAAGGAGCATTGCAATCTACACAAACGTCAACCACTATGGTCCGCGTTCTGGCTTTATTATATATAACTAACAATTCATTAACCAGAGGGCCTGCCCAATCTGGGTTTATCTTTTAAGTGTTGCACGATTCACACTTTTATAAATATGTTTTGTAATGCTTAGATTGGTAGCCAAAGAGTATACCCCGTAAAAAGCTGTGTATAGTCCGCATTTACGTATTGTCCGCACCCCTTTCTTTGGCCAGAAAATTTGGGAAAAATTCGTATGCATGTACAATCCGCACGTAAAAAATTTCAAAAAACGTCTCAAGATGAAGACATCGAATCCGACTTGGTCACGCCTTTTAACAATTTTTTCTGTTATATGTTATTTATTCTCTCTTAAAATATCATTTATATTTATAGTTTTATTAATTTCTAGTGATTGTAACAAATTACTTAAAATAGTGCATTCTGATAGCGTCTATTTTGATCGTTGTTAAAACGGATACTCACACATTTCCAAACCAGAACAATTTGTCAACTTTCATTTATCAATGAAAACAAAGAAAACAAAAAGATTACACGTTTTATTTTAATCCCTTAATGATTGTAATCAAAACATCGATCTTCAAACATTTGAGGTTACATAACGACGCCATTTGCACTGTACGCAATACAGGTTACATCCTCTGTTTTTGTATCCGTCCTATATGATTACTATAACATTACTAAAAATAATTTAAGTAAAAATTAATATCATTACAACGTATTTATATGGAAGTTTGTAAAAGAATCATGTTAGAATAGTACGAAAATACGCATACACAACAACAAAATGGCGACCGCCATTGACAAAATTGAACGGAACGAAACACACTCTATCGAGTCTGTATTTATGTATAATCCGCACCATTCCTTTCCAACTTAGATTAAAAGAAAAAGACCGCGGACAATACGACCCTAAATACAGGGTAACTCTTTTGAAGACGAACTCCGGACGGCGACTGGAATAACATAATTTCTCGCCGTATTTTGACAAACTGCAAGACAAGCAATTTCAGTGTTGACAGGTTTCTGTTTTCGTAGTTCATATTATTGGACAATAAAATTATCACATCCTATTAAAAGAATATAATTAGAAATGTTAAACAAACACAAAGCTTACAATTCAATTAATTACTGACATACGGACCAAAAAATGAATAAAAACAAGAACACAGGAAAATCATATACAAGGGAATAATGGCAGGGAACAGTCACGGAACCCAAACTATCCTTTCCACCCCAGTTTTTTACTTACTAAATTTATACATAAAAATCTGTTAATAAAAAATATACAAAAGCGAATTTCTTTTTTTATTCCAGACATAGTTTTTGTGATAGATAGATCTATTAGCATCGGTCCGGCTGAGTTCCAAAAAGCTATAGATTTTATATACAACGTGACCACTTTCCTACAAATAAGTGGACAAGATATTCTTATATCCGTAGTTCTGTTTGACGTCACTCCTGTGGGTATCTTTGATTTTGACGAACATACAAACAAACAATCTTTACTAATTGCTATCAATAATATCAAAAATGTTCCGTTTGGAAACAGAAGTAGCACAAACACTGCAGGTGCTTTAAATTACACTCTGTCACTGTTTAATGCACAGAACGGAAGTCGAGCTGCAGCCGGAAGGACCGCAGTAATCTTGACAGATGGCGACTCAGATGACACAGTGGGTACAATAAATTCTGCAAATGCACTACGTCATAATAACATAAGCTTGTATGGATTAGGAATTGGACTAAAGTCTACAAACGAACTGTTACAGATGGCAGGTGGAAATCAAGGCGTGCTGGAAACCAGTAGTTTTGAATATTTGTGTAATCTGGTTCCTTCTCTGGTACCTAAGCTAGGTAAGATTAAATTCTGATTAGCTCAAAGCCTTAAATTAAACTATTAGATAAGCATCACATTTTAATAGATTTTTGTTTTTGTTTGAATGGTGTTTTACCGCCACTTTCAGCAATTTTTCAGCTATTTCATGGCGTCCAGTTTTTATTGGGGGAGGAAGCCATTTTAATAGAGTGATTGTATATATTGTAATGCTGTATTACAGAATGGTGTACATGATTGGTAGTTGGAAATTTGTTTTTAATCAGTAAATTATGAATTTTTAGTAAATTAAAACATCAAGAAAATATAATCCGTTTAAACAAGCAGGTAATTTATCACTTGCAATAAAAAATATATATGTTAAATAAATTACTTTAAACTTTTGAGTTAGAACAATCAAACTGGCTTATTTTTTTATTACTATGGAAAGTGACAAACCAAAATATGCGAACGAATGGATTATATTCATCCTTGCCAGCTTGATGAAATATACAATTCTGAATCGCTATGTTGCTCAAGAGAATCAGTCCTAAAATTCGCTACAATACGGATTTTGCTATTATGCTAACCTTTCAGGTCAAGGTTGCAAAGAGGATCTCTTTTGAAGTATTTTTTTCAGATCATGTGCTTTTTTGTTGATATATATCTAAGTTTCACATAAATCATTTTTAAAATACTTTAATCTCAATAATAATATCAAACCTATATCTGACAAAACTGTAAAAAGACCGTGGCTGCTAATAATGCAGTATTCACTACCTGAGCATAGTTTCAATTTGGGTTTTATTGTACGTTATAAATTGTCAATTTTAATAATTAGTATTATATAGTTATGTTGACTATTATTCTTTGATTACGTTTCAAGCTGTTTTCCATACAACTTCAAAGAAATTCATGGTCGCCTTATTTTGACTTACATACCATAATATTTTTTTAAATGTTAAGTTTTATAATACAGCAGTATTCAAATTTCTACTTTTAAAATTACTTCTTCAATTTAATTACAAGTTCCTTTTCAGATCCAAGCGCACACACAGCGATAATAAACAACTGCCCGAAAGAGCCTACAACGACATCGCAGCAAGCATCTGTCACATTTACAGTATCAGTAACTGTTTATAATGGAGCTCAAGGCAGTACGTCATCAACTAAAAACATAGGTAGGCATAAAGTGTAAATGGAATTTTCTTCGTATTAAATAATTTTATATAAATGTATTATGTTTTAAATAAAGACTCTCTTGTTTTATTTGGAAGAATAAAAGGATGTAGAACCATTATAACCATTATAACATACATGTGTTTAATTGTTCTCATCGTCGGAAACCCATGTCCGGTCGCGTTCTCCCTTTGCTACCACTTACTAACCGTGGGCACACTTGCAGATATTTTCTCGTTTTCATGAATATTTAATGTCCTATTTTGATTGGTCGCTTTTACTCCTGGCGAAGCGTGATAACTAATAAAAAAAGACATAACATTCATAGTTTCGGTTTAATAAATGTTTTATCCAATAAACGTCGTTCCTATTGGCTAATTAAATTTAATGAATATTCATGAAAATGAGGAAATAACTGCAATTGTGCCCACGGTCGGTAAGTGTTAGCAAAGCGAGAACGCGACCGGATTGTGGGTTTCCGACGATGACTTGTTCTCTGAATCGCGTTAAAGTTTTGAAGTCAGTTGTACATGTAGTAAGCTTCATCTCCCGAGGGAGTTTTATAAATTCTATTATCAAATGTATAAATATAAACTGGTGATTAACAGACGAGTCAAATTACACCATAGTGAAAGGAGGAACGTTTGATTAATTAATGGAATGGCTGCTTAACGTCCATTGAGCAATATTTCAGATATATTCAGAACGAGAACAAGTCTCCATACCAATTAATAAACGGAGAAATGAGATTGACAAAATATTTTGGCGGCAAATGGTAAAAGTATTGAGTAAGAACGAAGAATTAAATCTATTGTTGCGGCGAAAATAATGAAGACCGTTTGAACAATATGTATTACCAAATAATGTAATATGTAGTAGGCATTGCCAAAATGCGAGCAAAGACTATAAAGTCCTTTATTATCAATATTTAATGTGCATTTAATAATTTTCGTAACTTCCGAACATGCTCAAAGTGCCTCTAAATTCCAGTGGTCACGTGACGTCTTTCGTTTAATTTGATTGTCAGTTTTTAAAGATCGATTTAGAAACTGCAAAAAATAGTATGAAATTTTTGTTGTTAATTTTAAATATAACATTTAATTTTTATCGATGTCAACTTTATTTTCAAGTCTTTCTTAAAATTATTTTAGTACTTTTCTTCATACACTTTGTTACAGTTTTTTTGACGATATCAACTTCCGGACGAAAAAAAAAATCAATATCAGCATTAAGCAGATTTTGATCACGTGATTTCATTTGATCACATGACACATAATTGCCGTAGAGCTCACCGCTCTTTGCGGGCAGCTTCGCTGCCTGCTGCGAGATGTGCTCGCTATTATACTTCTAATTCCAACTAATACCACATATTGTATAGCATTCCAGTCACGTGATGCTTTGATGCCATTGCAGCTTATTTTGCTTTCCACTTATTCAAAATGTATTACGTTACCTTTTTCTACTCTTTTGTTGGCATATTTTGGCATTTTTATTTGATAACTTATATCTCGGTATTGTCCCACGATATGGGGAATTTAATTTCAACAGATTTTCAAGTGATCGTACGTAGTATTGTGAACAATATCTAAAACATTTTATCTTTAGTTGCATAACTGGATTGAAATTATATCTAAATAGTAAAACAACACCAGTCATTTAATCGTGCGTCGTAAATCGTGACACAAATCGGATTGAGAAAACGACACACGACCGGCACAAAATATATGAATAGGTAGCTTTTTTCATTGAAAAATATATCATTGGGTATAGTTGTAAATTATCTAAATATTTCCATGCCTCAATTCTCATCTAAAGCATGCTAAGCCTATGTAAAGCACAGTGATTTTACCAACAAAGTGTTCCATTAACATCACTTGATCATTTTGGTAGTGAATGGACTATTTTGCCAATGGTTATGTGCTGTAATAAAATATATGAATAGGTCTGATTTAATCAGTCAATATATGATTAGGTCCCATTTTATACATCCGAAATATATGAATAGGGTGGGTTTTCAAATCTCCGTCCGCAGACCTGTACCTAAAAGTATCGTTAGTTAACCCCCCCCCCCCCGGTAGACCGGCACATGGCACAAAGTAGAAATAAAAAAGAACTATAAACCAAACAATGAGTAAACTGTGTGCACTCTGGTGCCCCTAACGATTGCTAGCATTTAGTGCCTTCGGTAATTAGTCTCCCTTGAATGAATGAATGAATGAATGAATGAATGAATGAATGAATGAATGAATGAATGAATGAATGAATGAATGAATGAATGACCATACGCCGGAGTTGATGAAATAAGTCTTTTTCTTTGCGCAAATATAAACGTCTCAGTTATTGCGGATGTCAGCGATCCATTGGCTCGAAATTAAAATCTTATTTGTTAATACAAAAACGGTTAATTATTTCAGACAATAATACCGGGAAAATAGCGGGAGCGACGTCGGCGGTGTGTCTCCTGTTGTTGATTTTACTGTTGGTGTTTTTGATTAGGAAATGTTTGTTGAAGTAAGTTTATATAATCATAATACTATAAAATTATAGTTTAATTTGTACTGGGATTTCACAAATTTTAAAACAAATATGGTGGACTTGATATAACACAGTAACTCTTTAGAAACAAAATCCTCTAATATTCAATCCATGTAGATATATACAATATATATACACCTCGCCATAAGTTAAGTAACACCTACATTTTTTTTTTGTAATTTCAAAAATCTGAATGAATATTAACTTTGTGTTATTTATGTACTAAAGCCATCATTCGAGCACGGGAAAGTTACTTTAGTTAACTCCTCAGGTAAAATCTTTAAATAGCAAAACCAGTTTGTCATACGGTTGTCGATTACGCCTAAAAGCCTTGTTTTAATTAAACGATTTATTGTTCATCTCCTGGTCGTTTTCGACTTCATCTTTACATTTTTACAATGCCTAGACGGAAATTAAGTTAAGCTGAGAAGTGGTCGATCGTTGGAATGCGTAATAGTGGATTGAGTTGCGTCAAATAGCACAACACTTTGGCATTAGTATTGTATCCCGGCTACTGAAACGTCATCGAGATGATGGAACTATCCAGGAACGTCATAGGTGAGGTAGACCACCAAAAACATCTTAAAGCGAGGATAGAGCACTCTTTCGTGTAGCCAAACGCCAACCGTTTGCCACTGCAAGATATCTTCGTGACGATTAGAATATTGCAACCAAAGTCGCCGTTCGAACAGTTAACAGGCGCCTAAACAATGCAAGGTTGAGACCTCGACGAGTACACTGGACCGATTCTTTCTTCGTCATATTGATGGGCGCAAGTGCGTTTGGAGACAACGAAGCACTGCTTACGACCAGAACAACACTACAGCGTTTGGCAGTGGTGGTGTTACAGTGTGGAGAGGCTTTTCATACGACTGTAAACAAAATATGTATGTGGTTGATGGGACAATGACAGGTCAGAAAAATCGAAATGACGTCATTAACGCTATTATTGTGCCACATTTTGACAATCATGCACTTGGTAACAGGCCCATCTTTACGGATGACAATGCAAGACCTCACCGAGCTGCAATTGTTCCTGATGTTTTCGAAAGGGAAGCTATTGAGCATCTTCCGTGGCCATCCATGTCACCCGATATGAATCCAATTGAACATTTGTGGGATATCAATGGCCGTAAAATCAATAACACAGCATCTGCTTGTCAAAATGTCCAAGATCTACGTGTTGCCATTCATTTTAAAATGGCAGAATTTATCACATGGTACACTTCGTCGTTTAGTCAACAGCATGAGGAGGAGAGTTAATGAACTGTACTGGACGCGTGGTGGTTACACATTTCAAAGTGAATTTTCTTTCCCTGAACGTTGAACTGTGATGTGTTTACTTTAAGTCTATGAAATTGAAGTATACAATCAAACCAAACCTATTTTTTGACTAATGAAAGTTATTTTTCACTGTTTTTTTATATCTTTGCTTTGAACATTTTTTCATCAAACAATAGTAAAGCGACTGTAAACATGTTGTTTGGAAGTTTCATTTGTCATTTATGTTCAATAAATTAAAAAATATTAAAATATATAAAATCTTAAATGAATCCCTGAAAAATAATATATACAAGTTTACTGGTTGGAACCTTCTTTAGACTTTTTATATAATATTTTGAACTACCTGTATTGTGTATTTACACGATCCAAGTGGACTTTTATTATTCCATCGCCAAATGAAAAAAAATACTTTAAACATTTAGAGTCAAACGCCACTGATGAGTCTTAAGTAGACGAAACGCGCGTCTGGTGTAATTAATTTGTCACCTTGTTATTTTGATTTCATCATGTTGGAATATTTGAGCAAAGCCAAGTAACAGCACGGCACGTCCGCGGGTGGCGGACTGGGAAGCTCCTATTTTGGGTTCGGTTGGAGACCGTTTAAGATCAATATGTTATGACTTGTTTACCTCATTTATTTATATTAATCATTCAATGACTACGGCCATTCGTTGGTCAGTGTTTGTCTAAATTTTTGACAAGAAACACCGTCATTTGTATCGTTGCATAATCTTCTAGACTTGTATTTTATTTTTTGTTTATGCCGTATCGTCATGTTTGTCGATCCGATACTTAATAAGTTTACTGGTTGGTACATTCTTTAGACTTCATATATATAAAGGTATTAATGGTCTTGTGCGGCCTCTTTCCTCCCTTAAATTTGTTGTTTTATAACGGAACATGGCAAACGTTTCTCGTTGATAAGGTTTAGGTATTAGTCAAATTTTATACAATAAGTTTTCGTCTTGAACATAGACGAATAGCTGTAATACTGCCGCTGGACAGTAAACAAGCCAAAATACTGCCCACTGGATAGTAAAGAAACCATTTTGATAAATCAATCGATTTATAAATCAAAATGAATGCAAATGATCAATATGACAGTAAACGTTTCTATACAAAGTTATGTGAAATATACTAGTTATAAATTATCGATTATTATACTAAATACTTTGGATCATTCCTACATCGCTAATGATGTGTCTCCATTGAATGTCGGAAAAATCATTTGGACATCGACTGATTTATTTTCTTTGATTATACTTTAAAACCTTAGTAAACAAAAGTTTATACCGTGACCATATATATTACAAATTTGGCTTCGAATACTCAAGGAAGTACATCTGAGCTATTAAAACGGTGTTATCACCAAGATCTACCGTACAAGTACTTGGTGATTAGTGTCATGTTGTTAAACACTAGAGCGTCATGGCGTCATCAAACTTTAATGCGGGACTGTTATACAATATCCTTGTATGCGTTATACGTTATCATTCCAGTGGCGGATTCAAATAAAAGTGGCGTTCTCGGCACGGGCGACAGAAATTTCGAACAAAAGTTGTAAAACCAGAAATTCACCAAATCCATCGATGATTACCTTGACACGACGGTCAATAATTTTAGCTGTACAACAATTTTAGTTATTTTTTTTGGTTTACAAACGTATCAATTTCATGACAATAATGGAATGTTGATTACGTGCTTGGTAATACCCCCGAAGACTATACCAGTCTACCAACATTGGCATCTACTGGTTTTATAAACATCAAATATACCATTACTAATTATTTGTTTTATTTATTGACAATGACCAGGAGTTGTCAACCCTCCAGGTCAAGCATGCGTCATCAGTCAGAAAAATGAAAATGACGTTAAGATGTTAGCGATGTAAGTTAAGTCACTCATTCATTACCAGATTGACAGATGGCGTTCAGTTTTGTCTTGTAATTTTCTTATTTAACGTGTCAAGCATACATCTCGTTCGTTCGGTTCAACTGTGTTATCAGCGCTTTACGTTTAACCCTTTTCTAAGTCAAATATACATCTAGATCTATTACGTGGAGGTTTGTTGTACCAGCGCTTAGCGCACAAAAGTAACTATTGGTCATTGCAGGTTTCCTCCTTAGCTTACATCAACTGCAGGTACTATATTTTTTCTCTACAGTTGACCGGATTTGGGATTGAACCCATTGCACCCGACATATATGTAAACTTAACTATATAAAAAACATTTAATTACAAACTTAAATGCATGCAGTCACAAATGCACAAATAATAATTAAAAGCTTTGAACAAGTATAATTAAAGGGATAAATTCCGCTCTTCGACGCAACACGATATGACAAAACAACTATGAATAATAGCGGTGTTTTAAAAAACAATCTTCAAAACGATAGATTCCTTTGATACCTAATGTCATACCAGCTGCACTAAGCCGTTGTTACTCTGAACCCTGCAGTTTATACGTCAATACACAAAATGCATTCTAATTCCTTATGTTTGCAAAGACATTTACGCGTTCATATTGATATATAAAGAACATTAGGTGGCGAACTAAATTACACTGAAACTAAGATAATCTCCTGTTTCTGTTAAGTAATGTTTACATGTGTGATTTATGAAGTAGCATTTTATATTGAAGAAAAATGCTTGGTAAAAGAGCAAGATTATGCAATATACAGTTTAAGAAAGTACGGAAAACCTGTAGTCCTTAAAAAAGAAAATATGTTTATATAATGGGAAGCATTTCAAGAATCTTTTTTGAGGAACATACACCTCAGAATATTCACCAGTCTAAATACCATCGCTAAATCAGTCAACATGCAGCGAGTACCATTGTTCAAAAGAACATCAGGTCACATGTGACAGAATATTACTTTTAAACGATAATAAAAAATATTGCAAATGAATATTAATATTAACCTTTTGTACTTTTTTCAGAAGAAAAACACAACCAGATGATGGCGTTATTATTGGAGAAGCACCGCGCAGAACGGCCTTCTAACAACACAACACTATAGACACGAAATTTATTTTAACATGTTTGGATGGACACAAATGCGTCTTACATATTTAGGAATTTCCTGGTTCAATTGTATACAATGTTTTCTTTTCGCGTTTGCTATGTCGTCTTACTGCGGTAGGATTCTGATGTAATTGCAAGTATGCGATACAGTCATACTATATGTCCGTCCGTCTGAGTATCTGTTATATGGATATCATCTTTAACGTTTTAATAGGCTTCATTGTATTTAAGGATTAACTACAAAAAACATTTTCTCCATAAAAAAAATAACAAAATTTCCTTTTTGCACATTGAATAATGCGCGAATCGGATTATATTAAATGTGCACAACGGAAATTTTGTTATCCCTCAATGGAAAAATTATTGTTTGTAGTTAACACTTATAAATAAATTCAAACAATAGAATAAAATCAACAATTTAATTTTTGTAACTGAACATTTTTGCAGAAAAAAGATCAACACATAAGCTGTTAGTCTCTCGCGAACTAATATATGACGTCAAAGGGTACGTATCTCAATGCAGATAATTTTTTCCCATCTTCTGATAGAAAATATTTTCCATCCAATCAGAAGTCATTTTTCTAGAAAATTTATTTATTTAGATTTATTTGAATTTAAAATTGTAGGTCAAAAATACAAAACAGACAAATCCAGAATATCGACGGCGTACATTGTATTGTGTCCAGTTATTATATTTTTTTATATTTTTCTAGTTCTACATTGTGCGTGATCGTATTGCAGAATAAACACATGTATCACTTATACAAACATGTTTAAACATTTTATAGTAACTGTATATCAAGTTTACATCTATACATTATTTCCTGATTTTAAGGATTCTGTTTTATTTGTATGCATCACATCACTCCAAGTAACTAAAGCAACAAACAAACAAACAAACAAACAAACAAACAATAAATAAATAAATAAATAAATAAATAAATAAATAAATAAATAAATAAATAAATAAATAAATAAATAAATAAATAAATAAATAAAAAAAAAATAAATAAGTTACAGAGAAATTATCAAACAATAAATTAATTCAATAGAAAATGAACCAATTTCGATTTGATTCTTGAAAGTTTAGTAGTTATTCATCTTTGTCCAAGTGTTGAATATCTGCAAAAAAATCTTAATATGATTTGTTTTAAGTTTTATGGTACAAGAAAAGAAACATGCGCGTGAGAAAATTGTTGAGGTAGCAAATTTTAGCATGCATATATTGAACAGTATAAATATTTAAACCAAATCTGTCCAGGTAGTCTAGTGGTCAGGATTCCGCGCTCTCACCGCGGCGGCAGAGGTTCGTTTCGCCATCTGGGAACCACGAACTCCTACATAACGAACATACGCATATTAAATTATGTGACATATTAGACAAAGGGGATGGTTTAGCTCTAGGACACAAAGAACATCAGTCAAATACAAATGATTGGGTATTGACAGCGAGTTGTCCGGACATTATAATGACTGCGGATTTAGATATAGGATCCCACATTCATTTACAGCTGAAACAGAAAATATGAAATATTATCTTTGCCTTGTTGTTAAAGGGTAGTTCCGAATTGATTCCGCACTTTGAAGGGGGTCGGTTTTATATTGATCTAAAGGTAGCACAGTAGTAAATGTTTTGGCTATAGTCGAAAACACTAACATTTCTGTGATTTGCATACCTTTCTAACATTGATCAGCATTTACCTGGACTAGGAAATTAATAAACTTTCATTTACCATTTAAAAAATATATGCCATATATATCCGTGACCAATTCCTTTTTTCGCTAGTAAGAACATTTTGAGACGCTCCCACTTTTACATGCACTTTCTAATGCAGTGAATGTAAAAATACTTCATTGTTTAAAAAATTACCAAAATTTTATCTTGCAAGATCTGAGAAAAATTTTACCACTTTTTAAAACTTAATTTATGCAGGAGCTTACAGCTAAAAAATTGTACACATCTAACCACTATTTACCAAATCAGAACACAACAAAGTATTCAATACTGTACTTAATGTAGGGTACACAATCTGGTAACTTGTTACTGGTACACATTTACTACTGTTATGCCTATAACAAGTTTGCAAGAGAACCAATTTAGCCAATATTTCTACATCAAGTACATAGGTCATATGTGAATTAAAATCAATAAAAGATATATTGGTATTCAAAGTGTTCTTGAAAAATTCTTCTATTCTTTAGCCCTACCCAAGGAGAAAAATTGCATATGTATATAACATGTGTTTGAAGACATCTTCAGAATAAAAATGTGCATATCTGTCACTGCCCCTGCACTTTTAAATAAGAAAATAATATCAAAGTTCTATAACAGATACCCTTTAAATGCACTAGCCTTATATTATACTATTGGCCATCCCAATTTATGCTGGCACACTAAGATATGGTGGCTTTCAATAGCTGACCACTCCATCTTTTAAACTATGCCATATTGTCCCCTAAATTGTTTCTAAGTGGCTTCAAATTAACAAGATGGTGCTTTTAGACAAGAAAACCTATTAAACAAGTACAAATAAATGAACAAATTTTAATTTAACCTGTTTTATACCTTCAATTAGTGCGAAATAAAAGTACCAATATTTCAGTCAAAGGCTGTTGATAACACTAAATTCCACAAAAAATTATACTTAAGTAAAGGAAATCTGTTTTCTCTTTTAAGTTGGATATTTTGACCCTAATTATGCCTTTACAAACCATCTGTTGAACAGGTTTTGTTAAATCATGTGCATAATAATCAGTTTTATAGACAATACATTACCATTTTTGGCTAATTTTTGCTTATTTTGGACTAAAATTTTAAAAAAAATTCAACTTGTTCCTATTAATTTGCTTAATTGTGGCCCTAAATTCAGCAATTGGGGACAAAATCTAGTTTTCTGCCAAAGGTTTTCATTGTCATATCAAAACTTTGGGAGAAATTGATCCAAAGTTCAAACTGATCAGTACGGTTTAAAATTTACCTAATTTTTGGCCTAATTTTTTTTATCGAAATGTAATTTTATGCCCATGAATATGCCCAATTCATTGCGAAAAGTAAAGATGATCATACAGAAAGAAAGTTAAAATGGAATAAAGACAGGAGAACATTTTCCTGTGATTGTGTGTGGTTTTTTAATATGTGTATATAGAAAAATGCCAAAAGTGCTGACTTAGCAGTTTTTATAGTGTCCATTAGACAATACCTTCTTTTTGAGTACTGCCTTCAGTTAGTTTCAACAAGAAATACCACAATCTATGCAAAAAATAACCTTGATGTACTCTCAAAAATAAAAATCCACAAAACATCATCTGACATATAGGTAGCACAGTAGTAAATGTTTTGGCTATAGTCGAAAACACTAACATTTCTGTGATTTGCATACCTTTCTAGCATTGATCAGCATTTACCTGGACTAGGAAATTAATAAACTTTCATTTACCATTTAAAAAATATATGCCATATATATCCGTGACCAATTCCTTTTTTCGCTAGTAAGAACATTTTGAGACGCTCCCACTTTTACATGCACTTTCTAATGCAGTGAATGTAAAAATACTACATTGTTTAAAAAATTACCAAAATTTTATCTTGCAAGATCTGAGAAAAATTTTACCACTTTTTAAAACTTAATTTATGCAGGAGCTTACAGCTAAAAAATTGTACACATCTAACCACTATTTACCAAATCAGAACACAACAAAGTATTCAATACTGTACTTAATGTAGGGTACACAATCTGGTAACTTGTTACTGGTACACATTTACTACTGTTATGCCTATATATAGGGTCGATACAATCTAAACCGAATCAGGTGAGGGAGTTGGTGTAATAAGCCCAGATAAGACAATGAGATTTCCGGATATATCTTTAGTTAGACAGTGTCATAGATATTCAAAAACTAATCAAAAGGAGAATAACTCTATTTAAATAGTAACACAACTCACTTACTCTAAAATGTGCCCAGATAAAACTTTGAGACACATTTGTGTCACAGCAATGGTGCCCTTTGACTCGATATAAGTTCTGTGAAGTGCCAAGACATTGTATAAAGTTTAGGGCTAAATGACAACAGCTACAAGTCCAATTGATTTCGGATTGGAGCAGCTACACGACCATTATTAAATGCAGTTGATGATGAATCAATAAAAGCTATTGGCAGATTGAAGTCCCCAATCGTATAAAAAGTACTTTCTAATCTCATCAAATTCATTATTTAAGTAGACTGTGTTTGTACTTACATACTTATTTTGAAGATACTTGGATCATTAGTTCATCCATTATTGATTGAGGTAAACAAAGTGCTTTTAGACTGGCATATTGGCTAACGAAGGTTTAATGTAAATATTACTTGGATGGGGCAAAGGGGTATGATATTGGGGGATTTAAAAACAATTTTTTATTCATAACTAGAAGCAAAAGCTGCGCCTTCTTGTGTTATAATACATTTAGGTTCAGACGATTTATGCCAATAAAAGACCTCGATATTATATAACGCAATAATGACCTGTGTTTTTATTTGGTCAGACTTATTGCCAAGATTATATGAAAAAGGGCAAAAAAATATAAAAAAATTAAACTTTAGAGAAAAAGGGAATTAGGGAAGGTAGAAATGTATGTTTAAAAATGGGGGTAAGGTTTATAAAACATACAGTAGATCACACTACACCAAATCTGTAATTGGGAAGATGGAGTACACATGAACGATTTAGGAAATGATATATTTTTGCACGAATTGCAAGGGATATTGGAATGTTTTATTTCTTCTGATGTATGTTTCTTTTAAGAGGAATGGTCGCAGCATGGATATCAGATGTTGGCCTGTTTTGTAAATTTGTATATAAATTTAAATAGCTGGATTCTGGCACGCCCAACATATTAACAGATTATTACACTTTGCCTGGCTAATTCACTGGAAGTTGAATTTGCAAATGTTGGTCTCTTGGGTAGACCCAGCATTTCATTAGCTTTGGCTCCTAAGGTGGACCCGCTGCTATGCTATTGATTTCCCAAGAATGCCACTTTATATTTAATAATCTAGAGTCCAGTCCATGTTACTTGCATCGGTCATTCCTCCACAAATTTATTATTTTCTTCTTTAAATATGACTTATTGAAATGTTAATACATATTACATGTTGCTTTTAATTTAACCATAAAATTCACTTAATTGTTTTACTTTTTCAACTTGTTGGTTTACAGACGCAGTGCTTTGTACACATGATCTAACTGTTCCATATCCAAATAACATGAGCTGTCAATTGGAGTCCCAGTTCTGCTTCTTTTCATATTACCAATCAAATTCTTAAAATAAATAAATAAATAAATAAATAAATAAATAAATAAATAAATAAATAAATAAATAAATGAATGAATGAATGAATGAATGAATGAATGAATGAATGAATGAATGAATGAATGAATGAATGAATACATAAAAAAATAAGAAATAAATATGGTGTTGCTAGGTAATGTATTCAGTTTACTATTCTGTACTAGATATAGAACACTAGGAACTCAATGTTGGTGGTGCTGAACGTTTTATTAATATACACTGTAGTTGTCTTCCCACGGAACATTAAGTTTAAGTCCTGTTTTTTAACAGAGAAACGAAGATGCAAAGTGAGAATTTAATAAAAGTACATATGACAAATTGTTAGAAGGGGGATATAAACACAATATACTAACGCCAACTGATCATGTTTAAGCAGTCATGCAGAAATACTAACACAATGCCGATCTTATCTTCAAAAAATAAATAGCAAACTTTGAGATAAAAAATAATAAATACAATGGTTCAGGCAATACAGGTCAGTTTAAACATCAGTTGCTGAAGGCGCAACCTGCTCACAACATTAAGCAATGAAAAAAAGTTCCTGCAGCAAATGAACCCGCCTAAACTGTTTATACAATGACAATTAAAGTAGAAAGTACGTCACTCTACAAATCTGGTCCGGTTCTTAACACGGTGGCTGATTGATTTTCTAGTCATATACTATTAATCACGTACGTGCTTGCCAACATTCAGGTTGAGAGTTCAATCTGTGATGACATTTTTATTTACTGATGGCAGGGTGTGATCGACTTTAACCTTAATAGATAGGGATTACTAGTTTTCCTGCCGCAGGTTTGTGGTTATCACCGGGAACTCTGTCTTCCTTATAAAACAAAAACTATACACCATGAAAATAGCTACAAAAAATGCTGAAAGTGGCATTAAGCAACATTTGAACAAAAACAACCAAACTGTTTCTTAACATTGAATTTCTATAAAGTAACAATTCTGTCGAATTTATCCGTACGATAAGTGGCTTTTATATGAAAAATGGACAGATCTTGATTAATCCAGGTGAAATTGGTGTTGGTGTGTTTAGGAGGGGGGAGGTGGTGTTCAAGAGACGATAATAAAGTGTTCTATAGTTCAACTCCCACCGGATATCTTAAAACTTGCGAGCATTTTCCACACTTAGTAAAACTAACGTGTTTTGCGTTTGTTTGTGTTAGTATCTAATGCATCTATTACCAACTTCTTTTAAAAACGCCTTTGCCGGTTCCCGATAGCTTAAGATATTGTTCTTTGTCCACTAGATATTATTTATTCATATACTTGTTCGCTGTACTATATCACGCCTGAACATCAAATATTACAGTTATTTATAGAGAACTAAAAAAGTTTTAAAACGACCACATTTTTTTTACACTACGTCACCAGGTCTCAATTAGTGATTCATTAATTTGCAAAGTAGGGCTATTATGACAATATAAAAATATGCTATAAAATGTCATTTAAAGATATTATTTATATGAAATTTGTTTACAATGGGGCATTGGCTTAAAAATATGGCGGGACGTATTTGAAGACATATTTATAGGATATATGTATTTTGGATAATTTTACACATCATGGGGACAGGTTAATTAATTTGGGGGTTAGGACTGGTGCATTCAAATTATCATGTTTCAAAAAGGCTATGTCCTATCTCTTAAAAATAAGAAAAAGTTACTGTCCTACATCAGATGTGTCATTAAACTGTGGGTGTCCTATCTATTGAATAAATTTATGGTTACAATAAAAAGTATCGACTTGTTCGATTACAGTAAATTGGTTTTGAATCAAAACGTCAGAAAAACATTTGTCTTTTCTTATTAATTGATGATGTTAATTGTAATGAAAAAAAACTTGTCGTATCGATGCTGAAAATAACAAAACTCGTATATAGCACGGGGGGTGGGGGGTGGGGGTTAACTTGGTATATAAAGGGTACTACGGAATCGCGTCCAAAAAAGGTCACATTTTTACATTTTTACTTCTATAAAATATATGAAAATGTACCTTTTTTCATTGAAAACTATATCATTGGGGAGTTGTAAATTATCTAAATATATCCATGCCTCAATTTACATCTTAAGCCCATGTAAACTACGGTGATTTTTTTTTTACAAACAACGTGTTCCATTAACAACATTTTGATAGTGAATGTACTATTTTGTCAATGGTCACCTGCAGTAATAAAATATATGAATAGGATTGATTTAATAATTCAATATATGATTAGGTCCCGTTTTATAACGTCCGCAAATATATAAATAGGGTGGGTGTTCAAATCTCCGTCCGCATACCTGTACCTAAAGTATCCAGAGTTAACCCTTTGTGATGTATACGCAGGCAGAAAAATTAAGTGTCCTATTACATTTTACACAGGTCCACCCCAATAAATATTGACCGGTCCCTTAATGCATAAAATGCTGATCCCGAGGCGCTAAGTAGTAGTAATATATACACTAAAACTGAAAGAACTGGAAACTTAACGTGCAAATCGCGTTTTGTGTAAAAACTCTTTTTGTGCATAACTATGGAAACTATCGAACCGGTTTAGTCAGGATAAATTTAAAAAGTTGATGTCCATGCATGCGCTTTATATTTTCGAAATTTTTATCACACATTCGCACGAAACTAGAAACAAGATATTTTAACAGCGTTTTACTAGGTTTATCAAACAATTGCGGTTTTAGAAATTTAAATTACACCACTACGAACATAACTGATAGGTAAAAATAGCGTTGGGAATTTCCTAGTTTCCTCGGGACAGCACACATTTATCAAGGAGGTAGGCTTTAGAAACTTTGTTGTTTATATGAATGACAACCTGAATAGTAGATATTGTTTTCTGTCGATCTTATTTTGTGATTTAGATCTGATATATTTTGTCTATTTACACAATCAATCTGACAGTCAGATTGATCATGTGATCATTCGACATACTAAATTCAGACTTTTCTATTTATAACAGTGAGACGACTACGGGCTTTCTAGATTAAGTAACATTTTTGCATCATTTTTAATATCCAAGAGTGTTTGATTGATACAGTAAAAAGAGGCATTTTAATGTACTACCGTACGTTAATACGTTAATGGTTTTATAAAATACAACAAAAGCAGTGGCAGATTCAGGATGGGGCGCAACCCGACTACACTTGGACCAACAATTTTAAAACAAAACGCCTAATATGAATAGTTTTTTTTTTCAAATTTTTCATTACCAAAATTTTTTAACATATAATGAAATTATCAAGGCTTCTAGAGAGCTTAATATGCAGCCCTAGATCCCTCACACCCCCTCTAACACTAGTACCTGAATTCTTGAATTGGTACTCTGTATTATAGGTCCCACATTCTAGTTCATGGTTATGGAATCTGCAATGTTGGTCCACATTTTAGTTCTTGGATATGGGATATTATAGGTCTTGGGCAGGGGGATCTGTAATATTGGTCCTACATTATGATTCTAGGACTGGGGGATCTGTAATATTGGTCCTACATTATGATTCTTGGACTGGGGGATCTGTTATATTGGTCCCACATTATAGTTATTGTGTAATATTGGTCCCATATTATAGTACTTGGACAAAGTGATCTGTAATATTGGCCCCACATTATAGTTCTTGGAAATGGTGGTCTGTAAAATTGGTCCCACATTATAGTACTTGGACATGTAGATCTGTAATATTGGTCCTACATTATAGTTCTCGGACTGGGGGATCTGTGTATTTTGGTCCCACATTATAGTTCTTTGAAATAGTGGTCTGTAAAATTGGTCCTACATAATAGTTCTTCGACAGGTGGATCTGTAATATTGGTCCTACATTATAGTTCTTGGACTGGGGGACCTGTAATATTGGTCCCACATTATAGTACTTGGTAATGGTGGTCTGTAATATTCGTCCCACATTATAGTTCATGGACAGATGGATCTGTAATTTTGGTCCCACATAATAGCTCTTGGACAGGGGGATCTGTAATATTGGTCCCACATTATAGTTCCTGGTAATGGTGGTCTGTAATATTCGTCCCACATTATAGTTATTGTGTAATATTAGTAACACATTATAGTTCTTGGACAGATGGATCTGTAATTTTGGTCCCACATAATAGCTCTTGGACAGGGGGGTCTGTAATTTTGGTCCCACATTATAGTTCTTGGTAATGGTGGTCTGTAATATTCGTCCCACATTATAGTTCATGGACAGATGGATCTGTAATTTTGGTCCCACATAATAGCTCTTGGACAGGGGGATCTGTAATTTTGGTCCCACATTATAGTTCTTGGTAATGGTGGTCTGTAATATTCGTCCCACATTATAGTTCATGGACAGATGGATCTGTAATTTTGGTCCCACATTATAGCTCTTGGACAGGGGGATCTGTAATTTTGGTCCCACATTATAGCTCTTGGACAGGGGGATCTGTAATATTGGTCCCACATTATAGTTCCTGGTAATGGTGGTCTGTAATATTCGTCCCACATTATAGTTATTGTGTAATATAAGTTACACATTATAGTTCTTGGACAGATGGATCTGTAATTTTGGTCCCACATAATAGCTCTTGGACAGGGGGATCTGTAATTTTGGTCCCACATTATAGTTCTTGGTAATGGTGGTCTGTAATATTCGTCCCACATTATAGTTATTGTGTAATATTAGTTACACATTATAGTTCTTGGACTGGGGGACCTGTAATATTGGTCCCACATTATAGTTCCTGGTAATGGTGGTCTGTAATATTCGTCCCACATTATAGTTATTGTGTAATATAAGTTACACATTATAGTTCTTGGACAGATGGATCTGTAATTTTGGTCCCACATAATAGCTCTTGGACAGGGGGATCTGTAATTTTGGTCCCACATTATAGTTCTTGGTAATGGTGGTCTGTAATATTCGTCCCACATTATAGTTATTGTGTAATATTAGTTACACATTATAGTTCTTGGACTGGGGGACCTGTAATATTGGTCCCACATTATAGTTCCTGGTAATGGTGGTCTGTAATATTCGTCCCACATTATAGTTATTGTGTAATATAAGTTACACATTATAGTTCTTGGACAGATGGATCTGTAATTTTGGTCCCACATAATAGCTCTTGGACAGGGGGATCTGTAATTTTGGTCCCACATTATAGCTCTTGGATAGGGGATCTGAAATATTGGTCCCACATTATAGTTCTTGGACAAGGGGATCTGTAATATTGGCCCCACACTATAGTTCTTGTGTAATATTGTGGCATCTGTAATATTGGTCTCACATTATAGTTCTTGTGTAATATTGGTCTCACACTATAATTCTTGGACAAGGGGATCTGTAATATTGATCCCACATTATAGTTCTTGGACAAGTGTATCTGTAGTATGGGTCTCACATGATTGTTCTTGGACAAATAACAGTTCTTTGATATGAGGATCTATAATATTGGTCTTGCTTTATAGTTCTAAGACAGAAGGACCTGAAATATTGGACCCACATTATAGGTATTGGATATGGGACTGGTATATTGGTTTCTTACTATAGTTCATGGACAAGGGGATCTAACATATTGGGTCAACATTATAGTTCTGGGATATGGTTATCTTTAATATTGATCCTATATCAAAGTTCTTAGACATCTGTAATATTTGTCCCACGTTATGTTTGGACATATTAGGTTCTTGTATATGTAGTCCCACATCATAGTTCTTATATATAAGGGTCTTTATTATTTTTTCACTGATAGTTCATAGATATTTGGGTCTGTATTAAGGGTCCTCCATTTTAGTTCTTGAATGTGTTATTTTAGTTTATAGGTTTAAGATTATATTTTTTGTAAAGAGCTATCTGTAATATCGGTCCGCACATTATAGTTCGTAGGCAAGGGGATCTGTAATATTGGTCTCACGTTTAGTTCTTAGACAGGGAGATCTGTAATATTGGTCCACATTATAGTTCTTGGACAGGGTGATCTGTAATATTGGTCAGTCATTATAGTACTTGCACAAGGCATCTGTAATATTGGTCCTACATTATAGTTATTGGTCAGGGGGGTCTGTAATATTGGTCTCACATTATAGTTCTTTGACAGGGGGGTCTGTAATATTGGTCTCACATTATAGTTCTTTGACAGGGGGATCTGTAGTATTGGTACTACATTATAGTTCTTGGACAAAGGGATCTGTAATATTGCTCCCCCAAAATAGTACCTGGATATAATGATCTGTTTTATAGGTCCCACATTATAGTGCTTGGATTTTGGGATCTATAATAATGGTCAAACATTATAGTTCTTGAACAGGGGATCTGTAATATTGGTCCCACATAATAGGTCTTGGACTTGGTAATCTGTAATATTGGTTCCACATTATAGGTCTTGGACAAGGGGATCTGTAATATGGGTCTAACACGATAGTTCTTGGACACATTATAGTTCACTGATAAGAGGATCTATGATATTGGTCTTACTTTATAGTTCTAAGACAGAAGGACCTGCAATATTGGGCCCACTTTATAGGTATTGAATATGGGACTGTAATATTGGTTCAATATTTGTCCCACGTTATGTTTGTTGCATATTAGGTTCTGGTATATGTAGTCCCACGACATAGTTCTTAGATATAAAGGTCATTATTATTAGTCCTATGATTGTTCATAGATATTTGGGTCTGTTTTAAGGGTCCTCAGTTTTAAGTTCTTGAATATCAATATATGTGTATCAAATTATAGTTCTTTGACAAGGGGATCTGTAATATTTGTTAAACACTATAGTTCTTAGAAATATTGGTCAAATATCATAGTTCTTGGAAAAGGGAATCTGTAATATTTGTTTCACGTTATGTTCGGACATATTTAGGTCAGGTATATCACAGCACAGTTTTTAGATATGGGTGTCTTTACTATTTTTCCTCCATGATAGATCATAGATATTTGGGTCTTTATTAAGGGTCCTTCCATTTCAGTGAAAATGTGATATAAATATATGGGTTTCAAATTATAGTTATTGGACCGGCTGATCTGTTATACTGTGGTTACATTTTTTTGGTGGGTATCAATTTTCGTGGGTGGAAGTAAAACGACCTTTTGTTGGATTCTTAAATTCGTTGTTTGAAATCGAAAAAAAAATTAAAAAATGAAACATGAGGGAAGTGTATACAAACAGTGCTACATTCAGTGTTAGTTTGTACATTTTCTTATACGTCATTTTCAAGATATAATCGCTCTCAGGAGGTTACAATTGTAATGCTGATCACGGGATTTCATAGAAATTTACGGTACTTTTAGTGGAAAGCAGCGAAATTACAACAAAATGGGTCGGCCAAAAAAAAACCTGTTCTTAGTTGTGCCGTGGTGCAAAGCCCGCACTAAACATAACTTTACAGAATGTGGTCAGTTTTATGCCGTTTTATGTCGTGTACACGATTTTAAAGGAAGGTGCGTTAAGTAAAGTGCCCTAAATAAAATATTCGATACCATGTGATAGTGTACATCTACTACCTATCTTGAAAACGGCGTATTTATTGTTTTGTTTTAAAAAGAACATAAAGTAATTAAGATTCAACAGTGTTGTAACCGTAAACATAATTAACATAATTAATAAACAGGTCATTTTTTAAAAACCAATCTAAATAAACAGTTCATTTTAAAATTCTTCGTATATTCCCTGAGGATTAAGTTTGTTTGTTTGACAATAAACTTGATAGTATAATTAGTGGTTTTTAAAAATGAAAATCAGTATAAAAGGTGTTAATAGAATGTTTTATTGATCGTAATTTCAATTAAGAAATTTATTTTAAAATTTGGGTATTCATCAACACTTTACAACGAAAAGGCAAAACAGGAAGTACTTTCATTACTGACGGGATTACACAAAAAAAAATAACGAGGTCTTTTATCAATTTGATTTCTGGTTGGGGTCATAAACACACTTAAGTTGTCCATATTGTTCATAATGCAAAATTGTCATACTATCGAAAACATCAATATAACAATGTCCTTTGACCATAAGTCGTTATTATCCATGTAAACAACCGTACCATAGAGGTTTCTCATGTCAGCTTACTACCGTCATTATAGATTTCTAGAGGTCATTTTTCGTTGAATTCTTAATTTCGTTGTATGTCCCCACCCACGAAAAACGAGGCAAATCGGTACCCACGAATAAAAATTAAACCATAGTATGGGTCTCACTTTATAGTTCTTGGACACATTATAGTTCGTTGATAAGGGGTTCTGTAATATTGGTCCTGTATTATAGTTCTTGGATATTGGGATCTATAAGATTGTTCACACATTATTGCTTGGACACATTGTAGTTCTTTGATATGAGGATCTATGATATTGGTAAGATTTTTTAGTTCTAAGACAGTGGGATCTGCAATATTGGACCCACATTATAGGTCTTGGGAATGGTAATCTGTAATATTGGTTCCACTTTATAGTTCTTTATATGGAGATCGGTAATATTAGTCTTACTTTATAGTTCTTCCACAGGGTGATATGTAATATTGGTCTGACATTATAGCTCTTGGACACGGTGATCTGTAATATTGGTCCCACATTATAGTTCTTGGACAGGTGGATCTGTAATATTGGTCCCACATTATAGTTCTTGGACAGGGTGATCTGTAACATTGGTCCCACATTATAGTTCTTGGACAAGGGATCTGTAAAATTGCTCCCACAAAATAGTACTTGGATATAAGGAGGTGTTATATTGGTCCACATTATACTTTGTGATATGGGGATCGGTAATATTGGTCTTACTTCAAAGTTCTTTCACAGGGTGATCTGTAATATTGGTCCCACATTATAGTTCTTGGACAGGGTGATCTGTAATATTGGTCCCACATTATAGTTCTTGGACAAGGGGATCTGTTATATGAGTCTCACATGATAGTTCTTGGACACATAATAGTTCTTTGATATGGGGATCTATAATATTGATCTCACTTTATAGTTCTAAGACAGTGGGATCTGCAATATTGGGCTCACATTATAGATATTAGATATGGGGACTGTAATATTGGTCTCTTACTATAGTTTTTGGACAAGGGAATCTATAATATTGGTTCAACATTATAGTTCTTGGATATGTGTATCTTTAATATTGATCCTATATCCTATTTTTTGGACAAGGGATCTGTAAAATGGCTCCCACAAAATAGGACTTGGATATAAGGATGTGTAATACTGGTCCCACATTATAGTTCTTTGATATTGGAATCGGGATTATAGGTTTTACTTCATAGTTCTTTCACAGAATGATCTGTAATATTGGTCCCACAGTATAGTTCTTGGACAGGGGGCGTTGTAATTTTGGTCCCACATAATAGTTCTAGGGTAATATTGGTCCCATATTATAGTGCTTGGACAGTGGTATCTCTAATATTGGTCCCACATGAGTCTAACATGATAGTTCTTGGACAGAGTGATCTGTAATATTTGTCAGACATTATAGTTCTTGGACAGGGGGATCTGTAATATTGGTCCTACCTAATAATTCTTGCACAGGGAATATTGGTCCCACATTATAGTTCTTGGACCACGGGATCTGAAATATGAGTCTCACATGATAGTTCTTCGACACATAATAGTCCTTTGATATGGGGATCTATGATATTGGTCTTGCTTTACAGTTCTAAGACAGAGGAATCTGCAATATTGGGCCCTCATTATAGATATTGGATATGGGGACTGTAATATTGGTCTATTACTATAGTTGTTGGACAAGGGAATCTATAATATTGATATATGGGTATCTTTAACATTGATCCTATATCATAGTTCTTGGACATCTGTAATATTTGTCCCACGTTATGTTTGGACATATTAGGTTCTTGTATATGTAGTCCCTCATCATAGTTCTTAGATATAAGGGTCTTTATTATTAGCCCTTTGATAGTTCATAGATATTTGTGTCTGTATTAAAGGTCACCCAGTTTTAGTTCTTGAATATGTAATATCAGTATATGGGTTTAAGATTATATTTCTTGTAGAGGGATATCTGTTATATTGGTTCCAAATTATAGTTCTTGGACAGGGGGATCTCTAGTATTGGTCTCTTACTATGATTCTTGGACAGGGGGATCTATAGTATTGGTCCAACATTATAGTTCTAGGATATAGGTACATGTAATATTGGTCCCCTACTATAGTTTTTGGACAAGGGAATCTATAATATTGGTTCAACATTATAGTTCTTGGATATGGGTTTCTTTAATATTGATCCTATATCATAGTTCTTGGACAAGGGATCTGTAAAATTGCTCCCACAAAATAGTACTTGGATATAAGGAGGTGTTATATTGGTCCCACATTATACTTTGTGATATGGGGATCGGTAATATTGGTCTTACTTCAAAGTTCTTTCACAGGGTGATCTCTAATATTGGTCCCACATTATAGTTCTTGGACAGGGTGATCTGTAATATTGGTCCCACATTATAGTTCTTGGACAAGGGGATCTGTTATATGAGTCTCACATGATAGTTCTTGGACACATAATAGTTCTTTGATATGGGGATCTATAATATTGATCTCACTTTATAGTTCTAAGACAGTGGGATCTGCAATATTGGGCTCACATTATAGATATTGGATATGGGGACTGTAATATTGGTCCCTTACTATAGTGTTTGGACAAGGGAATCTATAATATTGGTTCAACATTATAGTTCTTGGATATGGGTATCTTTAATATTGATCCTATATCATAGTTCTTGGACAAGGGATCTGCAAAATTGCTCCCACAAAATAGGACTTGGATATAAGGATGTGTAATACTGGTCCCACATTATAGTTCTTTGATATTGGAATCGGGATTATTGGTTTTACTTCATAGTTCTTTCACAGGGTGATCTGTAATATTGATCCCACAGTATAGTTCTTGGACAGGGGTCGTTGTAATTTTGGTCCCACATAATAGTTCTAGGGTAATATTGGTCCCACATGAGACTCACATGATAGTTCTTAGACACGGTGATCTATAATATTGGTCAGTCATTATATTACTTGGACAGGGGGATCTGTAATATTGGTCCCATATTATAGTTCTTGGACTAGGGGATCTGTAATATTGGTCCCACATAATAGTTTGTGGACAAGGGGATCTGTAATATGGGTCTCACATGATATTTCTTCGACAAATTATAGTTCTTTGATATGAGGATCTATGATATTGGTCTTACTTTATAGTTCTTAGACAGAAGGATCTGCAATATTGGGTCCACATTATAGGTATTGGATATGGAGACTGTAATATTTGTCTCTTACTATAGTTCTTGGTCAGGGGGATCTATAATATTGGTCTCTTACTTTAGTTCTTGGACAGGGGGATCTGAAGTTTTGGTCCAACATTATAGTTCTTGGATATGGGTACATGTAATATTGGTCTCTTTGTATAATACATGGACAAGGGAATCTATAATACTGGTTCAACATTATAGTTCTTGGATGTGGGTATCTTTAATATTGATCCTATATCATAGTTCTTGGACATCTGTAATATTTGTCCCACGTTATGTTTGGGCATATAAGGTTCTTGTATATGTAGTTCCTCATCATAGTTCTTAGATATAAGGGTCTTTATTATTAGCTCTTTGATAGTTCATAGATATTTAGGTCTGTATTAAAGGTCTCCCAGTTTTAGTTCTTGAATATGTAATATCAATATATGGGTTTAAAATTATATTTCTTGTAGACGGTTATCTGTAATATTGTTCTTAAATTATATTTCTTGGACCTGGGGGTCTGTAATATGGGTCTTAACATTATAGTTCTAAGACAGGGGGATGTGTAATATTGGTCTCACGTTTTAGTTCTTAGACAGTGGGATCTGTAATATTGGTCTCACATTATAGTTCTTGGACATGGGAATCTGTAATATTGGTCTCACATTATAACTCTTGGACAGTGGGATCTGTAATATTGGTCCCACATTATAATTCTTGGACAGGGGAACTGTAATATTGGTCCCACATTAGAGTTCTTTGACAAGGTGTTCTGTAATATTGCTCCCGCCAAAAAGTACCTGGATATAGGGATCTGTAATATTGGTCCCACATTATAGTTCTTAGACATGGGATCTGTAATATTGGTCCCACATTATAGTTCTTAGACATGGGATCTGTAATATTGGTCCCACATTATAGTTCTTAGACATGGGATCTGTAATATTGGTCCCACATTATAGTGTTTAGGTCCTACATTATAATTGTTGGATGGAGGGATCTTTAATTGTGGTACCACATTATGTTTCTTAGACAGGGGGATCTGTAGTATTGGTCTAACATGACAGTTCTTGGATATGGTGTTTGTACGTTATAGGCCCCACTTTATAGTTCTTGTATGTATGTATTAAACATCATAGCTCTTGTATATGTCGTCTCTATCATGGGTCGTACATTATCGTCTCGGATATGTAAGTTTGTATTGTGAGTCAAACATCATAGTTTTTAAATAATACGTAGTTCTTCATTATGGGCCCTACATAGTTCGTGGATGTATTGGTTTGTATTATTGTTCCAACATCTTTGTTTTTGAATATGCAGGTCTGTATAAAGGGTCCCACATCATAGTTCTTGGAAATGTATTTCTGTATTAAGGGCCCAAAATCATAGTTCTTAGGTATGAATGTCTGTATTATGGTCCTACATCATAGTTCTACCATATGTTGTACTTATTTAATATTTTTTGGATAGATCTGTGCTATGTTTCCATTTGTTATTTGTAAAATTGGTCCCAACCTAATAGTTCCTTTGATAGCAGTATCTGTAATATTGGCCCCACATCTATTTCGTGGACAGGAAGGTCTGGTTTTGCTCTGACATACTTTGTTCTTAGTTATATGGGTCTGAGGATCAGTAATATTGGTCTACGTCATAGTTTGTTTATAGAGGGAACAGTAATGTTGGTCCTACATCATAGTTCTTAAATATAATGATATGTATGATAGGTTTTATATTAAACTTCTCGAATAAGGGTTCTGGTATATTGGTCCCACATTATAGTTCTCGGATAAGGATGTGTACTTTTGATCCCTTGTCATCTTTCCTGGACAGGAAGGTCTTTATTATGTTGACATAATTATTGTTGGATATGTTGGGCTGTATTGTGCGTCCCAAGTCATATTTCTTGGATATGGTAACTGTATTATTAGTCCTACATAATAGTTCTTTTTGGTATGTATTCTAGGCCCCACATCATAGTCCTTAGATATGTAGGTCTGTAATTAGTCTTACATCATAGTTCTTGGATGTATAAGTCTGTATTAGGGGTTCCACATCGTAGTTCTGTTTATGTTTATTGGTGTCTGTAGTATGGATATGCACATCGTAATTCTTGGATAGAAGGATCTGTTATATTGGTCCCACATGGTAGTTGGTGAATAAAGGATCTGTGCTATTGATATTATATTCTTGTGGCTGTATTATATGCAACACATCATAGTTATTGGATAAAGGTGTCTTTAATATAGAATTGCCCATGTTAATATGCATTGAATTTGCGCAGTGTACACCAGATTGCATACATCTTTTAATTGTTTGTTGTTGGTAAATTTCACTCGCAATCTTACTTGTTAAACCACCAGTTCCTATATAACTTCGAAATGCATAGCTTGCAAATAAGGTGGAATGTTTATTAACTTTTGAAGGGCTCAAAAGGATGTGAGAGGAAGATCATTATAAAGTCTTGGCGGGTACATAATTTTAAACAGATTGAAGAAATGGGGATCTATACTTGGTCTCACATTATATTTCGTAGACAGGGTCATCTGTGATATTGGTCCTATATAATTTGGTTTATGTATTACAGGCAAAGAACTTCAGAATCTTTTAAAGATGTTAAAAATTGATGTGGAACTTAACATGAAGCCAAATGACGATGCTTTAAAGAAAACAGAGTTAGAAAATGGCGAAAATGAAAATGTAAGCCATAGCTGTGCCCAAGTTTTTGTGCGTTCTTTAAGCGTTAAGTCCACTGATTCTGAAGAACAACACCCAATAGATTTAGTATTACCAGGTGTTGTTAGCAAGGGTATGGAGCAAGGCCAGAAAGAATGTGTTGAGCAAGAATTTATAACAGGAGAACATGTGTCACAACAGACAGACACTAAGAACTCTGCTGATTGTCTGGAGACTGCGAATAATGGGAACTGTAGCTTAGCTGAAGGGAATTTAGTTAACAACGCGTCTTTTCTCAAAAGTACGACGGGAATTGCCGGTAAGTTGCTGCAAACACCGACCAACAATGATGCCGAATTTTACTGTATGGCAAATGACAGTAACAAAGGAATTGGGAAATACAACTGCAGCTCCAAAAAAGCCGAAAATAGGGACGAGTTAACGCTCGATCATATGTCAGACGTATCTCAGAATGAAAACTCCTCCCAGATGACCTATCAAAAAGATGAAGCAAGTCAAGAAGAAAACTCACCACTGACGACCGACCTGCCTGATAAATTGCCTCACAAAGAAATACAAAGAATAGTTGTTCAAATTATTTGGAAGATACTTATAGACATGAACATCAGATGCATGTTTGAGGTATTGAAATCATATGATTTGGTTCCTGCAAATGAGTATGGTTGCTACACAGATTTGGCACTAAATGGGTTAATAATCGACTTCAGGCCCTGGTTGGAATTTGGCGACGTCAAGAAATTAAGAACCGATATTCTTTCGAAAATACCAGTTTGTATAAAGAAAGGCATTATCGTTTTTCCAGAATGGGTAAGATAATTAAATACTTTGTATAAATTCTGAGATTGCCTCTTACCCCACTTTTGAGTTAGGTTATACAAATATCCGTAGTTTAACGTTCCTACCTTGTTTTACAAGGGCAATTGAAATTTCTTAATCTTAGAAGCTATGAGTGTTTTTAATACATTTTTTAATAATCTATCTTAAAAGCAAATCCGATTGCACTATTGTTTGTTATTATTTATTGATCTCAAAAGGTAATGTAGCTTATTTATAGTGCTCATCATTTTAACCGCGCTGTCCATGGGGGAGGAGGTAAATTTTTTAGTATGTGACTGTACGTTCGTAAGCATATTTAGTCATTTGTTCTCAGTTTTGATAAAGTATACGGTACTAAAATTTGTTTAACACAATATTGTGGGATTTATCTTCAGACCTCTCGCATTTCCACTTCCTATTTACCGACTATTGAACGGAACAATTTTCCTTTTACTTTTATCTGGCAAAAAAGACCCATACCTTTTATACGTACTTAAATAAGTAGAAATCGAAAGCGTTCCGAATAAAATAAACATTTTATATAAGCAAGGAATACACGAAGGAACACTTCTGAATAACACGATTTATAGATATGCAACACTAGTGATTCACATCAGAATCAAACTACGCTTACAGCCCTAGCTCGCAGTAATATAATTGTTTATTCTGGAAAATGGTCTATCCTCTGATCTTGTTTTCATTTGCAGCTCAGAGTCACGTGGGCTGGTCCAATCAGATTCCAGACCACTATAGTATTAGGACATGGAGGAGTAGGAAGCGTATATAGCGGGGAACTTTCAAATGGAGTGTTGTCCTTAAACATTGCAGCTAAATTAGTAGGTATCATTTAGGGTTATTTTCCGTTGACTAAACTAATTACAAAAATATTTTAAAAACAATTTAACACAGTTAATGTTCTGAAGATTTTGAACGTTTTTAGTTTACTTGACAAATGTTTATTGTTGTATACATTTATCAAAGCTTGTGTTCATTTGATGTTGTAGATATTCCTGCACATAGTGTTTAATTAAAGTGCAGTTTTTAAAATTCTTGCGCCAAATTGAGGATGCAATAAACGACTTAATATGTTATGTTCTGTTGATGGTCTAAGGGAGGCAAATTGAATGAAAAAAGAGTTACTCGTTCCATTTTAAATTCGTAATAAAATAAATGTAAGAAACATATGTCTTAACAGGTCTAGATTAAATACTCATCATTAAATACAAAATTATTTCAACATTTTAGTAAATACCAAAGGTCAAAAGGTGGGACCTGTTGAGACATTTTCGTTTCCTTATTACTATTTTTGTAAAGAATAATTGAGTGAACATTTTTATATATACATTTCAAGCTAAATAGTGATCGTTTTATACTTAAGTGTTTAGACTCGGAGATCTAATGCTATCAATGAGGATATTTAATAATTATTTTATAATATATGTATGAATGATGTATATGTTTACTTGTATTGTAAAATATTGTTTATGTTCGCAGTCTTTAAGAATTATTCTTTATGTATGCTTTGCTTATTGCTGTTCCTGGGACCTTGATCTGCAAAATATTTCTAAACAAAAATGCACCTGCAGAGTAATTCAGTCTACCAGTTTCATTGTAACCACCTTAGAATTTCCTGTTCAGACCCAGCTTTTGATTGAACAAATTATTTTAAGGCTGTTGAAAGTTAGGTCAGGCAAACCGCACAGAAACAGGAAATATATTTCGTAATCTGACAGTTAGTTTGAAGGGGTGATATGGAATTGACTTAGTTATTATTGAAGTGGCATAAATGGGTTTTTCTCTTTTAAAATAATAAAAATGAATAAAGAATAATATAATAAAAAACATATTTTAAAGAAACAAAACTATTTTTATATTTTATAAAAACATGAATGACAATATATTTTCTCTTCGGAGGTTTATCATCATGTAGGAAAAGTATCCCAATGCTACTTAAAGTTTATTACAATATAATTTTACTTAAATGTGAAATAACATTATACAAATAAGTTCAAACCTGCTATTAACTGTTTTATGCTCTAGGTCATTTGTTAATGCACTATTATTTGTCGTTTTGAGAATTCTTGTTTGCTGTTATGTCATTGAGTGATTAAATTTAAGTTTGGTCTTGATTTATCTCATTTTGTTGCAAAATTAATATGAAATGATTTAATATCGTTTGTGTAGATACCCCGCTTAAAGTGGAGAAATGAAGAAGCTGAAGCACTTCTGCATCTTCAGGAATGGTCTCTTTCTCCAAATGTTTACGGCGTCGTAATTAAAGGTGACCATGTGTCACTCTTAATGGAATTAATCCATGGTTAGTAAAGTTGAAAAGTGTAAGATGAACAATTACAACTTCTATTGTAAAACTTAGTTCTGAATCTACTTAAGCTATAATTGATAAATTGATTTGCAAATGTTTGACGTTCAGTCATTTGATAAAGGCAACCACATATTAGTTTTTAAAACTATGATAATGTTAAGACGGAATTCTGTAAAATGTAAACGAGTTTGAGGTCACTAGAATCTGTTAACATTTTTATTCAATTTGAAATCGTAGATGTACTTCAGATAAAACGAAAGCATGTTTCTAATAATTTACATTTGAGATTTATTATTTCTAGGGGTAACTCTTTCTGCGTGGATTCCTAGAGATGTATTATGTGTTGTTGAACTCTTGCGGCAATTACTTCAGAATGTGTCCATACTTCATAAGAAAGGAATATTTCACCAAGATTTGAAAGGTAATAGAATATTGAATTTAAAACAGTTAAAGTAGTAACATTTTTAATTAAAACCTTTTATAAGACTAGATGACAAAAATTTTTGTAGACTGAACAGTGAATGCTTCGTTTTGAAACCATTTAAAAGGTTTACAACAAAGTCCTACATTAATTAATCAAGTGAGTTAAGAATCTGTATTTTAAAATAATAACATACATCTATTTAATTAAGTGTTACATACTAATAGTAAAAGATTTAAAATTTTTATTTCTGATATTTTAGTGGCATACCAAGTATAAATTGTCTGAATAATTACAGGTCTGTGATGTAAGTGTTAAAAGGCATCATTATCCTATTAGATGTTATGCAATGTAACCAACGAGCCACACTTCTGAATTTGTCAAGAACAAAAAAAATCTTTCGCTTCACTTTAGGGTGTTCAGGACACATACACTGAAAATAATTTGTCAATGGATTTTCTTCAAACTTGCTACAAAATAATAAAAATAAAAATAAAAGTAATCATCATTCAAATTACAAATTGTAGCCGAAATTTATTTTATGATAGATTATTCAGAGAAGAGAATGCAAGGTCATAATAATTACAAAATACTTTCCAAAGAAATTTTCTACATTTTAAATGTAATGTTAAGCAATTGATAAAAACGGTCACTGAGTTAATTTTTTGTCTGTTGAAAAATAACTAGTGAGGAAGGTCTAAACATTAATATATTTGACAGAATGTCCTTCATAATTAAAATTAAATTAGTATTATTTTGCCTATACTGAAATCGTTTTAGCTATAATTGTTTCTTTAAACCATTAATGAAACAATATGATAGTATGAGTCTTTCATTGATATTTTTAATTTTATGTAAATTAAAGAGCAAATAATCGAATAAATTGATATGAAGTGTACCATTAATTGTTTTATCTCTTCTTAAATTTTCATGAAAATAGTTGATGGTGTCTTGAATCCACTTAAAACTATCTACGGCATAACACATATTAGGTCAAATTTCATAAAACAATAACAAATATGCTTCTACAAAGATTTTAAAGAAAATGAATCTTAAAGGTTAAGAAAAATATTCCACTTTCATTTTGATGTTCTGGTCATTTTGTTACGTTGTACAACACTTCCACTGTTTACACATTTCATTAGAAATTTAAAGCGAAAATGAACTTTGGGACTATGTTTAAATGCAACAATATTTTGACATTTATCGCAAATTCATTCCGAAAAGGATAATGAGGCTTTCAACATAGAAAGCAACAAAAAGCAATGTAGCAAGTTATTTTAAATAATATATATTTATATAATTATATATATTATTATTCAGTGCTAAAAGGAGCTTAATTTGATATATTATACGAACATATTACACGAACAATTTTGAAAGTATGATAGTTTTTGGTAAAGTAATTTGAGTTCCTAATGAACTTTCAAGGTAGTTTCACGTGACATGACAAATATTTATATGAAAGTGTGATAGGTAGCTTGATATCTTTCAGATAATATATTCGCAAGCAGTAAATGAAACTGCATGTTGTTTAAAATATTAATTTGCTCTTTGTTAAATGTTTCAAGAAACAATTGCAATTTTTCTTGACGACTTTCATTTAACATGTATTTGCAGCAATCATAAATAATTTTTTTTTCAGAAGAATGAATAGATATAATCAAGTATTTGTTTTATTTTTTACGCATGCTAGATGTTTGTTTGTTTGTTTGTTTGTTGTGTAGTGTCTTGATCATGTATTGCATTACAGAAACTAAGGACTTGAGAGTTACCTCACATTTTTTATTTCTTTAAACAATCTTAACAGTATTTGATCATGGTTTTTCATCTGTTAACTTAGAATGCGTTCTCTTTTGTATATAATGAGAAATAACGTTAATAGATAATAAATGAAAAGCGTACATAAAAATGACTGATTTCTGGCAAAGCATAAAATATAAATTGTAGACTTATTACTGATCCACTGTACATGAACCAATGAAATTACTTATGTATTTTTTTAGCTATTTATATATTTGTTAAATTGATATTTAGGTGATAATACTAATTTTCTTATCGTGTGAAACAGAGTCAATATGAAGCAAGTCTAACTATGGGCGAATGTTTGGCATAAAATTCTCTCTACTATTCTAATGTGTCTTAAAGCATAATTATGTATTTTTACTTGTAGTTATATTTGTTTACAGTGAGCAATATTATGCTGAGAGACCCGAATGACCCCAAATCAGCAGTGATTATTGATTTTGGATCTGTTATAATGTTCGACTCCAAACTGAATCCATTGAGTAAGTAGACTTATGTCATGTGACATTTATTCGTGGAATTTGTTAATGCTCGATTAAAATAAAATCATGTTATATACAAAGTATATAAAAACGAATATATATAACGGACGCTAGGCCATTATCGCGTATGACTTTATGCATGAATTGGTAATACAATTTTACAGAATCGCTCGAGTGGCGTGCATGTTTAAATTTGTTGGTTTTTGTTTATCAATTAATATATTTTTTTGATAGGGCCAATAACACATATCTTAGCCCCTCCGGAAAGACATATGACAAATAGATCGTTGCAGAGGCCAATAGATGAGAGATTGAAGCGTCTTTTGATTGCATGGGATAGTTGGAGTCTGGGTATTATATTGTTTAATCTACTGACAAGAAAGACACTTCGTCTCACCTGGGATGTTACACAGAGTAACTTGGACAAGACTAGAGCAAAACTAATGAACTGTGTAAGTATTAAAAGTAAGGACGATATATTTTATGTATTTGACAAGTTAAAAATTAGAAAATTTTGTAGTTTAAATATCTAAAATTAAGCTCTCTATTTCAACAAATCTTTTTCGAGATTTGGAAATCATTTTTCTATTTACGCTAGTTTCTTTATTGATGTATTTATTGCCTCGCAGAAAGCACAAATCAGTAATAGATAGTCCAAGAGCGCTTTTGTTTTTTTGTTAGGTGACTGTTTTTTAAAAATTATAAGTATCTTGGAGTATTAGTCGCGATCAGACCAAACTAGGCATGCATCTTAAAACAAGGTAGAAAAACCTGTTGTGGAGGAAGTGTGAGGTGGCAAAGCACTGTAAAATCCATCCAAGCATGTTTAACTGCTGCAAAACTTCATACATATCTATACATGGTATAGCTAAAATAAATATGCTCGTTTCGCGACACGATCAAACATTTGAACTTTCGAAGTATGACGTAACCAGTACATTATAATGAACTATGATCACTTCACGAAACATCGAATGCTTGATTTAATAAACCCTAATGGTTCCTCATATCGATAGATACAAAAAAGTAGTTATAGCAGTTTACGTATGCACAATTATACGACAAGGACAAAAAGTTATTTTTGATTCTCAATGACCATGAGTATCCATTGTTTTGTTGCAACTCTGGCTTCATCTTTCAATAAAAACTGGACGCCATGGTACAGCTGAAATTTATGTTAGAAAAGTGGCCATACTGCACACAAGCAAACACAAGAATGTCATACGTATATATCGCATGCTAATCAATATAAGTAAACAATGGGTACGTTTGATTTTGTTACAGATTGAAAAACAAATAAGTAGCGCCACTTTAGGGCATTGTGATGTTCCAGAATATATCGTCAGTGTTATCAAAGGTCTACTGGAACCTGACCACAGAAGAAGAATGACACCAGAAGCGGCATTAGAAATGTTTGCTTTACGCAAATATGAGGGTTATAGATATAACTAGATTTTATTTGCAGTTTGATTTACGAGGCAATGACAATAAACGTTTCTTTACTAATTAGTAGTAGATTATATTCTTAACGAATATTCTTTCAAGTGTGTTTCAGTTTGATATGTATAGGATACAAAAATAATTTGAATGTTAACAAGTATATTTCATAAAAGCTTGATGCAACTATCGTATTTTTATTAATATATAATTAGATTGGGTAAAATTTCATGTTTATTCTCTCTTTTTACCAGTTTTACCAGAATCGTTGGTATCACCAAACATCTGCAAAGAAAGTTCGTATTAATATTCTGGTACAAACTTACAACTTACAAAAGCTTTATTTAAATTCGGCACATACATAACAGTACAACACAAGCTCTGATGAGCTTTTTACCGAATACAGACAAACATAACATACATGCATGCATACAAATTAAAATGACGTGACAGTACAATAAAATAAATAAGATCAAAAGCACTAGCACATGCATAAAGCAACATACAGTTAAAAAAAATAAGATCAAAAGCACTAGCTTAAGCAACAGCAACATACAGTTGAAGCATAGCATAAAAGCACCTAAGTAAGCAGTTTTAAAACCTAAAGACAACTAAAAATACTAAGCAGTTTAAAGCTAAAACTGAAAACAACTAAAAATAACTAAGCAGTTTAAAGCAGAAGATAAAAATCAATTACCTGCAAGCAGAACAGCGACATTCAGATTCATTCCAGGACTGAATGAGGCTTTTAAACTGATAAAAACTGCCCTCAGTCCTGAAATGGTCTGGAAGGCTGTTCAACATTACAGCTGCAGCAAATTTAAAGCTTTTCTTACCATAAGTTGATGGTTTTACACGTGGTACATCCAAAATATTGTTATATCTGAAAGAATATTTAGATTCTTTAACATTTAAGAGATTTTTTAGACATACAGGTGCAATTTCATTTACAATTTTATATGTTTCTAGAGCCATAGTTCGTTGGCGTCTTATATGTAAGGAAGGCATCAAGGCTTTTTCTAATAACATTTCTTATGTACTGGAGTAGTCATCATATACAAAACTGAGTGCTCGTTCCTGCACTTTTTCAATTTTTTTAGAATTTTTCTCTGTGCAGAAGTGCCAAGCCAAAGGGCAAAAGTTAAAATTACTGAGGATAAAAGTATGAAATATAGTTAGTTTACTGAGTCTATCCAAGCAATGTCCCAAACGCTTTAAAATAATTAATTGCTGTGATGCCTTCCTGCAGATGTTGCTAATATGTACATCAAAGTTTAGCTGATAATCAATATCTATACCTAGTAATTTTACAGTAGATTCACATGAGATATTTGAACCTTGAATGTCTATACAGAGATATTTTGAAAAAGTTTTTTACCAATTGCTAAAAATTGAAATTTATCAGGATTTGCCTGCATTTTGTTTATCTTAAACCATTTAATAAGTTCTATTGAATCACTTTGCAAGGCACTTATCAAATTATCATAATTCGGGTTACAAAAAGATAAGTGTTGTCGTCTGCATAATTGTACAGGGTACCAGATTTCACAACTGAAAAAATATCATTTATAAACACGTTGAACAAAGGAGGTCCACGTATTGAGCCTTGTGAGACTTCTTTCTGGATGTCAGCCCAGCTGCTGAGGATGCTGTTCAGGTTAATTTGCTGTTTCCGGTTTGTTAAATATGATTTTAGGAGGGAGACCGAATTTGGTACAACACCATATGCTGACAATTTGTCAAGCAAAATATCATGGGGGAGGCAGTCAAAGGCCTTAGAGAGATCCATGAGTACTACTGCGACATATTGATTATTGTTCCCAGCAGTACGCCAATCTTCAATCAACCTCAGCAAGGTGGTCGGACATCCATGTCCCTTTCTAAATGTACATAAATATGGGTTAAAAATAGTATCAAAATAATCTGAGAGTTGGATTTCCATTACTTTTTCAAAAATCTTAGAAAATATTGGTAATACACTTACTGGTCTATAATTTGACTTTTCTAGTGGATTATTTTTCTTAAATAATGGAGTAACCTGGGCTTGTTTGAGTCGGTCTGGAAAAAACTACATTCTACAGATAAATTAATCAGTGTTGTTTACTGTGGTACAATAACCTCTTTCCATTGTTTACAATTTTAGCTGGGATACCGTCGAATCCTGTAGCCTTATTAATATTGTTTACAATTTTTACAACATTGTTTTCTGTAACCTTTTGAATTACAAAACTTTTTTCAGGCTTTAACTCCGTTGTTTTCTTAATATTTATAATACTTGGATGACCTTCTGGATTATACAATATACCTTTTCCAATATCATTTGCTACAGTTTAAAAAAAAATTGTTAAAACAAACATCACAATTTTCTGCTCACCTTTGTCGGTTTTTTTAAGAGAAAAAAGGTTTCATAGTTGACCAAAAATTGTTGTTTTTACAACCACCAGTACAAAGTTCAAGAAAATAGTTTTTCATGGATTTTTTTCTTCATTTTTGTTACCAAGTTTCTTTGTCTACGATATATGTCCCATGTTTTATCATTTTTGTACTTTGTATACTGGGAGTACAGCATGTGTTTTTTTATTAATCGCTAATCTTAAATCACTGTTCATACAGGGAGAGGTTTTTTCCTTGGTTTGCGAGATTTGATAGGTGCATGTTTGTCTAAGACACTAATAAACTCTGATTCATAGTTTTAATACATATTATTTATTTGTTGTTCTTCATTTGAGCATGTTTCCAGTTTGGGTTTATGTATGTTAATATTTTATATGTCTTCAGTAAAAATAGTGATTTCAAAGTTTTTGTAGCTGCGGTATCTTATGTACTCTTGTTTAGGTCGGTTAACATGACCTTTTAATGTGACGAGATAAGATTGTGACAGTCACTTATACCTGTTGGTTTATTCAGAACATTAAAACAAAATTTTTTCTGATTTGTCAATATTACATCTACTAAGGATGGTTTACGACCTTTCATAAAACAAGTTGGTTTTCTTACTATTTGTGATAAGTTGAAGACATCACACAAATCGTTAAGAGTTGTATGCTTTTTACCATCAAGCATATCAAAATTCAGATCTCCTAAGACAAGAATATTTTCATAAATAATAAAACATTTATCTACTGTTTTCATAAACATATTTGAAAAATCACTGTCATTTATAGATTGAGGTTTATATAGCCCTTCTGTCATTTATATAAACTTCAATTGATAACATTTTAAAATTTGTACACATATCTGTTTTTTCTACTAAAGGGAAAGTCAGAGTTCATCAGTGCCATAATATCACCTCCTCGACTGTTTCGGTCTCTTCTGAGAAGTTTGTTCCCATCAACTGTAAACAAGTTGTCGTTAAAAGTAGGGTCTAGTTTTGTTTCTGATATGAATAATATATCAACAATTTTATTGTCTAAAAGCCCCCTAATGTCAATAAATTTGTGTGTTACACTGTTGATATTAATATGTGCTGCCATAAAGTTCCTGGGGTTATATTTCCTAGCTTCTTGAAGTGACTCAAAAACTGAATTTGTATTACTCTCTTGGGTTGCATGTGATATGTTGAGTCTGTCATGTATACTATTTTCAAAGAATGAGTCAGTAAAATTGGGTAAAATGCACCCTTTACAATACCAGTAATCTTCCGAATGTGATAGATGTGAATACTCATGAGATTGTAATTCAGTACATTTAAGATGATGATACCAGAATTCACATTTATCGCACATGATTCCTTTCTGATTGGATTTAACTGGTTTTTACAATCCCCGCAGGGGTATTTTACAGGCCCTGGATTCATTTTAATATCCCCACTAATTATGAGGATTATTAACTGTCTGTAATAAAGATGAGACAATTCTAGTGCTTTCAGAGGAAAAGGAGGTCTCGAGTATTTTATGTAATACAAAATCATAGTGTAAGTGCCAATCTCTAGGTCACTGCCAAGTATTATGTTATACAATTTAGTTAAAACCAAATTTACATCAGTATGGTTCGGTAAAAATCTAAAATTATGATCAAACCTTGGTGTTTCGACATCCTGTAGTGGTTGACGATGAACGTGTGTAAGCAATAATAGACAAATACGAAAAAGTTGGTGCAGCATGCTTGTTGAGTGTATATGTTTATACCGGAAACAGAGATACTGAAGGATGGTAGTGGCGAGTATCTGTTTATACCGGAAAGCACGTACCTAAATCGACATCTCAGTAGTTTCTCGTTTTATGGATGAGTTGGGTTTGTATTATAAAATGGCTGTATACTGTAACAAAATTCGGATGATTTACATTGTACCTTTTATCAACCCAAAGTTATTTTTAATAACATGATAAATAATATCTTCACATTATAGAGAACTGCTTATACATATGTAATAGCCTCTAAAAAGATCTTACCGGTCACATAAGGATCATCATCTTGCTGTTACGTTCAAAACGGTTGCCAATTAATGGTTTTGATATTTCAATGAGATGGAAACAATACTTCCTATTAGTCACAGCTAGGTGTTTAAATGTGATATTCTACAACATTTAAGGTACAACTTATTTTGTTGTAAGTACTGCAGCTTTTAGACCTATGTATCACGAGCACACATTTGTGTAACTTGTATAACTTGGATCTCTGTAAAAATTATCTAATGATTAAGAATTACCAGTTTTCCAAACGAAAGATCAACAATAATACTCGTTTACTTATCGATATCTGCGTTTTGCACTTACTACCTGAAATAAACAAACGATCGGTATATTTTTTAAAAAGGGCTTGGATTTGCCAAGCATGTTCATTATGTGTTAAAACGACACATGAAGAACGAACATATTCTAATGTTTAAACGAACAAAGTTGATTTATTTGTTAATGGGCTTCAAATAAATAATTTAGCACTCTAAAATTTTGAAGCATGTAATATAGTAGAATTAAATCGCATATTTTATTGATTTTTCTAATGAAATCTTAATAACAGATACCTTATTTAACTGTATAATAAAACAGAACATATAAACCAAATCCCCTTTTACAACACAATCCGGAAATATTATTAATAAATACAGCTGTTTATTACACCTCATTTATTTTTGATGATCGGCAATAGGTAGTATTTATACTTATCGTTCTTCAAACTGTTACATGTACTTACAACATGAAATAGAAACATATTACACTGTAATATCATCAATAAACATCGCAGAAAAATTATTAAAGATACATTAGCAGCGCTTAAATTATAAACAAAAAACATAAATCACCAATAAATTGTTTCTACGTTGCCATAAAACAAAATTTTGTCAAAAATATCTCATTAAACCTTAAAAATTCTAATAAAACATATCATAGGTTAACTAGTTTCGTCGTAGAATAATACAAAGTTCGCCTGTTTTTACTGATGCAAAGACCATTAAGGCGGATAAGAAAACTGGAACATTCCTCTGAATTTAGTTTAAAAAAAACTGTACATGTAATTAATACTAGTCATACTTATCATTTTTAATTGGAACTTGCTGAAACATAAATACACACATATTTAGCATGTTATAGATAGGAACATCTACAATTCAGCTACACGAATCGTTGTTTTTTTTTAGATTAGTTTATCCTGCTGAAAGAAAAGTATTTACAGATAAGACCACCTAATATTTAATTTAAGTCATAACAATATCTAGATTGAGTAACCCGTTTTCGCATGCTTGTCAACTTTTCTCTTACCTTTGTAAATATTATACACCGAGTTAAATTTGTAAACGCTAAAGAAGCTATGCATAAAATTAATACTTGCGTCCATTATTTTTGATTGCTCATCATATTTACAAAATTGTCGTAACGTATTATTTCACAGCTTAACATTGTAAAGTTGTCAAGTTAACTGACCGTTGGAGTTGGCTTATTGGTTTGGAAAAATACGGGCATCATATTTCACAATTTAATGATACTTACGCCCTGAAATGAAAACATTAGCTTATGTTTTGATCATCCTGTTGTTCTCTCAGCTACGGCGACTATGTTGGATGGTCTGCAGCTATGATTTGTGCAATCTTGGTAGAACACATTTTACTAATGTTGTGTACAAAGATTAAAAGCAATTCCTTTAATGATTTAAGAGAAGAATTTGAACACAAATTAGCAACGACGACCAAGTGATGGTAATAGCTTACCTTATCCCGGAGTTGAGCTGAGCAAAATTACGCCATAAATACCAAGATTCGTCTATATATTTCTCCACACGATCAAGTACACACTAACAAGCATTTTTATGAAAAGCATATACAATTGCACGTCACGTAAATATGTTTGCTATCTAATCTTGCACAGGCAACATACGACTATAAATTTGGAAGCGTTACATAAATAACAAGCCTATAATCAAACTAGCCGAATACTATTCACCACGAGCTAAATCGTTTTTCAGTAACATATTACCTAGTAAAAACATAATAAGCATGTACACATTTATATTTATGATGTAACTACTGTGGGATCGGAAACCACTATCAAAATGTCCTGTATAGCTCAACTTAAATTGGATCGTTATTAAAATTAAAGACACTTTAGATTCAATTTGATGACAAACAGGACATTGTTTACTTGAAGGTGAAATTCATGGATCCATTCGACGTATCAGGCGTAACTGTTACCACAAAGCTAATTATTTTCTTCGTATCGTAACGTATCGTATCGTATGTCTTTTGAACGGAAATGAACTCTTTGGATGATTATACATTTATATACAATATAACTGTGACTTAATTTGTAATAATACTTGACTTGGAAAGTTTTTAACGTCATACACCGACAAACGAATGCCCTTGGTCGGACGGCTAATAATACTTCATGGCGTCTTCACTGGCACTAACCGACTGAAAATGCACAAAATACACAAATACAAAAAACAAGGACTTACGAAACATAATTGAAAACAAATTTAAATTCTCAATCGATGTTGATCAAATAAAACAAATCTATTAAAAATATTGAAAGTCCAATACAATACATTGTTAGATCGTATCTTAAATAGAACAAGATATGTGTATGTATAAACTATTTTCTGAAATTCTACAAAAACGTCCACGTTCGCGAACTGTTGACCGGTCAACAGTTTAAACTGTTTCCCCTCGCGTGCTCTGACGTCATATAGGATTTCCCAATTTCATGTAAAACAGTAAAGAAAAAATATTACTTTATTCTCTTATTTTTATGTGGTGGAAATAACTTGTTTAGAAAGAATCCAACGACTATTTCTCCATAATTGAAATGTGTTGAAGTATTTAAACAAATTACAGTCAGGAATTTGAAAATAGCAATATGAATGTTTCTTTAATTTGTGTGCGTGTGTGATCATTTTGTTGTCGAAAACAGGCGGCTTGTCTCTTGTTTTGCGGGAAATATGTTAACATAATGTGTAAGCAGTAATTGCATGCTAATATGATTTAGTGCTTTTAAAGATTGATAATTTCTGAACTCATATATAACAATGTCTTAATTATCTTCAGTTTTGAAAAGAGCATGATTGAAATTACCACAAAAGTACCTTATCAATATTACAGTTTCATCTATTGAAAACATAACCTCTTTATCGTATCATATCGTATATCGTATGCTTAACTTGCATTAAAGAAGTATATAAATTTTATTGTTTTAAAAAATGTACATTATATCTGTTTAATATACAGTTAACTTAGTTTCACACCTGCATTCAGGACACTGGTGAAAATAGTTGATACCATTCTCTGGAACGACTTCCCATACGGTACTGTATAAAAAAGAAACGAATAAGTTATTTAAATTTATCTTGATTTCCTCCCTTGTGTAAGAATTTAAGTATGTTGTCATTTGAAGTTTTAAATAAATCACCAGAGTTAAACAATATAAAAAAAACTCAAATTGCTTGAATATGAATTCACAACAAGGTTTGTTTAACAGTGTTAATAATAATGAACGTGACATCTTTCAACTATAGAGTGCTTCATTCGATTTGATCTATTTAATTTCATAATGGTATAGCGAAACATATTAATAGTTTTTCAACAGTATGTCATGTTTTATAATAAGTTAATTGAATGAAAATACATTAACTTGAAAGTGTAAAATAAGTGCATACCGGTAGTACAACAGTTTAAACTCTGAATGTTATTATATAGAAGTTGTATTCCGACGTGTATATTATCCGGCCTACCATTAATTGCTCGTGTTGGATATTCATGAACAGTATAGTTCAAAAGTGCTTTTTATGACTTGTGAACGAAATCATCGTCATTAAGGTGTAAATATGAATACTACAAATGATTCTTTTGGTATATTTACATGTATATGTATGATTCAATTGATACACTATTTTGTTGTGTAATTTGTGTGTTGGTTAGATTCAATGTTCAAGTGTATATATTGTTAGACAAAATTTAAATATAAAACTTTCAATGGTAAAATTCCATATAAAATTAAAAAATCACACAATTTATAATTTAAAATTAATAAATTATTATTATTATATAATTAAAATAATGCTTATTAATAATAATTAAATAAATTAAATTTAATTTTCTATTTAATAATAAAATTTAATATTAATAAAAAATGTAAAAGACAGAAGAAAATGATAAAAATAATCGTGAAATGGGAGGTTTATCTTATAGATCACCTGTTCCACATATATCTCAGATGATGTTTCGTGAATTTTTATTTCTGAGAGTACATTTAAAAATAAATAAATTTTAAAATTTTAATAATATATATTAAATTAATTAATTATATATTAATATTATATTATATTATATTATATTATTATTATATTATTTTAAATATTCTTTAAATATATAATATATAACATATATATTATATTTATTTTAAATTTATAAAAATATTAAAAGACAGAAAAACACTTTCATGTAATTGTATGTGGTTTAATATTAATATTTTTCTGTCAATACAGAGTTTGCAGATTCGAGCAAAAGAATACATGTAGTTGCCAAGAATTGCTAGTTTACCTAACGAAGATCGGGGTTTTCTCCGGCTTCCTCCCTAAGAAAATACTGGACGACACGATATTTATGTTGCTGATTAGCTGAAATTGGTGATACGAACTATTTAAACAATAACAAAAAAGTTGAACAGAGTTAATAGAATTCTACACAAATGTATAATATCACAATGATTTACTAGCGAGAAGATTCTTAAAACGTGACACCAAAACGAGTAAAATATAAACTAAATGCCAAATGTATAATTTTACTAATTTCGTCTTTTGATGCGTTGGCTTCCTCTATATGCTCAGCCAAAACCCTGATACGTTTAGAAATTTTCTTAATACGATAATCCAGTGCAGAAGTGACTAGTCTATATGTGTTATATGCTATTCCTAAACCTCCAAAGAATATATGTACACAGCGCTTCCAACTTGATTCTATACTGTTGAATGCAGTAGCTTCAGATAGTTCACACAGTCCTAGGTAATTAGTAACTATATGTAAATATATGAATACAGTGCTAAAGATATATATGGTAAATTGAGGATCATTGTAATCTTTACCCAGAATGCAGCGCAAGCTCGGAACCTTTCAATAATAATATTAGGCGTCTTTAGACCAATTTCTATCGCGTCACGATCTTTCATAAGACTGTCGATAGGTTTATTATATTTTTGAACAATTTCTTCAGCTTTATTTCGGCTTTCTTCGGAGAGTCTAGCATCTTTAATGGGAAAAAAACTTACAATTGCTCCTCCAATGCTACTAATAGCACTACCTATACAAAACAATAGGGTAGTCAGTACTTTAATACATATTTAAAAAAATTGTGCCATAATTGTATAATACAGTTAAAAACGGAGTATTTAGAAGGGCATTATTATATTTACAAATATCCCTATTGCCAAGTCGAGAATTTGCAAGTAAACTACAGCCAAGTATGTGATGGAAATCTAAGATCATTACCACGGATAGAAACTGCAAAAAATGAACAAAAAAGAAATAAGAAATAAATAAAGACATGATTGAATTAATCATATAAATAATAGATTCTATAATGGTCATCAAGAACGGTATATTTTTAATGCTCTCTGACACCTAACACCGAAATTATCAGTTACTTTTATACACGCATTCACATGATGAAACTAAAATGCACTTTTTTTATATAACGAGATACGATCTTACGAGATTACATACAAATATATTTCAGAAGCCAATTGGAATACTTAAAATAAGTGTGCGCTTGTATTAGCCAAAAACGCATTTTTCTGCAGACAGCCACTATGGGAAATATTTTAGTGTACATTATAGCAAATAGATTTATTCGGCCTCTGAAACTTTTTAATAAGGAAACAGTAGGAGGTACCGAAAATGAATATTTCGTCCAAAATAAACACGTTTTATTAAACTTACCTGTGACAGCAAAAAAGATTGACGCATGGAATGTATTACAGGACAAGGCTCCACCAAATATGGCCAATACATTTCCTAGATCTTGATATTTTCTTATTCTGTTTTGATCTAAGTTGTCAGCTAAATAATGTATTTTTTTTTAAATTTCTCTTTTCTCGTCGACCCATATCTTTTAACTGATGCTTCCTCCTATGGAGTTGTTTTCTAGTATCATTTTCCATTACGCTTCAAATATTTTCTGCAAGGTATGTTTGAAACAGTGTTAGGATTAATTCTTTTAGCGAAATCTATCCCAAAACAAATCAAACGAGAAAGAAAAACAAATCCCTAGTTATAAAGAACTATTTTTAAATTAACCTCCAAAACAACGAAGTTCTAATAGAAAATGGTAAATATTTTCTGCACTATAAGTGGTCGGTGTTGAGCAATGATTTACAAAAGTGTAATGTGACATTATCATGTGAACGTTTCTTGCATTACTGGTTAAATGGGTCAATTTTGCAAAAAAAAGATTGCATTTCGTTGTTCAAATGAATTAATCTAAATGTCTACAGATTATGCTTTATAATTCGTGTATTTTTTTATAAGTGATTGCAAGCCCTTTGTTATGTACCAAGCTGCATTCTAGGTTGATTAGATTTACTTGTAGTAATCTTGGACGAAAATGGCCATGTGATACAATTTCAAATTTTACGCGCACAAGATAAGGTTTATATGCAAGATGTGTCCAAAAGTAGAAACAGTGTATCCCTTTATTTTCCTGCATTGTATAAAATGTATTGTCTTTAGATATCGCTTGAAAAAGACACTATATGCATGCTTTAAAAAAACTGAGTTGGTTTTACTTAGCCAAGTAGTTTTAATGGGGAAGGTTTTTTTTAAAGACGAATGAGTTATAAATTGGTTTCACATTATAGTGCTTGGACAGGGAAATCTGTAATATTGTTCCTTCATCATAGTTCTTGGACAGCCGGTCCGTTATATTGGTCCCAAATCATAGTTCGTTGATAGAGAGATCTGTAATACTGGTCCCACATCATATTGGAAGGTAACAGATATATGTTCTGACATACTTAGCTCATGTATATGTGGCCTGTAATATTAGTACCACATTAAAGTTCTTAGCCAGAAGAAATCTTTAATAATGGTACCACAATATAGTTCTTATAGTTCTTGGAAAGTGGATCTGTAATAATGGTACAACATTATAATTCTTACACATGGGATCTGACATGTTGGTATCATATTATAGCTCTTGGACGAGTCGGATCTGTAATATTGGTACCATATTATATTTCTTAGACATGGGGATCTATAATACTGTTATCCGTAATATTGGCCCACATTATAGTTCTTGGATATAAAGATCTGTATTACGGGTCCTGCATTTTAGTTCTTGCATATAGTTATATATACTATCGGTTTCACATTATAATTCTTGGACAGGGGGATATGTAATATAGATCCTTCATCATAGTCCTTGGACAAGGGGTCCGTTATATTGGTCCTACATCATAGTTCTTGATAGAGGGATCTGTAATATTTGTCCCACATCCTATTTTGTTGACAGGAAGGTAAGAAATATGTGTTCTTCTATACTTAATTCATGTATATGTGGCCTCTATTATGGTTCCCACATAATAGTTCTTAGATTTGCTGGTATGTATTATGGGTCCCACATCATAGTTCTTGTATATGTTGGTCTGTATTATGGGTCCTACATCATAGTTCTTGTATATGTTGGTCTGTATTATGGGTCCTACATCATTGTTCTTGTATATGTTGGTCTGTATTATGGGTCCTACATCATAGTTCTTGTATATGTTGGTCTGTATTATGGGTCCCACATCATTGTTCTTGTATATGTTGGTCTGTATTATGGGTCCTACATCATAGTTCTTGTATATGTTGGTCTGTATTATGGGTCCTACATCATAGTTCTTGGATATATAGATCTGTATTATAGGTCCTACATCATAGTTCTTGGATATTTAGGTCTGTATTATGGGTCCTACATTATAGTTTTTGGATAAGTTGGTCTGAATTATGGGTCTCACATCATACTTCTTTGGGGCCTAGGCCCAGTGGCAAAGGTAGTTCGTCTACTATTGATCACGTGGTCTGACAACACTGAGGTTGCGGGTTCGAGTCTCACTTTGGTCGGTGTGTAATCTACACCAATCTTAATTGACAAGGATTGCCAGTTTTCCTACCGAAAGGTCCGGGGTTTTCTAAGGATACTCCGGCTTTCTTCCTAACAAAAAGTGGACGCCATGGTATAGCTGAAAATTGTATTAAACAATATTCAAACAGAAAAAGCAAACATACTTCTTTGATATATGTTAGTCTGTATTATGGGTCCTTTATCTTGGATGAGTTGGTATCTATTAAGGATCCCACATCACAGTTCTTGGATATGTAGGTCGTATTATGGTTCCCACATCATAGTTTTTGGATATGTTGTCTGTATTATGAGTCCCACATTAAAGGTTTTGGATATTTAGGTCTGTTTTATGGTTCCCTCATCATAGTTCTTGGATATAGATGTCTGTAGTATTGGTACCACATCATAGTTTTTCAGATATGCAGGTCTGTACTATTGGTCCCACATCATAGTTTTTGGATATGTAGGTCTGTATTATGATCCCACATTACAGTTCTTGGATATGTGGGTTGGTAATATTAATATTCTGCATTATAGTTCTTGGAAATGTAGGTCTGTATTATTGGGTCCACATCATAATTCTGGGACAGGATGGTCTGAATCATGGATCCTTATTATTTTTCTTGTACTTGTGGGTCTCACATAATATATCGTGGGTATGACGGTCTGTCTTATGGGTCGTACATCAGTTCTTGTATAGATGTCCCATATATATGATCGCACATCATAGTTTTTTGACAGGGTATGTATTTTGGGTCCCATATCATAGTTCTAGGATATGTAGATCTGTACTCTAGGTCCTACATTATAGTTCTTGGATATGTTGGTCTGTACTATGGGTCCCACATCATAGTTCTTGGATTTGTTGGTCTGTATTATGGGTTAAACATCATAGTTCTTGGATTGATATCTGTAATATTGGTCCCACATCATAGTTTTTTTAGATATGCAGGTCTGTACTATTGGTCCCACATCATAGTTTTTGGATATATTGGTCTGTATTATGGGTCCCACATCATAGTTCTTGGATATGTTGGTCTGTATTTTCGGTCCCACATCATAGTTTTTGGATATATTGGTCTGTATAATGGGTCCCACATCATAGTTCTTGGATATGTTGGTCTGTATTATGGGTCCCACATCATAGCTCTTGGATATGTTGGTCTGTATTATGGGTCCCACATCATAGTTCTTGAATTTGTTGGTCTGTATTATTGGTCCCACATCATAGTTCTTGGATATGTTGGTCTATATTATGGGTCCCACATCATAGTTCTTGGATATGTTGGTCTGTATTATGGGTCCCACATCATTGTTCTTGGATATGTTGGTCTGTATTATGGGTCCCACATCAAAGGTTTTGTATATGTAGGTCTGTTTTATGGTTCCCACATCATAGTTCTTGGATAGATGTCTGTATTATTGGTCCCACATCATAGTTTTGTTTAGAAATGCAGGTCTGTACTATTGGTCCCACATCATAGTTTTTTGGATATGTTGGTCTGTTTTATGGTCCCACATTACAGTTCTTGGATATGTGGGTCTGTAATATTAATATTCTGCATTATAGTTCTTGGAAATGTAGGTCTGTATTATTGGGTCCACATCATAATTCTGGGATAGGATGGTCTGAATTATGTGTCCTACATCAGTTCTTGTATAGGTGTTCTACATATGATCGCACATCATAGTTTTTGACAGGGTATGTATTTTGGGTCCCATATCATAGTTCCTGTATATGTTGGTCTGTATTATGGGTCACACATCATAGTTCTTGGATAGGTGTCTGTATTATGGGTCACACATCATAGTTCTTGGATTTTGGTGGTTGATAGTTCGTGGATATGTTGGTCTGTAATATTGATCATATTACATATTTTCGAATAGGGAGGTCTGTACTATGTACCTACATACATGGTACTAGCTACAATAATGTAGCTCCTTTTTATGGACAGAGCTACAAAGAGGTCGCAATGGAGCAAAAACACTCTATGGATTTGTACATATTCATAGTTCTTGGATATGTGGGTACATGTATGTATTTTGGTTTAATTGATTGATACGACGTTTGCTTTAATATCCAGTGAACAGTATTTCTGATATATTGGTGCCACCGTTTTTTCTTGGATATGTTTTTCTTACATTATATTTCTTTGACATGTAATTCTTGATTATGAGTTATACATGTTACTTCTTGGATATGTTGATATGTATTATTAGTCCTACGTCAGAGTTCTTGTATAGGTGGATGTGTATTAGGGATTGAACATCATAGTTTTTGGATAATGATGGATCTATTATGGGTCCCACATCATACTTCTTGGATATGTTAGTCTGTATTATGGGTCCTGCATCACAGTTCTTGAATAGGCAATCTCTATTAATGATCGCACATCATAGTTTTTTGATAGGGATCTATTATGAAACCTACATTATAGTTCTTATACACTATAGGATATGCTGGTCTGTTATATGGGAACTACATCATAGATTTTAAATATGTAGCTATGTATCATGGGTCCAACATACTAGTCCTTGGATATGTTGGTCTTTTTTGGGTCCTACATCAGAGGTTTTTGATATGTTGAATTGTATTTTAGGTCTTACATTATTCTTGGATACGTTGGGTCCAACATAATAGTTCTTGGAAATGTTGGTCTGTACTTTGGGTCCTACATCATAGCTCTTGTATATGGTAGTCTGTAATATTGCTTCTATTTGCTTCTATTACATATTTCTTGGATATGTTGGTCTGTATCATGGGTCGCAGATTACAATTCTTGGATATGTTGGTCCTGTTTCATATTTCTTTAATACTGAAGTATGTACCATGTTTCGACATTTATTCTTGAACTATGGTCTAAATAATATTGGTCCGAATTATAGCCCTTGCATAAGGTTATCTGTATTATTGGTCCAGCGTAATAGTTATTGGATATGCATCTCTGTATTATATGTTTAATTGATTAGATGTTTGCGTTACTTTCAGTGAGCAGAATTCATCTACAGTGATTGGTCCCTTATTATACGTCTTTGACAGTAATATTGTTTCTTCATAATAATTCTTAGATGTAAGGATCTGTATAATGGGTTTCACATTATAGTTCCCGGAAAAACGGTTGTGATATATTGGTCCCACATTATAGTTTTTGGATAAGGTATCTGTAATATTGATCCCACATTTCCTGAACAGTGAGGTCCTTATTATGTTCAGACATAATAATTTTTTGGATATGTATGTATGTAGATCTGTATTGTTGGTCATCATAGTTCTTTGATATGTAGGTGTGTATTATGGGTCTAACATTATAGATCTTAGATAAGTCGTTAAATATATGAGTCTGTATTATAAGTCCTTTATTATATTTCTGATTTAGGAAGGTCTGTTTTAGGGATCGCACATCATAATTTTTGGATAGGTGATCTATTATGGGTCCCACATCATAGTTCTTGGGTATGTTACAGTTCTTACCATTTCTAAACATACTGTTTTTAACTGCCATGCTTTTTTACAGGGATTTACAGATCATGAACAGTAAATTTACAGTACCTATCAGTTTCTTCAAATCAAATTGGAACTGTGTAAGGTAATGGCAATCCTTATAGGTTTATAGTGATAAGTTCCACCTCATAGCTCTTGGATATGTGAGTTTTTATAATGGATCCTACTTTGTAGTCCTTAGATTCGGAGGCCTGTTTATAGATCTCCGTGATAAATCTTGGATATATGTCTGTATTATTTTTCCTACATTATAGTTCTTGGATATTTTGTCGGTATTATGGGTCTTACATCCTAATTCTTGTAACTCGATCTGTCTTATAGGTCACAAATCATAGTTCTTGGAATTGCATAATATTATGTTATTTTCATGATGAGAACATGCTTTCTAACAATAAATCAACGATGAAAATGTTTGGACCCACAGTAACAAAACTTTGACTACCTGGCACTGAAAAGAGTATGGAGTATTAGGTAGGGAGTGAATTTGCCTTTTAAGTGACCTCACTTAGCCTACTCTTTTTTGAAATATATAGAAATGTTTGCGATAAGGCTAATAATCTGAGACTTCCCGCTTCACCGATAGGGCCTTTCACTATCCGTCAGCTTGGCACGCAGTACTGTGTAGCTCTGTGGGTCAACATAAAGAACCGTCCAACTAATAATCTAAGTAAACCGCTTGTATAAAGGCTTATTTTAATTTAGTTGTTCAGCAAGTTTTACGTATTCGCAGCAAATACCTTTCCAGCTGATAATAAAGATGAGCTCATGTTAATTTGTTGAATTTTCGCAGTGTACACAAGATTGTATACATCTTGTAATTGTTTTTTTACTGCACTCTTTCTTTTAAAATTCCCGTTTCTTTATAGATAAGAATTGTTTAGCTTTAAAATGAGCTCGGGGGCCTCGATGTCCGCGTGGTTAAGGTAGTTACTATTGATCACGTGGTCTGTCAACAATGAGGTTGCGGTTCAAAAATGAAAAGAAATACTTTCAAATTTAAGTGTATGGCAAGTGAGGATAATTTTATAGACCCATGCCAGGAAGCAAGGCAACAATACCATCCAGTACCTGGAGAACATTCTATTTTGATGGAAGGTATCGAGGGAGTCGGAAAGTTGATTGCATACAGTAACGAAGGAATCGGGAATAAAACATGCAGCTCAGACGAAAGTAGCTACGAAGTGAAGAAAAGACAATCTGTGACGACTGCTTATAGGCCAGATGTATCTCATAATGAAAATTTCTCAGTCAAGACTTGTCAGAAAGCTGATGTAGTTCAAGAGAAAAACTCAGAAATAACATACACCCTGAATGATTACGCGCCTCCAGATGACAGGCAAAGAATAATTGTTCAAATTCGGTTGATGCTATTTATTTAAATACATAAACTGCATGCTCGAGACATTGAGACTATTTGATTATTCGCGCGAATGAGTTTGATTGCTACTAAGATTTGAAACATAACGGGCTAAGAATTGACTTCAGGCCTTGGTTGGAATTCGGCGACGTCAGTAAGCTAAGAACGGATATTCGTTCGAAGATACCAATTTGTATAAAGAAAGGCATTATTGTATTTCCAGAATGGGTAAGATAATTATATACATCGTGTAACTTCTGTGACCGCCACTCCCGATTTTATCTTAGGGTATAGAAATCAGACATGAAAATTTTCTACGGTCTGATGCTTAGGGAAAAAGAAACATCCATCGTTTAGTATGGAATTTAACAATTCACCATAGTGACATAAAATAAGAATTTTTGTGTTGTAAGTTCTAATCTTATGTATCCCAAACAACATGTACATCAGATGAACCGTAGTTAATCGGTGGACGAAAAGTTTTGGAACGTTTACGTTCATACCTTATTTTACTTGAAAGTCCGCCATCCTTTAGAGCAACAAATTACACCCGTTTGTAAAAATGATTGATTCGGTTAACTTCAGCACTATATTACATCACAAATCAGTGAAATCTTAACTTCATCCATATTTTTAAAGATCAGTCAGATCCTTTTATTTCTTTAACCAAACCACACCGATTCAACCGAAATCTTCATTTAGAGGAGTTTATTGCAAGATATCAATATTAACTTAAAATCGTAACCTCCCGACTGCACTTGTGCAAATTCCTCATTAAAAAAAAACCTCCTGACCACGCAAGTACTATTGATAACACTTATTGTCTTTAAGAAATGTGTTTACTAAAGGACCAAAATACCTCCAGCTTAGATTTATAAACTAAAAAAAAAATTAATAAGTCTTAATATATTCAGGCCAGAAATATGCAGGACATTAGGTTAAACGTGAAAAGGAGGACGTATTCTCTTTAAAAATGAGTGAAGGCTGAAAAGGCGTTTAAACAAAGAAGAATAAATCACTCAACATGTCTATGAACACTCGTTCTAAATTCGTCCTTAGATTCCCTCATTTCGTAGAGAACATCACTGCATTGTAGTTAAACCGGTTGACACGGTCCCAACATAATAAACTAACTGACATCACGTGACTTTTGTGATGTATTTGGTCACCATGTTGGATTTTTTACTCCGTTACTCCATCATGTTAAGTAAATATTTATTTGTTGTTGTGCACATTGTTCATGGTTCTAGAGTCTGAACTCGCATCGTTAGTGGGGATGGTGTGTCACATTTTGTTTTTGTGTGTCTGTTTGTTTTGTTGTTTCCCACTCATTTCTTAACAAAGGTTTTGTCCGTTCTTGACTTATTGTTTTTTGGGTCATTCCTTGTTATTATCGATTCTTTTATATAAACACCAACTGTAGGAAATGTAATAGTATAACAATACCACTTCTAAATCATCATTTACAATATACATTTATGCTTGTTTCTACATATTTGTAAATCTTGGCTAACGCGATTATTTCAGTCGCACAGAATACATTAAAAATGGCTTGTTATGAAAGAAATACAGAAATAGCAAAACAATGATTACTTTAAAAATATACTTATGTCCATGTTAACATTATACGTGTACATGTCTGGCCACATGGTGGCCAGTGTAAAGTTTAACTTACACAATATACTTTGTTAAGACTGTTCTAACAAAAGTGGACTAAAAATAATAATGGCATCATTTAAAGTATCAAATCCCGATCAGTTCGATTTTTCGAAACCGGAAAGCTGGAACAAGTGGATTCAGCGATTCGAACGGTTTAGCTGCAGACGTTTTATTGTAAACATGTTCCCAGCCCATACAACATGTTGATCCTTAAAGATTTCATTAAAGATGAAAATGATTACATAAACAAAAAAAAAAAACAAAAAAAAAAAACATAGGGAGACTTCTTTCTAAAATAGATTGTTTTTGCATTCTTGTGACAAACAGTGTATTACATATCAATTACTTGCCTTTTAATATCAAGTTTGTAACATGTGTGTGATTACTTTACGTATGTATACAAGCAAAATGGAAAATAAGCATATCGAAAAAATGACAATGTCAAGAGTTATGTTCTAGTCCATTTCAATTTTACGTAGGTTTTTTGTCTATACTTGTAACGTGTGCCTATGACGCGTTTGCAATGTTGAACTTTGCTTATAATTTATTTTATTTTATACAAGTATTTATATATAAAATAACAACATTCTAACTATTTATAGTCAGTTTCTGTTCAAAATGAGCATGAAAATTAGACAAATATTCCATATAACATTTAACCATCTTCAAGCAACAAAACGAACATCAAATAGTTATATGCAAAGCTACATAATAACATTCGTGAGAATTAGGTCCTAGATGGACTGTTTTCAGCCAAAAAAAAAGATACATTTAGATGTTTACTTTCAGAATATAGCTTTATCATCTAGAGGCTACCAGGAGCCTGTAATCGCCCACCTGGAACCCAAATGACTTATATATTAAATGTTTGCAATTTACAGTTTTAGCCTAGTTATTATAGCTTTTAAGTTACTGTGAAAAAAACTAAACATTTCTTCAAAAATTTTGTTTAAGTAAAATAACTCCTCTAAGGTGCTATCAGACAATTTCTGAAAATTAAATGATTTGTAGGCCTTGTCCTTAAGGTAATTTAGAAATTTATATTTTTTACTCTAGGTGTGTTATAGACTAATTTATTACACAAATACTGATAATTTGTCCAAATTCGTAACTAAAGGGCAATAACTCCTATAAAGAATCATCTTGCAATTTTGGACTAAGCAATGATTTGTAGGCCTTGGTTTTTCCTATCATTTGTGAAATTTAAATTTTCATTCCAGATGTAAATACCAAAGATTTTGTCTAAAATCGTCATAAAAGGGCAATAACTCTTACAGGAAGCCAATTCACAACTTCAAACTATAGCAACTATTGTAGACCTTAATGTGCTGATCAATTTGAAGTAACGATTTTCTCTATAGCTATTATAATATTTTTAGTAACAGCGGATATCTTTGTCCGTTCATCAACACCCTGTGTTGAAAATTAAAACTAGGAACCCTATAGCTAATGATCATTGTGGCCTAGTTTGAAATAAATTTCAGAGAAGATTTTTGAAAAAGTTTACGATGGACGACGGACGCCGAAGTGATGGCAAAAGCTGGCCTGGACCAAAAGGGGTCTTGCCAATTTCTGAGATTTTTTATTAAATCAACATTTAGACATTTTTACATAACTCTAAACTGTCAATGAGATTAACGAAAATATATTTAATATTTTTAGACAAATGCTATAGAAAAAAATGATGTTTGCAGTATTAAAATTAGGTTATTGTGGGAAAATGTATGCTAAAAATAGAAAGCATGGATTCTAAAAATAGAGCAGTCGGAAGAAATTTTCTGCATGTGATTTTTCTACAGATACATCAAAACATATAACGCATTTTTTTACTTTTAAAACGTTGCTCCCGGACAAACTTTGATATTTGCATGGTTTTCTCATAGACAAGTATATATTAACTAAACAGAAACTAGGCAAGAATGATGCAGACTAAGCTTTGAAGTAACTTCGTCGTCATGCATTAATTTTTTATACCTAGTACACTTCTACATTTAAAAGAATATAATGATTATAACATATTTTCATCGCAAAAATCTAAAACAAATCTTAATGCATCTTTTATAAAACACATAATGTATTAAACAAACCCTAAAACGATAAGCGTGCAAACCATCGGAATGTTGATTTTTCCATTTTGCATACAAGATTCATGTTTGCTCTGAAATATAACAAAACAAAAAGCCGTTAATTACAGTAAGAACACAAAATCAATTTGCAAGTGATTAAAGAATATTTTATTAACCAGACGTTAGCATACTATTAGCCGATACCCATAAATTTAAAATAATAGAAGAGAAACATCGCAAGAAAATGATGTAAAAAAGATTAACAAAATTAGTAAATTGACTTTTTAGTTTCAAAAGGTTTACAAATGAACGAGACATTTTAAAAAAACCATGATTTACCTACCTACAACTTGGACACAGCCTGAAATAAACATATTTCAAAGCAAAGTTAATTTAGAAATATATTTAGTCTATAGTTTTAATTAAAGCAGGTGTAATACAAATTAACCTAAAGGAAAACATTTAGATCAAGCCAATTTTGCGATTTATGGCAATAAATATTATCACCGCGATATAAAGTGAATAAAAACGTGTATGCATGTGTTTTCTCCGAAAACTGCTTATATGAAACGTATAGTTGAAGAAAAATAGCATTTGTTCAATTTGACATTAGTATAATCCAAATTCATCAATGTGTATTGAGCAGTAATTAAAAAACCTTATTTATGGTTACATAAGGTTCATGCCAAATTCCTAACTATTTTTCTGATCTAATTATGCATAATGCCAAAAAAAAAAACAAAAACAAAAAAGACCACAAGTATCATTACGCTCAACAATGCATCTTAACTTGTTGCATACTAATATATTTTCTTATTATGAAGTTTATTATTTGTCGTTTCTTTTGATTATTTTCTAATCGTGGGTTTTGTTTCTCATCTATAACGTATCGGTGTCTTCCTATTTATCAATTATATGCGCAATATTTATAATGGAATGCTTAATAGATGTATCTACTCACACAAGTGCATGTAAGGTGAGATCGAAAAAAATGCTAATTAAAATCTTTCCACGGTGGAAAAACCTTATTAGCTTTCTTATAATGATTATTCTTAAAGTCTTTCCTCTGTCCAATGGGCTTTATTGTTTTTCTGCCAATTTTTCAAAATCACGAGACTTAAAAAGAACGAAGCATACCATTTTGTTATTTCGCAACAAGTATTTGTACCTAAAGACTTTTCGAAACCGAAACTGCAAAACCAAAACATTTTTTTCATACAGAGTTATCTCACTGAACACTGAAAACCTTATTGTCAGAACAACTCAGAAACGATAATATTTAGAAAAAGCTGAAATGTGAGAAATGTTAAAGAACTTTTTGAGACAACTGTGTGACTTAATTTGTCTAAAATTGCTGACTAGCGGCGCAAGCGATCTCACTTGAATGGGTAAAGGACTCCGCTTATCACCAATACTCACACACCGTAAGTAAAAAACACCTAGGGTCTTCACCATTTGCATCCTATGACGTCCTTTAAAATAATTTGAAGGTTTAAGTTCAGAAATGACCTCGACCTTTACCCCAATCTTGTTATCATCTCAAAATTCGATAAAGATAGAATAAAAAATACTTCTCAAAATCTTCAACTTAGTATGTGGACCCAAAAGTCTTCAGTGAAACCTTTTGTGAGATAAAGACCTTGACGTGATGCTCTCATAAAGACAGTCAATTAATATATTTGATCCGAAACTGTTCTATGAACCTTTGTAGAGTAATCGGTCTTCACTCTGTTCAGTTATTTAGTTTTTGACTTATAACTTTAGAACGGTTAGATTTATAATGAATGTAGCAAACACATATGTTTAAGTCTAGACAAATAATACAATACCAAACAATGGGCAGATTAATTATTTTTCTTTTTTACGCAGTCAGTTGCAACAAAGCTTCGTGACATTTCATTTCGATACTTGGTACCATTAATCGGTCATACTGGCAGACTACTTTAAGTTACGGAGTGATCTTCCCAAACACCGTAAACCCCTGTTAGCATACAAACTCAGAAACCGTAAATAATTCTCAAAATCTGAAGTGTACAAAATGTTTGTTGACCTATGGCGATTTTTTTACATGCAATCAACCACCTCTATTGATCCTAAGTAACGTATATTACATTAAAAAATATCAAGATCAAAGGTCGAATTCAAGATCAGAGATCACTTCAGGGCTTGTTTACACGATGTCTCAAATACAAAACAATAAAGGATAGAAGTAGACAAAAGAATACTCCTCTCAGCTAGACCTTACAAACTACTTGCTGAACGGTTTTTGAGTTATGGTTCTTGACAGGTTTCTATCAATCGGTTTTGTACAATGATAAAAATTAATTGTTACTGTTTACAAAAATGCTACTGGCATACTTATCAATATCTGGATTTTGCACTTACCACCTGAAATAAAAAATCAAGGTACTTTTTAATTAATGGGCTTTGATTTAGAGGATCATGTATATAAATTGTTCAAATAATCATACAGAAAAAAATATTTGGGAGACAAAATATGTTAATACCGATAGATGGGAATTTCAAAAAAAATATTTTTCTATTTGTTGTAGGGTGAAACGTTTTACAATTTAAACATTACATTAAATTCCTTATTAATTTTGTCTGAAATCGTACCAACAGACACGTAATTTAACTGCACACAAAGTTTAATAAAAATATAAATAACCCATAGCCTGTATAACAACACAACGAGAAACTGTGCATAAATAAAACTGCATTCATTTATTCATTTAATGATATGTAATTAGAAATATTTATACTTATCGTTCTTAAACTGTTACTTACAAGCTGAAATAAAAAAAGAGAAAACAATAAATAGCGTAGTAAAATTATTAGACACAAGTCAAAGATTAGATTATAATTTTAAACACTAATAACAAATTAATTATTTCTATGGGGTGGTGAAAACATTATCTATTGTTAAATCTTTTCAGAATTTGTTTCTTTTACATACAATGTAATTAAATAAGTATACAAAGTACACATTAAGGTTTGACCTTTTCCCATTCATGTTCTCCTATGTTTTGATTGGCGCAAATACCAATTAGACGACACTAAAATATTAATCAATCGTCTGAAGCTTTTTACTTTAAATTAAAATGCATGTGTAATTTATACTACTAATACTTATCAATTTCGAATGCAACTTACTTGCTGAAAAATAAATGCAGAAATATTAAGCATGTCATAGATGGAAACAGCAGAGATTGTCGTCTACTGTTATACAATTATATCTCTCTTTGTATTTTCTAAACGGCTAGTATTAACATCTAGGCCAACTTATGTTAAATCTTTAATCATACCAATATTATACTAATACAGATTATAATCCCTTTTTGCATGCATGAAATCTTTTATTATACAGTTGTATTATATTATACATTCTATGTTATCTTTGGAAGCGCATATGTAACTATACAACAAAGATAAACGGAACAATCATTATCATGACATTTAAATAATTAATGTTGTCATACTGTATGATCTCACTACTTCAAATTTTTAAGCTGTTAATTAATTGACCGTTGATTAATTTTCCGACAGTTAAATGCAAAATACTTATCGATCGCTATAATGGTACTTACGCACTGAAATAGAAATATCAATGTTATTGATAAAATCCAACTTATTCATCATATGTATTAAAAAAATATTTTATAAGACAGGTACCAAGCTGAATTTTAACGATTATATAGTTCGTTCGAAGCGAGTTTCTGACAGTCGCATTAAAGTTGTCACTGCTAAATTGTGTGATTAATCAATTAATTCGTTGACAGTTATGTGTTATCTGTCATGCAGATGGTGACAGATATTTTGGAGATCATTACTAATAACTCTTCTTGTTTGTTACCTTACAACGATTTGAACCATAAGTTAAAGCAGAATATGCTCTCTCTTCCAAAACACATGTTATCACCCATTTGATCAGATGTTGAGTACTTGTTTGTTGTATGTTTTGAACATCAGAAACTTGTTTTTCTTCGTAAGTTTTCTCTTAGTTCGGCCTTTGTAATTTCATACTTTGATTTTGGTAATTTTGAGTTACATTTAGCAAAAGTGTTATTTGAATGTATTACAACGAATTGTGAAGAGTGTTTAATGGGTATGAATCCAAAAAAGCAATTTTAAAAGTTCATTTTAAGTAAAAAATAAAGAATATATAACACGATGCTTTGCTTTTTGCTTTTTGAGATGTTACACCGTATACTGTAAGTTGACTGTGTAATTTTGTATTTTAAACAATTGACAAAACTTTATAGGTAGGATAACATTTAATATTGAGAAAACAATTACGTGATAGAATAGACAGTTTAAAATTAAATTAAATATGTGTATACCTATATATATGATGATTGGTACTTACGAGCTGAAATAAGAATTTAATATCATTATTTTTTACCTCTAGTCATGCACGATAAAATACATTTCGAAACAATTAATTGATATTTAAATAGAAATTCTTATTTTATTATGACAAAACGCACATTAATGTTACTTTTATTTGCATTTGTATTTGTATTGTTTTCTTATGTGGCAACATTATCAGAATCGATAACAATATAATGTCTGTTTTTTTAAATGGTTAACCCTTTTTAAACTAAAATTTGTAAAAAATCATCTTAAAAGAAATAAACCAAATCAATCAATTTGACTTTGAATATTTAGAATTTTTTCTCAAACCAAGCGTAAATTAAATGTGTACAAGCTTTACAGCTAGCTAGAGTGCTGTGAAGGTCAGGCAGCAAATGTAGAGATTGATACCATAACTTATTTATATATACATATCATACGTTTATGTTATTTACTTGTTTAGTTTTTGTGGAGGTTTTTTATTTAACATTTTAAATGCAATTTTTAAATTTAAGGTTAGTTTTTAATTTCTAAAAACGGAAGTAGTCGTATCATAAAAACTTGTAATACCGTCTATGTTAAAAAATTGAAAGCAAAATAACAAATAAAAGCAATTCATAATGTAAGGTATAAAAAGTGTTTTAAAGATATATCAGGTGAATACAATTTCAGATCATGTCTGATAACATGCGATGTATCTTGATATACTTATCTGTCCTTGACAGGTACTTACGTTCTGAAAATGGAGAGAGAAATATATTCATAAACCAATAAAGCCTAAATCAAATTAATTAAAATACAGTGTTGGTACATTTATTCGTCAAATGCACTATTGTTTATTGTCTTATTGGATTTAAACACGGGTACATATGCCATGCAGTTGTAGATACACACAACATTGATAATCTAGTCAAAATAGTTAAACAAAACCTATAAAAGTACAAATTTGCTCTGTGCGTTGTAGATTGTAGCGCATAAATGGATGCTTACTAAGAATACGCATTACGATGAAAAATTACTATTCCGATGAACTGAAAATGTAATCTGGTATCCATCACTGTATTATAGTTATTCAGGTATTACTAATGTACATAATGCCACATTGTCAGTTGATAATTGTTTATCTGCTCGATGAAAAGATCGATGAAACGAAATTCCAATATTCAAACAATCACGTAGTCTTGGACCTTATACGTAACAATAGGTTGCGGGTTCGAGTCTCACACGGCACGGTGTACTAGACTCCAATCTTAATTGACAAGGATTGCTAGTTTTCCGACCGAAGGTCATTGTTTTTTCCGGGTACTTAGGCTCCCTCCCCCAATAAAAACTGGACGCCATCATATTGCTAAAAAATTGCGTAAGCTCCACGTAAATATCATTCAAACAAAAAAAAATATGTGTAACAAAGAAATTTATTTATTTAGAAAACAAACCATACGAGATTGTCAATATATAGGGCAAAGTAAGAAAAACGTCATCAATGCGGGGATGTTTAAATACAATTTTGTTCGTGGTCAATTACCCACAAAAATAAAAATGTAACAACTGTTCCCTTTAACACATAAATGGCAATTTAACCAATAAAACCCTTTTTATAACTATTACAAAAAATGCATGAATGAAAATACATATGAATAGTTCTAATATGATTTGCATAATTAGAAATAAGTTTATTTAATTGGTCGAGATTTCTTCCGGAAGAGGTTTTTAACGGAATTAGTTTTTTGATAAATGAAGTTGAATAAATTAATTTTTTTTATTAATGACGTCGACCGAACTCTTTTTGGATAACCAATGTAGACAAAGACGGCATCTTTTAATATCGACGGCGATCAACTGACAAATTATTTGTTTGATGAATTAAAACTTATTATAGTTATGTTTATGAAAATCAGAAGATAATTTATGGAATAATGGTAAATAAAAATTAACAAAATATTTATACGTTCGGTCAACCCCGCTACCAAATAAATACACAAGAAATAGTAAATTTAGAATACCTTAAACAATTTAATTTCTTAATGCAATTTAAAAGAATTATAATGATTAAACGCCGTTTCCAAAGGATTTATCGGTATATCACCAAGACCAAGTCACTCGCAATCACATCATTAAAGTCCTTTATTGATAAACCGTTAAATCCATTAAAAACGGTATTTAATCCTATAATAAAGTTATCTGATTTAATTAGTTAGGAGTTTCTTTTGTTCTAAATTAAACATCTACAACTGCTATCAACTTCGCATTACAATGAAAGTAAATAAATTCTGCCGTCTCGTTCAGGCAACCCATTATTATAAACGGGGAAGCCTAACAGACGATTACTTTATTGTCCCCGTTAAACCGATAAAGGAGGATTTCAACCTAAGAGAGCACAGGGTGAAGAGTTCGTCCATACAACTTCTACATAGAGCATAATTAACCCTTATATTTGTAACTTTACCACTGAGGCGTTGGAAAAAAATATCACCAAAACATCCTTTATGTCTCAGCCAAATAGAGCCATAGCATGTTAATAACAATAATATCGACAGCTTTTTTTACAAGTCAATTATAAATTAAACATATAAAAAAAAATTCCCAACACTTAAGCTTCAATTGGAAGACTTACAATAAGGACAAATACGTCTCAATATATAATTAAATTCATGAACTCGAATTCCTGGATTCGATGCTTCAAAATACCATAAAGCTAAGAATTGTCTTGCATAAATATCATTTTCAACAATATATCTTAAACAATATATATTTAAACATTAAAACTGATAAATCATTATGTATTTACAACACACTATAAGTACGAACGACTTTGTAATAATACCTCAGGAGTCTTCACCAGCACTTACCGACTGAAAATAAAAAATAAATATCGTAATGACATAAGAAAAGAAAAGTTACTTCAGTCTGATACTTTAAATTTTAAATTATAATTATCTAGACATAGATTGACATAATATGTGGCATTTTAGATATTAAACATAACACTATGTATAAGCTATTATTTCTAAAACACACACACATGCTAAAGTACTTTGCAAAGAAGACGTAAAAACACTTTTTAAGCTGAAATAATCAGCCTTTTATTGTGCTTATATGACAACAGAACCATACATAAAGTAGTCTTAAACGTTATCAAAATATTAAATATTTTAAAACAACAGTGTGTATTCGAACCGTTGTCGTAATAAAGTGTTGATAAAAATAACTTACTCATAACTGGGAAAAACTTTCTCATAGCTGAAAAATGAAAAAAAAGATTGCTAATAGACTAATCTACTAATGCCGTTTGATTATTAGCCGAGTTGCAACGAAGTTGAACTCGGCTATTGTTATGATGATGGCGGGCGGCTGGGCGGGCGGGCGGGCGGGCGGGCGTCAACAATTGGTTTCCGGACCATAACTCAGAAAGTTGTAAACCGATTTTAAGGAAACTTTAGGATATTGTTACATACCATAAGAGGAGGAACCCTATTGATTTTGGGGTAAATCTGTTCAAGGTCAAGGTCACAGTGACAGAAAAATGTTAGAAAATTTCTTGAATCAGTGGTTTTCGGACCATAACTCAAAAACTACATCAAGTACATATCTGAAATTTTACACAATGGTTCAATACTGTTAAACGATTCACATATTCATATTTTATGCAACTTCGAAAATGTGTTTATAAAAATTACATTTTTCCTGCTGAAACCCTTCCTCACTTTGTCTCCAGTTTACTTTTAATGCCTGTAATAACCAATTATGTTAAATCTTAAAATGTAGACAAGGAAAGTTTTGGTTAATAAAATACGGCACTTCGGCTTTTGCACCCCTGTGCATATTGATTTTTTATAACTTACTTTGAAAAGTATAATACAATTTTATATACTTCATGCCTACCAGACGTTTCCACGTATTTATATTGAGAATAAAGAAATGCTATTGTAGAATCATTTATTATATTAACTATATGATCTGGACTTAATGTCTACATGAAATGGATGGCATTTATTTTAAGACACACAGTATCTATTGAAACATTCCCACCTTTTAATTATGCGAAGTAAAAGAAGCATAGAACAAATTTATGAGCGAATATCAATATTCGTTATGTTAACATATTACAAATCTGGTTTTGATTATATCTCTCTCTTTTACAAGCAATATAACTTATACATGCGTGTTAAAATCAAAATCTTATGTACTGTGTCTCCGTTTTCACTGTCAGACAATATTTGTCAAAATTACTGGATTTGTTTTGTGATTGACATCTTGGATTTTAATGGATACCAAAATTACCGCTTTCGTTAAAGAACTTAAACCTGGCACACCGTACAAACAAGAGAAAAACATAGGTAAAAACTGTACAATAAAGTTTGTTTTTAAATCAACTATTATAAGAAGATCCAGTTTTAACCCAAGAACGTTTTCGGTGGTGTAACACATTAAAGGGATGCAGGACACTTTCCGCCATTTTATGTGAAAATGTCAAAGTAGATTGAACATTTATGGTAAATTTAAAATAATTTCTTTCATTAGTTACTCTAAATTGCCATAAAATTTTTTTATAATATTGAAAGTCTTATACCAATATTACTACTTTAATTTGTTAATGGTTGAAATAAAAAGTTTTCCATAAATGAGTTCGGGATTGGTAAAAATAATAAAAATTCTTTAACAAGGGAGGTAGTTTTGACTAAAAATACAATTTTTTAGCACTTTTGGACCAGTTTTTTTCCAATAGATAAAATTTAACTCAGAAACCCTAATTTTTCCTGCCATCACTAAATGTATTCTAATTGATTGACATTATATAAAAAATTCAGAAAATTTCATCGGACATAATTTTGGTAATCTTGTATTTTACTGCTCTTTTATTATCTTTTCTGTATAATCTATTAGAAAATTTAAAACTTTAACGACCAACCCCTCAAAAATAAGCTCTGAAATCCCTATTTTTTACTTTGAATTATGATAACTTGTATATAAAAACTATATGGCGAATTTAAAGAAAATTCATTGACAAATTATTTTAAGTAAAAGTGTCCTGCATCCCTTTAAGGCGTTGATTATGGTTATGGTTCAGTGATGAGTGAAGGTTTTTGTTACAAAGATAAAAGATTCCGTGTATGGAAATATCTTTAATTGCAGGACAAATTGTGTCTATACCGATGGAATTTTGACAGCTGAATTTTATTTTGACAATACATGTGACACAACACTTGTTTGCTGACTGCTATCAATCGACAAAGGAAGCTTTATTTCAGCATTCTCGTTCACATACAGCTCGTGTAACCACGAATTGTTTTGCCAATAGCAATGTTAATGTGTTACCATGGCTTTCCAAGTCGCCAGATTTGAATCGATTCGAAGTAGGGAAAAATTTCATACAGAACAATAAAACACTAAATGAGTCTATGCCGAGGAGATGCAGAACAGAAATAGCTGCACGTGGTGATGATACTAGGTACTTAATTTTCCGTCACAGTAACAAAATAACATTTGTTAATGAACATTTATTAAATATAGTCGAACAACATACCCCTTATTATATTTTTGTTTTAAATTTGACCGATAGTTTGAAGCAATTCTGTGCTATATAAGAGTTTAAATAAGGTTTAAAATAACAGATACAGATAACATTATTTGACGAGCAGACGTGGATAAAAAATGATTTTTTAATGTTAAAAACTTATTTTTGTACTCTTAAAACGTAGCCCTATTATTGTATGCGTAAATGAGTGAATGAGGTAGATCATGCCTAAAATATTATTATATATATTTGGTTATAATTGTTTTGTAATGTAAACGTAAATAACTGTAATAACTGTACCTGCAAGTTGGACACCTGTGTAAATATTCGAAACCTTTCTCCGGAACGACATCTAACATGTAGCTGTATGAAAAAAATAGGCTGTTTGGACAAGGAATTAGTTTCTAAAATTTTATCTTTATTGCATAATTGCTGTTAGAATTATACAATCACACAATCAGTGTGTTTTATATGTTACAGCTTTGCAGTAATTAAAAACGAAACAAGCCTTATGTTACCTTGATGAAGCAACCCTTATAATTGACATCATTTCATTAATTATTAATAAGGTTTTGATAATGTACACATTTTCTGTGTTGTTATGACAGTCATTAAAGATTATTTTAGTTTTACCATATATACCATATTTGTATATTAAGGTTTAGAGACCTCTACTTCGTTGAGGATCCGTTCAGATGTAAATTAAACTACAAGTTGCTAGTAACTAATTTCTTAAGTGGTTTATTAATTAAGTTATCTACAAGAACTGTTTGTCTGTAGTATAATAATGATAAAGTCAATGCGTTACTTATTTGACTGTGCGTCTGTTAATCTTTCATTGAGCTCTTCAGTTTCGATTTCATGTTGTTTTTGCTGAGACAACTTTCTGCAAAGAAACAATAGTCAATTGTTTTTACATTATTTACCATTTCTTTATCATTGTTTCCCGTGTAAAGCTTTCTAAAATATTTTGCGCATAATTAACATTATGTAGTAATGAGCATATTCAATACATTGAAAAATAGACAGTGCAGACTTTTCCGTGTGTGATACATGTGTTATGTACGTTGCTGATCATTGGATCTAATATTTAAGGGGTTGGTATGACAAATGATGTTAGCTGGCACGATCGTATATATGTGTTATTAAAATGTATAACATGTTTCAACTTATCTTACTCGTCTTGCAATTTCTTTGACCTTAACTTCTCATCTGTTAATCGATCTAAGAGCTGTTTAATTTCGGCCTCATATTTAGTTTTTTCTTCATGAAATTTTCTGTTGCTGTCTTCAACCCTCTCTTTCAGTCTTTTTACCTCTTCATCTTTTTGGGTTAGATGTCTACAAGACATTGATATAGTTCAACACTTTAGTTGTTTCCTACAATATGACTGAAAGTCTGCACTAGGAAATTTTATATTGTTATTAGCCACTAACATATGGAAATGTTTTTATAAGAAAACAATTATTAAAAAGGAATGTCCATTTCTATTAATGTTTATAAATGTTTCTTGGAAATGTTATGGAGACCTTACGTGCGTAAAAGATTAAGGGTTTCATTATTTCTATGCTCTGTTAACAAAACACTTTTAGGCAGTTATAAATAATTAATCATCATGCATTTTACTAGTCCTATATTTTAGATGGTGTATGTGACATTCCTTAAGAGGCATGTTTCTATATATAGTTTTAAAAACAACGCATGTTATCACTATTATGGAAACATGGCAAAAGTAGTAGAAATGATTGTTATTTTGAAATTTACCAGAGGACATGCTCTTCTTTTTAAACAAATTTCTAATCTTTTATAGTATCAGTACGAAGCGAATTATGCTAGCTTCTAAACCAGACTAAGCAAAATGCCATCATTTATCGTAATAATGTAATTACGGCTCTATACAAAAAATCAGTTGTTTGAAGGACCGCCAGCATCAATCTTTGTTGTACTGCAATACCTTTCCTGAGAGATGTTTTCAATATATCGTTTTTAACGTTTATGTTAAATTATCAAAATTTATGCAATTGAATTTTAAATGGAACTTTAGATTGTTGTTTATAAAACAATAATGTATTAGTTTAGAAATCATCTGTTACTACACTTTGTGGCCTCGTTAATTCTCGAATAATTTGATAGCTTTGTCATTAATACACTTGATGTCTTTTCACTCTTTGTGACATTAAATTAAAATTATATGGTTTTGTTTGTATGATGTTTTATGCCATTTTAAGCAATTAATTAACAATATCTGAGCGTTATTTTTGTTAAAATTAGATCTTTATGTCAGAGGACTCCCAACTGAAGGAGAAAAAACATTTTATAAATTACCTTTGTTTTTTGTAAAGGAAGTTAATAAAATTTTTATAATGGTGGACATATTCAGATGTTGTATACCATACGAACATTCTTATATATAGATTAAGAGATAACATTGTACAAAGAATTATATCTTAATCATTCATATAATACTTCATTGAACAATAATTAAACTAAATAAAACTAAACTGAACTTTATTTGTAAAGGCAGGTCAACACAACACACCAAAACGTTATTAGTCTATATTATGTACGATATTAGCACACATGAATTCGCCAAAACAGTCTATTTTTCCTGATTCAAAGAGTAAACTATAAACGAATAAAATTGTATGACTTGCAAATCTTATTTGTTGATATGTCGTTATGTTTATCGATTGGCATGTCGTACTTTGAGCATGAGTTATATGCTAAAAGGTTAATTGTCAATATTTAAATAAGTTGAACACTTATCCTCCCGATCTGAAATATGTTTAATTGTCATGTCCGCCCGGTGGACTTTAGGCATATCAACCGGTCAGCCTGTCGGTATGTTGAGCCGTCTATCATTAAAGTAAATAAGAAAACTTTTAACTTAGTTATCCCTAAATTATTCAAGCTCTATATGTATTCCTATTAACAATAAATGGAACTTGGTCCTAACGTTTAATCTCACTTCCAACCTTTTTGGATATTGCAAAATTTCATTATTAGATTGATACCCCTATTTTAAGTGTTCCTTATGTCGTACTTTAATCTTAAGAATGGCGCATTCAGAAGTCCGTTGAGGACCAATTAGGATCCACATTAACTACAAACGGCATTAACTTAACGTTCTACCAATGACTAAAATTTATACGGGCCTGTAGTTTAATAATGATAATGCTAATGCGTTAATTAATATTGTAGTACACACTTCTATAACATATTTTAAAATATATTCTGTTTACCCGTCTACTATGTTCTTCTCGACTTGTAATATCTTTGTCTTTGACTGAGCTTCTGTTAACCTATCAGTTAGCTCTTTAATTTTGAATTCAAATTCATTTTGTTCAGGCAACTTTCTGCAAAGAGCAAAGAAAAAATAGTCAAATTGTTTTAAAAAATTACAATGTTTTATTATTTAGTGTGTCCCGTGCGAATTATGGACTCTTTTTAGGAATTTTGTGCTGAGTAAGAAATTTTGTCATTTTGTTATTATATACTAATATCATATCACGATATCCTATAGAATCTATATTGTTTTAGACTCTATCGTCTACAACATCCAATCAGAACGCCTGAGACAAAAACGTCATTATGGTACCAAAACAACTATCAAGGATTTCAAAATGATATTGTCTGTTTTTTATTGTATGTCTTTGCCAGAAATATCATGGTGTTACGTTTGCTTTTATTGGCGAAGAAAGGCGAAGTACTAATTTAGAACCCACGATATTAAACAGGAACAAACATTTTGTTATTTGCCCGTGCTTTATGTTGCTGTAAATAGTATAATATATAAAAAGGTGGAGACATTTAGATATTGTGCAACATGTGTCCTTACCCTTTTGGCAATTAAATGCGTAAACGAAAGACCTTAAAACGTCTTGAAAAATCGAAGAACATATCTGGGTTCATATTATTAAGGAGTCTTAAAAATAATTTTAAAATGATTGGTGATGCAATGTGTTTTAATATCATTATTTCTTACAAAAAAGTGTAGAAAACTTGCAACTTAGATGTGTCTTTCAAAATTAAGAATACCTTATACTAAATTTCTCCTGAACTTTCTCAATGACCTGGTCAGTAAACGAAGAAACATTGAAGTTTGACATTAAATTTATTTCAGGTACAACCGGTATTTCATCAAGATTTTTTCTTTCATTCTGAATAGATTTCTGTTCTAATAGGAATATAATACCGTGTTTAACGGTCAATGCGTTTTCAATTTTTAAGCATATATCGCTATAATTCTTGTGAAGACGTTTCAAACCTTTAAGGATTGTTTCAAGTTTTTCAGATTCCATACTTTCGTAGTCTGACGCCGTTGTCTCATAATAAGTCTTGACACTGTTAACAGCCTGCTTAATTGATGTTGCCGTTATATTAACCTCCTTGAGAAAGGCGTTGCTATTACATTTAATCTGAGACAGTTTATTAGTTTTTATTGTGTTCATTAAATTCTCAATAACTTTAACTTTCGCTTTAAGATCACTTGCCATGTCACTAATATGTTTTCTGTGGAAATCCACTACTTCCATAAAGTCACAAAATACTTGCCCGCTATGAACAGAGATAACACATTCACTACATGTAAGACATTCACAGTGTTTACAATAATGCAAATAGTCCTTCTGGTGATCAGCACAAACAGGTTTTGTTCTAAATAAACGATTCAAATCCGTATCAACAGTATGCGCTTTGTTCGGCGTAAATGTATCGTGGACATTTTTACACTTCATGCACAGCACTTGATCACATTCGTAGCAATACACCTTTCATTTTCCGACATTACATGCATTACATTTAGTAGACGGACTCTGCGCCATTCTCTAACATCAGTCAAGGAAGTTCAACAGAAGTCTCGTTTAAATATCGATTGTATCACATGATGCAAAGAATAATTCAAAAGTATGTATGGTAATGACACGTAAATATTTGATAAGTTATTATTTCAAGAGACAGATAATACAAATAACTTCATGTATCTACTTGTTATAAACGTGGAATTCTATACAGATGTTGATCATAATAATCTAAATAGTTCTTTGAAAAGTAATATAAATTATGCATTTAATTTTAACCCAGTTCCTAGAGTTTATTTTTTAAACTGCTGGAAAATAATGTTATCTAGTTTGTTGAAGGTTTTAATAGAATTTTGTATAGATATTTGTACATTTTTATAAAAAATTTGTGCGGAAGTTTCATCAAACCTTTCAATTTACTCTTGTTTGATATTTGTTTGTTTGAATATTGTGTAACGCCACTTTCAACAAATGTTCAGCTATTCATGGCATCCAGTTTTTATTGGCGGAGGAAGCCGGAATGCCCGGAAAAAACCCCGACCTTCGGCAGGAAAATTGGCAATTCATGTCATTTATAAGATTTGAGTCGAGTACATCCAGCCTTCAGTGAGAATCGAACCAGAAATCTCAGTGTTGACAGACGACTTGCTTGATCAATAGTAGACGAACTACCTTAACCACTCGGTCACCGAGGCCCCAGTAACTTACTCTTTATTGTTTATCATGAAGTATTCATTTATGTACGTTTCTCAAAATTTCGATACTCCCATCAATTACAGTTATATACGCCATGGTTTCACACTGTCTTGATTTTAAAACGAATACATCAATTTCAATGTCTGGCCTAAGGAAGCATAAAACAAAACTGCCATATTATTATTTATTTCGTTCGTGGTGATAATACCCGATAATAATAAATTATAAACATTATTTAATACAACTTTCCCGAATACTAAAAATAGCCAAACATCACATTTACGAACATCGATCACTAAAACACGTTTAAAACAAAACATCCTTCGGTCTCCATATTTACTTAAAAGGAGCAAAAGGTATTCTCATAGTCATATGCATTCTTCTACAGATCTATCGATCAGTATGGGGACGAGAACAGTCGCTAAGTTCTTGTATTATACATCCTTGTTTATACAATATTGATCTCATTTAAATATAAAATAAATTAAACATATTATCAAATATAGGCCATAATTAATGAGATAAGTATGTACCGAATAATATTCTGCTAAAAAGGTAATGCAGTGCATTTAAAAAGCCTAACCTGGATATGTAAATTGTCGGTTGACGAAGGATGCAAACTAAAATGGCATATTACATATATCTAGTTATAATAATCTGAAATATATAACAAATGCATTCTGTTAAAAATACTTTTAGAGTTTATTAAGTTATTTCTCAAACCTTGTATATTCATGAGTAAACTATTAGTTGCTATCGCCATGCTCCCATTTTTGATCTTTAGACCCGATACATTTCTTTTGAATACAAATTGATTGTTATCAATTATTGAAATAGCTGCAGGATGCGAGCAACCTAAATGACGTATCATGAACACGAATGACTGGAAGACGGCAATCCCACACCATGTACAAAACAAACATTGCATAATTTTTTCTAGTTAAAGAATATTCATTTAAAAAAAATTAAAATAACAAAAATCATTTCAAGAGTAAAAATTCAAAAAAGCTACATGTAATACTATTTATATTATTGTTCAGTGTGTGCATAAAATTTTCGGTTATCAAAATTAGACATTGTAACAACGAGATAAGTTTCAAACTTATATAACATTAACTTCTAGCTATAACGGCGCCTTTAATGAAACTTATATATCATAATATAATATAGCTTATATAAAACCTAGGATTTTAGTTTGTTAAATAGCCCAACCACCAAAAAAGTATGCATGCATGTACAGCAGAATACTTAAAGCTTAATACCACACCGTATAGGGCCCCATTACTATCTATAAACATTAAACATCAAATCAAATATAGGCCATCATTAATTAGACAAGTATGTACCGACTAATATTTGGTTAAAAAGTGTATGCAGTGCATTTAAAAAAAAATTAACCGGATATGTAATATTATCTAAAAGTATTTTTAACATAATACATTTTGGGTTACATGTATATATTGCAGATGAATAGAACTAGAAAGAGCCTCTGTGTCATTTAAGTTTGCATACATTGTAAAACCGACAAATCAAATATAATCGTCGTTTCATATATATTTTGCACAGAGTTAACCACAAATTATTAATCAACGTTAATAAAGTTCGCTACATGTACAATCATCTAAACACATAGTGAATAGCAACACATGCTCAAATCTTGCGCGGTTGCTCTGGCACAATTGAATATACCATAGACGTGATCAAAGAAAATAGACGCAAAACCTTTCCCTTTCAACCTATAAGTAGATACTTTATAAAGTATTATACGATGAAATTAAATAAATTATTTCATAGTTATAAAATTTACCGACATTGGTTATTTACTTCGTGATAAAGATTTTTGCTTGTGCGCTTGTGCACAATGATCTTTGTGTGCTAAATCCCAATAGATTGACCAATTGATTGTAGTTTTACGTCCATTTCAGCAGGTTTTAAGCATATTATGGCGTCTAGATTTTATTGAGATAGTAAGAAAGTACCGAATGTAAACCGCCTAGCTAATACAGGAAAACTGGCAATCCAATCCTTGTCAATTAAAAATGGAGAAGAGCACCTTGCCCACAGTAAGGCTGACCCCAGAGTTGACACGTAACGTTATCAATAGTTGATAACTAACTGCTTTAACTACTCGGCCATCGAGGCCGTTAACAATATTGAGACTAAAGCAAAGTGTCATTAAAATGTAATGGTACGTGACCTATGATTGTGTTTGTCTCCGAATATAATCTCTACATTTAAAAATTAATTGTATATATATCATAGGCAACAAATTCTTGTCATGTAATTTTGCAAGCAGCCGCTCCACAACCTCTAGTACCTCAAGATGAGGACACCTTAAGGATACTACATGTAGTTGGATAGCGGTAGAAGTATTGCATGACCATAGCAATTCGTTACAAGAAATGAGTCGTTTACTCAACTTAAAGATTTCATGAAAGGCAGATTAATAATAGCAAACATCCGATATTGATTTCATAAAACAATGTTATCACAACATATAAACACATATTAATTTATTAACGTCTAAAATTCAGTGTCATATAATATAATATATCCAACATACCACAGTGAAAATTATAATATAATTATTAGATTGCAGGTTTTTCTGACTATATGGGGTCATGGTTCAACTGTAACCAATTTAATGCTACACCTAGTTAGCCGCACGGTCCGTCCCTAGGTGGCGGCAGCCCTTATCTTGTTTGTCCGTTTAAAATAGTACCGCTTCTTGCGCGATAAAGACCCCTTTTGCAGTTTTCAAAAAATGTACATCATTGTAGCCTTTACAAAAGCTTATACTCCTACAAAACACCTGGAATACTTTTTATGGAAAAACCGGCACAACACCATCTTTACCTCGTGGATACGTGCCGGGGTTATTTCCTCGGATTTGCCGGGTGCTATATGACTGCCTTCTGAACATTAACAAATGGTAGCGTAAAACCTAGATTTAGACCTTAACCTTATCAACGTTTCCAATGTGTTTGTTCGACCTATTACAACTCTATGATTGCTAGTAATTGCCTAATGGTATGGACTTCGGGTACTTTGACTCCTGTCCTGAACTATTAATTGGATATAGGACCAATGTTCCTCTGTCCCTTATTCAGAGTCAGAGCGGCGTTAGCCCACAGGGACAAGATGTACAATGCCTCCTGTTCACAGAAAAAGGTATTGGGAATAATACCAGTGTACCTCTGGTCTTATCCAGAACCAGATGCCCACTGGTACAAATTAAAGTGACCGCTTGTCAGGTCAACTTGTCACTGCCTTATTTAGACAGTACCGATGGTTTACTTCTTATTCAGAAATAGCCAATTGCGCTATAAACCTTATATTTAATACCTTTTAGCTAATATCGACGTAGGAGCCCTTTTTTGGAGACTATCTACGTGGTGTCCTTATGGAGAACTACCCTGAGAACTGAGAAACTTTACCTTATATAACGAATTTAAGTAGCCTTTAACCAAAATAATCTCTAAACCAAAATAAAACAATTCTATATCACTTATGCGTTTTACAGTACCCAGATGCTTTAATAAAAACAAAGTATGTACCGACGGCTTTCAATCACTCAACTCTGATCGGACAACGTACTAATTATTTCCCGGACAATAGTCCGAACTGTTTCCTTAATTACTACACTATCAGAAAACGAAAGTAGAGTTACGAATTTACACCGACACTCGTCACATTTTGTTCTAATATGCTTACTCTTGAAGACGGATTTATAAAAATGCGCTTTTATAACATATATTTCACACACAAGTTCTGTCTTTTACAATGCCTGCTGTTTTTTGTTTGTTTTTTTAAATGAAGTTTATTTGTTCTGAATGTATTGTACTTATACTTAATTCCTTGTCGTCATAAGAATAAACTGTAGCCTGATATCTACATGTGACAATATAAGGAAATTGTGAACAGCAATGTGAAATGTGTTTTTGAATAAAAACTTAACGTTACGTTTACATTTACGTCTACGATTTTTTGACAATATATTTGCTGGATTGCTCACCTTAGTCTGAGACCAACTGAAATGCAATTATTGTTTTATCTATTTTTTTTTCTTATAAAGTATTGTCTAGTAACCTGATGAAATCATACTTTTGACGTTTTAAGTGAATAACTCCTATACCATATGCACTAGCAACATTCATTTTTGGAGATCTTGATGAGCTGAATAATTATTGTATGAAAAAGATTTTCTCTAGCTCTTACGGTTTTCAAGACATGGTGAGAACAACTTCGATAATTAAGGGACAAAAACGCATATGAGGAATCGTCACACAATTTCAATTTGTCGGAGAGTCTTGTAGAGCTTTAAATACTGAGGAGGTAGATTCACTTCAGATATCCAGTATATGTTATACTTTTTGAACCATAAGGCTTAAACTAATTTGACCCCCCTGTTCCTATTTTTTTAACAAGGCATCAGCTATCATGAACTGTGTATTTGTGGGTAGGAACATCCTAAAGATGATGTGTGCAATGTTTCAAAACAGTTCTTTTAGTAGTTTCAGAGAAGGTTTGTAAACAATAAATTTAAAGTTATTAAAAACAAAAAAGTCCTACATGGTTAATCATACAATCTTGACCCTGAAGTCATTTTATAGCTGTAATAGTGCTGAACAATTAGCAATTTTAGTTTTTTCTGTAGCTCTGTTAATTTTCAAGACTTAGGATGGTAGATTTAGTAATTTGCTTAGGACATTGTTTACAACTTATCTGTCACAGAATGTCACTCGCCAGCCAAATTTACCCATCTGTCGGACAAACTGTTGACGTATTTCTCCAGTCGGTCTCTCAAATGACCTGTTGGTCTAGAGCCACGACATTCGATTAGGCCGCGATGTTGGAATGGACCGTGTTGAATAAGACAAAGCAAACGTTGATTAGATAAGTCTTAAATCGGGTCGCTTACTCAGAGCTTTAGTTATTGACGTTAAAACGCTGAAGATGATGACGAAATTGGTTTGAGCTCCTGAACTGTAGATTGATCGCTACCAAAAGGCCTGATGAAGCGGTATTCTCTGGTTTCTGTATGGCAAAGGATCAGTCCGAATTCGAGGCAACAAGCTCGGCACTGAGGTCGTAAATGTTAATGGAGAGCTCCATTAGTTCGGGATGGTGAACGAATTGGTTAAGGGTACGTTGTACGTGAAGGAAATTGAACTTTCGCTGTATTGGTCTAATATACGGTCTCTTTTTCGTTTCCCAGGAGGCTTTTCCTGCGGGTATTGGTCTATCCTGTAGAGCGCCAGCATTGCTCTGAAAATGCTCCTTTATACCGTACAGATACAGTTGACGTCTGTAAGGGAAACAAGCAGCGAACCATAGACATCGGTATCCTTTCAGTGGCCCTGAAACGGTGAATGGTTAGTTTTGTGGATGGATGCTGGAACATAAAAAAAAGTCCAGTTAGTTCAATTTCGAAATCCTAATGTTTAATTTAAAAATTCTATAAGTTAGTATATCTTAAACGAAAATTTATGTTTCTACATTTTACAATATACCATATAATCGGGTTTTCTTGATTTAAATAATTCAATATTGAACAGTATACACATAACGCTGTTCATTATTTCATAAAGTCTTTCGATAAAATTATTTCTTTATTCTGGCTATTTCCCGAAATTTTTAATTTCGAATATATTTCAATGAAAACCAAAATATATGGTACACAAATTCATTTCTTTAACATAAAGATATATATGTCTTTTATTTGTCAGAGTATACAATGTTAAGACCCAGAGCTTGACTTCTCTGGAGCGCTGTGTTTGTGCTCCAGAGGGAGAACACGGCGCTCCAGAGTGAGTTTGAAAACATAAAAAAAATAATTAAAAACAAAAGCGATCTATCTAAGGCCTGTGGTAGTATACCAAAAAGTTAATAAATTAATTCCATATTGGATTTAGAATTGATCTTAATAATTCATACATTAGTACAAGATTTGATAGATACTAACCATTCTAGATTTGTTCAACAGTAATATCTTGATTTTTGTTTGTATGATTTACCTCTTTCCCTTAATGTACAGATATTAATTTCCAAAACTTAATTGAAAATCTGTTTTAAAGTTTGATATACAATGAAAATCGTGTTTCAATAGGAAAGTAGCAAAGAAAACCGACCGAACAACAAGAGCCAAAAACCAAGGGACAGTTACAAATCCGGATATAGACAAATACAACACAAAAATCAAAAACATAAAACACAGAAAGAGAGTAACCCAAACCCAATAAAAAACATGGGTGCACTCAGGTGCTCCGGACGAGTAAGCAGTACCTGCCTCTAATTAGACACCCGTCGAGTTACTCATTGTCTTGTCTAGGGAAAAGTCAAATCCAGGAATAATCAAATTCAGGAATAGGAAACACTACCTATGACTCATCGAAGATGTCAGATCATATTTGAGACACTGATTTCCCGTAACGATCAATTAAGTCGTGGTGCCGACCATAGAACTTCTGGAAAGATAACATCAACTTAGGTAAAACAAACCCTTGTTTGAGTAGTTTATCAGTCAACAGCAGTGATCGATCTAGAAAATCTGAATAACGATCGCAGGATCTAGAATAACGTATAAGTTGTAAAATGTACACACCATACGCTGGAGCTGCTGGAATGTTGCTGTCGATGAACGGGAAGTTGACAATTGGAAAGTTGAAGTCATCACGCTTGTCGTAGAGCCTAGTTTGTAGATTTCCTGAGTCTATTTCTAGAAGTAGGTCTAAGTAAGTGACTGATCTTAGTGTATTGGTGGTGTCTTTAATTTCAAGCTCGCCATTAGGGTAAATTGAATGTAAATGGTCACCAAATTTAGCATTGTTGAGGGACAAAACATCATCAATATAGCGGAATGTGAAATTAAAGGTCTGGGCCAGAGTCTTTTCTTTCTTCTTCAGTAGGCCTTCTAGGAAGTCGGCCTCATAGTAGTACAAAAACAGGTCGGCGAGGAGAGGAGCACAATAAGTACCCTTTGGAATACCAACAGTCTGTTGAAAAACATGTCCCCCAAACATGACGAATATGCTGTCAATTAGAAAATCTAACATGTGACAGATTTGGTCTTCAGTATATTTGGTATTAGCTTTAAAGTCATTGATGACGAGGTAAGATCTTTCATGACTAATTACCAGGTATTTATATCGTCTCTTTCCGTTTTTCTTGAAAAAGCAGCGTTTTATAAGATCTTTTAGCCTGGTTTTAAGCTGCGTATGAGGGATGGCCGTATAGAGTGTCGAAAAATCAAATGTTTTAATGCTGTTACAATGGGAAAGAGATCCAGACTTCAAGATGTCTATCAGGTCTTTTGAATTTTTTATTGCACTTCTGGAGTAGAAAATGTCACTGCATTTTTTGTAAGTCCCGTTTTTACTGTTGTTAAAATAGTGGTCAGGAGTTATTTAATAGAATTTTAAATAACGTCTTGTTTAGTATATATACATTTTTTAAAAAGAAGGAACGAAAAATGAATGCAAACGAAATATTTTGTATTATGAGTTTCGTCTAATTTTTGTCTGGAATACGCTAATTTGTCACTTTGATATGACTCACTTCAACTATATGGTAATTATTACCAGTAGTTTACATTTATGTCGGTAAAATTGCAAGTTATAACATTTGTTTACAATTGATTTAAGGTTCCTAAATATATTTTCATTACGCCTTCACGTCTGTGCGTAAGAATTTATTTGAAATTCAGGCATTTGGTCATAATATTGCTAAGTTGTAGAACCTTTTAATTTTTAAATCAGTAAATATAGATGGTATTTTGGCGTGATGTTAGGAAATACGGGTAATGAAATGAATTAAAAAAACTCCTTTGAACAATTATATGCAATAACTATTGCAAGTTTCAGTTATATGTATCGAGACATCGCGGATATTTTAACAAAATTACAGACAGCTTTACGTTAAGCAATTACGGAACTCTGATAAACATTAGGTCGAACAAACAGAATACACGTGTTTCCTGTTTCATGTCATGAAAATGTGGTAGGTCAAGAAACAGGAAAACACACACTTGCCTTGCTATTCATACATTTTACTTGGGGTGAGGGGCATTTCTCTCGGTGACTTCATTTTCTATTTTTGAGAATATTTCTATTGTCAATATTGAAAATTAAATTTCTGATCAGTTTACAGAGAATTCAAATATAGACCAAAATCATACATATTGCCCAAGTCGCTTTCACAATATTTACATTGATTGTACATGTAAAACTGCTTGAATTAGTTGTTTAAATGTTTGTCACATTTGGGAAATGAAAACTTGGCGACGTCTTCGTGAACGAATTCTTTGTTTAGCTTACGATTTTGTTGTCTTGAGAAAATCTTTAAACATACATTGGAACTAGTGAAAATATGGCTTTATCATGTAAACTTGTATTAATGTCTTGTGTACTTGTCCAAATAGCACCGAATCATTTCGTATTACTTGGAGGCAGAGGCAGATAGAGTCCTGGTAGGTAGGGCTTAATGTGGTCAAGTGTTTGTGTCATCAGGACCAATACTACGTAAATATCGGGAAAAATGAGAAATACATGTAAGCTTTCTGTTCGATATAGGATTTGTACCTCCTGAACGTTGCGAGAACACTTCAATCCACTGAATATAAGTTTTCATGAGAGCTGACAGTTATTATGTAAACCGTTTTTTCGAAACATGATAGGGGGAAAAATATCAGGTTCGTAACTAAAATCAATCGGCAATGTTGGGACATCGATTTGTCCGCTCAACTAATAAACGTCGGAAGCTGTTACAATTCGAATCTTAAAAAGTCGAATGTCATAACCAATCTGTTGTAGCACCAGGAGACCATCTTGTATATACAGAAATTTCCCGCTACATTTACAGAAAGCCGAAAATGAACGAGGATCGTAACAAACGTAAGACGATGTTTGTCCAAGAAAAATAGCAAAGGAAAACGACCAAACATCGAAAGCCAAAAGTCAAGGGACAACTGCAAATCCGGATATAGACAAACATATACAACCCAAAACAAAACCAAAACACAAAAAATTAGTAACCCGACCCATCAAAACCAATAAATCGAACGAGCATACCAAATTCGCTTGAACGACGACGTTGGTCGGCTGCATTCCAAAAGCTGAGCTCATTTTTCGGACAAACGACGGGCGTCGATAAAGGTTCTGAAGACATCGAGTTCTATTTGCGTTACTGTGTAGATTAACTGTTTTGCTTTCATGTCTACTAGTTTTTTGGCATAAGATATCGTCGCCAACATCTGGGGACAAAATATGTTGTGCTGCAAAATAATCCAAGACCGCTCCTATGGCGTTTCTTTGATCACGTCTGTCCATGTGATAAGATGGTAAAAAATGAGGAAGGGTTCTTTCTATTAGCTTCCGTATTCCTCACGAAAGTTTCTCATAGGTGAAATTAAGGCCACCTGACAATTTTGCAGAAAAAAATCATCAGTTTTCTAATATGAGTCAATCTTACATTTCTGGAACAGAACTTTCAGTTAATCTTTTGCGATGGGTGAAACATGATATAAAAAGCTTAATGTGATGACTCATGGTTTGCGTCATTACCAAAAATAGGGTTAACATGCATCTTGTTTATTCATGTGTGGGGCGTTGTGAGACATCGTTTTGGTATTCGACGCAATTCAGGGTGTCATGACCAAATATAGTCAGGTATTTGTACATCTGGTTGGGATGTGACATATTTTGGATGCGCGGGTGGGGCTTTCTATATTTGGAGAAGAATTAAAACATATATGAAGAAAGGGTGAATCATGTCTATATTTCCGACTATACATTCTTAACAAAGGGGTTCCGGAAGGTGGGCGGGGTATGCCCTTAAATGGTTAGTGCTAAGAGCTTTGCGATTTTGGGTTGCGACAAAATTATTGAACACTCCCTAATCATAAGTGCAGGCAATAAACATATTTGTGGAATATTTGTATAAAGTAAGATATACGGATTATCAATACGGGTCTCCTGGGACTGGCTTTTTAACATATTATTGTACGTTACAAGGTTTGAGATGTTAATAATCATCTGTAGGAATCTGTAGGAACCGTTTATGGACGCAGGCCTCCCAAGGCCCCTATATCCATCTCTGTGGTCTCTTCGTTAATGTCATGTTGGCAACTTCCTGGTTTTGATGTGATATCCAGGTCTTTTTTGTAGTTATATTTAATCTCTTGCGTCTCCCAAAATTGGTCTAGTGCTATTTCAAAGCTCTTTACATTCTTGGATTGAATTATAGATTCTGGTAGGCTGTTCCAGGGGTCAACTACTCTGTTGGTAAATGAGTATTTACGGAGGTTTAACCGGCAAAATCTTTTCTTTAGTTTCATGCTGTTCCCTCTTGTTCTTGTGTTGATGTCTCGATCTAGTAGATTGCCAGTAACTTCCTTGTCATATATCCCCCTGAGAATCTTGAATGTCTCAATCATATCCCCACGCAGTCTTCTATACTTTAGTGTTGGCATTTTTAGTTTCTTTAATCTTTGTTGGTAATCCATGCCTTTTAGCGAGGGGATAAGTTTTGTAGCTCTCCTCTGCACATTTTCTATGCTTTCTATTTCTGCTATCTTATGTGGGCTCCATACAGCAGCTGCATATTCTAAATGGGGTCTAACTAGTGCCTGGAATAGATATCTAAAGCTTCTTTCATCTAGATATGTGTATGTTCTTCTAATTAGTCCCATAATGCCATTGGCCTTGTTTATTTGCTGTTGCATGTGCTTTGAAAAGTTGATGTGGTCGTCAACCCAAACACCTATGTCCCTTTCTCCTTTGGACTGGTCTAGATTCACCTGGTTTCCATCGTTGTCGTACAAATGGTACTTTTGGTCATAATATCCGAAGTCTTTTTATTAGATATTGATATGGCTTTACATTTGTTAGGGTGTAACTTTAATAGCCAGGTGTTTGACCATGTCTGGAGATTGTCAAGGTCAGCTTGCAGGCCAGTTCTGCCTCATATTTAGAATAAAGCCATAACATTTATACATGACGATTCAATGCAAAAATAAACAAAGATATTTTCACCAAACAAACTTTGAAAATAATTAACATAATAATATAGTGAGGTTAGGGATCTTGCCACCAAGGCAGAGCTATAACTGAGCTTTTGCTCAAAATTGTTTAGAGTTTATTATTAAATAATCATATCTTGAACTAAAGACACATAATATTCCAATTTAAATAGATATAATAGCAACATAGTAAATCTTTGTTGATGATAAGTTATTTACTTTTATGAGTTTTTTATTTGGAAGCCTGAATGTTGTACTATTGTGACTGATACTTTTTTTCAATCTACTGTAGTGCTTTACCTTGATGTTTTTTTTAAATGTGTTGTGTGCAGTAACTGTATGTATTGAACTGATTTATCTCTAATGGAACTGCTGTTTGATTTCAAAAAGTATGTCAGATAACAGAGTTTAAGAAATCTTGCTTTAAGATAAGCGTCATAAAAATTGGGGTATTTGTGTGCTTAATATTGAGTGATAGTTGAAAAGCGCAAGGTGATTAAAGAGAGCATCTGCCGAGCTTGTTATTACACTGAAATAACATAAAAAGCGATTTTAAAGACCAAAAACTGTTGACTTTGACCTTTTTTGGCCGAATTAATTTTTTGAGATTTTAATAGTTGTGTATATTGTTTCCGTCAAAGACATCACCGTCTTGATATTTAAATGCAGTTCGATTTAATGGCTTTTTTTCTGACACACAAACCTCAAATAAGACCGACCAAGTATTCTCGAATATTACACGTAAGTCACCGTGTCTGTGTTTTTTGCGTGACCGTGAAAAAATGCTTACGGCGCATGCTCCTTTTGTCGATTCAAATGATGCAAATGGAAATCAACATTGATTTTCCTAATTTAATATGATTATTTTTGTCATTTTGAAAGGGCGAATAGTAAATTTTGACATTATTTTCAACTGAAGTGTAAAATAGGAATTGTTGTCTATTGGAAATCCTTCGGGTAATGTCGTTTTCAGTTTGGTTTGTCCGAATATAATAGAACGTCACTAAAGCAGAAGAGGTTTTGTAATCAACGTAAGGTCCTTAAATGGCATAATAACAATGTAAAATTCCCGTAGCAAAAGTCAAGGACGATTTGTGATCAACAAAAGAGGCATTTTATGAAATATGGACGTGTCATCGTAGAATAATGTTTCTATTGAAGTTTTATAATACAACGGTACAATATAGACAAAATGAAAGGAAAAAGCTAGCGGGAGGGATTTGGTTGGGGTGGTGGTGGTATGTGACTTGTAGTTTAGTGTGTTATTGTCTGATTCTTCGTCAGTTGTTTTCTATACATACTTTTTTATTTTCTAATTAAGGTTTACCATTTAAAATTCAAAACTGTTTTGGCTCGTTTTATTTAGAGGTTTGAAAGTTAATTGCTGGGAGCATCATATGGAAAAAATGCAAATAGTTTCGTTTTTGAAACCACATCTTGCTGCCACTTTCTTTCCGCGAGTTGAGAGTTTGCAAAAAATTGCCATCGTAACAATAACACAGTAGCTTTTTTCAATTACTACAAAGAAACTTCATCGGTTTCCCTGCTACTGTTTCTTGCTAATTATTTTAATTTCACAGTATGCAAATTCTATGAATAAAAATAGATAAAAAAAACTCTTCTTCAGTTTTACATTCTTTGTGCAGTATTGATAATTGTTTTAATTGTTTTAAAAGAGAGACATTTAAAACAGTTTTGCGATCAGATTTATTGAAACGCCTTATATAAACTGTTTTCTCTTGATATATTTATATAGCGAGAACAGCTCTTTAGCAATTACGTGTCACTTGATCAAAATCTGCTTAATGCTGATATTGATTTTTTTCCTCCGGAAGTTGATATCTTCAAAAAAGTAACAAAGTGAATGAAGAAGAGCACCAAAATTAATTTTAAAGAAAGGCTTAAAAATAAAGTTGACATCGATAAAAAATAGATCTTATATTTAATAAAACATCACAAATTTCATACTATTTGTTTTGCAATCTGTAAATCGATCTTTAAAAACTGACAATCATATGACATTTCATGTGACGTGATCATTACAAAGAAAGACGTCACGTGACCACTGGAATTTAAAGGCACTTTTCGGAAGTAACGTCAAGTATGAAATGCACATTATATATAAATAATAAAGGACTATATTGTCTGTGTTCGCATGTTTGCAATGCCTACTCTATGTTATAGACATAACAATAGATTTGGCGACGATACAGAATTGCTTTTGGATCTATTCGTTTTAGACTCAGAACAATAGGAGCAGCATTAAATAATTATAAAGAAAGTTTAATAAACAATTCTATTTACATTAAATAAAACGTTAGTTTGGGTGTCGTTGCTACAGTATAACGAGTAACTCACTGGAATACTTCAATCTTGTGATTTCGACTGTATCCAACAAAAAAAAATTAAATGACCACAATACTTACCCGAGTCACACTGGTCACACCAAACCGGATCATAAGCGTTATGTTCAATCATAATTATATAATGATTTAATAAACTCAAAGATAATTTATCGACATGTATTTTGTGGGTTCTTTGAAGCCATTACAGAGTTCGAGAGGTTTTTAATATCCGTTCTATACAAAACCAGAGTCAGTGTAGGTTAAATTGGTAATCAAAATGGTACAGTGTTAAATAATAGCGATTTAATGATAAATGAATGTTACAAAAATTATGTTATAGTGTTAAGTAATCTGTTAAAAACAGTCGGAGTGCCGATCCAAATTGGTTATTGCCGTTCCTTATTTCCTATTTTATCGGTTTACGCAAACTATGATTGATGACTTACTGAATGATTAATCCTAATATCGCTTCGAGGTTCGGTAATTACCTAAATATAGGACATTAAAATTCGCTCGGTTAATTGTAAACAATTCAAGGATGTTTTTGTTGTGCACATCATATTGACAGGAAAAAAACATTTAAATGTTTTCAAAACGTTTGCGTTTGTTGTGTGTGTGTGTTTTTCCGGAGGGAGTATACATACCACAAAAGTAGGTATTTAAACAGTCAACAAAACAATAATTGTTGTACGATGGGACATACTTAGCCAAAGCTGCAATTAAACGGTTGTCCTAAATTTTTAACTTTATTGCTGATGAGCGATGTCAAATAATATCTCGACCATACAAATAACGAATCAAACGTAAATGAGGAGCAGTTTGTATTCATATGTAAACCTTTTCTTGTGAAATTCAAAGGAATGAAATAAAAATTTATTTAAAAGGCAATAATGAATTACTTCCTTGAAACGAGTTTCTATGTTGATTTAGAAATTTAGTCACATAAAACTGAGCAGTCATAGGTTTAACGTTGAAACAAAATAAAATGAGACCAGATTTTAGTCGAAGACGGCGTTTGAATTTCTTTTATCCACGACTGATTTACAACACTTCAAAGTGGGTTTGTTGTAAAAGTTTGAAACTGTATTTGAATGAAAACAAATAAGCCGACAGCAAAAAATGATTTAAAAGGTCAAAAAAACTTTAAAAAGCTAATTTGGCCTAGTTCGCGATGCTTAAGTATTTTTGTTCTCGTTATATTGGCCATCTGCAAAAAAATTCAAATGAATGATATTAATTGAATTTATGAGTAAATTTGCTTAAAACAGTAATGTTTGCATTGTTACACTGTAACATTCAAATAAAAGGTAAATTAGTAGTCAATTAATACAAATGCTATGACAGTATCAAATAAATGATACCAATGTTATACCATTTACTTCTCCAGACGCACGTTTTGTATAAACAAGACTCATCAGTGGCACTAAAACCGAACAAATAAAATTTAATACCCAAGTGACTATAATGCTGTAGAGCTTTTATTATCAAATTTCAAAACGTGGTACATAATTTTCTACTATCATCTAATGCACCAATACCAAATCTTAGAATTTAAGTCATTTCACAATTTTAGAGCAGCAAATTTAGATAATTACTATATCACTGTAAGGATTAACGATATTCGTGCGACTACAGGGACGGTAATAGCTTCGGGGTCTTAAAGTTCATTAACAGAGGAATCGACCTACTGGTATAAAAATAAACGCGAATAAACTAAATAGTTCTTCAATTAAAAAAAACTGGGAATGACAATGAAAAGACTAGGACCATTATTATTTGATTAAATTAGCATATAACTGGTACCCTCATTAACTTCAATTCTATGATTTTATCACATGAAAACATATAATATAAATTTTATGCCTGCTATGTTTAGGAAAAAACCTCAGTTAACAAAATATCATGCATATAAAACTTTTAAATATTTATAAGCAAATTTTACACACATTCAGTAAGCATAATGAATGCAATAATGAATTAAATAAGCATAATGACTAAATTTTGCACTACTACAAGGTACAAATTAAAATAAAAATATTATCCCTAAAGCAAATCGAACAGTGCATCTACAACCGTTCCAGTCTGCAAGTCCCGAGCTCTTACTAGTAGTTCTGTATCTCCAAAAATCATTGACTCCTCTATTTCTACTATCTGTCCTGGTTTTAATTCTGGAAGAGGAATAATTAAATTTCCCAATCGCTGACAGCTTGGGTCAGTGACATACCGTGGGTTTGGGTCAGTTGATGTATAGATAATGCATTTTAATGTTCTTTCATCAGGGTTTAAGACTTTTATCACATGTGATTCTTCTTGGCCAGGTTCAACCTGCTGGCCAACCTGTACATATTTATAGAAAACATCTTTGCATCGAGTTGCTCCTCCAAGAGTGACTTTCTTAGACTGTGGATGCATCTTCGGATCCCATTTTGGCCAGCACAGTATACCATATGTGCGACGTAGTACCTTGGCTTTAGGTTTGTGGCCATATATTACAGCTCCTTTCAATACTGCAAGACCGGCTTCCTTAGGAATAAAGATTTTCGTAGCTTTTACAAATTGTTCCTGTCTTATTTTATCTTGAATTAATTTACATTCAGAAAACCCTCCAACTATAATGAGGTTTTCCAAATCCGACAGTTTTTTATCACGGAAGATCATTTCCATATGTTTGATCAAAGCATCTATTGTAGGTTTAAATAGATCTCTAAAGGTTTCAGGGGAAATATGTAATCTTTGCTTACTATAAGACACCGCCTGCCCATATGGTGATTGTTCAAGTGCAGTCTGTATTTTCCCCTTATGACGTTTAACTAAATCAATTAGAGAAACTGGCAAAATAACATCAACTGTGGTTGTTTGGTCAACTTGTATTGATCTCTTCTTTGTTTCAAATTCTCTAAAAAGGTCAATATAATCTTCAAGTTCTTCTTTCTTTAATTCTTCCATAACGTTTGGTCCAAATATCCTCTCTAGAAAGCAATGGAAAGCTTCGTCTACAGATTTTCCACCCCAGGGACCACCACTGACATGAACAACTTCCTTTAAAGTCCCATCTGCAGATCTTTGATGAATATATATATCAGACGTACCGCCTGAAAAATTTTTAATTGATTTTATTTATTTATTAATTTTTTAAATATTTTGAAGTAAATATGATTATGGATATGATTGTCGGATGCCAAGAGGTGTTAACAGATACCAGACCTTCCAAAGATCATCACGCATGAGTCTATTTGAATGAGAACTGTTCCAGAAGAGAAGTTTAATTTGTAACGGCTGGACGACAGCAATAAATGATGACAATAGTTTTAGTCCACTACATGAGTTAAAAAGATAATAATAATAATTGAACTATCAACAATCATCAATCAACAATTAAATGTTTACCTCGAGTTGGTAAGAAAAAGCGTGCCCCCTTTTGAAAATATTTTACTGAATTATAAATCAAACTATAAGAACATCTGAGCATAATAACAGTCCATCTCAGAAGACAAATTTTCCCTTCACCTTGGACCTATAAAAATTTGATTGTGCTGAAAATTCTACTTGATCTTTATTTTACAGCTGTGCAAAGTTTTAACAAAATCTATTTTTCTGTAATCTTTTCAAAAACTACAAATTGGAGTATGCTGAAAATTGAACTGGATCGTCCATTTATAGTATTTAACAGCTGTGCAAAGTTAAAACTAAATCTGTTTTATCGTTTTCAAGTTATGATCTATAAACTACCAAGTAATGACAGAAAAACTACGTATTGTATTGTGCTGAAACTCGAACATGATCTTAATTTTATAGTACTCAACAGATGTGTAAAGTTTTAACAAAATCTCGTTTTCAAGTTATTATTTGACAAATTTGAAAAAAAATCACTACTTGACTTAATATTGTAGACAATATTATGTTCCATTCGGGCTTACCTCTTCAAAGAAAAGCGTTCAATTTAATAAGTTGTGATAAGAAAGTTAACAACAGGAACACAATTCGTAATTAAGTCGCCCAAAACGAAGTTTTGGCGACTTATTGTTTTTGCACCGTTTCTTATTATTATTATTATTATTATTCCGGTTTCTCCTTTTTCCGGATCGTGAACTTGTCCGACACGTTTCTCAGAGACGCCTTAATAGAATCAAATGAAACTTGGCACACTTGTAGATGGGCATATGGAGGGGTGCAGTCAATAGTCAGAATTTTGATAATGGCCGCCATTTCAAAATGGCCGCCACTTGACGACACCCACCCAAAAATGGCAAAAATTTTCCCGTGGTCCGAATTCAACGAAATTTGGTATGGAGGTAGATGTTAGTATTTGGAGTGAAACGGTACCTTTAAATTTTTTCTCGGACTTCCGGTTTCAAAATGGCCGCCAAAAACGTGTATAATTTTCAACGTTATGCGATCTCGATGACATTTAACGTGCTCCGATTGCAATGAAATTTGGTGTGGAGGTAGATTTAAGTGTCTCGAGTGGAACTCTACATTCGGAATTTTTTCTCGACCGTGGTTTCCAAAATGGCGGCCAAAAACGGGTGAAATTTTTAACGTTGTCCGATTTTAATGAAATTTGATATGTAGGTTCATTTCAATGTCCTGAGTGGAACGCAATACTATCCATGGGGATTTTGGGCGACTTCTGTGTTGGCATCCCAACACATTATTTTTAATTATTATTATTATTCCGGTTTCTCCTTTTTCCGGATCGTGAACTTGTCCGACACGTTTCTCAGAGACGCCTTAATAGAATCAAATGAAACTTGGCACACTTGTAGATGGGCATATGGAGGGGTGCAGTCAATAGTCAGAATTTTGATAATGGCCGCCATTTCAAAATGGCCGCCACTTGACGACACCCACCCAAAAATGGCAAAAATTTTCCCGTGGTCCGAATTCAACGAAATTTGGTATGGAGGTAGATTTTAGTATTTCGAGTGAAACGCTACCTTTAAATTTTTTCTCGGACTTCCGGTTTCAAAATGGCCACCAAAAACGTGTATAATTTTCAACGTTATGCGATCTCGATGACATTTAACGTGCTCCGATTGCAATAAAATTTGGTGTGGAGGTAGATTTAAGTGTCCCGAGTGGAACTCTACATTCGAAATTTTTTCTCGACCGTGGTTTCCAAAATGGCGGCCAAAAACGGGTGAAATTTTAAACGTTGTCCGATTTTAATGAAATTTGATATGTAGGTTCATTTCAATGTCCTGAGTGGAACGCAATACAATCCATGGGGATTTTGGGCGACTTCTGTGTTGGCATCCCAACACATTATTTTTAATTGATATTTGCAATTACAAATTGATTATCACCAGGAATTTGTATTTACACATGAGCGCGCAAATACTCTAGGTTACTGTAGATTCTCGCATGCGCATTATATAGTTTACAAGCAAGAAATTATATTTGGCAAAGCAATCATGTGACTTATATACGGTACAATATACACAAATGTTTATGCATTGACTCTGAATGAAAGAGATTCAAACATTCGATTATTATAATGATCTATAAGACATTATTAATATATTGTATGATAACTACATTCGATATTCCAATATCTTATTACTTATTAACTAGTAAAATATTCACTTTTATACAGTAAAACTGTCCAGTCATATGATATATTTTGCCTAAGCAGTTTAATACGTTAATGGTCAGAATTTGAACTGTATTGGCCTGATTATGACACAATATTAAATTCACATCCTGTATTATTTCAGTAAAATGATGAAGATAACAGTTATTTTTGCCTGGTTAATCAATAAAGATATTATAACGTGTTGATATATGTATTGGCCTTGTTGTTAGTCCTCGGCTCTATCGACCTTCAGCTGCGTCTGAGACTCATACAGCAAGTCTTGGGTAAATAGGTAGGACAATACAGAAATCCTTACGTTATAATAAGTTTAACGACAGTTGTACGAACAATAGTATAATTGATTGATTATTTACAAAGAACAATAATTCAGATATTATATTCAGGAGATACAATAATAAGTTAATTTGTAGTTATCAAAAATATGGGATACAAAGTAAATTAGTGTCACTTAGATTGCCATTGCACACCTTGAGCAATTACTGCTGAAATAATGAAAAGTCAACCTTGGATTTTAGATTGGTAACAAAAGAAAAAAAAGAAACAAAACAGAAACAAAAACAAAACAGACCGTTGCTGACAATCACAATTATGTGATTTTTAATCAATACGGCATGTTTTGTCAGAAGAATTGTCAGAATCCAAAATTGTAAATACCAATGATACAACCCAGACTGTCAGACAGATATCCCTTCGTACCGTGTATAAATCAATTATTAAATTATGGTTTGAATTAACGGGTTACTGACGCTGGTTTATAAATTTCTTTGTGTCATTGATATGTACTGTTTACTATTGAATTTATAATAATATAAGATTTAAAATGTTTTTCCATAATTGTTTCATTCCTCAAGTAATGTTTATAAAATCCGTTCTTTCAAAAATAGTGGCCTCGGTGATCGAGTGGTTAAGATAGTTGGGCTACTATTGATCACGTGGTCTGTCAACACTGAGGTTGCGGGTTCGAGTCTAATTGCGGGCAGGGTAATCTCGATTCCAATCTTAATTGACAAGGATTGCCAGTTTTCCTACCGAAGGTCGGGGGTTTTCTCCGAGTACACCGGTTTCCCCTCCCAATAAAAACTGGACGCCATGATATAGTTGAAAAATTGCTGAAAGTGGCGTTAAACATCATTCAAACAAACAAACAAAACTTTCGAAAATAAAAAAAAACTTTTAAGGATTATACAACCTGTCCTATCCTTACCTCCTAGATCTACAACCATATATTTCACGCCAGGCTTAACGGTTACTGCAAACACATTCTTATCTTTGGCATCTTGTCGGTCACTTTTCAGATATTGACAGTAAGTAAAGGCAGCTTCTGGTTCTGTGATAATACTTAGTTGTTCACTTCTAATACCTGCCTATGATAATATAAACGTTTATTCGGACAAAAGATTTACTTCATGCTAAAATTACCAATAGAAATTTGGCAGTCAAATCCACACATATCATGCATTACAGTACAATGTAAAACATCATTGTCATATATCAAACAACTCTGCAAATGTTTTGTTAATCTTGAAATCTCCACAATGATCTAAATAACAACTGGTCACAGGAATAACTCTTGCTAATGTTAGAAGGCGAATTTAACTATGTAAGTTTACTTGTTTGTTTTAATGTGGTTTAAAACCAATTTAGCACATTTAATTCCAGATATTCTAGTTTAGAGAAGGCCTGGTAAAAAGAATATCTGGTAAAAATACCCAACCTAACGCAGGACAACTTAAATCCTCAATTGAATATATACATATGTTACAAATTTTATCAAAAGTTGTAATGTTCAGTGGAATGGTATATATGAAGTAATAGTGAAACTTACCAATGAAACTGCAACTTTATACTAAATTATTTTAAGATTCCCAGGCTTAGAATATTTAAGACCTCATTGATTTAGAAATTTCTTCACATAAAAGACGAAATCAAACTGAATATATAAAAACCTTAGCAAAAATATATAACAAAATCCCTGAGAGAATAAATAAATAAATAAATAAATAAATAAATATTTAAATTTTAAAAAGTAATACACAAAACATCTATATTAAAACTGTTTACAATTTAAAGTTGAAGTGCTATTGGTTTAAGGTTTTATTCTCAATTCATATTTAAATGATTAATGACCTGATACAAACATAATTATTAACATGTATTGCAAATGAAGGTAATAACAAAATACATAACACAGAGGAAACTGTCAAAAAAGACAATCCACAAATCAAATTCAGAGAAACCGGCAAACTCCAGAACCAACAACTAAAATTATAGTTACTCAGCAATGGTCCTGACTTGATGAGGCATTGGAAACGGAATAGTAGGTTAAACCATGTTTCATGGCATGCCTAACCTCCAACTTCGATTTACGGCAGTATTTGAGTTGATTTGTTGATGACAAATGGATGGGTATAATGTACCGCTAGACAGTAATATTTGTATCCAATAATTATCGTAGCATTATCACTTGACACTTAATTCAAAGATTGGTAAAACTATCTGCAACTATATTTTCAAGATATAATATTTTTCGACAAGGAAGTGATATTATTAAAGGCGCAAACAAGTCGTTTAGTCTTGTAACATTGGTTTATAAATTTTATCTAGCAGAAATTGCGACGGTTCCAAAAATCAGTAAACTCGCAACAAGCTTTCGCATACGTGATCATTTGAGAAATATAGACACCATATGAAGGAAAAGTTGGAATATTGAGGGATGGGTGAGGAAATCTTATACTTTTGAAATTAAAATCGTCTGGTTTGTCATAAATTCTTGTGCTAAGACAACCGTATGTGTCATATTCGAAATTTGAAAATGATGTAGATGAAGCTGTTTCTGTAGTTTCTTTAATTTCCAGTTTTGAAGGGTATATTAACACAAGCCATAAAGCAAATTGAACTTTGTTAATTGAAAGGGCATCATTAATATATCTATATGTAAATTTAAAGGACCTAGCCTCTGATATCTCGTCTTTGACACGACGTCGAAGAAATTCAGTCTAAAGAATACAGGTACAAATCGGCAAGGAGTAGGGCATAATTTGTGCCCATTGGAATTCTGATTGCCTGCTGAAAAACTCATCATAAAACTATCTTAAACACTATTTATTTTAAATAATTTGGGTTAAAGTCATAAAAGACAAAACATTAGGTTAGAAAACCGACCGATATACAAGATTTGAAAACCAAGCAAAAATGACAACCTTTGGATACGACAGCAGAAGAAACGATATAAAAATCGAGAAATTAATTAAGGCTAATACAAGTTTGAGGACGCAGACAAAATGTCTTGCCTGTAATCCACATTCGTAGCGAAAAATTACTGTTCATGAGCAACATATAATGAGTATTATATGGTCATTCAATAAAATATATGTGGCATAATTCTGAAGCTGATAGTGATATAGAGGTCAAACCTACCAGATTGTCATATAGTGCCGATGAGCTGCCCATATACCAGAAATTGTCATCTTACTATGCACGGTTACTGAATATATGCCTTACACATAGTAACTAGACCATGAAATAAAAGTCAAAGCATGTGACCCCTTACAGACTGTCGTATGATATAAATCAGCAACCTTTATATCTAATTTTATCATTTTAAAACGACTGCCATGTACTATTCATCAGATGCTAGCCGAGATGTAGGTACCAAATATTGTTTGTTTGCTTGTTTGAATGGTGTTTAATGCCACTTCAGTATTTACGGCTTTTTCAAGGCGTCCAGTTGTTTCTAAGAGGAATCCGGTGTACCCAGAGAAAACCTCGACATTCTGTAGGAAAAACGAATTCTTGTCAATTAAAATTGAAGGCGAGTACACCCTGCCTGCAGTGAGACTCGAAACCGCAACCACAATGTTGACAGACTATATTATCAATAGTAGACTAACACCCTTATCACTCGGCCACTAAATATTGTCATCCTACCATCCATGTAGACACATGAAATGACCTAACCCAAAAGCTTAAATTTAGCATATTGACCATTAAATTGAGGCCAAGGTCAGGATATACAGTCTTGTCATATTCACCAGATAACTATATACCAAATATGATCATTGTATCAAGTATGGTGATGAGAAATGACCTACTCCAATAACTTTAATGGAGCCCCTGGGCCACGAAATTGAGGTCAAAGTCAAGTGAAAACTACAAGACTGTCATGTTCTATTTAACCTATAGACCGGAGGCAGTGCGTATTCCAAGCTAACATTAGACCACAATACACTGTTTTTACGATAGGTAGCTTAATGTATCCTATCACTTGTTTTTATGGTATCACGTAATTTTATTTAGGGCACTTTCCTCAACCCACAGTCAAATGTTGTCGTTGTCCACTAAAAGTCCAATAAATTTTAATGAACTCACGTGATCGGCATTAAAATTTTCACCTCCGTTAACGACAGCGATTATATCTTGAACACGACGTATTAACGGACTCGTTTTTTAATCTTAGAAAGCAAAACGACAAGTGTTAACGCTGCCTCCAGAATAATATAAATCCATTGCAGAGCAGTCACCTTGGCAGGACTGATATTGGATCATTTAATCTATCTATTTACTTTTGTACACATTTCAACAAGAAATCACTTGATATTCAAATGTTTGATAAATAGTACAGATATGTTGACTAAAACCCAGAAGTATATCGGTCTGGAGACTTAAAACAACAGACCAATAACGTGGCTCTGCTCAGTCTTTAATGATTATGCAGTGGGACCTGTTCTTTTTAATCAGGCCAAAGTTCAAGTGATTTATCATCTTTAGTTTATAAGGAAATTCACCAATTCCTACTACCTTACCTGGGGATAATGACTTGAACAAACTCGACAGTAATTTATTCGAGTACAGGTAGTTCACTTCATTAAATATGTTTTTAACAATTTTTTTATATTATCTTCTTTTTGAAGAACAGACCAACAGTCGATACCTTTTGCCCCATGATTTCATAATTCTAACTAAGATTAAAAATATCACAGCAATTTTAAATTTTCACATTATATTTTAACATTTAAAAATGTATCCCCCTTTTAAAATATTGCCCTTAGGTTGAAGAAACTTAAATACATTTTACTTAAAGATGAATTGTGCCAAGTTTGATTAAAATTAGCACAATAGTACTTGGCTGAGAAGATTTTAATATTTTGATATCACATTTAAACAATTATTGAATTATATTTCAAATGAACACTTACTTAATTATTTTTAATTTTACCTAATTTCTCATGTGTAGTACATATTTAGCAAGTGCAATTCGCCACAAACCCAGTACAATTTTTATCATATGCAGATACATTATAAAGTACAAGAATATTTACCTCAATAACTAAATAACACCCGAGTCAATACAGTTTAAATGTAGAAACCTACGTTATGTGAAAAAGTTAATACACGTTCTAAAATTTGCTACAGTTTCATTATGTTAATTAAAACATTTTCAAATAGATGTAATAGTGTAACTCAGTTTGACTATTTGTAGTGTGTATATTGTAATAATTCCAATATTTATTGCTTTGTCATTTTTTATTGGTCTAACAAAACAATGTTTTGATGAACATATCTAAAGTATGAATTCATGAAAATAGTGCGTTCTTTTAAATAAAAAATAATTTCATTTGAATAGTTGGAACTCAAAGGAATGAAACTTGTTTTTATGGAACCCATCGGTTTATGAACTCGAAAACGCACTACCAATCTTTACATTTTGCACTTCGGGCCTAATGTTGATTGTGAGTGAGTTGGTTTTTTTTTGATAAATCGATGAATTCGTCAAATAACGCTATTTAAAGTACTATAAATAGTACGAAAAGAGAATCGAATATACCAAGAAGTATTAGGAAAAAGGATAAGTCAAGGACAGAAAAGGCTACAGTGAAATAAAGGATGACATAAAAACAGGAAAAAACAAAACGAAAAATTTATTAACAAAAACCGCACTTACGGCTGTGAGTCCAGGTGCTAAGGAAGGGTAATTAGTTCCTGTTCCAAATAAGGCACCCGTCGAATCACTCAAGGTTAGATCCACTAATTAGTCTTATCTTGGGTTAGTCATAATCCAGTAAGAAGAATTGTTAGGGTTACATGTACGACAAACGAAACAAATCATTGTTCATTTGTGGCAGATATTTCGATACGGTCATGATAACGACCGTAAAATTTTTTAAGTGATTACTTCAATCTTGCCACAGTACACCTTTGGTTAAGTATCTTTTCATTCAGCAGAATCCCACTTTAAAAAAATCATAAACGGAAATACGGGCCCCGAGTACCTGATCCATCGAGCGATGTAAAGTCCATATGCAGGTGCTATATGAATGTTGTGACACAAATAATGTCTACGGTGTATGTTTTTAGTTGGAGCACCTTCACATGACAGGAATATTAGCAAAGAAGCTGCTGCAATATTTTATTCAATACGTCATATAATGAACAAGATACAATATATATAATTACCAATTCATATTCTTTAAAATACCATCACGTATGATGCACATGATACTACATATAGATGTAATGAATAAACCACCAAACTACCTATTTATGTATAGTATATTCGAACGACATCGATATTAGTTTGGCGATACCTGTTATAAATATACCACAGCTTGTACTAAACATGCCACTGCATATTAAAATCATACCATTCCATATTATAAATCCGGCTTCCTCGAGCTCCCCCAGTAAAAACAGGACGCCATGATATAGATGAAAAATTGCTGAAAGTGGCTTTAAACACCAAACAAACAAAATAAAGCATATCATAAGTTTACGATCAAGTATTATGTAATAATAACACTCATATTTTTGTCATATCTCCAAAAAAATTTACTTAAGTAATGGGATATGCTACCACAAATAATGAAAAAATGAGACATACCACCATAAATAACGAGACACAAAACAAGAAATATTTAAAACTACCAATACAAATAATGAAACCTTAGACCATAAATAAGAAGACATGTGTACCAAAAATAAAGAGACCTGCTAGCACAAATAATGACACCTACCAATACAAGAAATGAGATCTAACACCACAAATAATGAGACATGCCAACATAAATAATAAGTCATGTTACAACAAATATTGATACTCATCACTAGAAATAATGCGACGTACCAATAATAATGATAAATTCTGTCACCATAAATAATGAGAAATAAACCATAAATAATGAAGAATGCTACCAGAAATTATGAGACCTATTACTAAAAATCTGGTAATGAAATCGACCACAACAAAAAATAAGACAAACAACCAAAAAACTACCACCAATAATGAAACAACGAATTGGGACGTGCTACCTTAAATAATCAGAAATTCTACCACAAATAATTAGACATAACACCATAAAGAATGAGACACGCTACGACAAAAAAAATAAAACATGTTATTTAATGAGACATACCAACATACATAATGAAACATGCTACCACAAATAAGGAGACCTACCAATATAAATAATGGGATATGATGTCACAAATAATTAAACACGCTACCACAAATAATGAGTTATATTAATACAAATAATGAGACCTATCAGCAGTTTGTTTTCTCCATTTTAGTAGACTCCATAGCTCAGTCATGTCAATATAATTCCTTTATGACAAATATTTTCTTCATATCTACAATGTATTTATTCTTTGATCTCGGTTCTCTCGCTTTCGCTTGGAATAAACTAATCGAATATAACGACCCATACACCTGTGAGTTATTACCATACACCGGATGAGTTATACCTGACAATAGTTAAATTTGTTACCCCTTTTATACCTGTACCAAAGCAAAAAATAATGCACATTTAACATTTTAAAATTGTTCCAAGGAAATGTACATGAAAGGCTTAAGGTGCAGAGTTCTTAACATCAGTGCAAAATATGAAAATTGTAATTTATGTGTGATTTACATTAACCTTAATATAAATAATTTAAGGATAATTTTCATTATGAAAAGTTCACAGTTCTTGAGTATAAAGAAATAGTTCCAACTGATTATGCATATATTGATAATCATTCACAGGTACATTAAGCTTTTCTATTAAAAATCTTCAGGTGAAGTAAGTATTATATTGTATCTATGCATCGTTATTTACGTAACGCCAAAGCACTCATATCTTGACATGAATCTAGAAATTGACAATGCAGGTCCTTTGAGATCCAATATTTACGACAAAAGGGGTGATTTAATGTTCTTATTGTGTATTTTCCACATTTGTGTGGCAACATTCTATATGTAGCATATGGAGTATGCATCTCGCAATTGATCAGGTAATCTAGAACCTACATTTTCTGTCCACATTTTCTGGAGGGTTTCTGCTGACAAAAAGCTTCTTAAACTGTGGCAAGATTGAAGTTATCACTTAGATAATCTGACGGTCGCCGTCATGATTTAGTTGTCTGTTACGGAATATCTGTGTCACAAATGACGATTAATGTGCAATGACGATTAATGTGCTCATAACCACCCCCCCCCCCCATATAAATTAATTACGACTACCCCGAAACGACTAATTACTATATTTTAATTTGAGTGATACGACAGGCGTCAAGCGATGAAAAGGAGTTGCTTATCATTTCCGAGCACATAAACTCAAAAACTGTGTTCAGTGGGGTTACTCAATTTAAGATTTTGTGTTGTTTGTGTTTTCGTTTGTTGTTGTCCCATGTCTTGTTTAACCATAGGTTTGTCTGTCCTTGATTTAACGATTCAGGAATAATCCTTGGTATATTTAATTCGTTTTCTTATAATATTATAGAAAAGGTAAATAACTAATGTACTTGGTAATGAAATATTGACATGCACAATATTAAACATGAATTTTTCCTAAAATTTTGCATACAATACTTTTCTTAGAGAGATCGTCTTACATCACATTCTATGTTCAATTAGTTCAATTAGTTCAATTTATATATAACTTATCACTAATACCCCGCTTAAATTTATAACATTCAAGTCTAGGGTATTATGCAACGATACAAATGACGATGTTTCTGTCAAAATTAAAAAGCAAATGGCCTCCTCAGTGTCAATATAAATACTTGGCTACATGTTACTTTTCATCATTTGCGTCCTGTCAAATTTCTCACACGTGTGCGTTTTCCTGTATATTTGTCCCCAAATATTTAAAACTGATAAGTTTGCAGGTTTGTCCTGGGATCCGCAAATTTTTCTACTGCATTGCAGGTGTTGTGATTACAAGTGCTGTGTGTACTTTCAGATGCTTTTTTTGAATTAGAAAGCATTAAAACATAGAATTATCTGATTTACTCACATTTATTGCAGCCTCAGTCATGAATTGTTTGGCAAAATCGTCGCAAAGAGCTGGTACTGTCAACACATAATGTAAATCATGCTCCTTTATACATGCAATTTTATCTGATAAACGTTTATACAAATGATCCTTCAGAAATTGTATAGCATACTGAAACACTATTAAAGCTTTCATTTCTTTTCCCGTTTCATCCTTTATCTTGATATCTCCTGTTATTTTCTTGAAACACAAACAATGTGAATTAGACATGAATGTAATACAATTATTACAGCTTTAAATGTAAAGAAAGATTGAAGGATAACACATAACATTCAGTCTCATATAACACCAATTTCCATTATGTATATATTTGCATGTCATGATTAACTTCTGTTTTTAATTTTACTTTCAGATACTGCTTTGTTAATATCTATAATTTTTACAATCAGCACAGAGTAATGCCCTACGGCACGTTATTTTAATTTATAATAATGGAAATATTGGATTCAATTATTAATAAAGTAATGTTTCTGCTGCACTATTGAAATGTTTAGCTAAATAATTTATTTAAAACTTGGAGCCATTTTAACTTCCTTATTTCTTCAGAGCTTGATATCGTTGAACTATCGCTTTTTGAAAAATATAAATGCCAGCTTTGAATTAAGACTTAGACTTATAAAATCGCAATACAGTTTGCCACCCGTTACTGTATTACGGCCGATTAGGTAATTTCCCCGAATTTGTTTGATGCTCACTGAAAACGAAGTGAACACGATTTGTAACATGTGTGTCGATATTTATTAGTGGAAAAGTTTTTTTCTGCATCTGTTACAATCTATGTGAACCTTTATGAGCTCGATAAACTAAGAATCTTTCCATGGAATGCGTTTCTGTACTTTTTAATTAGTAAAAAACTCCAAAAATTATCTCTTATAGTTCTTGTTGTTTCAAATAAACAACCAGCATTCTTATGATACACTGGTTTGCTGTTAGTTATAATAAAAACAATTATATATCTAACATACCATTTCATGAAGAAGCATCTTAAATCCATGGAAATAATAGTAGTTATTATGTTCACCATCAGCTACCAACTCAGAATATTTATTTTCTGCCTCATATCCAAATGCTACAAATTCTTGACTTCCATCCAGCAGAACTGTTGTAGGAGCTTTTAGAGACAACAACTTTGAACCAGACCACACATGTGTGCTGATTTTTGTTGGCTCTTTCTGGTAGTCCTCTTTATATGAAAAGGCATAGCCTGAGTATGTAGTACCAATGTCTATTGCTGCACTAAATAACTTGTTGCTAGCCATGGTCTGAAACAATATAGTCACATATATTCAATATTAATAACTATTTTTATCTGCATCAACTTTGGAGACAGAACCTGATCTTCTAGATGTCCCGCCACTTGCACCATGCAAACTTTCAGATATAACTATATGTCATTGATCAATTTCAGATTCTTAATACCTCAAAACCGTATGGTCCAGATAATCTCCCCCCAAAAATTTCAAAATTTTTCATGGCCATTTTCCAGTCCCTTTTCACACCTATCACAATTTTGTTTAGTGAAAGTATACACAATGGTGTAGTGCCAAGAGACTGGAAATTGACTACTGTTACTGCTATTCATAAAGGGAAAGGAGGGAGTGATATTGCTTCTAACTACAGACCGATCTCAGTAACTAATTGTTTTGGTAAGATGTTTGAAAGAATACTATTTAAACAACTCCATAATTATCTTTTAAGAAACAAAATCCTGACAGATGATCAATCAGGTTTTCGACACAAGAATTCGACTGCGAATGAATTGTTAATTATTTTAGATATTGGTAAAGATGTCAGATTCAGATTTTGCGATGTCTCCAAGGCATTTGATCGCATATGGCATAAGGGGCTACTATATAAATTGCGTAAATATAGAATTAAGGAGAACTTATTGAATTGGTTTGCAAACTATCTCTCTGATTGAAAACAGATAGTCTGCATGGATGGTTATTACTCAACTTGGAAACCTTTTAATGCTGGTGTCCCACAAGGATCAATACTTGGTTCGTATCTGTTTCTTCTGTCTTTCAATGACATAGTTGAAGAGGTTTCTCATAAATTCAAACTATTTGCTGATGATACTTCATTATTCTGTGTTGTTGACGATAAGAAAGCAACTACAGAATCTTTACAATTAGACTTAGATAGTGTCCATAACTGGGCCACCGAATGGTAACGCCAGTAAACAAAATCCATGTTATTTACTAGAAAACACGAAGACAATATTCCAATTTTGTATTTAAATGATATTGCATTGCAGAACACAAACATCTTGGTCTAACTTTAATCAACATGGATCTTGGAAAGACCATATAAATGAAATCTATACAAAAGCCTGTGCCAGACTAAATATCTTGCGCATGCCTAAATATAATATTGATAGAAACTCTTTAGAAAGATTGTACATTGCCTTTATTAGACATATCTTTGAGTATGGAAATGCTATCTTTGACAATTGTACTCAGGAGAAATCTAACCTATTAGAGTCTGTACAATATGACGCTGCCAGAATAATTGCATGTACTGGTATGCGTCGAGGCACTCCAAAATTTAAATTATATAAAGAACTTGGGTCGGATTCTCTGCAAAATAGGCGAAAGAATCAAAAACGGATTCTTATCTTTAAAGCTTTACATAGATATCTCCCATCTTATATTTCTGATCTTGTGCTTTCCCAAATCAATAGAAGTGAGAATTATAATATCAGAAAGCCTAGATATTTTGATATACCACATGCGCGTAAAATCTCTTATCAAAAAGCTTCTTCCCGGATACCTTAGATATGTGGAATAAACTAGATATAGGTATACAAATATCACCTTTCTCTCTGAGTTCAAGAAGAAAATGAATAATAAAATAAAGAAGGCCCATTGTCAATATTCCCATGGCCCACGCAAACTTAATGTAGTATATTGACAACTTCGTAACAATGTTAGCAACTTAAACCAACAACTCCAATTACCTTTACCTGAGAGCCCGTTTTGTGCATGTGGTGACATTGAGGATAACTTTCACCATTTATATGTATGTCCCCTATATGAAAATCTACGAAGACTATTATTGAACCCTCTTAGAAATTTTGAACCAATACTAAATGTAAATATTTTACTACATGGTTCATTGGAACTGTCTGAGTCCATAGAAAAATCCAGTTATAACATATGCTGTCTTTGAACATATCAATAGAACACACAGATTTCAATAAATATTATAAGTTTTACCTACAAGTATATTGCGCACTTTAATATTATATTGTTGTAAACACATGCATATTTACGTAAAAGTTAAAGATTCTAAATACTAATACATGTATGTAATTATCTGCCCTTTAGCGAAAGCACCATGGATTTTTAGAGACGGAACATTGCTGCTCGTATTGACGATTCCCGACAGTGTACAGTTCTAAAAATGAGCCATAACATTCCTAAAGCTTCATAAACAAAATATATTATATGTGAAAGGTATATTCTCACACGGTAATTGATTATTGTGACCCCTCGACAGGACTGCGTCAACCGTAAAATAAACAATGATGACGGCCGCCAGTGAAAATCAATCTGTAATTGAATTAATTGCGAACTCATGTGACCTTAACATATATGATGAGTATCCTCCAGAATGTATACCCAAAAAACTGAAAACCCCAACTGGAGAAAAGGCAAAACGAGCTAAATTCGAACAAATAGAATCAAATCTGTACGAGGACAAAGCAAGCATGGTCACTTGTCGGGTAAATAGTGATCGCATTCTCCTATGGATCAAAGCCTTTCGCGTATTTTATTTTAATTATCTAGGGGAGAAGGATTAATATAATATTGAGTGGTTTGATGACCCTTCTGACTGGAAACAAAATAGTGACAGTGGTAAAGACCGTGGAAATAATGCTATATGCATTGATGTATCTAAGGTTGTAAATTCAGAAGCCCAACGCCAGTATAGAATAATAGTTTTCATTAACACAGGGGTGCTTCAGGTCCAATGCACTTTCAAAGATCAATTCGCAAAACATGACTTTAGTATTTTTAAAAGTTCTTATCGACAAAGTGCAAGATAGATCAAAATCCTCAGTAAATTCCACTATACACACTGACACAGAAGACTAGCCAGATTGTAGAGAATCCAAAGGGACATGATAGTGACACTATAAATGCAACAGAAACAAACGTGCTTGACAATGACCAAATATTTCAAAAATGTTTTACTGAAAATCAAGTGTAAACTAATAATCAGGAAATTGTGCAAGCAAAGAATCTAAATACAGGTAACGAATGGTCTATGACACAGTTTCACCTAGAACAAATGATGGAACGAATGGAGAATTGCTTTCTGATAGCCCTTGACAAAATTTGTATAAAACAAACTGAACTTTTCGACGCAAAACTGACACAAATTCTTGAAAATGTTGTGCAAATACAAAATGCAGGCGTAAAAGATGATTCCTTTGTTGGTGATCGAAAGTTATTAAATAAAGTCAACTCACTTGAACATGAAAATTCAGATTTGCAACTCTCTACAGAAGGCAAGACATGAACTGGAAATCGATAAAATCCAGTTACAGACAAAACTTGACCAACAAACACATCAATCTAGTGTTCAAAAACAGAACTTAACACTATCTTTGAGAAATCTAGAAACAGAAATAGAGTCATTGGGTGAGGCAATCCATAAAAAGGATGAAAAACTACAAAATCTAGAGAGATCCTGCAATGATCTTAGAGCAAAACTTTACGAAAAGGATGCTAAGATATACAGCCTGAAACAGCATGAATGCGGAGTCGAAAATGCAGGCAAATTTCATGAGGTTCCAAGTCGACATATGGGCTCAGCCCAGGACAAACCACATGTCGCACTAATAGGAACATCGAACATGGACAGTGTTGATACTTCTAAACTGTCATCCAAATTCACGGTAGAGAAACATATTGCGTACCAATTTTCAAACACAGAACAGAGTATTCACAAATTAAATCATGCATCTGATCTAATTGTGTTTCATTCACTAACGAATGAATTGCGTGAGACCAGAACAGAGGATTGCGTGAGAAGAATGAGGGAAATTGTAACATTGGCTAATGAAACATATTCATCTTCTAAATTCATTATATCAGCACCAACTCCAAGAGCTGATTGTGAAAGCTTAATGCTAAAGGCCAGTTATTTAGGGCCTTACTGAAACAAGAATATATTGAACTCAAAACAGTGTTTTTTGTGATCATAGCAATTAAGCCAACAAAAGGAGAACAATCACGAGGTTTATAAATTCAGATGATACATGCCATCTTTCGGATCAGGGTGCAAATGTGTTTGCAGCGAATATTCGCGATGTTATAGATGAAGTACTGAATCTTCCGAAGCGAAATCAGTATAATAATAACAGGAGAGGAGTATTTCGTGGTAGATACATCAACAGATATAGAGGTCGGGGCCGTGGATATTGGCAGCATAATTAATTAATTGTTCATTGGTTAACCTAGTTGTTTCTTTTATTTTGAATACACAGCACTAGTTAAAATTATAGCATTATTATAGAAGTTCCCTACTAATAATACTTTTAAATTTCCATGTCTATAATAATAATAATAATAACAAATAATTATATAGTAAAAAAAGAAAAAAAAAGGAAAAAAACCTTGTTAAAGGGAAATATAGCTTATTTTGTTAGCCTATTAATTATAAATCTTGTTTTTTAACTTATTAATTGTATCTCGTTATTATCTCTCCCTTAGGAAGAGCGACTTTTCATTTTTTACTTATTATAAAAGAATAAGACTTTGTTACCATTTGTAATTTTATCCATCAGCTGACTTCTGCTCTACTGATATACTTTAAGCTAACTTAATATCATAAAATAAAATAAAACGATCTAGTATGACAAACAAGGTTAACAATAGCCTGATCTATAACTTATCATTTTGTGTTTGGAACGTAGGAGGGGTCATATCTAAGCATCACAACAAAACATCTGACCCCCTTTTTATACAAGAAATTCAATCACATGACGTCATACTTTTCACTGAAACGCATGTAGGATATACGACAATTAACATAGATGGATATCATTATTACCCTCTATGTAGACAGCAGTCAGCTAACTTGACATACTATGGAGGATTGGGTATTTTAATAAAATATAATATTCGCAAGGGCATCAAAATTAAAAAAAATACTTCAAAGATTATCAATGGCTAAAAGTAGATTTTAGTTTTTTCTATCTTAATATTGATATTTACTTATGTTTGTCATATATAATACCAATCACTTCGTACAATCTGAAAATCAGAAAATATTGAAAAAGATATAATTTTTAGCCAACAAGGTAATATTATTTTATGTGGAGATTTAAATGCAAGTACAGGATCAGAGCCTGATTTTATATAAATGATATGTTAGATACTCATTTAACACTGAAAGATAGATATAGCTGTGATGTTATACAAGAAAATAGATATAGTTATGATTCAAAAGTAGATAAAAGAAATAACAGAGCAAGATAATTGTACCTTATTTCCAAGTAAATACATATGGTCAGATACCTCTTCTCAAAAACTACAAGATACAGTTTGCTCGCCAGATATTAAAACAAGTATCTCAAAATTTTAACACTCAGAACATGAACGTGGTTTGATATTGACCTACAACAAAAGCTTAGAACTCTTATTTAAAAGGGTGAGCTATTATCTAAGTTTCCATGGGACCCAATTGTAAGAGGGTCATATTATAAATGTCATAGAGAGTATAACAAACTAAGAATATATTTTTAAAAAATTTAAACAAAAAATTCTTGACAGCCTTGATAGTCTTAGAGAAAGTAACCCAAAAAGTTACTGGCCCAGAACAACCATTCTTCTGTGAAATGGATTTTTAAATTACATTAAAAGAAGTGCATGATGCTATAAAAAAACTTACAAATAGGAAAGAAGTCGGATTAGATGGTATACCAAATGAAATATTTAAAGCAGATGCCAATATATTGACACCAGTTCTACAAAAACTTTTTAATTCTATATTCTGTTCTGGAATATATCCTAGTAAGTGGGGTTTATCTTATGTATGCCCAGTTTTTAAATCTGGCTGTCCTACAAAACCTGAAAATTATAGAGGAATTACCATAAATTCCTCGATTAGTAAGATTTTTAATCCTTAACAAGAGACTTAATGCTCATTTTGAAAAAAAAAATTATTCACCCAAGCCAAATAGGTTGTTCCAACAAAAAGTAGAACATCTGACCATATGTTTGTTTTAAAGACTCTGTTAGATAAATATACCAACAAAAAAGGGGAAAAATTATGCTTGTCTTGTGGATTTTAAAAAAGCATTTGATAGAGTTATTCAATATGGTATTAGGTATAAAATGTTAAAGCATAATATTTCAGGAAAATTTTATTATATTCTTAAAGATATGTATATAAAAAACCGAATTTCAGTAAAAGTTGAAAATAAACTAACCCTTGCTTTTAACTCAAAAATTGGAGTGAAACAAGGAGATGTTTTGAGCCCCAACCTATTTAAGCTTTTTATTAATGATCTACCACTAAAATTGGAAACAAGTCCAGAGGCTGTTGAAATTAATGAAGAAGTATAAATTGTCTAATGTATGCTGATGGTATTGTTTTATTGTCTACTAGTGAAAAAGGTTTACAAAACACACTTAATATTTTACATGAATATTGTAAAGATTAGTGTCTAGATGTAATTTCCAAAACTTTAGTTTTGATTTTTAACAAATCTGGAAAATTTTTGAAAGAATATTTGCATTTAAATATTGAGCAAGTAGAATGTGTGTATCATTATATATATTTAGGAATCACTTTCACCTCTAGTGGCTTGTTCAGCTTGGAAAGGAAGAGTTATATAAAAAATCCCTAAATTACAAAAATCTTTATCAACTTGCAATCCAAGTATTGCTACTTCAATTCACCTATATGATCACACAATAAAGCCAATTTTATTATATTGTAGTGAAATTAGTGGTCTGTTTAAAGTTAATTCTGCTGCTTGTAAGAAACAGAATGATTATTTTTTTGAAAAGATTTCTTATAATGATTTTGCTGAGAAATCACATATAAGATTCCTTAAATATATTTTAGGTGTAAATAAGAAAGCCTCAAACATAGCTGTTTTATCAGAGGTTGGAAGGTTTCCTTTATACTTTTCGATTGTTTTATCTATTGTTAAATATGCGCATATACTTGAAAAATTAGAAGATGGTTTACTTTATGATGCTTATTCATGTAATAAACAACTAGATGCTAATAATAATGACTGTTGGTTTTCATCAGTAAGATATATATTGCAAACATTAAGCATAAACACTTTAAAGAAGATCAAGCTGGGTAAACTAGATAAGATTGTATAATTGAATGACAGCTTTAAGACCTTCTGGCATAATAAAAGAAAAAAAATATTATCACAGGGGAACAGTAAATTAGAAAATCTTTTTAATCTAAAAACTGATTTTGGATCAGAGGCTTATTTATCAATTAAAGATTTCAAAATAAAACAAGCAATTTGCAAAATTAGGATAAGTGCTCATGACTTAAGAATAGAAAAATGATAGAGATAGTAAAAAGTACATTGATAGATCTCAAAAGTTATGTCAGTACTGTAAAACTAAAAACTCTCATGCGGTTGAAGATGAATCGCATTTCATAGTAATATGACCTTTATATAATAAGGAGCGTAGTAATTTTTTTTAATAAAAATTGTACTTTTTGTAATAATTTCAAGAATTATGCTCAGAAAAAAAGTATTTCTGGCTATTTACAAATGAGGACTTAACTACATTAACTCAATTAGGTAATTTTATTCTTGAGTGTCTTGAGATAAGATCTAAGTGAAAGCATAATGACTTATAATATTATATGTATTTGTACTAGTACATATAACCACACACCAATTGTATATTTTTCTACAAATACTCATATTATATATATTATTAGCATATATTATACATCTGGCTCTGCTCCTGTCTCCTAATATTTTTATGTCATATGTCCAATCATGTAACTGTTTTGTAACATGATGCCCTTCATGGGTTCTTGATTACCTAATAAAACATTTTTATTCGTATTCTTATAGCTTGCGTCATTTGCAGTTATTAAGAATTCATGACATCTGTTCACCAACCCATTGCTCCTATGTCATTTATGTTATTTACTTTATTTTATTTATTTCTTTATTTTCCATATATATATATATATATATATATATATATACGTCTACAAATTAAGCCCAACACTGTTTGAATTAGATTTTTAACACTGTCAAATTTGCTTTCCCTTAGCGGGATTCGAACTCACACCTTTGTGACACTGTGGCACCAATTCGCCTGCACTATGTCCAGCGGTCTAGACCCCTCGGCCAAATGGAAAATAAAGATATATATATATATATATATATATATATATATATATATATATATATATATATATATATATATATATATATATATATATATATATATATATATATATATATATATATATATATATATATATATATATATATATATATATATATATATATATATATATATATATATATATATATATATATATAGTTGTCTAATAAAAATAATTATAACAACACTACTATGTACAAATAATATATATGGAACGCAATATTTCGCTCTACCAAAGAGCTTCATCAGGCGTTGACTGAATCAAAAATTCAAACAATAGAAAATGTTTTTGTTGTTCACTAAAGTGAACAACAAAAACATTTTCTATTGTTTGAATTTTTGACTAAAGTGAACAACAAAAACATTTTCTATTGTTTGAATTTTTGATTCAGTCAACGCCTGATGAAGCTCTTTGGTAGAGCGAAATATTGCGTTCCATATATATTATTTGTACATAGTAGTGTTGTTATAATTATTTTTATTAGACAACTATATTATTTTTATTTGTAATTGTATCAGTCTGCATCTGACTGATCCAGCACTTATTAAACGAGATTGTTGTTGCTATTTATAGATTACTTATATATATATATATATATATATATATATATATATATATATATATATATATATATATATATATATATATATTTATTTATTTATGGAAAATAAAGAAATAAATTATATAGATTAAGGAATGTTCTGGAATTTTGTAGCTTACAGAATGTTTAATTAAATTAGATGACGGAACGTTTCTTATTGCAGATAAGTATTTTTAACAATCCTCGAATATTCTACAACCACAAACAAACTCTTGTCACATAAACTATTTATCGGCGGATTCTTTGGTTGAATACATTATTCTTTGAAATCTAATCACAATATCTTGCATGTAATTAAAACGTTATTATAAAATTAACGTGTTTATGTCAATGAAAAATATCTAGAGTTAAACGCCACTGATGACTCTTGAATAGACGAAACGCGCGTCTGGCGTAATGAATTCCTTTAGACCCTTTAAATAATATTTTGAACTGCCTGTATTGTGTATTTATACGATCCCAGTGGACTTATATTATTCCATCTCCCAATGAAGAATATCTTGAATAGACGAAACGAGCGTCTGGCGTAATGAATTCGTCACCTTGGTAATTATGATTACATCTTGTTGGAATGTTTATTTATATTGACACTCAATGACTAAGGCCATTCGTTAGTCAGTCTGTGTCTATAGTTTTGACAAGAAACACCATCATTTGTATCGTTGCATAATCTTCTAGACTTGTATATTATTTTTTGTTTATGCTGTATCGTCATGTTTGTCGATCCGATAATATATAAGTGTACTGGTTTGGTAGCTTCCTTTAGACCCTTTAAATAATATTTTGAACTGACTGTATTGTGTATTTACAAGATCCCAGTGGACTTATATTATTCCATCTCCCAATGAAAAAAACTATTATTATTCCATCTCCCAATGAAAAATATCTTAAACATTTAGAGTTAAACGCCACTGATGACTCTTGAATAGACGAAACGCGCGTCTGGCGTAATGAATTCCTTTAGACCCTTTAAATAATATTTTGAACTGCCTGTATTGTGTATTTATACGATCCCAGTGGATTTATATTATTCCATCTCCCAATGCCACTGATGAGTCTTGAATAGATGAAACGAGCGACTGTCGTAATGAATTCGTCACCTTGGTAATTATGATTACATCTTGTTGGAATATTTGAGCAAAGCCAAGTAACAGCGTGTGTATATATATATACAATTCATGACATCTGTTCACCAACCCGGATGTCAGCACTTGACCTTAAGAGAGTCCCGTGGTTCAATGGCAATTTGTTTGGATCGACTTTCTTATTAAATAAAACTTTTTAAAAAAAATATGAGACACACGTGATATGCGACTATGTAGTTCAGCATTATACGGCAAGCAGTATATATTGTAAGTGGACAATGTATGGGAAAAGGAAACTTGAAGTGAAAACCAGAAACAGCATACCACAGCCGGCATCGCAGCTTTGGACGGATATACTTCGATCAGGAGGCTATGTGAAGACTCAAGTCAACATGATAGAAGTATTCAAAGTGACATTTTAAATTGGTTTTGGACATTTTCAAACATAATTTAAAGATTGTGTACTATTTGGTTTAATGTTTTAGACATATTGATTTGTTTAATTTTTTTCACTAAGCTGTTAAATTTTGGTTGGTGAGTTTAAGTTTTAAACTCTTTTGACAGATTTGATAGTGAAATCGGGAATCTGTTATACGGCCGACAATCCTATACAATTAAAACATGATATGATCGCATTCACTGGGCTGCCATAATTGTTCTATTACATTCACTGTAAATATTCTTGGTCTCTTTAATATCTTAATTTTTTATATACATGATGTAAAAATGATATGCGGGCTAGAAAGGAGATTTCTTGTATAGACAGCCTTGCATAACACTTGTAACAAAATGTCAATCGTGCATTATCATCAAGTACTGCATTGTTAAAAAAGACGCTAAAAGTAGGAAATGTAATAACATACAGTTGTTTAATGGGTAGTCAGGCAATAAACCAGAACCTAATCCATAAGCAAATGCAAAGACACTGGAATAAGATGAAACTAATTTTCTTATTAATCAAGGACAATTATATTGCTCTCACAGAAGGCAAAAGTAGACAAAAACTTTCAACTCAACTTTTGTTATCAATTAATTTATAAGTGTCAAAAAATAATGAAAGTCATCAATGCATGTATCTGGATACATTATGAATATTCATGACATTTTGTTGACCAATCAGAAAAAGGTGAAAGATTAGTGGGCAATATAACGGAGGACAATAGAACACAAGTCAATAGAACGCCAGGAAATATAACATTTGTGTAGTATAAAGGATAAAACTAGTAAATACCTTATATAATGAATATTACTTTATTATTAGGTTTATGATATAGATAGCTGACCATTATAAAATTTTATAGAATACTGAATTTACCTTAAGTTCACTATTAGTGACAACCTTATTTTCTGAAAATACCATGTCTTCGCTAAAAATATCTCAAGGCTCACCAATTTTAAAGTCTGATAAGAATATTTTGTAATGGTTACAAAATGATGTCCCAAATGAAACTAGTTTTAGTTGTCTATTTAAGTCCTCTGTGGCAGCAATATTATTTTCCTTGAGTATCATCATATTTTATTTATTTTCATTTATTTGCAAATGCAATGCATATAACTGCCATATTTTATGAAATATGCAAGGCCAAACAAAGTGCAATGTATCATGCATAAATGTATGGGATCAACTTAGTTTGATCACATGTGAGCCTCTTTAAATCCCTAGAAAAGAAAAAAGAGTTTAGAGTGATGTCCCCTGGTTGACTACCGCTCCTACTGAAAAGTGATATTTTATGAGTAAAACTTAATAATGGAGTCTGAGATTGCGAAATTATGTAAGCAGATGGATAAAGAGCGTTTGAAGCGTTTGTTAGAAAGTTTACAATGTACACAAACATTTGAAAACAAAGCTGAAGCGGTCTCGCAAAACCAAAACAAAGAAAAAATGGTGTCGTACGCCGAGGTTGTTAGCAATGATAGTGTTATAAACAATGAACCTTTGCTACCAAAGCCCCAAAACGACCCTAGTAACTTTGTCAAACCAATTTTTATCAAAGATACTGACGTGCATGGTGCAGTAAAACCCCCTAGAGCGCAATGGCTAACTAACGTAGAGATATATAAAGCCATTGGTCAGAAAATCCCAGCTGAGCGGATAAAAGGAATTCAGAGAGTTAGGGAAATGTGGAGGGTGTACCTCGACAATGAGGATGACAGACTGTCGTTGCTAGTGACAGGGGTTAACCTGCGTGGCAGGCAAGTTCCCTTGTACTCGCAAAATCCTCAAAACCCAGGAATTCTTCGACCTAACACCATTAAAATCACGGTCAAAAACGTCCCTATATCGGCTGACGACGGGCAAATACATCGAGCTTTGACCCTTAATGGATGTGAAATTCTCAACCTCACTAGGGAACGCCTTAGGATAAACGTAAAACTGACAGATTGTCAAACTGGAAACAGGGTGATCATCAGCAACTTGCTGAAATCACCTATACCCAGAAATGTACAAATTGGTAAATATATGGCTCTTGTCTTTCATGCTGGACAGCCAGAATTTCAAAATAAGTATGCTAACTCTGAAGCAAATGGTAAAAAGTGCCATAAATGTCTGATTCCAGATCACCTTATTTATGAGTGTCCGAATGACTGGGTATGCAGGACCTGCAATGCAATGGGCCACAAAATGATAGACTGTCCAAAAGCTCTTTCAGAGGAAATATCAATTGAGAGCTCTGAATCAACAGGTGTAAACCATGATAAAAGGAATCAGGTGGCTAATTCTAATAATAACTACACTACTTGCAATAGTATTACAATTACTGATAAAGCACAAAACTCAGAAGCTCAGCTAAAATCCATTAACACAACACCAGTAAACAGTGGTGCAGCTAAGCATAGTGATAAAAAGTCAAGTAAAACAAATAGTGCAAGTAATAAAGACAAAACTCAAACACATATTGATAAATTTGTATGTACACCGCAACCACCAGTTAGACAGGCACCAAGGCATCACACACCACCTACTCCACCCATGTATGATGAAACTGCATGCAAAACTGGAGCTAAAAAGCTCAGACCTTAAGTGTGTTTCGTTATTTGCTATATATTCATTTTATCTTAGATTAAGCAATTTAAAAGGATATATAAAAAGAATACATGTACGTGTATGAAAAAAAGGTACAGCTCTGTGACAGAGTAAAAAAATGTTTGGCTGTGTGTTTTAATTTAATGATAATCATTGTTGTGGCTTTAAATTATATGTGTTATCAAAGCAAGAGGTTTCATGTAAATATTGATTTATTGAGGACAATTAGAAAACTGTACCCAGACAAAAGTGTTACATTATTAATACATGTAAATTTTTAATACAAAAGTCAGCTGATTAATGTTTACCAAACATTGTCAAAGTGGATTCCACCTAGACTATTTTTAGCACAAACTATAAATAAGGAGCATACGGTTTTAAATCTCGTTTACAAATATTATATTGTAAAAACTGAAAAACTACCAAAGAATGATTTTCTAACCAACGCCACATGCACAATTTTGCTTTGTTCAAGTTATCCAAATAACCGTGTTGCAATAAAAATCGAATGCACCTTTTCACATCAATATTATACCCGCAATCGTATAATTTCAACCTATTCATAGTGTATAGGCGTTAAATCTACTAAAAGTATATCGTTAATATTCATCATCTTAAAAAGAATCGGAATAAATTTGATTTATTATATTATCCACAAATTTTCATTTGTATCAACATTGACTGATTTAGATGACTTCCACTTGGAGTTATCGATTTGTCTTAGTTGTTACAGGTCACTGTCTCTTAAATTTGTGTTTAGTTTATATTTGTACGTTAGTTGTTATTGTTCTTTGTGTGTACATGTCTTGTCTATGGCTATATTTATTAATATGTACGACCAAAGTAACAGGTTTCATTTATATATTGATTTATTGATGAAAATTATAAAACTGTACACAGACAGAAGTGTTACATTATTGATACATGTATATTTTCAATACAATAGTCAACCAAACATTGTCAAAGTGGATTCCACCGAGTCTATTTTTAGCAAAACCTATAAATAAGGGACATACGGTTTTAAATCTCGTTTACAGATATTATGTTGTTAAACCTGAAAACTTACCAAAGAATGATTTTCTGACAAACGCCGAATGCACAATTTCGCTTTTTTAAAGTTATCCGTATAACTGTCTGACAATAAAAATCAGAAGAATCGAATGCACCTTTTCACATAATCATTATATCCACAATCAGATAATCTCAACTTATCCATGGTGTATTGGCGTTAAATATTTGAAACGTGTATCGTTAACATTCATCATTTTAAAAAGAATCCTATTAAGTTTGATTTATTATGTTATCCACAAATTTTTATTTGTTTCAACATTATCTTGTTTCGATGTTTTCCACGTGCGGTTATTGATTTGTATTAGTTGTTACAGGTCACTGACTCTTAAATTTCTGTCTAAGTTAGTTATATATGTACTTTAGTTGTTATTATTTTTTTTGTGTGTACATGTTGTCTGTGGAACATTTATTAATAATTATGTATTATAACTTTGTATGTGCAATTAATAGACGATTAACGGCAGATGGTCATTTTAAATAAAATTAAATAACACCTTTATAATACTACATGAATTTAAGTACATTAAATGTAATCTGACTTAAGAATAAGTCAGAAAGAGACAGAACTTTAGAATGGATTAAGTCGAACAATTGTGATATTTGTTTTATTCAAGAAACTCATTTTGATGACAATATTTCACAATTAATTCAAAATGATACAAATTTTGATATATTCAATAGTATTGGAACAACTGCGAGTAGGGGTGGCTATTCTTATTAAAAAATCGCTTAATTATCGATTGATCAACTGTGTTAAAGATAACAACTGAAGAATAGTTTTGGTTAATACTGAGTTAGAAAATAACTTATTTACGCTGCTGTGTTTGTATGCGCCTAACTGTAGATCAAATAGAAATGCTTTCTTTAAAAAAGTCAATATGATGGTTAAAGAACATGGAGTAGGAATACCGATTTTAGGAGGGGACTTTAATGATAATCTGAAAAACATCGACCGAATGAACTCTTTATCTGGAAATAACAAGGTAGAACCCTGTTAATGCTTGACATCACTGATTAAAGTTAATAAATTAGTAGATATATGGAGGGTTCAAAATTCTGACAAACAGCAATATACGTGGCGTCGAAAAGATAAATCACAAGCTAGTAGAATTGACATGATTCTAATTAGTAAAGATTTTGTTTCGTTTGTTGACTATTGTAAAATCAAACCTGCTATCATTAATTCTACTGATCACTAAGGAGTATGTATGAGATTTAGGGCTGGGGTTAATGAAAAAGGGTTGGGATATTGGAAACTAAATAATTCAATTTTAGCTGAAAATGAATATGTGAATTTAGTTCATGAATTAATTGCAAAAATATTCTATTGTCATAGTAAGATAGACTTACGTCTTCTTTGGGATATATTTAAAGTAGAATTAAGGGAGGTAACCATTAAATACTTAGGACTTAGGCTAAATTAAATAGGGAACGTCTTAGAGATTTAGAAAAGAGTCTAAAGACACACCATGAATTAAGGGACAAGCAAACTATTGACAACCCTTTATTAGAAAGAAATATTATGGATTTAGAAAATTAAATTATAAAAATTTATGATCAAAAGGCCATGGGCGCTCAAGTAAGATCTAGAGAGAAATGGATCGAGTTGGGTGAAAAAAATAACTCGTACGTTTTAGGATTAGAAAAGCAGAGACAGACTAAAAAATCAATTAATAAATTAAAGAATGAGAATAATGCTTTACTAAGTAACCAAGAACAAGTTTTAAATGAAATTCGTAATTTTTATAAGAAGCTATATTCTAGTAGTAACCTAGAAGCCATTAATAAATACATCTTCGATACAGTTTTAGAATCAAAATTAAATGAAAATAAAAAATCCTTATGTGATGGTGAAATTTCTGTCAAAGAATGCACCGATGCAATTTTTCGCATGAAAATTGGCAAAATCACCAGGTTTAGATGGTTTATCAGTTGAATTTTATAGAACATTTTGGGACAAGCTTAAATTTATTATTGTCAGAGTGCTTAACAAAGGGTACTCTGAGGAAATGTTATCACACTCTCAGCGAACCAGTATCTTATCATTACTGTTTAAAAAGGGAGACACATTGCTCTTAAATAATTATCGTCCAATTCCTTTATTAAATGTTGACCTGAAACTTTTGTCAAATGTCTTAAATATGGTTTACCTAAAATAATCAATGAAAATCAGATTGGTTATATTAAAAATAGATTTATAGGATTTAATCTGAGACAAATTCAAGAAAACTAAAACTGTATTTAAACGATTCTGCTATAGATTACGCGAGGAAACGTGTAAAGTGTACACAGTGCAGTTTGTCATATAGGGGATATTGGGCCAAAATATCCACTTGACATATAAATTGTATGAGACCGCCCTAATTTGACACTATGGCAAAATGTCAACTATAAATGTAAAATTGTATGAGAGCGCCATACTTTGAAACAACGGAAGACCACTGTACCCATAACTAAGTAAGCTTTATTAGAATGATGCTACAAGATGGCGTAACAAACCGTAGTGTTAGTACTAAAATTTATCATAAACGATGGATTATATGGGGAGAGCGAAAATGTCAAAATGTTAAAATAGCATGGGACCACTCAACTGTGACTCCACAGAGATGCAACTAAAATATATATTAAAATGATCTTACTAGATTGTCAAACAAAAGGTTATAGCGTAAATTGTTCATATAAAGGATTTAAAGGGACACAAATGTAAACTCGACATGTTTAATTGTATTTGAACACCTTTCTCTGACCACCATGTGAGCCGTTTGAACTTCAAAGTATGCAAGCAAAAGCTATATCAAAGTGTACTTACTAGATGGCGCTACAAGTATTTTGTGTACACAGTACAGTGTGTCATATAAGAGATCAATTGCTTGTATATCAATCTATAAACAGATAAAATGAAAAATCAGGGTATTAAAAATTTACTACACCAGACGCGTGTTTCGTCTTGTGAAGACTCATCATTGGCGCTCAACCCTAAACTATATTTAAAATAAAAATGAATTGAAGATATCGAGATATAAAATCTATATTTTTAAACGTTATGCCATATCCGGCTTAGGTCATAGAAGAACTTGATATTTGAATAACTTTCGAAATTTCAGGGCAAACGATGTAAAAAATATTTCTCAACAGCAGCAATTTACGGATGGCTTCCTACCCCAATAAGAAATAGCTAAAAAAAAATGCATAAAGTGGGGTTAAGCTCCATTTAAAAATCGGTTATATAAAATATTAACTGAATGTCAAACGAAAGTCTAATGAATATTAAATAAGAAGTGAATAAGTAACCAACTTACTACAGCAGGTACAAAGGTTCTAGTTTTTTCGTAATAATATAAATATCGGATTACGAATTTAATATCCTCTAAATTGTTCGGTTTAGTCTTTGATCAGCTGAAAAAATTTAAGCGACGCACGATTTTTAAGCCAATTTTTGCGTTTAATTAATAAAATGAAACAAAAGAAAGAATATGTTCATTTACAGAGCAACATAAAGCTATTCGAGATCCTTGACGGTAACCTTTAAACGCCACAATATTAAACCGCAAATTAATTGTATCTGTCATCTAATTAAGTATCAGATAGCACATACAAAACATCCTTACAAAATAAATAATACAGAATTTAAAAGACCTCCTTAGATAGATTATGAGTTGAACTACACTAAAACTAATTGGGAGAATAAGGGGGTGGGGCTAACACATATATTTCTACTGAGCATCATGGCTATGGAAAAAATAGCTTAACACTATCGCAACGAATAATGTGATACTGTTCATATATGGCTGGTGCTTAAATTATTTTGAATCTGGTGATAAATACTGACAGATACAACTTCAATGGGTCAATCTCTTTAATCTGGAAGCAAATTTTGGACAAACATGCACAATCGAAATCTCTTTTTTTTTTTCAACCAAACAACTTTTATTATCACATTGCTGTTAACAAATTGTATCTGAGATACAGCATTCTCCCAGATACCCCCTGTGTTACATCTATGAGGTATCCAGGGAAATACCCTAATGGAAAAAAAATCATTGTCTTCTGTATACATTTATATCAATATTTAAATTTTTTACCGTACAATAACCAAAATTCTATGAAATATCTATCAATGGAAAGAAAATTATCTTTTTACAATCGAAATCTCTATTTAAAAGGCGTGCCTAATACTGACCAGTCTACAACACGAACTTCAGTAACCAACTTGTTAATGCTAGCAAAGAGAAAGGTTTTAGTTGTCTCGTAAAAATATCAATAGCTGTTTAAGATTATCATATCCCTTGACTTGTTTTCTGTTTAGCGGTTGCAAACGAAGACTTTGATTAGCTGAAAAAATTGTTACGACAATGCAAGATATTTAAGCATTAATTCCCACGTTTCATGTTTATTTACAAAGCAACAAATGACAACGTGAGATACTTGACGATAAATAAACGAAGATACTATTAAAAGGTTCACAATAGTTATATTAAAACCGCAATAAATTGTATCTGTCATCTAATGAGTGATCAGATAGCACATACAAAACATCCTTACAAAATAAATATTTAAAAGACCTCCGTAGATCATATACTATTCACTGTGTTTAAACAATATGAGACTTTGATTGAAGGCGGTATGGACTAACATTGTACAACTGAAGATATGATAATTAAATATCTTCTTTCTATATTTCATCTTTTTAAAGAAAAGATAGATATGAAGAGACCGATGTAAATGGATTTGGAGGTGAACCACACTTGTTTGGAGAAAGAGGGGGAGGAACTTACAGATATATTTCCAGTGCCAAAACAAAGCTTAAAAATAGCATAACGGATAATGGGATGCTGTTCATATATAGCCTCGTACGGGCCTCAGTGGACCAGTGGTTAAGACTACTATATGGTCTTTCAACACTGAGGTTGTGGGTTCTAGTCTCACTGCGGGCAGGGTGTACTCGACTCCAATCTTAATTGACAAGGATTGCCCTTTTTCCTACCGAAGGTCGGGTACTTCGGCCCCCCCCCCCCCCATAATAAAACCTGGACGCCATGATATAGCGGAAAAATAGCTGAAAGTGGCGTTAAATATCATTCAAACAAAACAAAATCAAACAATTATATATAGCTGGCGTCTTAATTGTTTTGTATCTGGCGTACTGACACGTAGACAACTTCAACCGGTTATATCTCTTTAATTTTTTGCTTTTTCGTTTGGAAGGAAATTCAGCCAAGCATGCACAATTGTATTTTGTATTAAAAGAGCGTGTACAAAGAAAGCATTCCACAACATTAACTGCAATGAAACAGATAAAACGTGTTACTTCCAAAGAAAGACAACTAAATTTTACTGTAACTTAAATTTTTAGGTGCAAACTTAAGCTTCCAGTGACTTGAAATTGATTTCTTGGTAATTATAGGTATAAAAAGTGAGAAATTCTATAACTTAAAAGCAAATATATATTTCTGAAATTTTTTTTTATTAGGGACTGTAAGATTTATTCTGCGGTTTTTAAAGAATAATGTGAATGCAAAAAAGAAATCAAATATCAAGATAAAAATTAGATTAAACATATTTTATTGTAAATAATACAATTGGATTGGACACAAGTTATATCAACTTAGCAACGAACGCTCCAGGAAATACATAACATTAGTATACATTGTTTATACATGAATGAGCAGTAAATATATGAAGAACATTATTAATTACATATTCAAGCATGAATGCATACACACACAAACACACACACACACACTCACGCACACACACATACACAAACGCACACTCACACACACCCACAATCACACACATACACCCTACAATTAGAACTGTACACGTAATAATTATATGGAATTGTCATTGTGATCTTTGAACCTTTTCGTTTGTTTGATGTACTGTTGTACTGCTTTAAAGATGTTCTCATTTAAATCATCAGTCAAGGAGTCATCGCCAAAAAGCAAACATTCTATATTTAACTGCTTAAGAAAACGAAGTTTGTTGATTAATAATTGTCTTGCTCCATAATATAGTGGACATTCCAAAAGGTAATGAATCGAATCTTCAATAATCTAACCACAACTGCATTTAGGATCGGTTTTAAAATTAATACGGAAGAGATCTGCATTTAAGTTACTGCACCGATGTCTTAAACGAGTGTGAATGATATTTAAATATCTATAATTGGAATAGTACTGATAATTAATAAATAGAACAAACTATAAACAACATAACAGAAAAATCTACATTAATTGAGCGGCGTCATTCATAAAGGGACCTTAGTCGAAAAATTTTCGAAATTTCGAGATTTTTGCAGAATTATGATCATGATACATTGAAATAATCAAATCTAGAGTTTAATTTTATTCCCTCAAAGTTGAAATCCGTAAAGTTTATGAAATCGGCACTCACTACTGCCTGACGTTGATCAATTTTCCGGCATTTTATCATAAACGACGAAGACGTCGTTCCAAGATATGACTATAATTTTCAATTTATACCCGTGTATTCTTGAATCAATCATAGGGCTTCAATGACTTAAATTTGCACCTGTTATCAGTTACTTTACCAAAACTTATTATTAAAGTTATACTCAAGATTATCTGTATCACTCAACTCATGGTACAATGTTATATGACTTATATCGATCATCAACAAATTCCTTCTAATTGTCCTATCTCGCTATGTTCGGAAAGGGTAGTGTTCGAATACTTTGTAAATACTAGTAATTTAACAAATTGTTTCTATAATTATTATGAGGAATAATTTTACCGAACACCTTAATTGTATATACATTAACTGAAATAAACATATATTTAAAACATACATGTACTACATATGACTTCGGACTTCGGGGGGGGGGGGGGGTGGGTGGGGGGAGGGGCTCTGTGGCCGAGTGGTTAAGGTAGTTTGTCTACTATTGATCACGTGGTCTGTGTGAGATTGTGGGTTTGATTCTCACTGCGGGCAGAGTGTACTCAACTCCAATCTTAATTGACAAGGATTGCCAGTTTTCCTACCGCAGGTCGGTGGTTTTTCCGGGTACTTCGGCTTCCTCCCGCAATAAAAACTGGACGACATGATATAGCTGAAAATGGCGTTAAATATCAAACAAACAAAAACAAACATATGACTTCGTACTTAAGATTTACAAAAACATTTATCATATTGGAGATTTATTCAAATGTGTACAAATTTAATTTGAAACATAAAATTTGTAATGTGACATAACTTAGTTGTGGAAAACCCCACCCTTGTAGCTCCTTGTTAATGCAAACTAGATCATCTTATCAATAAATAACAATTAACTGTAAAAATATTCAGGTATTTATATTTCACAAACATTTATGTGTGATAAGTTTGCAGAAGTATATTGCAAACGACAAAAGCTTTTGAAGTTTGAGTGACTATTTTAAGTACATCATAAACATTTCATAACAAATAGTTGTCTGCTTTTTCCTGTATTGTGATTTTAAACAGCTAATCTAGATGGTACATGTATTCGTAAATATTATTAGCTGTGAAAATAGTCAGACATAAATTCAATTTATAATTTATGCAAACGTTTGCAAATAAACTGCACAAGATGAAAGCTTACTACGATTGAGTGACTTTTTAAATTTGTGTAAACACATTTATTTCATAATATAAGCATGATCATACAGGATCACATTACACGATACAAAAAAATCATGACAATTCGGATTCAGAAACAAGCAAAGTTGCTCTACTGGTCTGTCGCCTAAGGAAAAATATTCAAACATCTGCAGATACTATGATTGTAATATCTTACGCTCCCATCATGTAAGAAAAGAAATGTTTCAGTAGAAAAACTGAATATGTTAAGGTGAAATTGGGGGGGGGGGGTTGTGATAGAGCAAACTGCAAGTACAAGTGCTTGGAGGTGTAGGTTAATTGCAATTTGAACATCTATACAGAAAACCCTTTAGATTTTATAATAAGTGTTTTAGTTGATGAAAAATGTGCACATTTTCCTCGTCGGAAAGTTGGTCAGATCCATACAAGAGCAAGTTAACATAAACTGGAAGTGGTAGACTTGATAGAGAGTTAAGTAAGTAATGTCTGAGGTTGTTGTATAGAGGACAGGTCAAAAGAAAATGTACAGTTGTTTCAAGACAGACATATCGACAGTTTGGCGAATTAACTACATTTCTGACAAATAAGTGAGAATTTAACGCGCTCGAATTCATACGTATTCTGGCCTGTAATATTTGCCCTAGGCGACTGCCGGTGTAGAAATGTACAGGGACGGAATCGTTTTTCAATCGCAATGATTTCCTGAATACGTTAAGAGATGTACAATTTTTATCACCTGTTGTCATTTCATTCTTTAACTTTACAGAGGAAGGGTCAAGGTAATCAGAATAAAACGTAGTCTGAAGTTTACTTCAATTAAGTTTATGTTAGGCCTAATGTTGTGATCGTGTCTGCTATCTACTCGGGAAGGTAACATATTGTGTAAATATTCCGGAGCCCCTTTTTACAACTTTTAAAAATTAGATCATAAATATGTTATTTACTTAATAATTACTCAACGACCGGACAACAAATCAACATAAAAAATTTCACACAAAGAAACAAACAACACTTTTTTCGTATAAAATGTACATGTATTTTAATAGGTCACATAGAATGTATCAGTTTGCTTTCACACCGCATACAGACGGAAACATAATTTAGTATTTGCAAGCCTGATTAATAAAATATGCATTATTATTTTTCAAAAGTAAACAATGAATCAACGGGAAAAAGGGATGGGACATAGGGAACACAATTTTGATTGCCCCTGGAAAAGCATAGAGTATGGGTAGGGGCGGAAAACGCAGCCCCCTGCAACAGCCACAACGAGCCATTCCTTCTCGAAAGTGATAAGCATCGTACAAGGAACGTGGCATTCTCCAAACACGTCATCCACTACAGTCCGCTGCCTGACCCTCCACCCCATGACCTGACATATCCCCGATAGGGCCTCTCCCATCCTCCACCCGAGAAAGCCCGGGACGCTCCGCGGGTCGAGCATTGGAACCCTCCCCCGCGCCAGTATGGTCCCAGTCGTTCAGATTACCTATTTGTTTAAAATACGTGTGTTTGAACATCTACTACCACTAACAGGGTGGCAGCACAACATTTGAATAAAATTAAGTTCAATATCAACGAAATTTATATTAAGTTTTCTATTGGAATAAAGTAATCACTTTTGACCGCGGTTTTGCATGTTTGTAATATTTGCGTTTAAAGTTGAAATTCCACTTTATGTCACATTCCAACGAACAAACTTTCCGGTAAACTTTGACAAAGATCACCTCTTTTTTAATAGTTATAAATCGATGAATTTGTCCATAAGGAGAGAGGCCTTCGTTATATGGTTGTCCGGTCATGGTGCGGAGTCTCCGACCGCGGACCATAGTGGACAATTTAAAAACAAAAAGGTGAAAAACGTTCCAATTTAGTCGAGAAAAACAGTTCCGGTAAAGTTTTTAATAATCAAAGTCAAAGAAATCTTATATTTAACGCGTAGAACTTTATATTATATTTCAGAATTCGTTTAAATTATATTGATTTGTTCAAAACTTATATAAACAAAAACTTATGCTACAAAAATATAGCAAGAAACCCTTCCTGTTTTTCTCATTTCCGCAGATTAGGGTTTCCATGAAACTCATTTGAACCTTTTCTGACAAGTTCGGAAAACTCGTTGATTAAAATGTCCTTTGTATCCATTAGGGAAACTTGCGATAGTCATTTTCCATCAAACAACATTCTATCACTTTACTGCGATTGATTATTGTATTTATCAAACCTTAAATGTTCTGCAATTATAACGTTTGAACATGTTACTGCTTTGAGTAGATATGTTTAATCGTATATCGGCCTGGAGTGCTTGTCAATCTATATATCATATATAATTTGACAAGGCTAATATTAGACAACGACTCCATCAAAATGACATTTTCAACTTGTTGTTTGACGTCGGTTTTAACGTAACGTTCTATATACCGCTAAGGTTCTTTTATGAATGACGCCGCTCAATTGTTGTATTCGTAATAGTGTCATACTACATATGCAATGTTCTCGATATAAAATAGTAATAATTAGTTATAGTAAACCTCGGCGTGTTTTAGTGGAGGTTATTTGTCTGACAAATAAAAACTGCTTACTGCGCATGGTAGAGCTTATGTTCCTTTTGTATATCCCAACAATTATATATTTTGCAATAAAAAATTATTTCATCAAAACATTAAGCGTTTTGAAATGCAGCGGTTTTTTATTTTTATAGGGTTATGTTCCATAGTAAGTCAGCAATTTTTGTTGCTAAAGGGATCTATTAGTGTTTACAAATGGACGTCTGATTTCGTGCCATTCAATTGTATTCAGATTTCTTGCGACACAATTTTTGTCGCACCAATATATGTGAGTGAGGATGGCAAGGGATGTCAATCGTGCATGTTTATCGTTTCGTGACACATTTTTCCTACATTGTACCGCTTTAATCATGCACTGTGTTATTTATTTCTCTATTTATATCCAATAATAAATCATTTTTATCATGCATTATTAAAGAGGTACAGTCAGGAAAAAAATGTATCAAGAAACGATACTTGATTAAGCCCACTTAGTTCGATAGTCTGAAATCACATTTATTGGTGGGACAAAAATCATTTTTAAATCATGTTGCACGAGTCACAAGTTTTTACATAAGAAAAATCTGTGGTCGCAAAATAAAAAAGGACCTAAAGATCTTAGGTTCCTTATTGTAAATGGTTTTATTAGCAGAACATCATAAGAACCACTAGTTCTAATATGAACACAGGCGCTTCCACAATGCAAGTACGTACATGTCATGATTTATAACTTTACTTCCGAGCAGCCTAGCAATGCCTCCGAATTCCAGTTGTCATGTTTCGTATTTCTCAAATGGTGATGTCACATAAATGTCATACGATTATCAATGTGTAAAGAGAGCGCATCAGAAATTGCAAAACAAAAATGATTCTACCTGAAAAATAATGTTGTTCTCTTTTTCAATATTTTGTTCGCTCGATTTTGTTACTTATATGTGATGGTGCCTGATATTTCACAAAGTATAGGAAATAGTCCCAGATAGTTATTCAGTCATCCACAATTCACACTTAAATACTACAGCCTGTCAGCCATATTGTTAACGAGTCAAACTCAAGTCAAGTTATATTTATTTATAACGGCGGGGCACATATAACAATAAACATAAGTGTACTTCATTATAAATATCATAATGTACATGCCAGTCATAATGGTACCTAATAATATCGTAGGAGGGCGTGTTAGTCATACTGCTACTTACATGTATATATGCCATAAGAGCGGCTGCTAGTAGTACTGCTACTAATTATACCACAAGAGCGCCTGAAACTCTTACTGCTACTTATTTTTACCGTAAGAGCGCATGATAGTCATATTACTTAATTATACCGTTCTAGTATATATATCTTTATTTTCATAAAGCCAATGCATAACCCTGGTACAGAGATATAACAATAAATATTAAATAACAACAGCCATATACAATATATACACACATATATACAGGTAACAGTTACCCAAATCTATGAGCCGGGAAGAACAAAACCAGCATTTATATCTTTTATAAAGTTACAGAGTTTCTTAAGAGTAGTCTTTCTCTTACTGGACATGAGTTCTGAAAATTTAATAATATTGTGTCTATGTATAAAGTAGTGGGATAATGCTTGTTTACGTTTATCGTTAAAATAATCGCATTCTAAGAGATAGTGGTATTCATCTCCAATTTGAGAACTATTACATAATACACATTTACGCTTTTACCTCGGGATATTTTGCCATCGCCCTGTTTCGATTGGAAGTTTATTGTTTGTTGTTCTAAATCTGTAGAAAAGAATTGCCTGTTTTAATTCTAGTATGTTAAAGTATTCCTCTAATTTAAAATCTGTTTTAAACGTTCTATAATTTATAGCTTTCGTTTAATTTTGTACAAAAGAATTCCAATTCTGAATAAACTGATCCTCTAGGCGTTGAATGTAGAAATGGAAAATGGTTCATTTTCCTATTCAAAAAGCAAAAAGGAAACTGAATACCGAAAAGGAAAATGAATGTCGAAAAGGAAAATGGTTCATTTTCCTATTCGGATAACGAATAGGAAACTGAATAACAAAAAGGAAAATGAATGTCGAAAAGGAAAATGGTTCATTTTGCTATTCGAAAAGCGAAAAGGAAACTGAATAACGAAAAGGAAATGGTTCATTTTCCCATTCAAATAGCAAAAAGGAAAGCTAATGACTAAAAGAAAAAACACACCATTTTCATTTTCGAATATCGAAAAGGAAAAAACGAAAAGGAAAACAACTTGAGTTACGTAAGAGTATTTTGATTGCTTGCCAGTTATAAGCCTTGCCCAATAGCATACAGTTCTTACTTTTATTTAAGGATTAACTACAAACAATATTTTCTCCATCGAGGGATAACAAAATTTCCGTTTTGCACATTGTATAATCCGCGTAGCGGATTATATTAAATGTGCACAACGGAAATTTTGTTATCCCTCGATGGAGAAAATATTTTTTGTAGTTAAAACTTATAAATAAATTCAAACAATAGAATAAACTCAACAATTATATTTTTGTTACTGGACATTTTGTACACAAAAACTGTTAGTTTCCCGTGGAGTAATATATGACGTCAAATGGCGCGTGTCTCCATGACGATCAAATTTGTTTTCCATCCTCTGATAGAAAATATTTTCCAGCCAATCAAAAGTCAGTATTCTCGCAAAATTTATTTATATCTATATAGATAGGATATCGTCCTAGCTCCCCATACACCATATAGCTAGGTGTGGATGTTTTTAAATTTAAAAGAGTCTTACAAAATTTTAAATGCATTTTTTCCAAAATTGTCATTATTACTAAAACCCCACACTTCACACCCATAAAGCATGATCGGTTTGATCATTTTGTCAAATAGATCAAGTTGACATGTTAATGAAAGTTTATGTTTTCTACCTATTTTCAAAACCTCATACATAGCCTTTAATGCCTTATCAGCTAGATACTTTTTTGTAAGGTTAAAGTTTCAGGTTTGAGTAAAAATTACACCGAGGTAATTGAAATTTTGAATTATTTCAAGACTTATATTATTATAACTGAAACTCAAATTTTGTGGTGATCTCCCATTTCCAAATACCATGACTTTAGATTTATTGACTTTTACATTTAATTTCCACCTTTCATAATATGCATAAAAACATCCAGTTGAACTTGGAGATCATTTGCTGTCTCAGCTAATAATGCGGTATCATCGGCATATAACATGATAAAAAGTTTTAAGAAAATGGCTAAATTGTTTTCTATGTCATCAGAAATAGTTTTTAGTCCTGTTATGTTTTTATTTTCGAAGAAGATTTCTCGTTTAACAATAACGAATACAGAAAAGGTGATAAATTTCCCCCTGCCTCACGCCGTTATTACAATCAAAATATTCAGATATACAGCATTTTGTAGAAAAATCTTCTCTCCAAACCTTATCAAAAGCCTTTTCAAAGTCTATAAAGGCGCAAAATAACTTTCTTTTTTTAAGTTTCAATATATGGAAAACTGTAAAAAGAGTAAAAATATTGTCTATATTTGAGTAATTTTGACGAAATCCAAATTGATTTTCCTCTATAAGCTTAAATTCCTCAGAAAACTCATTAAGTCTTGCATTTAAAATTGACGTAAATAATTTCCCTAGACAACTGACAATTGTAATCGGCCTGTAGTTCTTGGGATCGTGACTATCACCTTTATTTTTATAGATAGGCCTAATTGTACCAATTAACCAAGTGTTAGGGATTAAACCTTTATCAAAAATTAAATTAAATAACTTTTCATAAATATTAATAAATTGGTTTGATGTGGACCTGATATATTCATTAATAATTTCGTCATGCCCACAAGCTTTATCATTCTTAAGTTCCTGAATACATTTAAGAATTTCCTCCCTTGAAATGTAAGCATTAATATGCTCGTTGATTTGTTCATTATATAGATAATCAACATTGTATTCAATTGTTTGAAAAAATCATAAAGTTTGTCAATTTCAATATTGGGTTGTTTTTTTCTTTTACCTTTGTTTAAAAGTTTCCAAAATTCCTTTGGGTTATTGTTACTTAGTTTTTTAATATCTTCTGTAAGTTTTCTACTATATGATTTATATTTGCTATCTAGTATTTGCTTATAATTCTTTTCAGCTATAATCATTTGCGAGCGATTTTGTAAAGAGGAGTTATGCTTAAAACGTTTCTTCAATTTTCTATAATTTTGACGCGCAAATTTGCAGTCCATATCAAACCAGTCACACTCTAGTCACACTTCTACTTAAATATAACTTAAGAGTGCATCATCGTCATTATGCTACTTAATTATACCATAAAAGGCGCCTTCTAATCATATTGCATTATACCCTAAGAACGCATTATAGTCATACTGCGTCTTAATTATACCAGAAGAGGCCTGATAATAATACTTTTACTTAATTATATCGTAAGGGCGCCTTCTAGTGATACTGCTACTTAATTATATCATTGTGGCCGAGTGGTTAATGTAGTTCATCTACTATTGATCAAGCGGTTCGTCAACATTGAGGTTGCGAGTTCGAGCCTGCGGGTAGGGTGTACTGGACTTTAATCTTATTTGACAAGGATTGCCAGTTTTCCTACGGAAGGTCGAGAGTTTCTCCGGGTACTCCGACTTCATCCCCCAATAAAGACTGGACGCCATGATAAAATTGCTATTAGAAAACTTCGAAATGGAAAGGCCTAGGGCATAGGCGAATTTTTGAATGAATACTCATCACACGCATTGCTTACTATACACTACAAATTGTGTAATGTTCTTTTCCCCACCGGCATTCTTCCAGAAAGCTATACTGAAGGGATGATACGTGTCCTATTTATCAGAATAAAGGCGACGTGAATGATCCGGATAACTATCGCGCAAAAACACTAATAAGCTGCCTTGGAAATTATTTACGTCCATTATCAATGAGAGATTAACCTTTTTGTTGAGTGAGTTTGACATAATTTCACAATGTCAAGCTGGCTTCCGAAAGGGTTTCTCTACCACTGATAATATTTTTAATATATCGATTTTCGCAAGGCGTTTGATACAGTTTGGCGAACTGAATTATGGCAGAAGCTTAAACAATATGGTATCAAGGAAAAGTGTTTCCTGATTATATACAATGTATACGAATAACATTTAATCTTGTGTAATGCATAATGTTCTGAATTTTTTGCTTGTATGAAGGGGTGCGCCAAGGGGATATGTTGTAGCCGTTTTTATTTCCTTCAGCAGTTTAATGTTACTCCCCTCGAAATGCCGAAGGAAAAATCCAAAAAACACTACAGTACTATATTGAAATATGTATTTTACTTTATGCTGACGATACGGCCATTTTCTCTGAAACTAAGGAAGTAATGCAAAAGCTCTCGATATATTTGAAAATTATTGTGAATTATGGAAATTGTCTATAAACGTAGAAAAAAACTAAAGTTAATAATACCATTAGAGCGCCTGAAAGTGATACTTCTACTTAAGTATACTATTAGATCGTCTAAAGACATACTACTACTTAATTATACAAAGAGATTAACTTTATTATAGTATTACATGCCTTTTAGTCATTTTGTTTTAATTGTACATGGAAGCCATTAGGTTTTGTTGATGCCTACAATTCATTCTGTCTTTATCAAATGGCACCACGAATGTGTTTGCCAGTAATTTTCTATTTTTTGTTTTACTAGGGAAGGAGCCGGCAAGTCATTCCGTTTTGTGTGACATACCACCAGGGAGCATGCTAGCCACACTGGAACTAAGAACTTGGACTCCACATTGATTGCCAATTCAATAATTGAATGTATTTTTATAGCATTGTGAATTGTGAATCGACAACTGTGTTAGCGATGCATTATGTTATATTTTACACGACTATGCTGGCTTTAAACATTGCCGATATTTTTTTTTGTAACCAGGGCAAATAAATGCTACTAGAAACTAATAGATGTATACACACCAAGAACTTTAATATGCTGACTCAATCAAGGCTTTCAAAAATCAGTAAAAGTTAACCAAGTAATTGTTTCATGGTTTAAATTTCAAAACGCCTGTCGAAACAAGTTGCTTTGAACATAATGAAATCAAAACATGACAAATTTGGTCCACAGCAGACAAAATCAAATTCATGTTCTTACTTTGTTTACATAGGTTCGTCTGCTTTCGTGACGTTTTATGGTATTTGAACAAACTAATCCCGCCTTAACCGCAAACATATTGCTCACGTGCTCTTATCTTACACTTCCGATTCTAATTTAAGTCAAAATTTACCATTCTTATCATACCAAAAAACCGGCCGCGTTTCATGCGCCTTTTAAATGTGGAAACTGAATTTTAATTTCAATTGGAACCTGTTTGGATCTACAAAAGGACTATTAGAGAAAGTCGTCACCTTAAGTCACTGGTAAATGATCTAGGTTTACTACATGGTGTTTTTTTACTGGGTTCCAACTTTAAATTTCATATAAAATTGATGCATGTCGAAACGAATGCATATTTAGGAGGACCGAGGAAACGCGGGCTGTAAAACGACAGCTCGGATCGTAATGATATCATATGGTCCTATATTTCATAGTACAATCAGGGACAGTCTATACAGTATAGACTGTCCCTGGTCCAATGAACTTAATAACGTTTCTGCATAGGCGTAGCACCCAGAAAAATAGTGTTACGTTAGGTTAAGGATCCAGAACCAGTTTACCGGAAATGTTTAAATATAGATAGGGGTTTGCCATATGTGCAATTATTTGTCACTAGGCGTAAACAGAATCAAACCATGTTATAACGTATAAGCTATGAAATATTCCTTAATTAAATCAGTTCTTTTTAAATGTTATTACAAAAACTAATCTATTTTAACCCTAGTAAATATGATTTTTTTTTACATATTTGAAGAAATTAAAAATAATTATAATTATAATTTAATAAAAATTGAGATATTATAATTATAGTAAAGACTTTATATAAAACCTGCGTTGATGGCGAGTTTCACAAGTAAACATTTATTATTTTTTTCTTCAGAAATAATATTGACAGAATGATTTTATTTTTATAACAATATTCAAAAATATACGATCCGGGTTGTCTTATATGTAACTGCCCTAGTGTCCATATCGAGGCGCTTTAAAAGCGTCGAAAGACAGAGAGAGAAAAGAAAGAGCTAGCGAGAGTGTTAAAAATGTTAAAATTTGTAGTCATTAACAACCTCTCATTTTTTTAAATCCGTAAAAATAAATACAAAATCTCGTTTTCCCGGTGAAATAATGGATCAATCCCGTTTTCCCGTTCAAAAATCAGACGACTTACTTCAGATCTGTATATGAACAAGGATGTAAATTGCAACGTATTGTGACTTAATAGCATGTATATCGCATTTATGATAATTTATATGCATACATGTTGATTGCCTTTGTGTTAACTGAATTTGTCTTTGCCCTTTCGGATTGCCCCATTGGTACCTCTAGGCTTCATCCAAGGTTAATACCATGTAATGAAGCCGCATACATACGATTATTTGGTCTTTCCTTGGGGAAAGAGTTTCAGCAACAGGAATCATTTCCTATCTTTGCTGCAATATATCATAAAAATTGAAAATAAAATCTAATGAAAAGGTATTTATCGACGGTACCTCATATTAATGTTGATCATCTAATTTCATTATACTATAATATCTGAATGTTATATTGAAGAGGGAGGTTTAGCTGCATAAAAGCTCGTTTAACCCACCATTTATTTGAAATACCTGTTTCAAGTTAGTACCATTGCGGTCCTAAATTTCTTCGGTTTGTTTGCTATGTTTTTTCTTTTCTCTCTCTGACATTTGAGATTGACCCTTCGGTAGTTTTGTTATTACCTTTATATAATGCAATTATTTAGTTGACAATCAAGAAATAGAAGTGCGTCACACCTGCCACTCTCAAAATGAGTCCACAATCTATGCGACCTCGAGTCACATCGAATCAAGTGTGACAAACTTGAAATCAGACTTATATTTGAATCATATTCTAGATTAATAAATGCGGATAAAATTGTGACGAGCATGTACGTACGTTAGAGGGTATAATTGATTGAATGAACAAAAGAGACCAAAGTGTAGACATCTGGTTTATATATAGTCAAGAAGACGTGAGGAAACCCTAAGTGTCCTACCAGACCTAGATACCGTCCGCCCAACAACTGTATAGACTTCATTAACTGCTTGGCCGTCATTGATTGTATTCTCTGAATCCTCTTCTGAATCTGAATCTGAATATTCATCTTCATGTTCATCACTAGCATGTCTGGTTAGTTCTGCAGATTCTACTCCGTCTACACTCTGATCTGATTTTTGATACATGTTAAGTGGCAGCGTTTCTATAAGTTTTTGGCGCTCATAGTCCCACTGTTGTTGGGTGTTGATTGCAAAACCTTCAACCCCTTTGACATCCTTTACTTTTCTTAATACTTTAATTGATATATTAGCACCGAGTCCCTTATACAAGGCAGATCCGCTTATGCCACAGCAATATTTTTAGATGTTTTCTGAATTTGTTTAAGTATGTGAATGATTCACTGTTGATGTCAACGATAACATGTTTTATCAGATGTATAGAAGTTTACAATTGTTTTCAGGCTTTTTTCCATTATTTTTTTTAAATTCGTCTGCTATAGGAAGTTTGGTTGATTGAGTAAAAGTGATACATGTCGGAAGAAGACATGTATGATTTCCGCACGCATTTTGTATGTTTGTCATGATCTGTTATTGATTTTAGACTTAACCGAAGACTTACCAAAGTGAAAGTTTGTAGATACATGAGTTTCCCGATTTCCCGATAAAATAAAATGAATTTCACGTATCCCGCTGAGTAGAAATCCCGTATTCCCGTTGAAATAAAACGATCAATCCCAAATCCCAAATTTGTAAAAATCCCAAATCCCCGCAGTTTTATTTATTAAATCCCGAATTCCCGGCGAATAAATCAGCCTTTCCCGCTGTCACCGTAAAAGGTCCTACCGACCCTCATTTATAAAATATTCTTCTTTGCGGGTACGATCCATTATGATATTGTTTTCATCTGCAAAAAAGATTGTTGTGTAAAAAGGTCACACTGTTCTTACCTTCTTGTGCAGCTTATGTCGAAATCCGTTCCATTTGTACTAAGCCATGGGGATTGAACGTGTTAAGCCATTTTTAAACATCACTTAGACTTACACTCAATCTTGATTTCCCAACTCAAACAGCCGATCTCCCATATTCCATGTCACATTAAATACACACGGTTTTTTAAAGTGCAGACTGTTATCACACAATTCCGGCACAAAAAATAGTTGAAAATCTGACACTTTGTGATTCAGTGCCTGTAAAATTTTCCTGTCCTTACAAAGTCTTCAACATAAACTGCAAATGTTCTTTAAGTGTAACATAACATGACGTACACACTCAACGTTGCAACGCGTCCACGCTAAATATACATAATCAAATGTAAATCTAGGTCGAGTTAAAGCGCCGTTGAAAGTCATTTATGGTTGGTTAACTCTGTCAGAGGCGACTAGTAGTACATTGTAAAAACATGCCTAAAGTATATAACTATATAATATATACAAAAGTGAATTAGATCACTGTCAGATTAATACGTATCGGTTACAAAATTTCCATCGTCACACGCTAGTACATATGTACTATGTCTATGTCTACGATTCACCCCGGTTAATGAAGCTATATTTTAACATAGCGGATTTGGCCGAGGGGTCTAGACCGCTGGACATAGTGCAGGCGAATTGGTGCCCAAGTGTCGCAACGGTATGAGTTCGAATCCCGCTTAGGGAAAGCAAAAATTTGACAGTGCTAAACATCTAATTCTGACAGTGTTGGGCTTAATTTTTAGACGTATATATAAATATTTGATATAAACCCTGTATTTCTGATGTTTCAGAAATACGCTGGATAGATATATCAGATAACAGTAAATTTAAAATAATCACAGATAACAGCAATTTACATGAGAAAAAAAACCGATAACAGCAGAATGTCATCGAAGGGCAATACTATAAACAGCAAACAGGGTTTTATTTTCATTTAAACAGTTAACAATAATGTCAATTTTTAAGAAAACAGATAAGATCTAATGGTTAAAAAACAGTTAACAGTTGCTTTAGTTTCCTAAAAACAGTTAACAAATCTGTAAAAATGCCCAAACCAAATACAAAACAAGGAAAATAGGAAAAAAATTACAATGAGCAGGAAAAATTATAGCGAGCAGCATGTGTGTAAAAAACAAAGTCACGTGGTCCATATGAACAAACCCGTTTCTAGTCTGATTCCCGGTCTATAATCTTTCGGATATTTGTATATTCCGAATGCATACTCAATATTACGTCGGGAACCAACATAACCCGTTTCAGATGGTAGCTGAGCTATTAGAAGAAAATATTGTAGACTAGCATCAATTTTAAAGTAGACCCAAATAATGTTGACATCGATAAAATTGAAGTGTTTAATTTGTAAAATCACAACAAAAATATCAGACAAATTTTGGCAAAGGTATGCAGAGACATTGTGAGAGTGCTCTGAAGTAACGTCATGAACCATAAAATATGAGATGCTCGAATTTAGGCTGCGCCTATATTCATATTACCTATAGACAGTTGAAACATATTTTATTCAAGAAAGTGAAATGGATTGGATAGCAGGCATAGCCTATATAAATCCTCTCCATACAAGGCAACATACAGATGTATAACGTTGGATATTAACATATACCGAGAACACATTCAAAGATGGATAACTCTTATTTATTAATATAAGGTTTGAAAAATCATTGCTATGATAACATTAATAGATATAATTTAATGTCAGTATACTTGTAAGAAGGAAAATAGAAAAGATATTTGAATTCTAAATTTGTAAACTGCTGTTTAGAAACAAAGATATTTTATTGGTATTAAATAGTATTCTCAATATATCTCTTTTGGTAAAATAAAGATTAGTACTATATTTATTTGTTCATATTTTTTATACTTATACCTAAAGACGTAAGTTGATTTGCACTAGTATAAACAGACACTTTGCCATTCGGCATTTAAAAAATATAAATTACCGTTCCGGGTCCAAGCGTCCTTTATAATCTTTTTTATTGAAGCTGTCTTGCCTTGTACAATAGATTGGAATGACTTTAGAAGATTAGGTCAACCATTTCCAATAAATAAATGAAAAGAGTAGATGTGTTTCTTAGGAGATAGTTTTCAGTTACTGGTCTGATTACTCCTTTTTTCACTACCAACCGATCAAAGTGGTCAATCTTGTTTATCTCTATATCCATTTCGTTATGCAAGAAATCTGGCCTGGGCACCATAAAACCTTTCTGAGTAAAAATATTTTGCTCAGCATAAGAATTTTCTCAATTACCATGACAACAAGGAAAGGGAAAAGATTTGATTGGATGAAATTGAGAATAAAATAATTCTCAGCAAAGAAAATGTTTATGGCGCTGGACATAAAGATATCGGCACTTTTCTCATCAGAGTAAGAATTCCGCATATTCGTAGACTATGGACTCTTCAAATCATATACTTGCTCTTAATTGTAACTTTTGAAAAGTTGAATGAAGAGGCTTTGTGCTTTTGCGACTAGTTATGTTGTATTACATATAGTGTGGATAAACCAGTTTACAATTACAATCGAGCTTAAATTGTAACTTTCCATTAAAACACATCCTTTTGAATACAATATTGGCCATATTATATGTCTAATATACTCTTATATTTTTGTCGTTATTAAACCCTCGATTATTTTTTTCTTCCTGGTACATGCTCCATATATATATTATTTGTAATAAATTTACGTTCATTTTTCATGTATTTTCAACTATTTTGTACGTTTCAGCTGAAAGAACTATTTTGTACGTTTCAACTGAAAGAACTATTTTGTACGTTTCAGCTGAAAAAAAGAAAGAACATACACTGTGTACATTACTACGTGTAACAGCATTGTTTAGTTTTAGAACCAGCCTCAGGTTTCATAGTACAGAGTATCTGACTATGCAAAATAACAGAAAACAACAATCTAGAACGGTAGTTTCAGACGAGGTTTTTTTTACAAAAGAACATATTTAAAACACATAAAACAAGGATGCGGAAGTAAACTAAACAAGCTCATCGTCTTCTACACATGACAGATAATAAGAAATATGCTTCTCGTACAAACGAGAATAAGAGACATTGTAAGATATAATACATCTACTCGTTTTTAATGCATTGATCTAAATAAATATAAAAAGGAAGTAAAAAATTGAGAAAGATCTGATGAAATGCATGTTTATACAAAGAGGTTATTTTATGTCGATCACCGTCCATACCTGTATCATCCAGAGACCCCCATATCTACTTGAGGGCTTTTGGGTCCGAGGGTAGATACGGGGTGTGATATGAAAATCGCCATATAATAACCTATTTATTATATACTTTAAACATTTTGATGTGAGTATTATAATAACATGGATTTTTTTATCAGGTATGGAAGTTCATCATAAAATATAAACTTGATAATTTAAAAAAATAAAGAACAATAAATTTTAGTGATATTCTCTTTACTGAACATAAACATTAGTATCTGAATGAATATGTTGAAATATTGAAGTATCCATACGACCACGCGCGTCATAATCACATTTTAATATTCATATGATTTTTACGGGATTTCGTTTTGGTGCGGTAGGGGAACTTTCACATTAATTGTGTCCCTGATAGAAAGTAATGACTACTTTCCCTCTAATGTTGGCTAAGGAAAACCTTTAATTTTTTTAATTTTTAAAATACTTAATTTTAAAATTAAAAAAAAAATAATAAAATAAAAAAAAAGTTAAAATTGAAAATAGTACTGTAAATGTTACACAGAAAAACAAATAAACAAAGTGGTCTTTATCGACAGACTGTAAATCCATGTCAGTTCAAATAGAAGTTTGATATGGATCCAAGAGGTGTGATATGGCATTCATATCACATATCACAACCCTATTAATTATTATCACACCCTTCGTGATATGAGTTGACTCATTGTTTGCATCACATCTGTAAACACAAACATTTTATTACGAAGCATATGGTAAATACAATTTATAAGTTACGTGAAGATATTATTCACTTAATAATAGGAGAATAACACCATGTCCGCAGTAATATTTAAACCCGCAAACTCATTGCTGACAGTGATCAATAGTAGATGACTGACGACCGAGGCCCCTAGTTGACGATAATTTGACGTCATATTAGAAAAGTTCAAAATAACTAACAAATTGATGCACTGCAAGTTCCTTGCAGTTTAATTGGAATTCAATCTATTAATGTTAATTAAGATATCTACAAAGCATACATCTGTGAAGTTAAGTTGTTACTTACTTAATCGTTTTTGATTGATTGATTGATTAATGGTGTTTAACGCCCGAGCAGCATTATTTCAGCTATATTCAGGCGATGAACATGAAATGATGATGAATGAAAATGGGATGGGACACAAGGAAAAATAGGGGTAACGGATTTTAGATTGCCACTGGCAAATGGGAGGATGGATAGGGTCGGGCAATTCAGCCTCCTGTAGCGGGATCGAAATCCCCACTCATAGCGAATACTACAGCAAATGGGAGGATGGATAGGGTCGGGCAATTCAGCCTCCTGTAGCGGGATCGAAATCCCTACTCATAACGAATACTACAGCAGCGTTCTTTAACGTGCGAGGAACGTGGCATTTTTCCCAACACGGTCTTAATCGTTTTTGTATTTGTAGTCTACTACAATTGATAATGTGGCGTGTCAACACCGAGTTTGAAAGTTCTAATTATAGCGGCTAGGGTGTACTTGACTCCAAACTTTATTTTCGAGTATTACTATCGAAGGTCTAGGTTTTCTACTGTTACTCTGATTTCCTTTAAAACGATGACGCCACGACAAAGATAACAAATCACAATTCAATCAATCAATTTACTTTTTAACTGTTAATAAACATAGCCGAGAAGAAATATTCAAACATATTTTCAATATGCACACAAATTGTGTTGACCATAATTATTTCATGTAGCACTTAATGAACTGTGTCAAGATAATATTAGTTTGATCCGACACTGATAATCTGATAAAAAAATAATATCTTAGCATATCTTGTAACACAGGCTCGTGTTGTAGCTACCTTAACGAACGTGAACAGAAACATAAAACAAAAACAATGGCACAGTGTCGTCTAGTAAATGTGACGTCTGTATTGGCAGTTTGAAACATTTTGGTGTTACGAGTGCGCATACGGTGATAGATTAACATGCGGAAGGACGTCCTTTGTTCAAGCCATTTAATTGTGTGGATTTTGATTTTGATTGATTTAACGCTACTTTCAGCAATTTTTCAGCTATATCATGGCGTCCAGTTTTTATTGGGGGAGGGAGCCGGAGTACCCGGAGAAAACCCCCGACCTTCGGCATGAAAACTGGCAATCCTTGTCAATTAAGATTGGTCGAGTACACCCTGCCCGCAACCTTAGCGTTGACAGACCACGTGATCAATAGTAGATGAACTACATTAACCACTCAGCAACCGAGGCCCCCTTAATTGCGTGGAAGCAAAACTTATAAACGATCTCATTAGCTTAACTGTCTTCAAACAGAAATACACAGATTTTATATTAACATAAAGAACTTAGTGGTAAAAAAACACGACATTGTTTGCTTATTTTAACAAAAAATGGAAATCCCTGATGAATTGCCAGATATACTGGAACCGCTTAGAATTCCAGTTCACATCTGAAATTTATAAATCATTTTGCCGAGAAAATTCATAAGACGTTTAAAATCAAGTATACCTCTATATATACAAAAATCCTTAAACCGGATTATAACAAATGCTTAGTACTTAAAAAGTTTTTAATAAAATTTTAAAATATACGATTAATATGACAAATCCTATGTCAGATACATTTAAGGCCGTTTGTTTTAAATTTTTTACTTTTTAAAATCAGATACATGCAAGATAATAGAATATGGTCATGGTATTTAAGACTTAAATGAACTATGAAATACTTAAGCTCATCGATGATATACCAAGCTTAAATGCATGACAAACACTTAATTTGGTAACTTGAATATGATCACTTTTAAGAATATTTAGCCACTAAGCAAACTTAAATATGTATTGAAATATCAGACTAAAATTATACGTCCCCAGGTCCCCCTGGTGGCGGAAAAGTGCATGACCAATCATTGATAAGGGGTAGTGGTATGTCAGGTCACAAAAAGTAAATTTTATTTAAAAGTTTATAATAGTATTATTTTCCCACATTTTCATTACTGTTGCACTGTATGGTGTAGTTAAAAAAAACAAGTCAAATATGGATTGTATTTTTAAATTGCAAAAATCGGCAGCACATATAATTTTAAATGTGCATGATTTTAGAACGCCGAGCAATGAAATGTTCTATCTCCTTACTCAGATAGATGCCAAAAACCGATTATTTTATTTTTAGAAAACTTATTTTGATTTTTAAAGTTCTACATAACTTAACACCTAGTTATATGAATGTATTTAGATATATTCCCACTGGAAGCACTCGAAATACCAGGGGTAGTAGTGACAATTTACTGTATGTTCCATCATGTCGTAAAGAATATTATAAAAGATCTTTTACTTTTTCTGGAACTAGATTATGGAACGAGTTGCCTAAAGAAATAAGAGAATGCTCAACTTTGTCATCTTTTTAAAACATCTTATTTAAATAGATATTTTAACTGTCAAAATTGAAAACTGCTATTGAAATTATTGTATGTGTTGCATGCGTATTATTAAATACTATTATTATTTGTTGTTTTTTTAATTTTTATTTTTGTATTGTGAACTTTCTAACATGTATGTAAATATGTATTTACAACAGGACCATAATGTAAACTAGCAAATGTGCTAAATTATGTAATTCTGTATAAATAAAGGCAATTATTATTATTATTATTATTATTATTATTATTATTATTATTATTATTATTATTATTATAAAGCCTGACGACGAATCATAGCGGATAACGTAATTGAAGTCCAACCTTCATGCAGGATAAAAAAGTTACTTTTATCAATTTAAAAAAGTAGATGTAGCCATTACAAAAAGCTACATTGTCTTTCCCTGCCAAATACAACACACTGTTCAAGTCACAGTCAAAAATTGTTCCAGTCAGTTCATCACGTGATTAATTTGTTTTTATTCTCGCCCTGAATAAAGCTGAAATACTTCTCGCTGGACGGTAAGCATTCATTCAGTATATCCCTCAATTCTGTAATAAATAAAAAAAGGTTACTCATTTAACCTGGTATGATAACAGATTTCTACATAAATAGGTTAAAAATATTATTACATTATAATAATTTTGTTTATGTTGTAATGTATCTATATTAAGTGTATCGCTAAATAAAAACACTTAAATTACGTAATCTCAGATAATTTATAATTCCTCTGAGCAGACTACTTTCAGTATCCAATGAAAACAAGATGGCGTCCTCCTAGCGTTTCGTAAGAAGATGGAACAATGTCATGTCTGCCGCAAATGATTCTAATTAAATTGATTGAGAGTTCAAATAAAATATAATATTAAAGGGAAACTTCGCGAAAAAATGAAAATTTGATATGTTATTCTTCAAATAAAAAGAAATATAATTGCCTTTGATGTTTCATTGTATTCTTTACCGTTACACTTCTAGAGTGGATTAAAGGTGGTAAAATTGTGTGTATGGGGGCCGCCATATTGACAGTATTTTATCACGTGACTGCGTTTGTGACGTGATAAATGTAATTATCCAGTAAATATGATAAATAATCCAGTTTAAAAATATGTTTTTCTGCCTTAGCTCTTTTAAGAATATATAAACTGTGGCGATGACTAATGACCGGCTGACAACATAAGATTACTAAATACGTCTTAATGTTTTAATGATCTTTGTTTTAATAAAAGTATTTTTAGACACAAATTTTAACCTGTCTTTATTTAACTCAGATATAATTTACCTAATGAATAATTGTAATAAGATATATTTATATGATTATTTTTATATATATAATAAAATATTCCGTGGATAATTTTGCACGTCTTGAAACGGCAGTTGTACCTGGACGTGAAAATGTTACAGGTAAATCATTTATGAAGGGTAATTAACAGAATTAGCAGGTAAACAAACAGGATGTTTATTGCAATAACTAGATCATTTGACGCCGACTTTGAAGTATGAATATTCGGACTTTTTCAAAAGCTAACCAGATTAAAGGTTAATCATGTAATTCGAAATTAGAAAGACACACCGCCTCCTGCCAAGGACAGGTATGATTTGAATACACCGAAGTGTCAGAACACAGGATGTATATAAGATTTCGAATACCTTTAGATGCCAAGTCAGAAGAAACGTAAAACTTACACGTTAACTCCAATTTATACACAACATGTAAAATTTTGGAAACTGTGTTACGCACACGCACAATAAATGTTACCAGTAATAGTAATTATAATAATAACAATAATAATTATTATTAATGTACTAAACGTGAAGTGAAATTTTGATGCGCGAAAACCAGAGTATTAAAAAATATTTCATTTAATGACCGTTATTTCTTAAAGTCACCTTCGCAAATATTTTGTATAAAACAGTTTCGTTCAATAAGTTGCTTAATCTGATTAAGTTGAAAATAATAATACAAATAATTTTCAATTTTAATTAATATTTATGGACTTTTTTCCTATCAAAACTATGACTTTTTTCCTGTGAATTCTTTCCGTTTACCGTTGTTGCTGCTGTGGAAATAGTCTTAGGTAGAAGTCTTTAAATTGGTTTACTTGTTACACAAGTCGGTTTTTTTGGCTTATATATACATCAGGAATACGAAACGTAATCTTTCCACAACCTTTTTCTTATAGTACAACCTTCTGTTATTGACCGTTTCGCGTTATTATCATACGACGACTTTTAAGGTACTTGGATGTCTAGTATCGCCATCTAGTGACGAGATGGTGACAAGATGGCGGACCTCCATAAGTGCATTTTTTACACGGTAAATTCCATGCAGAAACTTAAACACTGAAAATATAATAAAACATCAAGAGGCAAATGTGTTTCTTTTTAGTTGAAGAAAAACATATCAAATTTTCATTTTTTCGCGAAGTTTCCCTTTAAACAAAAATGTGGTGTCATTTTGTTGCTTTTTCTATTAATATTTACAGAACCGAGATTTGTTTGGTACTATGTTTTCTATATTACGACGCTTTCCCGGCTTGTTACAATTTGAGGTCTAGATTGGTTTCGGTAACTGTTTTTGCAGCATTAAAAATCACAACGATTTTTTCAGAGAATTATAAGGATTGAACACAGTGTTGTTGGAAATTATCAATGTGTAGACTCAGGCGACTCCCCGACACACTTGATATCAAGTCCTTCGGAATTTATTTAGTTTGTGAGTGAGTCGTCGGAGTTTACACGTTGATAATTTTCTAACACCCAGTGTTTTATCCTATAATAATACTTGTAACAATAAAACTTTAAGGATATAGTTTTCTTTGGGGCCTCTCAGTTGCCACGAGGTCAACTTGTTAGCCATCTACTATTGATTACATACCTGTCAATACTGAGGTTGGGGGTTAGAGTCTCACGGGAAATGTCTATGACTGACTCCAATCTTGATAACCAAGGATTACCAGTTTTCCTACCGACTCCACGAAAAATTGCTGAAAGTAGCTTTAATACCAATCAGACAAAACAAACATAACAACTTTTATCATTCATGGTTTGATTTAAATTTCCGAATTCGAGTTCATGCCTCATAACTTCTGCGCAACATTGATAAAAACAATTCAAAGCTATAAGTTAAAATAAATAATAAACGATGCAAATGAATATAAATAGCTTGTCGGACGTAATATAGCAAAGCCGGCTCTGTGGCACTTAACCAATTTCAGCTAATAGTAGGTCAAACCCCAACATGAATCTAGCAGTGTCTTATATAAGCTACTTATAAATTACGACCAATATACAAAATGGTTATGTAGTCATTTTTAGAAAAGGGCTCTTTGTATCGAAAAAGTAACAGATGTGTTCATGATAAAGATGTCAATGTTTTCGGATCGCAATCGGAACGCAAAGTCGCCTTCAGACGTCATACTGAGTTGTAGATACCTCTTGACTCGGGAACTGGAGCAAGTCCTACTCGGAGTTTTTCAGTGAATTGTGGATCAACATACGCGTCAAGGGTAGCATCTTATCGAAAGAGAAGTCGTTGATGCTGCGACTAAATCATAGGTTATCAAGACGACTTTGCATGTTGCTAGTCGCGTTTGATCTTTTTATATTCTATAGCAAGCGCTTATCGCTGCATGGCATCATTCATCTTTATGAATGACATGTGGCATTCATAGCGTTTGAGTGACAGACCTTAATTTCGTTTTTAAAATTGTCTTTTTTTGGGATTGCTACGAGTCAAGCAACGCTTACATGTATTTGTTTGTTTGAATGATGTTTAACGCCAATGTCAGCAACTTTTCAGCTATTTCATTGCGTCCAGGTTTTATTGGGGAGGTAGCCGGAGTACCTGGAGAGAACCCCCGACCTTCGGTAGGAAAACTGTCGATCTTTGTCAATTAAGATTGGAGTCTAGTACACCCGCCGCAGTGAGACTCGAACCCGCAACCTCAGTGTTGACAGACCACGTGATCATCAGTAGACGAACTACCTTAACCACTCGGCCACCGAGGCCCCTCAAGAAAATCTTAAAAAGATGCTTTACAGCGTGGTATGCTTAAGTAGCTAACAACTAATCAAATTAAAAAACCTCTCAGATGAATGCCTGATAACGTTCGTATGCTTTATTTACTATTTAGGGGTCATCCATAGTTGTCAACATTTTTCACAAGTTTGCAAAGAGCACTCTTTTTGAAAAACCCCTCCCTCCCTCCAAAAGAGTACGTCAACATTTTTTGCAAGTCTGCACATCCACATTACCGGAAGTTTATAGAACGTTCCAAAAAATGTTGAAATTGAAACCCCCTCCCCCTTAGAGTGCTCTTTGCAAACTCGTGAAAAATGTTGACAATTATGGATGACCCTAATTCATTATCCTTTTAAATATGCCTGTATGTTTTTGCGTGCTTCATCGCGGGCTTCATAGGTAATATTGTCTTCATGTGAAACGATAAAGTGTTTTCCTCACTCGATGCAAACGCGCAGTGTGGGGATGTCGTGGACGATCTTGTTGACGTCGTTTTTTTCATGTGCCAGTGTTTAGTCGTTATGGTAATTGTGAACCTTCTGTGATTATTCTGCAAGTAACATTCGACCATGTACACATACACGAAATCGTAGGGGAGTGTGAAGATGTCAACAATCTGCTCCGGTTCCGTTACTAAAATTAGCTGTGTCCAAGGTTGTTAGCGTCTATGTAGGTCCTATATTTTTTGACTGGTAACTGCCATAGTCTATCAAGTAGTAATGGTTGTAAGTCTAACTTTGTTTATTTGATATCAGAACCACATCTCGCCTGGTCGCCTTGATGAACATGATAAATATTTAAATCGTCGTCTCTGATGTTTTCCGCTCTTAGCTTGTTGAAGAAATTCTACTTAAGTCTACTTTACACATTCATAGGCATAGGAAATATAGTTAATAATACCATCAGTGATGCCAATCTCAGGAAGGAGTCGTAACCGTTGAAATTGCGGATCTCGATTAAGAACGAATTGAGCGCTGAAATATTTGTGAGATGGTCCTCACATTGTCTTTATCGGTCATCAAAATGTTCTTATTGGACATATAGAACTTTGTAACATCTCTTCTGCGCTTGGCGAACTCTCTTGTTGTATTGTCTGTCTTGTAGAGATCTGGCTGTGTGTATTTTCCATGTGCATGCTTGATATACAAGCTGATCCACGACGCTGGTACTGCTTTGTATTGACCTTTGACTGGTAAGGTTTAACTTTCGGTGTATCTTTTCTTTCACATCTCGATCTTTAGCAGCTACTTCTGTTTGCAGTAGTTTAGGCGATCACCACAATGGCACTGTGTAGTGAAATGGCTTGTACACCATCGGATGAAATACCTCATATCATTGCTCAAAGAAGATGAAGATATGAGCTCTTACCAAAAGAGTAATGTTCCTTCTCGGAGCCAATCAAGAACAATTGATCGATACCTATAGTTTTGAATTTGTTGATAATCGCATAGTTACACTTCCAGTGCAGGTAAAACTAACTGATGTCCTTTTTTAGTATTACGAACTTATTATATAGATTTCGAGTGGAACTAGAATTTAATGTCGTCAAATTTAAGCTGAACACTTAACAGTTTGTACTAACTAAATCACGTGCTGGAATTCTTACGACCTTCCGCATCATAGAGAGCTATAAGGATTTTATAAATTGACGATGGTCTTTTTCTCAGCCAAGACCTTTGGAATCCGTTCTTGCATGTACGAATATTTTTCAAGCGGTCTGAAATAATTCAATAGAATTCTACTATCTGATATTTAAAGAAATCTTCATCTCTATATTTGATGCGCTTGATGAAAGTATGAGACAATTTAAAGTATGAAGTGACATAAGTACACTCTACGTTAGAATGTTCAAAGTTTAGCACAAATAACTTCATTAAGTACTCATTAATGCTTTGAGTCGGTTAGTCTTATCCTCAGTTAGGTAAATCTTTGCCCATATGTTATTTTTGTCAGCCGTACCTCATTTTTGATGCGTAAAATGTTTTTCTGCACTCAAGTACCACTATTCTACCTCCGATCTGTACATTATTCTCTCTGTCCTTGGTAATAACTGCTTCCTTTAGTAGAGCTAAAGCAGAACCTATTCTTATTTATGCGTCAGACGAAACAGATGTGTTCTCTGGCTTATTCAAGAAAGGTTTTTCAGCATCACATTTCAGGAACAAGTGTTTGAAACATGACTTGCGTTATGTCGCAGCCGGTCCCTTTATTCACTTTATTCTTTGTTATCAACGAAACATTTATTATAGCGATCCACGTCGTTATGAACAGATGCCATTCCTTCCAATTTTATTGTGATGCCATTTTATTATGTATGTATAGATGTCCTCATATTATTCATTGGTTTATTTTCAATGTTCTAATGTTGGCTAATTCTGGTGTTATTGAAGTTTTGACCTGCCACATCGACAGTTGCCACAGAACAAGCCAAGTCTAATTGCAAGGAGAAAAATATTATCTAGATGATTCCCAGTTTCAATGGTCAAAATGTTAAAAATCTGATATATTGTAATATCCGGTAGTTAGTTTTCGTAAACAATACGTTTTGTCAAAATAAGTAAGCTAGTTTGGGGAGAGCCAAATTAAGGACAAAATTCTGTTTTCGTTGTCGATCCACCTACACGTCATTCCGAGTACAATTCCACAACGGAAGTGCTTATTTAACAGATTCAAAGTGTATGTAAGGATTTCAAAGTTCCCTGTAGTAAGCTTGTCTTTGTTCTTTTGTTATTCTTTACTAGTTTTTATACCCCGCCACACGAAGTGGCGAGGTATTATGTTATACCCTCAGTTTCGTTCGGTGTCCGTCCGTCCGTCCGTCCCCCGAAGGTTTCCAAATGATAACATGAAAACGCGTCAAGGGATTTGAATGATATTTTGCACAGCTGTTCAGTACAATAAAATACAGGTCCAGGTCAATTTACAGGATGATCCGAAAAATATTATTGAAGTTTTGCCACTTTATAAGTTTTCAAAATTTGACACTAATGAAATTTTCTTGTCTAAGAAAGATAACTCATTTCTTTCTGTCTCTATATACTAGTATATAGTGGATGTATAGTTTATACAGTATAGTATAAATACAAATATAATTACTACTATTGATGAATATCGTGGCGGGGTATCATTTAATGTCACATTAGATGCCCTATTTTTAAGGTTTTGTTTTGTAACATGGCTTCAAGACATTTTGTATCAAGGACCGGTTATACATTTTACTTTAAAGGTCACCAATCGTAGGTAGAATAGCTAAATAAGAGAGCTGTAAGGACATTTTACGCATCGCGAAGTAGTTGGCTGAAGCAGTATAACATATTTTAAGGATAAATCTAGAGGCCATGATATTGCTAAACAGTCATAAAATATCTTCAAATTTCTATCAATAAAACAAATGTGTAAACTAGTATTCACTATATGTCATGCTTTATTCCTCTTAAAATCTGGGTGCTTTTGCTCTTTTTCTGCTATGTTTTTAAGGATGTGCGTTGATCATTGTTAATTCTAATGTTTTGAAGTGGATAACACTATAGCAAGCGTCCATTAAATTTTTTATTATGTTAGAATTCTACAATAATGTGAACAATATGTTAGTAAAGCATTTATTTAATTTTGTAACAAATTTTATATGTTCTGCATAGAAGGTACAACAAGACCATTTTAATAAAAATATATCAGTAGGTATTCTGTTATTAAGCAAATATATAACTAAAGTTTATTTCTCTTAAAAGCAGGTTTCTCATACAACCATGCGATATTTTCCAGAAACAAGGTTGTTTTGACTTTATTGATAAAAAGTGTGGAACAATACAAATTCCAACTTAATTTCATTCCTGAATTATTACTCCTCCAGGAGGGGGATTCCATTTTTCCATGTCATTCAAAGCTCAACAACCATTTAAAAATGGGGAAAGTATGCCAGACTGTAAACAATAAAGAAAATATAGTACAGCAATCTGTTCGTCTGTCTGTGTGTCGATGTCTGTCTGTCTGTCTGGTACTGTGCTCCTTATAGAAATCACAGGTGACTTTCAATATTTGGCAAATTTCCAAAACAAGGGTCCCCCCAGAAAATAACGATTTTCAGTCCTCTTCATCTCCTGACATTACACCTTGACTGAATTGTTTTCAATTGCATAAAAATTATAAAAGTAATAAATAGTACTTGCACCAAAATTATACTAATTAACTGGCAAACCCTATAAGGTCTGATGTTGTTTAATTCGTCATTTTAAAAATATACTAAGATTTTTGGAATTCATACTAATATCCTTAATCTAACCTATCCAATCATGGGTAGGCAGATGCGTTCACAAGACACGCAATTAAAAACGTTTTTAACGTCATGAAATGTTAACTTGCTAAAGTACATGAGTCACGGGTCATCAAATTACGTTAGTCTAGATGCACGCAAGTGTGCTCATAATTAAAAAAAAACAAATATTTATTTTGCGATAAACTACTTCTCGGAGTAAGGTAAGTCCAGTCTAAACCGTTATACTTACACAAATCTTTAGAGGCCCCAAACCCATTGCCAATTTAGTGCCTACATTTAATCAGAAGTTTAGCTAAAGGCGGATCTAACTTAACGAGACAGAACGGATACACTCCTTTATATACATGTCAAAGGTCTAACTGTGCTTCTGTCCTAATAATTCTATGATCCAAAAATTGTTAACATGGGATCGTCTACAGGTTGTTTTTACTTTCTTTCTTAAGGATTTACAACAAAACTTAATAAATGTATTGTTTGAGACTCAGTGCATGTAGACCGCATTTAAATAAATGAAACCTTTAATTATATACAATAACTAAACTTTGCAGCATATAAATGCAAAAACAAACAAAAAAGAAAAAGAAAACAGCAGCAAAACCCCAAACTCCATACGTATTCAGAATAATAGCTTTGCTTAATATCTTCATGAAAATGTATGATTATTTATCTTCTTATTTTGTTAATTCATTTGTTTAGGGTTATATGGGGTTAAACGCCATTCACAGCAATAATTAGTCTATATTATGTCGGCCTGTCTTCATTGGGGAAAACATTATAAGCCCTTACCTTCGGTAGGAACTTTGGCAATTGATGTTAATTTTGATTTGATTCGAGCAAACAATGCAACAGAGGAACACGAACCTATAACATCAGTATTAACAGTCGTGTCATCAATAGTAGATTACTAGGCCTATTAGTTTGTTAATAGTGTTCAACCTTTTGTACAATTTAAAGCAATGTCGTACCTCGACCTTTTATCAACAGTACAATTATTTCTATTAAAATAAATAGTTATCTTTTTATGGAAACATACAAATCAGATTTGTATTACCAAAAGTCCAGCGTTTGAAATTTAACTGTTTCAAATAAGTTTTGAACACATCAGAAATAAACTTTAGAAACACTTCATATAATGAAATGATAATTTATGAGTTCCACTAAAAGGGATGATTGTTTAATGTCTAATTAGTTTAAAAAGTATGAAAAATGGTCTACTAAAATAAATATAATAAAACTTGAACAATAATGAAGAGAATACGTACAAAGACAGAAAATAAACCAATCACTAATATCAAAAATTCACTAAAAGTTCACACAAAAATACAATATAACAAAAATAAAAATGGAATACAAAAACCAAATATGCACTCAGATTTATTAATGCTTTAAAAGCTATTGTGTTCATACTTTTAATAACCCGGTTACACAAAAATATATTAATTAGCTGCAAATTCCATGTGTGTTTTATTAAAAACGGACAGTAGAAAAAAAGACGTGACATAAATATAAGAATCAGGCTTGAAACGGCGTAAATGAGAGCCTATGCCGGCCAGTTTCTTCCTTTCTTGCTAAATACTTGTATTGTTTTTATGTCGAGTCAATACGTAATTATTATGTCTATACTGCCTTCTTTTGTACGATGTTTAATTACGTGGCGCATAGTTTGTATTTTTGTATGTATTTAAAAAATTTCTAACCTAAAAATTTGAACCTCTACACTTACGGGCCTCTACACTCTGCACTTTGTTTAAATTAATTTAACAAAGTTACGAGTGTATTCTGTATTCACAGAAATTATCACATGGCCCTAAAATGGGAGTATTTGATAAACTAGAGGCTCCCAGTAGCCTGTAATCGCTCTCTTGGAAAACAAATGGCTTCAACCATATTGAAATAGTTGCAATCAGACAATTTCTTCAAATCTAATGATTTGTAGGCCTTGTTCTTTTGGGTAATTTAGTAATTTACAGTTTTACCTTGTGTTTTTGACTGATTTTTAACACAAAAACTGATTATTTGTCCACATTCACAATTAATGGGCTATAATTCCTATAAATATTCAGCTTGTAATTTTGGACAAAGCATGGATTTGTATTCCTTGCTTTGCTGATCATTTGTGCAATTTACAGTTTCAATCTAGCTATTATGGCATTTAAGTTACAGGACAAAAGCTACAAACTCCACCAAAAATTTTATTAAAGGGTTATAACTACTATGAGGAGTCATCTATTAGTTCCAGACCAATAAAGTGAATTCTAGAACTTGTTTTGCTGATCACTTTTGCCACTTACAGTAATACTCTACCTGTTATAGTTTTAATTACAGATCAAAAACAGAAAATTTCATAAAAAATGTCAATTAAGAGCAATAACTCATACAAGGAATCATCTGACAATTTCAGACAAATAAAATGAATTGTATTGCTTGTATTGCTGATCATTTTTGCAATTTACAGTTTTACTCTAGCTGTTACAGTTTATAAATTAATGGTCAATAACAGAAAATTTCTTAAAATATTGCCATATAAAGGCGATAATTCATAAAAGGAGTCATCTGACAATTTTAAACTAATTAAGCGAAGTATAGGACTTAAACTGCTGATCATATTTGCTATTTACAGTTTTACTCGACTAGCTCTTATACTTTTTTTAAGTTATATTGAAAATACTAAACATTTTGTCAAAAATCGACATTAAAAGGCAATAACTCCTACAGGAAGCCATTACATAACTTCACACTAATAGCAACTATTGTAGACTTTAATGTGCTTATAAATTTGAAGTCAGGTTTTCCTCTATAGCTTTTATAATTTTTGAGATAATGATCAAAAACTTGCATTGACACCCATGTTATATTTTTAGAAACAGGGGCCATTTTGTCCGTTGATCAACACACTGGATATAAATTTGAAAATAGGAACCCTAAGAATGACTGTGGCCAAGTTTGAAAAAAAATTGGCCCCGTGGTTTCAGGAAAATTTTTTTTGAAAAAGTTTACGACGAAAGACGGACGACGGACGCCGGACGCCAAGTGATGGCTAACACTTACATGGACCTTCGATCAAGGTAAGCTAAAATACCGTCACTAAATGTAAATTGTTAAAATTATGCGGTCAATGCGTTTAATCTGCTTCAGTAATGTTGTAGGATTAATTAAACAACTGTTGTGGACTTACAATTAGGTAGATATATTAGATAGTAGATCCCATACCTCAACCAGTGTACAACAGAAGCCTGAAATAGTGGCATTAGAAAAATAGTATGGTTAAAAATTATGTATATATCATTATGTCACTGCAGAAACGTTTTTGAGAACTTTTGGATAAATATCAATAACAAAATTACAACCTAGTTAAAAGCTGTTTGCTAAGTAGAATATCGAAATTAATGATATTTTCGAATTAATTTAGTAATAATGAATGAAAAAAAACATTTGGTTACCAGACATAACAAACAGTTAATGCAGCATTTGTTTAATATAATTTGTTTGTTAGACTGTAAATCTCCACATAATGACGCAATAAATAAATTGTGTTTCAAGTAATACATGTCTGTATACAACCAGCTTTCCCAATGCGCTCTAGTGCTTTTAAAAGAATAAAAATTGTTGGCTTTGGTTTCTGAAGTTTCTTCCATATTTTCAGTATCTGACGAGTTTGTTCCAGTAGCTTAAGTCTGTTGTCTGCCTCTATCGCCTCCAGTATTGGAACCTCAAGTCCAAGTTCTACGCCTAAAGCCAATGATGCCGATCCAATATGATTTGACACTTCCTCAAGTATGTCGTCTGTTGGTACCTCCCGAAGACGATCCTCATGTAGTTCTAAAGATGAATATAACATCAGACTTAACACAATATAATTGTTTTATTATCTTTGTGAAATAAGTATCTACAAGTAGTTGTCATTTTTATAAAACATTTAGTCTGTAACGGAATCCAAAAGTAGTTGTCATTTTTATAATATATATAGTTAGTAACGTATTCAGTTTGAATACATATTATAACGATTTATACTACTCCTAAGTTTTACTTCTGCTGATTTAAAACTTTTAACAAGTTGTATTGTTAAACAGCATTTCTTAACTGCCTTGTAATACAAGAGAACTTTCTACATAAGAAAACTGATTGATTTGCAGTTGCGTTTAATGTTCATTTTTAACATATTATTTAAAAAGCAAAGATTATGAAAAATTCTTGAAGCATGTGCATGGGTAATAAAAGTTTCTAATATGCTGTAACCTGATAATTTTTTAGCCTATTTATGAATTTCATACTTAATGTTTTGCTTGCTTCAACAAAGATGTATGTTCAGACGGTTAATTAAATTACTTACTGCATTGGAGCTCGTTCTCTGCGATGGACTAAAGAAGTACAAATAATGATGACATTAAATAAATTATGTTATTTCATATCAGTGATAATTTGCAGTCTGTATTTTAAGCTGAGGTTAATTTGTTTAAGAATAAAAGATTCAGCCGGATGTATCAATATTCGTTACAGCCTGGAGGTTTTATACAGCACTGGTTGTAACGGGGATACAGCCTGATCGAAAAGATGATTCGAATTTCCGTATGCCACAATACAAATGCTTGTACATATATTGAAAAGTTCATTTTGTATTGTAAACCATTTAACTTGTTGCCCAATAAAATAAAAGTAATACTAACTTGTGTATATGGCCATATCAAAATTAGGGATTGCTGAAGTACCCGATACGGACCATTTATCTGGTTACAGTCCTATCCAAGTTAGTATTACATAATTACATACATGCAATAGTGAAATAATATATTACTAAATTATGTGCAATAAACGTTATTATGTATCGGCGGTAAAGACACCAATCCAAAAAGGAAGACCGAGTTAATAGTATTATCATTTTTTTTTGTTCAATACATTATTTGTGTTGAAACAAACGTTGTGTTTTTAAATAAATTGTATATCATTCAGCTAGTTTTGGTAGTCTTACTTAACATGTTCACTTTGCAGATATCAAGAATAACATATAGTTGTAGGACACGCACGATGAAACCATCTGAACCCTTGATTATTATTAAACTTTACATGATACGAAACATAAAATATATATTTAAACATCGTAAAACACGTTAAAGTTCACAAAACATAAATAAAGAAAAAAAATCACAGGAAAAAATAATATGCATATTGCATCATATATTAAACAAATATGTACCTTTAAAGCAACACAGAATCTCACCTGACAAAGTACGTGTGTCCTTTGTGCAGATATGTTTTCCAACGAATTATGCAGTGATGCAAAAGTGAAATCTACATTTCTTTCTTTACATCGTCGAAGGGACATGAATTTAACGTAGTTTAGATCTGCAAACTGATGAAACAGATTATCCCATTCAGTGAACGGCAGATCATGGCGTAACACCATTTCCTTGCAATCTTCTTTATTCAAAACAACAGCAAGTCTATAAAGGTGTTGATCTGAGGGTTGTCGTTGTTTTAGAAGTGAGCCTATTCCTGAATATTTAATAAATAAATTGTACATGAGTAAACGTATGTGTACACACATCTTCTTTAAAGTAATTAAATTAAAGTAATGTGCTTTAATGCCACTTTCAACATGTGTTGAGCTATCTCATGACATCCAGGTTTTATGGGGAAGAAAGTAGAACAACTGGTGAATCTGTCGACAAAAAAATTATCCGTCCTTCTCAATAAAGTTAATAGTGTCAAGTACACACTGTCGCAGTCAGGCTTGAACAGGTAGTCCACGGGGTAAACTTATGGAACAGCAAATTTAATATATGCTACTAAAGTTGCAACTTCGATTATGAAACACCAGCTTTACAAACGACTCTACAACATAATCATGTTTATCAAAATTAAATAAATATAAAATAAATATCATAATGCTATTACAAAATGAATTGTTAATGAAATATTATAAGCAAAATATCGCATACCTTTGCATTTTTTTCCGCAAATCCCTGGACCAACCTTTAAAAAATAAAAAAAAATAATTATGGATGCAACAATCTACATACTCAAATATATATAAAATCCAAAACTTATAGAAAACAGTTTGAGACAGTCATAGTTAATGCGTAGCCATTTGTTAAAAGATTTCGCATCGATATGCTCAACAATGATTTTCAGCCTCATTTACGTGTTATCCTGTTTTTTTAAATAAGCAAATTAAAACATAATATCCCCATACCTTAGCTGCAAACCATATCTTAAGTTCGTCAACTTGGTGCTTGACGTTGTGCGTTTTGCATGTCCAGGTAGCATTAATTCCAGGCGGCATACGTGTATGATGAAAGAAACACAAGTTGTTTTGTTGTATACAGAAAACACCAAACTCTATTTGGAATGGATTTTGTTTGTCATTAAAATTCGAAATCATCTGGTCGTCAGAGGCTGATGAATAAAACTCGGTGATTCTTTGCAAATTTGTGGTTAGACATTCTTGTACCGAGGAAGCGATTGTTGGCAAAATGTTTTCTTTGCCTCTTGAATTAAGCAGAGATACAACAATGGCATTATCAACAACTCGCACTGCTAAATCATGTAGCTTGTCAATTTCAACTACCGCAAGATCGGTAAACAACATTGTATGACTTCCATACTGTTTTAAAGCCCACATTGTAAGGAAGGACCCAAGAAAGCGATAAACCAGAGCAGGTGGAATCACTGCATCACAGAATCTGTAAGCTAAGTGAATACTGTATTTATCATGAAGCCATCGAGCTGAAAAATCTGTGTAGTTTGACCTTGAAATCATACATGGTACAAGAAAAGTTTCATCTTGTGAATCAACCGGTTCCCAATCCTTTCTTTGTTCGATAAGGATATCTAAATTCTTTAACATGTTCAGCATGTATTCTTTGAAATCGTATATGTGTTTAAATTGGGGCTGGGCCCAAATGCAAAACAGCTCTCGTTTCGTTAACAATCCTTTTTGCTGCAAGTTGTCAAGAACCTTTTGGAAGGCCTCACCTTTCGGCCAAAACTGCTGGTGTGTAACAATTGATCTTAATACTTCTATCATGAAAACCGGATTGATTATGACAAAGTTCTTGAGATGAACATCGTCGAAGTATACGATCTTCCCTAGAGAGTGTTGTATCTTGAGGAATGTTTCCAGTTGCTTTGGATTTAATGTCATGGTCTGATTTTCTGAATTCAAGTCTTCTAGCTGTTTTCTAGTTAGTATGTTGACGCCTTTCTCGACTTGTGTCATTAGTTCTAGTTCTAGAGGTACCCAGGCGGTTGGCATTTCTTCTCCCCATCGGGGATTTTCGACGGCACATTTCATCAGTTCTTGCTTTAACACCTCTACTTCCGGGTCGTCAGGATCTCTAGCATTAACAAAAATCAACGAAGAGTACTGGAGGTGTTGCCTTCCGACGTGAGATTCAAATAAACCAGTGATATCTCTAATGTGTTGACTTCGTTTTTTCTCCACATCATTCTATTAAATAAAATATAGTATCATTCAAGAAAGGTCAATAAGAAGATACTAAACAGTAACTTTCATACATTTCCATTTTTCTAGAACAAGCTCTAAAAATGTATACAACCAAACACCAAATAGGTTTACGTTATTTTTAGCTTACAAGTAGACAAAAAGCTATGATAAGGCATGTCAAGTAAACGTTGTTGAAAGGACAATTTAAAGTAGCTTTTCAATTGAGATACATATTTTTCTGCAATCTCTATCAATCTTAATTGCTCTAAAAGTATATCATTTTCTGCAATGCATCCCTTCCGAGGCCACAAAATTAAATTGATTCTGGTCAGAAGTCTGACCTAAAACTTTAACAGTTTAAAACTCGCTTGTAGTTCTTACCACTCTCGCCGTTCCACAGATGATGTAAAAAAGACAATATACTTAAAAGTACACACTCTAAGAAACAATTATTTATACCCTGTAAAATACACATGCAAAGCTAGTTAAATGCTTATTGGGGGTATTCCTATATTTTGGTTTTCTGATAATAGCATGTTTGGTACATTTTAACTATAGACTTGCAGTGTTAATTAAGGAATAATGTTCATGCATATTGTTTTCATTTGTGCATGAACTTAGTTTTCGTTTTGCCAATTGCATAATCCGCGTAGTGATGACATTTAATTTACACCAAAAAAATAAAGTTCAAACACCAATAAAAAATAATTTGTCTGGACATCAGATTTCATAAATAAATTTTAACCAAATATTGAACACATCATTTTGTTCTATGTTTAACAATTAATGTAGCGCGTAGTAATCTGTAACTACACAATACACATATTAGGGTACGCACCTAGTCAGATACAAATTGTTCTTTAGTGTCCTCAATAGATCTGGTCATATTTGCATTTTATTGATACCTGAATCATTACATGTTTTCATAAAATCAAAATTTTTTTTCATGTTTGATCCTTGCGATGTGACTACGAAGTTTTGTACAAGTTTTGTTAGGATGGTTACTTTCGTCCTATATCATGTCAGAAAGATGTGTCACAATTAAATTCTTTTGCGCCATAGAATATAAGTATATTAGTTTATCATATTTTGCCTCGGTGCCTCGGTGCCGATAATTAAAGCAATAAAAATACACCATATATTGATTTACTCCATAAATGCACATATTGTGTTACCTTGTGTAACAGGTCTTTGTGTGTTGCAACAAAGAGAATTTTGGGAAATCCGTTCTTTGTCTTTTTACAATAAGTCAAGATAGAATTGACCCAGTGCTTCAAATAAACTGAAAAAAAGCTTTACATAATAATTCGTCATGTCATCAGGTGATTATTTAGGTTCAATCTTGCATTAATATTTTCTTTCTTTTTGGGTTTGAAGTTGTGTATTGAAGTACAGTTTATCGATGGTAACTATAATATGTCGATATGTCGATCATGTTAAGGGTTTTCTGTAAACTAAACTGGCTTACGAGCAGATAATGAAAATTTCTTTAGGCAGAACAAGATGACAATGTTCGAATCTTTAGTTATGCCCAATTGATGTTATTTACTTAATATGTCTCCCATTAGTATTGGTGTGCTGTCGGCTTTTAAAATGATCCAAGATAAATTCCTAAAAGTATGCGACATTAAATATAGAATCACAGTAATGTGTGCAAATCAAATATATTGGGACCTCAGTGTCAAAGTGGTTAAGTTAGTTCGTCTGTCAACACTGAGGTTACGGGTTGGCGTCTCAATGCGGCCAGGGTGAACTTGACTGCAATTTTAATTGAAAGGGATTGCCAGTTTTCCTACTGACCGGTCGGAGGTTTTCTTCGGCTACTCCGGCTTTCTTAACCAAAACAACTGGTCGCCATGATATAGCTAAAAAATTAATGAAACACCACTAAAACAAACAAAAACGAAAATTATCAAAAACATAAGTAATATGATATATTTTTAGATATTAATTGCACATCTGACAAACTACCTGCTGTGGTCGGTTTTCCATACTGTCCAGGAAGATACCCTAGTTCTGGTAGATATTTATGAATGTCTACACTCCCATTAAACATTACAACATAAACACCTCTGCTAGTAATGAACAGCTGATGTGTCATATAGTAATCTTTCTGTCCACCAAAATCCCAAAGATCAAAGGGTATGATCTTCATTTTGTAATCTCCCTTCCTGACCATTTCTACGATGAGTTTGTGGACATCTTCGTCTTTTAGGCCAGCAATTACTTGTATTTGTGGTTCTGGAATGTTTTTACTACGACGAGTAAGCAGTGGGCGGCAACTATCAAATTTTCTTGCTGGTTTCACTTTTCTCCCTAACTCTCGTTCACATGTTGAAACTGTGTTCGCTATTTCATCTGAAACACTGTGGTCAGGAATAGTCTGTTCAGTTTCGTTGCTTCCAGCAACATTTTCAACAACAACACTAGTATCATTTTTAACTGTGGCTGCCCTTTTGGTCATCGCCATCAACATGCTAGTAACAACTGTATTTATAGACGTCCCTGTAAATAATAAATTGTACATGTATTTGTAACATCATTAATCGTTTGCATTATATATGTGTATATTCCAGTTATATCATAAACTTTAAGGGGCCTTAGTGGCCATGTATTTACGGTAGTTCATCTACTACTGATCACGTGGTCTGTCCATACCGAGGTTGGAGGTTTAAGTCTTACTGCGGGCAGAGTGCGCTTGACTCCATTCTTAATTGACAAGTATGGCCAGTTTTCCTATAAAAGGTCGGCGGTTTTCTCCTACTTACTCCCCCATTTAAAACTGAACTCTATGATAACGGAAAAACATTGCTGAAAGGAGGTATTAACACCATTGAAACAAAACAAACAACAGCATAAACCGTTAACGTCAACTGTATATCTTTCTAGTTTCAGATTCTTTGTTTATTTGTTTGATTGATAGAATTATGGTATGATTACATGAATCGAAATTGTCGATGAGTTCCCATGTTGATAACAACAATATAGCACGAAGATGTATTTTAAAAAATATTATCCTTTCAACACACAACAATATGAGACAATAGTTGCTATTGCATGTTTGGGCAAGAAGGTGTTGACTTTTTGACATGTAAACATTTGGGCCAACGTACAGGAATGGTGAGCTATCCTGTCATACGTTACAGCTAAAACATAATTATATTTTATTGATGTCGGCTGGTGGTTTTTATCCTTTCAGTTGTTTGTTTGTTTGTAAATTTTCGGTTATTTTGTCGTTTAGTTTAGTAAATAGTTAAACTGTTATGTTTTCCTTTGCTTCCTCATCTTAGTCGTAAGGATTTTGCTAGTCTAACAAAATGAGAATCAGAACAGATTTGGTGGAAAACAGACTTTTTATGCATGGACATTAAAACAAACGGCAAAATATTTTTGGATAAATTTCAGATTAGTTTAAGCTTTAATGTGATTATTTTCAAATACTAATATATTCAGCTATATATTACGTTCAGGAGTAGAGTAAAATCAGAGATGAGGCTGACACAAATCATTTATAAGTTCTCCCACTCCACGTTCAACAAATGGGTTGATATTATTCGCCATTCGATTTCATCTTTTCCCTTATTATGTGTACATTTTTTCAAGCACAAAAAATCTTGATAGAAAAACAACAATTTCTACGCAATTTTAATTATTCATAAAAACATTTGATTAACTTACTTAATAATTGATTGTGTGCTTAACGTCCAGCAAATAATATTTCAACTATATTCAGACGAAAAACGTAAACAAACAATAACATGAAAAAGGGGACAGGCCTAGAGACAGAAAATTGTACTGCCACTGAACAAGAATGGAGAGGTCGGTTGGGATGAATAATGTGGCCTTTGCTTTAAGACGCCTACGTTTTGTGACATCAACAACATGGATCTTTTACGTTCAATTAATGTGGATACTGGCCAAAAACGGCACCTTATATTGTCCATTGTTCACGAACATGATCTAGTATAACCCTACAACCCAAAAGGGAGATATCTATTTTTCTTTACATTAAGACATTCTTCAATGCTCCTTAGCTAAAGCATTGGGATTATAAACAGTACCATTTGATATGTTATATTTATAAAACCTCACAAGGTTATAGATTATCCAAGAGAAACAGATTTCAATTCATTAATTTTATTATAAACATATCAATGTAATTTTATGTGTTTCTTCATTTTTGATTGGTAGAAAAATAATGCTTATTTTATGATGAAAGGATCTAGTGTATGTAGCAACATATATTGCGCTTATAAATAAAACTTAATGCTTGCAAATAGTTTTACATTGGTGGAATTATGAGGAATATAAGTTGTCCAATCAATATTTGAACTTGCCATTTTACTCACAAATTAGACATCGAGTATCCGGGATTAGCTTAGTTTGTCCACATTAACGAAGGAGGAATTCATCTGCTTATGAGTTGTTCTAGCTCATAAGCAGATGAATTCCTCCTTCGTTAAAAAAGTATTAATTGTCCAAACAGTGAGATAAGACGTTTCCAAGTTTGATTGTATTTTTTATTGTATATTTTTGCTATTACTTGTATCCAAATTTAACGAACCAATTAAAATTTCACATCACACACTAGAGTTCAATTTAAGCAATATAGATTTATTAGAACTAATACGTAAGAAAAATCTTTTGAAACGATTTGGTGCGGACTGTGACAACATCTACCAAACAAGAACATGCATCTATCATCTAAATCAAGAGAAAATTTGATCCAAGTTGAAATTATGAGTTATGTACGGTGGTGACAATCAAATTTATGACAGACTCAACTTTATTGTTATAATCTTTTCCTTAAAGTTGCAGCTATTTCTACTCTTTGCCATTAAAAGTTGCAATTTCAAAAGGCCATCAGAAAAAAGCTAAAATATTATTTAAAAAAATTAAATATTTACAATGTACATGAGTAATTTTTCCCAATTGTGTACTTTTTGCTTTTACGTCAAGGACGTAACATTTTCACAGTTTTCGCTTACATTGATAACTAATCAACAAATTCGTAGATTTTTTTAAATTGATTCTAGTTAGAAAATGTAGATTTAATAATCTTAATTCTTCTATCTTATTAATTCGATAAATGGGCAAAAGCGAAAGGGAATACATAAGCCTGATTTTCAGACGGTGAAGGTACAAAAGACCAACTATAACAAGGGTACTTACATAATAGAAGATAGTGACACGGCACACTTTAGTTTAGATGCGAAAACAAGTTGACAAAATTTTGACAATCGGACAGTTATCGGCCTGCAAACAACGTATGTTTTTTATAGTATCACATCCCCACCCCATATTACACTTTACTATAACATTTATACGAACAATTGAAAAGTTTGAGAAGTATTAATATATAATTTAAAATGCATGGACAAGTCTGTCCCTGCATCTTAAGATTTAGTAAAAACTGCCAGAATTAATGGCATTTACCTGATGTTAAACTAAGTCCTGTAATTTTCTAATTTCAATTAACTTTAAAGAGGACCATCCAAACAGTAATAATAATACAAAAAATGTATTTCCATTGGTTAACCGGTTTTAGAGAAGAAGTTTTTTTTAAATTTGCCCTTATGTTCCTATGTTCAACTAAGTCCTGTGGTGGTGGCCATTTTGAATTTCCAATTGGCAATAAAAACATAAACTATAAAGAAGACCAACCAAATGATATTGTCAGTAAGTTTAGTTTGCATTGGTTAATCAGTTTGAGAGAAAAAGCCTTTTAAAACTGTTTTCATAGGGTACAATGTTAATCTATGTAATGCTGTGGTGGCCATTTTGGTTTTCATATTGACATAAAAGACATAAACTTCAAAGAGGACCATTCAAACAATATTGCTGGTAAGTTTTGTTTACATTGGTTAACGGGTTTTAGAGAAGAAGCCTCCTAAAACTTTTTCCCTTACGGTCCTATGTTAAACTAAGTCTTGCCGTGGCGGCCATTTTGATTTACCTATTGGAATAAAAAAACATAAACTTTAAAGATTACCATCCGAAACAATATTGGTTGTAAGTTTTGTTTCCATTGGTTAAATGGTTTCATAGAAGAAGCCTTTTAAACTTTTTTCCCATAGGCTCCAATGTGAAACCAATTTCTGCGGTGACGGTCGTTTTGAATTTTCGATTGCGATAGAAAACATGAACTTTATACAGGACCATCCAAACAATATTGCTAGTAAGTTTTGTGTCGATTAGTTAACCGGTTTGAGAGAAGTCGCCTTCTAAATATATTCCCTTAGGGTCTTATGTTAAACTAAATCCTGCGGTGGCGGCCATTTTGATTTTCCGATTGGCATAAAAAAAAACTTTAAAAAGAACCATCCAAACAATATTGGTATTAAGTTTTGTTTTAATGGGTTAACCGGTTTCGGAGAAGAAACCATTTTTAACCTTTTTTCCCATAGCGTCCAATGTTAAACCAAGTCCTGGGGTGGTGGCCATTTTGAATTTCCGATTGGGATAAAAAACATGAACTTTATAGAGGACCATCCAAACAATATTGCTAGTAAGTTTTGTTTCGATTGGTTAACCGGTTTCAGAGAAGAAGCCTTTTAAACTTGTTCCCATAGGGTCCTATGTTAAACTAAGTGCTGTGTTGGCGGCCATTTTTAATTTCCAATTGTCATGAAAAACACAAACTTTATAGAGGAACATAAAAAGCAATATTGCCAGTAAGTTTTGTTTCCATTGGTTAACCGGTTTCAGAGAAGAAACCTTTTAAAACTTTTTCCCATATGGTCCTATGTTAAACTAAGTCCTGCGGTGGTGGCCATTTTTAATTTTCAATTGGCATAGAAAACATTAACTTCATAAAGGACCATTTAAACAATATTGGTAGTAAGTTTTGTTTTGATTGGTTAACCGGTTTCAGAGAAGAAGCCCTTTTAAACTATTTTTCCAAGGAATTCAACCAGGTCGGTAAATAAGAATTGGAAAACCAAAAGATATAAGACAAAACCGAAATATAGAATGACATAGAATAACAGCGCCCAAAACTGAAACCCAAAGCAACAACAAAAAGGAGACAAACCATTATTAATATATGAAAAATAGATTGATGTTGTATAACGTATTTATTATAATTTGAAATAAATATTTGTTTTTGTGCTTGAAGTAATGGTTTTGTTTCTTTGTTTATTGCATTGCAAATGGAAACAAAAAACCCCAAAACAAATATCAATTGTTATCAATAATAAATCATCTCAATACAAGTGCATGTTAAATACAAAATTACAACACAATCATACATAAAAAAACAATGGTGTCAACCTTTGATAATATAAAATATTCAAGTTTTATTAAAGCGCCACATTGATTCATTTGTTGCTTGCACATTTCTATTAATCTTGTTTCACTATGATCCAATTAAGATCATCTTACGTTTTTATTAATAACTTTTCTGTTTTCTATTCGCTCAGTATTGTATGACAGAAAACGGACAACACACAAAATGAAATAAAAAAATCTGTGTAATTATTACATTTAAAAAAATGATTGTATGAATCCTGAAATATACATATGAAAGGAGATTTCTAAGAGAATAAGGTAAAAACTAATTTGTTAAGCTAACAACCTTTAAAATGCTATTACACTATGCGTGATGCACTACATTAAAATTAAAAGTTTTAATAAGCTAGGTAATTTAAAAACGTGTACCTTTTGGCAGAAAAACCCAACTATATGTATCATTTTTATCGTCAATACTCATTCCAGCTCTACCAATGTACAACCATATACCGTCTGTTGATTCCCGAAACTCAGGAACCCGATCTCCGACAAGAAGTTTTGCCAAAGTTGTTTTTCCGATGTTGTAGGACCCGACAAGGTATATTCTATTCCAGAAACATTTGTAAGAACCCAACTTCATTATGTCATTGAAGTCATCGACCGTCTCTAGTCCAAGGTGTTTAAGTTCTTGAATGAGCATCATTGAAGCTGAATTAAAAATATGGAAATATGATTGTTCCAACATTGTCATAAATATAACATAATATTAATTAGGCCATTACTTCGTACAAAAGAGATAAGAGGTCGATATTTTCAAAATACATAAACTAAATTTTCAAAAATAAATATTAAGTACAAATTAAAATAAAACATTCATGAAATAAAAATAAGCTAACTATGCCGTACAGTAGAGAACCTTTTAAAACTGCCAGACCGGCTTGCTCTGTGATAATTATGTTAGTATTCTTTATATATTATTTCTTTTAGTTGAATTAATTAACATTGGGAAAAGGCCCTAACCAAAATAATGTTTTCCGAGTCAGACAATTTCTTATCACCGAACATTCTTTCTATATGTTTGATCAAATCCTCTTTTTTAGGTTTCAATAAATCACTGAAAATATCATGATAAATAGTTGGTATAAATTTAACAAAAAACCCCCAGAAATCAGATAATCAATAATTAAATATTACCTGCAAACTCATAGCCATACAGTACAGCTCCTCTCAATACTGAAAGACCGGCTTCCTCAGGAATAATAATTTTTTTATCTTTTCCAAATTTTTCTTTAATTTTATGCCGAATTAATTCACAGTCCGAAAAGCCTCCCACCAATAAAAGGTTTTTCAAGTCAGATAGTTTGTCATCACGGAACATCCTTTCCATATGTTTGATTAAAGCATCTATTGTAGATTTAAATAGCTCCCTAAAAGTGTCCGGAGAAATATGTAGCTTGCGTTTACTATAGGACACTGCCTGTCCATAAGGTGATTGTTCAAGTGCAGTTTCCATTTTCCCCCTATGACTTTTAACTAATTCAATTAGAGCAACTGGCAAAGTAACTACAACTTTGATTGTTCGGTCAACATGTATTGATCGCTTTTTTGTTTCAAATTCCCTAAACAAGTCAATAAAATCTTCAAGTTCTGTTTTTTTTAATTCTTCTATAACATTTGCTCCAAATATCCTTTTAAGAAAGCAAAGAAATGCTTCATCTACAGATGTGCCACCCCAGGGACCACCACTAGCAGGAACAACTTCCTTTAAAGTCCCATCTGCAAATTTCTGATGGACAGTTATATCAGCTGTTCCTCCTATAGAACAAACGTTTATGTTTTAATAGTTATTACACTTATTTCTTAATGTTCAGTACTTGAAATAAATGTTGATTAGGGAACACATAATATTGATACACTAAGAGCACTTGAAACAACTCCAGCAAGTTGACTAAGAATTGTGTAGGTTCACGGAGGATATTTATGTAAATTTAAATAGAAATCATCATTTAATAGAGGATATTGAAAGGTAGCTAAGAGATTATGCCAACTTTGTTACTACACTGACATAGGTGATAAATTTCCTTTATAATGTCTTGTACTTCTTACAAAAGGTACAGGATAAATATTTACATTATTAATGAACAAATGTTAATATTCTTGATTAAATAGGGGATTTGCAACACAAAATAATGTTTTTGTAAAAAAGTATGTAGATTTCATAATAAAAACTGTCCTAAAGTGAATGTAGACTTGCATGTAATCTTTACACATGCAAAATATTTAACATTTATCAACAACTATCAGATAACTGACGATCTTACAGAATAGAATCATAACAGTCTTAATCAGAAAACAATAGCACATTTTACCACAAATATTAATAACTCTGCAGTTGGAATGACGAATAATAGTGCAACAGAAACTGAGACGACATATAATAAGCAAGAGTAACTGAAACAAGAAATACTAGTGTAACAATAACTGCAACAACAAATACTAGTGTAACAATAACTGAAACAACAAATACTAGTGTAACAATGAGTGAAACAACAAATACCAGTGTAACAATAACTGAAACAGCAAATACTAGTGTAACAATAACTGAAACAATAAATTCTAGTGTAACAATAACTGAAACAACAAATACTAGTGTAACAATAACTGAAACAACAAATACTAGTGTAACAATAACTGAAACAACAAATACTAGTGTAACAATAACTGAAACAACAAATACTAGTGTAACAATAACTGAAACAATAAATACTAGTGTAACAATAAGTGAAACAACAAATACTAGTGTAACAATAACTGAAACAATAAAATACTAGTGTAACAATAACTGAAACAACAAATACTAGTGTAACAATAACTGAAACAACAAATACTAGTGTAACAATAACTGAAACAGCAAATACTAGTGTAACAATAACTGAAACAACAAATACTAGTGTAACAATAACTGAAACAACAAATACTAGTGTAACAATAACTGAAACAACAAATACTAGTGTAACAATAACTGAAACAACAAATACTAGTGTAACAATAACTGAAACAACAAATACTAGTGTAACAATAAGTGAAACAACAAATACTAGTGTAACAATAACTGCAACAATAAAATACTAGTGCAACAATAACTGAAACAACAAATACTAGTGTAACAATGAGTGAAACAACAAATACCAGTGTAACAATAACTGAAACAGCAAATACTAGTGTAACAATAACTGAAACAATAAATACTAGTGTAACAATAACTGAAACAGCAAATACTAGTGTAACAATAACTGAAACAACAAATACTAGTGTAACAATAACTGGAACAACAAATACTAGTGTAACAATAACTGAAACAGCAAATACTAGTGTAACAATAACTGAAACAACAAATACTAGTGTAACAATGAGTGAAACAACAAATACCAGTGTAACAATAACTGAAACAACAAATACTAGTGTAACAATAACTGAAACAACAAATACTAGTGTAACAATAACTGGAACAACAAATACTAGTGTAACAATAACTGAAACAACAGATACTAGTGTAACAATAACTGAAACAGCAAATACTAGTGTAACAATAACTGAAACAACAAATACTAGTGTAACAATGAGTGAAACAACAAATACCAGTGTAACAATAACTGAAACAACAAATACTAGTGTAACAATAACTGCAACAACAAATACTAGTGTAACAATAACTGAAACAACAAATACTAGTGTAACAATAACTGAAACAACAAATACTAGTGTAACAATAACTGGAACAACAAATACTAGTGTAACAATAACTGAAACAACAAATACTAGTGTAACAATGAGTGAAACAACAAATACCAGTGTAACAATAACTGAAACAACAAATACTAGTGTAACAATAACTGCAACAACAAATACTAGTGTAACAATAACTGAAACAACAAATACTAGTGTAACAATAACTGAAACAGCAAATACTAGTGTAACAATAACTGAAACAACAAATACTAGTGTAACAATAACTGGAACAACAAATACTAGTGTAACAATAACTGAAACAACAAATACTAGTGTAACAATGAGTGAAACAACAAATACCAGTGTAACAATAACTGAAACAACAAATACTAGTGTAACGATAACTGAAACAACAAATACTAGTGTAACAATAACTGGAACAACAAATACTAGTGTAACAATAACTGAAACAACAAATACTAGTGTAACAATGAGTGAAACAACAAATACCAGTGTAACAATAACTGAAACAACAAATACTAGTGTAACAATAACTGCAACAACAAATACTAGTGTAACAATAACTGAAACAACAAATACTAGTGTAACAATAACTGAAACAGCAAATACTAGTGTAACAATAACTGAAACAACAAATACTAGTGTAACAATAACTGGAACAACAAATACTAGTGTAACAATAACTGAAACAACAAATACTAGTGTAACAATGAGTGAAACAACAAATACCAGTGTAACAATAACTGCAACAACAAATACTAGTGTAACAATAACTGAAACAACAAATACTAGTGTAACAATAACTGAAACAGCAAATACTAGTGTAACAATAACTGAAACAACAAATACTAGTGTAACAATAACTGGAACAACAAATACTAGTGTAACAATAACTGAAACAACAAATACTAGTGTAACAATGAGTGAAACAACAAATACCAGTGTAACAATAACTGAAACAACAAATACTAGTGTAACAATAACTGCAACAACAAATACTAGTGTAACAATAACTGCAACAACAAATACTAGTGTAACAATAACTGAAACAACAAATACTAGTGTAACAATAACTGCAACAACAAATACTAGTGTAACAATGAGTGAAACAACAAATACCAGTGTAACAATAACTGAAACAACAAATACTAGTGTAACAATAACTGCAACAACAAATACTAGTGTAACAATAACTGAAACAACAAATACTAGTGTAACAATAACTGAAACAACAAATACTAGTGCAACAATAACTGAAACAATAAAATACTAGTGTAACAATAACTGAAACAGCAAATACTAGTGTAACAATAAGTGAAACAGCAAATACTAGTGTAACAATAAGTGAAACAACAAATACTAGTGTAACAATAACTGAAACAACAAATACTAGTGTAACAATAACTGCAACAACAAATACTAGTGTAACAATAACTGAAACAGCAAATACTAGTGTAACAATAACTGCAACAACAAATACTAGTGTAACAATAACTGAAACAGCAAATACTAGTGTAACAATAACTGAAACAACAAATACTAGTGTAACAATAACTGAAACAATAAATACTAGTGTAACAATAAGTGAAACAACAAATACTAGTGTAACAATAACTGAAACAACAAATACTAGTGTAACAATAACTGAAACAACAAATACTAGTGTAACAATAACTGAAACAATAAAATACTAGTGTAACAATAACTGAAACAACAAATACTAGTGTAACAATAACTGCAACAACAAATACTAGTGTAACAATAACTGAAACAGCAAATACTAGTGTAACAATAACTGAAACAACGAATACTAGTGTAACAATAACTGAAACAGCAAATACTAGTGTAACAATAAGTGAAACAACAAATACTAGTGTAACAATAACTGCAACAACAAATACTAGTGTAACAATAACTGAAACAACGAATACTAGTGTAACAATGACTGAAACAGCAAATACTAGTGTAACAATAACTGAAACAACAAATACTAGTGTAACAATAACTGAAACAATAAATACTAGTGTAACAATAAGTGAAACAACAAATACTAGTGTAACAATAAGTGAAACAACAAATACTAGTGTAACGATAACTGAAACAACAAATACTAGTGTAACAATAACTGAAACAACAAATACTAGTGTAACAATAAGTGAAACAACAAATACTAGTGTAACAATAACTGCAACAATAAAATACTAGTGTAACAATAACTGAAACAACAAATACTAGTGTAACAATAACTGAAACAATAAAATACTAGTGTAACAATAACTGGAACAACAAATACTAGTGTAACAATAACTGAAACAACAAATACTAGTGTAACAATAAGTGAAACAACAAATACTAGTGTAACAATAAGTGAAACAACAAATACTAGTGTAACAATAAGTGAAACAACAAATACTAGTGTAACAATAACTGGAACAACAAATACTAGTGTAACAATAAGTGAAACAACAAATACTAGTGTAACAATAAGTGAAACAACAAATACTAGTGTAACAATAAGTGAAACATCAAATACTAGTGTAACAATAAGTGAAACAACAAATACTAGTGTAACAATAAGTGAAACAACAAATACTAGTGTAACAATAAGTGAAACAACAAATACTAGTGTAACAATAACTGAAACAACAAATACTAGTGTAACAATAACTGAAACAATAAAATACTAGTGTAACAATAAGTGAAACAACAAATACTAGTGTAACAATAACTGCAACAACAAATACTAGTGTAACAATAACTGAAACAGCAAATACTAGTGTAACAATAACTGAAACAACGAATACTAGTGTAACAATAACTGAAACAGCAAATACTAGTGTAACAATAACTGAAACAACAAATACTAGTGTAACAATAACTGCAACAACAAATACTAGTGTAACAATAACTGAAACAACGAATACTAGTGTAACAATAACTGAAACAGCAAATACTAGTGTAACAATAACTGAAACAACAAATACTAGTGTAACAATAACTGAAACAATAAATACTAGTGTAACAATAAGTGAAACAACAAATACTAGTGTAACAATAAGTGAAACAACAAATACTAGTGTAACGATAACTGAAACAACAAATACTAGTGTAACAATAACTGAAACAACAAATACTAGTGTAACAATAAGTGAAACAACAAATACTAGTGTAACAATAACTGCAACAATAAAATACTAGTGTAACAATAACTGAAACAACAAATACTAGTGTAACAATAACTGAAACAATAAAATACTAGTGTAACAATAACTGGAACAACAAATACTAGTGTAACAATAACTGAAACAACAAATACTAGTGTAACAATAAGTGAAACAACAAATACTAGTGTAACAATAAGTGAAACAACAAATACTAGTGTAACAATAACTGGAACAACAAATACTAGTGTAACAATAAGTGAAACAACAAATACTAGTGTAACAATAAGTGAAACAACAAATACTAGTGTAACAATAAGTGAAACAACAAATACTAGTGTAACAATAACTGAAACAACAAATACTAGTGTAACAATAAGTGAAACAACAAATACTAGTGTAACAATAAGTGAAACAACAAATACTAGTGTAACAATAAGTGAAACAACAAATACTAGTGTAACAATAACTGAAACAACAAATACTAGTGTAACAATAACTGAAACGACAAATACTAGTGTAACAATAAGTGAAACAACAAATACTAGTGTAACAATAAGTGAAACAACAAATACTAGTGTAACAATAAGTGAAACAACAAATACTAGTGTAAAAATAAGTGAAACAACAAATACTAGTGTAACAATAAGTGAAACAACAAATACTAGTGTAACAATAAGTGAAACAACAAATACTAGTGTAACAATAACTGAAACAACAAATACTAGTGTAACAATAAGTGAAACAACAAATACTAGTGTAACAATAACTGAAACAACAAATACTAGTGTAACAATAAGTGAAACAACAAATACTAGTGTAACAATAACTGAAACAACAAATACTAGTGTAACAATAAGTGAAACAACAAATACTAGTGTAACAATAACTGAAACAACAAATACTAGTGTAACAATAACTGAAACAACAAATACTAGTGTAACAATAACTGAAACAATAAAATACTAGTGTAACAATAACTGAAACAACAAATACTAGTGTAACAATAACTGCAACAACAAATACTAGTGTAACAATAACTGAAACAGCAAATACTAGTGTAACAATAACTGAAACAACGAATACTAGTGTAACAATAACTGAAACAGCAAATACTAGTGTAACAATAAGTGAAACAACAAATACTAGTGTAACAATAACTGAAACAACAAATACTAGTGTAACAATAAGTGAAACAACAAATACTAGTGTAACAATAACTGAAACAGCAAATACTAGTGTAACGATAACTGAAACAACAAATACTAGTGTAACGATAACTGAAACAATTAATACTAGTGCAACAATAACTGAAACAACAAATACTAGTGCAACAATAACTGAAACAATAAATACCAGTGTAACAATAACTTAAACAGCAAATACTAGTGTAACGATAACTGAAACAATAAAATACTAGTGCAACAATAACTGAAACAACAAATACTAGTGTAACGATAACTGCAACAACAAATACTAGTGTAACAATAACTGCAACAACAAATACTAGTGTAACAATAAGTGAAACAACAAAAACTAGTGTAACAATAACTGAAACAATAAATTCTAGTGTAACGATAACTGCAACAACAAATACTAGTGCAACAATAAGTGAAACAACAAATACAAGTGTAACGATAACTGAAACAACAAATACTAGTGTAACAATAACTGAAACAATAAATTCTAGTGTAACGATAACTGCAACAACAAATACTAGTGCAACAATAAGTGAAACAACAAATACTAGTGTAACGATAACTGAAACAACAAATACTAGTGTAACAATAACTGAAACAGCAAATACTAGTGTAACAATAACTGAAACAACAAATACTAGTGTAACAATAACTGAAACAATAAAATACTAGTGTAACAATAAGTGAAACAACAAATACTAGTGTAACAATAACTGCAACAACAAATACTAGTGTAACAATAACTGAAACAACAAATACTAGTGTAACAATAACTGAAACAATAAAATACTAGTGTAACAATAACTGAAACAATAAATACCAGTGTAACAATAACTTAAACAGCAAATACTAGTGTAACGATAACTGAAACAATAAAATACTAGTGTAACAATAACTGAAACAACAAATACTAGTGTAACGATAACTGAAACAACAAATACTAGTGTAACAATAACTGAAACAACAAATACTAGTGTAACAATAACTGGAACAACAAATACTAGTGTAACAATAACTGAAACAACGAATACTAGTGTAACAATAACTGAAACAACAAATACTAGTGTAACAATAACTGAAACAATAAATTCTAGTGTAACGATAACTGAAACAACAAATACTAGTGCAACAATAACTGAAACAACAAATACTAGTGTAACAATAACTGAAACAATAAATTCTAGTGTAACGATAACTGCAACAACAAATACTAGTGCAACAATAAGTGAAACAACAAATACAAGTGTAACGATAACTGAAACAACAAATACTAGTGTAACAATAACTGAAACAATAAATTCTAGTGTAACGATAACTGCAACAACAAATACTAGTGCAACAATAAGTGAAACAACAAATACAAGTGTAACGATAACTGAAACAACAAATACTAGTGTAACAATAACTGAAACGATAAATTCTAGTGTAACGATAACTGCAACAACAAATACTAGTGCAACAATAAGTGAAACAACAAATACAAGTGTAACGATAACTGCAACAACAAATACTAGTGTAACAATAAGTGAAACAACAAATACTAGTGTAACAATAACTGAAACAATAAAATACTAGTGTAACAATAACTGAAACAGCAAATACTAGTGTAACAATAACTGAAACAACAAATACTAGTGTAACAATAACTGCAACAACAAATACTAGTGTAACAATAACTGAAACAGCAAATACTAGTGTAACAATAACTGAAACAACAAATACTAGTGTAACAATAACTGCAACAACAAATACTAGTGTAACAATAAGTGAAACAACAAATACTAGTGTAACAATAACTGGAACAACAAATACTAGTGTAACAATAACTGAAACAGCAAATACTAGTGTAACGATAACTGAAACAACAAATACTAGTGTAACAATAACTGAAACAATAAAATACTAGTGTAACAATAACTGAAACAACAAATACTAGTGTAACAATAACTGAAACAATAAAATACTAGTGTAACGATAACTGAAACAACAAATACTAGTGTAACGATAACTGAAACAACAAATACTAGTGTAACAATAACTGAAACAACAAATACTAGTGTAACAATAACTGCAACAACAAATACTAGTGTAACAATAACTGAAACAACAAATACTAGTGTAACAATAACTGCAACAACAAATACTAGTGTAACAATAACTGAAACAACAAATACTAGTGTAACAATAACTGAAACAACAAATACTAGTGCAACAATAACTGGAACAACAAATACTAGTGTAACAATAACTGAAACAACAAATACTAGTGTAACAATAACTGAAACAACAAATACTAGTGTAACAATAACTGAAACAACAAATACTAGTGTAACAATAACTGAAACAACAAATACTAGTGTAACAATAACTGAAACAACAAATACAAGTGTAACAATAACTGAAACAACAAATACTACTGTAACAATAACTGAAACAATAAAATACTAGTGTAACAATAACTGAAACAACAAATACTAGTGTAACAATAACTGAAACAATAAAATACTAGTGGAACGATAACTGAAACAACAAATACCAGTGTAACAATAACTGAAACAACAAATACTAGTGTAACAATAAGTGAAACAACAAATACTAGTGTAACAATAACTGAAACAATAAAATACTAGTGTAACGATAACTGAAACAACAAATACTAGTGTAACAATAACTGAAACAACAAATACTAGTGTAACAATAACTGAAACAACAAATACTAGTGTAACAATAACTGAAACAACAAATACTAGTGTAACAATAACTGAAACAACAAATACTAGTGTAACAATAACTGAAACAATAAATTCTAGTGTAACGATAACTGCAACAACAAATACTAGTGCAACAATAAGTGAAACAACAAATACTAGTGTAACGATAACTGAAACAACAAATACTAGTGTAACAATAACTGAAACAGCAAATACTAGTGTAACAATAACTGAAACAACAAATACTAGTGTAACAATAACTGAAACAATAAAATACTAGTGTAACAATAAGTGAAACAACAAATACTAGTGTAACAATAACTGCAACAACAAATACTAGTGTAACAATAACTGAAACAACAAATACTAGTGTAACAATAACTGAAACAATAAAATACTAGTGTAACAATAACTGAAACAATAAATACCAGTGTAACAATAACTTAAACAGCAAATACTAGTGTAACGATAACTGAAACAACAAATACTAGTGTAACAATAACTGAAACAACAAATACTAGTGCAACAATAACTGGAACAACAAATACTAGTGTAACAATAACTGAAACAACGAATACTAGTGTAACAATAACTGAAACAACAAATACTAGTGTAACAATAACTGAAACAATAAATTCTAGTGTAACGATAACTGAAACAACAAATACTAGTGTAACAATAACTGGAACAACAAATACTAGTGTAACAATAACTGAAACAACAAATACTAGTGTAACAATAACTGAAACAATAAAATACTAGTGTAACAATAACTGAAACAACAAATACTAGTGTAACGATAACTGAAACAACAAATACTAGTGTAACAATAACTGAAACAACAAATACTAGTGTAACAATAACTGGAACAACAAATTCTAGTGTAACAATAACTGAAACAACGAATACTAGTGTAACAATAACTGAAACAACAAATACTAGTGTAACAATAACTGAAACAATAAATTCTAGTGTAACGATAACTGAAACAACAAATACTAGTGCAACAATAACTGAAACAACAAATACTAGTGTAACAATAACTGAAACCAGAGGCTCTTAAGAGCCTGTATCGCTCACCTGATTTTATAGGCAATGAAGATGGCATTTCCCTGATGTTAAAGTAAGTCCTGTAATTTTCAATAAACTTTAAATAGGACCATCCAAACAATATTACTAGAAAGCTTTGTTTCATTGGTTAACTAGTTGTATAGAGAAGAATTTTTTTATTTGCCCATAGGGTCCTACGTGAAACTAAGTCCTGCGGGGGAGGTGGCCATTTTGAATTTCCAATTGCCATAAAAAACATAAACTTTATAAAGGACCATCCAAACAATATTGCGAGTAAGTTTTTGTTTCCATTGATTAACCCGTTTCAGAGAAGAAGCCTTTTAAAACTTTTTCTCATAGGGTCCTATGTTAAACTAAGTCCTGCGGTAGCGGCCATTTTGAATTTCCAGTTGGCATAAAAATCATAAACTTTATAAAGGACCATCCAAACAATATTGCTAGTAAGTTTTGTTTTGATTGGTTAACCGGTTTCAGAGAAGAAGCCCTTTTTAACCTTTTTCCCATAGGGTCCAATGTTAAACTAAGTCCTGAGGTGGCGGCCATTTTGAATATCAGATTGGGATAAAAAACATTAACTTTATAGAGGACCATCCAAACAATATTGCTAGTAAGTTTTGTTTCCATTGGTTGGCCGGTTTCAGAAAAGAAGCCTTTCAATCTTTTTCCCTTAGGGTCCTATGTTAAACTAAGTCCTGCGGTAGCGGCCATTTTGAATTTCCAATTGCCATAAAAAACATAAACTTTATAGAGGACCATCCAAACAATATTGCTAGTAAGTTTTTGTTTCCATTGATTAACCGGTTTCAGAGAAGAAGCCTTTAAAAACTTTTTCCCATAGGGTCCTATGTTAAACTAAGTCCTGCGGTAGCGGCCATTTTGAATTTCCAGTTGGCATAAAAATCATAAACTTTATAAAGGACCATCCAAACAATATTGCTAGTAAGTTTTGTTTTGATTGGTTAACCGGTTTCAGAGAAGAAGCCCTTTTTAACCTTTTTCCCATAGGGTCCAATGTTAAACTAAGTCCTGCGGTGGCGGCCATTTTGAATATCAGATTGGGATAAAAAACATTAACTTTATAGAGGACCATACAAACAATATTGCTAGTAAGTTTTGTTTCCATTGGTTGGCCGGTTTCAGAAAAGAAGCCTTTCAAACTTTTTCCCATAGGGTCCTATGTTAAATTAAGTCCTGCGGTGGCAGCCATTTTGAATTTCCAATTGCCATAAAAAACACAAACTTTATAGAGGACCATCCAAACAATATTGCTAGTAAGTTTTTGTTTCCATTGATTAACCGGTTTCAGAGAAGAAGCCTTTTAAAACTTTTTCCCATAGGGTTCTATGTTAAACTAAGTCCTGCAGTGGCGGCCATTTTGAATTTCCAATTCCCATCTAAAACACAAACTTTATAGAGGACCATCTAAACAATATTGCTAGTAAGTTTTGTTTTGATTGGTTAAACGGTTTTAGAGAAGAAGCGCTTTTTAACTTTTTTCCCATAGGGTCCTATGTTAAACTAAGTGCTGAGGTGGCGGCCATATTGGTTTACCAATCAAAATAAAAAACACAAACTTTGTAAAGGTCCATCCAATGAACATTATGGCCAAGTTTGGTTTCAATTGGCCAAGTGGTTTCAGAGAAGAAGATTAAAATGTAAAAAGTTTACAGACGCCGACGACGACGACGACGACGACGACGACGACGACGCCGACGCCGACGGACGCAAAGCGATAACAATAGCTCACATGACCCTTTGGGTCAGGTGAGCTAACAATAAATTCTAGTGTAACGATAACTGCAACAACAAATACTAGTGCAACAATAAGTGAAACAACAAATACAAGTGTAACGATAACTGAAACAACAAATACTAGTGTAACAATAACTGAAACAATAAATTCTAGTGTAACGATAACTGCAACAACAAATACTAGTGCAACAATAAGTGAAACAACAAATACAAGTGTAACGATAACTGAAACAACAAATACTAGTGTAACAATAACTGAAACAATAAATTCTAGTGTAACGATAACTGCAACAACAAATACTAGTGCAACAATAAGTGAAACAACAAATACAAGTGTAACGATAACTGCAACAACAAATACTAGTGTAACAATAACTGCAACAACAAATACTAGTGTAACAATAACTGAAACAACGAATACTAGTGTAACAATAACTGAAACAACAAATACTAGTGTAACAATAACTTAAATAACAAATACTAGTGTAACAATAACTGAAACAATAAATTCTAGTGTAACGATAACTGCAACAACAAATACTAGTGTAACAATAACTGAAACAACAAATACTAGTGTAACGATAACTGAAACAATAAAATACTAGTGTAACAATAACTGAAACAGCAAATACTAGTGTAACAATAACTGAAACAACAAATACTAGTGTAACAATAACTGCAACAACAAATACTAGTGTAACAATAACTGAAACAGCAAATACTAGTGTAACAATAACTGAAACAACAAATACTAGTGTAACAATAACTGCAACAACAAATACTAGTGTAACAATAAGTGAAACAACAAATACTAGTGTAACAATGAGTGAAACAACAAATACCAGTGTAACAATAACTGAAACAACAAATACTAGTGTAACAATAAGTGAAACAACAAATACTAGTGTAACAATAACTGAAACAATAAAATACTAGTGTAACAATAACTGAAACAACAAATACTAGTGTAACAATAACTGAAACAATAAAATACTAGTGTAACGATAACTGAAACAACAAATACTAGTGTAACAATAACTGAAACAATAAAATGCTAGTGTAACAATAACTGGAACAACAAATACTAGTGTAACAATAACTGAAACAATAAAATACTAGTGTAACGATAACTGAAACAACAAATACTAGTGTAACAATAACTGAAACAACAAATACTAGTGTAACAATAACTGAAACAACAAATACTAGTGTAACAATAACTGAAACAACAAATACTAGTGTAACAATAACTGAAACAACAAATACTAGTGTAACAATAACTGAAACAACAAATACTAGTGTAACAATAACTGAAACAGCAAATACTAGTGTAACAATAACTGAAACAACGAATACTAGTGTAACAATAACTGAAACAGCAAATACTAGTGTAACAATAACTTACATAACAAAAACTAGTGTAACGATAACTGAAACAACAAATACTAGTGTAACAATAACTGAAACAATAAAATACTAGTGTAACAATAACTGAAACAATAAAATACTAGTGTAACAATAACTGCAATGACAAATACTAGTGCAACAATAACTGACACAACAAATACTAGTGTAACAACAACTGAAACAACAAATACTAGTGTAACAATAACTGAAACAACAAATACTAGTGTAACAATAAGTGAAACAACAAATAGTAGTGTAACAATAACTGCAACAACAAATACTAGTGTAACAATAACTGAAACAGCAAATACTAGTGTAACAATAACTGAAACAACAAATACTAGTGTAACAATAACTGCAACAACAAATACTAGTGTAACAATAACTGGAACAACAAATACTAGTGTAACAATAACTGCAACAACAAATACTAGTGTAACAATAACTGAAACAACAAATACTAGTGTAACAATAACTGAAACAGCAAATACTAGTGTAACAATAACTGCAACAACAAATACTAGTGCAACAATAACTGAAACAACAAATACTAGTGTAACGATAACTGAAACAATTAAATACTAGTGTAACAATAACTGCAACAACAAATACTAGTGTAACAATAACTGCAACAACAAATACTAGTGCAACAATAACTGCAACAACAAATACTAGTGTAACAATAACTTAAATAACAAAAACTAGTGTAACGATAACTGAAACAACAAATACTAGTGTAACAATAACTGAAACAATAAAATACTAGTGTAACAATAACTGCAACAACAAATACTAGTGCAACAATAACTGAAACAACAAATACTAGTGTAACAATAACTGCAACAACAAATACTAGTGCAACAATAACGGCAACAACAAATACTAGTGTAACAATAACTGAAACAACAAATACTAGTGCAACAATAACTGAAACAACAAATACTAGTGTAACAATAACTGAAACAACAAATACTAGTGTAACAATAACTGAAACAATAAAATACTAGTGTAACAATAACTGCAACAACAAATACTAGTGCAACAATAACTGAAACAACAAATACTAGTGTAACAATAACTGCAACAACAAATACTAGTGTAACAATAACTGGAACAACAAATACTAGTGTAACAATAACTGAAACAACAAATACTAGTGTAACAATAACTGAAACAACAAATACTAGTGTAACAATAACTGCAACAACAAATACTAGTGTAACAATAACTGCAACAACAAATACTAGTGTAACAATAACTGAAACAATAAATACTAGTGTAACAATAACTGAAACAACAAATACTAGTGTAACAATAACTGAAACAATAAAATACTAGTGTAACAATAACTGAAACAACAAATACTAGTGTAACAATAACTGAAACAACAAATACTAGTGTAACAATAACTGAAACAGCAAATACTAGTGTAACAATAACTGAAACAACAAATACTAGTGTAACAATAACTGAAACAATAAAATACTAGTGTAACGATAACTGAAACAACAAATACTAGTGTAACAATAACTGAAACAATAAAATACTAGTGTAACAATAACTGGAACAACAAATACTAGTGTAACAATAACTGAAACAATAAAATACTAGTGTAACGATAACTGAAACAACAAATACTAGTGTAACAATAACTGAAACAACAAATACTAGTGTAACAATAACTGAAACAACAAATACTAGTGTAACAATAACTGAAACAACAAATACTAGTGTAACAATAACTGAAACAACAAATACTAGTGTAACAATAACTGAAACAACAAATACTAGTGTAACAATAACTGAAACGACAAATAATAGTGTAACAATAACTGAAACAACGAATACTAGTGTAACAATAACTGAAACAGCAAATACTAGTGTAACAATAACTTAAATAACAAAAACTAGTGTAACGATAACTGAAACAACAAATACTAGTGTAACAATAACTGAAACAATAAAATACTAGTGTAACAATAACTGAAACAATAAAATACTAGTGTAACAATAACTGCAATAACAAATACTAGTGCAACAATAACTGACACAACAAATACTAGTGTAACAACAACTGAAACAACAAATACTAGTGTAACAATAACTGAAACAACAAATACTAGTGTAACAATAAGTGAAACAACAAATAGTAGTGTAACAATAACTGCAACAACAAATACTAGTGTAACAATAACTGAAACAGCAAATACTAGTGTAACAATAACTGAAACAACAAATACTAGTGTAACAATAACTGCAACAACAAATACTAGTGTAACAATAACTGGAACAACAAATACTAGTGTAACAATAACTGCAACAACAAATACTAGTGTAACAATAACTGAAACAACAAATACTAGTGTAACAATAACTGAAACAGCAAATACTAGTGTAACAATAACTGCAACAACAAATACTAGTGTAACAATAACTGAAACAACAAATACTAGTGTAACAATAACTGAAACAACAAATAGTAGTGCAACAATAACTGGAACAACAAATACTAGTGTAACAATAACTGAAACAACAAATACTAGTGTAACAATAACTGCAACAACAAATACTAGTGCAACAATAACTGAAACAACAAATACTAGTGTAACGATAACTGAAACAATTAAATACTAGTGTAACAATAACTGCAACAACAAATACTAGTGTAATAATAACTGCAACAACAAATACTAGTGCAACAATAACTGCAACAACAAATACTAGTGTAACAATAACTTAAATAACAAAAACTAGTGTAACGATAACTGAAACAACAAATACTAGTGTAACAATAACTGAAACAATAAAATACTAGTGTAACAATAACTGCAACAACAAATACTAGTGCAACAATAACTGAAACAACAAATACTAGTGTAACAATAACTGCAACAACAAATACTAGTGCAACAATAACGGCAACAACAAATACTAGTGTAACAATAACTGAAACAACAAATACTAGTGCAACAATAACTGAAACAACAAATACTAGTGTAACAATAACTGAAACAACAAATACTAGTGTAACAATAACTGAAACAATAAAATACTAGTGTAACAATAACTGCAACAACAAATACTAGTGCAACAATAACTGAAACAACAAATACTAGTGTAACAATAACTGGAACAACAAATACTAGTGTAACAATAACTGGAACAACAAATACTAGTGTAACAATAACTGAAACAACAAATACTAGTGTAACAATAACTGCAACAACAAATACTAGTGTAACAATAAGTGAAACAACAAATACTAGTGTAACAATAACTGCAACAACAAATACTAGTGTAACAATAACTGAAACAATAAAATACTAGTGTAACAATAACTGCAACAACAAATACTAGTGCAACAATAACTGAAACAACAAATACTAGTGTAACGATAACTGAAACAACAAATACTAGTGTAACAATAACTGAAACAACAAATACTAGTGTAACAATAACTGAAACAACAAATACTAGTGTAACAATAACTGCAACAACAAATACTAGTGTAACAATAACTGCAACAACAAATACTAGTGTAACAATAACTGAAACAATAAATACTAGTGTAACAATAACTGAAACAACAAATACTAGTGTAACAATAACTGAAACAACAAATACTAGTGTAACAATAACTGAAACAACAAATACTAGTGTAACAATAACTGAAACAGCAAATACTAGTGTAACAATAACTGAAACAACAAAAACTAGTGTAACAATAACTGAAACAATAAATACTAGTGTAACAATAACTGAAACAACAAATACCAGTGTAACAATAACTGAAACAACAAATACTAGTGTAACAATAACTGAAACAACAAATACTAGTGTAACAATAACTGAAACAACGAATACTAGTGTAACAATAACTGAAACAACAAATACTAGTGTAACAATAACTGAAACAACAAAAACTAGTGTAACAATAACTGAAACAACAAATACTAGTGTAACAATAACTGAAACAACAAATACTTGTGCAACGGTAACTGAAAAAAATACTAGTGCCACGATAACTGAAACGACAAAAACTAGTGTAACAATAACTGAAACGACAAATAATAGTGTAACGGTAGCTGAACCACCTTGCCAAATTTCAAATTGTTCTCATGTACGGTTTCTGAGAAAAGCTTGACGGAAATTTGTATGAACGGACGGACGTACGGACAGACGGATGAACATAAGTAAAACTTAATGCCCCCCCCCCCGACATGCCATCGCGGGGGCATAAAAACTGTTATTGTAAAGAAATTGTCTTCTTACAAGTCCAAGGGTCATAATGTTGAAAAAAACGCATTGAACTGGAATGACATTCAAAATAGCTGTAAAAACCCATGATTGTTGATCACTCTCATACGGAATATCAGCTCACTATGCCCAAATCAGTATTATTCCTGGAAATGGATTGGTCAGTGAGATGTCTTTACAAAATACATATAACTGAGTGCCAAAACAGTTTTTCTCTATTATGTAAGAAGTGTTAACAGAGTAGAAGGTGAATCAATTGTCTTCATATAAAGAAAATTTAAGATTATCTCTGGAAAAAATTCCAAATATATTCTGTAAACAGAAGAAAAGCAAACAAAAGAAATGCAATTAATCTACATCAATATCATCAATTTATGGTGTCCAATGACTTTATGCCAAATCGAAACATCTATCTGAATCCAGCAAAAAACTTATTGGTAGACAACTCTGGTAAGGTAGTACCCTTAGATTTCGCTAAAAGCACTCATTTTTCCTAAATTTCAATCAAACTTTCCTTGAAACACTACTTTAAGGTTAGCGGCTGTGGCATCTACTTAAAAGTATTATTTCAGAATAAAATGGGCGATAAATTGGTTACACACGTTCATATCTGTAGATATAACATCTCCAAACGTTTGAAAACAAAAGTCTGGAAAACCTATCTGACAGACAGAGTGCAAACCGGATTTACAGATTTTATTGAAACACTCAGACACATACATGTGTAACATGAGGATATACAACAAAATAACATATATTAGAGAATGAGCTAATCATACAGTATATAAAGCAAAAATAACAAATTCAGTTTATGTACAAACGATGCTATGTTGGTTAGAAGTTTAACATACAAAGAGATAACATACCACTCATCTTATTTTAATCTGGATTTATGAAATAGTACCTTGGTATATGTTTTTGTCGTAATTGTTTAACATATTTATTTTGACTCTTAAATAAATAATGGAATTCGTCGCCGATTCCATCCCTACAAAGTATACAAACTCTTGCTTCTCTAGGAATGTTTGTTCGTCTCCCAGTTTCGATTGGCAACTTCAGGTTGGAAGTTCTCAGTTTAGATATCTGAGTTCTTCCAAACTCCGTTAACCTTAATAAGTAATTTAAAAATCAGAAGTTTGTTTTGAATAACGAGTACAATTTACCTTAAGACGAGTTTTCAATATCTGAGAACCATTTCTGAATGAACTGGTCTCTAAGACGCTCAAATAATATATGTTTCAGAGTACAAAATTCGACTTTGGTTAGAAAAAATATACCCAAGACCTGTATTGTCACAGACAGATTTTATATAAGAGATCCATTTGAAGTGTTGATTTTCATTCAGTTGCAGATCATACATTAGTATGTAAAGGGTGCTGCTAAGCTTCCATTCGTTTTGTACTAATCTACACCAGAAAGAAATTATTCTAAGCCTGACTCTAATACATAGAGGGTATCGGCCTAACTCACCATATACCATCAACCTATAGTCTCCTATGGCAATGCCTGTATAGGACTTAAAAGACAGAACAGATTTTAAAATATAAATTACTTTTAAACATGGAAAACCTGCTTATACCATTCACTTCTCGTGCATCCTTTAGGCGATCTGACTTGTGGACCATTTTTGCAATTTACAGTTATACTCTATCTGTTATAGGTTTAGGTTTAAAGGACAAAAACTGAAAATTTCATAAAAAATAGTAATTTAAGGCCAATAACTTCTAAAAGAAGTATTCTGAACAATTTTGATAAATTTAAGTGTTTTGTAGGCATTGTCTTGCTGATCCTTTAAGCAATTTGTCAATCAAGCTCTTATAGTTTTCAAGTTATATGTTAAAAACTGAAAATTTTGTCAAAAATCTTCAATAAAGGGCAATAACTCTTACACTTCAGACTATAAGCAACAATTGTAGACCATAATGTAATGATCAATTTGAGGTTTCAACAGTTTTCTCTATAGTTGTTATTATTTTTGAGATAATGACCTCTCAAAAACACGCGTGGAAACATGTGTTCTATTTTAAGTAACAGTGGCCTTCTTTTTCCATTGCGCAACACACTAGATACAAATTTCCAACTAAGAACCCGAAGGATGATTGTGACCAAGTTTGATAAAATTTGGCCAGTGATTTCAGAGAAGATTTTTGAAACAACCTTGCAGATAAGGGATGACAGATAATGGTAACAGACAATGGTCGCCCAAAAGAAATATTTAAGACCTTGTATAAAATCCACTTCTGACTATATTGTACATCTTGAACAACTAAAGATTTTTTGGGGGAATTTAGCCTTAAATGCCACAAAATGAGTTGTATTTTATTCATTGTATTTGCCTGAATTTTCACTTTAGTAAGTTATTGACTTTCCTAATTGAAAGAACAGTAAAGAAAATCCACAAGATTTGCAAGAAACATCCAAGTCCTATGCAAACCATTAGAAAACAGATATTGACAATGTCATTAAGGGAACAACCAAGACAAACAGTTATTTGCTGACTCAAAATATAAAATTAATTGACATGACTTTTTATCAACTTTTCCCTAAATAGTGATTACAACCAAAGCAATAATTTTAACAAGTTTAATTTGCTACAATATTGTAGAATCTTTCACCATTTTTTACGAGATAAAAAAAATTGAAAAAGCTACATTATTTTAATATCGAGGCTACAATTTCAACATGCAACTAAACAATTTCACCATCCAACCAAAAAATTTAAAAGTGTAAGAATAATTCAGTTTTTTTTGTGATCTGACAATCCTGCTCCAACAGTCTATCTAAAAAGAAAATTACTATAAATACAAATACAAATTTATATTTGGTATTACCATAGTATAACTGTTACATTAAAGTTTTAAGGGGCCGCGATAGCCAAGTTGTTAATCTACTGTTGATCACATGGTTTGTCAACACTAAGGTTGTGGGTTGCGTCTCACTGTAGGCAGGGTGTACTTGACTCCTATCTTAATTGGCAAAGTGGCCAGATTTCATACCAGAGGTCGTGGTTTTCTTCCCCCACCCACCCCCAATAAAAACTAGATGCCATGATATAGTTAAAAAAACTGCTGAAAGTGGTATTTAAACAATCAAAGTTTTATTTTAAAAAAATGAGTTGTTTGTAGCATAGAAACAAGTTAAATGACCAGTTTAGACAAGAATTGTCCGCAGAGGTAAATCAATATCAAAACGTTTGTTTGCCAGTGGAGACAGGATGGTGGCAAAATGTGTACAAAGCAGCATGATTATGCAAACTTAGTGACTGCTGACATTGTGTGCTTTTCATATTGATGTATTGGGTTTTGAATTTGTTACTATATAATACACATAAAAACAAAGTGAAATCATTCTCTTCAAATGAAAATAAAAAGTCTGAAGTGAATCCATTCTGCAAATTTTAAGTTATTTTCTTTATAAGAAAAATAAATGGGGAGATAACTCAATATGTAGCAAGATTCTTTTACACTGAACTCCTACTATCATGATCTGAGTTTTAAGTGTGAAGATATGCTCTGGACAAAACTATGAAAAATGGAAGGTCTTACAGACAATAAAACAGACAAAAAAATTAACTTTCATGTTGCAAGTTCAGCACAAGTTGCATCTATTGTACCCGAATCATGCTCTATTACAATCTATTTGGCCTAGTGTTAAAAGGGAAAGTTTCAAAAGTTTTTTTTTAATTTAAGCATAATAGTATCAGAAATAATGCTGTGTTTCTTGTCTAATCAAAATAAACAGGGAATTCTTTTAGATGTGCTTGTTTGTTTAAATGGGGTTTAATGCCACTTTCAGCTGCAACTTGTTGTCTTGTTTTTATTGGGGGAGAAAGCCTGGAGTACACAGTGAAAACCCTTAATCTTTGGAAAGGATAGTGTTGAAAAATATGTGATCAATACAAGGTGACTACCAACAACTCAGCCATTTCAGATGAGAAGGTTAAACAGTAGGAAACCAAATGCCTATCACATACTTTCAATGACTTCAGTCAGGTGACTAAAGGTAAACGTTTGTCAGATTATGTGACAGTTTCACTGCCGTAACATACATGAATCAAAAAAATACAATTAACTCATTGGATAATAACCTATTATTTATAGAAATTTTTAAATATATAGTTTTACTCTACCATGTTAAAATAAAGTGCGACTAAATGCTGACAAGCGAGTTTTGGAAGCACTCTACGTATGTTTTTAAAATATATTTAGCATGTAATTTGTGGGATTTAAGCTTCTTGAATCAGAAGATCAGGGCCAGGAACCTACCAAAATTGCCCTGTTGTTAATCACTTTTTAACTGGAAGGGAGATATATAATATATTGTCTAATGAACCACTTAGGTGTCCTTGATAGCAGCTATAACATATCACAAACAAATACAAAAGCTGTGTGTACATACATGATGAATTAAAATGAAATGATCCTTTAATATGGTCTTTTCTATGAAAAAATTCACCATATTACATAGTTGAACATAGTGGCGCCAGGCCTCGCCCAACAAAATTTTAACATAAGATAAAAGAAAAAGTTATTTAGAATGGAACCATGAAAAAAAAATGGTGGAAAAGGTGTGGCGCTCTACTGTTTTAAAAAAATAGTAAGGCTATATTCAACATTATGACGTAAATTTTGACAATTTTAATTAGAGATTTAAGCATTTCCAACCAGTTGTAGTGTCTTCTTTTTGGTTAATTTTTTTTGGTTTAAAATAATAATAATCTTTATGTATGCAATATTGTATTAAATTGCATCGAAATATTATTTTTTTTAAAGGCAAGAAACGAAAGCAATTATGTACGGTTTAGTGTCCTCGGTGGCCGAGTGGTTAAGGTAGTTCGTCAACTATTGATCACGGGGTCTGTCGACACTGAGGTTTCGGGTTTGAGTCTCACTGCGGGCAGTGTGTATGCGACTCCAATCTTAATTGACAAGGATTGCCAGTTTTCCTACCGAAGGTCGAGGGTTCTCTGGCTTCCTCCCCAAATAAAAACTGGCCATGATATAGCTTAAAAATTGCTGAAAGTGACGTTAAACATAATTCAAACAAACAAATCATTTTAATTATTGTATTTTATGTTTCAAAATGTTTCAGCATTCAAACACAATACATTATATCCTATTACATTTAATTTATGAATAAATGTTTCATTAATAAAACCTGTGGAAGGTGTCAACATTATATATTTTGCAAATAAATTGTTTCTAATTCCAAGGAGATACATCGCATAATTTCATGGCTCATTCGAACAAAACAACTTTGATTCAGCGATGAAACGATATGAACAACACCATAAACAGTCAGTGAGCTGAAATAACTATAAAATAAGGTAAACATCAGATTATCTTTTACTATTTTCTAGTATTTGTTATGACAGCTGAGATAACACACTATATTCAGGAATGTAAAACTCAACATCCTACCAAGTAGTGAAGTGTGGCACCTTACTGTATTTTCTCAACACCTGACAATTGAAACTGTAAGCTGCAATTGTATTTATAAAAAATTCTGATAATACAAATTTCATTACGCCAAAAGAAACGGGACGCATAAGAATAATTACTTATTATGTTCAAATTATACCATGAATGCCTTTTTTTTAATTACTAAACCCATAATTCTGAGGGTGCATTTGCCAATTTTTCCATAAATATTTTAAATGTTCTTTTTGACGGTCCCTGACAACATTTTTTCTCTAGCAAAAGTCTGTAATGGCCGGGTTGCAAAGAAAGTGCCTTAATAAATAGGAATTGTTTACAATTTGTTGGAAGAAGGTTAAATTTTGGGTCTGTGTAAAACAATATAGGAGGAGTTGATTACACAAAATATGTACCGTCTTCTACAAATGTTCTGAAAAATGACAAAGTTCCCAAGTCTTGAAAAATAGGAAAAAACTCCTGAAACACTTCCATAATAGCAGGTGCACAACTTGAATACATGTGCAATCTTTATGTGAAGTTTCAGAAACCTGGGTTGAAAACTTTAGGAGGAGTTGATTACACACTATAGGAACCGTCGTTTGCAATGTTCTGAAAAATGACTAAGTTCCCAAGTCTACAAATTAGAAAAAATCCTGAAACAATTCCTTAAAAGCAGGTGCACAACTTCAATACATGTGCAATCTTTCTGTGAAGTTTCAGAGATCTGGGTTGAAAACTGTAGAAGAAGTTGATTACACAAAATCAGTACCCTTTTTTCCCCTCCTGCCGTCCTTCAAACCCACCCATGCGCCCACCCGACTTTACCATGGTTTAATCTAGGTTAACACTTCGTGCAACCCGGCCAAAATAAATGGACTATTTTAAATGTTATCAATGTTGCATATGGTATTTTTAGCAACATAAATAGCAAACTAGAGACTCCAAGGTGTCTATAATTGCTAACCTGCAAGACAAATTACATCAAGCTATCTTTAAATTTTTACTATTTACAGTTTAAGTCTAGTTGCTGTTGCTTTTAAAGTACTGCGAAAACACTTAACATTTCTTCAAAACTTTTGATAAAGTACAATAACTCATACAAGATGCCATCAGAAAAGTGTTTTTTTTTTAATAACAGGGTCTTCATCAGATAAATAGAAAAATGAAACTGCCCTCACAGAATCCTTTTATATTTTCACTTCCATAATGGCTGGTGCACAACTGGAACAAATAATGGTACCCTCGCTTTTTTGCGAAAAATCTGACAAATTACAAAACTAACTTCAGATTTTAACAGCAGTAAAATTCGGCCTACTGCACAACTTCAATGCATGTAGTTTTAAGTGAAGTTTCAGAGATTTGGGTTAAAAACTGTAGTTGATTACACAAAATAGATACCCCATTTTCCCATCCCGCCGCCGGCCCACCCGCCCGACCTCACTATACTATAACCCGTGCTTGCTGCAACCCGGCCAGAACATGATTTTTTTATTCAAAATCGTACTTCAAGGGCAATAACTCCAACAGGAAGTCATTGCACAACTTTTGACTAATAGGAACATTTGTAGAGCTTAATGTGTTGATCAATATGAGACAAAAAATTTCATATGCTATTATAATTTTGAGACATTGACCAAAAACATGTGTTGACTCCTTTGTTCTATTTTTAGTGACAGAGCCCATCTTTGTCTATTGATCAACAGCATGGATACGAATTTAAAACTATGTACCCAGCTTAATAGTTCCTAAAAAGTGTAAAAATGGATAAAATATGATTGTCATTGTTTGATGTTTATTATATTATGTCCATGAGAATTTTTAACATTAATAAATTATGTATTTGTGCATCACAGTTCTTCATCTATTGATCTTTTAATCGATCATTTATTTTGTTTCTGCAATTAAATTTTTAACTGGACTTCGTGAAGCGATGACATATTACCTTTTCAGATAATATTTTAGATTCAATTCGCGTAGATGAACATCTAAGGTTTACTATTAAAGGTAATGATTAATGGTTCGAATGAAATCAAATCAAATAGAATATGTTTATTAGCCAATCTCAGGATGCTTATGATAACTAAATGGTTTATCAAGAAAAGTAAAAAAAAAGCGTAGAAATATTAATTAGATAAATTATCTATCTAATTCTAACTCTAATGTTTTGTTAAAAAAAGAACTTTAATCTATCACAATGAAGTCTACAAAATTCTATTATTGAATGAACTTTCTTTTAAGACTGCATGTTACTACTTTGTCTCCATATTGCAGTCAAATGGCATATACATGTAAAACAGTTCCCATGAAAAATAATAAAGCCTCTCTCTTGTTTTTAATAATTTGATAAAAAGAATAAAGAATAAATAATTTATGGCATTACAGAAATTAAAATTTCAGTAATAGTAACAAGTTCTTTTTGCAAGCAGTATGTTATTCATCAGTTCAGTAGAGTACTAAATAAAAAGGGGTCTTTATTGTGCAAGGAGCATGACACTCTCCATACACGTTACCCACTACGGTCCGCGGTCAGGCTTCCTGTATTATGACCTGACAACCCCCAAGGCCCCGCAACCCGGTGAAGTGCTGGGGTGCTGTGGGTCGAGCACTAGGAAGCCTCCCAGTATGGTAAAAAAAAATTCAGATTCAAATAGAGGCCACAATAAATTAAAAGGTAAGTTGGTTATGGAATTTTAGACATTATTAAACTGTGTGATGATAGAATTCAAGTCGTGCATACAGCAGTAAGAATATATGAATTTCTTATTCCTTTAATGTTCACACTCAAATGAATACCTAAATAAAAGTGTGGGTGTGTGTGTGAGGGTGTGTATGTGAGGGTGTGTGTTTGTGTGTGTGTGTGTGTAAGGAAATAAAGGTGGGGTATAAACTGACAAAAACTAAAATATCTGTGCTGTGTGTACAAACACTTAGTATCATTAATGTAGAGCTAGCCCATGCCTATGGCTATTGCATGGGCATTTCTTTTCAAGCTGCACAATGCCATTGCACAAGATAATCATTTGGTATTCGTGATATACCACTAGACTTTAAATTAGTCATTCTTAATGTCAAATTTAAACAAAGCTTTCTTCTTTAAGCGGCGATTTCTTGAAGTAAACAAGAGTTATGTTTGTCAACATTTGAAAACTCGCACGCTTCTTGATCATGTTGATAAACAACCTTGTGGCTTGTGACGATAAATGGTGACACGATTTGACTTACAAAACGAGAAAAACTATTGGTTAATCAAGATATAACAGTTATCAAAATACATACAAAGGGCCGGAAATACAATTGTCAGCTTTTACTATAGCATAATTTTGTAACCAAATAGCCTGTGCAATGTTTATAAAGACAACAAGACCACTTTCAATCACTGATTTTAACTAACCTTTAATTATTTCTGAGTTGTATACATTCAGTCGTGCACCAAAATATCTGATTAGTAATCTTTATTACTAAAGATGAGTGTGTTGAGGCAATTAAAATATTTAAAAATGGCAAATCCCCTGGTACGGACGGACTACTAGCAGAATTTTATAAATTTTCTTGAATGATGTCATTGATCTTGTTATTGACGCTTTCCAATATAGCTATGACTTTGGCGAAATGTCCATCTCACAGAAACAGAGTATCATAACTTTACTACCAAAAGCTGATAAAGATACAAAGCAGCTTCAAAACTGGAGACCTATATCTCTCTTGAATATTGATTATAAGTTAATGACTAAATGTTTAGCTCTCAGATTGAAAAAGGCTCTTCCAAACATAATTCATACAGACCAGACTGGCTTTATGAGAGATAGGTATAATGGTGATAACATAAGAAATATTCTTGAAATTATAGAAACAGTGAAAGAAGAAGATTTATCATGTATAATACTATCAGTTGATTTTGAAAAAGCTTTTGATACACTCAGTTGGAAGTTTCTACATAAATGTCTAAATTATTTTAATTTTGGTCAATCTTTCAAGAAATGGCTTAACATATTATTTACAAATATTTCAAGTTTTGTCCTAAATACAGGATGGTTAACTGAATTCTTTCGAGTAGAAAGAGGAGTTCGACAAGGTTGTCCTATATCTCCTTATCTTTTAATTTTGTGTGCAGAGATCCTGGGTATTGCCATTAGACGTTCAATACACATAATAGGTTTTAAATATAAAAATGTAAAATCTAAACTTTCTCAATATGCAGATGATACTCAAATAATTTTAGATGGATCTGAAGAATCTATCAACAATTCAATTTTTCTTCTAAACAATGTTTCAAAAATAAGTGGTCTAAAAGTTAATTTAAATAAATCTGAGCTGATACTACTTGGTCATTCAAAATAGAAATATACACACATAACTTTTCACCAGGTATAAAAATAACTACAGATAAATTTAGGTTACTTGGCATCATTATTCCCACAAATGCTCTTTACAAAGATTTGATTCAAGAAAACTTTTTTCATAGAAAAGAGAAAATAGAAGAAATTATACAAAATTGGCAAAAGAGAGATTTAACACTTTATGGTAAAATAACAATTATTAAAAGTTTGATTATTCCACAATTGACATATGTACTGAGCATTTTACCTAACCCAGATGATGCTAATCTCAATGACATTGAAAATAAAATTATGAAATTTTTGTGGGATGAAAAACCTGCAAAAATAAGCAAAAATGTATTGTATCTTAAGAAATCAGATGGTGGTCTGGGTTTAACAGACATAAAAAATTATGCAAAATCTGTACAATTTCAATGGTTATGCAAACTATATGATAAGAATTATAATGCATTTTGGAAACATATGATATGTGCTAGAATTAAGTATTTTCAAGGCAACATTTTATGGGAGTGAAATTTTAAGTGAGCTTGATGCTCACAAACTTTATATCAAATCAAAATTCTGGCAGGACATACTTGTTTGGTATTCATCTATGAATTTTGAAAGTTTAAAAAACAAAGTCTCAAAATCAGATATAGTTTGGTATAACTCTATTGTTTCCATTGATAACAATATACTTTACATTAAAACAATGTCTGAAAAGGGTATTAAAAAAGTAGGTGATTTTCTTGATGAAAATTATAGTCTCCTAACATATCAAATGTTTCTTAACAAATATAATGTCAATAATAATGCTTCAACATATTATGGCATCACCACATGTATTAATAAAGCTTTGATCAAAGAAGATATCGTACCAAAACCACCTCAGATATCAAATCTGAAAGGTAGACAAAATATTCAAAATTTATCTACTCATATTTTATAGATAAGAAATTACCAAATAAAGTCAATGTCAAAGGTATTGAGAAATGGCAACAAAAACTAGAGGTAGAGTTGGATTTTTCCATATTGTTTAATGACATATATATAATCACCAATGACACCAAACTTAGAAACTTTCAATTTAAATTACTTCATCATATTCTTCCAAATAACAATTTATTACATAAGATGGGGAAAAAAGACACTACTTTATGTAATTTCTGTAACAAAGAGGAAGACTCAATATATCATTATCTATGGGACTGTCCAGTTACTCAAAATTTTTGGTCTATATTAAATTTTTGGATTTCATCAGCATTGGATGTAGAAAATGTTGATCTTTCTCCTAAACTAGCAATTCTAGAGATTTTCCCAGACTCATGTACACTTCCTGAACTTGTTCCATTTTTGTTCCTTTAAGCAAGAAATTATATCCATTGCTGTAAGTGGACTGAAACCTTAGTGTTTTTAAACAAAAAGTGAAACAAAGAGAAAATTTAGAAAAAAATAATGCATTAGTTGAAAATAAACTATATAAACATGAAAGGAAATGGTCCCTTTTAAAAGAACATCATGTACATGTATTGTACTAGTATTATGTAATCTTTTCTGCATTGTTTGATGGCATTGGACAACAAATATCATATATTTTGTAACATATTTATTATAAATATTATGGACTCAATTTAAAATAACAATTATTAAAAGTTTGATTATTCCACAATTGACATATGTACTGAGCATTTTACCTAACCCAGATGATGTTTATCTCAATGACATTGAAAAGAAAATTATGAAATTTTTGTGGGATGAAAAACCTGCAAAAATAAGCAAAAAAGTATTGTATGTTAAGAAATCAGATGGTGGTCTGGATTTAACAGACATAAAAATTTATGCAAAATCTGTACAATTTCAATGGTTATGCAAACTACATGATAAGAATTATGATGCAGTTTGGAAACATATGATATGTGCTAGAATTAAGTATTTTCAAGACAACATTTTATGGGAGAGACATTTAAGTGAGTTTGATGCTCACAAACTTTATATCAAATCAAAATTCTGGCAGGACATACTTGTTTGGTATTTATCTCTGAATTTTGAAAGTTTAAAAAACAAAGTCTCAAAATCAGATATAGTTTGGTATAACTCTATTGTTACCATTGATAACAATATACTTTACATTAAAACAATGTCTGAAAAGGGTATTAAATAAGTAGGTGATTTTCTTGATGAAAGTGATAGTCTCCTAACATATCCAATGTTTCTTAACAAATATAATGTCAATATTAATGCTTCAACATATTATGGCATCACCACATGTATTAATAAAGCTTTGATCAAAGAAGATATCGTACCAAAACCACATCTGATATCAAATCTGAAAGGTAGACAAAATATTCAAAATTTATCTACTCATATTTTATAGATAAGAAATTACCAAATAAAGTCAATGTCAAAGGTATTGAGAAATGGCAACAAAAACTAGAGGTAGAGTTGGATTGTTCCATATTGTTTAATGACATATATATAATCACCAATGACACCAAACTTAGAAACTTTCAATTTAAATTACTTCATCATATTCTTCCAAATAACAATTTATTACATAAGATGGGGAAAAAAGACACTACTTTATGTAATTTCTGTAACAAAGAGGAAGACTCAATATATCATTATCTATGGGACTGTCCAGTTACTCAAAATTTTTGGTCTATATTAAATTTTTGGATTTCATCAGCATTGGATGTAGAAAATGTTGATCTTTCTCCTAAACTAGCAATTCTAGAGATTTTCCCAGACTCATGTACACTTCCTGAACTTGTTCCATTTTTGTTCCTTTAAGCAAGAAATTATATCCATTGCTGTAAGTGGACTGAAACCTTAGTGTTTTTAAACAAAAAGTGAAACAAAGAGAAAATTTAGAAAAAAATAATGCATTAGTTGAAAATAAACTATATAAACATGAAAGGAAATGGTCCCTTTTAAAAGAACATCATGTACATGTATTGTACTAGTATTATGTAATCTTTTCTGCATTGTTTGATGGCATTGGACAACAAATATCATATATTTTGTAACATATTTATTATAAATATTATGGACTCAATTTAAAATAACAATTATTAAAAGTTTGATTATTCCACAATTGACATATGTACTGAGCATTTTACCTAACCCAGATGATGTTTATCTCAATGACATTGAAAAGAAAATTATGAAATTTTTGTGGGATGAAAAACCTGCAAAAATAAGCAAAAAAGTATTGTATGTTAAGAAATCAGATGGTGGTCTGGATTTAACAGACATAAAAATTTATGCAAAATCTGTACAATTTCAATGGTTATGCAAACTACATGATAAGAATTATGATGCAGTTTGGAAACATATGATATGTGCTAGAATTAAGTATTTTCAAGACAACATTTTATGGGAGAGACATTTAAGTGAGTTTGATGCTCACAAACTTTATATCAAATCAAAATTCTGGCAGGACATACTTGTTTGGTATTTATCTCTGAATTTTGAAAGTTTAAAAAACAAAGTCTCAAAATCAGATATAGTTTGGTATAACTCTATTGTTACCATTGATAACAATATACTTTACATTAAAACAATGTCTGAAAAGGGTATTAAATAAGTAGGTGATTTTCTTGATGAAAGTGATAGTCTCCTAACATATCCAATGTTTCTTAACAAATATAATGTCAATATTAATGCTTCAACATATTATGGCATCACCACATGTATTAATAAAGCTTTGATCAAAGAAGATATCGTACCAAAACCACATCTGATATCAAATCTGAAAGGTAGAAAAAATATTTCAAAATTTATCTACTCATATTTTATAGATAAGAAATTACCAAATAAAGTCAATGTCAAAGGTATTGAGAAATGGCAACAAAAACTAGAGGTAGAGTTGGATTGTTCCATATTGTTTAATGACATATATAGAATCACCAATGATACCAAACTCAGAAACTTTCAATTTAAATTACTTCATCATATTCTTCCAAATAACAAATTATTATAAGATGGGAAAAAGACACTACTTTATGTAATTTCTGTAACAAAGAGGAAGACTCAATATATCATTATCTATGGGACTGTCCAGTTACTAAAATTTTTGGTCTATATTAAATTTTTGGATTTCATCAGCATTGGATGTAGAAAATGTTGATCTTTCTCCTAAACTAGCAATTCTAGAGATTTTCCCAGACTCATGTACACTTCCTGAACTTGTTCCATTTTTGTTCCGTTAAGCAAGAAATTATATCCATTGCTGTAAGTGGACTGAAACCTTAGTGTTTTTAAACAAAAAGTGAAACAAAGAGAAAATTTAGAAAAAAATAATGCATTAGTTGAAAATAAACTATATAAACATGAAAGGAAATGGTCCCTTTTAAAAGAAAATCATGTACATGTATTGTACTAGTATTATGTAATCTTTTCTGCATTGTTTGATGGCATTGGACAACAAATATCATATATTTTGTAACATATTTATTATAAATATTATGGACTCAATTTAAAATAACAATTATTAAAAGTTTGATTATTCCACAATTGAAATATGTACTGAGCATTTTACCTAACCCAGATGATGTTTATCTCAATGACATTGAAAAGAAAATTATGAAATTTTTGTGGGATGAAAAACCTGCAAAAATAAGCAAAAAAGTATTGTATGTTAAGAAATCAGATGGTGGTCTGGATTTAACAGACATAAAAATTTATGCAAAATCTGTACAATTTCAATGGTTATGCAAACTACATGATAAGAATTATGATGCAGTTTGGAAACATATGATATGTGCTAGAATTAAGTATTTTCAAGACAACATTTTATGGGAGAGACATTTAAGTGAGTTTGATGCTCACAAACTTTATATCAAATCAAAATTCTGGCAGGACATACTTGTTTGGTATTTATCTCTGAATTTTGAAAGTTTAAAAAACAAAGTCTCAAAATCAGATATAGTTTGGTATAACTCTATTGTTACCATTGATAACAATATACTTTACATTAAAACAATGTCTGAAAAGGGTATTAAATAAGTAGGTGATTTTCTTGATGAAAGTGATAGTCTCCTAACATATCCAATGTTTCTTAACAAATATAATGTCAATATTAATGCTTCAACATATTATGGCATCACCACATGTATTAATAAAGCTTTGATCAAAGAAGATATCGTACCAAAACCACATCTGATATCAAATCTGAAAGGTAGACAAAATATTTCAAAATTTATCTACTCATATTTTATAGATAAGAAATTACCAAATAAAGTCAATGTCAAAGGTATTGAGAAATGGCAACAAAAACTAGAGGTAGAGTTGGATTGTTCCATATTGTTTAATGACATATATAGAATCACCAATGATACCAAACTCAGAAACTTTCAATTTAAATTACTTCATCATATTCTTCCAAATAACAAATTATTATAAGATAGGGAAAAAGGCACTACTTTATGTAATTTCTGTAACAAAGAGGAAGACTCAATATTTCATTATCTATGGGACTGTCCAGTTACTCAAAATTTTTGGTCTATATTAAATGTTTGGATTTCATCAGCATTGGATGTAGAAAATGTTGATCTTTCTCCTAAACTAGCAATTCTAGAGATTTTCCCAGACTCATGTACACTTCCTGAACTTGTTCCATTTTTGTTCCTTTAAGCAAGAAATTATATCCATTGCTGTAAGTGGACTGAAACCTTAGTGTTTTTAAACAAAAAGTGAAACAAAGAGAAAATTTAGAAAAAAATAATGCATTAGTTGAAAATAAACTATATAAACATGAAAGGAAATGGTCCCTTTTAAAAGAACATCATGTACATGTATTGTACTAGTATTATGTAATCTTTTCTGCATTGTTTGATGGCATTGGACAACAAATATCATATATTTTGTAACATATTTATTATAAATATTATGGACTCAATTTATACACGTGTATTGGTATATATGTGTATGTGTGTGTATATGTCTATGAATATGTGTATGTATTGATTTAGTTACTACCTCAGGTAAATATCCTTGAGATTCACAAAAATTAAATGAAAAGCTGTAATGTTGCAATACAATCAATTAAAAGACCTGTGCAATTTAATAATATGCAGAAAATTTAATCTACACTATATTTATATTTAACATGATATGTGCAAATAATGTCTTTCTTTGTTATGTCTTGTATTGTTTGTGTTTGTCTGTAATAATATATGAAATCTCTTAAACAAAATCCGATTAATCAATTGTTACATTTAACTTACATGTAACTATTTATTTAATAAAAAGCACCATGCCGTTTTCTCCTGACCTAAACACTTTTCAATATGGCGCTGTATCGAACGATAATTTTTTACATACGTACAATTTTTACGTTGTAAATTGAACTTTATATGTCCAATTGGGGCTTTTGCTGTGCTATTGTATAGATGTTAAAAGTTTATAGTTTATAGAATGACATAATAATGATGAATGCAAAGTGACAGCTAAGCCTAAACCTGACTAAAACCAACACTTTATTTAATGTAAATTATGTTTAATGCAAATACATAATTTTCTTACCTCCTAGATCTACAATCATATATTTCATGCCAGGCTTAATGGTTGTCGCAAACAAATTGTTTTCATTGCCATCTTGTCGGTCAGTTTTCAGATGTTGAAAGTAAATAGAAGCAGCTTCTGGTTCTAAGGCGATACTTAACTGTTCACTTCTTATACCAGCCTATGGTAATATACAATTTGAATCATGTTAATAAACTTTACATACATGCTTTTGCTTAGTTTATTCCAATATGACTTCTTTAATGAGTCAAATGATTTTGTTCATGCTGATATTGATTGACTGATTAATTGATTAATGTTTAACATCCAGCAAGCATTATTTCAGCTGATATTAAACAATAGCTAAGAGCGGCATTAAACCAATAAGAAACAAACAAAAAAACCCTGTAATTATTAAATACCCCTATCATATTATGGAAAAATTTAAATTATAAAGTTACCTAGTATGGCCTCTGGTTTTACTCACATTTGTTGCAGCCTCTCTCATGAACTGCTTGGCCGAATCATCCCAAATTGCTGGTACTGTCAACACATAATGTAAGTCATGCTCCTGTATACCTTTATATTTATCCGATAAACTTTTATACAAATGATCTTTCAGGTATTGTATAGCAAACTGGAATACTATCAAGGCGTCCATTTTCTTTCCTGTTTCATCCTTTATTTTAATGTCTCGTGTAATTCTCTGAAAATTGTAATGATGGCATTTAAATGAATGTCTAAAAAAGCACCTAAAAGTAAAAATAAAAAGTTAACTGATGAATTAGGAAAGGCCTGATAATTGACAGAAAGGACAATACAATGAACAAACTAAAAACAAAGTAGAGTTATACGATATTGATAGTAAACTTGGTTGTTTAATATTTGTTCATTGAATCATTGGTTCAAGAATAAAATTGTAAATACACAATGTACTAGAGGCTCATAAGAGCCTGTATCGCTCACCTGAATTTTCAAGAAATATGACTTTTCTTGCAAATTTTGATATTAAATGCCAAAGAGGTTTTGTAAAGATGGTGTTTCTATGAATGTTGCCATGTTGAATTTCCAATCTGTAGGACAGTTTCTGAGAAGAAGCGTTGTTCCTATGTTAAGTGATGTTCCATGGTGGCAGTCATCTTGTATTTTGGATAGAAACAAACAACTGAAAAATAGTTGAGGACGATCTGAGCTACATTTCTACAATATCACAATTACTTCTGCCAAGCGGTTTGTGAGGAAACAAACTTTGAAATTTAAGCCAATCAGAACGAATTTATTTGCAAGTCTTTAGCAGTTGAATGTCCTATGGGCTCGAAAAAGTCAAAACTATAAAATTACTATCCAAGATTCAGTTCTGCATTTTGGTTTAATTGTGTGGAACAGTTTCGGCAAAGAAGCAGTTTGTTTGGTTTTCCCATAGGGTCCTATGTTAAGCTGTGTTCTCCAGTGAAGGATTTTTTATCTGCACAAAAAAACTCAAAATTTGTAAAGGACTGTCTAAGGTACATTGCTGCAATATTTCAAATCAATTTGCCAAGTAGTTTGTTTATATAAATGTTTTTATTCAGTCAATTAGAAGGCAGTAGTAGTGCTGGCAGCCATGTTGAATATCCAATTTTCTAAAAATAACTTACAATAATAACTATCCAAGCTTCATTTCTGCATACTGTGCCATAATTGAGTGGGACAGTTTCATAGAAGAGGGGATTTGTGTGTTTTTCCCTTAGCGTCCTATGTATAAGCTGTGTTCCACTGTGGCGGCCATCTTCAAATTTTGATCATCACAAAAAACTCAAACTTTATAGAGGACAATCTAAGGTACATTTATGCAATATTTCAAATAAATCTGTCTTGCGGTTTGTAAGAAGATTGTTGAAAGTTCACCCAATCAGAACCCATTTGTGGCCCTGGAAGCAATGTTGAATTTGCAATTCGATACAAAAACTCGAAAAGATAAGATTACTATCCAACCATCATATCTTCATAATTTTGCTTCATTGTGTGGAACAGATTCCGAGAAGAAGCTGTTTGTATGTTTTGCCCATAGGGTCCTATGTTAAAGTAAGTTCTGCGTTGGCAGCCATCTTAGATTTTGGATCGGCAGAAAAACTCAGACTTTGTAGAGGACCATATAAGGTACATTTCTGCAATATTTCAAATCAATCCGCCACACTGTTTATGAGACGAAGATTTTTAAAATACAGCCAATTAGAACGCATTAATTGCGCTAGCAGCAGTGTTTAATATTTGATCAGCACTGAAAACTTAAACTTTGTTAAAAACCACCCAACAAACATTCCTGTCAAGATTGGTTCCAATTGGCCAAGTGGTTTTGAAAAAGAGGATAGATTGAAATGTGAAAAGTTTACGGCCGACAACAACAGCGACGACGAAAGCCAAGTGATGAGAATAGCTCACAATGACCCTTTGGGTCAGATCAGCTAAAAATATACACGTACATCAGCGTAATTACAGTCATACATGTGATATTTCTTTCAACCCAAAGTGTGAGACTGGACTAATTTTTGTGTGAGATTTGATGATTCTGTATGAGATTTTTAGTTGACCCTGATTATGCATTATTATAAGCATTTTTAATTTTGCTTGTTGTTTCAACTTATAGTTTAACAATGTTTTTGATACTTTTGCTTTGATCTGGGTGGATCCTGTATAAAATGCATGGGTGACACTTGTGCTGCAGTCCTTTTCTCGGTGGTATCCTGACACTAAAGAAATTATAAATTTTTCAAGAATTTTTGCTAGTTTTAGCTCTTTGAAACATTGGAATTCGGAATAATTGTGACCACAAAAATTATTGCCAGCATTATGCACATTCCCACTCAGCTGACCATGCCAAATTTCTCCTCAGTTATAAGAATGGTTGAATATAATAATATTTTTTCATTGAACAAGTATTTCTGAATTCCCCCATTAATAACTTATTTTACTGCTTAAATAAACATATTCAAATCTAAAATTATATATATATTTTTTTTATTTTCGACTGATTTCATACTAATTTCGACCATATATCATGTATATACTATGGCCTACTTAACTTCATCATGTTTATCAAAGTAATCAGTTACTCAAGCACCAGTAAAATAATCAATAGTGTAACTTCCATGGCGGTTTATGAAATAACAAGAAGCTTCGTGCAGAGGAACTATCAATTTTTTGTGTTACAATTATTAATTTTTGCACGAGATCATTTTCTCAAACCGTGTGATATCACATGTATGATTATAGTGTTGGTCTTGAGAAAAGCGTACATGCAGACAGAGTTCTTTTTTTACTGTGATATTAAGCTTTAACAACTTATAATTACTCAACTCAAATAAGAAACTTGAAAAACAAAGACCACATGAATACTGTTGGATAATAATAGTTGCTTTACTTTGACAGTCAAGCTTTTATGCTATCCAAAAATACACAGGGAGTTGGGCTTAGCCCATTGCTACAGCTGATAATCATGAAGTACATGTAGTACCGACTAAGTCGAATGTGGGACAAATTGAATGATAAATAAATATAATTCTTCATTAAATGGCTAATTTCTGGCTGAGATGACCAAGTACAGATGAGCTCATGCAGACTCATCGATACTCATGGCGTCATCAGATCAAAAGGTCTGAAATAATAAGGTTGTTAATGTTCAGGGCATACTGAGTGGATTTCAGATATTATTACTTATATAAATATAAGAACATATTAATCCTACATACCCTTTCATAAAGAAGCATCTTAAATCTATGAAAATAATAGTAGTTATCATGTTCACCATCAGCAACCAACTCGCTATATGTATTTTCTGCCTCGTACCCAAATGCTACAAATTCTTGACTTCCATCCAACAGAACTGCTGTAGGAATTTTCAGAGACAACAACCTTGAGCCTGGCAATACATTTGTGTTGATTTTTGTTGGCTCTTTTTTGTAGTCGTCTATTGATGAAAAGGCATAGCCCGAGTATGTGGTACCAATGTCTATTGCAGCACAAATTAACGCGTTTCGTGGCAGTGGCATGGTTGTCAAATCAATTTACTTAAAAAGACAAATAAAAAGATCTTAAAACTTAACGCAAGGTTTAGGGATTTTTTATGATTTTATAAATGGGTGTTGAGACCACATGATTCAGGAAACTTTTGTGTAAATAAGAGACAACTAGAATCAGAGGATTTCATTGAAAGTGTCAAAAACCCACAATGGTTCACTTTTTAGTTTTAATTTGCTTTACTCTTTCATTTTTCTATTCATATTTTTCGAAGGTATATATATATATATAGTTCAAATATTGAAAATGCATATGGGAATACATGTACATCTTTGCAACATTGGAAATGAGGCAAACTGATCAAGATATTATCACGTCAAGGAATATTCTCTAAATGTAAACAACAGTATGTTCAAGCCTGGCTGCTTGTAACAGGGGCGGAAAGTTATGTTTGGAATGTGAATCAAGAACAGAAAATATAATTTGTCAAAGCAAGTTTGTTTAAATGCATCTTTTAGAAATTTTTCAGTCATATCATGGTGTCCAGTTTTGGTTGGGTAGAAAGCCGGCGTACCCAGTGAAAAGACAAACCTGTCAATCTTTGTCAATTAGGGTTTGTTTCGTTGGGTGTCACTTTCATCAATTTTTAGGCATCCACCTTTTATATGAGGAAGTCGAGAAAACAAGAGTACCTGCTTAAACCCATTTCGCAGAAAAACAGGCAATACATACTAATTAAGGTTTCAGTTGAGCAAAACCTGCCGATAGTAAGGTACTTACCTCATATGGTCGTGTTGAGAACATATTATTTGACATACCTCAAAATTAAATTTGTCGTTATCTAATGAATGTACATGCTCCAAAACAAACAAAAACATCATTTGCACATAATTTAAAGGCTATTACTTGAACAACACAAACGCACTTATTAAAGTTTGCTTTTGCAAACAAACATAACCCCGTTCCCCTTGTGGAATTTCAGCCAAAATTTAAGTTCACAATTTCATAATGCCTACAAAATTTTAGCTGTTTTGGAAAATTCTAAGTTCGAAGGGCCATAACTCCCACAAAATTTTGAGGATCAGAGTTTCCTGGTAATATGCACCACTATATATGGTGTACTTGGTACATGTCAAGTTTCGTAAAATTTGGTTGAGTAGTTTCAGAAGAGTTGAACGGAACAACTTTGTGATGGACAGACAGAAGGAAAGGACAAAAACAATAGGTCTTTCTTCGTGGGGAGAGACATAAATATACAGGAAATATTTCTTGTTAGAAGTAAACAACAATTAATCAGAAATAGTAAATGTACTAAAATGCAGAATGTGTCAAAGGCGAATCTGACCTGTATTTTTAGCTTGTACGATTAAATTATAATTAAAGTTCCTGTGCATGTTCAAAAACAATGTTTTCCCCCATTCCCCAGATTTTGGCATGATATTATATGTGGATTTTCAGCAAATATCTACGTTCAACTTCAAAGGACCATGACTCCCACAAAATATTGAGGATAAAAATTTCCTTGTAATATGCTCAACTACATATGGTGATTTTTTTGGAAATTTCTAAGTTTAAAGGGCAATAACTCCCACAAGATTTCGAGGATTAGAGTTTCCTAGTAAAATGCAAAACTGCATATGGTGAACTTGTTACATACCAGTACCAAGTTTTGTAAAATTTGTTTGAGCAGTAAAGCGGAATAACTTTGTGGTGGACAGACGATTGGACAGGTCACAAACGCTTTGTCTCCGTACACATGGGGGGGGGGGAGGGGGGGGAGAGAAAGAGATATACCCCGTAAATTGCCCAATGTCCATCATTGATAAAAAAAATATCTGCATGTCTGTACAGGTTATAAAAAATATACTGGGTCTGGCCATTTTTTCAGATTGTATTATTAATTTAAATGCAGGTTTTATCACTGACATTTCTTTTGACAAAGTTCCAATCGATTAGGCCAACCTTAAATATATGTTTGTTTGCTGTTTTCCGACTTTAGAACTATGGGTCGGTAGGTTTGTTGGAATGTTGTTTCAACGTCATTTCCTGCCATTTTTTATTTATATCATGTCCAATTTTTATTTGGGGAGGAAACGGGAGTACACCGCAAAATTCCCGACATTTGGTAAGAAAACTGGCAATCCTTTTCAATTTAGATTGGAGTCAAGCTCTCTTTGCCCTGCGGTTATGTCGAGTCTCCAACCCGCACTCTCAGTGTTGACAGACCACCTTATCAATAGTAGACAAACTACCTTAACCATTCGGACACCGAGGCCCTCTATCAACTTTGATACAGGGTGAGCAACAAAAGATGAAGTTTGCATCAACATAATTAAGGCTCACGTGATCCATATAAACAAACCCATTTCGGATGATAGCTGAGCTGTCAGAAGAAAATATTGTGGTCGAGCACAAACAAATAATTTAAAAGTAGATTGAACTAAACCTTGCATCGATAAAATTAAAGTGTTTTTTAAATAACAACAAAAATGCCCGAAAATTTTTTGGCAATGTCAAAAACGCTTTATTTATTTTTTACATTGTTTGTGACGTCATCAACACATTACAGACGTCACGTCACAAAGTGAATGCAGGGGCACTGTTAGGGTGCTCTGAAGTAACGTCAAGAACTATATGATATGCGATGCTCGCATTTAGTCTGTGCCTATATTCATATTATTGAAATAGAAAAAAGTATCGATGACGATGGAGAGCCTTCATACTCAACTTGTCTCAAGAAGCTTACTTACTGGAATCTTACTGGATGTGTGCGGCAAAAAGGTTGAGTCCTAAGACTTCTGCAGCCGCCTCTCATTTAGCTTTAGGTTTGTATAGATATAACTTTTGTGGGTTGCATGCTAGAATTGATTAAATTTTTTCTTTGGTTCCAATTATCTTCATTTAGATGGCTTTAAATATATTAACGGAACGGGAGGCCGGAGAGAGATTCTGCATGAAAGAGCTCTGCTCTGTACACCCCAATGGAATAAACAAAAACAATAAATATCATTCTTAATATAAATTAATACTTTATTCATGAATATCAAGAAGTTTAAGATTAGATAGTTTTACAACGGTACAGTACTCCCTTATGTATTGACTAATAGATGTGATCCGAGAAAGTTCACGATCAATAAAATCAGACACGATTACGTCGCCACCGGATGCTGCTGTACCAATAACCAAATTTTATCGTTTATTTATAGATTGATATTGACACTGTAGAAGGCCATCAGTTAGTCGAAAATTTTGTCATATTTATTAATATAATTATTTTATAGTAGAAAAATCTTAATATATTTGTATCGTTGCGTAATTCTCTAGACTTATATATTATTTTTTTGTTTATGTATATCGTCATGTTGGCGATCCGATACTTAGTAAGTGTACTGGTATATATACGTCAAATCAATCACCATTCAGTGGTTGGGGTTACACTCTGGGCATTGTAAGAAACCCAGCTGATTCTGATGATCTGAACTGTGAGGGCAAGGCATGACGGCACTCGATTCCGGGACGACATCTCCTAACATCATGGCTGTGTTTTAATTTGTCGTATTCGAAGGGTCTTAGACAAATTCCTTTCTTGGTCGGTGTGACATCGGTGTTGTTTGGTGACAACAAATACTGCCTTATGTTAATGTATTGACTGATAGCCTGTGTCGTCGCGTAAACGTTTCTTCCAATGTGTGATTTGTAGTCTCTCTTTTTCTTCAGGGCTTGCTCTAGAAACTCAAAGCTGTCGACTAATAATTTCCATCGGTGTAAGGACAGACTGATTCCATTTTTTGCAGGGACTAATTTTCAATCTTTTAACTCCCATTCTCTGATGTCGATCCTGATCTGATCTTTCCATTCCGTAGCTCGAACGTATCTGTTGTTTCCCAATTCGATGTTACAACGTGCGTTCTCCACCTCGGTTTGCGTAAGAATGATGTTTGTAGCGCCAGTGCGCGATACTATAAACTAGCCTTTTAGGTTTTCATTGGTTATTTAATGATTGATCTCCGTTATGATTGGTGTATCCAAAAAAGTTCAACGCACATCCGGTATGACTTATAATGTGTAAGCTGATGGCGCATTGAATCGGAATACGCCCACGTCTGTTGACCAAATAAGATTTGCGCGATGATGGAATCTCCGATGACTCACGTACTTCCGGTGACGTCATGAGACATGTACATGCATTTGGAAGTGTGTTTACCTTCTTTGGTCATCATTGTATATGATGTATTAATAAGTTTGTCTCATACCCAAGACTTGATTACATTATTTGGTCATCGTATGTATGATGCCTAATGGTGTAAGTATTATATAAGTATGAATAAATATCAAAGACTGATTACCTTATTCGACCATCGTATGTATGATGACTCATGGTGTATGCATTAGGTTATTTGAGGATACCGATAAACGCAGTGGGGTAATAACAAAATTACCGTACTGGAAAAAAATTGACTAGAAAATTAATTTCAACGCATAAGTACAAATATTTTAAAGGTAACTCGTCCGGAGCACCTGAGTGCACCCATGGTTTGTATTGGGTTCGGGTTACTCTCTTTCTGTGTTTTATATTTTTAAGGCTTTCCACTTTCCGAGTGGAAAGCCTTCCTGTTATTTGTCTGTTTATTATTAAGGCTTTCCACTTTCCAGTGGAAAGACTTATTGCATTTTGTCTGTTTCTTATTATTATTAAGGCTTTCCACTTTCCAGTGGAAAGACTTATTGTTATTAGTCTGTTTCTTATTATTATTATTATTATTATTATTATTATTCTTATTGTTTTTCCGCCAACTGTTTTTTCCCATTATAAATTTTGTTTCGCGACATGTCGTAAAGACATTTTGTACTATGTATGTATTAGACATTACGCTTTCGCAGTTGACCCTGGCACACCGAACACTTGTTCTTTACGGAGTTATCTCCCCTGTTACTGGAAAGCTTGTGTGCAGATAAACTATGAAACTGTAAAAGATTTCGCAATAAAAGTTGTTGCAAAATGGTCAGCTATGGATTGCGACAATTTGTTACATATCGATCAAAGTATTTTGACGACTCCTTGTAGGAGTTATTTCCCCTTATTTATTGGAAGTACAATTTGTACCATTGTAACTCATGAACCAGAGGTGATATAGACTAGATATTTCACAGTTGGTCATCATTGACCTTGACCTTGAAAAAGGTCATGTTCTAATTTGACACTTGGTTGTGTGCAGATCTCCTCCTTTACTATAATAGATAGAGAACTGAAACCTTTACCAAAATGTGTATCATATTGAGATCTTGAATCGTCACCTTTTTTATTTGACATTTTTATAAGAGTTATCTCCCCTAGACCAATAAAATGTATTGTGAATTGCATTATATCACTATATCTCAGTAACTATAACAGATATATATATGAAACCTTATATCATTGGTCATCATTGACCTTGACCTTGAAAATGGACACAAGGTCAAAGGTCAAGGTCACGTTTGAAATTTTGACATTGTCTTGTCATCGCTATTACTTTGAAACGGTAAAAGATAGCTATAAGTTATAATGGATAAAATGTTGGTCTCATAAAGGCGCAACTTTTTTCTATTTAGAGGGAAAAGATCCGGCTTCATCTTATAGGAGTTATCCCCCATTACAACCATTGATAATTAGTTTTTCATTAATAACTTATCAACTATTGATAGTAGAGGCATGGGGTCTTCACTATGGATCATTAGGACCCTTGACCTTGAAAACAAATACAAGGTCAAAGGTCAAGGTCATTTTCTAATTTTTTGTATATATTATAAGTAGTCATATCTTAATGACTTTAAGAGATATTGGCATAAAATCTTCAATGTTGATCACTGTTGACCTTCAGCATGATCAAGGTCATGCTGTAAAAGTCAAGGTCAAAGTCCTTTATAAATGTTTTTCATGGTACTATGTATTTTGAATGGCTTCTTCTTTTAATGCTATTGCCTATAAGTAATATTTACATAGATTAAAAGACCAGTTGTCAATGTCATTCAAGTTTTCTTACGTCCAATTTAATGACCTTTCTTATTTTTAAAGATATCTAAATAGTTTTTTAATAATTTTTGTTCTTATTAATTGCTATAGACAAATTACGTATGTTTCTTAGCTTTATGGTTTCAAGGTCATTTATTTAAGGTCTTCTTTTGAAGTGGAAAGCCTATTAATCGTTCTTTAGAACGATTGAACCTATATTTAAGGCTTTCCACTTTCCAGTGGAAAGACTTATTGCATTTTGTCTGTTTCTTATTATTCTTATTATTCTTCCGCCAAGTTTTTTCTTTTCCCATTATAAATTTTGTTTCGCGACATGTCGTAAAGACATTTTGTACTATGAATGTTTGAGACATTACGCTTTCGCAGTTAACCCTGTCACACCGAACACTTTTTCTTTATGGAGTTATTTCCCCTGTCATAAAAATCTTGTGTGCAGATAAACTTTTAAACCGTAAAAGATTTCGCAATGAAAGTTGTTGCAAAATGCTCAGCTATTGATCGCGACAATTTGTTACATATCGCGCAAAGTATTTTGACGACTCCTTGTAGGAGTTATTTCCCCTTATTTATTGGAAGTACATTTTGTACCATAGTAACTCATGAACCAGAGATGACAGTGACTAGATATTTCACAGTTGTTCATCATTGACCTTGACCTTGAAAAAGGTCACAAGGTCAAAGGTCAAGGTCACATTCTAAATTTTGACACTGTGGTGTGTGCGATTCTCCTCCTGAACCATAAGAGATACAGAAATAAATCTTTTACCAAAATGTGTATCATATTAAGGTCTTGAAAGGTCACTATAAATGATTTGACTTTTGAAAGAGTTATCTCCACTGGATCAATTAAATATAGTGTATATAGCGTTATCTCAGTAACTATGACAGATATTTATATGAAACCTTATATCATTAGTCATCATTGACCTTGACCTTGAAAATGGACACAAGGTCAAAGGTCAAGGTCACGTTTGAAATTTTGACATTATCTTGTCATCGCTATTTCTTTGAAACGGTAAAAGATAGCTTATAACTTATAACGGATAAAATGTCGGCCTCATAAATGCGCAACTTTTTTCTATTTAAAGGAAAAGGATTTGACTTCATCTTATAGGAGTTATCTCCCATTACAACCATTGATATTTACTTTTTCATTGATAACTTATTTACTATTGATAGTAGAGGCATGGGGACTTCACCAAAGACCATTATGACCCTTGACCTTGAAAATAGAAACAAGGTAAAAAGTCAAGGTCATCTTATAAATTTGGGTATTTATGATAAATACGCATTTCTTCATAATTATAAGACATATTGACAAAGGATCTTCACTGTTGGTCCTTTATTGACCCTCAGCATGGTCAAGGTCATATTGACAGCAGTCAAGGTCAAATAATATTTTTTGGAAATTCTGCTTTTTCGTGTATATAAAATGGTAAATACAAGTAAATGATTTGTTTTTAAAGCATTGAATATGCAAATATCAAACACTTGGTAGTCAAGGTCATTTATCACAATTAACGTCCTATTTTTTTACCTTTTTTATTTCAAAAGATATACGAATGGTTTTTCTTTCTTTTGTTTATTTTGAAAAGAAGATTCAATTTCCATATAGCCAAAGTCAATGTCAAGGTCATTTATGCAATAAGTGGAAAGCCTCTCATTTGTTCGGTAGAACCAATGAACTTATATTTATTCTTATTATTCTTCCGCCAAGTTTTGTTATCCCATTATAAATTTTGTTTCGCGACATGTCGTAAAGACATTTTGTACTATGAATGTATGAGACATTACGCATTCGCAGTTAACCCTGTCACACTGAACACTTTTTCTTTACGGAGTTATTTCCCCTGTCATAAAAATCTTGTGTGCGGATAAACTTTTAAACCATAAAAGATTTCGCAATGAAAGTTGTTGCAAAATGCTCAGCTATTGATCGCGACAATTTGTTACATATCGCGCAAAGTATTTTGACGACTCCTTGTAGGAGTTATTTCCACTTATTTATTGGAAGTACATTTTGTACCATAGTAACTCATGAACCAGAGATGACAGTGACTAGATATTTCACAGTTGGTCATCATTGACCTTGACCTTGAAAAAGGTCACAAGGTCAAAGGTCAAGGTCACATTCTAAATTTTGACACTGTGGTGTGTGCGATTCTCCTCCTGAACCATAAGAGATACAGAAATAAATCTTTTACCAAAATGTGTATCATATTAAGGTCTTGAAAGGTCACTATAAATGATTTGACTTTTGAAAGAGTTATCTCCCCTGGATCAATTAAATATAGTGTATATAGCGTTATCTCAGTAACTATGACAGATATTTATATGAAACCTTATATCATTAGTCATCATTGACCTTGACCTTGAAAATGGACACAAGGTCAAAGGTCAAGGTCACGTTTGAAATTTTGACATTATCTTGTCATCGCTATTTCTTTGAAACGGTAAAAGATAGCTTATAACTTATAACGGATAAAATGTCGGCCTCATAAATGCGCAACTTTTTTCTATTTAAAGGAAAAGGATTTGACTTCATCTTATAGGAGTTATCTCCCATTACAACCATTGATATTTACTTTTTCATTGATAACTTATTAACTATTGATAGTAGAGGCATGGGGACTTCACCAAAGACCATTATGACCCTTGACCTTGAAAATAGAAACAAGGTAAAAGGTCAAGGTCATCTTATAAATTTGGGTATTTATGATAAATACGCATTTCTTCATAATTATAAGACATATTGACAAAGGATCTTCACTGTTGGTCCTTTATTGACCCTCAGCATGGTCAAGGTCATATTGACAGCAGTCAAGGTCAAATAATATTTTTTGGAAATTCTGCTTTTTCTTGTATATAAAATGGTAAATACAAGTAAATGATTTGTTTTTAAAGCATTGAATATGCAAATGTCAAACACTTGGTAGTCAAGGTCATTTATCACAATTAACGTCCTATTTTTTTACCTTTTTTATTTCAAAAGATATACGAATGGTTTTTCTTTCTTTTGTTTATTTTGAAAAGAAGATTCAATTTCCATATAGCCAAAGTCAATGTCAAGGTCATTTATGCAATAAGTGGAAAGCCTCTCATTTGTTCGGTAGAACCAATGAACTTATATTTAAGGCTTTCCACTTTCCAGTGGAAAGACTTATTGCATTTTGTCTGTTTCTTATTATTATTATTATTATTATTAAGGCTTTCCACTTCCGAGTGGGAAGCCTTACTGTTATTCTTCTGTTTCTTATTATTATTCTTATTTTTTTCCGCCAACTTTTCTTTTCCCATTATAAATTTTGTTTCGCGACATGTCGAAAAGACCTTTTGTACTATGGGTGTATAAGACATTACGCTTTCGCAGTTGACCCTGTCACACCGAACACTTGTTCTTTACGGAGTTATCTCCCCTGTTACAGAAAAGCTTGTGTGCAGATAAACTATGAAACCGTAAAAGATTTCGCAATAAAAGTTGTTGCAAAATGGTCAGCTATGGATTGCGACAATTTGTTACATATCGCGCAAAGTATTTTGACGACTCCTTGTAGGAGTTATTTCCCCTTATTTATTGGAAGTAAAATTTGTACCATTGTAACTCATGAACCAGAGGTGATATAGACTAGATATTTCACAGTTGGTCATCATTGACCTTGACCTTGAAAAAGGTCACAAGGTCAAAGGTCAAGGTCATGTTCTAATTTTTGACCCTTGGTTGTGTGCAGATCTTCTCCTTTACTATAATAGATAGAGAACTGAAACCTTTACCAAAATGTGTATCATATTAAGATCTTGAATCGTCACTTTTTTTATTTGACATTTTATAAGAGTTGTCTCCCCTTAGACCAATAATATGCATTGTGAGTTACATTAGATCACTATATCTCAGTAACTATAACAGATATATACATGAAACCTTATATCATTGGTCATCATTGACCTTGACCTTGAAAATGGACACAAGGTCAAAGGTCAAGGTAACGTTTGAAATTTTGACATTGTCTCGCCATCGCTATTCCCTTGAAACGGTAAAAGATAGGCAATAACTTGTAATAGGTAAAATGTCAAATTCCACCTTGACCTAGCCCAAGGTCACAAGGTCAAAGGTCAAGGTCACCTGGGTTTCAGTACAGCGACATGTGAATTTTTGTACCTTTGGATTCGCTTTGTTTTTTTAGCTTGCTACATGTCGCAATAAAATTTGGTGCCAGGCATGGGCAAAAATATGGGGAATTTGAGGGTATTCCGCCAGCTTGCAAAAAATAAAAAGGGGGGGGGGGGTGTTTCTAAGGGACCCCATAAGAATGTAGTGTGCAGATTTCATCCTAGACCACAGAGAATGGTGAAACAAAATGGACGCCAAATAGTTCGGGGATCGATGTCCTTGACTTGTCGCTACAGTAGAAATCATTCTGACGAACGATAAAAAAATTTCCAGGTCATGAAAGTTGAAGATAGGTTTTTCATGCAAAAATCGCGATTTTCAGAAAAACCATAAATCCTAGCCTTTCGAAAATGCCGCCAATCGATTTAGAATGTCGATTTTACCCCAACCAAGTATCTCGGATGTGCATAAATGTCAACAAAATCGAAAATCGGCAGAAAAAATCAAATGTCGAGGCCCCATCGGTACCCCCTAAATTTCAGCGATTGAATGTTTGTGCATTGATAAATCCTTAAAATATACATCTGAATTATGTCTTCATGAGTTGTTCTAGCTGAAACAAACATTTTTTCTACTTGATCATTTATTTTGAAATGCCATCGAGTGTCGTCCGGTATGCACGACTGCTGTATTTTACCGAACAAAGAAACGGTTTCCCTATTACAATGAATCGAAAGTAACATTCCTTTGAATTAAACTGTCAAAATAGCATCACTGTTGACCTCCTGAAAAGTCATCTTTTCAACAAAAAAAAACAAAAAAAAAAAAAAAAAAACAACTTCGTGATAATATATAAAATTGTCACGTGACTTTAGTCGTTTCCACCAGTCAAATCAATGCGTTTTATTTGTATTTTATAAATAAAAATCAAAGAATTTTCTGTCTTTCTTATTTATTTCATTGGTAAATACACGAAAACATTACAAAATGTCTTTGTATTTTAAATGTAGAAAACACATTGAAGGTATATATACGTCAAAATTTGACTTTCTGCATATCGTCTTCCGTGGTCCAGTGGTATCAACGAGGGCTGGCAAGACTGACATCGTCGGTTCGAGCCTAGGATGTGACATATGATTTTTGCATGGTTTTCTGCTACGTTTCACGTATATTTTATGCAGTTATGGTTTTTTATATAGAAAAAACAAAAAAAAAACTGAAATTTTTTTACGCCGCGGTGTAAAAAATGTCGATGGAAGTGGTAAGCCATGATTATTTGTGGCGAAGTCACAAATGAACCTATATTATTAAGGCTTTCCACTTCCGAGTGGGAAGCCTTACTGTTATTCTTCTGTTTCTTATTATTATTAAGGCTTTCCACTTTCCGAGTGGAAAGCCTTCTTGTTATTCTTCTGTTTCTTATTATTATTATTATTATTCTTATTTTTTTCCGCCAAGTTTTCTTTTCCCATTATAAATTTTGTTTCGCGACATGTCGTAAAGACATTTTGTACTATGGTTGTATAAGACATTACGCTTTCGCAGTTGACCCTGTCACACCGAACACTTGTTCTTTACGGAGTTATCTCCCCTGTTACAGAAAAGCTTGTGTGCAGATAAACTATGAAACCGTAAAAGATTTCGCAATAAAAGTTGTTGCAAAATGGTCAGCTATGGATTGCGACAATTTGTTACATATCGCGCAAAGTATTTTGACGACTCCTTGTAGGAGTTATTTCCCCTTATTTATTGGAAGTAAAAATTGTACCATTGTAACTCATGAACCAGAGGTGATATAGACTAGATATTTCACAGTTGGTCATCATTGACCTTGACCTTGAAAAAGGTCACAAGGTCAAAGGTCAAGGTCATGTTCTAATTTTTGACCCTTGGTTGTGTGCAGATCTCCTCCTTTACTATAATAGATAGAGAACTGAAACCTTTACCAAAATGTGTATCATATTGAGATCTTGAATCGTCACTTTTTTTATTTGACATTTTTATAAGAGTTATCTCCCCTAGACCAATAAAATGTATTGTGAATTGCATTATATCACTATATCTCAGTAACTATAACAGATATATATATGAAACCTTATATCATTGGTCATCATTGACCTTGACCTTGAAAATGGACACAAGGTCAAAGGTCAAGGTCACGTTTGAAATTTTGGCATTGTCTTGTCATCGCTATTACTTTGAAACGGTAAAAGATAGGCTATAAGTTATAATGGATAAAATGTTGGTCTCATAAAGGCGCAACTTTTTTCTATTTAGAGGGAAAGGATCCGGCTTCATCTTATAGGAGTTATCCCCCATTACAACCATTGATAATTAGTTTTTCATTAATTACTTATCAACTATTGATAATAGAGGCATGGGGTCTTCACTATGGATCATTAGGACCCTTGACCTTGAAAACAAATACAAGGTCAAAGGTCAAGGTCATTTTCTAATTTTTTGTATATATTATAAGTAGTCATATCTTAATGACTTTAAGAGATATTGGCATAAAATCTTCAATGTTGATCACTGTTGACCTTCAACATGGTCAAGGTCATGCTGTAAAAGTCAAGGTCAAAGTCCTTTATAAATGTTTTTCATGGTACTATGTATTTTGAATGGCTTCTTCTTTTAATGCTATTGCCTATAAGTAATATTTACGTAGATTCAAAGATCAGTTGTCAAGGTCATTCAAGTTTTCTTACGTCCTATTTAATGACCTTTCTTATTTTTAAAGATATCTAAATAGTTTTTTTAATAATTTTTGTTCTTATTAATTGCTATAGACAAATTACGTATGTTTCTTAGCGTTTTGGTTTCAAGGTCATTTATTTAAGGTCTTCTTTTGAAGTGGAAAGCCTATTAATCGTTCTTTAGAACGATTGAACCTATATTTCTTATTTTTTTCCGCCAACTTTTCTTTTCCCATTATAAATTTTGTTTCGCGACATGTCGAAAAGACCTTTTGTACTATGGGTGTATAAGACATTACGCTTTCGCAGTTGACCCTGTCACACCGAACACTTGTTCTTTACGGAGTTATCTTCCCTGTTACAGAAAAGCTTGTGTGCAGATAAACTATGAAACCGTAAAAGATTTCGCAATAAAAGTTGTTGCAAAATGGTCAGCTATGGATTGCGACAATTTGTTACATATCGCGCAAAGTATTTTGACGACTCCTTGTAGGAGTTATTTCCCCTTATTTATTGGAAGTAAAATTTGTACCATTGTAACTCATGAACCAGAGGTGATATAGACTAGATATTTCACAGTTGGTCATCATTGACCTTGACCTTGAAAAAGGTCACAAGGTCAAAGGTCAAGGTCATGTTCTAATTTTTGACCCTTGGTTGTGTGCAGATCTTCTCCTTTACTATAATAGATAGAGAACTGAAACCTTTACCAAAATGTGTATCATATTAAGATCTTGAATCGTCACTTTTTTTATTTGACATTTTATAAGAGTTGTCTCCCCTTAGACCAATAATATGCATTGTGAGTTACATTAGATCACTATATCTCAGTAACTATAACAGATATATACATGAAACCTTATATCATTGGTCATCATTGACCTTGACCTTGAAAATGGACACAAGGTCAAAGGTCAAGGTAACGTTTGAAATTTTGACATTGTCTTGTCATCGCTATTTCATTGAAACGGTAAAAGATAGGCTATAAGTTATAATGGATAAAATGTTGGCCTCATCAAGGCGCAACTTTTTTTCATTTAAAGGGAAAGGATCCGACTTCATCTTATAGGAGTTATCCCCCATTACAACCATTGATAATTAGGTTTTCATTAATTACTCATCAACTATTGATAGTAGAGGCATGGGGTCTTCACTATAGACCAGTATGACCCTTGACCTTGAAAATAGAAACAAGGTCAAAGGTCAAGGTCATCTTATAAATTTTGGTATTTATCATAAATAGTCATTTCTTCACAATTATACGACATATTAACATAGGATCTTCACTGTTTGTTTGTCCTTTATTGACCCTCAGCATGGTCAAGGTCATATCGACAGAAGCCAAGGTCAAAACATATTTTTCGGAAATTCTGCTTTTTCGTGTAAATAAAATGGTAAATCTTAATAAATGCTTTGTTTTTAAAGCATTAAGTATGTAAATATCAAAAACTTGCCGGTCAAGGGCATTTATGTCAATTAACGTCCTATTTTTTATACCTTTTTTATTTCGAAAGATAGCCGAATGGTTTTTTCTTTCGATTGTTTATTTTGAAAAGAATAGTCAATTTCCATCAACCAAAGTCAATGTCAAGGTCATTTTTGCGATAAGTGGAAAGCCTCTCATTTGTTCGGTAGAACCAATGAACTTATATTTAAGGTTTTCCACTTTCCAGTGGAAAACCTTCTTGTAATTCGTCTGTTTATTATTATTCTTTTTTTTCCGCCAAGTTTTCTTTTCCCATTATAAATTTTCTTTCGCGACATGTCGTAAAGATATTTTGTACTATGGATGTATGAAACATTACGCTTTCGCAGTTGACCCTGGCAGACCGAACACTTATTCTTTACGGAGTTATTTCCCCTGTCATAAAAAAGCTTGTGTGCAGATTAACTTTGAAACTGTAAAAGATATCGCAATAAAAGTTGTTCCAAAATGTTCAGCGAAGGATTGCGACACTTTATAACATATCGCATTAAAGAAATTTTCACCTTCTTATAGGAGTTATTTCCCCTTATTTATTGCAAGTACATTTTTTACCATAGTAACTCATGAACCAGAGATGATAGAGACTAGATATTTCACAGTTGGTCATCATTGACCTTGACCTTGAAAAAGGTCACAAGGTCAAAGGTCAAGGTTACATTCTAATTTTTGATATTGCGTTGTGTACAGATCTCCTCCTTTACTATAATAGATAGAGAACTGAAACCTGTACCAAAATGTGTATCATATTAAGATCTTGAATCGTCACTTTTTTTATTTGACATTTTTATAAGAGTTATCTCCCCTAGACCACTGAAATATATTGTGAATTGCATTATATCACTTTATCTCAGTAACTATAACAGATATTTATATGAAACCTAATATCATTAGTCATCAATTACCTTGACCTTGAAAATGGACTCAAGGTCAAAGGTCAAGGTCACGTTTGAAATTTTTGCATTGTCTTGTCATCGCTATTCCTTTAAAACGGTAAAATATAGGCAATAAGTTCAAATGGAAAAAATGTTGGCCTCACAAAGGCGCAACTTTTTTCTATTTAGAAGGAAAGGATCCGGCTTCATCTTATAGGAGTTATCCCCCATTACAACCATTGATAAATAGTTTTTCATTAATTGCTTATCAACTATTGATAGTAGAGGCATGGGGTCTTCACTATAGATCATTGGGACACTTGACCTTGAACACAAATACAAGGTCAAAGGTCAATGTCATTTTCTAATTTTTTTGTATATATTATAAGTAGTCATATCTCAATGACTTTAAGAGATATTGGCATAAAATCTTCAATGTTGATCACTGTTGACCTTCAGCATGGTCAAGGTCATGCTGTAAAAGTCAAGGTCAAAGTCCTTTATAAATGTTTTTCATGGTACTATGTATTTTGAATGGCTTATTCTTTTAATGCTATTGCCTATAAGTAATATTTACGTAGATTAAAAGATCAGTTGTCAAGGTCATTCAAGTTTTCTTACGTCCAATTTAATGACCTTTCTTATTTTTAAAGATATCTAAATAGTTCTTTAATAATTTTTGTTCTTATTAATTGCTATAGACAAATTATGTATGTTTCTTAGCTTTTTGGTTTCAAGGTCATTTATTTAAGGTCTTCTTTTGAAGTGGAAAACCTATTAATCGTTCTTTAGAACGATTGAACCTATATTTAAGGCTTTCCACTTTCCAGTGGAAAGACTTATTGCATTTTGTCTGTTTCTTATTATTATTATTCTTATTATTCTTCCGCCAAGTTTTTTCTTTTCCCATTATAAATTTTGTTTCGCGACATGTCGTAAAGACATTTTGTACTATGAATGTATGAGACATTACGCTTTCGCAGTTAACCCTGTCACACCGAACACTTTTTCTTTACGGAGTTATTTCCCCTGTCATAAAAATCTTGTGTGCAGATAAACTTTGAAACCGTAAAAGATTTCGCAATGAAAGTTGTTGCAAAATGCTCAGCTATTGATTGCGACAATTTGTTACATATCGCGCAAAGTATTTTGACGACTCCTTGTTGGAGTTATTTCCCCTTATTTATTGGAAGTACATTTTGTACCATAGTAACTCATGAACCAGAGTTGACAGAGACTAGATATTTCACAGTTGGTCATCATTGACCTTGACCTTGAAAAAGGTCACAAGGTCAAAGGTCAAGGTCACATTCTAAATTTTGACACTGTGGTGTGTGCGATTCTCCTCCTGAACCATAAGAGATACAGAAATAAATCTTTTACCAAAATGTGTATCATATTAAGGTCTTGAAAGGTCACTATAAATGATTTGACTTTTGAAAGAGTTATCTCCCCTGGATCAATTAAATATAGTGTATATAGCGTTATCTTAGTAACTATGACAGATATTTATATGAAACCTTATATCATTAGTCATCATTGACCTTGACCTTGAAAATGGACACAAGGTCAAAGGTCAAGGTCACGTTTGAAATTTTGACATTATCTTGTCATCGCTATTTCTTTGAAACGGTAAAAGATAGCTTATAACTTATAACGGATAAAATGTCGGCCTCATAAATGCGCAACTTTTTTCAATTTAAAGGAAAAGGATTTGACTTCATCTTATAGGAGTTATCTCCCATTACAAGCATTGATATTTATTTTTTCATTGATAACTTATTAACTATTGATAGTAGAGGCATGGGGACTTCACCAAAGACCATTATGACCCTTGACCTTGAAAATAGAAACAAGGTAAAAGGTCAAGGTCATCTTATAAATTTGGGTATTTATGATAAATAGGCATTTCTTCATAATTTTAAGACATATTGACAAAGGACCTTCACTGTTGGTCCTTTATTGACCCTCAGCATGGTCAAGGTCATATTGACAGCAGTCAAGGTCAAATAATATTTTTTGGAAATTCTGCTTTTTCGTGTGTATAAAATGGTAAATACAAATAAATGATTTGTTTTTAAAGCATTGAATATGCAAAAATCAAACACTTGGTAGTCAATGTCATTTATCTCAATTAACGTCCTATTTTTTTACCTTTTTTATTTCAAAAGATATACGAATGGTTTTTCTTTCTTTTGTTTATTTTGAAAAGAAGATTCAATTTCCATATAGCCAAAGTCAATGTCAAGGTCATTTATGCAATAAGTGGAAAGCCTCTCATTTGTTCGGTAGAACCAATGAACTTATATTTAAGGCTTTCCACTTCCGAGTGGGAAGCCTTACTGTTATTCTTCTGTTTCTTATTAAGGCTTTCCACTTTCCGAGTGGAAAGCCTTCTTGTTATTCTTCTGTTTCTTATTATTATTATTATTATTCTTATTTTTTTCCGCCAAGTTTTCTTTTCCCATTATAAATTTTGTTTCGCGACATGTCGTAAAGACATTTTGTACTATGGATGTATAAGACATTACGCTTTCGCAGTTGACCCTGTCACACCGAACACTTGTTCTTTACAGAGTTATCTCCCCTGTTACAGAAAAGCTTGTGTGCAGATAAACTATGAAACTGTAGAAGATTTCGCAATAAAAGTTGTTGCAAAATGGTCAGCTATGGATTGCGACAATTTGTTACATATCGCGCAAAGTATTTTGACGACTCCTTGTAGGAGTTATTTCCCCTTATTTATTGGAAGTAAAAATTGTACCATTGTAACTCATGAACCAGAGGTGATATAGACTAGATATTTCACAGTTGGTCATCATTGACCTTGACCTTGAAAAAGGTCACAAGGTCAAAGGTCAAGGTCATGTTCTAATTTTTGACCCTTGGTTGTGTGCAGATCTCCTCCTTTACTATAATAGATAGAGAACTGAAACCTTTACCAAAATGTGTATCATACTAAGATCTTGAATCGTCACTTTTTTTATTTGACATTTTTATAAGAGTTATCTCCCCTAGACCAATAAAATGTATTGTGAATTGCATTATATCACTATATCTCAGTAACTATAACAGATATATATATGAAACCTTATATCATTGGTCATCATTGACCTTGACCTTGAAAATGGACACAAGGTCAAAGGTCAAGGTCACGTTTGAAATTTTGGCATTGTCTTGTCATCGCTATTACTTTGAAACGGTAAAAGATAGGCTATAAGTTATAATGGATAAAATGTTGGTCTCATAAAGGCGCAACTTTTTTCTATTTAGAGGGAAAGGATCCGGCTTCATCTTATAGGAGTTATCCCCCATAACAACCATTGATAATTAGTTTTTCATTAATTACTTATCAACTATTGATAATAGAGGCATGGGGTCTTCACTATGGATCATTAGGACCCTTGACCTTGAAAACAAATACAAGGTCAAAGGTCAAGGTCATTTTCTAATTTTTTGTATATATTATAAGTAGTCATATCTTAATGACTTTAAGAGATATTGGCATAAAATCTTCAATGTTGATCACTGTTGACCTTCAGCATGGTCAAGGTCATGATGTAAAAGTCAAGGTTAAAGTCCTTTATAAATGTTTTTCATGGTACTATGTATTTTGAATGGCTTCTTCTTTTAATGCTATTGCCTATAAGTAATATTTACGTAGATTAAAAGATCAGTTGTCAAGGTCATTCAAGTTTTCTTACGTCCTATTTAATGACCTTTCTTATGTTTAAAGATATCTAAATAGTTTTTTAATAATTTTTGTTCTTATTAATTGCTATAGACAAATTACGTATGTTTCTTAGCTTTTTGGTTTCAAGGTCATTTATTTAAGGTCTTCTTTTGAAGTGGAAAGCCTATTAATCGTTCTTTAGAACGATTGAACCTATATTTATTATTCTTATTTTTTTCCGCCAAGTTTTCTTTTCCCATTATAAATTTTGTTTCGCGACATGTCGTAAAGACATTTTGTACTATGGATGTATAAGACATTACGCTTTCGCAGTTGACCCTGTCACACCGAACACTTGTTCTTTACGGAGTTATCTACCCTGTTACAGAAAAGATTGTGTGCAGATAAACTATGAAACCGTAAAAGATTTCGCAATAAAAGTTGTTGCAAAATGGTCAGCTATGGATTGCGACAATTTGTTACATATCGCGCAAAGTATTTTGACGACTCCTTGTAGGAGTTATTTCCCCTTATTTATTGGAAGTAAAATTTGTACCATTGTAACTCATGAACCAGAGGTGATATAGACTAGATATTTCACAGTTGGCCATCATTGACCTTGACCTTGAAAAAGGTCACAAGGTCAAAGGTCAAGGTCATGTTCTAATTTTTGACCCTTGGTTGTGTGCAGATCTTCTCCTTTACTATAATAGATAGAGAACTGAAACCTTTACCAAAATGTGTATCATATTAAGATCTTGAATCGTCACTTTTTTTATTTGACATTTTATAAGAGTTGTCTCCCCTTAGACCAATAATATGCATTGTGAGTTACATTAGATCACTATATCTCAGTAACTATAACAGATATATACATGAAACCTTATATCATTGGTCATCATTGACCTTGACCTTGAAAATGGACACAAGGTCAAAGGTCAAGGTCACGTTTGAAATTTTGACATTGTCTCGCCATCGCTATTCCCTTGAAACGGTAAAAGATAGGCAATAACTTGTAATAGGTAAAATGTCAACTTTCACCTTGACCTTGCCCAAGGTCACAAGGTCAAAGGTCAAGGTCACCTGGGTTTCAGTACAGCGACATGTGAATTTTTGTACCTTTGGATTCGCTTTGTTTTTTTAGCTTGCTACATGTCGCAATAAAATTTGGTGCCAGGCATGGGCAAAAACATGGGGAATTTGAGGGTATTCCGCCAGCTTGCAAAAATAAAAAGGGGGGGGTGTTTCTAAGGGACCCCATAAGAATGTAGTGTGCAGATTTCATCCTAGACCACAGAGAATGGTGAAACAAAATGGACGCCAAATAGTTCGGGGATCGATGTCCTTGACTTGTCGCTACAGTAGAAATCATTCTGACGAACGATACAAAAATTTCCAGGTCATGAAAGTTGAAGATAGGTTTTTCATGCAAAAATCGCGATTTTCAGAAAAACCATAAATCCTAGCCTTTTGAAAATGCCGCCAATCGATTTAGAATGTCGATTTTACCCCAACCAAGTATCTCGGATGTGCATAAATGTCAACAAAATCGAAAATCGGCAGAAAAAATCAAATGTCAAGGCCCCATCGGTACCCCCTAAATTTCAGCGGTTGAATGTTTGTGCATTGATAAATCCTTGAAATATACATCTGAATTATGTCTTCATGAGTTGTTCTAGCTGAAACAAACATTTTTTCTACTTGATCATTTATTTTGAAATGCCATCGAGTGTCGTCCGGTATGCACGACTGCTGTATTTTACCGAACAAAGAAACGGTTTCCCTATTACAATGAATCGAAAGTAACATTCCTTTTAATTAAACTGTCAAAATAGCATCACTGTTGACCTCCTGAAAAGTCATCTTTTCAACAAAAAAAAAAAAAAAAAAAAAAAAAACAACTTCGTGATAATATATAAAATTGTCACGTGACTTTAGTCGTTTCCACCAGTCAAATCAATGCGTTTTATTTGTATTTTATAAATAAAAATCAAACAATTTTCTGTCTTTCTTATTTATTTCATTGGTAAATACACGAAAACATTACAAAATGTCTTTGTATTTTAAATGTAGAAAACACATTGAAGGTATATATACGTCAAAATTTGACTTTCTGCATATCGTCTTCCGTGGTCCAGTGGTATCAACGACGGCTGGCAAGACTGACATCGTCGGTTCGAGCCTAGGATGTGACATATGATTTTTGCATGGTTTTCTGCTACGTTTCACGTATATTTTATGCAGTTATGGTTTTTTATATAGAAAAAAACAAAAAAAAACTGAAATTTTTTTACGCCGCGGTGTAAAATATGTCGATGGAAGTGGTAAGCCATGATTATTTGTGGCGAAGTCACAAATGAACCTATATTATTAAGGCTTTCCACTTCCGAGTGGGAAGCCTTACTGTTATTCTTCTGTTTCTTATTATTAAGGCTTTCCACTTTCCAGTGGAAAGACTTACTGTTATTAGTCTGTTTCTTATTATTCTTATTTTTTTTCCGCCAAGTTTTGTTATCCCATTATAAATTTTGTTTCGCGACATGTCGTAAAGATATTTTGTACTATGGATGTATGAGACATTACGCTTTCGCAGTTAACCCTGTGACACCGAACACTTTTTCTTTACGGAGTTATTTCCCCTGTCATAAAAAGCTTGTGTGCAGATAAACTATGAAACCGTAAAAGATTTCGCAATGAAAGTTGTTCCAAAATGTTTAGCTAAGGATTGCGACACTTTATAACATATCACATTAAAGAATTTTTCACCTTCTTATAGGAGTTATTTCCCCTTATTTATTGGAAGTACAATTTGTACCATTGTAACTCATGAACCAGAGGTGATATAGACTAGATATTTCACAGTTGGTCATCATTGACCTTGACCTTGAAAAAGGTCACAAGGTCAAAGGTCAAGGTCATGTTCTAATTTTTGACCCTTGGTTGTGTGCAGATCTCCTCCTTTACTATAATAGATAGAGAACTGTAACCTTTACCAAAATGTGTATCATATTGAGATCTTGAATCGTCACTTTTTTTATTTGACATTTTTATAAGAGTTATCTCCCCTAGACCAATAAAATGTATTGTGAATTGCATTATATCACTATATCTCAGTAACTATAACAGATATATATATGAAACCTTATATCATTGGTCATCATTGACCTTGACCTTGAAAATGGACACAAGGTCAAAGGTCAAGGTCACGTTTGAAAATTTGACATCGTCTTGTCATCGCTATTTAATTGAAACGGTAAAAGATAGGCTATAAGTTATAATGGATAAAATGTTGGTCTCATAAAGGCGTAACTTTTTCCTACTTTGAGGTAAAGGATTCGACTTCATTTTATAGGAGTTATCCCCCATTACAACCATTGTTAATTAGTTTTTCAATAATTACTTATCAACTATTAATAGTAGAGGCTTGGGGTCTTCACTATAGACCATTAGGACCCTTGACCTTGAAGACAAATACAAGGTCAAAGGTCAAGGTCATCTGCTAATTATTGGTAAATTTTATAAGTAGTCATATCTCAATAACTAGAAGAGATATTGGCATAAAATCTTCAATGTTGATCACAGTTGACCTTCAGCATGGTCAAGGTCACGGTGTAAGAGTCAAGGTCAAAGTCCTTTTTTAATTTTTTTCATGGTCCTATGTATTTTAAATGGCTTATTCTTATAAATGCTATTGTCTATAAGTAAAATTTACGTAGATTAAAAGATCAGTTGTCAAGGTCACTCAAGTTTTCTAACGTCCTATTTAATGACCTTTCTTATTTTTTAAAAATATCTAAATGGTTTATTTTAATTATTTTTGAACCTTTTAATTGCAATAGTCAAATTGCGGATCTTGCTTAGCTTTTTAGTTTCAAGGTCATTTATTTTAGGTTTCTTTTAAGTGGAAAGCCTATTAATCGTTCGTTAGAACGATTGAACCTATATTTATTCTTATTTTTTTCCGCCAAGTTTTCTTTTCCCATTATAAATTTTGTTTCGCGACATGTCGTAAAGACATTTTGTACTATGGATGTATAAGACATTACGCTTTCGCAGTTGACCCTGTCACACCGAACACTTGTTCTTTACGGAGTTATCTACCCTGTTACAGAAAAGATTGTGTGCAGATAAACTATGAAACCGTAAAAGATTTCGCAATAAAAGTTGTTGCAAAATGGTCAGCTATGGATTGCGACAATTTGTTACATATCGCGCAAAGTATTTTGACGACTCCTTGTAGGAGTTATTTCCCCTTATTTATTGGAAGTAAAATTTGTACCATTGTAACTCATGAACCAGAGGTGATATAGACTAGATATTTCACAGTTGGCCATCATTGACCTTGACCTTGAAAAAGGTCACAAGGTCAAAGGTCAAGGTCATGTTCTAATTTTTGACCCTTGGTTGTGTGCAGATCTTCTCCTTTACTATAATAGATAGAGAACTGAAACCTTTACCAAAATGTGTATCATATTAAGATCTTGAATCGTCACTTTTTTTATTTGACATTTTATAAGAGTTGTCTCCCCTTAGACCAATAATATGCATTGTGAGTTACATTAGATCACTATATCTCAGTAACTATAACAGATATATACATGAAACCTTATATCATTGGTCATCATTGACCTTGACCTTGAAAATGGACACAAGGTCAAAGGTCAAGGTCACGTTTGAAATTTTGACATTGTCTCGCCATCGCTATTCCCTTGAAACGGTAAAAGATAGGCAATAACTTGTAATAGGTAAAATGTCAACTTTCACCTTGACCTTGCCCAAGGTCACAAGGTCAAAGGTCAAGGTCACCTGGGTTTCAGTACAGCGACATGTGAATTTTTGTACCTTTGGATTCGCTTTGTTTTTTTAGCTTGCTACATGTCGCAATAAAATTTGGTGCCAGGCATGGGCAAAAACATGGGGAATTTGAGGGTATTCCGCCAGCTTGCAAAAATAAAAAGGGGGGGGTGTTTCTAAGGGACCCCATAAGAATGTAGTGTGCAGATTTCATCCTAGACCACAGAGAATGGTGAAACAAAATGGACGCCAAATAGTTCGGGGATCGATGTCCTTGACTTGTCGCTACAGTAGAAATCATTCTGACGAACGATACAAAAATTTCCAGGTCATGAAAGTTGAAGATAGGTTTTTCATGCAAAAATCGCGATTTTCAGAAAAACCATAAATCCTAGCCTTTTGAAAATGCCGCCAATCGATTTAGAATGTCGATTTTACCCCAACCAAGTATCTCGGATGTGCATAAATGTCAACAAAATCGAAAATCGGCAGAAAAAATCAAATGTCAAGGCCCCATCGGTACCCCCTAAATTTCAGCGGTTGAATGTTTGTGCATTGATAAATCCTTAAAATATACATCTGAATTATGTCTTCATGAGTTGTTCTAGCTGAAACAAACATTTTTTCTACTTGATCATTTATTTTGAAATGCCATCGAGTGTCGTCCGGTATGCACGACTGCTGTATTTTACCGAACAAAGAAACGGTTTCCCTATTACAATGAATCGAAAGTAACATTCCTTTGAATTAAACTGTCAAAATAGCATCACTGTTGACCTCCTGAAAAGTCATCTTTTCAACAAAAAAAAAAAAAAAAAAAAAAAAAACAACTTCGTGATAATATATAAAATTGTCACGTGACTTTAGTCGTTTCCACCAGTCAAATCAATGCGTTTTATTTGTATTTTATAAATAAAAATCAAACAATTTTCTGTCTTTCTTATTTATTTCATTGGTAAATACACGAAAACATTACAAAATGTCTTTGTATTTTAAATGTAGAAAACACATTGAAGGTATATATACGTCAAAATTTGACTTTCTGCATATCGTCTTCCGTGGTCCAGTGGTATCAACGACGGCTGGCAAGACTGACATCGTCGGTTCGAGCCTAGGATGTGACATATGATTTTTGCATGGTTTTCTGCTACGTTTCACGTATATTTTATGCAGTTATGGTTTTTTATATAGAAAAAAACAAAAAAAAACTGAAATTTTTTTACGCCGCGGTGTAAAATATGTCGATGGAAGTGGTAAGCCATGATTATTTGTGGCGAAGTCACAAATGAACCTATATTATTAAGGCTTTCCACTTCCGAGTGGGAAGCCTTACTGTTATTCTTCTGTTTCTTATTATTAAGGCTTTCCACTTTCCAGTGGAAAGACTTACTGTTATTAGTCTGTTTCTTATTATTCTTATTTTTTTTCCGCCAAGTTTTGTTATCCCATTATAAATTTTGTTTCGCGACATGTCGTAAAGATATTTTGTACTATGGATGTATGAGACATTACGCTTTCGCAGTTAACCCTGTGACACCGAACACTTTTTCTTTACGGAGTTATTTCCCCTGTCATAAAAAGCTTGTGTGCAGATAAACTATGAAACCGTAAAAGATTTCGCAATGAAAGTTGTTCCAAAATGTTTAGCTAAGGATTGCGACACTTTATAACATATCACATTAAAGAATTTTTCACCTTCTTATAGGAGTTATTTCCCCTTATTTATTGGAAGTACAATTTGTACCATTGTAACTCATGAACCAGAGGTGATATAGACTAGATATTTCACAGTTGGTCATCATTGACCTTGACCTTGAAAAAGGTCACAAGGTCAAAGGTCAAGGTCATGTTCTAATTTTTGACCCTTGGTTGTGTGCAGATCTCCTCCTTTACTATAATAGATAGAGAACTGTAACCTTTACCAAAATGTGTATCATATTGAGATCTTGAATCGTCACTTTTTTTATTTGACATTTTTATAAGAGTTATCTCCCCTAGACCAATAAAATGTATTGTGAATTGCATTATATCACTATATCTCAGTAACTATAACAGATATATATATGAAACCTTATATCATTGGTCATCATTGACCTTGACCTTGAAAATGGACACAAGGTCAAAGGTCAAGGTCACGTTTGAAAATTTGACATCGTCTTGTCATCGCTATTTAATTGAAACGGTAAAAGATAGGCTATAAGTTATAATGGATAAAATGTTGGTCTCATAAAGGCGTAACTTTTTCCTACTTTGAGGTAAAGGATTCGACTTCATTTTATAGGAGTTATCCCCCATTACAACCATTGTTAATTAGTTTTTCAATAATTACTTATCAACTATTAATAGTAGAGGCTTGGGGTCTTCACTATAGACCATTAGGACCCTTGACCTTGAAGACAAATACAAGGTCAAAGGTCAAGGTCATCTGCTAATTATTGGTAAATTTTATAAGTAGTCATATCTCAATAACTAGAAGAGATATTGGCATAAAATCTTCAATGTTGATCACAGTTGACCTTCAGCATGGTCAAGGTCACGGTGTAAGAGTCAAGGTCAAAGTCCTTTTTTAATTTTTTTCATGGTCCTATGTATTTTAAATGGCTTATTCTTATAAATGCTATTGTCTATAAGTAAAATTTACGTAGATTAAAAGATCAGTTGTCAAGGTCACTCAAGTTTTCTAACGTCCTATTTAATGACCTTTCTTATTTTTTAAAAATATCTAAATGGTTTATTTTAATTATTTTTGAACCTTTTAATTGCAATAGTCAAATTGCGGATCTTGCTTAGCTTTTTAGTTTCAAGGTCATTTATTTTAGGTTTCTTTTAAGTGGAAAGCCTATTAATCGTTCGTTAGAACGATTGAACCTATATTTATTCTTATTTTTTTCCGCCAAGTTTTCTTTTCCCATTATAAATTTTGTTTCGCGACATGTCGTAAAGACATTTTGTACTATGGATGTATAAGACATTACGCTTTCGCAGTTGACCCTGTCACACCGAACACTTGTTCTTTACGGAGTTATCTACCCTGTTACAGAAAAGATTGTGTGCAGATAAACTATGAAACCGTAAAAGATTTCGCAATAAAAGTTGTTGCAAAATGGTCAGCTATGGATTGCGACAATTTGTTACATATCGCGCAAAGTATTTTGACGACTCCTTGTAGGAGTTATTTCCCCTTATTTATTGGAAGTAAAATTTGTACCATTGTAACTCATGAACCAGAGGTGATATAGACTAGATATTTCACAGTTGGCCATCATTGACCTTGACCTTGAAAAAGGTCACAAGGTCAAAGGTCAAGGTCATGTTCTAATTTTTGACCCTTGGTTGTGTGCAGATCTTCTCCTTTACTATAATAGATAGAGAACTGAAACCTTTACCAAAATGTGTATCATATTAAGATCTTGAATCGTCACTTTTTTTATTTGACATTTTATAAGAGTTGTCTCCCCTTAGACCAATAATATGCATTGTGAGTTACATTAGATCACTATATCTCAGTAACTATAACAGATATATACATGAAACCTTATATCATTGGTCATCATTGACCTTGACCTTGAAAATGGACACAAGGTCAAAGGTCAAGGTCACGTTTGAAATTTTGACATTGTCTCGCCATCGCTATTCCCTTGAAACGGTAAAAGATAGGCAATAACTTGTAATAGGTAAAATGTCAACTTTCACCTTGACCTTGCCCAAGGTCACAAGGTCAAAGGTCAAGGTCACCTGGGTTTCAGTACAGCGACATGTGAATTTTTGTACCTTTGGATTCGCTTTGTTTTTTTAGCTTGCTACATGTCGCAATAAAATTTGGTGCCAGGCATGGGCAAAAACATGGGGAATTTGAGGGTATTCCGCCAGCTTGCAAAAATAAAAAGGGGGGGGTGTTTCTAAGGGACCCCATAAGAATGTAGTGTGCAGATTTCATCCTAGACCACAGAGAATGGTGAAACAAAATGGACGCCAAATAGTTCGGGGATCGATGTCCTTGACTTGTCGCTACAGTAGAAATCATTCTGACGAACGATACAAAAATTTCCAGGTCATGAAAGTTGAAGATAGGTTTTTCATGCAAAAATCGCGATTTTCAGAAAAACCATAAATCCTAGCCTTTTGAAAATGCCGCCAATCGATTTAGAATGTCGATTTTACCCCAACCAAGTATCTCGGATGTGCATAAATGTCAACAAAATCGAAAATCGGCAGAAAAAATCAAATGTCAAGGCCCCATCGGTACCCCCTAAATTTCAGCGGTTGAATGTTTGTGCATTGATAAATCCTTAAAATATACATCTGAATTATGTCTTCATGAGTTGTTCTAGCTGAAACAAACATTTTTTCTACTTGATCATTTATTTTGAAATGCCATCGAGTGTCGTCCGGTATGCACGACTGCTGTATTTTACCGAACAAAGAAACGGTTTCCCTATTACAATGAATCGAAAGTAACATTCCTTTGAATTAAACTGTCAAAATAGCATCACTGTTGACCTCCTGAAAAGTCATCTTTTCAACAAAAAAAAAAAAAAAAAAAAAAAAAACAACTTCGTGATAATATATAAAATTGTCACGTGACTTTAGTCGTTTCCACCAGTCAAATCAATGCGTTTTATTTGTATTTTATAAATAAAAATCAAACAATTTTCTGTCTTTCTTATTTATTTCATTGGTAAATACACGAAAACATTACAAAATGTCTTTGTATTTTAAATGTAGAAAACACATTGAAGGTATATATACGTCAAAATTTGACTTTCTGCATATCGTCTTCCGTGGTCCAGTGGTATCAACGACGGCTGGCAAGACTGACATCGTCGGTTCGAGCCTAGGATGTGACATATGATTTTTGCATGGTTTTCTGCTACGTTTCACGTATATTTTATGCAGTTATGGTTTTTTATATAGAAAAAAACAAAAAAAAACTGAAATTTTTTTACGCCGCGGTGTAAAATATGTCGATGGAAGTGGTAAGCCATGATTATTTGTGGCGAAGTCACAAATGAACCTATATTATTAAGGCTTTCCACTTCCGAGTGGGAAGCCTTACTGTTATTCTTCTGTTTCTTATTAAGGCTTTCCACTTTCCAGTGGAAAGACTTACTGTTATTAGTCTGTTTCTTATTAAGGCTTTCCACTTTCCGAGTGGAAAGCCTTCCTGTTATTTGTCTGTTTATTAAGGCTTTCCACTTCCGAGTGGAATGCCTTACTGTTATTAGTCTGTTTCTTATTAAGGCTTTCCACTTTCCAGTGGAAAGCCTTCTTGTTATTCTTCTGTTTCTTATTAAGGCTTTCCACTTTCCAGTGGAAAGACTTATTGCATTTTGTCTGTTTCTTATTATTATTATTATTATTATTCTTATTATTCTTCCGCCAAGTTTTGTTATCCCATTATAAATTTTGTTTCGCGACATGTCGTAAAGACATTTTGTACTATGAATGTATGAGACATTACGCATTCGCAGTTAACCCTGTCACACCGAACACTTTTTCTTTACGGAGTTATTTCCCCTGTCATAAAAATCTTGTGTGCAGATAAACTTTTAAACCGTAAAAGATTTCGCAATGAAAGTTGTTGCAAAATGCTCAGCTATTGATCGCGACAATTTGTTACATATCGCGCAAAGTATTTTGACGACTCCTTGTAGGAGTTATTTCCCCTTATTTATTGGAAGTACATTTTGTACCATAGTAACTCATGAACCAGAGATGACAGTGACTAGATATTTCACAGTTGGTCATCATTGACCTTGACCTTGAAAAAGGTCACAAGGTCAAAGGTCAAGGTCACATTCTAAATTTTGACACTGTGGTGTGTGCGATTCTCCTCCTGAACCATAAGAGATACAGAAATAAATCTTTTACCAAAATGTGTATCATATTAAGTTCTTGAAAGGTCACTATAAATGATTTGACTTTTGAAAGAGTTATCTCCCCTGGATCAATTAAATATAGTGTATATAGCGTTATCTCAGTAACTATGACAGACATTTATATGAAACCTTATATCATTAGTCATCATTGACCTTGACCTTGAAAATGGACACAAGGTCAAAGGTCAAGGTCACGTTTGAAATTTTGACATTATCTTGTCATCGCTATTTCTTTGAAACGGTAAAAGATAGCTTATAACTTATAACGGATAAAATGTCGGCCTCATAAATGCGCAACTTTTTTCTATTTAAAGGAAAAGGATTTGACTTCATCTTATAGGAGTTATCTCCCATTACAACCATTGATATTTACTTTTTCATTGATAACTTATTAACTATTGATAGTAGAGGCATGGGGACTTCACCAAAGACCATTATGACCCTTGACCTTGAAAATAGAAACAAGGTAAAAGGTCAAGGTCATCTTATAAATTTGGGTATTTATGATAAATACGCATTTCTTCATAATTATAAGACATATTGACAAAGGATCTTCACTGTTGGTCCTTTATTGACCCTCAGCATGGTCAAGGTCATATTGACAGCAGTCAAGGTCAAATAATATTTTTTGGAAATTCTGCTTTTTCGTGTATATAAAATGGTAAATACAAGTAAATGATTTGTTTTTAAAGCATTGAATATGCAAATATCAAACACTTGGTAGTCAAGGTCATTTATCACAATTAACGTCCTATTTTTTTACCTTTTTTATTTCAAAAGATATACGAATGGTTTTTCTTTCTTTTGTTTATTTTGAAAAGAAGATTCAATTTCCATATAGCCAAAGTCAATGTCAAGGTCATTTATGCAATAAGTGGAAAGCCTCTCATTTGTTCGGTAGAACCAATGAACTTATATTTATTATTATTATTATTATTATTCTTATTTTTTTCCGCCAAGTTTTCTTTTCCCATTATAAATTTTGTTTCGCGACATGTCGTAAAGACATTTTGTACTATGGATGTATAAGACATTACGCTTTCGCAGTTGACCCTGTCACACCGAACACTTGTTCTTTACGGAGTTATCTCCCCTGTTACAGAAAAGCTTGTGTGCAGATAAACTATGAAACCGTAGAAGATTTCGCAATAAAAGTTGTTGCAAAATGGTCAGCTATGGATTGCGACAATTTGTTACATATCGGGCAAAGTATTTTGACGACTCCTTGTAGGAGTTATTTCCCCTTATTTATTGGAAGTACAATTTGTACCATTGTAACTCATGAACCAGAGGTGATATAGACTAGATATTTCACAGTTGGTCATCATTGACCTTGACCTTGAAAAAGGTCACAAGGTCAAAGGTCAAGGTCATGTTCTAATTTTTGACCCTTGGTTGTGTGCAGATCTCCTCCTTTACTATAAAAGATAGAGAACTGAAACCTTTACCAAAATGTGTATCATATTGAGATCTTGAATCGTCACTTTTTTTATTTGACATTTTTATAAGAGTTATCTCCCCTAGACCAATAAAATGTATTGTGAATTGCATTATATCACTATATCTCAGTAACTATAACAGATATATATATGAAACCTTATATCATTGGTCATCATTGACCTTGACCTTGAAAATGGACACAAGGTCAAAGGTCATGGTCACGTTTGAAATTTTGGCATTGTCTTGTCATCGCTATTACTTTGAAACGGTAAAAGATAGGCTATAAGTTATAATGGATAAAATGTTGGTCTCATAAAGGCGCAACTTTTTTCTATTTAAAGGGAAAGGATCCGGCTTCATCTTATAGGAGTTATTCCCCATTACAACCATTGATAATTAGTTTTTCATTAATTACTTATCAACTATTGATAGTAGAGGCATGGGGTCTTCACTATGGATCATTAGGACCCTTGACCTTGAAAACAAATACAAGGTCAAAGGTCAAGGTCATTTTCTAATTTTTTGTATATATTATAAGTAGTCATATCTTAATGACTTTAAGAGATATTGGCATAAAATCTTCAATGTTGATCACTGTTGACCTTCAGCATGGTCAAGGTCATGCTGTAAAAGTCAAGGTCAAAGTCCTTTATAAATGTTTTTCATTGTACTATGTATTTTGAATGGCTTCTTCTTTTAATGCTATTGCCTATAAGTAATATTTACGTAGATTAAAAGATCAGTTGTCAAGGTCATTCAAGTTTTCTTACGTCCTATTTAATGACCTTTCTTATTTTTAAAGATATCTAAATAGTTTTTTAATAATTTTTGTTCTTATTAATTGCTATAGACAAATTACGTATGTTTCTTAGCTTTTTGGTTTCAAGGTCATTTATTTAAGGTCTTCTTTTGAAGTGGAAAGCCTATTAATCGTTCTTTAGAACGATTGAACCTATATTTATTCTTATTTTTTTTCCGCCAAGTTTTGTTATCCCATTATAAATTTTGTTTCGCGACATGTCGTAAAGACATTTTGTACTATGAATGTATGAGACATTACGCATTCGCAGTTAACCCTGGCAGACCGAACACTTTTTCTTTACGGAGTTATTTCCCCTGTCATAAAAAAGCTTGTGTGCAGATAAACTTTGAAACCGCAAAAGATGTCGCAATGAAAGTTGTTCCAAAATGTTCAGCGAAGGATTGCGACACTTTATAACATATCGCAGTGAAGAATTTTTCACCTTCTTATAGGAGTTATTTCCCCTTATTTATTGCAAGTACATTTTTGACCATAGTAACTCATGAACCAGATGTGATAAAGACTAGATATTTCACAGTTGGTCATCATTGCCCCTGACCTTGAAAAAGGTCACAAGGTCAAAGGTCAAGGTCCTGTTCTAATTTTTGACCCTTTGTTGTGTGCAGATCTCCTCCTTTACTATAATAGATAGAGAACTGAACCCTTTACCAAAATGTGTATCATATTAAGATCTTGAATCGTCACTTTTTTTATTTGACATTTTATAAGAGTTGTCTCCCCTTAGACCAATAATATGCATTGTGAGTTACATTAGATCACTATATCTCAGTAACTATAACAGATATATACATGAAACCTTATATCATTGGTCATCATTGACCTTGACCTTGAAAATGGACACAAGGTCAAAGGTCAAGGTCACGTTTGAAATTTTGACATTGTCTCGCCATCGCTATTCCCTTGAAACGGTAAAAGATAGGCAATAACTTGTAATAGGTAAAATGTCAACTTTCACCTTGACCTTGCCCAAGGTCACAAGGTCAAAGGTCAAGGTCACCTGTGTTTCAGTACAGCGACATGTGAATTTTTGTACCTTTCGATTCGCTTTGTATTTTTTAGCTTGCTACATGTCGCAATGAAATTTTGTGCCAGGCATGGGAAAAAACATGGGGAATTTTAGGGTATTCCGCCAGCCTGCAAAAATAAAAGGGGGGGGGGTGTTTCTAAGGGGACCCCATAAGAATGTAGTGTGCAGATTTCATCCTAGACCACAGAGAATGGTGAAACAAAATGGACGCCAAATCGTTCGGGGATTGATGTCCCTAAATTGTCGCTACAGTAGAAATCGTTCAGACGAACGATAAAAAAATGTCCAGGTCATGAAAGTTGAAGATAGGTTTTTTATGCAAAAATCGCAATTTTCAGAAAAACCATAAGTCCTAGCTTTTCGAAAATGGTGCCAATCGATTTAGAATGTCGATTTTACCCCAACCATGTATCTCGGATGTGCATAAATGTCAACAAACTCCAAAATCGGCAGAAAAAATCAAATGTCGAGACCCCATCGGGACCCCTTAGATTTCATCGCTTGAATTTTTGTGCATTGATTAATCCTTGAAATATACATCTGAATTGTGTCTTCGTGAGTTGTTCTAGCTGAAACAAACATTTTTTCTACTTGCATTTATTTTGAAATGACAATAAAATGCGCGCGATCGAGTGTCGTTTGGTACGTACGATTGCTGTATTTCACCGAAGAAAAATCCGTTTTTCCTTTTACAATGAATTGAAAGTAACATTAAACTGTCAAAATTGCATCATTGTTGACGGCGATCATATGTATACAGTACGTATGACGCCTGTTTTCTATTTTTTTTTTTTTTTTTTTATTATAAGTCCACGATAATATGTAGCATTGTCACGTGACATCAGACGTCTCGACCAGTCAAATCAATGTGTTCTATTTGTATTTCATAAATAAAAATCATAGAATTTTCTGTCTTTCTTATTTATTTCATTGGTAAATACACGAAAACATTACAAAATGCCTTTGTATTTTAAATGTAGAAAACACATTGAAGGTATATATACGTCAAAATTTGACTTTCTGCATATCGTCTTCCGTGGTCCAGTGGTATCAACGAGGGCTGGCAAGACTGACATCGTCGGTTCGAGCCTAGGATGTGACATATGATTTTTGCATGGTTTTCTGCTACGTTTCACGTATATTTTATGCAGTTATGGTTTTTTATATAGAAAAAACCAAAAAAAAACTGAAATTTTTTTACGCCGCGGTGTAAAAAATGTCGATGGAAGTGGTAAGCCATGATTATTTGTGGCGAAGTCACAAATGAACCTATATTATTTATTATTATTATTATTCTTATTGTTTTTCCGCCAACTTTTTTTTCCCATTATGAATTTTGTTTCGCGACATGTCGTAAAGACATTTTGTACTATGAATGTATTAGACATTACGCTTTCGCAGTTAACCCTGGCACACCGAACACTTGTTCTTTACGGAGTTATCTCCCCTGTTACAGAAAAGCTTGTGTGCAGATAAACTATGAAACCGTAAAAGATTTCGCAATAAAAGTTGTTGCAAAATGGTCAGCTATGGATTGCGACAATTTGTTACATATCGCGCAAAATATTTTGACGACTCCTTGTAGGAGTTATTTCCCCTTATTTATTGGAAGTACAATTTGTACCATTGTAACTCATGAACCAGAGGTGATATAGACTAGATATTTCACAGTTGGTCATCATTGACCTTGACCTTGAAAAAGGTCACAAGGTCAAAGGTCAAGGTCCTGTTCTAATTTTTGACACTTGGTTGTGTGCAGATCTCCTCCTTTACTATAATAGATAGAGAACTGAAACCTTTACCAAAATGTGTATCATATTGAGATCTTGAATCGTCACTTTTTTTATTTGACATTTTTATAAGAGTTATCTCCCTTAGACCAATAAAATGTATTGTGAATTGCATTATATCACTATATCTCAGTAACTATAACAGATATATATATGAAACCTTATATCATTGGTCATCATTGACCTTGACCTTGAAAATGGACACAAGGTCAAAGGTCAAGGTCACGTTTGAAATTTTGGCATTGTCTTGTCATCGCTATTACTTTGAAACGGTAAAAGATAGGCTATAAGTTATAATGAATAAAATGTTGGTCTCATAAAGGCGCAACTTTTTTCTATTTAAAGGGAAAGGATCAGGCTTCATCTTATAGGAGTTATCCCCCATTACAACCATTGATAATTAGTTTTTCATTAATTACTTATCAACTATTGATAGTAGAGGCATGGGGTCTTCACTATGGATCATTAGGACCCTTGACCTTGAAAACAAATACAAGGTCAAAGGTCAAGGTCATTTTCTAATTTTTTGTATATATTATAAGTAGTCATATCTTAATGACTTTAAGAGATATTGGCATAAAATCTTCAATGTTGATCACTGTTGACCTTCAGCATGGTCAAGGTCATGCTGTAAAAGTCAAGGTCAAAGTCCTTTATAATGTTTTTCATGGTACTATGTATTTTGAATGGCTTATTCTTTTAATGCTATTGCCTATAAGTAATATTTACGTAGATTAAAAGATCAGTTGTCAAGGTCATTCAAGTTTTCTTACGTCCTCTTTAATGACCTTTCTTATTTTTAAAGATATCTTAATAGTTTTTTAATAATTTTTATTCTTATTAATTGCTATAGACAAATTACGTATGTTTCTTAGCTTTTTGGTTTCAAGGTCATTTATTTAAGGTCTTCTTTTGAAGTGGAAAGCCTATTAATCGTTCTTTAGAACGATTGAACCTATATTTATTATTATTATTCTTTTTTTTCCGCCAAGTTTTCTTTTCCCATTATAAATTTTGTTTCGCGACATGTCGTAAAGACATTTTGTACTATGGATGTATGAGACATTACGCTTTCGCAGTTAACCCTGGCTCACCGAACACTTGTTCTTTACGGAGTTATCTCCCCTGTTACAGAAAAGCTTGTGTGCAGATAAACTATGAAACCGTAAAAGATTTCGCAATAAAAGTTGTTGCAAAATGGTCAGCTATGGATTGCGACAATTTGTTACATATCGCGCAAAGTATTTTGACGACTCCTTGTAGGAGTTATTTCCCCTTATTTATTGGAAGTACAATTTGTACCATTGTAACTCATGAACCAGAGGTGATATAGACTAGATATTTCACAGTTGGTCATCATTGACCTTGACCTTGAAAAAGGTCACAAGGTCAAAGGTCAAGGTCATGTTCTAATTTTTGACCCTTGGTTGTGTGCAGATCTCCTCCTTTACTATAATAGATAGAGAACTGAAACCTTTACCAAAATGTGTATCATATTGAGATCTTGAATCGTCACTTTTTTTATTTGACATTTTTATAAGAGTTATCTCCCTTAGACCAATAAAATGTATTGTGAATTGCATTATATCACTATATCTCAGTAACTATAACAGATATATATATGAAACCTTATATCATTGGTCATCATTGACCTTGACCTTGAAAATGGACACAAGGTCAAAGGTCAAGGTCACGTTTGAAATTTTGGCATTGTCTTGTCATCGCTATTACTTTGAAACGGTAAAAGATAGGCTATAAGTTATAATGGATAAAATGTTGGTCTCATAAAGGCGCAACTTTTTCCTATTTAGAGGGAAAGGATCCGGCTTCATCTTATAGGAGTTATCCCCCATTACAACCGTTGATAATTAGTTTTTCATTAATTACTTATCAACTATTGATAATAGAGGCATGGGGTCTTCACTATGGATCATTAGTACCCTCGACCTTGAAAACAAATACAAGGTCAAAGGTCAAGGTCATTTTCTAATTTTTTGTATATATTATAAGTAGTCATTTCTCAATGACTTTAAGAGATATTGGCATAAAATCTTCAATGTTGATCACTGTTGACCTTCAGCATGGTCAAGGTCATGCTGTAAAAGTCAAGGTCAAAGTCCTTTATAAATGTTTTTCATGGTACTATGTATTTTGAATGGCTTCTTCTTTTAATGCTATTGCCTATAAGTAATATTTACGTAGATTAAAAGATCAGTTGTCAAGGTCATTCAAGTTTTCTTACGTCCTATTTAATGACCTTTCTTATTTTTAAAGATATCTAAATAGTTTTTTTAATAATTTTTGTTCTTATTAATTGCTATAGACAAATTACGTATGTTTCTTAGCTTTTTGGTTTCAAGGTCATTTATTTAAGGTCTTCTTTTGAAGTGGAAAGCCTATTAATCGTTCTTTAGAACGATTGAACCTATATTTAAGGCTTTCCACTTTCCGAGTGGAAAGCCTTCTTGTTATTCTTCTGTTTCTTATTATTATTATTATTATTCTTATTTTTTTCCGCCAAGTTTTCTTTTCCCATTATAAATTTTGTTTCGCGACATGTCGTAAAGACATTTTGTACTATGGATGTATAAGACATTACGCTTTCGCAGTTGACCCTGTCACACCGAACACTTGTTCTTTACGGAGTTATCTCCCCTGTTACAGAAAAGCTTGTGTGCAGATAAACTATGAAACCGTAGAAGATTTCGCAATAAAAGTTGTTGCAAAATGGTCAGCTATGGATTGCGACAATTTGTTACATATCGCGCAAAGTATTTTGACGACTCCTTGTAGGAGTTATTTCCCCTTATTTATTGGAAGTAAAATTTGTACCATTGTAACTCATGAACCAGAGGTGATATAGACTAGATATTTCACAGTTGGTCATCATTGACCTTGACCTTGAAAAAGGTCACAAGGTCAAAGGTCAAGGTCATGTTCTAATTTTTGACCCTTGGTTGTGTGCAGATCTCCTCCTTTACTATAATAGATAGAGAACTGAAACCTTTACCAAAATGTGTATCATATTGAGATCTTGAATCGTCACTTTTTTTATTTGACATTTTTATAAGAGTTATCTCCCTTAGACCAATAAAATGTATTGTGAATTGCATTATATCACTATATCTCAGTAACTATAACAGATATATATATGAAACCTTATATCATTGGTCATCATTGACCTTGACCTTGAAAATGGACACAAGGTCAAAGGTCAAGGTCACGTTTGAAATTTTGGCATTGTCTTGTCATCGCTATTACTTTGAAACGGTAAAAGATAGGCTATAAGTTATAATGGATAAAATGTTGGTCTCATAAAGGCGCAACTTTTTCCTATTTAGAGGGAAAGGATCCGGCTTCATCTTATAGGAGTTATCCCCCATTACAACCGTTGATAATTAGTTTTTCATTAATTACTTATCAACTATTGATAATAGAGGCATGGGGTCTTCACTATGGATCATTAGTACCCTCGACCTTGAAAACAAATACAAGGTCAAAGGTCAAGGTCATTTTCTAATTTTTTGTATATATTATAAGTAGTCATTTCTCAATGACTTTAAGAGATATTGGCATAAAATCTTCAATGTTGATCACTGTTGACCTTCAGCATGGTCAAGGTCATGCTGTAAAAGTCAAGGTCAAAGTCCTTTATAAATGTTTTTCATGGTACTATGTATTTTGAATGGCTTCTTCTTTTAATGCTATTGCCTATAAGTAATATTTACGTAGATTAAAAGATCAGTTGTCAAGGTCATTCAAGTTTTCTTACGTCCTATTTAATGACCTTTCTTATTTTTAAAGATATCTAAATAGTTTTTTTAATAATTTTTGTTCTTATTAATTGCTATAGACAAATTACGTATGTTTCTTAGCTTTTTGGTTTCAAGGTCATTTATTTAAGGTCTTCTTTTGAAGTGGAAAGCCTATTAATCGTTCTTTAGAACGATTGAACCTATATTTATTATTATTATTCTTTTTTTTCCGCCAAGTTTCTTTTCCCATTATAAATTTTGTTTCGCGACATGTCGTTAGGATATTTTGTACTATGGATGTACGAGACATTACGCTTTCGCAGTTAACCCTGTCACACCGAACACTTTTTATTTACGGAGTTATTTCCCTTGAAATAAAAAAGCTTGTGTACAGACAAACTTTGAAACCGTAAAAGATTTTGCAATAAAAGTTGTTGCAAAATGGTCAGCTATTGATTGCGACAATTTGTTACATATCGCGCAAAGTATTTTGACGACTCCTTGTTGGAGTTATTTCCCCTTATTTATTGGAAGTACATTTTGTACCATTGTAACTCATGAACCAGAGGTGACAGAGACTAGATATTTCACAGTTGGTCATCATTGACCTTGACCTTGAAAAAGGTCACAAGGTCAAAGGTCAAGGTCATGTTCTAATTTTTGACCCTTTGTTGTGTGCAGATCTCCTCCTTTACTATAATAGATAGAGAACTAAAACCTTTACCAAAATGTGTATCATATTAAGATCTTGAATCGTCACTTTTTTTATTTGACATTTTTACAAGAGTTATCTCCCCTAGACCAATAAAATATATTGTGAATTACATTATATCACTATATCTCAGTTACTATAACAGATATTTATATGAAACCTTATATCATTAGTCATCATTGACCTTGACCTTGAAAATGGACACAAGGTCAAAGGTCAAGGTCACGTTTGAAATTTTGACATTGTCTTGTCATCGCTATTGCATTGAAACGGTAAAAGATAGGCTATAAGTTATAATGGATAAAATGTTGGTCTCATTAAGGCGCAACTTTTTTACATTTAAAGGGAAAGGATCCGACTTCATCTTATAGGAGTTATCCCCCATTACAACCATTGATAATTAGGTTTTCATTAATTACTCATCAACTATTGATAGTAGAGGCATGGGGTCTTCACTATAGACCAGTATGACCCTTGACCTTGAAAATAGAAACAAGGTCAAAGGTCAAGGTCATCTTATAAATTTTGGTATTTATGATAAATAGTCATTTCTTCATAATTATACGACATATTAACATAGGATCTTCACTGTTTGTTTGTCCTTTATTGACCCTCAGCATGGTCAAGGTCATATTGACAGAAGTCAAGGTCAAAACATATTTTTCGGAAATTCTGCTTTTTCGTGTAAATAAAATGGTAAATCTTAATAAATGCTTTGTTTTTAAAGCATTAAGTATGCAAATATCAAAAACTTGCTGGTAAAGGTCATTTATGTCAATTAACGTCCTATTTTATGACCTTTTTTATTTCGAAAGATAGCCGAATGGTTTTTTCTTTCGATTGTTTATTTTGAAAAGAAAAGTCAATTTCCATAATCCAAAGTCAATGTCAAGGTCATTTTTGCGATCAGTGGAAAGCCTCTCATTTGTTCGGTAGAACCAATGAACTTATATTTGATTTTTGTGTTGTGTTGTCCGGATTTGTAACTGTCCCTTGGTTTTTGGCTCTTGTTGTTCGGTCGGTTTTCTTTGATACTTTGTTAAAGACACTTTACGAAAAGATGTTAAGAGAAAATAGTTCTTAAAGAATACTGATAAACATAATAACTGAAAACTACAGAGGTAAAATTATCAACCACGATGATCACGACCTGGGACAGATGTTTATCATACGTTCAAATATATTAAGTTCCAATGATTGGAAGTGCAAATATTTATCTTTAATTAAAAATCAAAGTCAAACAGTTGATTAGAGAACTATTTGAGGTAATATCGGGTCAAAGATAAGCAAACAAAAAAAAACTTTCTCTCGAAATAAAAGGGGTTCAATGACTCTTTAAAACTATTTAAACAGTCGGGCACCACATTTTTTAAGCATTTAAAAATGATAAGTTTATGAATTATAAACAAACCAAGAACGAATAATAATGTCTTATATTTATTATATACAACTCTTTATATACATTGAAAAATCATTGTATATATATTCATAAATATTGTAAAAAAATTGTCATTTTTAATATAATTACACCTCATATAAAAATGCTGGCTTTTAGTTGGTAAATAGACAGTGTATTTTTCGCAAATTTCATGATTTTGCATCGATTTCGTCATCACCGGGGTATTCAGCAAAAAATTACCCTCTGTCCGTGGTATATCATGTCTGGGAGGGGTATTTGTTAAAAATACCAGTCGAGAGATGAAATAAACATCTGTTGGATAAAATCAACAATATGTTTGTGGTATATAAGCAGATACAAGTTTATTTTCACCGGTGCTATTTCTGTCAATAATTATTTAAATAGGAATTAATTACTAGTACCATTCGGTTTATTAAGCGGTACCAATAACATTAATTATTGGTAAATCAATCAAATGCAATAAATATTTCTAAATGGCTAATTCAATCGACACGATGACAGAGATGACTTTAAAACAGATATATCAAGTCTGGGAGGGGTTTAAAAGTCAACAGACAGACTAGAACACCATATCCTGGATTTGCAGCTTTAAATCAAGGAAAGGGACAATGAGCTAGAATTACTTCACTCTAGAAATCTACACCTAGATGCTAGAACTGAGAACCTTGAGCAGCATTCTAGGAGGACCAGCCTCAGAATTCACAATGTTCCTGTACCAATAGATGACTTTGGCTGTGTTATATATCCTGTTGACACAGACAAAATGGCCCTAGACATTTAACACTAAGCTTAGCCTGGAAAACAGTGCTGCAGATATAAGCAGATCACACGTACCTGATAGGTAAACCCCACAATGGAAAGTCACAAATAACAGTCAGGTTTATCTCCTACAAGAAAAGACAGATGGTGTATTCAAACAAGAAAAAGCTAAAAGATGATCCATAGGGTATTTTCTTCACCTAAAACTTGATAGAGTTCAGGTCCAGCCTAACCAAGAGACTAGCTAGGTTTAAAAGGGGCAAGGACATTGAGGCATACTGGACTCTTGATGGAAGAATTTTTGTAAAAATGACAGCCACATCCTGCTAATAACTGAACATCACGACATTGACATATCATAGAGCGTGGAATACTAGCCAAAAAAAAACGCCAAGCAGAGTCAATGCCTAGAATATCAATATCTGAAACCGATTCTATGGATATAAATGCTATAGCTTCATAATGTAACAACTGAATTTCACGAGATTCGTATACAACTGTAAATAAATGTCATATTGTGCAATTGTATATTTTGTGCCCCTCCCCCGCTAATAATCATAAGCTTCGAACACTTCAGATCTGTTTTTTTTTCAACATTGAATCGTTCTACATTGTCAACCCGTCGCCAGCCCACTATAGATGTGTGTAATAATGTTTAACCAACCGTGAGTGTTACTTGTGTCATGGTGTAAAATTGTAAAAAATATGAGGAAATATCATTTCAAAGAATATCAAACAATTTCTATTAATGTCTTTTGCGTTTTAATTAACATTTCAATTAACGGATTATAAGAATAGGCTGAACTTAATTTTCTTTTAGAGTAATGTACTCTGTTTTTATAACTAATTGACAGGTCTCGACATGACAGGTGTGAGTGACAGCTAGTTTTAAAATTGTGATATAAAGTCGACAGAAATATTTGTTAGACAGTTCGGATCTCCGAAAGTTTACTTTGCGGCAGCCGGGCAGCCGTAAGGAATCTTAACAGTTTATAATTATACCGGGATTTTCCGTATAGTGCAATAGTAATGGACATTCCGTTTGTATTTGAACTCTTTTATTTACTGTGTATTTTTTTGCTTTTTGCATTTGTTTAGTATAAAATTTGAATTTTCACATCTCAGTTATCTCTCGCATCTACGTGCTAGATTTCCCATCACGTCACTTGTCTAACAGTATAAATGCATTCCCTGTCTACCCAATACACAAAATCTCCAGGTGATAACTCAACAGATCTCAAATCAAATCATATTAGAGACCTAATTTATTTGAAAAATTATCAAAAACGTTTTAGTTGGGATTTGAAAAAATAAATAAATATTCAAATAGATCCTGGTCACCTCGTAAAAATTGTGCATTGGTTACACCGGACAGTTGAAACTAGAATGTATTTGTGTTGTATTAATAACAAAACGACTGTCCAAATGCAAACGGTATAAGTGTATACCCGGTTCACTTGGTGGCTATAGTCCATACAATTTTCATTTATAACTATGTTGTTTATTGCCCTTCTTCGATTGTTTAAATTGTACAAAACAACACAATTATTTTCCAAATTATAAATCAAGTTTACACCCCTCAAGCAACATTAGATCAAGTTAAAAAAAACTGAAATATAGTCCTAACTGAGATATAAGTACATGTCATTCGGGGAACCGGACCGTTTCTTATTTATATTTTATTTGATTTTTTTATTTGAAAATTAAGAGACTTAATATATTATGCATGAGTATGACAAAAGCCGCAAATAAGATAAAACATCCCATATTTGATGCGAGAAATTCAACCGTGACAGCGCAAGTTATCTTATTTTTACTTAGTATTCTAAACTTTATTTACATGTTCCCAACTACTTCTTTTCTTTATCACGTTGAATGCGTTGTGTGTTGTGTGTGTATTAACCGTGCAAGCCCTCTACTTGAGCCATCCCACTTACCATCGCGTATAGTACCCGATGGGTAATGACTTGGTGGAGTACAGGGCTGCAATAGGTTTGTTCAATATTTCTCGGGGATCACTTCGAATAAAATATGTTATTTAATTGAACCATGAAAGTTTAAAAACAATTCTACTTACAAACTTATATTGTTCACTTCTAGTTGTCCAATTATCAGTGCTACAAAGTGTTGTAAAAAACTCAAATGCTGCTTTTTTATTGTTCGTGTTGCATTTTATCCTACTTATAGGCAACGTTGAACAAAATCCAGGCCTAGCGTCCACTAGATCGTTAGTAATGATATCCTCAAACTCGATACATTTTCTAATCTCGTTCGTAAAGATCTTAACAATTTTGGTGGCGGTCTACTTATTTATTTTAAAGACACAATATCCATTAAACGAATAAATCAATTAGAAAATGATATTGATGAAACTATCTGGATAGAGGCACGTAGTAAGGGTCTTAAATTTTTACTGTGTTGTACATATAGGTCAGACTGGTCAGACAATGATTATTGGACACGACTTTCTCATGCATTCGACACTGCTTAACAAATGAATGAAAGTATTGTAATCACGGGTGATTTGAACTCGGACTTATTTGTGACGCAAAACAACAAGCTTATTGATCTAATGAATCTCTATGATCTAAACAGCGTCATTAAAAAAGCTACTCGAGTCACGGAGCATTCTTTAACTCTTCTTGACCCTATAATTATTAGTAAAACTATAAATTGCCAATTTTGGGACGTCCTTCAAGTACTGCGATCAGTAAGTGATCACTGTGCGTCGCTTATGTTTTTTTGAATGCCCCATCTTCAAAGATCCACCTTTTAAACGTAAAATTTGGGCCTATGACAAAATTGACTACAAAAAATGTAGCACCCTCATGGATTCAATAGATTGAGTTAGTCCTTTTGATAATTTGCAAGATGTTGATGATATGTGCAAGTTTAATGAGAAATTCAACTATATTGTAGAAGAATGTATACCGTCCAAGTTAGTAACTGTAAGGTCAAATGATAAACTTTGGATGAATACCGAACTGAGAAAAGAAATTCGTACTAGGGATAGAATTCGGAAAAAAGCTATCAAAAATAAAAGACAAAGCGATATTGAAAAATACAGATGTCAACGGAATAAAGTCAATAACATGAAGAAGAATGCAAAACAACAATTTGAAAAGAACCTAGATAACTTTATTTAAGAAAATATTTCCAACTCCAAAGTATACTGTAAATTAATGAAAATGGTTATTAAATCAGACAATGGAACATATAATATACCACCTCTGAAAAATATCATAAATGATCCAACGCTTGGTGAAACTGTTTACGACGACAACGAGAAGTGCTCACTGCTTGATAAATACTCAATAAATCAGTTTCAGATTTAAAAAATGAAAATCAAGACCTCCCATACTTCGAGCTAAAAACCGACAAATCAATTAATATTTTAACTATTAAACAAAGCGAAATAGTTGATATAATAAAAGTCTTAGATCCAAATAAAGCATTAGGACCCGATAGTGTCAGTCATAAAATGCTTAAAATAAATCCTGAAAAAATTGCCGTTCCCTTCAAATAATATTTAATAAATCTCTCCAATCTTGCAAATTTCCTGCAAGTTGGAAAATGGCAAACGTGATACCTATTTTTAAGAAAGGTGAAGCTGATCTACCATCTAATTACAGACTCATATCACTTATAAGTTGTATTGGAAAAGTCATGGAACGTATAGTATATAAACCTGTTTTAATCATCTTCTAGTAATAATCTCAAATACGAATACCAATCAGGTTTCCTGTCTGGGTTTTCTACTGTGCACAAACTTTTAGAGCTATACAATAGCATACTCAATGACCTTGAAAATAAAGAAACAAGTTGTTTCGTATTCTGTGATTTTTCTACAGCCTTTGATAAGGTCTGGCACAAGGGTCTGTGACATAAAATGAAAGGATATGGAATAAACCGTGATTTATTATCATGGTTCTCTAACTATCTCTTGGATCGGAAACAAAATGTTATGATAAAAAACTCAATATCGTCACTCTGTGGAATTAAAGTTGGGGTAGCACAGGGTTCTGTTTTGGTACCTTTGCTATTCATAATATATATATAAATGATATTTCCGAAAAACTAACCTCGCTCACAAGATTGGTTGCTGATGATACATCATTTGGATTTTAAGGTAATAATAATGATCAGATACAGTCCGTTATCGAACGCGACTTAAGCGAATTAGATTAGACCTTCGGTAAAAAAAGAGGCTGATGAGTTTTAATCGTAACAAAACAGAGGTCTTATTAATATCAAATATTGAAGCTCCCGATGTGAACTTTGATTTAAATGGTCAAAGAATTCCAAAATGTCACCTTTCATAAGCATTTAGGGGTTTCCCTTAATCACGATAGTAAATGGAATAAACACATAGAAAACTTGATAACAAGTGCAATGAAGCAGGTCAATGTGTTGAGTACTCTAAAATATAAGTTGTCAAGATCTACCTTAGAAAAACTATATATTGTCTATATAAGACCAATACTAGAGTATTCGTGTGAGCTTTGGGATAACTGTGGCATAGTATATTCAAACAAACTCGAAAGTGTTCAATTAGAAGCAGGTAGCCAGAATTGTTACAGGTTTTTTTTACTAATAAAGAACAGATCTATCGTGAAGTAGGATGGGAAACCCTGAAAGCCAGACGCGATCGTAGAAAATTACAAATGATGTATACCATGGTGAACAATCTTGCTCCCCCATTTCTCTGTAGACTGACTCCCCCAAGTATTAGTAGCTTGACTATCCATTAAGAAATAGAGATGATCTTGTTATTCCTTTTTGCAGACTATCGTTAACTACAGAATCATTTGTTCCGTCAACTATAAGATTATGGAACAAATTAGATCCCGCTATCAGAAACATGCCTACGATTTCAAAATTCAAAATGGCTTAAAAAAATCAGAATTTAAAGCACAGTTCCTTTCAATTCACTCTTATGGGCCGAGAAAGTTAAACATTATCTTAACACAAATGAGATGTGGCGCCAGCTTCCTTAATTATGACCTCAGCAGAGTAGGCATTATACAAGATCCCTCATGCAGATGTGGGAATCAACAAGAAACTCTACTTCATTTCTTTTTCGAATGCCTTCAATATGCTATAATTAGGCGAACATTATTTGAAAATCTATTGTTCTTGTCCCCTCAAATACCACGCAACATGTCATTATTTCTTACAGGTGACAAGTATCTTTACGAAATAGATATCTTGAAAGTACTTGATCATGTATTCGAATTCATCCTGCACTCGAAACGATTCCCCATATAGTTAAAATCACATATACACAAACAAACACACACACACACACACTCTACGCATGATTCACGATTTTATCTTAACTAATTTTATTTGTTTTCTCTTTGCTATTTATCATCATACTTGTATTTTCATGTGCATGTTCATTGGCATTATTGTATTGTATTGTTAACAGGAGAGGACTTCATAAATACTTTGTACTTGTGTCCTATTCCCTCTTGAAATTGTTCCAAATAAAATATGTTTAAACTAAACTAAACTAAACTGTTTGTACCTGCTGCTTTAACACAACCTTCATTTACGTCACACCTGTATTACGTGCTCTTGTTTTAGAAAAACTGTTAAAACAGCCATATCTGCCCGCGACAATAACTAGTTTTGTCCACTCTGCTTAATGTTCGTTCCTTTGTGGACTGGTTAGTTGTAAGAAATTTTGTTACTTCGTCACGTTGTATATATATGTATTTGTACATTCACCAAATTTTTTTACAAATGCTTAAAATTCTCTATATTGTTTAGTAACCAAATTTTAAAATATATAGCCTTTAGGACAATAAAATATAATAATTGGCTCGTATGAGTATGTCATAGCTCATTTGGGCATGCAAGGTAAGCGGGAAGGGCAGTCAGTTAATGGATTTTCGAAGGATACTCCATACCCAAGTTTGGTTAAAATTAGCTCTGTACTTTCCGGTGTTTGTTACTTGTGAAGGTTAATTCTTCTTTATTGCCGAAAGTATACCAAACTAGCTTTAAATCTTTACATAGGACGACAGAGAAAATCACCGACCCTGGACAAGTTCCTGAACATGAATTCAAATCGAGTGCGCCATTTGTTTTCAGCGTACAGTGTCACGCATGAAACAATGCGTAACCATTTATAACATAGAGGATTCAGTTAGATAACATCTCAGCTATTTAATTTACCTTAAAAAATAACAGTAATGTACTGTGATTTAAGTGAGACGAAAACTAAAATATTTTAAAGATTGTAATTATCTCTGAATCAACAAAACCCAAGACCTATTTCAAACAATTCCAGTCGCCACAATGTCTTTTAACAGTTTAACGCGTTGTCAATATACTTAAAACTCAAACTATTTGCACTAAAGTTTACTATGAGTTAAGGATTTTGATTATCTGAAAAATAATTTGATTTCTTGTTTGAAGTTATAACCTACTTCCAGCACTTTTTAGCAAAAAGGGTGAAGCGGGTTAAATTTTTAATGGAGAAGGAATAGCGAGAACCTGGTGGAAGTCCCCCCCCCCCTTTTTTGCAAGGAAAGAGGAATGAAGTCGAGCATACACTTTCTAGTTAGTTTAGTTAGTTGCACAGTATTTGAATATTTTTTCAAATAATAAAAGACCATAGATGCATTTTTTATTCCAACCATACGTGTTTTTTTATATAAATTTCAATATGAAATAAAATTTAAAAAAAAAACAAGCAAGAGACGCGTGATGCTCTATGAAGTTAGTTCAAAATACGAAAACGTAATTTTATTGTACTAATTTTTACTATGTATAAAATTTGTTCTTTATTTTATGTATACGTGTCGTTTACGTGTAGCTACCTGGGGTGCAAAAATGCTCTAGTAAGAGACGGTAATTGTTAATATGTTAATTGCAATCACCACAGGTAATAGAGGATAATGTGTCCCTTTGAAGTGATTTTATTGCAGTGTAATTTTTATAACAACTTCATTATCTTTTGATAATTACTTTTATTTCGAAGTAACGATGCCAACATCATATTTATTTGCATGTATTTTTTTAGATATATCGTTAAATATCTGTTATTGCAGGCAAAAGAAAAAAACATCTTTTTTGCCGGTATTTATATTTCATCATCATTTATAAATGTTATAATTTTAAATCCATTCGGATGCAAACGGTCATATTCAAAGTTCGAATAAATACATGAAGTTGTCGTTATTTAAAACTGACATAGGTTTGCAAAACCCACAAATCTTAATTATATATACAAATACATTAGACAGATAAAAATTAAATATTACTTATAAAAAAGTGTAAAATCAAATTGAAATAGGAGTGTCTCGTACATGCAATTACGCACAAAAACTACATTAATGTAACTCCTTTGAACATTGTTTTATCTCGGCGGAATTACATTACTGAAGCTATTGTACACAAGTGTAGCAGTTACTGTTTTTGTATCTGTAGCATGTGATATGAATATTTTTTATTCATAATTTATCAATGCATTTATTTAATAAAAAAAACCGTGTCATATCCCCTGTTAAGTGTACTTGTTTATTACTTGTATCATTTAAGTGCATATATAAACTACACATAAATGGACATGTTCTTAGGGCAATGTCGGTTAAACAGCTCATGAGATAGCTGGTGTTCATTTCTTAGAAACCATATCGACTTCAAATAAAACATTTCTGTATGTTCCGATGTATTCGTATCGACTTGAAAGAATATTGATTGATTTATTTATTGATTGATTGATTGATTTATTTATTTATTTTGTTACATTGAACTAACGACTAAATTACAGTTTATATTATGTAAAAAAAATCAGATAGGAATAAAAATCAGACGTATAGGAACTTCTTTACGTCAATGATTCATTTAGTTATTGTAGATATACCTCGAGTCAATACTTCTACATATGGTAAGAATAGTTTTAGATACTCGGCAGCTGTATTGTGGAATGAATTACCTGAGCATTTTAGACAAATTGAAAATTTTAATCAGTTTAAAAATATTTTAAAATCCTGGGATGGGAAAAACTGCCAATGTTAAATTTGTGGGTAATAACAAAAACAATAATAAATAATCTCAGTTTTTTTCTGCTACAATACATAGCATACTCTTATTTTATATGTGTGTTTTCTCAGTTATTATTTGTATTGTCATAAAAGCTGTGTAAACCTAGTGCTTTTAAATGGATTTTGTGCTGTGTGCTTTTATTGTGCTTTTGTGCTGTTTGCTTGTTTCTTGCTGTATGTGTCTACTTGTCTTTTAATTATGCTTTTATATGTATTGATTGCTTCTTTTAACTTTATGTTTTACAACTTTGCATTGTTGGTCTCATAATTAAATGCTTATATATTTTTTAAGCTTGTTTCTTTAATTGTGCTGCTTTAATTGTGTTGTTTTAATTGCTATGTATCTTTTAATTGTGCGCTACATATGTTATGCCAGTTGCTTTTGGTATTGTGTTTGTGTAGACTTTGTATTTTTTCTGTATGAATTATATAATTATTATTATTTTTTAAAAATTATTAATTTAAATGCACAGTTATTATCCTTGAAAGATGTTATTTAAGTTGCAGTTTATTAACCGTAAATAACGATGTACATGCAAAATCAAATTGCCCAAGCACTATACGATGTACGCTAATACAACAGAAAAACGATACGGCGAACGATAACACAAACGATAAACCATACGATGTACGATAAACCATACGATATACGCTAATATAAACGGAAAACCATACCATGCACGATAGAACAAACGATCCACCATACGATGCACGCTGGAGAAAACGATGCACGATATACGCTATACAGTACCATATACGAAAGATATTCGCACGATGTACGGACGTTTTACGAACGATAAACGCACGATGTACGAACGATAAAATCGTTAATTACATAATAGATATTTTTTGCCTTTTTCCTATTGGCCTAACCCAATACACGTGACTTTCCATTTCCTATCATATTGGTTTGCAAAAACCTCATTCTGCTGAATAAAAAACCATATTACACTTTCGTGAGAAATTAATGAATGAAAATACAAAATGTAGCTAGCACGTGCTGTTCCCCCAACGGAAATACGATAGCCAATCAAATCTTCCTTCTTTAATCCCCCAAAGCAATCAAAATTATCGTTCTGACTGATGTTGTTGTTTTAAACATGGTTACGTCATCGAGTGAACGTAATACGGATAGATCTGGTGTTGACCAAATAAGATTTGCGCGATGATGGAATCTCCGATGACTCACGTACTTCCGGTGACGTCATGAGACATGTACATGCATTTGGAAGTGTGTTTACCTTCTTTGGTCATCATTGTATATGACTCACTATGATGTATTAATAAGTTTGTCTCATACCCAAGACTTGATCACATTATTTGGTCATCGTATGTATGATGCCTAATGGTGTAAGTAATGACTCATATCAAAGACTGATTACCTTATTCGACCATCGTATGTATGATGACTCATGGTGTATATATTAGGTTATTTGAGGATACCGATAAACGCAATGGGGTAATAACAAAATTACCGTACAGGAAAAAAATTGACTAGAAAATTAATTTCAACGCATAAGTACAAATATTTTAAAGGTAACTCGTCCGGAGCACCTGAGTGCACCCATGGTTTGTATTGGGTTCGGGTTACTCTCTTTCTGTGTTTTATATTTTTGATTTGTGTGTTGTGTTGTCCGGATTTGTAACTGTCCCTTGGTTTTTGGCTCTTGTTGTTCGGTCGGTTTTCTTTGATACTTTGTTAAAGACACTTTACGAAAAGATGTTAAGAGAAAATAGTTCTTAAAGAATACTGATAAACATAATAACTGAAAACTACAGAGGTAAAATTATCAACCACGATGATCACGACCTGGGACAGATGTTTATCATACGTTCAAATATATTAAGTTCCAATCAGACGAAGTGATAAGCTAGACATGATTGGAAGTGCAAATATTTATCTTTAATTAAAAATCAAGGTCAAACAGTTGATTAGAGAACTATTTGAGGTAATATCGGGTCAAAGATAAGCAAACAAAAAAAACTTTCTCTCGAAATAAAAGGGGTTCAATGACTCTTTAAAACTATTTAAACAGTCGGGCACCACATTTTTTAAGCATTTAAAAATGATAAGTTTATGAATTATAAACAAACCAAGAACGAATAATAATGTCTTATATTTATTATATACAACTCTTTATATACATTGAAAAATCATTGTATATATATTCATAAATATTGTAAAAAAAATTGTCATTTTTAATATAATTACACCTCATATAAAAATGCTGGCTTTTAATTGGTAAATAGACAGTGTATTTTTCGCAAATTTCATGATTTTGCATCGATTTCGTCATCACCGGGGTATTCAGCAAAAAATTACTCTCTGTCCGTGGTATATCATGTCTGGGAGGGGTATTTGTGAAAAATACCAGTCGAGAGATTAAATAAACATCTGTTGGATAAAATCAACAATATGCTTGTGGTATATAAGCAGATACAAGTTTATTTTCACCGGTGGTATTTCTGTCAATAATTATTTAAATAGGAATTAATTACTAGTACCATTTGGTTTATTAAGCGGTACCAATAACACAAATTATTGGTAAATCAATCAAATGCAATCAATATTTCTAAATGGCTAAATCAATCGACACGATGACAGAGATGACTTTAAAACAGATATATCTAGTCTGGGAGGGGTTTAAAAGTCAACAGACAGACTAGAACACCATGTCCTGGATTTGCAGCTTTAAATCAAGGAAAGGGACAATGAGCTAGAATTACTTCCATCAGCTAGAAATCTACACCTAGAAGCTAGAACTGAGAACCTTGAGCAGTATTCTAGGAGGACCAGCCTCAGAATTCACAATGTTCCTGTACCAATAGATGACTTTGGCCGTGTTATATATCCTGTTGACACAGACAAAATGGCCCTAGACATTTAACACTAAGCTTAGCCTGGAAAACAGTGCTGCAAATATAAGCAGATCACACCTGATAGGTAAACCCCACAATGGAAAGTCACAAATAACAGTCAGGTTTATCTCCTACAAGAAAAGACAGATGGTGTATTCAAACAAGAAAAAGCTAAAAGATGATCCATAGGGTATTTTCTTCACCGAAAACTTGATAGAGTTCAGGTCCAGCCTAACCAAGAGACTAGCTAAGTTTAAAAGGGGCAAGGACATTGAGGCATACTGGACTCTTGATGGAAGAATTTTTGTAAAAATGACAGCCACATCCTCTCGCATGCTAATAACTGAACATCACGACATTGACATATCATAGAGCGTGGAATACTAGCCAAAAAAAAACGCCAAGCAGAGTCAATGCCTAGAATTTCAATATCTGAAACCGATTCTATGGATATAAATGCTATAGCTTCATAATGTAACAACTGAATTTCACGAGATTCGTATACAACTGTAAATAAATGTCATATTGTGCAATTGTATATTTTGTGCCCCTCCCCCGCTAATAATCATAAGCTTCGAACACTTCAGATCTGTTTTTTTTTCAACATTGAATCGTTCTACATTGTCAACCCGTCGTCAGCCCACTATAGATGTGTGTATTAATGTTTAACCAACCGTGAGTGTTACTTGTGTCATGGTGTAAAATTGTAAAAAATATGAGGAAATATCATTTCAAAGAATATCAAACAATTTCTATTAATGACTTTTGCGTTTTAATTAACATTTCAATTAACGGATTATAAGAATAGGCTGAACTTAATTTTCTTTTAGACTAATGTACTCTGTTGTTATAACCAATAAACAGGTCTCGACATGACAGGTGTGAGTGACAACTTGTTTTAAAATTGTGATATAAAGGTCGACAGAAATAGTTGTTAGACAGTTTGGATCTCCGAAAGTTTACTTTGCGGCAGCCGTAAGGAATCTTAACAGTTTATAATTATACCGGGATTTTCCGTATAGTGCAATAGTAATGGACATTCCGTTTGTATTTGAACTCTTTTATTTACTGTGCATTTTTTTGCTTTTTGCATTTGTTTAGTATAAAATTTGAATTTTCACATCTCAGTTATCTCTCGCATCCACGTGCTAGTTTCCCCATCACGTCACTTGTCTAACAGTATAAATGCATTCCCTGTCTACTCAATACACAAAATCTCCAGGTGATATCCTCAAACTCGATACATTTTCTAAGCTCGTTCGTAAAGATCGTAACAATTTCGGTGGCGGTCTACTTATTTATTTTAAAGACACAATATCCATTAAACGAATTCTCAATTAGAAAATGAAATTGATGAAACTATATGGATAGAGGCACGCTAATGTTTTTTAAATGCCCCATCTTCAAAGATCCACCTTTTAAACGTAAAATTTGGGCCTATGACAAAATTGACTACAGAAAATTTAGCACCCTAATGGATTCAATAGATTGAGTTAGTCTTTTTGATAATTTGCAAGATTTTGATGAAATATGCAAGTTGTTTAATGAGAAATTCAACTATATTGTAAAAGAATGTATACCGTCCAAATTAGTAACTATAAGGTCAAATGACAAACTTTGGATGAATAACGAACTGAGAAAAGAAATTCGTACTAGGGATAGAATTCGGTAAAAAGCTATCAAAAAAAAAAAAGCGATATTGAAAAATACAAATGTCAACGGAATAAAGTCAATAACATGAAGAAGAATGCAAAACAACAATTTGAAAAGAACCTAGATAACTTTATTTTAGAAAATATTTGCAACTCCAAAGTATACGGTAAATTAATGAAAATGCTTATTAAATCAGACAAGGGAACATATAATATACCACCCCTGATAAATATCATAAATGATCCAACGCTTGGTGACACTGTTTACGACGACAACGAGTAGTGCTCACTGCTCAATAAATACTCAATAAATCAGTTTCAGGTTTAGAAAATAAAAACCAAGACCTTCCATACTTCGAACTAAAAACCGACAAATCAATTAATATATTAACTATTAAACAAAGCAAAATAGTTGATATAATAAAAGTCTTAGATCCAAATAAAGCATTAGGACCCGATAGTGTCAGTCATAAAATGCTTAAAATAAATCCTGAAAAAATTGCCGTTCCCTTCAAATAATATTTAATAAATCTCTCCAATCTTGCAAATTTCCTGCAAGTTGGAAAATGGCAAACGTGATACCTATTTTTAAGAAAGGTGAAGCTGATCTACCATCTAATTACAGACTCATATCACTTATAAGTTGTATTGGAAAAGTCACGGAACGTATAGTATATAAACCTGTTTTTAATCATCTTTCTAGTAATAATCTCAAATACGAATACCAATCAGGTTTCCTGTCTGGGTTTTCTACTGTGCACAAACTTTTAGAGCTATACAATAGCATACTCAATGACCTTGAAAATAAAGAAACAAGTTGTTTCGTATTCTGTGATTTTTCTACAGCCTTTGATAAGGTCTGGCACAAGGGTCTGTGACATAAAATGAAAGGATATGGAATAAACCGTGATTTATTATCATGGTTCTCTAACTATCTCTTGGATCGGAAACAAAATGTTATGATAAAAAACTCAATATCGTCACTCTGTGGAATTAAAGTTGGGGTAGCACAGGGTTCTGTTTTGGTACCTTTGCTATTCATAATATATATATAAATGATATTTCCGAAAAACTAACCTCGCTCACAAGATTGGTTGCTGATGATACATCATTTGGATTTTAAGGTAATAATAATGATCAGATACAGTCCGTTATCGAACGCGACTTAAGCGAATTAGATTAGACCTTCGGTAAAAAAAGAGGCTGATGAGTTTTAATCGTAACAAAACAGAGGTCTTATTAATATCAAATATTGAAGCTCCCGATGTGAACTTTGATTTAAATGGTCAAAGAATTCCAAAATGTCACCTTTCATAAGCATTTAGGGGTTTCCCTTAATCACGATAGTAAATGGAATAAACACATAGAAAACTTGATAACAAGTGCAATGAAGCAGGTCAATGTGTTGAGTACTCTAAAATATAAGTTGTCAAGATCTACCTTAGAAAAACTATATATTGTCTATATAAGACCAATACTAGAGTATTCGTGTGAGCTTTGGGATAACTGTGGCATAGTATATTCAAACAAACTCGAAAGTGTTCAATTAGAAGCAGGTAGCCAGAATTGTTACAGGTTTTTTTTACTAATAAAGAACAGATCTATCGTGAAGTAGGATGGGAAACCCTGAAAGCCAGACGCGATCGTAGAAAATTACAAATGATGTATACCATGGTGAACAATCTTGCTCCCCCATTTCTCTGTAGACTGACTCCCCCAAGTATTAGTAGCTTGACTATCCATTAAGAAATAGAGATGATCTTGTTATTCCTTTTTGCAGACTATCGTTAACTACAGAATCATTTGTTCCGTCAACTATAAGATTATGGAACAAATTAGATCCCGCTATCAGAAACATGCCTACGATTTCAAAATTCAAAATGGCTTAAAAAAATCAGAATTTAAAGCACAGTTCCTTTCAATTCACTCTTATGGGCCGAGAAAGTTAAACATTATCTTAACACAAATGAGATGTGGCGCCAGCTTCCTTAATTATGACCTCAGCAGAGTAGGCATTATACAAGATCCCTCATGCAGATGTGGGAATCAACAAGAAACTCTACTTCATTTCTTTTTCGAATGCCTTCAATATGCTATAATTAGGCGAACATTATTTGAAAATCTATTGTTCTTGTCCCCTCAAATACCACGCAACATGTCATTATTTCTTACAGGTGACAAGTATCTTTACGAAATAGATATCTTGAAAGTACTTGATCATGTATTCGAATTCATCCTGCACTCGAAACGATTCCCCATATAGTTAAAATCACATATACACAAACAAACACACACACACACACACTCTACGCATGATTCACGATTTTATCTTAACTAATTTTATTTGTTTTCTCTTTGCTATTTATCATCATACTTGTATTTTCATGTGCATGTTCATTGGCATTATTGTATTGTATTGTTAACAGGAGAGGACTTCATAAATACTTTGTACTTGTGTCCTATTCCCTCTTGAAATTGTTCCAAATAAAATATGTTTAAACTAAACTAAACTAAACTGTTTGTACCTGCTGCTTTAACACAACCTTCATTTACGTCACACCTGTATTACGTGCTCTTGTTTTAGAAAAACTGTTAAAACAGCCATATCTGCCCGCGACAATAACTAGTTTTGTCCACTCTGCTTAATGTTCGTTCCTTTGTGGACTGGTTAGTTGTAAGAAATTTTGTTACTTCGTCACGTTGTATATATATGTATTTGTACATTCACCAAATTTTTTTACAAATGCTTAAAATTCTCTATATTGTTTAGTAACCAAATTTTAAAATATATAGCCTTTAGGACAATAAAATATAATAATTGGCTCGTATGAGTATGTCATAGCTCATTTGGGCATGCAAGGTAAGCGGGAAGGGCAGTCAGTTAATGGATTTTCGAAGGATACTCCATACCCAAGTTTGGTTAAAATTAGCTCTGTACTTTCCGGTGTTTGTTACTTGTGAAGGTTAATTCTTCTTTATTGCCGAAAGTATACCAAACTAGCTTTAAATCTTTACATAGGACGACAGAGAAAATCACCGACCCTGGACAAGTTCCTGAACATGAATTCAAATCGAGTGCGCCATTTGTTTTCAGCGTACAGTGTCACGCATGAAACAATGCGTAACCATTTATAACATAGAGGATTCAGTTAGATAACATCTCAGCTATTCAATTTACCTTAAAAAATAACAGTAATGTACTGTGATTTAAGTGAGACGAAAACTAAAATATTTTAAAGATTGTAATTATCTCTGAATCAACAAAACCCAAGACCTATTTCAAACAATTCCAGTCGCCACAATGTCTTTTAACAGTTTAACGCGTTGTCAATATACTTAAAACTCAAACTATTTGCACTAAAGTTTACTATGAGTTAAGGATTTTGATTATCTGAAAAATAATTTGATTTCTTGTTTGAAGTTATAACCTACTTCCAGCACTTTTTAGCAAAAAGGGTGAAGCGGGTTAAATTTTTAATGGAGAAGGAATAGCGAGAACCTGGTGGAAGTCCCCCCCCCCTTTTTTGCAAGGAAAGAGGAATGAAGTCGAGCATACACTTTCTAGTTAGTTTAGTTAGTTGCACAGTATTTGAATATTTTTTCAAATAATAAAAGACCATAGATGCATTTTTTATTCCAACCATACGTGTTTTTTTATATAAATTTCAATATGAAATAAAATTTAAAAAAAAAACAAGCAAGAGACGCGTGATGCTCTATGAAGTTAGTTCAAAATACGAAAACGTAATTTTATTGTACTAATTTTTACTATGTATAAAATTTGTTCTTTATTTTATGTATACGTGTCGTTTACGTGTAGCTACCTGGGGTGCAAAAATGCTCTAGTAAGAGACGGTAATTGTTAATATGTTAATTGCAATCACCACAGGTAATAGAGGATAATGTGTCCCTTTGAAGTGATTTTATTGCAGTGTAATTTTTATAACAACTTCATTATCTTTTGATAATTACTTTTATTTCGAAGTAACGATGCCAACATCATATTTATTTGCATGTATTTTTTTTAGATATATCGTTAAATATCTGTTATTGCAGGCAAAAGAAAAAAACATCTTTTTTGCCGGTATTTATATTTCATCATCATTTATAAATGTTATAATTTTAAATCCATTCGGATGCAAACGGTCATATTCAAAGTTCGAATAAATACATGAAGTTGTCGTTATTTAAAACTGACATAGGTTTGCAAAACCCACAAATCTTAATTATATATACAAATACATTAGACAGATAAAAATTAAATATTACTTATAAAAAAGTGTAAAATCAAATTGAAATAGGAGTGTCTCGTACATGCAATTACGCACAAAAACTACATTAATGTAACTCCTTTGAACATTGTTTTATCTCGGCGGAACTACATTACTGAAGCTATTGTACACAAGTGTAGCAGTTACTGTTTTTGTATCTGTAGCATGTGATATGAATATTTTTTATTCATAATTTATCAATGCATTTATTTAATAAAAAAAACCGTGTCATATCCCCTGTTAAGTGTACTTGTTTATTACTTGTATCATTTAAGTGCATATATAAACTACACATAAATGGACATGTTCTTAGGGCAATGTCGGTTAAACAGCTCATGAGATAGCTGGTGTTCATTTCTTAGAAACCATATCGACTTCAAATAAAACATTTCTGTATGTTCCGATGTATTCGTATCGACTTGAAAGAATATTGATTGATTTATTTATTGATTGATTGATTGATTTATTTATTTATTTTGTTACATTGAACTAACGACTAAATTACAGTTTATATTATGTAAAAAAATCAGATAGGAATAAAAATCAGACGTATAGGAACTTCTTTACGTCAATGATTCATTTAGTTATTGTAGATATACCTCGAGTCAATACTTCTACATATGGTAAGAATAGTTTTAGATACTCGGCAGCTGTATTGTGGAATGAATTACCTGAGCATTTTAGACAAATTGAAAATTTTAATCAGTTTAAAAATATTTTAAAATCCTGGGATGGGAAAAACTGCCAATGTTAAATTTGTGGGTAATAACAAAAACAATAATAAATAATCTCAGTTTTTTTCTGCTACAATACATAGCATACTCTTATTTTATATGTGTGTTTTCTCAGTTATTATTTGTATTGTCATAAAAGCTGTGTAAACCTAGTGCTTTTAAATGGATTTTGTGCTGTGTGCTTTTATTGTGCTTTTGTGCTGTTTGCTTGTTTCTTGCTGTATGTGTCTACTTGTCTTTTAATTATGCTTTTATATGTATTGATTGCTTCTTTTAACTTTATGTTTTACAACTTTGCATTGTTGGTCTCATAATTAAATGCTTATATATTTTTTAAGCTTGTTTCTTTAATTGTGCTGCTTTAATTGTGTTGTTTTAATTGCTATGTATCTTTTAATTGTGCGCTACATATGTTATGCCAGTTGCTTTTGGTATTGTGTTTGTGTAGACTTTGTATTTTTTCTGTATGAATTATATAATTATTATTATTTTTTAAAAATTATTAATTTAAATGCACAGTTATTATCCTTGAAAGATGTTATTTAAGTTGCAGTTTATTAACCGTAAATAACGATGTACATGCAAAATCAAATTGCCCAAGCACTATACGATGTACGCTAATACAACAGAAAAACGATACGGCGAACGATAACACAAACGATAAACCATACGATGTACGATAAATCATACGATATACGCTAATATAAACGGAAAACCATACCATGCACGATAGAACAAACGATCCACCATACGATGCACGCTGGAGAAAACGATGCACGATATACGCTATACAGTACCATATACGAAAGATATTCGCACGATGTACGGACGTTTTACGAACGATAAACGCACGATGTACGAACGATAAAATCGTTAATTACATAATAGATATTTTTTGCCTTTTTCCTATTGGCCTAACCCAATACACGTGACTTTCCATTTCCTATCATATTGGTTTGCAAAAACCTCATTCTGCTGAATAAAAAACCATATTACACTTTCGTGAGAAATTAATGAATGAAAATACAAAATGTAGCTAGCACGTGCTGTTCCCCCAACGGAAATACGATAGCCAATCAAATCTTCCTTCTTTAATCCCCCAAAGCAATCAAAATTATCGTTCTGACTGATGTTGTTGTTTTAAACATGGTTACGTCATCGAGTGAACGTAATACGGATAGATCTGGTGCTAATAAGCGAAGATTTGCAGATATTACCAACTTGGAAATTAATAAAAACATAAAGAAAAGGGATGCTGTAAACACTCGTAAATCGAAAGAGCAAGCGATTATTTTTTACGAAATATTTACGTAAAACGGATATGTGAGTTAGTTTGGAAACAGCGGACCATAGAAAATTGTATTCAAATCTGTGTAAATTTTATGCAGAAGCAAGGACTGAGGATGGGACATTATACTAGAAATAATCACTGCAAACTTTTCGTCATGGATAATGTCGAAATTTTACCCATGTTCTAGAAAACAATTACTACACTTGAACTTGATCAATATAAGGTTTCATGGAGCAGGGTAGAATAATATTGAACTCGACTTCGCCTAGTTAAATATTATTCTACCCAGCTCCATTAAACCTCACATTGATCTCGTTCAAGTGCAGTAATTGTATATAACTTATACGTTCCAGGTACTGTACCAAACGCTTATCTCAGATTAATAATTACACAAACTAGATGATTTAAATTTTAAAATTATAACTTTTCCTCACTTATTCAGCAGTATTCCAGCTTCTACTGAATACGCTGTCTATATCTCTTAATAGACTAGGTATGCAAGAGCTTGCAGTGAGTATACCGATTGTTGCAAACGACACCAATTTTATCTCGATAAACATATATAAAACAAGATTTTATAGAAAAAGAAATAATCGAATGAGTTGTACTATATAAACAATTTCTTTGTTGAAAAATATTCTCTATATTATTTGATTGTAGATAGTTTTGAATTCAGTACATAGTGATTGTGCTGCCATAATTATTGAATACACAATTTACTGACTAGTGGTTTCTGATACCCAACTATTTATAAAAAAACAAAACAACTTTCATACTTCAGTAAGGAAGTGGCAGGTTTGGTATGCAATAAAACCTGCTTTACCACACCATTGTTGTAATTGCTATGTTTTTATTTGTGTTCTTTTTCTAAAGTTTGTCGGTTTCTTCACTTTTATTTTTGAATTGTCTTGTTTAACAGTTTTCTTGGTGTTCGGTATTATGATATGACCTGCACTTACGTTTACTTTAAAAAAATCAGTTTAGATCTTTGTTTAGCTTATCCACGTTTAAGATAACTTTAAAAAAATTTCCAACTGCTGTTATTTATTAGTATAAAGTTAAATTTAAAAAAAGTATTCAGTGAAACCCGTCCAAATTCTAGTGCTCCAGACGACAAGGAGTGCCAGTTTCTAATAAGAATCCCGTCGAGTTAATCATTATCATTTCTGGATATTGTCAAATCTGGGAAAAGCAGGGAATACATATCACTCAACTAAAATATTCGATCGTATTGAAAGATTGTTTTCCTCTACCGATCATTTAAGTCATGGTGACGATCATAAGACTTCTGAAGGGATATTATTTACCAAGGAACAACAAATCCTTATTTAAGTAGCTAAACAATTCAACAGCAGGATCTAGAATAAGGTATAAGTAATGAAATGTACACATCATAAGCTGAAGCTGCTGGAATGTTGCTATCGATGAACGGGAAATTGTCAGGACAGTTAAAGTCATCACGTTTGTCGTAGAGTTTAGATTATAGTTTTTCCAAGTCTATTCTACAAGTACATCTATTTAAGTTGCCGACCTTTAGAGGTGTCGTTAATTTCAAGCTCGATAGGGTAGACTAAATGCAAATAGTCACCGAATTATTTAGCCTTGTCGAGGGACAAACAAAATTGTAGCGGAATGTAAAATTTACGATATTTAATTTATAAATACAGGATACCTGAACACTATTGATTTACAGTTTGAAATTCCGTGTTATCGACAATTAAATGTTTACGGGTTACAACGTCAATAGAACTTAGTATGCATGTCCGTTTCAACATCATTAGCACTTTTTGATTTCTCTTCTACTGAGTGTCTATAATTTATAAGAGTAAAAAAAAACAAAAAAACTTAACTAATATTTTGCATGTTTTTGAAATAAAATCTCTATTTCACTGAACATAGATTCCCTATAGCGCGTCCCGCTCGTCTGTGTCTTTTTAACTTTAAGGCATATCACAGGAAAACGTACCTAGATCTGATGACAGTCTTTCAATTTTGAAAATCAATAAAGCAATACAAATAACCTTGTAATTTTTTTAAATGAATTGTATAGGGTCTGAGTTTTAGGTAAACTTAAAAAAGCAAAAGAAAGAACATATTAGGGCTATAGATCTTGTATAGATTACCAAGAAATACATTTAAATGAATTGTATAGGGTCCGCTTTTAAGGTAACCTTCAAAAAGCAAAATAAAGAAATATATATAAGGTCTATAGAACTTGTAAAGATTACAAAGAAATTCAAATTCAATATTATCAGCGTTTTCACTTTATCCTGATATGCTTATCTCCATGACATTAAAATATATCTTTAGAGGAATATTAACAAGGAATTAAAATTAGAATTTAAACATATTCCATTTAAAAATTAGCGGCCATCTTGGTTAAAAAGCATGTCTGTTGGACATAATTTTAATACCTGACCTTTCCAGGGTAAGATATAAAGTTAGTTTAGATTTATCCAGAAATTTTAAGTGAATGTTTTAACAGACAGATTTAATATTAGACGCACGTACCAAAAAAATGCAGTTTATAGCTTATATGCTTTTATATACGTATTTCATTAATAGACTGTTGATAGGTCAAAATGATGGCTAACTGAATTTTATAGACAGCATATACTACCTATATTTATATTTGTTTGACAGAGACAAAATTTGTTAAAATTATTACGTCAATATTTTTTTGTTAATGCATAATAACATTAATTTTTCAGGGTTTAAACGAATGAATTTGCAAATGTTTTTAAATCATTAGGCGCACTAAACATGAAGGAAATCAATCAATCAATCAATGCAAAAATAAGCACCGTCCGTAAATCAAAATAAAAAAATTAAAACTTACATTTATTTTGTTCAAGCTCGCTCACTGACGTAAAGTTCCTATGTACAATAAACAAACAAGCACTGATCAGTTTATGATTACACAGTTAAATATTGTCAGTGATTTTGCGGTTAAATCACGCATGACGCAATATAACAAAGAAAAAGTATATTGCATTCAAGTATATTTGAATTAAATGTTAAAGATTTTAAAGATATTTAAAGGTTTTATTTCGAAATACATCAACTGTTGATAGTGTTATTGTTATATATTGTGTTATATTGTGATATAGTTTTATTGTTTTTTCTACTTTCTATATACAATGCGTTTTTACTAGTTTTAGGATTTAGGTTAAACTTATGGTGCCAGTTGCAGGATAAAAATTACGTAATTCATAAACTTTCAAGGTTAGAAAATGTCCGTCCTCCACATTTTTATCACTTTAATTCGTCGAATATACGTGCCTTCTAAGATTATACGAGCATATGGCTACATGCGTATATAGTAGAATTTATTCACATAATATGGATGTAGAGGTAATTGTAACAATCTATGCGCTATTTGTAGGCCAAAAAATTTAATGTTACATAATCCAGGAATAAAACACAATGTAACAGAATAATAATAAAATATGTGTACAGACTATAACAATTTCGATAAATGTATATGTATCCATATGTATCCACGATTGATTGATGTGATGACCCAAGGTTTAATATTTTGGACATTTCAGTGTAGCTTATTTATTCTTTTTTTTTAAACTGTTAAATGTTGATTGTTTTTTTTTTGTTTTAGTCTACATTATTCTAAACCGATGCGATATTGAAGGATAACGTATGCACAGCTCATTTCCCTTTTCATGCGCTCTGGTCATAGACACTTTACGTCTGAGAGGAGCTTGAACAAAATAAATGTAAGTTTTAATCTGTTTTATTTTACATAATTTTGTTTTGATGGATTGATTGATTTCCTTCATGTTTAGTGCGCCTAATGATTTAAAACATTTGCAATAGTCATCCGTTCACACTCTGAAAAATTTAATGTTGGTTAATATGCATTAACTAATTAAAAATTAATGACGGAATAATTTTAACATATTTCATCTCTGTCAAACGAATATAAATATATGTAATATATGCCGTCAACAAAATTCAGTTAGCCATCTTTATGACTTATTAACAGTCTATCAATGAAATACGTATTTAAAAGCATATAAGCTATAAACTTACCCTGGAAAGGTTAGGTACTAAAATTATGTCCAATAGACATGCCTTTTAATCAAGATGCCCGCTACTTTTTTTAAATAGAAAATGTTTAAATTTTAATTTTAATTCATTCTTGGTGTTCCTCTAAATATAATATTTAAATATCATGAAGGTAAGCGTATCAAAATAAAGTGAAAATGCTGATAATATTGAATTTAAATTTAATATTTTTTGTTTCTTTTTTTTTAAGTTTACCTCAAACTCAGATCCTATACAATTCACTCAAAAATTACAATGTTATTTGTGTTGCTTTATTGATTTTCAAAATTGATAGACTGTCATCAGATCTAGGTACGTTTTCCTGTGATTTGCCTTAAAGGTTAAAAAGACACAGACGAACGAGGCACGCTATAGGGAATGTTAAGTTAAATAGAGATTTAACTTATCAACCATGCAAATTATATATAGACATGCATTCTAGTCAATTTCTATTGACGTTGTAACCCGTAAACATTTAATTGTAGATAACACGGAATTTCAAACTGTGAATCAATATTGTTAATGTTTCCTGTATTTATAAATTACATATCGTAAATTTCACATTCCGCTACCTTGATGATTTTTTTGTCACCTCAAAAGGTCGTCGTCTTACCTAGACGCATTTATAGTAATAGACGTGAAAACTATAATATAAACTCTACTACAAACTTGATGACTTTAACTGTCCTGTCAATTTTCCGTTCAACGATAGCAACATTCCAGCAGCTTCAGCTTATGATGTGTACATTTCAGAACGTATACGTTATTCTAGATCCCACTGTAGAATAGTTAAGCTACTAAAATAAGGGTTTGTTTTACATTAGTAAATATTATCCTTCAGAAGATTTATGGTAGTCACCATGACTTTAATGATCGATAGAGGAAAACAATCTTTCAATACGATGGGATATTTTCGCTGAATGATAGGTATTCCTTGCTTTTCGCAGATTTGGCTTTCACAGAAAATAATAATAATTAACCCGACGGACGTCTTATTAGAAACTGTCACTGCTTATCATCCGGAGCACTGGAATTTTGACGGGTTTCACTGAATACATCTTTTTTTAATTTAACTTTATTCTAATAAATAACAGCAGTTGGACATTTTTTAAAAGTTATCTTAAACATGGATAAGCTAAACTAATCTAAATTGATTTTTTAATAGAAACGTAAGTGCAGGTCAAACCATAATACCGAACACCAAGGAAACTGTTAAAAAAGACAACCCATTAATAAAAGTCAAGATACCAGTAAACTTTAAAATCGACAAATAAAACCACAGCAATTATAACCATGGTTCTGACTAGATACAAGCAATTTAAACAAAAATGGTGGGTTAAACCAGGTTTTAATGCATACCAACCTGCCGCTTCCATTACTTTAGTATGTAAGTTGGTTTTTTAATATAAATGGTTAGGTATAAGAAACCACTAGTCAGTATCCAACAATCATGGTAGTAAAATCACTATGTACTGAATTCAAAACTTGGTTAAACTATCTATAATCAAATTATATAGAGAATGTTTTTCAACAAGGAAATTGTTTATATAGTAAAACTCATTCGATTATTTCTTTTTCTATAAATCTTGTTGGGGGCCTCCGTGGCTGAGTGGTTAAGGTAGTTCATCTACTATTGATCACATGGTCTGCGGGTTCGAGTCTGCGGGCAGGGTGCACTCGACTCCAATCTTAATTGACAAGGATTGCTACCGCAGGTCGGGTTTTTTTCCGGGTACACCGGCTTCCTCCACCAAAAAACTGTACGCCTTGATATAGCTGATATGAACTTTTGGTGTCATATTTGAGGTTTAAGTCTAAAAACGACGTAGATCAAGCAGGTTCTGTGGTTGCTATAATTTGTAGTTTAAAGGATATATTCATGGCAGCAACTCCGAAAATTGAGGGTACTTATTTGGAAAAAAATCCTCACTATATCTATATCTAAAATTAAAAGACTTAACTTCTGCTGTCTTCTGTCTTTAATAAGACGTTGACGAAATTCAAAGGAACTATTTGGCATGGAGTGGGGCCCAGTTTGTACCCATTTGAATTATGATTGACTGCTGGAAAACACATCTTCTAAAAGTAATTTTTTGAAGATTAGAAAATCTAGCATACTGTAAACTTGTTCCTCGCTGTAACATTGTCTTTAAGTTCTAGTAGAAAAATACATATTGTTGAGACCTGAAACTACATAATTGTAATCACATGTCGAAGCAAAGTTTAATGTATGGTTTCTTCAAGACAGAATTTTATTTTCTCCATAGGCAAGGTGGAATAAAGAGTTGAAAGACCCAAAGGTTCCTTTATATATTTATATTCATTTTTAGTTGTCCAAAAGTTCCTGAGCATTTTGAAAATCCACATATGATAAATGTTACTTAGCGAAAAAACATTTTTCATGTTCTTCTTTTACTACATACAATATCTTAGTCGTTTTGACAACTCTTTGGTAGAACACGTAGATGAGCGTAAATGTACCTTTACTGGTAAGGGTTCTTATTTTATTTTGGAATCCATTTATGGTAAGTCTTCAGACTCTTTTTTGTCGTAATGAAGGACTTGTGGTTAGCGAGGATTTCATCTTGTTAATGTCAGTGGTACTTTTGTATGGAACTACCAGAGTTATCCTTGATGCCTAGCTCTATAATAGGGTACAGTAATGTGACTTACATTCAAATACAATGTTGTTAGAAGCCTCGTCTGCAGGGACAACGAAGAGTATTTATAAAACAATAAGTCAGGGACAAACAAAACCATGGTTATCCATGTGCCAGTCAAACAATACACTTCAAAACAAGAAACGAATAATGGGTTTTAAATATTTTAATAGCTACTTTCAAATCAATTTTCAATAACACGAACGATATGCACTTAAAGTACTTATTGTGTGTAAAGTAACATTAGTTGCCTGTATACTTATTAAGTATCGGATCGACTAAATGATGATACTGCATAAACAAAAAATAATGCAACGACACAAATGACAGTGTTTTTGTCAAAATTATAGACACAGACTGACCAACGGATGGCCTTAGTCATTGAGTGTCAATATAAATAAATAAAGTCAACAAGACATAAAATATTGATTTTGAATTTTCTACCTTTAACTGAACTTAAAGCTTCTATATAGTGTCGTTACACATCCGCCACCCGCGGATGAGCTTTGTTATAAAAGTTATCAAGGTGACAAATTCATTACGCTATGCGCGGCGTTATTTCTATTCAAGACTCATCGGTGGCTTTTACAATTGACACTCGATGACTATGGGCACTCGTTGGTCAGTCTGCTTCTATAATTTTGACAAAACACCGTCATTTCGTTGTATTGTTGCATAATCTTCTAGACTGTAATATATGCTTCAAAATAGGTTCTTTGTATCTTACGTTTATGTAAACAATATTTGTAAACATTATTGTCGCCTGAAAAGCTGCAGGAATCAGTGAATGCAATATACTGGTTCTTTCATGTTATTTATGCCCTATTTATATTATTCATTATCTTCTTCTGCAAAACAACATGGCAAATTACAACTGAATTTGGTAATTCTGAAATAAATATTGAGCCTCTGGTTCGTACACACATTAAAAATTGCTGTATAGAAAAGATTGTGGTTTGCTAATATTTGTAGTCATCGTCATAAACATTTTCGCTCTAGATTTCGTTGTTTGTTTTGCTGTTTTGTTTATCGTCGGATACACAGAAGATATTATTTTTATCTGTAAAATATAAACATCGACAGTTAAAATTGCAAATTAAGTCAAGTGTAATGTCGAAATTTGATGCTTTATATGCCAGTGTTACAACGGTAAAAACGACGCAATTATATGGCTAAATAATGTCAATAGTATCGTTAACTAAACAAACAAAGAAACAAAACAATCTTTTATTTGTGGTAAACAAGTATCTACAAAAGAATAGGTTATTTTTCAGTTTTGAAACATGACATGTTCACTGATAAATGGAGCTTAAACTTCTGGCTTATGCTCTTAACCCGCATTGTAAAATGAGCATCTTTTCCCTATTCATGTTACAAGTACATGAAATACTTTAAGGGTTATTAGTGCTATATTTTCATTAAAGTACACAGAAACTAAAACAAGCCGCGCGAATATTAACACAGAAAGTACTCTTTAATATGTATGTAAGACAACTTGGCAAAAAATTGAATTTTCGAAAATGGATGAAAGATTTATTTCTTTACATAGTAACCATATTGAATTTTAATGATGTTATAAAACAATACATCAGTTATTACAATTTGTTAATTTTTATCAATGAATACTGAACGCTATGAAAATTTAATGTCATCAAATATACCAAGGTTTATATAATTTACTACGCAAGACGCGCGTTTCGTCTAATGAAGCCTTATCGGGGCACTAAAACCCAAACAATATTTAAAATCCAAATAATAAGAAAGTTATAGAGATTTTATGACAAAAATTTCAAACCGTCATTCCAAATCCGGCTAAGGCTATCAACACATTTAAAATAAAAAACCTTTGAAATAAAAGAATGTTCGAAATTTCAGGGCAGTAAATGTAGACAATGACTATATCACAGAAAGAATCATTGATATTCCTGCCAGCTCAAAGTGTAACTACTTGGCTGAAGATTCCCTCAGTCCACCAGCAGAGGCATCGACCCCAGTGTTTTCAATTAAACTGCATTTCATATTTTATTAAAATTATATTTCTGTATTTACTAAAAATTATGACTCGTTGATCGTTTCGAAAAGAAATTAAACGAAGTCACAAAATAATGAAACAAACATTTTGCGTGACAAGACTTATTTCTGTAATTACTTAATTCAATTAACTAAAAATATACACTTTGCAGAAGTGATTATTTACATAATTAACTAGCTATTGACCTTGATCAAATCCAAAACATTCCAATTAGTTCAATAAATGTTACACTGGTATTTCTTATACGAGGAACAATATTAGACAATGAAGGCAGCTCATTCCAAGCGATATATTGGTTTCTAAAGAAGTATCAACCAAGGCCAATGGCTGGCAATGGCTGGCATTATTAAATGTGATACTGTACTGCTGGCTGGGAAGATTGGGTTATTCTTCAGTAAATGTCCGATTTCTAATACAGATGACTCAATACAGATATGCTAACGTGAAACCATTTGTACCCATTGCATCATCATAGTAGCATAACAAACTCTTGTTTAACGTTCTTGTTGTAGCCGTTTTGATTGGTTTTTGTATATTACACAATGGAGAGTCTATATAGCATCGCAATGTTAAAGTTCGTATTTTACGAAAGGAACTTTCATGCGCTTTTGGGAATGCTAGTGGGATATTCCACTTGTAATATATTTGTTTTGTTCTGCTGACAAAACATAAAATTTGTATCACTCACCTAAAGATCGTCCGTCTTTCCCAGAAAATATGTAAGAACCTACTATTGTACTAAAAACAGCCGTACAACATCACTGGTTATCAAAACATCATCGTGCAATATTATAAAGTACAGGTGATTGAGAAATACATTGTTTAAATGGAAGGTCAAAGTACGAAATGTAATAAGATGAATGCAATACTGGACGCTGGTGAGCAGTCCATTTCGTGTATAGACAATTTTTTCTGATAAAAATCTATCATATAAAGACATTCATTTAAGTTTAACATTACTTTCAGCTTTTTGTCAGCTATACCATGTCGTCTAGGTTTTATTCAAAAGGAAACCGGAGAACAAGATGAATGTCGCCAAAAACATTAAGTAGGAAACCATGCAATTGTTAAAACAAGAACGCTGAAATTTTATAAATAAGTTTCCAATAATACTGCATACGGAAGATCGGAAATCAATTTTCTATTTTACTCTTTGTGCTCTGGTACGTACCGTCGATTTATTTCAATTTGTTAACTGATGGAATGAGCCACGATATTACAACAAAAATATGTCACAATTGTTTACTTAATTGTGACCCGATAGACGTACATTTTTGCAAAATATAAACTATAGATTTAAAATACATTCGGAGTAAGTAATCGAATTTAGAAAATATATAAATGTTGACTTGAAAAATCCAGAGGCTCTCAAGAGCCTGTATTGATAACCTAATTTATATATGCGATAAAGATGTCATTTTATAGATATTAAACTGAGTCCTGTAATTTTCTGCGAGCAAAAATTACATTTTCTTTGTGGAGACCATCCAATGAACCTTGCTGTTTGGTTTCAACTGGTCCAATAATTTCAGATAGGAAGCTATTTTAACATTTTCTTATTGTTTTCTAGGATAAATTAATTCCTACAATTAAAGTGATCATGTATTTTAGAATAGCAAGCAAAAAATTTCAGAGAACACCCAATAAACTTTCACGTACAATGTGGCTTGAATCAGCTATGCAATTTCGATCGCTGTCCTACCCAACGTATCAAGAAATGGCTGAAAACACTTGGAGATGTGAATGCCCAAGTCAACTAGACAACTGCAGTACTCAACCTATAATTAAAATTAGTTTTAGACATTTTCCAAATCAAATTACAGATTGTGTGCTATTTGCTTCAATATTTTGAACATTTCATTTGTTTAAATGTTCAAATGTTCATTGATGAGTTGTTTTAAGTCTATTTATTCTAAAGCGCTTCGATATTGAGGGATAACGTATACACAGCAAGTCTGGATAGCAAATTTAGTGGCGAAATCTGATATGTCTTATACGAGGAACAATACTTTACAATTTATGGAACCTCAGTTTCAGCGATATCATGTTATTTAAGAGATATTGATATTTCGCATTTGTTTACTAAATTATTTTTCTTCAAGATTGAAGTAATTTTTTTGCAAAAATGCAAACTACATAATTTAAAATATACTTGGTTTCAGAAAGGACGCTTTAAAATTTACCTATTGGCTTCTATGTTAAAGTAATGTCTACAATTAAAGCATTCACGCAATTTCAATAAAAAAAGTAAGTGTACGCTTCAAAGAGAACCATCCAAAACATTCACATACAGTATGGCTTGAATTAGCTTTGCTGTTTCAGAAAAGATGGCATTTAAAAATAGAATCTTAAACTTAGTCTGGTGGTGGCCATTTTTACTGTCTAATTTGCATAAACAAATTGTAGAGGGCCATCTTATAAATATTCTGAATAACTTTTTTTTCTGATAACCTAGTTTCAGAGCAGAGGCCATTTAAAATTTATTCCCGTATGATCCTGTGTTAAACTAAGTCATGTGACGGCGACCATTTCTACATTTTACAATTGGCATAAAAAAAGATAAACTTGATAGTGAACTATCCAAACAATATTTAACAATAAACATAATTAAACAATATTGTTAGTAAGGATTGTTGTGATTGGTTAAACGGTTTTAAAAAAAAACCTTTAAAAATTTTCCTTAGGATCCTGTAGCTATTTTGAAATGATTTTACTATATGGGGCAACAGCCTATAGAGTTGACCTAGTGCAGTGCATCATATAGGAGAAGATATGGGAAAAAGAAAACGTCACCTTGACTTGCACACAATTGTATGGAACCATTTTTATTCTATGGGATTCCGTACTCCTACAGATAGAAATTAAAGGCATATCAAATAATTCTTCTATACGACACGGCAAACCAAAACATATATATTGTACGTATTTCAATCATTTGAGAATGGATTTGGGTGCCAAAAGTGTTGAATTGTAAATTGTATTGGATCATCCTACGTTCACCCATCCAAGACCTCCAGAACCTCTAGAGAGGGAACTGAAGATTATACATGCAAATGTTGTCACAACAAAACGTATATAGAGTACATTGTGCAGGGGGACATGGGGCCAACAATGTGAATGCGACATGAAAAATTGTACTCTGACCCCATGGGAGCCAAGAAACCCAACGGTATGCAAGCTAAAGCTAAAGCTTTATCCAAATATGCTTTCTTGATGGCACTACAATGAATACTCGGACCGTAAAAGGATATATCTGAATGTAATAATATTATTTCTACAGGTTGCCCTATATCTCGTGTTCAGATTAGTCTTAACGATGATATTTCTGCTTTGTGGTTTGAAACAAAAATATTTCCAATAATAATACACTTTTGTTTATACTGACGTATTTATACTGTATAATAGTGGGGCCTCGGTGGCCGAGTGGTCAAGGTAGTTTGTCTACTATTAATCACGTGGTCTGTCAACACTGAGATTGCGAGTTCGATTCTCACTGCAGGCAGGGTGTACTCGAATTCAATCTTAATTGACAAGGCTGACCAGTTTTTCTACCACAGGTCGAGGGTTTACTCCGGGTACTCCGGCTTCCTCCCCCAAGAAAAACTGGACGCCATGATATAGCTGAAAAATTGCTGAACGTGGCGTTAAACACCATAAAACAAACAAACAAAACTGTATAGTAGTAGACGGTAAAGATCACAGAGAAGAAATTCGTTAGATTATTAACAAAAAACCCCCAAAACTATAACTGTTATTTCACTGTTTGGCAGTCAAGCTAAACACATAGATCAGAAATGATTTTGCAGTTGGCTTTTAAAATAAAAAAAAACTTTGTTCTTAAGAGTAAACATATTAAAATAATGCTATTAAAGACATAATGATAATGTGTTGTGTTTATACAACATTTATTAAAGTTAAAACACACTTAAATTAAATGTATTGTGCGACACAACACACTATTTATACTAAATGCCAACCCCCTTTGGAAAAAATTTGTTTGCTGCATTTTTTCATTATTCTATATTTTACCTCTTTATTACGAAAATTCAGTAGAAAAAATGTAGATACGATAACCTGTCCATGTTTTATAATATGCCTCTGTTGTTAATTTGTTACAAATCGTCCTTGGCTTTTGCTACGGGAGTTTTACAGAATAAGTCAGCCATTTTCGTTTCTAAAAGGACCTCCTGATGTTTACAAATATTCGTCTGCTTTCGTGACGTTCAATGGCATTCGGACAAACCGCGAGACTTTTCCCGCCTAAACTGCAGACGACATCACCCGAAGGATTTCGAGTAGACAACAATCGATTGTTCCTAAAGTACACTTCCGTTCTAATTAAGGTCAAATTTTAGTATGGAAAATCGCCCTTTCAAAATTAAAAAACTGCCAAATTTCAAAACGCTGAATATCTCGAGGAAATAATTATTGATTTCAAAAAGTACATTTCTTGATCTACAAAAGGAGCATTAGCGGAACCATACGCGGTAAGCAGTTTTCATTTTTCACGCAAAAAACCCGCTCCACAATACGTCAACACTTAGTATAATGTAAAAGACACATTTAAAAAAATTGAAGGATGTAAAAAGGGGTAGGAGTTATACTACTACATTTGGTGTGACTCTACTAATCAATGTAAACGTGACCACCTCTATTGACTAGCTACACTAATCTAACCTTTTTATGGACGGAGCTACAAGAGGTCCCATTACTTGTAATGGAGCAAGCCGGGAGTGATTCAGACCCCGGGTTTTATTCATATAATAAGCTATTAAACTGTTTCCCTAAATTGCTACATGTACATACCTTTTAATGTCTTTGAAGTTTAACTGATATTTCTAAAACACCTAATTCGTTAGTTTAACACTTTATTCGTAATAAGGGCATTTTTTGTCAAAATTTGAATTCCGGAAGTGCATAATTTTTTAATCGATTTGGTAAAAATATTCATCCGGATCAAGTTTTTCCGGATTTATTGCATTAGCTGGGATCAAATGTTTACCAATACGACTGCACAATTCTACACTCCACAATTTCATTTTGTCAACAATACCATGATTACGAAAACTGTTTAATTTATTTAATTAGACATTGTAGATAAAATATGAACAAATATAAATTAAACAAAAGTAGCAGTTTAACAGCGGAAAATATTATAAATCACAGGAAAGGTTTTGCTCCATTACGAGTAATGGGACCTCTTTGAGGCTCTGTCCATAAAATAAAAGGAGCTACATTATTGTAGCTACTCTATAGGCAAATAACAAACAAGTTCCTCACAAATACTAAGCCTAATCTATTATTCCTTTTATAGACCAATCAAACTAGCTCAACGATTATTCCAGGTTCCATCTTCTTTCACTCCGGAAATAGTATCAGTCATATGTTTTCAAACAATAGAGTACTACCGTATCACAAAATGTGTAGTTACCTAAAATGCTGTTAAAATACTACCCACAGCCAGAATTATCACCCATTTTACAAGCACCTTTAGCCAAATTCAACATGAAAAAGGACCAGATGGCTACCTTACTTTTAAAAAATCACGAATAATTTGTCGAAATTAGATTTATTGTCTCTTTCACACAAACAAAATCGATTTGAAACTAGGCAATAAGAAATATAGAACAAATGAAAAAAAACAGAAAGCAAACTAGCCAGAACGCAAGTTTCAAAATATTTTATTTGATGCAAGAACACATTTAAAGATTCAAAAATATGCTAAACAAGCTTATTCTAATTCTGCTGTATGCACACGTCGAAGACTACAAAAAATGCTGCCTGATAATATCCGTTTTAAAAGCATTAATCTAAAAGAAACTAGAAATAGAGAAGTAAAAAAAGGTACACATGTCTAACGTAATGCATGTTTAACTATAAGAATATTAATATGAAAATATACAACATTGCACTTTACACCAATTCAAGTATTTAAGTATTCATTTCACGATTTAGCAGAAAGATTTGAAGAAATAAAGTGTTGTCAACTTAAAACTTTTATTTGAGATCGCATGTTTCACAATATAGCTGAAGGAGTGTTGTCTACCATAGAGAAGGAGATCGAAAGCTAAAGTCAACATATTTCTTAAGGTCGATGATTCAACCTGGTATTGTTATTTAAACATAGTAAAACGTAATTCGTAGAATTGATTGTTTAAATGACCATCTACTATGTTAAACTTTGATGCAGAGTTAATTGTTACTAGCGAATTAATAGTCTAACCAATACCTAGCCTGAACTTTTCATATTTGGCATTGTGCGCTTCAGAAGAGATGACATTTTGATATGTAATCACAATTTAGCACTCAACATTATTTTGATTAGAATTATCAATTAGTTATTTACTACTGAGTTTAATGCAAAATCTTTTACAGTTTAAGATACAGATGGTTTATATATTTCAGTAAATTTTCTGTTGCATATACCATTTAATTGTGAAGTGACCAAGGAGTCAACTAAATCTTGTTTTAGAGAGAGTTTTTATAATTTACTTTTCAACTATAATCGTTTTCATATTTCATTTTTATGCAATATGAAATATACAGTTAAATACAGGTATGGTAAAAACTGAATACCCTTCAACGGCCTCTTAAATCAGAATTTTAATTGGATATTTTTGGGGTTTATGTTTATGCAACGTTCAATTCATTTCTGAATCTTTTACTGTTTTTACAAAAATGCTTGAACCAAAGTAAAGATATTTGTGTTTTATTCCACAGTTTGACTCTCTAAATAAATATTCTCTTTATAATAGATTAACTACTGTAGTCATATTACAATGAATTGAAGATATTGTTTCATTTCTTAAGTTTCTTTATGTAATACAATTAAGAAGAAAGGAGTTAAAGAAAGGGTCTCGTAGACTCAACATAACCACACAGTTTAGATTACAGTTCAAACCGGTTCTGAGATGCGGTTAGTTTACGCTAAAACCAATGTTCATGCGGTAAAGAGACATGCACATGAACGTAGAATGTGGTCGTTTCGGAAAGCAGCACACTAGTACACTAATAACATTATGTTATTCTATCCTCTTGTAAAATTTTCAATGGTGATCTATTGTATATAGGAAAGAGCAAGAAATAGTCAGAACATAGGTTTGTTCTCATAGTAACAGAAATCTGCATGAGCACAAATACCCTTGTTAGCAGATGAACTCAGAAACCGTAACTGATACTCAAAATATGAAGTATACAAAATGAAGGCTGACCGATTTCGATGATTTAACACGTACACGACTTCCTGTTTACATGTTTTTGACCGCAACTCATATTTTTTTTCGAAAGCCGTACATCTTGGCCTACCAACAATAATCTTAAGAAACATATATTACATTTGAAAAAGTCAAGGTTAAAGGTCATCGTTGGCCTTGATAGCACTATATCTAAAACACCATCATAAAGAGGCGTAGATTAATGGGATAATGGGATTAAATACTCATTTCATCAAGACCGTCTGTATATTTGGTGACATCTTATGTGTTTTCTCCACTTGTATGTTGGTTATTAGAGAAACGCCAACGTATATATCATGAACTAGTAGAGATACAAACCATGTTGTAAATTTTGTAAATGTTGATGTGCATAGCTTGGAACTGTTCTGAAAATCGATCGGATCATTGTAAAAACAATACTTAAGGTAAAAAAATGCGGAAACAATTAGATCTTTTCATTATTTTTTTCTTCCGTGGGGGTTTGCCAAAAGGTGTCACGACAAATCATTAACAAACTTCGTATCATTAATTTGTCATACCCGGACTAACGCTATTATACCAATATATTTCTAGTAACGGAGTTATCTGCCCGAGCACGAAAACCCTTGTTAGCAGATACTCATAAACCGTAACTTGTTTTCTAAATCGATAATATGCAAATTGAAGCTGAATTATGGCATTGATTTAACATTTATTTCAATCGACTTCCTGTTTACGTGTTTTATCCCAAAAACTATCGCACTTTGCAAAATTTTGTTTATGAACATCGTACAGCCCTGGAAACTTTCGACCACCATAATTGATCCTAAGTAACATATATTACATTTGAAAATGGCAAGGTCGAAGGTCACATTTAGCATTATATCTCAAAAACCATAGAAGCAGATAATAATAGGAAAAATACTACTCTTATCAAGACCTTTATTCGGTACATTTCGTCCGAATCTGTTTAAATTAGGACGTCGAGATGTTGAGATAAATCTAGCGTTGCGAGGCATAATATAAGTAGTCAAGGACAGAATCTGAAAGTACCAGTCTCACTTTTGCTAGAGAAATAGGCAGTCATCTTCAAATACAAAGCGGAACAAGAGGAGGAAGCCGCTAGGAAGAAATCTGAAATGGAACAGAAACCACTCGGAGGAAATTTGAAATTGAACATGAAGCCGCTTGGAAGAAATCCGTGTTGGAACAGGAAGTCGCTCGAAAGAAATCCGAAATGAAACAGGAAGTCGTTAGGAAGAAATTCTCAATGATCCTCCAAACAGCGCTCAAAATGTCTGAAACCAAGGTAGAATTATGGCTACTAGAAAGCTGTAGGCAGCTGACGTCGAGAAACTGAAGCTCGTGTCCTACAAGATGACAACAGTTGTAGAGACCCAGAATCTGACAATCTTCTGGCGCAACAGACAGATAACGGCTTCATGGTATGAAACACTTCATTAATTTACAACCCGCAGTACTCATCACATCTGGTAATGCAGTAGAACCTGGCTAGATTGTTCTGGTTACGGACCAATGTACACGGACTTGACAAAAGAACGACGCAGTGCATCGATGCAAGCCACTTAAACATCAGAAAGAAACACAGTTTTCTCGAAACTGTTTTTTCAGCTTACTATTACTACCATCGAATTCAATCTAGCGTCTATAACGACAGACAGACGACAGACTACCCGGACAGACAAAGTTCCTATCAAATCGGGACTCGTCTGAATTTGTGCCATCGCACAACAATCTAGTTGTACAGCAAAATCCTAATATGCATAATAATAAGCCAGTTTTAAATGGGCTATCGATCGGATGGTTAGTAACCAAGTATTCTTAACATTCGCTTAGTATAAATGCATCGACCGATAATTACCCAACAAGAGGCTGAACAGAACTATGAAAAAGTCTCGATGAAAGTTACAGAGCACCGGAGATGGTAAAAACAAATATAAATTAAAGTTTGTTTTTGCATACAAAAACGATGTCTCCCCCATTCCCAAGACTTGACCTAGAGGATACAAATTTTATTGTAATATGCACAGCTAAATATGATGTACTTGCTACACACCAAGGTTTGTAAAATTAGGTGCAGAAGTTTCAGAGAAGTTGAGCGGAAACCATGATTTATAAGGAACTGATCGAAAATTCTAAGTTCAAAGGGCCATCACTCGCACAAAATTTTGAGGATAAACACTTCCTGGTAATATGCACAAACACATATGATTTACTTGCTATGTACCAAGTTTCGTAAAATTTAGTACAGTAGTTTCAGAGGAGTTGAGCGGAATTACTTTGTGCCGGACAGACGTACGGACGGACAGACAGACAGACGGACAGGACAAAAACAATATGTCCCCACCAAGTGGAGGTAAACATTATTCCACAAAATCACGAACAAAGACAATGAATTTCTACATGAATTCGTGAAAATATCGGAAATTGTATGTATTAAAGATAATGCAAGTTTCAAAAACCGACTGGCGTACTTCAACTTAATTATCAATAAAATACCGTTTGGGCTACAAGAGTACCAAACTTTACACAATAATAAATTGTTCCATTTCTAGAGTTCAATTGAGGTATGTGAATTTAATTAAAATTTGAGTCGAATAAGGAACGACCTAAGTTTGAACTCCTGAAACCATCGAGAAACCGAATATTAATAAGCCGATTTACTGCTAAAAAACCTGCTGTGAATCAGGAATTCGAAAACCAGAGTGATCATTCGTCATTTCGGATGCATGATTAGACATATTGTACAAGACCATGTATATTTAGATGATTGAAGGAAGAAACCTATTAAAGGAACACGACATTTGTTACAGATGTTGTGCCTATATAGCTAAAAAAAGCGTGATCGAAAATCACCATGCAAAAAATACATAACTAAATACCACTCAACAGCACTACACATTTCGACAAACAACAAGTCTCCAGTCAACAATTCACAAATAAAAAATACAGCGGGGAGAAAAGAAGAACCGCCAAGTCCACTATTGTTCCTTTAAAAAAGCTTAACTTGAAAGAAAGTGTGCGTGGATCCGTACAGTGGGAAGTCTAAGATTATCCTTGTGAACGTATTCCATAAAGACAAAAGAAACAAGATAATCCGGATGTATTCTATTATCGATGACCAAAGTAGCTGCATGGTCACGACAAAATTCTTCATTTTATGGGAGGAACAGTACTTGCCTAAGAAATATGCTTCAGTATAGTTTTATCTGCAGGTCAAAGATGAGAAGGATTCGTCGAACAGTCAGTGAATGGGGATTTCAGCTTTCAAATACCGACCCTCATGGCGACTAAATTCCCAACAACAGGGAAGAAATCTGTACTTCAGAGGGTACAAATAATTATCCCACTTAAGGGAACTGTCCGGAGTTATTCTACCGATTCACGAACACTGTCAGATATGACTTCTTATCAGAAGAGACCTTACCGATGCACACCATGTACTCAATCACAGCATCGACCCACCTGGAACACCATACGCACAACAATTAAAAACGTGTTGGTTTGTTGTAGGAGACACATTTCTTGACGGCAACATGCTCCTCTGCAAAACAGCAGAGAAAACATATGTTGTGTCTACTTTACACAATCGATGACAGTGGTACAACAAGTATTGGTTTCGTTCTTGGAAAAGCGAACGTTGCGGTGCGAACGGAATAAAGGGCTAAACTGATTGCGAACGATGATTGGAGTCATTGTAAATAAAGTTACTTACTGTGCAATTGATTTTATAACAAAACCATGTTATTTAAGTGAAAAATACGTTACGACTTTCTTCATCGTTGATAGCTTTTGCAACATATGTCGCAAATTAGTTTTTGATGCCAGGATGTAAATTACAAGACAATCGATAATTTGGCAGGTTTTCCCTCTTGTCAAACATTTAGTTGATGTTACAGGTACATCGTAAATAAAACAATAAACGTTAAAACAGACGGATAAGTTGAAGGATATATTTCAAGCTTTTCTAATAAACTCTTGTTTATTTTCTTTATTTATACAACTGCGTTGACACTTATCGTAACATTGCCAACAACTAAAAATGACAACAAAATTAGATATACAGTATACATCAAAGAAAACGCGAAACTAATAGTAAACAGAACTGAAAAAAAAATTATTGTACAAAATACATTATATAATAAAGTAATTACATTTTATTGGGAAAATAACGATGGATTTTTAAAAATTTTTAAATTGTCCTCCTGTATGTTACTTAGACAACGAAAATAATGTCAAAAATATCTTACATACGTCGCAGATTAAGCCGACCAGGAAAGACGAGACAATATCAGACAATTTTATCAAACAGCTAATCAATTTCATTGATTAAAAAAGTTTTTAAGTGCACTTACATGGAAATCGTGTATTAAATGTTATTTGCTGTTTCAATGTTACATGAACCTGTAATGTAGAGAGTCCAATAATGTTTACTAAACTTCTATGATGATGGTATGATATGATGATAGGATGATGCAAATTAAGCAAAATTAACAATTGGTATGTAAAATTGCCAAGAAAAAATATTCTTGCATTTTAATTTAAAATTTAAATAAAAATTAGCACCGTTTATTAGTTAGTACTTTTCTTTAATTTTTTGTAGAACAAGATAAATTATCTATATTCAATTTGGTATTTTTCATTCCTGCTTTAAATATTATATTATATTTTGGTAAGGTTACTTTGTGCAAAACATATTAAAGTCATCACTATGCTTCTATCTCGAATGCAATTTAATTTAATTATGTTTACAAATTCAAAGCATTGTATAAAAACCGTTAGGGTTCATTTCATTTAGCGATATGAGTGATATCAGAGTATAGAGCAGACAAGGGAAGGTTTTAAACTGTTGCAAAACAGTCACGAATGAGATATTTTGATTTGTAAGATTTTTTTTCAATTTTTTTAAGCTGAAAAAAACGAAATATTTTGCAAGGGTGGTGTAATTTAGCTATACGTTTTGTTTTGAACGCTTGCTGTATTTCTGCATTTCTTTTTAGCCTCGAATTAGTAGTTTTTTCATTGAGATTTGTCTATTGATGATGTCTCAGTAGCTTTTGGTGAAGATATACACATGTCACTATAAATCAATAATTGTACTGTTTTCATAGTTTCTTTGTGTCACGGGTTTTACAACTCTTTCGTCTTGTAGAGATCTGCATACCCGTTACAATATCGGTATTTAATTTTAGGTTAAAAGAAAGAGACAATAATATTTATATTAAGAAAAGATATTTTAAGTGCCTGATAAAAACATCCTTGTGTGTGTAAAAAGGAATAAAACAATAACAAAACAGATGTTTCAAATAAATCGCATTAACTGTATTCAACATTAACCGTCGTTGTTTTAATTTGTTACATTTATTCATACTTTATTTTCTTTTTACAAGATCCATGAATATTTTATCATTCCGTCCACTGAAATATAAAATATACAAAATATTATTTGTTGCAACCCTGTTACATGTGTGAAATAAAAACCTTTTAAACAACTTTCGGTGCTAAGGCTTTTCTTCTTTGATAACGGACAAAGGAAAACCCAATGTCTACAAGAAACATTTAAAAACTTTTTTTCGTTTCTCTTTATAATAAATTAAAACAAATACAATGTTTAATATAGATAGGAAATATCTTGCAAATAACTGGATAACCTACCTACACTTAGGACATGGCCTGCAATAAAAACAACAGTTTAAATTTAATTTAGTTCAATATGGCAGATATAGGAATGCATAACCAGTTGTTAGGTTGTTTACTTGTTTGAGCTTCAGTAAATTACAGCCGACTCACCTTAACAGATTTTTCCTGGGTAACTGAATTTAAAAGGTTTTTTTATGTTGTCAAGCTAATAAATATGTAATGAAAAATGTTTTTGTGTTCAATGACAATTAGTGTGCCAAAAATAACAAGGACACCGACCGAACAACAAGGGCCGACAGTTAAAGGATAATTACAAATCCGGCTAAAGACAAACATACAAACAAAGACAAAAACAACAGAAAATGATTTACCCGGACCAAATAATAATCATCGAGTAAGCCGTACCTGCATCTAATTAGACAACCATCGATTTACCCATTGTCATGTCTACAAAAAAGTCATATCTTGGAATAGAAATGACTACCTATTAATCAGCAAAAATTCCGACCGCTGACATTTAATTGTCACGTATTAATCATCGGCGTATTTGCACAAACGTTACACCTACAAACACATAATTTAAAAAAATACACGAATCACTTTGTTTTTAGGTCGCAGATTTTACCTTCATTCGAAAAATGGGTGAAAGCAAAACGCTAACATATACCACACGAAAATAACCACGTTTTCTAGTAATCAGTTACTCTGTTTTTATCTTGTTCTATGTCGAATTCAGGAACATCTGGATTGGACCGTAGAAATAAAATTATATTTTAGAAACAGACGACTGCCAGGTATCGGAGCATTTTGGTTTTCTAGGATTATGACCAATTGAAAATACCACCATGTTTATGTCGTCTAGTTTACAGTACGAAAAACAACAACCTTAACGTCTCTCAACGATGATGAGGGTGAAAGGCTTGTTTTGACTAATTTCCAAATAACGATAGGAAAACATAAAAGGACACTAAAATTGTTAGTGCATATACATGTATGCTTGCTGTGGAAAAAGCAAATGTTACAGCCACATTGTTGCAAATTCATCAGTCAAGATCCCAATGTTGTTATGTTATCACGCTAATATAACACACTTAATTACTTTCTACAGAAACAAAAAGATCAGCAGTTAGGAAATAAACCAATAGTACTGGTGATCTCTCGGCTACTTCGTCTTTCGATGATAGTAACTTGGATGCCAATGCAAAAAAAAATGGAATCTTCATCATCACAGCGTTAAAAGCAAGCTAACGGTCTAAAGATAAATGAAGGTATAACTCGGAGACATTTTGAGGACTTAGTAGGGATTATATGCGAGACCAACTTAAATCAAGGTATAGAAAAGGAGATAAACATTACTTATTAAGGGACATCGTGTTTAGGAATTAAAAAAGCGAGGAAAAATAAATATGACACTACAAAGCAAAAACAAGTAAAAACGTTTGAAAAGATTTCCAATTGTTCAGAAAACATTATTTCACTGTATTTGGGACTAGAACAAGTGCACAAACTTTAAAAAATGAAGAAAATTGATAGAACACATTTTAGCATACAAATAAGAATTGAGTATTGTAAAGGACGAGAATTTCACCGTTATATTACCTGAACTTCCATATAGAAACGGTATTCTATATTAACCACCCGGGGACGCGCTGGGTAGCTCGCCAAGCATTGGAACCCCTCATAGTAGGATCCCAGTCAAGATACAGTATGAAAAAATGGTAATTCTTTGAAATAAAAGATCTGAAGATACACAAAGAAAACGATACACAACTACATTAAGAGAATGTTAAAACGAGTAACCCCAAGACAGAAGACACAATCCGGTCCAAGTAATAGAGAAATATCATAAAGAGGTTATATAAGCCAGCAAAAATGCTTTTAGAAGAAGTGCCTGATCACAGAGTAAAGAAAGCTAAAGTTTGCTTTTTTACTAAAATGATTACAACTTCAAATCATCACGCTACTCGTATGTTTAAAAAAAATTCAGTCGAACTAAGCCAGTTGATACACAACGGAATCCAACAAAGAATACATGACACACAAACTTATAGAGACAGCTATTGACCATTATCATGTCCCAGGGAACACCAGATAAATAGTAAATTAATACATTAATCAAATACATTAATGATATTGACAACAGCTAGAGCATAACATTCGAACAGGCTGAAAATTGTCACCGATCTGAGATTAGAATGTTGCCTGGTCTAGAATGAAATTAAAAGCTAGGAAACCAGGTTAATCGTCATCAAGAATAATTAAATGTTTTTGAAACAATAGTGTAATTTCGAGGTCCAATATATATATTGACAAGTTAATCAAATGATTAGAAAGGTGGTTCGATGAAACTCGCAGTAAAATAGTGTTGAAAATATACAGAACAAGACTGAGCAATGTCTCAGAAAAATATAAATCGTAGGCTTATCCGGAAAGTATAAAGCGTGAATATATCAAAATTAAATGTTACTTAGACTAATGTGGCTGCTGCTTAACTACATCCATGAACCATTGTCAAAAACTGTTAATGGGAATTTGAATAAATTATAAGGAGTCACATTTCAGTTTTATATCCCTTACTTATCTTTTACAATTACATCAACATTTGTCAGTATCATCATTAGTAAAGTAAATCAAGTTTGCAAAATTAAACTGGTAATGGCATTAAGAATTCTTCATGAAAGATATCATTCAAAATATCTGCATAGGAGGAAAGTCAAGGAGAAATATGACACATCATGGTGCAAATATAAAAGAAGATATGCTTATCGGAATAGGAACGTTATATAGAGAGAACAATATAGGCTGAAGCTAATTATTATTTTTACGTTGGATTCAGCTAAAGATACATTATCATGGCCAATCAATTTGTGTACATGTAGCCTTATTTATGGGCTACGATGTGAGTTTTGATAACCATTATTATAATGCCATGATAGCACAAACCACAGACAAAAACTTCATCATACCAGCAAAAAAAAAAAACAAATAAGACAACAAACAAAAACTTGCATCTGTACACTACAATAAAATGCAAGATTGTTAGAATTTTTGAATGAACACCAATAAAATCAATATACTTATCCTTCTGTCTTCGACACTTACCCCCTACAATGAAAAGAAATATATTTTTGAAACTGTCTCAATTATGTAAAGGCACCTGGATATGTATAATGTATTTAATTATACCGCCATGTTAAATTGTAGATTAATATATTTCTTATAAATTAACAACGACTACGGTGGTAAAGCAGGAAACAAATGTAATTCTGAATTCTGAAATCGTTAAATAACAGTCAAATGAAGAAAACAACTATCATTATAGTCTAGACAGAGAGATAATATTTATATTAAATCCTCACTAGTTACAATAGAACTTTTATGTCAAAATTCTGTTAAAGACGTCGTGCCAAAAGAATGTTATTGTACAGAGCTAATTTGTTATTTAATTTGTGTACGAATTGTATGCTACTTTTTTAAGACAAAAATCATATATACAACTTCATTGAAGTATTTTTGTAGTGCTACAACATTTTAAAATTCTTATACTTATACTTATCGTGCTCTAAACTGCTACTTACAAACTGAAAAATCAATTAAATATTGTTAAAAATGATTACAAACCTATTGTTAATTTTTTCAGGCCTGTAAATGTATTAGAATCATGTTTAATTTTAACTTCAAAATATAATGTCATAAATTGTGTGAAAATATCAATTGGCTTGTATTAAGATATTTTAAATTCTTTGACGTACTAAATAGCTAAAAAACGTCGTGTCGTCTATTTCTTATAATCTCACTTGGTATTCGGGCTCCCAACGCGTAACTGATTGACGATGACTTAATTCTTTTAGAAAATCAAATGACACATTTAAAAAATTATTAGATTTTTTAAAATATTTATCTTTTTATTTCTTTTTATACTATTAAATTCCAAATTAAATGATTGTTTTCTATTTTTAGTCAGATTATTGTATATAGACGACTCTATATCCGTTTACGCTGTACATAAAACGTTTCGCTGTTTTTGTTTGTTTGTTTTTGTTTTTGTTTTTGTTTTTTTATTTTTTTTTGTATAAACCGACTCAAAGTTGTTCTTTATCTAATTTAACCAACAATTGAAAACAATTCCTAAATATTTTATAAAGAAACTGGGCAGAAATCGAATTTTAAAATATGTCAGTTTTGTTTTGTTTTGATAACGTAGTATATAGAATCAAGATATAAAATATGCAGAAAATGTGCAATATATAATTTTGTATAAATTATTTGACCATTGATTTATCGACGACATACTCAGTATAATTTGGAGTTTCCTTGCTGAAACAGAAAAATAAAAGGCGTGTTAGTTATTTTTAACAAAAATAATTAAATGTCATGTTATGTAAATTTTATAAAAGAATACGGTAATTTAAATATTTGCAATTCTAACGGTATCAAGGGTCATTGTTCACTGATTTATGACAATAACATATACCGCCCGTGATACTAAGATGCATAATATTATAATTAATGTATGTAAGCTGTACGTTTAATTGGATAAGACTAGCGTAACAATCTACTCTGTATGTCACCTTAATTCAGCAGGTAAACATTTCTGTTCTGTCATCCTGACCTCTAAAGCCCCCTTAAAACATTTGGATGTAAGTAACATGTTTTTATCTTTACATAAACGCTCTTAGTTGGCATTTATTAAGTAGAAAAAAATAATGTAAAAACATTCCGTATTATAAAATAAATAACAAATAAGATTGTTATCTTAAAAAAAACCTTGCCAACCGAGACTAAGACGAGGTTGGCAATGTTTCTGAGAACGATGACACTTTGATATATCGCCCTCTCGTCTCTATGTAATTATATTATGTTACTAAAACGTCTACAAAATGATTGAAGTCAGTAAACTTTAGGTGTATTTCCATTATTAATGAATTTACTGCCAAAACGACTATCACAAATAAAAGTCCAATGTAAAGGTTCAATTGCGAAAATGGGAATGTTCATCTTATATTTTAGGTACAAAATTTAATACTTTGAAGTTGTGTTGCATGGCTTGAGAACGCATGATCTTTATTGATAAGTAGAATGATGATGAGATTTACCAGTTATCGTACAAATGTAGTATTGTTTATACTTAAAGGACGTTTTTGACATAACTGTGATTTGTTCAATTACTGCTATTTACTTTAAGATCAATTTTGAAGTTTATCTATCTATCTATCTATCTATCTATCTATCTATCTATCTATCTATCTATCTATCTATCTATCTATCTATCTATCTATCTATCTATCTATCTATCTATCTATCTATCTATCTATCTATCTATCTTTCTTTCTTTCTCTCCTTTTTTCTTTCTTTCTTTCTTTCTTTCTTTATTTCTTTCTGCAAGTATTTCTAAATGGTCCACAACGCTAAGGCTGTTCTGTATACATTGTTATCAAACAATCATTCGCATCCCGTCTGATTTACGTTTAGGTAGTATACATACATTTCAAAAATATTATTAGCTAGATGTATAAGTATCATTTTCTGGACTGTTACTTATGTTTTACAAAAAATAAACTTTAATTCATATAGATGAAAACTTAAATAGAGTAATGGAAATCAAAACCATTTTTACTTGAGAATCGAATTATATGTCAGATATTAGATAGGAAATTTTGATTGTCAAAGTAAACAGACATACTTCAGAGAGAAAAATGCCTAGTTTTTGAAGACGATATCAGTAATTGCGATATCGTTTCAATGCTTTTTTGATATATGTCACAAGTATGCATTTTCATGGTATTAAAAATTATACAATTGCGGTATGGTAAATTCTATATTAAATTTAATACTTGTTAACACATGAAACACAAATCAATTTTAGATGTTGGATGTTGTGTTAGCTTCACGTCTGGAGAGAGCAGTATTTCAGTTATATTCACTTATATTCAGAACGGGAATAGTTAGCAAACAATAAATCAACGGACATGGGATAAGACATAAGGAACACGATTTGTGACTGCCATTAAAAAGAATAGAATATTGGGTAGGGGATGAGAATTTAGCCTTTCCTAGCGGAATAGTGAGCCTTCTCGTTTCCAAATCCACAAAAGGGATTTTTATAGTGCAACGTCCTCGTCTAGGTTTTCCGTATTATGAATTAATAACCCGAAGAGAGAAAGAGAATATGATCCTAGCAAATCAATTTTAAATTACATACATAATAGATATAAACTGACCCTAGGCAACTGATCAGAATCGTAATTTTGAGCAACTGAATCGGGACCTAATCATAAATAGTTGACAATATATTGTGAACGTGAATACTATTATATTATGCATTTTTACTACCTACATTTAACGTTACGTTGTTTTTTGGGTTTACAACAGGGATAATTTCACAAAAAGATACAACATTAATTGTTCTATAAATTGGTTGTTCGATTTTATTTTAATTACTGAGAAATCTCTCTACTGATACGTTACTTACTCATACGACGATAAATCTTCTCTATATCTAAATATAGAAAGAATTTAATACCGAAGTTCATAGTAATGACATCATGTTGTCTTCAATGTTATACCAAAAGTTATTAAAAACTGTCATACAAAAAATAAATAATTCGTAATGTTATTTTTAGAGTAAGGAGTTTGTTTCGTCTTGCTATCGTTTTATGAAGCTTATATATGATATAATCTTTGAGTTTATCAAAATGCATGGATAGCATGTTTTCATTTTTTTCCATATTAACCGTATTAAAGTTACTAATTTTATATTAGTTTTGTTTTGTTGTCTGGAACTTCTTATTCTTATGTTGTCGGACGTGAACAGTGGCTGTAACTGGAGTGCAAATTATTCCTTATCGGAAAATTATGCCCACGTAATTGAAATCCTACTATACCATGATTACTCAGTATTTCAATACTGTAAGATGTTCGCGATAGAAGCATGTGGGGTAAACATACACATGTAAAGAAACTTTAAATGTTTATATTAGATTGCAGTTAATGTTTCTGAAAATTTTTATGTAAAGATTTTACTTCCTTTATGCTAAATATTTGACCCGAGCGGTAGTGAGTTGTAAAATTTGGGTATAAAGTGCCAAGCCGTGGAAAAATCTGTATTTATTCTTGAACCGAATGAATTAGTTTGATTTTATAGACATATATAATTAACTTTTAGCACTCAAGTTACCTTTGAGTTGCAGGCCTTGTCGTCAATTTAGGACACAAAGTTTGTTGCGACGATTTTAAAGAATGTAAAAATCGTGCTGAGACGTCGCCATAATGATTGTTGATCGTAATGAAGTTGATTAAGAGTATATACCCGTTTTACCAATGGTGTTGACTTAAATTAATTTATTAGAATGAATTATTTTGAATTATTCATACAAAATGTCTGAAAAGTAACTGATTTTTTAATTTTTCAATCGCTCATCAAAACAACTCTAAAATGTAATATTTACCCGCAATTCCAGCATTTGCGTAAATAACGAGCTCTGTTCTCTGAAACGACTTCCCAAATAACACTGTAAGATAAAATCTTAATTTGCAATGTATTCATTGTGAGAAATACAAGGCGGGTCATGCTACTTAATGCATTATGCAAACAAGAAATTATATTCTGAAAATGTACAATTGTTAGTAACGGATCAATTTATATTTGCAAGAGCTGCCAATGAACAATGGTTCAGATCAAATTTATTTACAATTTATACAGAAATAAAAATTTGCTACTAAATTGAAACAATGTTTGAATTTTAATAACATATACAAATTCATAAGACGACATTGTAAAATATTTACTCTGTTGTCAGATGCTCAAATCTGGTTTTCTGCTCCTCTCGCACATAAAGCTCCTCCGTCTGAGTGTATTTAGAATGTGTGACTTTAACCTCTACATGCTCTTTTCGTTGGCTTTCTTTAACGCTTGGAGTGAAGTTTTCAATATTGTCGTCCTTTTCTGCCATTACACTAAACTTGTGGTCAAAACTAAAAATATATTGTTTTCAATAGCTTATTCCTTTATATCGTGGCACTGTAAATAAATGATGTTAAGTTAAAACTATAATGGTACATTGAACAACTATCAATAAATGTTACTTTTTATGATTATTTCACAAAGCTTATTCAAATAATTATAGCAATAAAATCCTTATTTATCTTACAATATTTAATTTGCTAGTAAAGTCTGACCAGATCAACTACTCAAAGTATAATCCTCTGGTTTGCATTCAATATTGTACAGTGATAGTGATTGTGCAAAGATGATTATTGGAGACACCTATTAATAACTTGTGGTATATAATAGCCATAAATTTAAAAAAGACCTACTCACATACTACATTAATTTGAGCGGTATTTTAATGTTGGTCAATCAATAAAACCATATTTAACTCATTTCTTTTGAAATACCTGTACCAAGTCAGAAACATTGCTCTCGATACTATATTTTTGGTTGTTGGTACCTGGGTTTGCCTTTATTGAAACTAAGGAACGATCACTCTGTTTATTAGAAACACAACAAAGCTGTAACAAGTACAATCGAATTATCTTTGTGTTATATGTAGACTGAAATATTCATTGCGAATAAAATGTTATTAAATTTTTTTAAGTTTTGTCAAAAAGTTAACTGAGACGAGCTATTGGCTCTTTCTTAAGATCACTGTAGTGAACCCGCAATTCATGCGTTGAGGTTTTGAGTATTTAGTGTGTGCAGGTCTACGCAAATCATCTCTCGATCATTATTGAGGTCGTCTTTATAATCATAACATTTAAATAAATAACATCATTTAAGAGTTGATTCTATAGCCCTTTTGTTTTATTTGCGCACATACTTGTCTTTCTAAGTCGCGTGTTTCTTTTTATAAAACACAGTAGTTTTTGTTGATCCTGATCAAAATTCAATACTGGATTTTTGTATCTTCTCCAATGTCCAAAACAAACAAAATATCTATAAATAACTTGAAATGCAGTTCTGTTAACAGAGAATTGTTTCTCCATATCAGGACTGGGGATACCTTAACTTTAGTATTTTCTAACCCTAAAATAGGATATTTATGTTTAATTTATACTTCGTTTGTGCATATTATTGACTCGAGTAATTGCACCAACTTCAGCCCGCAGAAATAAGTTCATTTATTTCAATAAAAATGTCATTTCTACAAGGCAAAAAATTTGGTCGGTCATTAAACTAATTTTAAGCAACTTGATGTGTGTTGTCTAAACGTTGTGATTCGATCGCTGCTTCTTTAATTTTGTATAGATTATGCACTTCGATGCTTTTAAATAACGACACTACGCAAGTGACTTTTATTTATATAAAATGTTAATAATATATTTAATATTAACGTACCTCGCTAGTGCAAGCTGTAATTGCTCCTTTTCCTCTGTCAACTCCATGTATTTTAAATTTTGCTCTCTTAATTTGTTTTTAAGCCGATTGACGTCTGTATTATATTTCTCATCTTGTTTGAAACTTTGTTGTTCGAAATGCTCACACCTTTGAATTAGTTTTGCAATCTCCTCATCCTTTTTTGACAGTAAACTACAATGACAAAAGTCGTATAAACCATTCTAATTGAACCTTAAAATAAGTTACTTGTCTTACATATACTATTTTACCTTATCTCAATAGCACCATGTTTTATTCACCATTTGCACACACAATCACTTAAAGTATATCGATATGGTTTTACAGAATAATCCACGAACTTTTTCCTTCTGATGTGTACTATCGTGAGACATTCATGCAGATGAGTCAGCCAGGGACATTAATTGCGGGTGGAACGATATGAAAATGACAAGTAGCAGTAATCTTTTAATTATAAACGTTCAACAAATGAACTTCATACGAACAGAAATCAATTAATGTCAATCCCTTTTTAATAGTTATATTTTGAACTGACAATTGTTCCAAATTCATTAACCAATAATATGGTTGTCTGAAACGACGAGAGCAAAAATATTTTTTTAAAAAAACATAAGTTTGCCGAATGGAGTTACGTACACCAAAATGCTTGAAGATGTTTAGTTCTGGATCCATTAAGGTAATCTTAAACACAATGGAAACTGTAAATAAACTATCCACAAAATCAAAGTCCAAGAAACTGACAAATACGAGAACCAACACAATATAGCAACTGCTAGCTATAACTTGGTACAGGCATTTAAAAAAAGTGGGTTACACAAGATTTTATTGCATGCCAATCTTCCTGCTTCCATAACTGTAGTGTAATGTATATATATGCAAATTTATCATAATTTGTGCTTAGATTATGCTAATTATAGATTAAATATCGGCTCAATTAGCATATATCGACCTTCTAATGTTGTTGAAACTTTTAACTGTAAAAAGTTTATTGTGTTTTTTCACATGCACTTAAAGTAATTTGTTATTTATCTATTTGTTGAAGAATTTTCAATGTTTATTTTTACATATGTAACAAATATGTAATTTGATAAAATAGACAATTATTGGTGACATCATTCCGAGTGCGGAAGATTTATAGTAAGTATTGGGAATACGTGAACGTTCAAATCGCGCTAAATTGAACGTGTCAAAACAGACTTCGAGAACATTAAAACAAAAAACAAACCTAGGAGCATCCAAAATGAACTTGTATATACCAGGTGAGAACTTCCGACCTTAAGTAAACAGATGATACGGAATCCTGTTTATTTGATTACGAAGCCTTATCTTCTGATGAGCATTGCTAACTTTTACTTAAACATTACAAGGAAACGAAAAGATATAATTTGATGTATTTATTAATGTTCAGATACGTTGCTTCTCCTCATCAATTGTATTGTTTTTGATAAATTGAAAAACTAATAAATTAATAGTTATAAATAAAAAATCACTTGTTTATTATTGTAAAAATCAATCGCAAAATTAACAATTAAATTGATCAATAAATCATCAAGTATAAAAGACAAGTCGACAACATAGGAAAGACAAATATGAGGATTTAAATAGCAACATTAATAACCATTTGAAGGCTTAAACCTGTTTATTTCATGTGCGGGCATAAAGCGCTTATTATGGACAAGATCAAATTGATTATGTCGACCTTTGTTACAAGTTGATTATGTCTGAGTGATAACTTAATAAGTTCAAAGTTTCAATGCACGCTGATATGACTGAAGCTTATCTGAAATATACGGTATCATACGACTAGTGCATTTACTAAGTACAAAGTGCACTAATTTTTTTATTTTTATATTAGTGTAAAGACTGCTAGAATTTCTAATAAGTATAGGTATACCTTATTCTAAACGTCTTATGAATTCTCTCAACAACCTGGTCCGCAAACAGCTCAATATCAAACTTTTGAATTCGAGACGGTTCAAGTAAATCCGGTATTTCATCAAGATTTTCAATTTCTGCTTGAATACCTCTCTCTTCTAGTAAGAACGTAACGCCGTGCTTTTCTGGCAACAGGTTTTCAATCTTTATGTTTATATCTCTGTATTGTTCATGAAGTCGTTTTAAACCTAAAACAGTGCTTTCTATTTTTTCAGTTTCCACACTGCTAAAGTCAGTGGCAGTGGTTAAGTGTATAGTCATAACACAGTCAATAATGTCAATTAGTTGTTTTGCTGTAGAAGTAACTTCCCTCTGAAACTCATTAGTATCACTTTTAACCTGCGTTAATTGATCGGTTTGTATTTTTTTTAATAAATCCTCAATTATTTTTACTTTCGTTTCAAGATCACTTGATAAATCAATGTAGAGTTGTCTACGCTCATCGACAACTTCCATAACGGCACAAAATATATGTCCATTGTGGATGGAGATTATGCAATCACCACATGAAAGACTTTCACATGTTTTACAATAATGAGTATACGTTTTTTTGTGATATAAACAAACAGGCTGTGGCTTCAATGCGCGACGGCTTTCCTTATGTGCATCTATAACAGTATGCGACTTGTTTGATGGAAATTTATCGTGAACAATTTTACAAGGTTGGCACAGCACATGTTCGCACTCGTAACAATATAAAGTTCCATTATTGTCACGACAGAAATTACATTTACTAGACGAAAACTGTGCCATAGTCTTAAGTTTGTCAAGACTGTTTAAAATGACCATACGTCACTACATTAAAATTTTCAGCTTTATCAACTGAATTATCAAGCACTGTCAATACAAACTAAGATTAACTTACAATACCTAGTGAGAACATTATCAAATGAAATACATTTAGGTTAAGTAATAAGCATAGTTTATGTAAAATTATTTATATTTATAGCAGGTGGTTCTACTTATAGAACATAACTGTGTTGATAGCGGATTATGCGACAACAAGTAACATGTTTATAATATTCTACATTTTCAATTCCACAACATATTTGTAATTTTCGAATGATGTTTTTTAGCACGTAATCGGAATTCCAAGGTACAAAATGTCCCCCACTCTTGCATGCCGATTTATTCCTGTATTACGATGAAGCTTAATCTCTTATCGTCTTATTAAAGACAAGAATATAATATGATTTAGGACCTTAAATTTCACGCGATGCCTATTCGACAGCTTTCAGTCAATTTTTCCGTTAGTATATCTTTCAAAACTGGATATTCAAGAAAGAGAATCAAATCTATCATGTTTAGACTTACGCCTCAAATATGAGGTCAATAGTCATCCCACGAAAAGAATTTATGAAAAACGAGAAGATTTTAATTTCAACAGATTAAATTTTTGTGAATTGTTCAGCAATTTTCCTGCTTCTCCTGTATACCGGCTTATAATTCTCAATTGGACAGGTTTTTGCGGTGAATATGCTAATTTGTGCAAACGTCCCCAATTTCTAATGGATATTAGAATATAAACGACATATTTTGAACTCTTATAAATGAGAACTGCTAAAAATGTCCCAGATAAGTTTTCATAGCAAGGAACAGGGCTTGTATACGATCTTGATGACATATTTAAGAGACATACCACCAAACGTGGAAGGTCACAGAAGGAAGCCTTGTTTAAAATAATGAAATTGAACCTTATACCGAAAAGTGGCGATCATCATTTTAGAACACATGAGATATTATTGACAATATAGATCAATGTTAACATCGCCCCCGCAGGAAAAACATGATCAACCACAAGGAAATTAAACATTATGCAAACGTTTACATTTTAGATCATCCAGTTGGTGTTTTAGCTGAGAAAACCCAACATTTGTTAAAAAAACCTGACAATCGTTGTCCATTTAGACTAAAGCAAAGCGCACCCTGCCCGCAATGAGACTCGAACCGCAACCTCAGTTTTGACAGGAACGGTATCAAGAGTAGAGGACTAACTGTGTTAAATTACAAAACAAAACAACCAGTGTTCCATTTGAATCGTGAGACCTTTTTGTCAGTACGGTTTTATGTCCTTATAAGAAGTCCCACAGTTTTCAAGAGTGGGCCTTTACCTGTCGTAACTCTACAAATGACCACAATGAACATCCGCTGACGCGGAAACCATGGAGGTTTACAAAGTGTGGGAAAACATACGAATACTGTGCAAATGTCGTTCCTTATAACCGCATTTCATCAGTCTATATTCCTGTAAACATACACCACCAATTACTAAGACCTACTTATACCATAATGAACATCTGCAGGGGTTAATATCGAAATGATAACAACTGATAAGCAGGCGCTGAAAATGTTTCAACACTTTTGATCAGCGTGTTGTGTTTAGCAATAACTTTTAAGCGATCTGCTTATAGAAGAACGAACCTCAAGTTTGATTTACAGGTCTTTCTTAAAATATATAAACTGATTTTGTTAATGATCCTGGTGCATGTGTTTTGTTACGACTTTATTCATGTACTGATTATTTAAGCTGACACTCACAGCTTGTTTTTAGAAATCCAGATGAAAAACAGGGACACTGTAGATAATGTTCAAAACAAATTCAATTATATTGTTTATTATATATTCATAGACGCTAAAAATAATAAAAAGTCTATTAACGAATTCGCAGGTAAGATAATTATCAAGAATGTAGATCCACGGACAAAAATGTCGTCTATAAAGTGCAATAAAAAGCCTCTCGCAATGCCAAAAGAGTGAATAAGACCATCCACAGACACTGACACTAGATATATGGGAAGAAGATTAAGTCTTGCTCTCATGATAACTTAAAACATGTTTTGGTTGGTAACGATCGACATGGATCGTAGCAGCAATCTGCAATTACTAAATATGCTAGAAAAAGTTATACTCGTTGTATGGTAGAAATGGGCCTCGATATGAACGACACTAGTATAACTGACTCCCGTACGATCTCAAAGACTGTGATATTTCTAAGGAAAACAATTATTAACTTATTAACTATTTATAAGATAAGGCAATGGGTTGCCAACATTGGCATTAGGATTTTTTTATGGAGACTTAGATGTACAATGTCGCTCAGTTCATATAGCAAAAAAGATTACTCAAATAGGTTTCCATTGTCGTCCAGGTTATTTTGAACCAGAATGAAAATGAGTTTTTAACTGTCGTATTGTTGTCTTGAAAGGTACCAACGCACCGCATTGGAAAACTATACTTATAATCACTGGAGAAGTCATGTCGACCGGATCGGCAACCAAAGTGTTGTAAACACCATAGACTGTCAATCAAAACTTCTTGCAGTTAATGGATTTAATGGATTTTACATTTGTCAAATTTATATTCCTTTTTCATTACAATCGGAATTTAAAATCACCAAAATAGAAATATCTTGTATCTTTCGTGATTTCGTTTATTATACTATACTTTAAAGCTGTCTTCATTCAAGTAATAGACTTCCATCGCTTTGTGATAGCATACTAGATTAAAGTTTGAAAATTGGCTATTTATTATTGATAAAAATATACGGTTTGTGTTGATCTTACATTTTCATTTGGGTGTTAGCACCTTTATTTTTGTTCAAACCATACAGACGCATACTTATGTGTCTTACTGTCGGTCTTGCATTATTAAAATCTTACACTAGTCAACTCAACAGTAGACCTCACAATTCAATTGTTTACTTGCGTTTGCCTTAGGATAACTCTTCGACTTTGCTCATTTCTTCTCGTTAACGTCCCTATAATCCAAACATCAAAGAAACTGTCAAAATAGAAGACCATCCACAAATCAAATCCTAAAAACTCTCAAACTTGACAACAAACAGCCAAAAAATATCAACTACAGAAATGGTCCTGACTTTGTACAGGCAAATTCAAAAGCAATGGCGGATCAACATATGTGTCATGACACGCTAAACCTTCCGCTTCCATTACTGTAGTGTGTGAGATGGTGTGTAGATAAAAATGGTTGGGTAACGCACACCACTTGCCAGTAATAGATTTATTCAATATTCAGCGAAAATAATATGTACCCTGAAAACCCCAGTTTGTGCATTAATTCATAATAGCACAATAACATGCAGATTCCATTAATATGAACATCGTGATATGAATCGTATCGTAGAAAATTGACACCAAGAAATAGCTGAAATTTGCTGTAAGTGGCGTTAAACATCATTCAAACAAAAAATCCTATCAGTGACAACTAAAGGATGTTCCTTACACTTCACAAAACGTATACGAAGAAAAGCACAAGCAATCTGTCTAAAAATCACACAAAGACGAAGAAACGATACCTGAATGGAAATATCGATATAGAATATGAAGACTCAGCACCAAACTGAGGTTGACATCAATTTTTTTGTTATTTTGTAAAAACCCTCGACCTACACTTAGAAACTGTGCACCATGTTGACAACAATCTTTCAGCTATATCATGAAATAAATACTTAGATAAAATGTCATCAAAGATTCCAAGGTTAATAGAATTAAATGAATTGTTTTATTAGTGCTATATTTTAATATTCTTTAACGTTTAAATATTTGTTCAGTCAAACAAAAATCTTTCAAATATATCGTAAAAAATAATAGTTTTTAAGTGCTATGTCATTCATATACTGTTAATTTCCAAAACTCTACTCGCAAAGTATGAATTAGTTTACAGTTAGATAAAAAGTAATAAACCTATAACGGGCCTTCCACCTCTTAATGAGATGTTTATCTTGCGAGGAGACATTTTAGGAACACACGGTCAAATATCAAGCTGACATTAGAACTGTCGCTTTTGACACTGTGTTATTTGCACATTTCTTGTTTAAACGTAAGATAAAACAGAACTGAAACCATAACAATTACCTAATGTAGATCTCTGTAAACTCTGCAAGTATCATGTATTCTAAATGACATTTATATGAGTTATCTTCGCTGTTGTAATCAAATATATTGTTATAAGCCATATATCAATAACTATATCAGATGTTGACATATGATCTTTTCTGTTTTTATTATTGACCTTCAGTATTGTCAGGATCATTTTCCTTGCATATGAAGTTGGTTGTCCTTATAAATGCTTAGCATAGGTATGATATAAAATGTTAATAGCATGAAAAAGAGACGAAGGTAATAATTTATGTCATGTAACAGCAGCCATGTTGTTGTGCAAAAAGATCTATCTAATATACGTTTTGTTGGGACATCTGATACTTCAATCTTAATCTTAATCAATTTCGCCTTGTAGTTATTAAGGATCTAGACGCTCTGTGCGATATCTGCTTATCAGAGACACAACTTTGAAATGGCAGTGAAGTTTGATGTTTAGTGATCATATCAAATTCAAAATAATTGCGGACAATCCAAATACATTGTTATTCAATACTGCAAAGTTGTAATTGAGAATTTCTTAGTTATATATATCTTAAAATATCTATTAAATTTCAAACAATCATACAGTCAGTTTGTATATTCATATATTTCCGGAATGCCATCTCTGAAAAACAGTTGATCTGAATATAACTGATGACATAGATAGGTGTGAAAAGCCTTGGTTGTATTAAAATTACATATAAATAAGAATTATTAATCAGGTGAAAAATGTATTTGATGCTGTTTACGTTAGTTTATTCTTATGTTGCATAAAAAACCAAAACAATAACATTTATCAAATTACATATTGTATCAAAACAAATTCCATACAATGTAATTCAGATAGTGAAGTCAACAATATTTTTTTTATCCCAAGCTACATGTACAGTTGGTCATTGTTTCCTTTATTATTATTCCCAACCAAGTATATATACACAAACCTGACATGCCTATTGCAGCTGGTAGTAAATGGTACTGTAATAAAACTATATTTTTTAAATAATCAAATATAACCAAGCACGTAGGTGAGTAGAATTTAAATGCAGCAATTATGGCATACCAATAGCACAACAAGACTTTTTCTCAATATAACTGTATTCGGTTTCTAAAAGATAGTTTTAATTGCTTCAAGTAGATATACTTTTGGAAATTCTCTCTTCCCGTAAGGAAATATATTCACACTAAAAATTCACACTGAAAAATGCAGTAGAAAAAACTATATACGATAATCTGTTCATGTGTTATGCGACGCCTCTGTTGTTTTCTTGTACAACTCGTCCTTGAATTTACCACGTTAATTTTACATAATAAGTCCACCATTTTATTATTTCTAAAAGGGACCATGCACTGTTTACAAATGTTTGACTGCTTTCGTGAGGTCCAATCGTATTCGGACAAACCGCGAAACTTTTCCCGCCTTAACTGCAGGTTACATAACCCGAAGGATTTCGAATAAACAACAATCGATTATTAATAAAGTACACTTTTGTTCTAATTAAGGTTAAATTGTAGTATGTTAAATCGCGCTATCAAAAACCGCCATATTTCAAAACGCTAAATATCTGGAGAAAACACTTGTTGATTTTAAAAAGTACCCTTTTTGATCTGCAAAAGAAGCATAATCTGAACCATATGCGGTAGGCAGCTTTCATTTGTCACCCAAAACCCTCTCTCCAAAATACGTTCACTTGTAGTATAAATTGATTTGTTTTATTTTGGTTTAGTTATTGTTCATTTACGCTTGATATTGTAAATTACTTATGACACCATCATAGATGTCTTTTCTTTAATTGTTAATTGCTATAAAAACGCGTACAGTAAAGGACAAACTTGCATATAGACAAGTAGATTAACTATAATTTGAAATATATCTTCTAATTCAAATAATAGGATATGTCAAAAGAATATTTTCAGGAAATCAATTTTCTATAATCTAAAACATATTTAACTTTATATAATATTAAATAAATCATAAAATATTCATGAATTTACAGACCATTGCTTTTCATTGTAGCGGGATTTTATAGTAACTAGCTTTTATGCAATCTTTTCTAATTTTTTCTTTATGTTATGTATCTTTGTCACAATCAGGATGTTGTAAATGTTCTATGGTTTATAATACTTGTTGACCATTTAGTTTTCCTGATTTTCAGTCTCATGTTTTTTTCGCTAATGTTCCCGGCGTACCCCATATCACACTTAAATGAATGCGAAACGGAGCCATTTACAAGCATTTGTCACATCATTTCCAATTGCAGACAATAACAGTGGTGCCTTGCAAATATGACCACTATTTCCTTGTAAGTTTGTCAGATATCTACATATAGTCATGTTTTGTTGTATTATTAAATATATTTAGTTGTTACGTTTGCTTGTTTTTTTTATTTGTTTGGAAATTGTTTGTCACGTCTTTTCAGTACTGAAAGATGAGGTTTGGATGGAATTATCTACTTTTCGTATTCCGTAGAAATCAATTTAAACAAAATCAACGCTGTGCGCCATGGTCATGGTTATACTCCTACACAATATATATTCTACATTACATAGGACTTAACTGGATTTTCACAATTACCTGAATATGCAGCACCAGATCCACATCTGGACTATGATCGGTTTTATTTATTTATTTATTGTGTAATTCTATCATATTTTGTTGAACATTAATGTTGTTTGTCTGTATTTGTTTTTTTTATTTTGGCAAGTGCAAACTTTGGATTCGATTATTATAAATTATGCGACATTTTGAGATATTTTGATTTTCGAAAAGATGTAAATAATTTCATGTGAATAAATTCCCTTGCTCTAAAGACAAATTTTAGTTTTCAGAGGTTCTCCTGTGTAAGCGTCCACTACTCTGCATTTAAATTCTGCCCCACAAAATATCATGGTCATCTCTAATTCCAGTGCCTGCACTGACCTGGTTCCCTGTAGATCGATTGTTATTTCTAATAGACGATGGCAGCTTGGGTCTGTTGTAAATTGAGGGTCTTTGTCTTCTGAAACGTAAATTGTACATTCAAATGTACTGATACTAGGATTTAACAACTGAAGTCTAAATTTCTGCATAACTGAACCATCCATAGCTTCACCGCGCTCCAAAAACTTGCAAAACACATCTTTGCATCGTGTTACGCCTCCAAGTGTGACCTTCTTTGATTCTGGATGTATGCGGGGATCCCATTTTTGCCAAATTGCCATGCCGTATGTTCTCTTAGAAACAATGGTAGGAATAAAAACATTCTGGCCGTATAAAACTGCACCTTTCAATACTGCCAGATTGGATTCAAAGGGAATAATAATCTTTTTTTGTTTGCCAAATTTTTCTTTCAGTTCTTGCTGAACTAATTGACAGTTGGAATAGCCACCTACCAAAATAATATTTTCTACGTCGTAAATTTGCTCCTTCCGAAACAACTTTTCTAGATGTAAGATTAAAGCATTAATTGCAGATTTATATACATTCTTAACTACGTTTGACGAAACATGTAACGTATCTCCAACACGAGTGCAGTCCTGCTCTAAAAACGATAGGTCAAGCTTGCAGAGAGCGTCTGGTAATGTAAGGATTATTTCTTCATTTTTGTCATACCGTATTGACTGACTTTTGACTTCACATTCTCGTAAGAAGGTGGCTATTGTTTGCGGTGACGTTTTCATCAATTCATGCATGATTAGTGGTCCAAATAATTTGTCTAGAAAGGCATGAAACGATTTTTCCAAAGAATTACCAAAGTTGTCAAGAAGAACCTCAATAATTTTTCCACCTACGTACACAGTTATTTCCGTAGACGTTCCTGTAAAAATCACATTATAATCTTGTATTTAATTTTTTAAAAATAAATATATTTCCTTTATGGTTTCCTTATTTATAAATTTCTTGCGCGAAAATGTCGTATACAATGGCATCGATGTGATACGAACAAGAGTTATGAAAAATACATTGTGGCGTTAGTCCCTGAAGAAAATTAGTGACGTCACCTTCAGGACGAATATGGCATGTATAAATTCAACGATGACTCGTTTCAGAGCTACAAAGTTAGCCACGCAAAGAACAATTTTCATATCATAATATTTAAAAAAAAATGTGTTTCACAAATCGTGAGAACCGTATATCGCTTGATATTGATCATCTCTCGTTATTAAATTTCTACCAAATAATAAACTCGCCATAGGCTCGTTTATTCTTTTATTGAAATTGAAATTAATTAATGATACAAGATAATGTTATTAACGAACATTTAGTCGAGTTAATGACTATAATACTGACGCTATGCTACAGATATTAGAATTTCCTGCACCTTTTAATATGTGCAAATAAAGCATTTTGACCATGTTAGTTTTCAAGGCATGTTTCTTTTTGGATTTGAAATTGTTATATTTAAACATTTGTAAGTTTGTAGACTTACCTCCTAGATCAACAACCATATATTTCATTCCAGATTTGTTTATAATCGATGCTTCATTAGTTTTCAAATTTCGACAGTATATAGATACTGCTTCAGGATCTAAAACAATACTTAACTGGTTACTGGTGATACCAGCCTGCAAAAAGTTTTTTTTTCGTTAATTCCTCCATCAGTCAACATACTCAATTCACATAAAAATTATTTATAAATGTTTATCTACACAATTTAATATTGGTGTTTGTTTGAATTGTGTTTAACACCACTTCAAAAATGTTTATCATGGCGTCCAGCTTTTTACGGGTGGGTGGGGGTTGGAACCTACAACCTCAGTGTAATCAATAGTAGACAATCTACCTTAACCACTCTCACACCGAGACCATTACACATTAATAACATTGCTACGGAAAAAAAAATTTAAAGACGAGGCGTTTTGTTGGCCGTGCAAACAATTACATTTTTAGTCCTTACACTGTCAAATTTTTGCTTACCATCCCTATTGTGACACTGAGACACCAATTCGCCTGCACTATGTCCAGTGGTCTAGACCCTTCGGCCAAATCAGCTATATAAAATATAGTTTCATTAACCGGGTGAATCGTAGACATAGACATCTGACAGTAATTTAATTCAGCATTTTTGTATATATTATACAGTCACAGTAAGTAAACTATATACCAACGTCTAAGTATTGTGACAACCATATAGTATATCTATGCAGCGGATTTCTGAAACATCAGAAATACAAGGTTAATATCAAATATTTATATTTACGTCTACAAATTGAGCCCTACATTGTTAGAATTAGATTTTTGAAACTCAAATTTTTGCTTACCCTCCGCAGGATTCGAACTCACACCGTTGTGACTCTGAGGCATCCAATCGCCTGCACTACGTCCAGCGGTCTAGACCCCATAGCCAAATCCGCTATATAAAAATATTGCTTTAGTAACAGGGAAGAATTGTAGATTTAAAAAACTTCTATACACTGCTCCAACCATCCGCTACCCGGGGATGAGCTTTCACTTGGATTGTTCAAATATTCCAATAACTTGTTATCAAAATTGCCAAGATGACAAATTCATTACGCCAGACGCGCGTTTCGTCTATTCAAGAATCATCAGTGGCGTTTAACTTTAAATGCTTAATATAGCATGATTGAAAGATGGAATAATATAAGTCCACTAAGATCATGTAAACACACAATACAGGTAGTTTAAAATATTATATAAAGAGTCTAAAGGAAGCTACTAACCAGTAGACTTATTAAGTATCGGATCGATAAACATGACGATACAGCATAAACAAAAAATAAAATACAAGTCGATAAAATTATGCAACGATACAAATGACAGTGTGTTTGTCAAAATGATAGACGCCGACTGGCCAACAAATGGCTTTAGTCATTGAGTGTCAATATAAATAAATGACGTCAACAAGTCATAAAATATTGATCCTAAAATTTCTGACTTTCACTGAATTTAAAACTTCTCTATCTTGCCTTTACTATCCGCTACCCGATGGTGTGATGAGTTTTCACTTGGCTTTGTTAAAATATTCCAATAAAATTTTATCAAAATCACCAATGTGACAAATTCGCGTTTCGTCTATTTCGTATATATATAAATGAAACACATAGTGGGTTTTCAATATTTTAATAACTAAAATTCAAGTCAGAATTTTACAATGACATGAACGATATCCACTTAAAAAGTTTGTTGGATCTAAAGTTATAGTACAAATCACAAATGAATTACAAGTTAGTAACGTGTGTGACTACTTCGGGAAGCCAGCACTGCTCTGCATCTTATCGGCATGAATTCTATCGAAACATTGCGAGTTATTCTTCAAAACCCCTATTGCAACATCTGCCGATGTTAATCCAGATTCTGCGGTGGTGGTTGGCGCTGGCGCACACGTTTGTGCAAGTTGGTCCAATACATGTTCGTTGTATTCAAATCCGGCGATTTCGAAGGTCAAGGCCACATATTAACAGTTATTCCTCTCAAGAAAGTCCCTGGTTAGTTGAACTTGGTGCAGCCTATTATTGTCCTGCTGGAATAACTTCCTCTGGTGGTCGATAATTGGAAGATAATATGGTTAAAGGATATCGTCTCTTTAATGCTGAGCCGTTAAGTTGTGTGGCACTTACACAAGTTTCGGTCATCTGATATCGCCGCTCACATTTCTTGGACGGCGCATATTCTACCATCACGCTTCTATAGCAGGCTCTAGCCTGTAGTCGTTCGATGATGATGTTTCCGACGTTTCGTTTCGTTTTGATGAGTCGGACCATCAAACCTGTTCCTTATATACGCTACCCATAGACGGTTATGTAGACCACGAAATTTATTTGGAAGCGCTTCCGAAATTTCGCGGCAATTTACAGTGTATGCAATTTTCAAGTGTCATTTTTATTAAGTGCCAATATGCCAAATTTGAAGAAAAGAAGCTAAAAATTACCTGTACAATTAAAAAGTACAATTTTCATAGTAAATAGCGAACACCAAGGACACTGTAAAAAAAGACAAACCACAAATCAAAGTCCACAAAACCGGAAAACTTTAGAACAACCAAACATATAGCAATTATGAATTATGAAATATAAATTTCAAACAGTTAGTATCAATTTATATCTATTATTTCGATTCTAACAATTATTGGATAATAACAGCATGACATAGCTGGAATCGGAATCACAGAATACATTTCGAATACAGAACGAAATGATATATTTAATTTAATACTCACTATTTCTTTTGAAATGACTGTATTAAGTCAGGACCATTACTGTAGTTACTATATTTTGTTGGTTATGGAATTTGACGATTTCTCGGACTTTGATCTGTGGATTGTCTTTTTTGACAGTTTCCTCAGTGTTTGATATTTTGTTATTATCTTCATTTAACCATTGGTTGTACTCACCAAAATAGCGGCCTCCTTCAAGAACTTTTTATTCAAACTTTCCCAAATTGCTGGTACTGTTAACACATAATGAATTTCGTCTTGTGTTACTTCCGCAAAGTTATCATTAATGTACTGATGCAGGTCGTCTTTAAGGAATCGTATAGCATGTGAAAATACTCTCAAGGCATTCATTTCCTTTCTTGTTTCATCTTTTATCGTAGTATATTCAGATAGTGTCTAAAATGGAGTGAAAGGCAATTAAAAATTACCTAAATCTATCAGTGACCATCATTCTTGTTTGGCGCAAAATAGCTGCGCATAAACAAATATACGCATATGCAAATTACGCGTTTTAAACATTTTGCTAAAAACTGTCAGCCAATAACTCGCAATTTGTTAAAATAACCCGCCATTTATACTTAAGCGTCAATACAGCAATATATAGCGTAACTAAATTCTATATATTTGAAGGTTGACATAGGTCAATGTTAAAAGCTAACAAACGATTGTAAAAGACTCCAAAATTGAAGCACACCATTGCCTTTATGTCGGAATATACAAATTTCATAAATTAGTATTTTTCAGATACTATCAAGTTTCTTTGTATCTTCATGTCTAGGCTATTTGCGGTATTTAATTTTGAATGACTATAAACGAAAATTTCTTAAATGTTGCAACGGTTGTGTTGAATACTAAAAAGCATAAAAGGATAGTGGCTTCTAGTCCCACTTTTATTAAACCTCTCGAATTGAGATTTTTCTATAATCCTTGAGTATTTTCTAAAATTTCAAGTGGTTGAAGAATAAATAATCATATCAGTTTCAAATGGAACTACATGTTATTTTTTTTTAATTTTAGCGATATATAAAAGAACATTTACTCGCAATGCATCAAATGGTTTGAATTAAGCGTTCCTTAATATTTTTACGTTTATATGTGTAAATTTAACTTACTTGTACCATAATCGAGAAAAGATTTAAATGAGCATAGATAAACCGTGTATATATTGAAAGTTAATCAATGGCAGCAGGTATGAAAATTAATTTAATTCTGGTTTATGTTTAACTGCACAACACCGTATGCGAAATACACAATAAAAGTAGAAATGGCATTAGCTTAAATGTAAATTCAACGCTTAACAGAGTCAAGTTTAATACATGCTCTAGAGGTACACAAATGGAAAGCGGCATATGAACTTCATTACCATTTTCAGCAGGTCTTCGTTTTGCACGGTTTACTATTATTTGAATGCTTATAGTCGGAACGCATATTAAATTCAGGCGCAAATTAATAAAATGGTACGTTTTATTTTGGCAGTAAAATATACAAGCCACTCAGTTTTGATATATCCAGTTCTAGTTCTAATTTGTCTCTCGAACGTTATATATGAAACAGATATCTGCGCAAGATTTAAGTCAGCATTTATATCTGTTTTGGGTCCATCTAAATTAAACCTTTGCATCAAACTGATAGTTTACCTTATCATAAAGAATCGTCTTAAATTTGTGGAAGTAATAGTATTCTTCGTGTTCACCCTCGGCTACTAACTGCGAATATATAGCTTCCGCATCGTAACCAAATGCTCGAAAGTATTGACCTCTATCTAACAGAATTGCCGTCGGAGTTTTCGAAGATCGAATGTGTCCTTCATATGTCTTAATGTTTATCCGTTCTATATAGTCGTGTTTTGATGTAAATACACAGCCCGAATATGTATTACCGATGTCTATTGCAGCACAAATGTGTTGTCCACTCTGCATAGTTCTTTTAAACTATTTAACCTGCAAAAAATAAAATCTCTTCGTGTAAGTTGCATTAGTGTGTAAAATTTAGTATGGAGAATAGAGAGATATCACATATAATAATTGTGTGATTTTTTAGTGGGGAAGACCACATTCTGCATGTTTGTTAAACAGTCATTTGTGAATATTCTGAATTTTGGAGTACAAAACACCTATAAAATCGCCGCGAATATTCGTCACCATCTCTGTTGATAGAGACCACTGTATCGCTCAAACATTTTATGGTGGAAACCAGGAAATACATGACGGACGACCGCCACATGAAATCATTTCGTTATGATTATTATTGTAACTGTTCTCTGCCATAAGAATGCCTGTAAGAATTGCAGGCACGTTAATATTGTCTATCTAATGCTCAGATGGAAGACGCTTCTTTAGATTTGAGAACGTATGACTTTGTACGGCTGAAATTTATGACGATCTACTTCAATATATCTATTCCTCATGAAAATTCCCATGAATGGCATTATTATTATTGCAAAAGCTCCAACAGTCTGAAAACTATGTGGGTAATGTACTTTTTAATTCCACAAAAGCACCTGGAGGAAATGCGTGTTCTAAAATAAAATTATAGTATGTTGTCTAAACAGCAATCAAATATCATTGAAATTGTAATGGACACTAAATTAAATAAAAATATATATACTTCAAACAGTGCATGTAAATTATAAAAATTATTAATCATTGGTGTATCAAGCGAGTTCGAATCTATATGGCATTGTGTGTTGACGTCAACAGACACAGATTGGTAATTTGTCTGCTGAAGGTTTGGGTTTTTACGGCGTACTGTGGTTTGGACCTTCTTTATAATAATTGAACACAAACAACGATATAGCTAAAGTTTATAAAATTTCCGTATCTACGGATATGAACATGTGTAACGAATTTATCTCTAGGTTTAGTCTGAAATGATGGATTTTAAGGTAGTTTGAAAACTCAATGGCTGACGTTAATGTAACCTTCTTTTTTTCACGCACAGTTTGACCATTATTTGAGTTTGCAAATTTAAGGTATTATCTTCGATATCAACATACCCTTGTCGACTTAATAAGATTTCGTTGGATTTAAATAGATGTTCACTAATTTCTTTGTTGGATTCAAATAGATGTTCACTAATTTCTTATGAAAAAACTGGCCTTGAATGTGATAAGCGGAGACGCAAAAAAAAAAGATGTGATGTCTATGTGGGTCAGTAGAAATTATTTTTTTTTTGTCGATAAAATATTTGTATCTTTGTTCTAAGATTTACTTTTCTGTATGGGAAGCTAATCAATTGCACTAGGAGCACATCTTAATAAGGTGAAGTTCACAACTACCGAGTATATTTCTTTTGCAAAGACGTGTAACTGTGTTAAAACAAATTCAGGATGTCGAATACAACCGACCCATATTGTAAGTTAACATCTATATTAACTTGTAGTTAATTTTTCAGCAACGATAATTATGAATTATCATTGGTCGCAAGCAAATGAACAAATTCTTGACAAATATTGATCAATCAGAAAAAATTTACTTCTGATGTTAGACCTGGTTAACCTTGGGGGTTTAAATATATATATAAAATATACAGTTGTATTATAAAAAATGTAAAGCATATAAAGCATAGAAAAATATATCTTGTTGTTTTTATTTACATTCGGTTTGGGACAATGAAACAACCTGGCGCAGCATGACAATCCCCCAGTCCCTAAGCCTCATGTAAAAAAAGTAAAAAAGTAAATAAAAACACTTTTGTTAACTACAATGTGATAACAAATATATAGTGAAACCTTTTTAGTAGGTGGTTATTAGTATATGGTTCTACTTTGCGTACGGTACCATTAAATAATGCAGATTTAAATTTTTACACGTTATAAAGTGAAAAATATTGATTAAATATACACAATTCTTTTTGTTTCAATTTCGTTCTGTCTGTTACATGTGCCCAGATGCTATCTGTGTTTTATTGTTTGCTGGGTAAGTATGCCATATTTGATAAACTGGAATAAATAAATATTGAAACGTTAGTAGGATACCAGGCAACTATATTTCCCTTCAAAAATCCACGATAAACATTAAAAAAAACCTCCAACTAAAACCCACATCCGGAGAAGTTTCGAAAAAATCGAAATAAAATTATCAGTAGATTTAGGTTTTATGTCAAATATATATATTTGGAGGGACACAAATAGCTGGTGTATTTGACTCATTATCTTGTGAAATATTTTAAGAAAAAAATTGGCATACTTCGGGTGCTGGGTTTTTTAGACAACTATTTTATTTTTTTAAGTAGGAACCTGCTTTACATGGTTTACATGGTTCCTACTAATAAATTTAAATTGATCTTTGTGATACTACACTAGAGTCTTTAAAAAGAATTTCATCCTACTATGGCAATATATGGTTCATTTTAGATTATTGAACAGCAGTATGTTAAATCGACTAGTCTATAGGTGAACATTCCACATTTGATAACCTACATTATTTACTTTGAGATTAAACACATTTTAAATTTTAATTTGAGATACACCACTTACTTTGTTCTAATAATATTAGTAATTGAACTTTTAAATAAACAAAATAGTAATAAAATTGTAAATATAAAAAATATCAAAATTGTATTAAATTATTAATGTTTGTCTTTTTATTAAGTGCAGCTTTGTCATACTTAATTGGTAAGTTTTTATCGTTTGTTCAGATGTTGTGACACAACGAATGTTGTTTTTATCACAATACGTTTAGCATATCTAAAATATGTCCAATGGAATATAAAAGCTCAAATATAATTAAATCACAATACCTTTTTAGCTTGATTAATTTTCTACTGCATTTGTAAACGGTGTTTTACAGCTCTTTACAAATTTATCTAATCTATATAATCTTTCATGATCGGGTGTTTACGATAAAAGTAAGTTTGACTCCTACCTAAACAGTTTTCCTGCTGAAAATCCGAGGTTCTAATTGGGATCTCCAGTTTCATGGACAATTTCATTGTTGATCATACATTAACAAGGTATGGCACTGTCACTCCCGGGCAAATTAACAAACCCGATTGATAGAACTCGTTAACCTTGTGTAATAGGCTCTTAGTGAGCCCTGTCAAGTACAATGGGTAGTATATTCCTTGCATGGACCCGTCACATGTAGCGGAGGCATAAAATGAAGCACATGCACACATATTTTTAACTTGTTTCAATTTAAATAGACAAATTTGAATAATTATTACAAAGTGAACAGTTTGAAATTATTAATATATACATGCGTGTTTTTTTTTTCAAACAGACTGAATACTATTTTAACAAATTATTTTACATGTGTTCTCAACTTTTCAAAATTTTCCAGATTTACCTTACATAATTTGAAGTTAAGTTAAATTAATAATTAATTAAGTTAATTAGAAAATACCGAACCTAGAAAAATGTCAAAAAAGACAATAAACAAAATCCAAGTCCGAGAAACGGGCAAACTACAAAGCCAACAACCAAAAAATACCGTCAGGATTACTTCAAGGGTCTTGACTTGGTACAGACATTTAACAAAATGGTGGGTCAGTAAAATGTGTATACAATAATCATTGTAGCACACTCACAGTGTACTGAATTCAAAACATTTTGCATTATTAATTAACCATTTCCTAGATTAGAGTGCCAAGTGTATGTTACATATGACATTTAATTATTGTGAAAACCACTTACAGATAAAACCATACACCCATGAACTGATGATAAACATATCCCGCTGACATTCTATTGTTTAGATTGTACCTAGCGCCGCATGTATATTATATCGTTGTAAAATTGTTAATTATATTAGTATAGAATAAAATGCTAAACACTCAATACTGTTATAAGTACATAACAGAAATTGGCGACGAGAAATGGCTGGACATATAGGAAAAATCGAAAATTTCGATGATAGTAATGGACATTGGACTGCATACATTGAACGTTTAGAACAGTATTTCGCAGTGAACAAAATAACTGTAGAAAAACAAGTACAAGCGTTACTTAGTTTGATTGGAAGTAAAACGTACGCCTTACTGAGAAACTTGACAACGCCAGACTTACCAAAGGACAATAATTACGATGAAACAGTTAAAATCTTGAAAGATCATCTAGCACCTGCTCCATTGGAAATAGTTGAGCGATACCGATTACACAAACGAGACCAAAAGGAGAATGAATCTACCCACGAGTACGTTGCAGATACGTAAGTTATCTGAACATTGTAATTTTCCGGATCTCAACAATACACTAGGAGACAGATTAGTGTGTGGATTAAAGTCGGAACAAATACAAAAGAAACTTTTATCAGTAACGACACTCACTTTGGAAAAAGCTATGCAGATTTTAATAGCCATGAAAACAGCTTCAAGAGATGCCTTAGAATTACAAGGAAAACTGTGAGTCAGCCGTACACAAGATGAGAGGTAGTAAACCGAGACCGAAGATGAAAATACCGGTACCTCAACCACACTGGAAAGAGAAGAAGAAAATCTTCACGTGTTACCGATGTAACAAAACAGGACATAAATCAAATGACTGCCGTCTTAAGGATCAGACGTGTTACAAATGCAACTAAAAGGGACAAATCCAATCGGCGTGTAAATCGGGTTCTGGAAAGAGAACGGTATTTTCCGTAAACGCTGAATGCGAAGATAGCCAAGCTGATTACACTGGTATCTATACTGTGTTTATTGAAAACGACAGAAAAAGTGAATTCGATTATGTGGGGAAATGCTCCAAAAACGTGCAAGGCAAGATAGTATTGATTTGCAAAATGATGAAGGGAATTACTCACAATTGCAGGATAGTAACGATTCGCAAAATGATGTAGGAATTTATACTGTCAAATCGAATTCAAAAGCGATAACTGTGGATTTATCAATCGATAGTAAATTTGTTCAAATGGAAGTAGATACAGGTTCTGTATTAAGCATCATACGATAGATAAGTTTGATCATCTATTCCCGAACTGAAAGTTGGAGTGAACTGACATTGTACTGGGTACATTTTCAGGAGAAAAGTTAAAACCGTTAGGAGTAGCTAACATCAAAGTGGAATGCAATTCACAGAGAGATGCATTACCGTTATATGTGGTACAAAAGGGTGAAGCAATTCTGTTCGGAAGGGATTGGTTACGCAAATTTCGACTGGATTGGAATGCTATCAATAAGGTTAGCGCGGAAAACTTTAAGTCGGAGACGAAGCGGCTAATGGATAAGCATAAATCAACATTCAGAGATGAAATAGGGTGTGTCAAAGCTATCAAAGGAAATTCTATACAACAAGATAACGCACAGCCCGTTTTCATGAAGGCACGACCAGTACCGTATGCTATTAAACCCAAAGTCAAAAAAGAGCTTGATCGTTTAGAAAAAGAAGGAATTATTTCGAAAGTAGCAACCAATGATTGGGCCACGCTTATCGTGCACGTAGGAGGAGTTCGAATAAGCGGTGACTTTAAAGTTACAATAAATAAACAACTCAAGGTTGACCAGTATCCATTGCCTAGGATCGAAGATATATTCGCTACATTATCAGGAGGAGAGTGATTTTCGAGGATTGACCTGTCGCAGCTGGAAATGAACGAAGCATCGAAGAAATACATGACAATTAACACTCACAAAGGTTTGTACCAGTACAATCGATTATTGTTTGGAGTGGCGTCAGCGCCTGCAAGTTGGCAGAGGACAATAGATCAAATACTACAAGGGCTACCGAGAGTTCAATGCATACTGGATGATATGGTAATTACTAGTAGAGATGACCAAGAACATCTAGAAAACCTAAGCAAGGTACTCCAGAGGTTAGAAGAGTTCAACGTGTCTGTCAACAAGGACAAGTGTAAGTTCTTTGAAAAGGAAATTGAATTATGTGGTCATGTTATCGATAAAAATGGATTACACAAGACGGACGAGAAAATTAGAGCGATCCTTAACATGCCAACGGCCGGAAAATATGACACAGGTACGTCAATACCTTTGCTTGATACATTTTTATCACAAGTTCCTGCCAAACATTCTACTGTAATCCACCCTCTACATAAACTGCTAGAGAAAGATCGCAAATGGAACTGGAATGAAGATTGTAAGAAGGCATTTAATGAGTCAACGATTTTAGTCACATCTGACTAGGTTTTGTGCCACTTTGATCTAAATCTTCATATCCGCATAACATGTGGCGCTTCGCCGTTCGCTTTAGGAGCCGTACTTTCGCATGTGATGAAGGACGGGAAAGAACTACCGATCGCATTTGCATCAAGATCAATTGGTAAGAGCGAACGAAACTACAGTCAAATTGACAAAGAAGCACTAGGAATTGTTTTTGGTGTGAAGAAATTCAATTCGTACATTTATGACCGAAAATTCACACTAGTAACCGACCACCAACCGTTGGTTTCCATATTTAATACGCGAAGGCGTAACAACAACGTCTGCGGCTCGATTACAGAGACATGATTTATTTTTGAGTGGATATATGTATGACATTGAATATAGGAGTACACACAAGCATGCGAATGCAGATACATTATCATAAAATCCAGTGAAATCAAGCAAATCCGAGGAGGAGGATTGCGATGAGGAAGATGTTTTTATGCTTAAACAGTTAGATGACGTATGCCTTACAAGCGACAACATACGGAGAGAAACGATTCGTGACAATACGTTATCAAAGGTATATGAGCTTGTGCAAAACGGCTGGTCCGTTAACAATGAAAAGGAGCATCATATTTCAATAGAAGAAATGAACTTTCAATCGTTCAAGGTTGTTTGCCGTGGGAAATGCGTACTATTATTCCTCAGAAATACCGACAACAAACTCTTCAGTTGTTACATTCCGCACTCCCAGGAGTTGTAAAAATGAAGTAACTAGCAAGAGGTTATGTTTGGTGGCCGTCCATTGATTCTGACATTGAGGCATCAGCTAAAAGCTGTTCGGGATGTCAGAAGCACCAGCGTAATCCAAAACAAGCACCACTGCATCCATGGGCATGGCCATCGGCGCCCTGGAAACGCATACACATTTACTTTGCTGGACCATTTATGGATTAAATGCTTTTAATTGTAGTGGACGTGCATTCGAAATGGCCAGAAGTTGTACTGATGAACCGTACATCTATCTACAGGACACGCAATCAAAGGCTTGAGGGATATATTTGCAAGGACAGGACTACATTTGTATAGGTTAATACCTGGTTTTATCAAACCTCAAAAATGATATCCACACTCGCTGTTGGCTCGGTAAATGTAATTTTTTCCGGGTTGATAAAACCATGTATTAACCTATATCAAAATCAATAACTGTATATTATGTTCTGGTTCACAGCATGTTGTCGAATACTATATTAGTTTTTGAGGTCAGGCTATCAATACACACCGAAAATTGTCAAAAATTGAATAGAAGTGCACTTTTTTCATGTTTTTCATTAGTATAAAATGTATTTTCTGGTTGCAGAATATAAACAGTATTTGCACATTGTCAGAAAATATAAAGTTTATTTGTACTTGCCGCCAAACAGGTAAGAAATGTCTTAGGCTCCTACAAATAAACCGTATATTTTCTGACAATGTACGAATATTTTATATTTATCCTGCAACCGTTACATTTGCTGTACAATAAAGGTAGCCGAATAAATTTTTGCTTTATTCGGCAGTGCCGAATAAAGTCTCCTGGTACCTTTGTCCTCGCTTCTAACGATATTTAGCATTCTGTTCTGGTTTACGACGTGTTGTCGAATACAATATTTGTTTGTGACGTCAGGCTATCACTTAAAAACGCGCCGGAAATTTCACGTCAGAAATCGGCTAAAAGTGCAAAATTTTCATGTTTTTCATTGCTGCAAAATGTATTTTAGATTTGCAGGATAAAAACAATATTCGGACAGTGTCCGAAAATATAAAGTTTATTTGTACTCGTCGCTAAACAGGTGAGAAATGCTCGGCAGAGCCTCGCATTTCTACCTGTTTCTAAGGCTCGTACAAGTATTAGCTTTCCTAAAAAGCTAGCCGTCTCTAAGCTTTATTTTTCGTGGACAGAAATACGTACTGTTTTTTAATGTTATTATGTATTGTTATTATTAACATCACTTCATTATAAGTATACAATGATTAGATAGCCAAATCAGGCAACCGCAAAATATAGGTCAGAGTCAGCATATGAAGCATGCACTATGCTAAGCATCTCTAGATGCATCATTCTACGCGGTAAGATAGTTAATGTGAACCTTGTCAGTAAGCAGGAAAAGATTAAAATTGTTCTCCTTTTCTCACTTGTTTTTCCGTTTTTCTCCGTTTAAGTTTTATGATACACATTTTATGATAAACATACACAAATCAATGCGACTTTCCTTTTAAAACAGTTAAATTCCCATTATCTTGCATATTTTTTTCTTTTTTTATCGTAACCGATTCGTGATCGCTCGGCTTTTCTCGAGTGGCAACGAACGGCGGTCGGCCTATTATTATTGCTACCGCAATGTTATGCGGGGTTTTCATCACTAACTTAGCTCTGCTTATTTGTTGAGTATTTTAAGTTTGGTTTGGACTAGCAGGAATGATATATGGGCTTGAGATAATGAAATGTAGGCAATATGAAATAGAACAACTAGAAAAGATGCAGAGGGAAATCTTGAGGCCTTCCAAACAAAACCTCAAATACTGCAGTTTACCTATTCGTTGGTGCAATTCCAATACAGATGTATATAGATCTTAATAATATACTGTCACTCCTTAAGAATATAATCAGATGCCCATCATCAGCAGAGTATAATATCTTAATTAGACAACATTGCTTCAACAGAAATAGCAACGAACTTTTTACAGAAAGGGCTGAACTAGTTTTAGAGAAATATGGAATGGAGACAATACATGAACTAATAAAAAACCCTAGATCAAAAAAGGCGTGGAAAAAAGAAGTAAGGAGGGCACAAAAATTATACTGGTCTCAACAGTGTGAGGAAGATATAGCTAAGAAGTCAACCCTTTTACCTCCAATTACGGAAAAACCCGATGCCACAACCACATATTTGGGAAGGCGCAGAAAATGTACATAGAAAAATAAGAGCGGCAGAAGTCAAGATCTGTCGCGAACTGTATTCACGATATTACATGAACAATTGTAATTATTTTTACTTGTGATTATTTTTTAATTATGCCATATTATTATTGTTATATAATTTGTTTAGAACAAGGATGTTATGGTTTATTCTAGAAATTAGTTGATTGTACTATTGTTTATCTGGAAGCTTCTGGAATTTACATGTTACTATTATTAGATAAGAAAGATTTAGATAATTATAGAAACTACTTGAAAAAGAACTTTCTACAATATTCTTTATAAAATAGTATATAAGACATGGTTGTAACATTTATAGGAGTTTAAGTTTAAGTTCAAGTAATAGTTGTAAGATTAGACAGTGACAATAGCAGTTATCTAATGTGGTATTGTTGAAAGTGAAAGTAGCTGTACATATTGTAAATAGAAGTTTGCAGTTAATAAAAGTTAGAAACCTGATTCCGTGTTAGTTTGGATTTCGCCACAAGATCAGCTTGTAACTCAAACATACCTGTTAAATACAACAAGAAAAAAGTATGGAGATAGTTATATCAAAACTATATGCTGCCTATGCGGAGATGAGCCAGATGATCTACAACATTTTATTCTCAAGTGTCCAAAGCTGGAAAACGTTCGGAGAAGGCATCTCCGACATATCAAAAGCTACCTAGATAACCTCAGAAACGATGTTTACCAAGAGTTTGTCACCCAAAACAACCTACTTCAACTCATACTGGACTGTACAAACCAACAGATGCCGTATATCAGTAAGCTGAAAAAACAAGGTTATATAGAGCTGGAGGAACTAACCAGGAACATGTGCTATAACCTACATATGGAAAGGATGAGACAGTTAAAGGAGGGGGGGCAGGATTCTATAAATATATAAACTATGTATAATCCGATGCTTTTAGTGTTTTTAATAGAAAAATGCAATAGTGATGATACCCTTCTTGTATATATATCTATGAATTTTATTTTGACTCCACGCTTACCAAGTGCATCTCATCGTTTTAACTCAAGCATCGTGTTTTAGCAGCTTTTATAGTTTTAGAAACCGCTATACATGCCCTTTTTGATATCAGAAAGTAAAATTTTAGATTAACAATATTTAAACATTTTAGTGCATTTATGACTAGTGCCTGATATTTTTACGTATAATGCTGCTTCTTGCCTTTTAGTGCTTATAGTGCTTTTACGATAAAGTAGTAATTGTAGACTGAGTTTAATAACTCTACATTTAAATAACTTATATGTGGATGCCTAACTGTATTATAACCCATACACTGTACATAAATGTTCACCTGACTCCGTCAACTATTCGTATTCTCACTGTGACTATATGCACCATACACATGCAATAATGTGCACCACATATATCTATCCAGAGGATAGAGTGCGCCGACTAACGGCGGTAGTTACCTGAACAAGACAAGACAGTTGGCCAATCGGCAGCTGTCTCCCGATTTAGCCTATTATGATTGCTACCGCCCCGTAATTATGCCGGGTTTTCATCCCTAACTTAGCTCTGCTTATTTGTTTTCCAATCGGCAACTATCTCCCGATTTAGCAGCCAATCAAGACACAGCATTGTTTATCTGTTATCCTTGAGATACGACTGGTTTTCGCTGTTTAGCTTTTGATTATTTATCCCGTCTCGCATGCGAGACGGGAACAAATAAATTTTATATTTTCAGACACTGTACGAATATTGTATATTTATTTACCTGTAGTCAATACAAATAAAAGACTTGTGCTGTCATAACAATTTATTAATGGTGTTAAAAAATGATTTGAGCTTGGTATAGAAAAAAATAATGAAGATGAAAATTTCGACAGGGGAGGTAATTTGACCAAAAATTTACATTTTTGACCAGTTATTTTCCAACAGACACAAATTTTGCTCGAGACCATTAATAAGTAACTATATGGCAAGTTTGAAGAAAATTTTCCTGACGAAACTGAGCAAATTGTAAGCGACAATGGACCTCAGTTCGTTTCCGCCGAAATTCATCACTTCACTAAAATGAATGGTATAACGCACATTAAATCAGCACCATACCATCCGGCAACGAATGGACTGGCAGAGCGTTTCGTTCAAACAAAGTATGAAAGCCATGAAGGTAGAAAATTCTGATATTAACAAGAAGCTTGCAAATTTCTTACTTTCGTACCGAAATACCGAACACAGCACAATGAATGAAACACCCGCAAAGTTATTCTCAGGCCGACAATTGCGCAATCGCCTAGATTTATTGCAACCAAAATCAGTAGACATGTAGAAGACAAACATATGAAGTCAGCTATAAAACCAACAAAAGAGACAATGAGACAATTCGATCAAGGAGATGCCGTTGCAGTTCAAGATTACAGAGAAGGAAGGAGCAAATGGCTAAGTGGATTTATTTTACAACGCAATGGACCTTTGGACTATCAAGTTGAAACAACAAATGGAAACATCTGGAATCGTCATGCAGACCAGATAATCAAATCAGACTTTAAAGAAACGTCAAATGAGATCACTGACAATGTAATGGATCAAGATGTTATTCCGGACGAAACTGTGTAAACTCAGAAAGACTTTCAATCACAAAATGCCCCATCGAAAGAAGTAATCGAGAAGATATCCGCTACGAAATAGAAAACCTGTTGTAAAATGAAATTTGTGAAATTTGGTTGTAGTGCCGTATGGGTAAAAAACTCCCATGTGCAACCAATGTAGGGTTTTAGGGTGTACACAAAGTACAAGTTAGATTTGTATTGCCAAATGCATGATTAGATAGTATTTTTCATATTAAAGTTTTTTTCATTCATAGACAGTAAACGTTTCAATTATTTACATTTCATTCATAAATTCTTACTACGCTGAACTCCGTTGAACTTTTTAAAATCTGCTGATAGTTTTAATCTAGAAGGGATGATATGTTACTGTAATACATATGACATTTAATTATTGTGAAAACCACTTACAGATGAAACTCTATACACCCATGAAGTGTCGATAAACATATCCCGTTGACATTCTATTGTTTAGATTGTAGGTACCGCCGCATGTCTATTATATCTTTGTAAAATTGTTAATTAAATCGGTGTACAATAAAATGCTCAACACTCAATACTGTTATTAGTACATAACAGTGTAGTACTCCAAAAGCTGTTGTTTAAAATTGGTACATCAGTTGGACAGAATGGCTAACAATTTATTTGTTATTATTTTGCAAATGAGCTTAGTGAATAGCTTGTTAAAATCACGTTAAAATTAGGTTATTAAAATAAATCTGGTCAGTTCAGAATGTTAATAGAGCTTTGAACGAAATTTCACAGTTTCGAAGATTTCTTGGTTATTAAAGATCTTACAATGATTCTGATAATTTGCAGGATATTTAAAGTATTATGAAAGTAGTTCTTTATCATGTTAATTTTTTTTATAACTTGGATTTGGTAATCAGAGAGTCAAAGTATCAGTATAGAAAGGGTAGTGTGGTTCACATTGCTAAAGACAATATGGTTGATTGTCTAGTAAAATAATTGCTAAATACGTTACATTATCTTAATGGACAAAACATATTTTCTAGATTGAAATTGGTGAATAAAGGTCTGAATTCTATGTGCGCCGGCAGTGTTACTGCAGTTGCTATTTCCAATATATATGGCGGGTGTTGGAAGATACACGGAAGATGAATGAGAAAAATTCTTACAACCAAAAAGCACAATCGACTTCGAGTTCTCGCAAGATACAAAGTTAAGCAAATAAAGCTCAAACACAATTGGAGGTCTTAAAATTTAAAAGTATACCAAATCATGAAAATATCCGATTTGAAATTTTGGGTAATTGCAACTTTACCGATTTTAATAATGTTATAAAAATCTCACGGGTATATTGTAACATGGTTGCCATATTTTTTCATCAACGCCAACACAACTTACTTAAATGGACATTCTGGCGGAATGGCATTCCTGCTACCTCTTACGAGCAGACTTGTCGTTTTACTGAAGTATTTTAATTTATCAAACGTTAAAAAGTTTCCTCCACGTGATTTAAGAAATAAAGAATTAGTTTCTTTAACAAACGAACCAGACGTAGTCATCCGCAACGTTCCTCATTTGTCTTGTTTTGTGATTATCATGTTTTTTTGTATTAATTTATGCATGCATGCTTTTGTTGATTTAATTTGCAGAAGGAGAATGATTCGAAAGCTTGTTTTAACTTTTGTCTGATCCTTACTGTTATATATATGAACAATGAAATAAATCTAAATTACAAACTTTACTTATCTTGTGACCTCTGCAATCCTCTGTTATGTGTTCTAAAATCCTAACATATATACACGATGTAACTTCAAAGCTGCAGGAGAAGATAGCGGACTAAACACGTACCCTACATGACCTGCAAACTGAAAAATGACAACCAACTTTCTCTTGTGTAGTCAAATCACCTTTTAAATGTAAATGCTGTAGGTTCGAGCCATGCACCACAATTTAGAAAGATGGATGGACAAAGGTTAGTTATTATGCCCCGGATTGTTCGTCGCTGAGGCATACAAAATATTAAAATTTGAGCAATTACAAATGTGCATTAGCTGTTTGGTTATCGAAATGTCTGTATAGTCACCTTGACTCACAATTCCATCATTAGTCGTTGTATTGTTTACTGCATCACACATATTTCTTGTAATATACGAGTTTCCAAATAATGTTACAATGCGAGGTGTATCAATCTGGATGACACGTCTCAAAAAGCTTTCCTTATTAAGACCGCTGTCGTCAGTTAAATAGGCAATATACCTCCGTTTACATTTCTGCAAAATTTCGTTTCCTTTTTCATTGATATTTGTTATTAGTGCTTTCTTTTCTTGAAACCTAGGTTGACAACAAAAACCACTTCATGACCAATTGGATAAAGCTAGAGTAACAATCAATAAAGATTTTAGAAATAACACAAAAGAAAGGACAAATATTAAAACAGAACAAGTTCTAAATAATCAAAACTCCAGTATCTCTCAGTGTGTAGTAAAATAATAATAATTATTGAATATATTCTGTTTGTTCTAGGTTCCTTAATTTTGTTAATCTGTTTCCGACATTTTATTACGTTACCGGTCGGAAATTTTAGGTACATATTAAAACTAACAAGAAAGTATCTCTTAGTGGCTTTTAGCTAACATTTTAAGCGTTTAACAGACGTTACCGTTCTTCAATCCATTACAGTTTACAACACAATTGTTTAGGTTTCAACTTATCAGTTACAAAAATGCCTTTGATGTCCATACTGGATGGCCACGTGCTATGAAATGAGGAACATATATACAGGCCCATAAACTACTAGTAGAGTTTGGTTCTAATTGGCACAGAAATTTTAAGAGAAAAAGATAATTGTATGGGGTTTTTGTTAATTGACACCAACTGGTGTCTGTCAAAATCTAGAATGGCCATAAGTTTATCTAAAATGGACAGAAGAATGACTATGAAAACAACTCATGGAGCATGCAATTCTACGAATAATAAACCTAAGACATAAACTAATATTAAATTTTATTTAAAAAATGTACTTTTTCCAAACATACCATGTAACATTTGTAATAGTGAAACATATACAAGTATGTATTCGGTAATTAGTAAGTATTATTTATATCTTGTTAGCTAACCATAACATTTGGTCATTGCAATTTTATTAATGTATATCCATTTTGAATTATTTTCACTCTAATATAATTATGAATGAGCAAAGATGTCTGTGATTATTATACCGATATAATTAAACTCATTTATAATGCTTACAAAGCAATCATTATCATTTGTAAATTAAAAAATAAGGAAAAAGAGAAGTCGCAATATGAAAGTCTGACCCCCCACCCTTTGCCTTAAAAATATAATCCCCCTTTTCTCAAAAAAAACAACTACATAATTCGAATACTAAAAGTGCAAATAAAGGTGCTGTTTACATCATTTATAAGATGTGCATGTTTTGGTTTAATTCTTCTCAGCAGTGTCAAAGGAGCAAGAATTGGGACATCAATGTTGTTGATGCAGGTGACATATCAAGACCACAGATAATAATCTATATAAGTCAACCCTGGTATGCATAGCATACAATTTAATATTGTTAGATTTTACAAAAATGCAATTTAGATCATATGTCAATACAGAGAACGCGAAAAACAGCTACGTGCATGCAAATTTAACTAATTTCTAAACATTTTTTATTTAATCATGCTTTTTTTTGTAAACTGGCAACCAACACTTGCCAGAATTTATTTTCTTCTTGAGACAAACCATAGAAATGTTACTGATATAAGCTACTCATATACATGTCCATATAGTTTCAAGTAGTCTGTTGCAAGCATTATAACTATTAAAATACATAAGCATAAAGAAAGCCTAGGTTCTATAACAAAAATATTGTAATAATCTAGGGATATGACAATAAAGGCCAACTAATGTGTTTTTATTGGCTACAACTGAAATATTTTATGGCACCAGGTCTGGACTTCCTTATTAATATATTACATTATAATATCTTTTTAACACAGTATATGATACATTGTAAAACATACTTTAATTTTAAACTATCTACCGATCTAAATTATTATTATATTCCTTTTTAGGCCAAAAAAAAATATGTGTGTATCCGGTTACCCGACCCTACCTATTTTTTTGAAGCCGACCCTAAAGTTTTTTTTTGCGTTTTTTAACGGAGGTTACTTCGAACCAGAAAACTCCCGGTATTGTTCCGGGTTTTAGTTCTATTTTCATACTTCCGCCCCAACATGGCGGCTAAATGTATACATATTAACGCTTGTAACGATATTGATAGCTCATTTAATGACTGTATTAGTCTAGCCTTTTAAAGACTTTATGGTAAATTCTTGAAACTTACAAGCTTTACACCTAAAAGGTATAAAAAATAAAGGTCAAGATTTAAATTCCTAATTTAACCAACACGATTCACGATTCAAAAAAAAAAAAAAATCGACCTACCTACCTATTTATAATTCTATGTAACCGGAAACACACATTTTTTTTTGTTTGGCCTTAATACTACGACAATGACAATCCAAAATACAAAATTTAATATTTGTGGCCATGTTTTTCTTATGTTATGATGTTCATCTGAATTACACTTCTGATGAGGTATATCAATAGATTTTACATGTAAAGATGCTAAAACAGTAATGCTACAAAGTTATTGTTCAATAAATACATTTATCAACATATTTTCTGTTTCATACAGAACAAAATACATAACAACTATTTACATATAATGATATTATTCGTCAAATAATTTCTGGATAATTCTTCTTCCCAATTCAACAAATGTTCTTATTATATAGATAGAGATGAAATATCGAATTTTCCGAGTGACAGAAATCACGGTAAATCACATGTGAAAATTATCGTTTATTTTCACTCTCGGGTTTTTTCCCGCCAAAACGTCACAATGGTTTTGTACTATACAGATATTCACCCGCCGTTCATAAAATTTAGGATAAAGCATGAAAATTTTACGAAAACAATTTTGATCTATATAATAAATAGGATAATCAATTGGGCATCGTGAATATCCAAAATATGATCACTCGTGCCGCATAAAGCATCAGATTAAACTCGTGCGCGGAACAAGTTCCGCGCACTCGGTTAATCAGATGCGTTATGCTGCACTCGTGATCATATTTTGGATATTCACTCCGCCCAATTAATTATCCTATAAATATTACAAGGCAAAAACAGTTAGTCAATCTAACAAGTCAAGTATATAAGCACACAAACTTAAAACAGTATAACTGATGGGTGTAAATACATGATGCATATTTAAAAGAATTGTCTATTCTATATGAAATGTTTAAAATGTTTGCTTCCCAGAAGTGCTCTTTCAGCATTAACAATTTAATAAACTACAAATAATGCAAGACAAACCATAACACATGGTAATATAAACCTCAGTTTCATCAGAATTTTACTTGATTACATTATGAATAGTTAGCATATAACATTGTATAACAGAAACCCTCATTGAAGGAGATTCAGGACACCATACATATTTTTTTCTGAAAATATTAGAACAGATATAACATTATTATTTTAATTATTATTTATTCAACATAAAATTTTAATATTTAAAATTAACTAGTACTTTTTTTTAAAGTAGAAGGTTATACCTTAAACAAATTTAGTATAGGAAACAAATTTTGGAATAAATATGATTAACAAGGGAGGTAATTATGTTTAAAAAAAAAAAATATTTACTAGTTTTTAACTAGTCATTTTTAGACTCCTTTTATTCTATCCTGCAAATAAATGTAAACTAATTGCTGGCACAATAACCAAATTAAAGAATAATATTGGACAGAATTTTGTTAATCAATCTCTATAGTCCATTTAAATTTTTTTTTACATTCTATTAGAAAGTGAAAATATTTCCCTTCTCAACCTCTGCAAAATATGCTTTGATACTTTTATTTATTTTTTAAATTGCTGTATACATTTTATATGAAAAGTTGATATAAATTCATTAATACATTTTTAGTGCGTCCTGAATTCCCTGAAAAAAAAAATGCATGTCATGATTTCTGTGTTTGAATATATAAGATTAGGGTGTATAATTTCAGAAAAAAACATCTGTTTTACAAAATTTCTTACATTTTACATGTTATATATGTATTACTTATGTTAACATATATTCAGCAATCACACAAGACTAAATAAGCACAATGTACAATTTAAAACCTGCTTCCACTATTCCCTATTTTATTGTCTTTTGTCATTTAAAAAAAAATCCCTAAAGCAAGTCAAACTGTGTTTCTACAACTCTTCCGGTATGCAAGTCCCGAGCTCGTACTAGAAGTTCTGTGTCTCCAAAAATCATTGTCTCCTCTATTTCTAGTGTCTGACCTGGTCTGATTTCAGGAAGAGGAATAATTAAATTTCCTAATCGCTGGCAGCTTGGATCAGTGACATACCTTGGGTTCGGATCAGTTGATGTGTAGATGGTACATTCTAAGGTTCTCTCATCTGGCTTTAAGGCCTGGAACACTTGCGATTCTTCATGACCAGTTTCAACCTGCTGGCCGACCTGTACATACTTAAAGAAAACATCTTTGCATCGAGCAACTCCTCCAAGATTAACTTTCTTTGATTCTGGATGCATCTGCGGGTCCCATTCAGGCCAGCTTTGTATACCATATGTACGGCGTAGTACTCTGGCACTTATGGCTTTAGGCTGATGGCCATATAGTACAGCTCCTTTCAATACTGCAAGACCGGCTTCCTCAGGAATAATTATTTTCTTATCTTTTCCAAATTTTTCTTTTATTTTATTTTGAATTAATTCACATTCAGAAAAGCCTCCAACCATAATGAGGTTTTCCAAGTCAGACAGTTTGTCATCCCGGAACATCCTTTCCATATGTTTTATCAAAGCATCTATTGTAGATTTAAATAGATCCCTAAAGGTGTCTGGAGAAATATGTAGCTTTTGCTTACTAAAAGAAACTGCTTGTCCATATGGTGATTGTTCAAGTGCAGTCTCCATTTTCCCCCTATGACTTTTAACTAATTCAATGAGAGCAACTGGCAAAGTAACTACAACTTTGTTTGTTTGGTCAACTCGTATTGACCTCTTTTTTGTTTCAAATTCCCTAAACAAGTCAATAAAATCCTCAAGTTCTGTTTTCTTTAATTCTTCCATAACTTTTGGTCCACATATCCTCTTAAGAAAGCTATGAAAAGCTTCATCTACAGATTTTCCACCCCAGGGTCCACCACTGGCGGGAACAACTTCCTTTAAAGTCCCATCTAAAAACCTCTGATGAACAGTTATATCAGCAGTTCCCCCTATAAAACAAAGTCTTTAAGTTTTAATAATAATTAGATAATATTGACATCTGATGAAAGTTTGATGAAAAAAACACAATATTAGTACATACAAAAGGAGCAAGTGAAACAACTAGTGCAATTTGACAAAGGAAATGTAGGTTTAGGAAGAATATTGATACAAATTTAGATCTTTTAATCATCTTTCTAGGTGGAGATAACAAGGTGGCATAATATACAGACAGCACAGAGATTATGACATCAATGATTAATTTTATTTGTACATTATTATTTACGAATGCTAATATTCTTAAATTTAATAAGGTACCGGTATTAGCAATGCAAAAGATGGACCAGCACTAAGTCGTGCTAAGTATACCCCCACTCGATCATATTTCTTGGTTCGAAAAACAGGAAGTAGATAACTGAATGACCTGGAAAGGGGAGGCCTAGTACAACTCATGCTTAAGCTGTACACCAATTTTGAAATCAATCCCTTTAGTAGAAGCCTAGAAATTTTTTACAAAAGTATGCACCAGACAGACAGACGAGCGGACAGACGGACGTTTAAAAAAAAAACTTCATAAAAAGCCAACTTTTTTTATCTATATATATTATTTAAGAAATAATTCACGGAGGCTGTGGTTTATCATTGTTTAACCACGGGGTGACCATTTATGTCGTATTATTTTATCCCAAGCCATACATCATATGTAATAGCTTTCCGGTGGGAGTTACAGTTTTGTAATTGGAACAGCCCTTTAAAACACGCCCTTCTCAGCGCATGTTGCTCATAGATAAATCATTTTTTTACCACAGTTGTGGTCACAAAGCCTTTAAAGCACGTCATATTAGAATAGCCTGCTTTCTATAGGTTAAAAAATATTATTCTCTATATATGATTATCCCTTATGAACGTGAATTTATTGTTTGTTTATTGTTCGTTTGATGGTGTTTAACGCCACTTTCAGCAATTTTTCTGCTATATCATGGCATCCAGTTTTTATTGGGGAGGAAGCCGGAGTACTGGAGAAAACCCCTGACTTGCGGTAGGAAAACTGGCAATCCTTGTCAATAAAGATTGGAGTTGAGTACACCTTGCCAGCAGTGAGAATCGAACCCGCAATCTCAGTGTTGACAGACCACGTGATCAATAGTAGACGAACTACCTTGACTGCTCGGCCACCGAGGCCCCCAATGTGAATTTAAGGTATATTTTTCAATGAATGAATAATCGTACCCTGTCTCTTTTCTTTTTTGGCTAGGTTAATCCAACAAATCAGAAAATAAAAATCATATTATTATGGCAGTAATATCATGTGTAATATAGTAAGCCAGATAACAATAAATTATTTGTCTGAATATATTTGATGGTGACTACCTTATGCTGAGCTGGCCATAATCTTAGATAATGGATTGAAAGTGACCTTTGCATGCCATATGCATTGAATTCATGCAGCAGTTTAACTTTATTGGAAGTGATGTCGCAATATGTCCTTAATGACTCGCTAGCAAACTTTAGACTCGCCATTACATTCAAAACAAAGTTCCTCTAGGATTCAGTCACATATTAAATATTCGTTATGGTAATAAGCAGGATAATTAATAGTGCATGTGAATTTTGAAAATATTATGATCACTCTTGCCAAATTGAAACTCATTTAGATTTCAACCATGCACATATATGACGTAAATACAAGATAAATGTGGTTCTCTATGGGGAAAAATCATGAAAAAAATTGAAAATATATTAAAAATGGGGCCAAAATTAAAATTAAGTTTGTTTCCCCTCGCACCGACCTTGTCAGATAACTGCCACAATATTTTTTCACGCTGATGCCGAAAAAGTTTTTTTTTCATATTTTGCAGACTATTCATGCTATTGGGTTTGTCGGATATTAGTTTAAATCCTGGTTTGCATCCGATATTGGCGTTAAATCCTAATTTCACTTAACACAGAAAGTCATCAAAACGCTTTAAATAGTGCATTTCTTTTGTTAAAAAACAAAATCAGATGTACAAATGTAGGCCTGAGAATACAATAAATTAGATGCCTATTTGTTTATTATAACATAAGGTCAATTAAAAAAATTCCGCCAATACATTTGGAACGACATTTGGTGGTCTGAAGTACTATATCACTTCCAAAATATATCTAAAAATTAGAAAAATGTGCCACAAATAACTCTTTTTAAAGCTCTGAAAGCATCCCTATCTTTAGAGATGAAGTCAGAGAGACTCTGAAATCAGAAATCAGAAAATTTGCACATTTTCCACAAAACCAAATAACTCCTTATCCATCATATTTCCTCAAATGTTTAATTATATCAAAAGTTTAATTTTAATTTTTTTTTTAAAAGATCCTTTTTTCCAGTAAGGCCAACAAGTACAACCAAAACAAGAAAGAAAGGCAAAGAAAGCAATTACAAAAATAATACACTTTTTATGGGGAAATATATTAGTGAGCAAGAAGTTGCCCAGTTCATTAATGTTGGTGTCATACCTGTACATAACGCGCCATCAGTTACATATATGTTTTGTGTTTGTTTGGTTTCAGGAACCATCAGACAGAATCGTTTGTGAAAATTTGCTAGAGAGAGACTTGGAGAGGCCTTCTTGATGATGTTTTTGTCAGAACAATAATGTGATTTAAACTTCCAATTTGTCAACTTTAAAGATAAACATTTTTTTTAAATCAATCCAATAGAAATGAAAGTGAAAGATTCAAGTCAACTGTTAATTGTTGTTCCCTTAAAGAACAATTAGTAATTTTCATGATTTCCTTGGGAAAAACTGTCTTTAATCTTCAAACAAGAGGCGGGTAAAAATGTAAGGACAATATTTTTTTCTGTACTTTGATTTTTTATTTTTATTATCATGGTCCTGTAGTAGGGGTTACCCTACAGAATAATTTGGGGGTGTTTTTGTTTGATTTTTGTTTTATAGGGATCCTATGCCAATCCCTTTACGTTATTGTTAAAAGGGAGATAACTTATACGATAAACATATGTACAAATAATTTATAATACATATTGTAAATTATAAGCGTTCATTTAAAGACGGTTTAAACTTTTTAATAAAGTTTTTTTCCTTAATTTCTCGTATAAATCGGTCTTCTTTAAATATTTTGTAAAAAGAGAATATTTTAAAACCCCGCCTCCACATGTTTCAAGATGTGAACTTAGTGGTATTTGTCTGTAGGCGGGGTCTCTTGTCGGTTGACGGTGGACCAGCATTTGTTACAAAGGGAATTGCTGGTTTGCCCATTGTATATTTTTTCAAATCCAGAGCATTCAATACAATAATTTAAGTTGCTTGATTTGCAATTCATATTTGCACTTGCAAATATTTTAGTTCTATTTTTAGATTTAATTTCACACCCATTATGAATATAGTTACAAGTACCAAAACGACTATAATTGCATTTCAAGACAGTCTAGTTTTGTTCCGAGGTCTGTGGGTTAATTGCATATATGTCTTGCCTATAAACAACATGTACTTGATAGTTTAAAAATAATGCATTTTAGCCAATCTGCAAAAAGCTATTGTTTTTGTATATGGTGGAATCTTTGTACAGGGTAAAGGATCGCCCATACATAGTTTCTTCCATGTTCTTCCGACTTGAATGCCTGTGAGTGAGTTGTACATGTTGATATACAGATAATCCATTGAAAAAGGTGTTAAATCCTATGCACTATTACAAATATTTCCACACAATTGAAATTACATTTTTTGTTTGTTTGTTTGAATGGTGTTTAATGCAACTTTTAGCAATTTTTCAGCTTTTTTTATTGAGGAAGGAATGTCCATAGAAAACCACAAACATTTGGCAGAAAAACAAGCAATCTTTTTCAACTAGGACTAAATTTCAGCACACCCCTGCCAGCAATAAGATTAGAACCAGCAACCTCAATGTTGAAATGCAAATGACAAAAGCAGATGATTGACTACCTTAACCACTTGGCCACTGAGGCCAAAAATTTTTTTTCAAGGTCTAGTAAGTGCCAAAATACAAATATTTACTATGCTTTTATCTGCAGTAACCATTTTAACACTAGCAGCATCGCATGGCACCAAGTTCATATCCGCTCAAGGAATTGTCATATTTTTTGTTTGCTTTGAACTGGTATCCGCTAGTATTTTTACACTACGCTTTATGTTCAAAGTTAAAGTCAGACAGGAACCAGCTATCATTGCTTTGATTTCTCCTCTTGGTTAAAAATTGCAGATAAAAATGAAAAACATTACACTGTGACAAAAATAAGATAAGTAAGTAATAAAATTTAAAAAGTGAAATAGGGAGACTGTACAAATAACAAAATGACAGGGCAGTTTAAACTTCGCTTTTTAATATGAACAAGGTGAAGTGAGGCCAATTCTTACCTCCAAGATCTATAACCATATATTTCATGCCGGGCTTAATGGTTGCTGCAAACTCATTCTTTTCTTTGGTATCTTGTCGGTCTGTTTTTAGATTTTGACAGTAAATAGAAGCAGCTTCTGGTTCTAAGGCAATACTTAGCTGTCCACTTCTTATACCTGCCTATGGTCATATACAATTGGAAGCATGTCATTATGTTATACATACAAATATATGTTCTATTTTAGTTTTTATTTTAATATGGCAATGTTTATGAGGCAAAAGTTATTATGTTAATGCTGACATTCCCAAATGCAGGATGAATCATAATCTACACATATGCCAATCTAATTAAGAAATAATTCACGAGGCAGTTTTTTATCCCACGACAGTGAGGGATAAAATAATTAACAGCATAAATGGCCATCCTATTGTAAAACCATGATAAACAACAGCCTCCATGAATTATTTCTACACTAATAAGACAATTACTGCACAATTGGGATATTTACGAACCTATAACCAACACCATTTTGACCATACACTAACTGTTCCGCCAATATAACACACAATATATTGCAACGGATAATTAAAGCATGTGTCACTATTTATAAGATTAATATGTCATATGCAATAGCTATCTGGTGTTGGAACTGCCACAGCCTTCAAGACAAAAAATCTAATTTACCATGATTGTGGTCTCAAAATGTTTCAAGCAGGTCAAATACAAGAATACAAGTTTATTGGCCAATTATGGGCCCTCGAGGGGGAAATATACAGCACAACATGTATGATTATTACAGTACATAAATAACATAGATTATAAATTTCAATGGCAAACAAATATTAATCGTAGAGAATGAGAAAAAATTGGGGCATCATAGCTATTAATGGACCTTAAATAGAACATAGCTTAAGTTATGTTACATTCCTGCAGAAAGCAACTCAACTGGTCAACAATTTCAGAATTTTCACAACTAAAACACCTGAAAATTTTGTCAGATGCAGAAAGGTTTTCAATGTTAATGTTATTCTTTTTCACAATATTAAAAATTAAATTTCTTTTGGCATCAAATTTAGGACACTCTGAGAAATAATGAACTTCGTCTTCAACCCTTTTTAGGTCACATTTATCACATATTCTAAGATCTAATGGGGTTATAGGTTTAGTATATCTACCGAGTTCAACTTAAAGTTGATGATTACTTACTCTAAATTTAGCAAAACACTCCCTTTTATCAAACTTTTTAATTATATCTAAATATTGTTCATAACCAAAGTTACGTTTGATTTTGAAATATGTTCTAAGTTTACTTTCCGTCAGCAATGAGTTTTTCTCTATGCTGGTACCATAAATTTCTGTATAAATCTTTTAGGTGCTCGCCAATAGAATATGTAACATAATTTTTGTTCAAGGCCATTGAGCTACTCTCCACAGGAATATTTAAAATGTTGAGCAAGGAGACTAATGAATCATACCAGGTGTCTACTCCATTGTTATGCATTAATTTCATTTCAGTAAATGCATCATTTAACAATTCAGTAGGTGAATTATTCAACCTGTGCCAGTACTTCAAAACAGAATTAAAACAGTCAAACATTATTGGATATTGACCAAATTCTGACATTACAGCAAATTTTGAAGCTTTGTTACTGACACCATGTAAATATTTCAAAAAATGTATTTCCATTTTTTCGCAAGGGAAGACGCCAGTAAGTCTTGTAAAATCACATAACGAATCACTATTAAACGATTTAGGTAGATAGCATCCCCAGATTTCAGAGCTATAAATAAGAATAGCTTTAATTGTATGGTTAAATATATGTAAAGAAGACTTGATGCTTGGTCCAAGGGACAACAGATCCGCCTTGAGTTTATATAATGCTTTAGTTGCTTAATTAAATAAATCATGCTTTGCCTCGGTAAAAGAGCCCGATATAGAGAATTAAATTCCAAGATATTTGTACTTCCGAATACTTTCTATAGAGTTGCCTCTGAAAGTTAATTGATCATTAATGAGTCTGCCTGGCTTATTGAAAATAAGCACTTTAGTTTTTTGAAGTATTGACATCAATACACCAATCATCACAAAAATTTTCTAATAAAATTAAACTATTTTGAGGGCCAGAGGCTGATTTCGATAACAGAACAGCATCGTCAGCGTATAGAAGGCAGTTGATTCTATGATTATTAAGATATACATGATCTAAAGAGAACTCAAGATATTTTGGAAGATCATTTATAAAAATTTCAAAAAGATTTGGACTTAGGACATAACCTTGAGGGACTCCAATACTTGAGGCAAAGGACTCCCACTTTCACAGAAAGCAATGATTTAGAATACATATTTTTTAATAAACTATAAAACAGGCCACCTATTCCATTTTGCAATATTTTAATGTATATTGCATCATGGAGAACTTTCTAAAGTCCATTTTTTATTTGAATTGTTATATTTATCTATTATAGTTTTTATAATGGTCAGAAGGCCTTGATTTTTTGGTAAAGCCAATTTGAAAAGGTGAAATCAGTTTATGCTGTTTCAGAAATTTATTAAGCCTGCTATTGAAAATGGAGTTAAACAGTTTGCCTAAACAACCAGTTATTGCTAATCCCCTATAGTTTTCAGGATTACTGCGGTCACCTGATTTGAAGATAGGGCTAAGGTAACCTGCAGACTAATTATTGGGATAAAATCCAGATAAAAGTATAGTGTTAAATAACTTTTTGATACAAGGTAGTAGATGAGTTTCTCCAGATTTTAAAATATTATTATTTATCAATTCCAGACCACCAAATTTATTATTCTAAAGTTATTTTATGCCTGACTTAATTTCAGAATCTGTGATGGAGAAGTCTTGGTCTGTGAAGGACTTATAGTCCTTCTCATAATCTTTGAGTAATGTTTTTAATGCTTTCATTCTATTTACATATCTATCTGGTATTTTATTTAAACTTTCAAAATGTGTTTTGAAATCTGACAGTGCTACAGGAATATTAGCATCATTTTTATCTTTAAGAGAATTGATTCAAGACCAATAAGCTTTTGGATTACATGTATTGGATTCTAACTCATCTAGCTGCTTTATCATGTTATTACTATAATTTTTGGCCTTGAATTTTCTAGTTTTATTATAAATTCTGTAGTGTCTGTAGTAACTATTTTTAAGTTCCATATTAAAAGGGTTTTGAGACATTAATTTGGCCTTATACCTTAATTCGGATTTCATATCGAAAAGGTCAGAATCAAAAATTTCTTATGTTTCTTTGTTTTTTTCGTTTTCTATTCCAAAGGTCTTTTTAAACATTTATAACAAGCATCAGTGATAATTGATTCAAATTTAGAACAGGCATTGTTTATTGATGTTTCATTTGAAAGATCAATTACTTCACTAATGAAATTATTAAGTCTTTCTGAAATTTGTGGGTTTTGGAATTCAGAATGCAGCTTTTTGCTAGAGGAATCATCCCATCTATATCATGTATATTGAGGAGGTACAGATTTGTTAGATTCACTTGGGAGAGTTTTACGAAAGTTAGCATAAATATTCCAAGTTAGTTTAAAATGGGCATCAGAAAGGATTGGGATGAAGTCCGATACTTTAAAAAATGGAATCTGGCTTAATAAAGACTCAGATGCCAGTACATAATCAACTGTGCTACATCCATTAGGTGTAAAGCATGTGAACTTGCTAAAAGAATCTCCCATTAATCTTCCGTTAAGTATTCTTAGCTTGTTCCCTATACAGAAATCCAACAAGTTTCCACCTCTTTGGTCAAGAACATGATCATGATTATCCCGCAGACCAGCATCAACATCAGAGATATAATCTGAATAACCTGTATTATAATTGGTATTTTCACAAATAATAAAATCAGGCTCTTTGCCAGTTCTGGCATTAAAATCACCACAGACTATGATATCACCTAAATGATTAAAGTTAGCAATATCCTCTGACAAAATATCTAATAAAGATTTTCCTTCATGTTCAATGGTGTTGGAAATCGGAGACTGAGCTGGGGGATTATAAACAACACAAGCATAAATATCATGACCCGTATTAAAGAATTCTTTTTTAAGAACTAGCCACTGAAAATTAGTGTTATTAATTGGAAGGATCTTAATACCTTGTTTAAGATGAGGTTTGTAAAGGGTACCTAAGACACCAAAAAATCTACTGTTTTTTGACTTTTGTCTACAAACTGGAAAATAGCTGAAACCCGAAGAGCTCATTGATTCGCTATAACCAACATGCGTCTCAGCTAGAAGAACAATATCGTAAGCAGATATTTCTTTTATAAATGAAGGGTCAGTGGACTTGCTTGGATTTTGATTTCAAGCCTCCGATATTCCAAAAACAAAACTTAACACTATTGCTAGTAGACATGTTGTTAAGTGTAGATAGTAAATACTAGATAACGAGTTATATACATATATATGTACATAAGTGATAGAAGAATATTTCTAATAGTATCAATTACCAAGTCAAGTTATTTATAATTAGTAACTTATCGTAGTTGATCTTTGAAGACCAAATAAAGTTTGACCAGGATTTTAAAGAAATCTTATCTAGTTATTATATCATGTATTATATTTACTGAAGTTTCATATAAGGGTTAACCAATGGTTAACTCGCTGATTGGCCTATAGACAAGAAATTAAAGGTTAAAGTTCACTAAATGACCTTTCAGGGATAAAAATAACAAAAAACAAAAAAATAGAACAATACAGAAACGGTATACACCAGACACTAACACAGAAATATCAGATTTTGAAACAATAATATGAAGGATGTCTTGATTTAACTTTTAATAAAAAATCAAGAAATGCTCTGTACAGTACTTTATATAGAAATTGGTGCAAATTTCACTTAAAAATTCAATGCAAAAATTGAAAAGCCTTTTGATTATGAATCAATGAGATCATACTTCCAAACAATAAAAAAGAAAAATAAATTTAAGACTGAGGATTTTAGAGTATAAGTCAGTCAAATAATAAATGGCACTAAACCATAACTAACAAACCTCTTAATCTAAATTTATCAATACTAGTTGATAACAAAAAAAAAACTATTCTAACTATACACAATAATATCATGTACCCAAAAAAAAGCCATTACTATAATGTAACCAGTAACAAAAATCCAACAACGTTTTGTACATTATACTAAATACTAATTAATTATCATTAGAGCCCCTCCTTGCTTGTTGCTTGTTGAATTGACGATGTCCTTGCTGTCCTTTGCTATGGTTATTGCCAAGGTTGTAATTTTTAGGTCGACGGAAAATATGGATGCCAAGGCTAGCAGAGATAGATGATTTAAGGTTAGCTGCAAGCATTGCAGTTCCGGCATTAGATAAGTGCACTTTATCATTGCTATGAAATTTGTTGAGAGGAATACCTCTATTGGACATTTTACTGTGGTCACATAGGAATAAGTTAGTTTCACCCTCCAATTTCTCTTGTAGCAAAGCATTGAGCATATTAATTTTAGAGTTTTTTCCATTGAGACAAGGCGTTCCAAGCGAGATAACCAGTTTAGCAGCGGGCCAATTATCTTTACACTGGTTGAGAACATTAGTGAATTCGGATAGGCACTGATCAGGAGTTTTGGTCGCGATTTCACTCGTGAGAGAATGGAGACAGATTGCATCATACTACTTTGTGCATTGTGTTATGAACTATGTCGTTTGCTCGAAGTTATACGCTATCTCACGATATGTAGTAAAGTTTGTCGATAACTTCTAAGTGTTTGAGGTTCCCAGAAGAAGAATTTTTGGTTTTGGTTTAGATTTGTCAGGCATTTTAGAGATAGGTTTGTTATCAAAGTCAGTTTGGCGAGAAGCGTGAAGTTTGAGTGAGATAATTTCAGATTCTTTGATTTCAATATCCCTTTTTAGCAAGACGATTCCATTTTCTAGTTGTGAGATGCTTTGACTTCGGAATAAGTTTTTTTCAGGTAAGCTTCATTATCACACATGGACTCGTTTATAGTTTGAGCTGAGATATGAATTTTATGTTCTAAATCATTGATTTTGTGATCTTTTTCGTTTACTATTGTTTGCAATTTAAGTTCATAATCACTGGTTAGTTGTTGGATTTTCACATTGTAGTCATATTTTAGTTTCTGAACAGTTGAATCATGTTGATTTTTCTTGAGTTGATATTCATTATTCATCAACTGGATTCAATTTTTAAACTCCAAATTTCCTCGTTTTGTTTAGAAATTGTTTCATGAAATTTATTGACCATGACGTCATTCTTCTCTGAAGTATGCTCAACATGAGCCTTGGATAAACGCTTAAATATTTCATCAACTTTAGAAAATTGATCATTTAAGGTGGACTGTTGTGCTTCATAAAGCTTAGAAACAGCTTCAGTGAATTTCAGTTCTATGCGACTTAAATTAGAATTCAATTCAGATCTAAGCTCATGTAGATCAAGTGACGTAACGTTTCTTGTGGGAGGAGAGGAATCCTTTCTCACTGCAATCCTAGATAAGAGATAATGAGAGTATGTTGTGCGATATCATTCTGTTTATTTGTTTGGTTAAATGAACATTCTTGAGGTTCAATGGATACCTGTAAACCAGGTTCAGCTGGTAATTTTAATGCAGTTTCATCACCAAATTTATCAACTAGTAAAGTAACTAGGGTTAGCAGTGGTTTAAAATGGGTTGTTATGAAACTAGGGAACTGATTACCTTGCACCATTATTGTGCCGGTCTTTAGGAACACAGTGACTTTGAACAACAGGTTATTTGATGTAGCAGCTTTGGTAGGTAGCTCAATAAATATAGATTGGAGAAGTTGCACACTGTTCTCTGGGTTATCTGTCCAGTCGACATCATAACCTGGCTGTTTGCTGATATAGTCATACAAGTACCACCAGAGGGCACATACCCAAAATGGGAATCGGGCTTCCGAGGTCCTGATTGCCACCATGTTTGCATCAGGCTCATAATTTTAATGCAATTTTTCAAATTCACAGCATTTTATTTTTGCTCTTGCATTTGGGGCCCTCAAGGTTGCAGGGAAAGATGCTTTGGGATACCTTCTATAAAGTTCATCCATGGAAATTAGGCTTGTGTCAAACGGTACCCCTGTTTCAGACATGTTTACGTTTTGATTGTGTGAAAATGAACAATAAATAAAGTAAGGTTCAAATGTTCATGTGTTGTTCCCAATAATTAGGTTGATTGTTAGGCAATCATCTGCCTGAGAATAGTTTTACATCAGGAATTTACTGTTTTGATCTCGAGAAAAATTTCAGATGCCATTGATCGGTGGCGCCACCTGTATGTAAGAATACAAATACAAAACCAGGTGTTCAACAATTTAACAATTAATTTAAGTAGTAGACTAGTAGAGAGACCTTGACCTTGACCCAACTGGCCACAAATCCAATCACAAGCCACATTTTCATGTAAGCTTACTATATCCATAGTTTCAGCATGATTAGTTTTATCCGAACTTAAGTTATTGACCCAGAAAGTGTATTTTTATTTTTAGTAACAGTGACTTTGACCTTGATTCAACTAGCCCCACATCTAATCCTAAGCTAGGACTTCATGCAAGATTGTTATATCCATAGTTTCAGCAAGATTGGTTTATCCAAACTTAAATTATTGCCCGGAAACTATTTTTATATTTTTAGTAACAGTGACCTTGACCTTAATCTGACAGGCCCTAAATACAATCCCAAGCTAGGTCTTCAAGCAAGCTTGCTATATCCAAAATTCCAGCAAGATTGGTTTACCTGAACTGAAATTGACCGGAAACTGTTTTTCTATTTTTAGTAAGTGACTTTGACCTTGACCCGATTGGCACCAAATCCAATCCCAAGCTAGGCCTTTATGGAAGCTTGTTCTGCCACAGTTCCATCAAGATTGGTTTATCTAAACTGAAGGTATTCAACATGTTCAATGAAAACCCTCTGTTTGATGCCCCCCACCTGGCTGAACGCCAGCTGGCCATACCTCAATCTAATAAACTGGTTTTTCATTAAAAACCTGGTTAACAACAGGACAGTTAGAGAAATGAAATTTTAATATAAAGTTAGAACTGAATTATTTTTTGGGTCAGTAGAGAAACAAACTATTGTTTGTTTGTTTGTTTGAATGGTGTTTTAACGCCACTTTCAGCAATTTTTCAGCTATATCACGGCTTCCAGTTTTTATTCGGGGAAGAAGCCAAAATACCCGGAGAGAACCCCCGACCTGCGGTAGGAAAACTGGCAATCCTTGTCAATTAAGATTGCAGTCGAGTACACCCTGCCTGCAGTGAGAATCAAACCCGCAATCTCAGTGTTGACAGACCACGTGATCAATAGTAGACGAACTACCTTAACCACTCGGCCACCGAGGCCCCGAAACAAACTAAATGATATATAGTGTCTGCAACCCAAGAATGCAGAAGGGTGTACAGTATCATTTATTATACATGTTATACTGCAAGCAAAAAGAAAACAATTTATTACGATCCGTCCAAATAATTTATTTAGTAATTAAACATGTCATTGAATACTGAAAAACTATTATGAAAGAATGAATCATTTTCTTGTTTTGTGGTGTCCCTTGCTTTGCAGATGCCCCATTTCATCTCAAATTTGGTTCAAGGGAGTATAAACACATTGTTTCAGCCATATCCAACATGACTCCGTTAAGAATCTGATTAAACTACAGGTAACTACTGGCATTCTGCCAGACAAATTTAAAACTTCACTAGATTTTAGGTAAATTAAGCTGTTAGGCCTTGTGGTTCGGCAATTTGGATGATTTAAAAAAAAATGAAGCTATTGCATATTTGGTCAATAAACTTCACCTGAATAAATCGAGGGGGATGGTTTAGCTAAAACTAGAGGCTCCCAGGAGCCTGTATCGCTCACCTGAACCTGAAACCAAACAACCCTTTTTTATCCAGCTTTTCTTTGCTATAAGGAATTGCCCAACACTTCTGCAAAAATCATTAATTTTGACCTTTTAAGGGAAATAACTCCTAGGAGGATCTTTTGAAGGTTAGAGGGAGAAGGGATGTTCACTTCAAATTTGCTGTACCTGTTATACTTTTTTAACTATCAGTCGAAAACTCTCTCAACACCCCCCCCCCCCTTTTTTCATTTTTTCTATTTTAATCCAATGTAGCTATGTAGGTAGTCAGGTGTCATGATTTGCACAATTTTGGTAGAGGACATCCTAAAGATGATGTGTGCAATGTTTCAAAGCAGTCCTTTCATTGGTTTAAGAGGAGAAGATTTTTTAAAATCAGGTAAAATTGATTAAAAAAATGTTCCAGGAGAATAATTCCTAAACGGTTCATCAGACAATCTTGACCTTTAAGTCATTTTTGTAGCCCTCATAGAGCAGAACAATTAAGCAATGCTAACTTTTTCTCTAGTTCTAATAATTTTCAAAAATAATCAATTTCGACAATTAAAGGGCAATAACTCCTATAAGGAGTCATCATACAACTTCAACCCAATGGAGTGTTTCGTAGAGCTTTTGATGCAGATGAAGGCATGTCTCTTCGGATTTCCTGTATCTGTTACACTTTTTTAAATATAAGCCAAAAACTGTATTTTACCCCCCCCCCAAATCCTATTTTTAGCCATGGTGGCCATGTTGGTTAATCTGCAGCCATGGTAGGTGCAAACTTGGTTGAGGACATTTGACAGATGATGTGTACAAAGTTTCAAAGCAGTACTTTCAGTTGTTTCAGAGGAGAAGATTTTAAAAAATCAATTAAAACCGATTAAAAAAAACAGTTCAGGGGAATAACTCTTAAACGGTTAATCAGACAATCTTGACCTTTAAGTCATTTTTGTAGCCCTCATAGAGCAGAACAATTAAGCAATGCTAACTTTTTCTCTAGTTCTAATAATTTTCAAGATTTTGAGGCAAAAATGTCAAAAATAATCAATTTCGACAATTAAAGGGCAATAACTCCTATAAGGAGTCATCATACAACTTCAACCCAATGGAGTGTTTTGTAGAGCTTTTGATGCAGATGAAGGCATGTCTCTTCAGTTTTCCTGTATCTGTTACACTTTTTTAAATATAAGCCAAAAACTGTATTTTACCGCCCCCCCCCCCCCCCAATCCTATTTTTAGCCATGGTGGCCATGTTGGTTAATCTGCAGCTTTGGTAGGTGCAAACTTGGTTGAGGACATTTGACAGATGATGTGTACAAAGTTTCAAAGCAGTACTTTCAGTTGTTTCAGAGGAGAAGATTTTAAAAAATCAATTAAAACCGATTAAAAAAAAACAGTTCAAGGGGAATAACTCTTAAACGGTTAATCAGACAATCTTGACCTTTAAGTCATTTTTGTAGCCCTCATAGAGCAGAACAATTAAGCAATGCTAACTTTTTCTCTAGTTCTAATAATTTTCAAGATTTTGAGGCAAAAATGTAAAAAATAATCAATTTCGACAATTAAAGGGCAATAACTCCTATAAGGAGTCATCATACAACTTCAACCCAATGGAGTGTTTTGTAGAGCTTTTGATGCAGATGAAGGCATGTCTCTTCAGTTTTCCTGTATCTGTTACACTTTTTTAAATATAAGCCAAAAACTGTATTTTACCGCCCCCCCCCCAATCCTATTTTTAGCCATGGTGGCCATGTTGGTTAATCTGCAGCTATGGTAGGTGCAAACTTGGTTGAGGACATTTGACAGATGATGTGTACAAAGTTTCAAAGCAGTACTTTCAGTTGTTTCAGAGGAGAAGATTTTAAAAAATCAATTAAAACCGATTAAAAAAAAACAGTTCAAGGGGAATAACTCTTAAACGGTTAATCAGACAATCTTGACCTTTAAGTCATTTTTGTAGCCCTCATAGAGCAGAACAATTAAGCAATGCTAACTTTTTCTCTAGTTCTAATAATTTTCAAGATTTTGAGGCAAAAATGGCAAAAATCATCAATTTTGACAATTAAAGGGCAATAACTCCTACAAGGAGTCATCATACAACTTTGACCCAATGGAGTGTTTTGTAGAGCTTTAGATGCTGAAGAAGGAAGGTCTGTTCGGTTTTCCTGTATCTGTTATACTTTTTGAACTATAAGCAAAAAACTGTATTTTGACACCTCTGTTCTATTTTTAGCCATGGCGGCCATGTTGGTTGGTCTGAGGCCATGATTTGGGCAAACTTGGTAGAGGGCATTTTACTGATGATGTATGCAAAGTTTCAAAGCAATCCCTTCAGTGGTTTTGGAGGAGAAGATTTTTGAAGAAAAGTTAACGACGACGACGACGACGACGGACGACGACGGACGCCAAGTGATGGCAATAGCTCACATGACCCTTCGGGTCAGGTGAGCTAAAAAAGAAACATGTTAGTAGTAAAAAAGCATGCAAAATTTCAAGACGAGAATCTTAAGCAGTTTTAAAAATATCTTTTAAAAACATAGCGAAAATGTCAGGAGTGTGACAAAAATCAGTATAGTCATTGTTGTATTAGCAATAAAGGGGGGGGGGGGGGGTAGGAGGGGATCTCATCCCGTACTCCAGTAAAAATAAATACAAAATACTGTTTTCACGGTGAAATAATGGATCAATCCCGTTTTCCCGTTCAAAAATCAGACGACTTACCTCAGAATGGAGTGAGGCTATCAGATGTATAGAAGTTTACAATTGTTTTCAGGCTTTTTCCATTATTTTTCAAGAATTTATTCAAGAAGACATGTATGATTTCCGCATGCTTTTTTTATGTTTGTCATGATCTTTGATTGATTTTAGACTTACCAAAGTGAAAGTTTGTAGATACATGAGTTTCCCTATTTCCCGATAAAATAAAATAAATTTCCCGTAACCTGTAGAAATCCCGTATTCCCTTTGAAATTAAACGATCATTCCCTGATCCCGCTATTAAAAATCACGAATTCCCACAGTTTTATTTGTTAAATCCCGAATTCCCAGTGAATAAATCAGCCTTTTACACTGTCCCGGAAAAGGTCCTACCAACCATCAATAAAAAAATGTAATACTGACTCTTTCTTAATTTTTTCTAGCGATTATATATATTTTTAGTATTTATTTTTCTAATATATTTTTTTATTCCATGATGTCAATTACTGGAGGCTCTTAACTATTTTATTTAAAAAGAGAACACATGAAAAAAGCACTTTAAAAATTACTTATGTTTTTATTGATAGTGTTCTGAAACAAGTGTGGACACAGAAAAATGTCTTGCCTGCATTCCGCATCAGTAACGAAAATAAATTTTGTCATAAGCATTACGTAAATAGCATTAAATATCAGCAGCAGCCTGTATACCAAATATTGTCACCATATCATGCATAGTTACAGAGGAACTGTCCTAATACAAAAACTTTAACATAGTCACTGGACCGTGAAATTGAGGTCAAGGTCAGGTGACACCTACCAGACAGTCATGTACTATTCAACCAAATATTGTCATCCTACCATGCATGGTTACAGAGGAACAGCCGTAACCCAAAACCTTATACGTAGTTGCTGGACCGTGAAATTGAGGTCAAGGTCAGGTGGCACCTACCAGACAGTCATGTACTATTCATCAGCAACCTACATACCAAATATTGTCATCCTACAATGCATAGTTACAGAGAAACTGGCGTAACCCAAAAACTTTAACGTAGTCGATGGACCGTGAAATTGAGGTCAAGGTCAATTGACACCTACCAGACAGTCATGTACTAGTCATCAGCAACCTATATACCAAATATTGTCATCCTACCATGCGTGATAACAGAGGAACTGCTGTAACCCAAAAACTTTAACGTAGTGGCTGGACCGTGAAATTGAGGTCAAGGTCAGGTGACACCTACCAGACAGTCATGTACTAGTCATCAGCAACCTATACACCAAATACAGTCGAACCTCATTATCTCGAACTTGGTTGACTCGATACCTCGGTTATGTCGATATTATTTTTAAGTCCCGGCATTTTTTCCATATCAACAATGCATTTCTTCCTCGGATGTGTCGATCTCGGTTGTTTTGATATTTCGCTTAACTCGATGGATTTTTGCAGTCCGTACAATATTAATTAGTGTAATTTTAACCTCGTTGTATCGAAGTTAATTTTTCTCTCCGTATCGATGTCAAAACTAACAATTTCATTTGTATTTTGTATCGTTACTTAACACGTGTCTGTTTATTTTAAACACCTGTCATTGAGGAAACAGGTTTTTTGATTGGCTATTACAATTTGAATAAAATTGACCTTGACCCGATTTAATAAAACGAATTGGTAATCCAAGCGCAGGACATGAATTATTCAGGTTAATTGATAATCTGCTAATTACTGTCCGAATTATTTTGTCATGTTTAATTAAAAATGATAATTATTTTAAATTTCTTTTGATCTGATCAATGATGTATGTGGTCGAGTTTCGTTTCTTTAAAGACATTCTGTTATGTTTGTTGACTTGGGTGTTGTCAATTACGTAAAAAACAATATGTAGTGTTTCATTAGTTCTTTCGAACTGTAAGTTGATAAGTGTTTTCTTGAAATGTTTTTCCATGATTTCGTAATAAAGTTTATAAAATATTATTACACTATTTATTAATTATTGTCGATTTATTTGAATGGATAAAATACTTCATATATCGCACGCTACAAATACCGTGACAAAACAAACGATGCTGAGGTCCAAAACCAATATACATGAAATAAATACCGTTAGATTGTTTAAAAATCATATAATAAAAATGATCATACACCCCAAACTCGGTTGACTCGAACTTCGGATAACTCGATATATTTTAAAGGTCCCGCAAACTTCGACTTATCGAGGTTTGACTGTATTGTCATCCTACCATGCGTAGTTACAGAGGAAGTGCCGTAACCCAAAAACTTTAACGTAGTCGCTGGACCGTGAAATTGAGGTCAAGGTCAGGTGACAGGTGACTGGCTGGCAAGTACTCATCATAAGCTACCTCTGTACCAAATTTGATGGACCTAGGGCTTGGGCTTACAAATATATGAAGCAAGATGTCAAGTGTTTACGCCGCCACCGCCGCCAGATTCCCATACATATGTCTCACCTCCAAGGCGAGACAAAAATGACTTAACATCATAATTGTAAATAGTGATATTTAGTTAGCCCAATGTTGTAGGCTTGTGTGAATAATGTTAAGATATTTTTCAGAAATCAATGAAGTTATTCTTGTTCTTATTAACGTACCAAACATGTCAGGAGTGTGACATTGCTTTTACTATTATCAGAAAAAACTGTACTTGTATGAATAAGTATATTTTTCTCTTTATTTTTCAGATAATCCTGACCCAATCTAAGAAAAAAATATGACAGAGCTGTGAATAAAATCCCCCAAAAACTGCAAGACAAAAGATCAACTGATGAGAAGTTTAATGAGAACTACAAATTAGCATGGATAATATTTTGGAAAATTTACATTTGGGTATCAAAATGTTCCATGTTAGACCTGCTTCAATTGATTATTTGTTTGAATGATGTTTAACACCACTTTCAGCTATATCATGGTGTCCAGTTTTTATTGGGCAAGGAAGCTGGAGTACCTGGAGAGAACCCCAACCTTCAGTAGGAAAATTGGCAATTCTTGTCAAGTAGGTAAGATTGGAGTTGAATACACACTGTCCCCAGTGAAACTCAAACCTGCAACCTTAGTGTTGAAAGACCACGCGATCAATAGTTGACAAACTACCTTAACCACTTGGCCATCAAGGCCCAGCTTCAATTGAAATATGTAACTGAACTACTTAATTTACTGTAGATTCATAAGAGTCATACACATTATTGCTTGAAGCCAGAAATTAAAAATTTGTTAGTTATTAAAATGTAAATTTATTCAAAGTGTTTGTTTTCTTTGTTGCCAGCTTTTGGATTTATAAAATGTAAGATATGGGGATTGTGTGGAGGTATAAATTAAACTAAATAATTGACTGAAATTTGTCCATGCTCATCACACTTTGGCTTCCTTTTTTTTAAATCACCCATTTCTGGAAGTCGGTTGATGAGGTTACAACTCGAGTTTGTATTATGTAATTTGATTATCTCTATAATATAGTGTAAGCTTTGTTCATATAATTTAAGCATTAAGAATTGGACCTGATGTCTTGTTTAAAACCTAAACAAAATTTTGTTCACTAGCGAACTGACCTTTATCCGTCACCCATTAAATACCTCTTCCCTTCAACGGCAAAGTTCACATTATTGTAAGAGCCATAAATGTTAACTTCTGTTTTTACTCACCTTTGTGGCAGCCTCTCTCATAAATTGCTTGGCTGAATCTTCCCATATTGCTGGTACAGTCAGCACATAATGTAAGTCATGCTCCTGTATACCTTTAATTTTATCAGATATACTTTTGTACAAATGATCTTTCAGGAACTGTATGGCAAATTGAAACACTACCAAGGCTTCCATTTCTTTTCCTGTTTCATCTTTTATTTTAATGTCTCGTGTTATTCTCTGAAATTATAAATGGTGGCAATTAAATTAATGTCATAAAAATTTACACCTATGAGGACAAATGACAAGTTAACCTATGGATTAGACAAAGATACAATAAAAGACCAACTGAAAATAAAGAAGTGTTAGAGGAGATTGATGTTTAACTGGTTTATTTCATATTTGTTCATGGAAACCTTGCTTCTAGAATCAAACTAGAGTAAAAAAACCTGTGAGCAATGCTCACCATTGATACCCGCCGCTTCACAATTACTTTGAAAATTCAGGGTTTCTTAATTATGAAATTGAAACTTTATCTAGTTAAACGTGAAGGCGAAGTTGCAGATAAAACACGTAACCCTCCCCAATCCACCAAAGAATGGCATCCCCTATGTCAATGACAAAGTCCATGTTTTTCTATGGGAAACCTCCAATAATATTCTGATCAAAATGTTTAATATCCAGTGCACAATGGCAATATGTGACCAAGATTCTGTGTAAGTTTCAACAAATTCCATTCAGTGGTGTAGGAGGAGTTGCAAATAAAAGATGGGTTTCCCCTTATGTCCATGACAAAGTCCATGCTTTTCTAAGGGAAACCCCAAATATCATTCCAATCAAAATGTTAAATATCTCCTGCACAATGGCACTATGTGACATGGATTCTGTGTAAGTTTCATCAAATTCCATTCAGTGGTGTAGGAATGAGTTGCACATAAGAGATGGGTATCCCTTATGTCCATGACAAAGTCCATGTTTTTCTATGGGAAACCCCAAGTATCATTCCGATCAAAATGTTCAATATCTCCTGCGCAATGGCACCATGTGACATGGATTCTGTGTAAGTTTCAAAAAATTCCATTCAGTGGTGTAGGAATGAGTTGCACATAAGAGATGGGTATCCCTTATGTCCATGACAAAGTCCATGTTTTTCTATGGGAAACCCCAAATATCATTCCAATCGAACTGTTTAATATCTACTGCACAATGGCAATATGTGACAACATTCTGTGTAAGTTTCATCGAATTCCATTTAGTGGTGTTGGAGGAGTTTCACATAGGAAATGGGTATCCCCTTATGTCAATGACAGTCCATGCTTTTCTATAGGAAACCCCAAATATCATTCCGATCAAAATAATAAATATCTCCTGCACAATGACACTATGTGACAAGGATTCTGTGTAAGTTTCAACAAATTCCATTCAGTGGTGTAGGAGGAGTTGCACATAAGAGATGAGGACCCCCTTAGGTCAATAACAATGTCCATGTTTTTCTATGGGAAACCCCAAATATCATTCCGATCAAAATGTTTAATATCTCCTGCACAATGGCACTATGTGACAAGGATTCTGTGTAAGTTTCATTAAATTCCATTCAGTGGTGTAGGAGGAGTTGCACATAAGAGATAGGGACCCCTTTAGGTCAATGACAAAGTCCATGTTTTTGTATGGGAAACCCCAAATATCATTCCGATCAAAATGTTAAATATCTCCTGCACAATGGCACTATGTGACAAAGATTCTGTGTAAGTTTCATCAAATTCCATTCAGTGGTGTAGGAGGAGTTGCACATAACAGAAAGTGGGACGGACGGACAGACGGACGGACACCATGAACATATATATACCCCCCGCTTTTCAAGCGGGGGGTATAAATATAAACAAGTGTGAATCGTATTGCTAAGGCAATACTAAGTCCCCTACTGCAACAGGCTAATACAACTTTTCCAAGAGACATGATTTTGTCAAAAATCATTGCACCTTATCGATATTCAAACTTCATCTGTAACTCATGATCATCATGGTTTACTCAGCAGGGATTTTCCTACCTTTTTTCAAATGGGGCCTGGGCCCCTGTTAATTGGGAAAATTACGACGTAAATTCCACAATTGGGAAAAGTCTTAAATATGAATAAAGTAAAAACATTGCTTTTAAACATCAATGTTTTTAACGAAAATGTTTCTTGTATAAATAAGTCATGAATGACAAGATGGAATCTATAAGCGTGACCTGAAAACTGACAAATTCAAATCAGCTTTCATAAATATTTTGGAAAAAGTTATCAAAATTTACACATGTAGCCAACTGTGCTGACATCATACTCGAAAAAAATTCCATGAATCTTGGTGGAATTAAATAGAAACTGAGTTGCAAACATCAGATTTTACTTTCACTCTCGTTTGTTCTGGGGTCTTAATAAATGACTGGATAAGAACTAAATCAGATATACATAACTCTAAAAATGTGCATTGCGTTGGCATTTTAGTTTACCCTGATTGGTATGCTAATCGGCATTCAACCAAACCTTCGCTACCGACGGTCGAAGGTTCGGTTGAATGCCGATAATGGATGGGTCTAGAGGTGCAAGAAACTCATTATTTTCTATTCACAAAGGCTCTGGTCAATATTTAATTTCGTAAAAACTAAATTTCCTAGTTTTGATACAATACGTCATCGTTCCACTTCGGTAGTATTTCGCTTTGTGTAATGCCATTTTTGAACGTTAATGCAGGGTCACACTTCATTCCAAATGTATTCCTCCGACTTATTCTTTTCTAGACAAAGCTTTTTGAACCAAAAAAACGGTCCATATTACTGGACATCGTAAAAATAAAGTAATTTGTCTTATAATATATTGTAATAAATTAACCAATAAAAAGGCTGAGTAGAGTTAAATACTATCTAATATTATCTCCAAAGAACTAGATCAAACTAGTGAAATCATTGAAGTGTACAAGACATTTCTGTGCCTGTATAATTATTTAATTTTATCTTAAATTAATACTATTAAACTGGTTGCCGTTATGACTAAAGATACCGGGAACAGTAATTATAAACGAATGTTTGCGTAGTAATCGGATTTTGATTTTGTTTGTAATATTTCGGCTTAGCATGATTGAATTTATTTTTAGAAACCGGATTACAAAACCTCCTGAAATGGGAATTTTCACTTTCATAATTGGGAAAAAATATGGGTTTTTGCCGTTGGGAATGGGGCCGAATATCGGCCCCAAAATAAAGGCAGGAAAATCCCTGGACTCACATGCATTATATTAGCTCAATATGTGCAAAAGTTTAGAAAAAAGTCAGGAAAACCTTCATTTTGTTTTTAAATTTTCTATCTACAAGCGTCATAATTTCATAAACTAGAGGCTCCCAGGAGCCTGTAATCGCTCACCTGGAATCCAAATGACTTAAACTATATTAAAATTTTTGAAATTAACAGTTTCAGTCTAGTTGTTATAGCTTTTAAGTTACTGTGCAAAAACTAAACATTTCTTTAAAAATTTGTTAAATACAATAACTCCTATAAGGTGCCATGATGCCCATCGACAATTTCTGAAAATTAAATGGTTTTTAGGCATTGTCCTTTAGGGTACTTTAGAAATTTACAGTTTTACTCTACTAATAGGTGTGTTATAGACTAATTTATAATTAAAAAACTGTTCATTTGTCCAAATGCATAATGAAAGGGCAATAACTCCTATAAAGAGTCATCTTGCAATTTTTGGACTAAGCAATCATTTGTAGGGCTTTTATTGCTGATCATTTGTGCAATTTACAGTTTTAATCTAGCTACTATAGTTTTCAAGTTACAGGACAAAAATGGAAAATTTCATAACAAAATTGTCATTTAAGGGCAATAACCCCTATAAGGAGTCATCTGACAATTTCAGACCAATTAAATGAATTGTTGGGCTGTTTTTGCTGATCATTTTTGCAATTTATTATTTCACTCTAGCTGTTATGGTTTTTAAGTTACCGGACAAAAACGGAAAATTTCATAAAAAATTGCAATTTAAGGGCAATAACTCATATAAGGAGTCATCTGACAATTTCAGACTTAAAAGTAATTTGTAGGGCTTGTATTGCTGATCATTTTTGCTATTAACAGTTTCACTCTAGCTGTTACAGTTTTTAAGTTACATGACAAAAACGGAAAATTTCATAAAAAATTGCAATTTAAGGGCAATAACTCCTATAAGGAGTCATCTAACAATTTCAGACTTAAAAAGTAATTTGTAAGGCTTGTATTGCTGATCAGTTTTGCTTTTAACAGTTTCACTCTAGCTGTTACAGTTTTTAAGTAACAGGACAAAAACGGAAAATTTCATAAAAAATTGTCATTTATGGGCAATAATTTATTTAAGAAGTTGTCTGACAATTTCAGACCAATCAAGTGAATTGTAGGGTCTTTATTGCTGATCATTTGTGCAATTTACAGTTTCAATCTAACTGCTATAGTTTTCAAGTTACAGGACAAAAACGGAAAATTTCATAAAAAATTACCATTTAAGGGCAATAACTCATATAAGGAGTCATCTGACAATTTCAGACCAATCAAGTGAATTGTAGGGCTTTTATTGCTGATCATTTTTGCCATTTACAGTTTCACTCTACCTCGTATATTTTTCAGGTTATATTGTAAATACCAAAAATTTTGTCAAAAATCATCAAAAAAGGGCAATAACTCCTACAAGAAGCCAATACACAACTTCGCACTAATAGCAACTATTGTAGACCTTAATGTGCTGATCAATTTGAAGTAACGGTTTTCTCTATAGCTATTATAGTTTATTAGATAATGATCAAAAACCTGTGTTGACCCCCATGTTCTATTTTTAGTAACAGCGGCCATATTTGTCTGTTGATCAACACCCTGGGTACAAACTTGAAACTAGGATACCTAAGGATGATTGTGGCCAAGTTTGAAAAAAATTGGCCCAGTGGTTTCAGAGGAGAAGATTTTTTAAAAAGTTTACAACGACGACGGACGACGGACGCCAAGTGATAGTAATAGCTCACATGGACCTTCGGTCCAGGTGAGCTAAAAATCATTGGACTGGAACGATATTCAAACTTGATCTGTAACTCAACATGGGTTTACTCACAAACCAAATATCAGTGCAATATCTGCAAGCTCTTCGAATAATAGTCAGGAAAACATGTGTGACAGACTGACAGAGTGCAAACCTGCAGTCCCCTTTGACAAAGCCAGTTAGAGACTTATTAAATTAGAATAAAGATCAATGTTATTACCGAGTTAGTAGGGAAAAGCTTGCATGAAAAAACAGTGGTCACGTTTTTTACCACAATATTAATTCTAAATTAGTTTTTTACAACATACCATTACGCACTCATGTGAAACTTGAAAAGCAAGTATCACAGTAGGAAAAAATTAATAATTTCTGTTTTTTTGATAGGCAAGTAATCTTGATATTAGAAGAATACACAGGCAGTGGATCGCAACCTATTGCTTAGCACAGATAACATGCCAGTAGAATTCTACAGATGAATGTGAGACACATATAGTATATATTTAACATACCCTTTCATGAAGAAGCATCTTAAATCTATGAAAATAATAGAAGTTATCATGTTCACCATCAGCTACTAACTGGGAATATTTATTTTCTGCCTCATATCCAAATGCTACAAATTCTTGACTCCCATCCAACAGAACTGCTGTAGGAGCTTTAAGAGACAACAACTGTGAACCAGACCAAATATTTGTGTTGATTTTTGTTGGTTCTTTCTGGTAGTCATCTTTTGATGAAAAGGCATAGCCTGAGTATGTAGTACCAAAGTCTATTGCAGCACAAAATAACTTGTTTCCTGCCTGTGCCATGGTTGTCCAATCAATTTACCTAAAAAGACAAACAAAAAGATTTTAAATCTTAACACAAAATTTAGTCATGGTTTAAGGATTTGCTTATGATTTTGTAAATAGGTGTTTAGACCATTTGATTCAGGTGTGATTTGTGTAAATAGGAGAAAACTGGAATCGAAGGATTTCATTGAAAGTGTCCAATCACATAATGGTTCACTTCTTTTTTTAATTTGCTTTAATATTTCATTTTTCTATTCACATTTTTTGAAGGTATAGTTCAAGTGTTAAAAGATGTTTTTTTTTAATGCCAAGTGCATATGGAAGCACATCTTTAAAATTGTAACAATGGAAATGAGGCAAACTGAGTAATATATCATCACGTCAAGGAATATTTGAAAAATGTACTGGTAAACAACCGTATGTTCAAGCCAAGCTGCTTATAACAGAGGCAGAAAGTTATGTTTAGAATGTAAATCAAGAACAGAAATCTAATTTGTCAAAGCAAGTTTGTTTAAATGCCTCATTTAGATATTTTTCAGTCATATCATAGCGCCCAGTTTTAATTGGGTTAGGAAGCCGGAGTACCCAGAAAAAACTTGAACAACCTGTCAATCTTTTTCGATTAGGGTTTGTTTTGTTAGGTGCCCTTTTCACCAATTTTTAAGCTATCTCATAGCATCCACCTTTTATATGAGGAAGTCAAGAAAACCCAAGTACCTGTTGAACACCGATTAGGCTGAAAAACTGGTAATATATGTTGATTAAGGTTGCAGTTCAGCAAAACCTGCCCACAATAAGATTTGGACTTACCTCATATGGTCATTTTGAGAACATATTATTTGAGATACCTCAAAATTGAACTTGTCCATTATCTAATCACTTTACATGCTCCAAAACAAAAACAAAAACATCATTTGCACATAATTTAAAGGATATTATAACACAAACACACTGATTAAAGTTTGTTTTTGCAAACAAAATCACCCCGTTCCCATGTGGATTTTTAGCCAAAATCTAAGTTCAAAGTCTCATAATGCCCACAAAGTTTAAAGGATCGGAATTGATGAGATTCTAATGAGAAATTTTTGGAAAATTCTAAGTTTGAATGGCCGTAACTTCCACAAAATACTGAGGAACAGAATTTCCTGGTAATATGCATCACTATATATGGTGTACTTGGTACATACTAAGTTTCTAAAATTTGGTTGAGTAGTTTCAGAAGAGTTGAGCGGAATAACTTTGTGATGGACAGAAGGGAAGGAGAGGACAAAACCAATATGTCTTCCTTCGGGGGAGAGACATAAATTTACAGGAAATATTTCTTGTTAGAAGTTAACAACAATTTATCAGAAATGGTAAATGTACTAAAATGGCGACTATCTCAAAGCTGAATCAGACCTGTATTTTAAGCTTTTAAATTTAAATTAAAATTAAAGTTACTGTTGGCATACAAAAAGAGTGTTTCCCCCCATTAACCAGATTTTGGCAAAAATCTACGTTCAAAGGACCATGACTCACACAAAATTTTGTGGATAAAAATTTCCTGGTAATATGACCAACTACATATGGTTAATTTTTTTTTAAATTTCTAACTTCAAAGAGCCATAACTCCCACAAGATTTTGAGGATCAGAATTTCCTGGTAATATGCATAACTACATATGGTGAACTTGTTACATACCAAGTTTCATAAAATTTGCTTTGTGGTGGACAGACGAATGGACAGGACAAAAACTATTTGTGTTCCCACCAGGGGAGTGGTTTAAATATCAGCATGTCTGTACAGGTTTTATAAATATAAATATATGAAATAAAAAAAAAATAATTCTGTTTCAAAATGTAAATTATGTAACTTTAAGCAAAAACAATTCAAGCTGCTATCTATTGTAATAATCATGGAATAATAACATGCACATATTCCCACCTCGTGGATACATCTGTGGAGTCATAAACTCGCAAATTGTTGTGTATGTGAAAGCCAAGACCAAAATTTCCTCAATTCAATTAAGATTGGAGTGAAGAGCACTCTGTCCTGTGGTGATGTCCAGTGTCCAACCCGCACTCTCAGTGTTGACAGACCACCTTATCAATAGTAGACAAACTACCTTAACCAATCGGCCACTGAGGCCCCCTTATCAACTTTTATACAGGTTGAAAAAGCAAAAGATAAAGTTTGCATCAACTTAATTGAGAAAAATTTTAATAACACTGAGAATGTCAGATAAGAAGAAAAACAAAGAATGATTACAATCTGGTTAGTTTGATACTTGAAAATTGATGTGTGCAGTTCTTGGCATTGAAGGGTTTGGGAAGAGGGTCTGGAGGGGGCCCCCCTTCCCAGATGTTTTTGAAAACTGAACTTTTATAGGCATAAACAAAGGGCTGTCGATTGCAATCTATGATATAGAACAAATAATCATACCCTCTCGGTTTTGTTTTGGCAAGAATACGAATTTAGTCTCATTACTAGTAATGTAGCAGAGTGGGAGTGAATCACTCCCGGCACTTTGATGTCAAAAAGAAGTTGCATATATGATCCGCCATAGTCAATCTTGATATCTTTCAACAGTGTCACCATTTTTTGTATGGGTTTCGTGTCTAAGATAGATTGTTATTGATATGTTAAAGATTTTAATAGCCAGCAGTGTGTTGTGTATTAATTGACATTTGTGTCTCTGTTTAATTACATTTACTACACGAAAAACATTGAAAAACCTGAAACTGAATGGTGTGTTGCATCTTGGGGAAAGTATATGTATATTGCTGGATTCTTACTACGGATTGTTTGTTACAGTATTCAAATTAGCACGATTATACTAAAATAAGGTCACATTATCCATATACGGAAAAATGATCAGCATAGCATTTTCCACGTGCATCTTTAAAGATGAAAAGGAAAATTTCTTCAATAAAGATTGTTTCTCATTATTTTTGCAATGCCTGAAGCTTTAATAACATAAAGAAGATGAATATTATGTTCGAGTTTTGTATAAATAGACCAAAAGTAGAATTCTTTACTTGCTACATTACGAGCAATAGGACTAAATTCTGCCATTAATCCGACAAATCACAAAATTAACTTAGGATTATAACAGCAGTAAAATTCAGCATATCTATTTAATTTTTGCATTCTCAATAATATTACACATTTTTTTGTTGTAAAAGTGGCATGCAATTTTGTCAAACAAACCCCGGTTTCAACGGCTATTGAATAAAATGAAAACAATTGCCTACGTTTTTCTGTATGAAATTGTCACCTAAATACTGGACATGAAAGCAAAACTGTGAAATTAAAGCATGTACAAGCAAATCAGAAATGGAACAACTCTGATTGTTTGGATACGGATAGAACTATTGAAAAACTATTCTAAATTAGAAGTAATAAAATTTTGTCACTCAGGCAGCTGATTTTATAGGGTCGGTCAGAAAATAGCAAACAAACAATATTTTAATTAAGGCCTTATTAGGCAGCATGGGTTTTTTAAATATCTGTTTAAAAAGGGTAAGTGTTATAGCAATGTCTAGGAATTGGATACAATTGCAATTTTTATCTATACTAAATGCCAAACCCAATTGAAATTATTGCATCCTTTATCACTTTATTACGAAAATCCAGAAGAAAAAATTTAGATATGATAAACTGTTCATGTTTTATACTATGCCGCTGTTGTTTTAGTTTACTTAACAAATCATCCTTGACTTTGGATATAATAGTCAGCCATTTTTGATTCTAAAACGACCTTGTGTTGTTTACAAATGTTTGTTTTTGTGACTTCAATGGTATTTGGACAAACTGCGAAACACGCATGTTACGCCTTAGCTGCAGATGACATTAGCCGAAAGATTTTGAATAGAGATCAATTGCTTGTCCCTATAATACATTTCCATTCTAATTAAGCTAAAATTTTAGTATGGAAAATCGTCCAATCAAAATATATTAAAAAAAACCCATATTTAAAATGTTTAATATATTGAGGAAAGAAATGTTGATTTTAAAAAGTACCCTTCTTCAGGGTTTGAAGCTGAAATAACGTGTGAAGGGGCCATGTGGGCTCCCAAAAAAAAGAATTTAGTAGTCCACATCAAAAAGTAGGGGCCCACAGGTGCGCATCACCTGCCGCCTTGCACAGCCAGGCGCCTTACGGCTGAGGGTATAGGGGCCGCTCAAGGCGACCAGAAGCTCTGGGGTAAATGCTGTAAAATCCTGCATTCTGGTCATGTCCTGAGAGCATATTGTCCTTACTTAATTTATATATTTTTAAGAGAAATTTAAAAATTTTTGAAGGGAAGGGGGAATACAAGTTGATCTGTGCTATGTACCTAATCCAATGAACCAATATAAAATAAAAAATGAAGACCTAAATAACATAATATGGAGTAGGCATTGCCAAAATGCGAGCACAGACAATATAGTCCTTCATTATCAATATTTAATGTTCATTTCACTTTACTTTGGAACACCCTAAAAGTGCCTCCAAATTCCAGTGGTCATGTGACGGCTTTCTTAGTAACTGTGACGTCACATGAAATGTAATTTGATTGTCAGTTTTTAAAGATCGATTTAGAGATTGCAAAAAAATAGTATGAAATTTCTGTTGTTAATTATAAATATAACATTTATTTTTTTATCGATGTCAACTTTATTTTCAAATCTTTCTTAAAATTATTTTTAGTACTTTTCTTCATTCACTTTGTTCCAGTTTTTTTGACGATATCATCCTCCGGACGAAAAAAATTAATATCAGCATTAAGCAGATTTTGAGCACGCGATTTCATTTTGATCACATGACACATAATTGCCGTAGAGCTCACCGCTCTGTGCTCGCTATTATTAGAGCCAAATTATTATTCATGTTTTTAATGGATGTTTTTTTACCCAACTGGTGTGTTTAATATGCTCCAATTTTTTTCAATGTGATGTCTAATTCATTAAATTCTCATATTTCTTGTGGTTTTGTTTAAGAGTTGAAACATATGTATTATTAAATAATTTTGTGGTGTGTTGCTTGGTTGCCTGAATGTTTTTATGACCTACAGCATCTTTGGTTTTCTTTGGTTGTATTTTTTTACGCTCAACTTCAAGGGAATAATGCTTTTCATACCAAATTTTTTAGTCAACATGGAAGTCAAGATTTATTCAGCTATAGGTTTATTTATGTTACTTGTTAATTTATTTTATTATGTTAAGCTATTGAAATTCATATTCAAGTTCATACTCTAATCTTTACATATACTGTAAAACAATATTATTATCGTGAATCACACGGAAATGTTCATGCTACCATCCCAACTTTGAGCTGTCTTTAAGTTATCACAATAATATCCGTTTGGCAACATGAGTCGTCAACCCCATTTAAGTAAATGCAATGGGCGGGATGCTACCAATGATAGCAAATGTTCCATTTCCATGTTAAGTTTAAAAAGTTAAAAAATCGATTGTCGAAACAGTAGATAATGTTGTGCAACCAATTAAGCGGAACAGCTGCTAAATTAACGTAACAGCCATAACTCTGAAAGCGCCCCCTAAAACGAAGCATGCGCAATATTAAGTAAACAAAGTTGATTCATTAAACACTGACATCGTGGGTGACGGAGAAAAAGATTTAAGATTGCCCACATTCAACCACTCGCCAAGTGGCCGACAGAAATAAGACTTTTAGTGGCCCACAATCAAATCTACTCGCCAATGGGGAGTGGGCAAGTGCCAATTTCAAACCCTGCTTCTTGATCTACAAAAGGACCATAGGCTGAACCATACGTCATAAGCAGTTTTCATTTGTCATGCAAAAAAACAGAATCATAAGCTGAACTATACGTCATAAGCAGTTTTCATAAGTCATGCAAAAAACCAGGATCATAAGCTGAACCATACATGGTAAGCAGTTTTCATTTGTCATGCATAAAACCAAAATCATAAGCTGAACCATACACGGTAAGCAGTTTTCTTTTGTCATGCAAAAAAACAGGATCATAAGCTGAACCATACGCGGTAAGCAGTTTTCATTTGTCATGCAAAAACCAGGATCATAAGCTGAACCATACGTGGTAAGCAGTTTTCATTTGTCATGCAAAAAATCATCATCACAATATGTCAATACTGTAATATGGAGTAGGCATTGCCAAAATGCAAGCACAGACAATATAGTCCTTTATTTTTTATATAGTTACTTCCGACCACCCTAAAAGTACCTCTACATTCCAGTGGTCATGTGACGTCTTTCTTTGTTATGGTGCAGTCACATGAAATGTCATATGATTGTCAGTTTTTTAAAGAGATTGCAAATAAAAATAGTATGAAATTTTTTGTTGTTATTTTTAGATGTGACATTTATTTTTTATCGATGTCAACTTTATTTTTAAGTCATTCTTTAATATTAATTTTAGTGCCCTTTTTCATTCACTTTGTTACAGTTCTTTTTACTATATCAACTTCCGTCCCAGATGGAAAAAATCAATATCAGCATTAAGCAGAACTTGATCACGTAATTTCATTTTGATCACGTGTCACGTAATTGCCGTAGAGCTCACCGCTCTTCAGGGACAGCTTCGATGCCCGCTAGTATAAATCATCTACTAACACAAGATACTCAAAGAATTGTGCAATTAAACAAATAAAATGTCAACTGATCCTACGCATTTAAATATAAACTTTATGTCTTCTCTGTTATTTATTATATTAAAAGTTCATTCATTTCATTTTATAAAAAAGTATGACGATGGAGACTATCATTTTCATACTCAAGAAGGAAGTTGTATTGATGGAAAGTCATTTAAAACGAGGTGTCTTTATAAGAAATTTTGATTTCTTGGAGTAAATGATGTGTATATATTAAAACATTTGTTGTTGGTTTTCATTTAACGTTAAAGCCCTTTGGAAGTTTCGTTTCTACCGAAATATTTACTTTACTTTCGGTTTCGCTGGCGAACCATGATCCTACTAATGCGCATGTCCAGGCGTCAATAGAAATTGTTGCAACTACGGTTCAACTTGACTTTCCGAAAAATCGTTGTGCCTGACGCCCAGCGCGCAGTATTTTGGCTAAATTCAGGCTGAGAACAAGTTAACAAACATATATTTCATTATTTAGTTGCTATATAAAACATTTAATTAATTAAGAAATAATTTAGCGTCTTTCTATCATTGATTATCATTGATTATTCCACTTTTTTCCCTTTTTTTCCTTTCTGTTATTAACTTGACGTATCCAGACCACCCTCCAATTGACCAAGTGATCATATTTGGTGTCCCCGATGTCAATTATGTTTACCACAATGTTCAACATCGGAAATAATATATAACTATTAACTTTTTAACTCATAACCACATTTGTTTTTAACAATGACTCAAAGTAAAACTGTTACAGTACTATATTTTGTATCATTAGCAATTAATTGATTAAATACAGCTGTATTTCTTGGTTGAAAAATAAAATTAAACGGTAACTTCAATTGTGGGTTGGATATCTTAATCTCTTCATTCATGGACAGTAATATACTAGTCATGTTAGAACTTCCTGTCCAATGTCTGAAGCAACCACCAATTATGATGTATCTACGGGAGCAGCTTTGTCTTGTAACTTTGTGCATGTGGAGGCGAACAGTAAAATCTTCAATGTGAAGTTCTATATATAATATAAAATCACTATGAATTTTAAATGTTTTTCTTTCATGTATCTTATCGGTGAACATGTAGTGTTCTGCACTTTTTAGGATGGAAATCCATTCACCATGCAGTTGTTACCAGTCGGCGAGCTATTTTCGGTAGTCCTGGAGTATTCCGGGATAATTTCACTGTATAGTATCTGTATGTGGGGCCAACAACAATTACCTGCTGGGCTTGATTGAACATGAATGATTTATCAAGATGTCATATTGTTAAAGCTCTTTAAAAAGCATTGTAAAATCATTAAGTCACGCTGCTGTCCACGATTTCAGGTGATAAAAGTTCATGCGTAACCCACTAAACACAGTAACGTTCTTGTAATGTTCTGATAACGTTATCTTATAGTTCTGGGAACGTTCTGACAGGACGTTTTGAGAACGATATTGTGTAGACGCCCACATTGGTTCTGAGAACGTTATGGAGTAACATTTTCAGAACGTTCCCACAACGTACCAAGAATGTTCCCAATGAACAAAAAAACATTCATAGAAGGTTTAAAGAACGTTATATCATGGTTTTGGTTTGGTTCATAATGACCTTGCCCAATGTAAAAAGGACATGTTTTGCATTTGTGTGCCTCTAGGCTGCGTATTCAAATGTTAACACATTTGCATAATGTACTACATTGATTTTACAACAGAGAAAATTTTCCTGTTTAAGACTGGGCAGAGCCTTTGATCAAATAAAATGCTATCAACAATCTGTATATTCATTATGACTGGTCAGATGGACGGAACATTTTTTCAACAATTATTCATGCTTACAGTAGCCAAAAAATACAACATCAAGGCAAACAAAAAGATTGTCCAGGAATAGAATGTACTGAAAACACTCACCCAAATCTAAAATCACAAGGTCAGGTACAGCAGTAGTGAAAAAATGAAATAATCAAAAGACTTGTGAATGGGGTTTATCTAAATCTACATAAAAAAGGAATTGGTCAACTTAGTCAATGCTTTTGTGCCATTGTAAATAATATTTAAGAACATATAAATGCTGAGTGTGATTAAGACTTTGCTGAATGTAAGGCAAACACATCCACTATAAACAAAGACATTTTACAAGACACCAAGTTTATTTGGTAGAATACAAATCAAAGTTATAATTGAAATTTTAGTCATATTCTTAAAAGTTCTTATTAGTTATCCATCCATCCATCTAATTCCTCTTAATCAGTAGTTTCTTCTTCATTATCCTCTGCTTTCTAAAATAGAAAGGGATTCAATATTATAAATTCTGCCATGTTACTAATGTCAATCAGCAAAACCTGGAAAATTCTTCACTGTAATAAACTGACAGATGATGTCTATTGAAAAGGGATAAATAATTCTAATGTATATAATAGAAAACAACAGAATTACTTTTTAGTATACTCTCTGCCAATCCTATTTTTCATGTAAGACTATAATAAAATAATTCCTAGAGACTCATCCAAATTTCAGGCTTTCAAGCACCTTTTGACAAAAAATAAGGGATAAATTTAGGGCACTTTTCCCCCAAAATAAGGGCAATTTTAAGGATTTTTTAGGGCATTTTGTTGAAAATAAGGGATGTTAATTCCATTAAATTATCACAAATACACTATAGTTTGATATATATACTCACCTACAGGGATAAAACACATACAAAATGAACTTCTTACCAACAACACCAACTCATCAGCCATCAACAGACACATTCAGCAACAGATGATCCAATTTTATTCATGCATTTGTTCTTTTGGATATCTGATAAATGTAGATCTGTTCATGTCTGTTGAGCTGGCATTTTGTAATAACACAAGTTCCTGGAAGTATACTAACACTAGAAAGTGAGTTAACTGCATTCTAAAACATGTTAATACTTGACCTTTTACAATAAATTATAGCTTAAAGATTTTAATATATTAATTTCAAAATGTAGGATTTTTCATGATTTATAAGGGCTTTTTAGGGCTTTTCAGAAAAAATAAGGAAATATAGGGATGATGATAAAAAATAAGGAAAATTAGGAATATTTAGGGCCGCTTGAAAGCCTGAAATTTCTTGAAAAAATGGGGCGGGTCTGTGAATTATATTTCATTTTTTATCCAATTTGATGAAATTTTCTGCCATTTTAAAGAAATTGACCAAAAATGAACATAATTTGAGAAAAAATCAAAATAAAATTTTTTCAGCCGGCTGAAAAAATCGGACAGGAGGGGATGAGAATCTAGGATATTTTTTATATTGGCCTCTAAAATGGTTTGGTGGCTTTTTTTTTTATTACTGCTCATAAATTTTGCATGTTGAATAAAAAATATATTAACTGGTCAAAGCAACTTATGTTTTTCTTCCATCAATATTGGATCACTCAGAATATCATCTGAGCCTTCTTTGTTCAACAAAAAATGTGTTTGCTTTGTTACCAGTTTAATTGTATCTGTAGGGAAACAGTGGAAATGGTCATTGACTGGGGTTTGATATTTTTTTACCTTTATATTTATTTCCCCACTCTGACCCTATCCACTTATTTCATAAATATCCTTAAACCAACTTTTTAAAAATAAAAAAGCTTAATTTGTTTGAAGTAAACTTCGTTGTATTAATTTGTTTTTGCTAAGTGGCGTTAAACACCATCAAACAAACAAAACAAACTAAATAAATCTGTTGTTATACATTGTACCTTGAACTTAGATTCTCCTTGCAGGTGTGGCGCTCTCTTTAAAGTTTCAGAAATTGCCTCATCAATCATGGCATCAGTGGCATTGTTGTGGCACTTCTTGCATGACTCTGGAAAAAAAAAATGGATTTAATATTTAAAACATAGGAAATGGTTGTGCTATTTTATGTTTATAACCACCTACATAATTTTTAAATAGGCATGTTTTTCAAAAAGGAACACCACCCATCAAAAAAGAATATATCCAAAAGACATATAATGCCCCATCTTGCAACATTTGGGACAGACAGACCTGAACACTATATGCCCCTACTTTCGTAGATGGGGCATAAAAAATAAAAAAGAATTGAACTCCGCTCGCCCCCCCCCCCCAAAAAAAAAAAGAATAGCGCTTACATAAAGGCTAAAATTAATTTGTTTTTAAAATATAATAATGCTCATATTTTCTTGGGAAGACACAACCCACTATACAAAAAAAAACAAACAATAAAGTGCCTTGAAACTCTCACTCCAACACATGGCAAATAAGTGTAAATTTCAACCAATCAAAACCTCTGATGTAACAATAAAGTAGAATAAATGACACACCCATTCATTACCATTCTTTGTGTAAACAAGAAATCTGTGAGCCAATGCTCACTATTGATGCCCCCGCTTTCACAACTACTACTTGTATGCAATGTGTTTAATATAAAGTTTACAGCAAACAGGAAGTAATTGTTTGATGGATCCAGAAATGTATACCACAATACATCATGTCCATATCAAGCTTGTTATTAAATATCAGCAACCTAGGAATAATAGTTGCCAAGTTATGAGCAAATTACAGAATTAATTTTGTGTGATGGAAAAAATTCAAGTACTTTTTATTTTATATACTTACTTTTAATTACTTTGTATATTGCCTCAGTGTTTAGGGATTTTTTTGGCATTTTCTGTTTTCTTGGAATTTTTCCCCTTTAAATTAAAATTTGACCATAGACTGTTCCCACCAACTCTCCTCAGAACAAGCCTGGCCGTCTCTTTAATGTCTTTGCCACCAAGGAAGTGAACCTAAAAAAATCACATTAATTAGCTGTCAGATTAGATAAAAAAATATTTATTTTATATAATCAATCATGTCTTATTTTGTGCTAAATTTTAATTTTTTAATGTTTATGCCAAACAAAAAAAATGTGTGTTTCTTGTTTCAGGTCTGAAAAAGATAGGGTAGTCCTAGGTACAATTATAAAATTATCCTTCTTTGCAATGACTGCAAAATCCTTTAAGCAGTTTTGTTGTGAGGTTACCTCTTTGAACAGACAGGGTTCAAAAAAGCTTTGTTTGTTTGGCTACACTAGAGAACAAAAACACTTACATGAATTGATGTAACACAATTCATATTGTTGCTGGTTTTTAAACAAAGTACACGTACAATGTATACATTGCAATATTTTGATTAATTTTTTATGGATTTCAACATACCAATTTTTTCTTCAGATTAAGAAGGTTCATCTTTGTCTTCTTCTACATATATATCATTATCATCATCAGAATCAATTATTTGGTGGTTGTCAATTAGGTCCCACTCAAACGTCTCATTTTCTTCATTTTGGATGTATTCTGGTTGACCAATACATGTACTTGTATCCGTTTCATTTTCATGAGATCTTACATGAACACATGCATGCATATCTTATAAAATGTTCTGTGTGTCATACGCTACTAAATTTTCAGTCTCATCTTCTGATTGCCCAAGTTCTGATGATTCATTTTTTTAATCTTCGTACAGCTCTAGCAGCTTCCAGACTTTCACTCATGCTCATGCAATCTGGAAAAAAGTTAGTTGTGAACAAGCATGTTTTCATGAGATAGGTTTACATGCACATACTTATGTAAAAACATGAAAAAGGTCACCTAAAATTAAACATCATCATTTATTATATTTGGCCTATAATCAGATTATATTTAATGGCCCCATCATAAGTAGTCATACAATATAAGATCTCACGCTTGAGTATATTTTCATTCTATGTTTACTGATTTTTTGCTTTTTCTATTAATAATAATAATATTTACATGCATTTGCAAAACATAAAACCCTGACTGGTTCAGCAAATACAAATGAAAGAACTTATATGTGCAGCATGTTTCTGAAAAGTGAAATAAGTCCTATAAAAAATGTTGAAAATCAAACATAGTGCTAAGTCGTATGTTATATTACTACGTCCTTAGGGCATTCTGTCTGGCCTGAGTGGAAGGATTGGTGCTGTAAAAAATTGTAAAACTGAAGAATTTTGTGCTATAGGTTAGTACCTGAAAAAGTTGTTGGCACAGACTATTTAGCTTCTTGAACTCTAAAAAGGTACATGTACATGTAATGTGTGATTTTATGTGTGTGTTAGAGTTTAACACCCTTTTCGACGCAACAGGGTCATATAGGGTGGTCATGATCAGTTTAAATGGAGGAAACCACTGACCTTCGGCAGGTAACAATTGCTTGTGTGATTTTAAATCTAAATGATAATCTAGTGCATGCCTTAAACAACCAGCTATCTAGCAACTAAAGATCTAGAGCTTTCATTGGCCTCATCAATTCTATAAAATAGACCATTTTGTGTTTATCAGCACATTATTGCTTTTCAATTTCATGTACAAATGTTGGTGGCAACAGGAAATTGTCATGAAAATACATGTAGCTTAGCAACACACATACATGTTTAATTTCTCAAATTTTTTATAAATTTTTGTTAATTCTTGCTGTATACGCATCCATGTGACGTTATCTTGAATGTGTTGAAGGCGGTCACTAACCAGTAGAAGTAGAAGTATATTTTTCTCTCCTTCTGACCCCTGCAAAGCCATCTTCAACAGGTACATGTACCTATCAAAAAGGCTGAAAGGGGGCAGGGGTTGGATCCACCTCTTAACTTGTAAGCTAGCTTGAACTTTAAGTGTTTGAAAGCAATATGTTTTATTAATCAAGTTGACTTGCATTGTGTACCTACATTTATGTGTATATGACAAACAAATCTGTGAGAGGGAGTTTGTGAATGTCGTCTTTGAAATTTGAATTCGACGCCAAAACTTTAGGTTGACAAACTGAGCTTATTTATTAAACTTGACCATATGCACTCAAATGAAAGTAACAATCATTCATACCTTTCTTCTAATATTGAAGATCCGCTGTTTCCTGATTCTCGAACTTCTGGTTCGTCCTCGCAGACGCAGTCTCGAATTCTAATAGAAATGTTCGCCGCCTTCGATTTGAAAACAAATTTTAAAGGGAAGATCTTTTTTCGTAAACTGAGATAATTATGAGAAGTTTCAAGAAAATAAATACAAAAAATTAAATGAATATTTTTTTGTTCCTCTTGTGGTTATTTAAAAGTATATAAAAGCGTGCAAATCACTTTTCTTTTAAAATATTACGAAACTAAATCTCGGCTTGGATTCAAGTCATGTGTACCGCCCCTGATTTTCCCGCGCACGCTCAAATTCTAAATTATGTGCAGCCGTGTTTTATAATATATAATTGAAATTAATATTTGAGCAGTGGCGGATCCAGAGTGGGGGTCCAGGGGGTCCGGACCCCCCCCCTTTCGTTTTGACAAGCATGGGGTCTGGACCCCTACTTGGTACCTCATTGCGTTTATAAAAGATCGAATAGGGAATAGAAACTTTTTAGTTATACGACGATTGTGGGCATATTCACTGAAAGTTAACTGTTTGTGCGAATCTATCAAAAAGTTTTGAAAAAAGCCTTCTTTTTTTTTGTTTTAGCATAACAAAATGACATTTTAACGGACATGTTTTAGGTGTCAGGAAATCGTCAGAATGCAGGATTTTACACCATTTCGTTCAGAGCTTCTGGGGGCCTTAAGCGGCCCCCAGACCCCCTTCCGTAATACGACCTCTGCGAGGTCGGCATGGTTCGGCCACCATGACAAATTTGGAGCCCCGCTTTCATTTGAGGCTGCATCCGCCCCTGATTTGAGTGCAATCTAGCATTTATGTCAAACACAGAAGAACTGTTAATTTATTTACAATGCATTATACTTGATCATTTGATATCATTTTTCAATCATGTCAGTCCCGAACGTCCTATATAGACTGTCACTCAGCGTGAAGATATATTTTAAATAATAATTTCTTTTATCAGTTTAAACAATGTCCGTACTGTTTAAATTAGAACAAAATAAAATACACATGCAAACATTATTCCGGATATTCACATTTTTCTGAAAACGTTATAAGAACGTTAGTTTTTAACCAGCTTTTTAAGGTTTTTAAAAGACCTTGATAGAACGTTCTACCAAAACCAAACCTTAAATCAAACGTTCTAAGAACGTCACAGCAGAACGTTCTAGGTAGGGTTTTTCACAACGTTACGACTGAACGTTTTAATAACGTATTAAGAACGATATGGTTCTAGAAAACCCGGGAAAAAACGAAAACGTAACGTTCAGAAACCGTTCTGTGTTTAGTGGGAAGTTATATTAACTGAGTTTCGAAGCTTCGACTTGCTATTAATTAACCCAGTGTTGGCAGTCGGTCAATGCCGTGAACTGATCTAGATGAACTTTACAACAAAGGCGGGTCTAGTTAACGCCCCCCCCCCCCATTTTTTTTAAATGTGGCTATAGCATGAATTCGGTCAAGTACACATGCTTTTGGGTGGTTAAGTTTGTAATTTCAGTACTCCATGACAGACACTGAAATTCGGGCATGTGTGGGCTTGCACCTGGTGTTAGTATGTCAGTGAAAACAGATCGGTTATGTTACATTTTGTCATGTAAGTTGTTGAATTAGAATATTATGACTGTTACATTGTAGTGGTTTTTTACATAAAGAAGTTTTAGTCCAGTCAGTGTTTTGCACTGGCGGAGCAACATGTCGTTATTACACCTATTACACCTGAGTATGCAGTGTATGTATAGCATGCTTCAGAAAATGGAGTATGCTCCCAAAATTTTCCACCAAGCTTGTAAATATTATATATATGGTGTAGGACGTCAGGGCCGTAAATTCAATTGCCCAGATGAGAAGTTGGGGGCATAGTTGATGTGCTCCCCCAGACGCTAGATTATATTGTAACACAAAAACCCTATTTAGCTCATTTTCTAGCACATGCATATTTGCTATTATTAAAGGAAAAAAGGTTGGTCTGTTTAGTGTTTGAAAATAATTGTCTTGAATTTACCCTTCTCAAACATAAGGAGCGAGTTTTTTTGTAAGTGTATAGGAGGCAGCTGTCTCCCTTGCCAACATACAATTGGTATGTACGTATTAACCCGTATGTAAGAAGGGCATTCAAGGAAAATTTGACATGGACGAAACGCATGGTGAAATATCTTTCTACGCTGGTGAAAAATTGGTTAAGAAAATCCAAGAACAAATGATGTTTATTTTATTTAATACCAGCAAATCGGCGTGTCGTTGATAATCACAGAGAAACATAATGTATTAAAACATTATCAAGTCTTGCTGCTTTTCGCATGCTTAGCATGTTAAAGATTAGTAAGGGATAGATCAGGGGCTTAGCAGCAATCCAGTGTGAGTAGTATTGTAGTATTTGGTCAACTACCAATGGTTCAATGGTTCATTCCTTGACAATGATAACATGATAAAAATCCATGGCCAACTGTTGCAACTGCAGTCTGATTAAAATTAGATTTTATATTCATCAGCTGAAATCAGCATGGGGAATTGGGACCTGAATAAAAATGAATGTTCAAGACTTTTGACAACTGATACTTGAAAAGAGTTGAAGTTAAATATTTGATAATAATCGTTTTATAAAAACTATTTTCCAAAGAAACGACAACAATGGCAAGATTCTGAAAGTTATGTTTAGAAATAACTTCGAAAATAAGCGGTATTGCAAAAACATACAAAATGGGATGTTCATATGTGTTTTGTATGAAGAGATAACCTTATGATTAGGAAATGAAGACCTTAACAAAAACAGCTTAATTAGTTTTTTTAATTAGTCCTCCAGCTTAGAAATAGCAACGTATGTATACATCTCTGTGTAAGAAAATGTATTTTGTTTGTTGTATTGGTAAGAAGTCTGAATCAACCAGGCCCCTCTTGACTGTTGAAGCAAAACAAAACAACAACAACAGCAACAGCAACAACAAAAAAAACCACACACGCACACAAAGGGTGTCACAGACAAACTGTTATGTATCAGGATTTAATTAAATTACAGCCTACAAATTATTTACTGAAGACTTTGAGCATTATCACCATTATCACCAGTAAACTGATAACTACGGAAGCTTATTCGGAAAAACATATTTTATTGCGTTTAATCACAATAATTATTGCGATTAAAAGGCAATACTTTGCTATTAAACGCAATATTTATTGCGATTAAATGCAAAACTTGTGGCGAATAAACGCAATACATTGCATTTAAACGCAAAAATTTGTGAATAAAATTATAGTTATTGTGATTAAACGCAAATGTATACTGTAATAGGGTGTGATATGATCTCGTATAGTCTTTGGCAACTTGCAGCATCAGGATGAAGGAAAACAATAACATCGGGAGAACTTATATTGCATTTTTATTAATTGAAATCTAATTAAAATATATAATGATCAGTCTATTATTGTATTCTTCTGTTCTTACAAACTGAACTTATTAATTCCTTAAAACCTTGAAACCTTTCCTGAATGTGGCAAGTTTTCCATCAATGAATCTGAAGATTTTTCCTATTTTAAATTTTTTAATATTTTCACATTCTTTCTGTATATCTTCTGTCAGTGTTTCTGGGAATGTTAGCTCAACCTAAACAAAGGAAATATATTTGTTGTTGATTTTATATTATAATAAGCAATAAATGTGCTCATATAAATAGTTGTTTGCATACCCGGAGAGACAAACAAGTTAGTTTATCTACATGATGTCTATCGTATTATGTATGACCTGACAACAACCCCCACCCAGACCCCAAGTGAAATGCCTACTCTGTCCTCCACCTGGACGCGTGCTGAGTAGCTTTGTGGGTCACTAGTAACAATTCCAGTTTATACCCAGTAATTTTCCATGTATTCATGGGCTTGCAGTTGCTACAGAGATTGTAAAATTATGCTGATACGGTAAAGACACTCTGACAGTCATGTTGTGGTCATCTTTACCACAATTGTTTTTTTACAACAATAGAGAGGTTGATTGTCGTGCTGCCACGCGGATTCTGTTGACACCTCTCGTTTGCAATTTCAAGATACTTGTATTGTGTACTTTCGATTAAGCCTCTTTATATTGACAGTGATGTACATTGCAAGAAAACAAAACAAGTGTTTTTCAGTGGGAACTACAAATAAATGATAACCATGGTGACTGTTCGTGTAACATGTGTAAAAATGTAACTAGTTGAGCTTAAGTTAACATAGAAATTCTAATCAAATCAATTTGAAAAATACCTGAGATGTCACGTCATGGTTCACAGCCCTTGTTTTAATATGCTGACTAGAAGTTTTCTCCTCGAAGTTCTGGGTAGACGTATCTGTATTTGGTGATGCACAATTCTTAAGTCTTGTATATTTCTTTTTTTGTTCTTTGGTTTTATTCTTCAACATGTCTGTTTCGTTTTCGTTTTTCTTTTCGTCGTACAATTTACCACATTCGGTGTCGTCTGATAACGTAAATTCGCCAACGGCTCTTTTATCCGTTTGTAGTCTACCATGAACATCAACAGAATGCCCTTTGTGTTCTTTTTCGTGGTATCGACCATCTGGCGATCTTCGTATGATCGTGCGCTGGTTTCTTGTTCGTTTTATTTTTTGAGCTTTCGGTGTTAATGGAACAGGGGAATATTTTATCTTTGGTGAAGTATAATTACCAAACCCATACAAATAATCAGGCTTATCTTTAAACACAGAGGCCAATTCGAATATTTCGTTTTCAATATCCACGGATTCTTTCGGTTTGACTACTCTTTTGATTTTTCGTTTTTTCTTTTTCTTCGCATGGTGATTTTTTTCCTCCGCCGACAAATCTTGATTAACAATCTTGTCGACTCTCTCCCCATTAGTAGAATGACAAGTTTCGGTATTATATTGTTTGTCTGTGCCTTTTCTATGTTCTTTTTCGTCGGTTCTTTCTGCCCTTTCGGTTATTAGCGGTACTTCATATTCTTCATACATACTTTTTACCATTATAATCCTCGGACCACGATCACGTGCTCCATCTGTAGAATAACTGGTTGACTCTTGGATATCTGCATCTTTTCCAGCTTTTCGACATTTTTCTTTATTAGCATCTGCTTTTTTCTCCTTGAATAAAAACATTGTTAACCATCTTCTGAATGAAAATTAGTAGTCAAACAATCAAGAAAGTTTACATTAAAAACAAAAACGGGGAATAATTTAGCTGTTGCTTTCTCTAGAAATATCAAACGCCAAAGTTTCGTTTAGGAAGAAGTGGATCTTGAGCGGGAAAATTAGCAATCCTAAGGGTTGAGGTAGAGCACACTTGTACGAAGTCAGGCTCGGACTCATAACATCATTGTTGACACAACAGTGATCAATAGTAGATGCCCGGGGCATTGTTGTAATTAGTTTGCTAATCAACTGGTTTCTTAAGATCCAGTCAACAATGTGTCCGCTACATTCAGGAATAGATCAGGTTAAAAAAACTAAAACATGGGCGGGAAAATCAAACGAAAATAGTGATTGCCATTTTATAAATATAGATAGTTCGTAGAACGATGAATTTTGCTTGTTGTAGCGGCACTATTACTGCTATTATTTTTTAATCTTAACGGAAACTTAAACGTGATGTGGGTGGCACTAGATCTTGACATTTGCTATTATCTGAAGCTGTGTTTCATATATTGACCATCTTCGCTAACCCAAGGGTTACGATCAGGTACCCTCTATTCTTCAAAAGAACCCTTTCATAACCCTTGGCTAGCCTTTCCTCTTCTACTATGAAGAGAAAGTGGAGCATGTAACCCACCTGATATCCCTTTCGAGATATGTTATCAACAATATTGCCCCATAACGGTAACGATATACAGCGAATAAATCAGTTGTGTTTGTTTGAGGTTTTAAGTTTATGCACGTCTGTCCCTAAATGGTTTGTTTGTTTGAATATTGTTTAACGCCATTTTCAGCAATTTTTCAGCTATATCATGGCGTCCAGTCTTTATTGGGGGAGGAAGCCGGAGTACCCGGAGAGAACCCCTGACCTGCGGTAGGAAAACTGGCAATCCTTGCCATTAAGATTGGAGTCGAGTACACCCTGCCTGCAGTGAGAATCGAACCCGCAATCTCAGTGTTGACAGACCACGTGATCAATAGTAGACGAACTACCTTAACTACTCGGCCACCGAGGCCCCGCCCCTAAATGGCATTTTATAGATACCTCAACGGTTAAGATCCTGGAAGAACCAAATGGAAACTTTTCTGCCTCTTTGGTACTTTCAACCGACGCTAGATTGTGTGGTCCTTCAAACTGGAACTGAATTAATAATAATTTAAGTTGTGTGCATACAACAGAATAATAACGTGTGTTCGAATCCAAAAAAAAAATGAGTACATGTACAAGTGAATGCATACACGAAGTCTTCTAATGAAGCTACGGTTATAACTTTGTGATAGTCGTGTGTGCTCAGGCTGTCCATCAATAGCCTCAGCAGCCCGCAGACTACAGCGTGGGACATTTATCGTAGCGTACTTAGTCGATAGTCTACGATATAGCTTGATTCTCTTTCGACAGTATGGTCGGATCGATCTATAAATTGTTGACTGAATGCTGCCAGCGAGCAGTAGGTTAGGAATATTTGAGAAGAGAACAAGTTACCAAACAGTAAATTACTAGTAATTTGAAGTGTAAAAAAGGTTTTGAGTAGGAAAAACAATAGCGGCTACAATGTACTCTAGTGTTATAAAGGAAGTCAATCAAACGGTGTGTGTGTGTATATATACATGTATATATATACGTTGCTGTTACTGAACGGGGCACTCTCGATACACGTTACCCACTGTAGTATAGCCTGACACCCCCTCCCCATATCTACAACGACAGGCTGCATCATTTTCCGTGAAATAAATTTGAAAAGCTTACTTTCGCTGGAATGGTTTGATTCTAAACAGCACAGTTAAATATGAGACGTAAGCTTTAAATGCAAAAGAAATTGTTCAAACTCACAGGAGGTTAGTGAGATTTTCAATAATTTTTTTGTTAACGTTGCCCAAAATATTGGATGTAATGATAGTGCCAAAGTTGATAACTCCCACCCAAGTGTATCTGCCATTAAAGAGAATATGCCGGGATGTCAGCAAAATAACTTCTCCTTTTCTCAAGTGGATGAGGATTTTGTTAAGAAACACCTTAACAAAATTAACATAAAGAAGGCTACTGGCATAGACGGCATTTCTCCTAAGCTTTTAAAGTATGCACAACCCTCAATTGTTAAACCTCTTACAGCTCTTGTAAACCTATCCTTATCCACCTCTATTTTCCCAGATAAACTAAAAGTTGCCCAAGTTGCCCCCATACATAAAAAGAATAGTGTTCTTGAGAAAGGCAATTACAGGCCAGTTAGTGTCCTACCAGCTATTTCCAAATTATTTGAAAATTCAATTGAAAAACAGCACATTAAACATTTTGATAATATCTTCAATCCTTTTTTGGCAGCATTTAGATCTGGTTTTGGTTGTCAATCTACTCTTTTGCGTGTGATTGAAGATTGGAAAAAGTCTCTAGATCAAAATGAATACCTTGTCGCCATCCTGATGGACCTTTCTAAGGCCTTTGATTGTCTTCCTCGTGATCTTTTGTTACTAAAACTTAAAGCCTATGGATTATCAGATTCAGCACTTAATTTGTTAAATAGTTACCTCTCTGATAGGAGACAATGTGTCAAAATTAATCAAAGCCTTAGTAGTATGATGAACATCTATAAAGGGGTACCACAAGGATCTATTTTAGGTCCTATACTGTTTAACATATTTTTAAATGATATATTTTTCTTCGTCAAACATTGCTCATTATAAAACTATGCAGATGATAATACTCTGTCCAAATCAGATAAATCCATAGAAACAGTAATTAAGTGTCTAGAAGAAGATAGTAAATCCCTAATAAACTGTTTTTTTGATAACAAAATGCAGGCTAATCCCGACAAATTCCAGGCTTTAGCAATTGGTAAACGAACACATGAGAAAAAAATTAAGAAATAATTCATGGATACTATACTTTATTGTCGTTTTAACATGGGTGGGCATTATATTCTTGAATATGTTGCCCCGAGCGATAGCGAGGGGTAAAATATCATGAATATAATGCCCACCCATGTTAAAACGACAATAAAGTATGGTATCCATGAATTATTTCTATTCTGATTATGACAAATACGATAATCTGTACAGTGAAGCGGCATATAAACATGATAAATGTGCGCTAGTGAATGGCTGTTCCACGTACCTCCCGTGTGTCATAATATAGAGTGGTGGAAACATAATTTAATAGTTGAATGTTAAATCATGCAAATTACAGAATTCAGACTTAAAATAACAAATTTATTAACAGTAACGATGGATTATGGTTTAAAAAATTCAGTTTTTTAATAAAATGTAAACTACTTCAACCAAAATTAACTTGCGCATGTGCGAACTAAATTTATTGGAATTTTAACACGGTTTTGTTTACATAGCGAATGCAGGACTTCATATTAGAATTGTATTTAATATAAACAATGTAAATATTGTATGTGAAGATGAGGTAAAATTATTGGGTGTTACTATTGACTACAGATTAAATTTCAATACACATATTTCAAATATATGTAAGAAAGCTGCAAGGCAACTAAATGTCCTCAAGCGAATTGGAAAAAACTTAAGTCGGCTTGGGAAACTTACCATCTATTACTCATTTATCATGTCAAATTTCAGTTATTGCCCTTTGGCCTGGCATTTTTGTAGTGAGCAAAATTCAGCAAAAATTGAGAAAATTCAGGAACGTGCGCTTCGCTTTATTTATCAAGATTTTGGCAGTTCGTATGACTCTCTTTTGGAAAGATCTCAACTTCCATCTTTAAAAACTAGAAGAATGCGCACAATTGCCTTGGAGTCTTTCAAAATTATCAATAAAATAAGTCCTTATTATTTACAAGATCTGATAGTAATAAAAAATAACTCGTATAATTTTAGGTATGTAAATAAAGCAGAGATTCCTCAACCCCGGACAACCTCATATGGTAAAAGGTCATTCAGGTATGAGGCAGCAACAATTTGGAATTCCTTTCCAAACGAGGTCAGACAGATGACCTCATTTGGACAGTTCAAAAATTACATTAACAGCTGGTGTGGGGGGAAAAAATGCTTATGTAGCTCATGTAAATTCAACAATACTACTAGTACTCATGCCTGATTGATAGCATATTATCTGTTTTTTGTTGTTTGTTCCTGTTAACCTTCATATGTAATACTGTCATGTTATATTGCTAAACCTGCTATAATTAGTGGTAAATATATTCTGGGTATTAACAGTTTAGTGCTTTTTATACCATATATTCGCTTATGCATTAACTATAATATGTGCTTTAGTTGATATTCAATGTTCTTGTCCAGTGCTTTGTATTTTACGCTCTGTGGCAGTTTATTGATCGTGCTTTACTTGAGCTTTGCTTTGGTATGTGCAATTTTTATTTGATTCAATTCAATTGTTTGTGCTTAGATCATTGAATGTTTTTATGCATGTCTATATTGTTTTATCTGCATGTGCATTATGTATGTATTGTTTATATTGTCTTATGTGTATGTGCATTCATATATGTATTGTCTGCCTATAGTCGGTTAAAGAGCTCTTCAGAGCTCATGTTCTTTTGTTGTTATGTATATATATGCCGACTTTAAATAAAAATTACTTTACTTTACTTTACTTTACACAAAAATTGTGCTTGATTCAAACACCCAAGTCATCATTTACAAGAAAAAAAGTACTCATTTTAAAAAGCCGTAAACAAATTACACCTATACATGGTTGATTAAATAACAGGAAACTTCATGCTTGTAAAATAATAAATTTCAACTCATAGGAACAAAATAAATAATACTCTATATACAGTGATGCCAGTTTGTAATGGTCAGCTATATACACGTCAAAACACTCAACAAATATGATTACATGAATAGAACTTTACGTGTTTTTGATTGGTCTACAGCTACTTCGAGTCATTCATGATCATGTTAAATAAGTACTAAAACGCATCAAAGTGTGGTTATTTTTCTCCAATGCAAAGTTCCGCTGCACAATGGTCAAGTGAAATCCTGATAGAGACCTATATATCAAGCAATAAATAACATTATGTAAAGCGCGCTGAAGAAACGTTTACCATAACATAACACAACAACAGACAATTAATGCCTACCCGATCTTCTTGCTTTTCAAAGATACGGAAAGATTTTGCCTTTCTGTCTATCAAGCCATAACTTAATTCATACACGTTTTCTCCGATGCCAGTAGAAATCACCTATAAAAAGTGAAATAATTATATTATAGTGTCTCAATTTAGCACACAAATTGTATCAGTCCTGCTGATAAAGAAAAAACGTTCGATTTTAACACAGTTATAATGTCAAAGTAAAACATATAAATATAGATCAATTTAGCCATCCGAATTATCATGATGCTGAGGTTTTGGGTACGGGCTTAACAAACGTCTAGTAATTGACAAGGATTGACAGGTTTTCTGTCGATAATTAGGTTACTGCGGATTTCATCCCAAATAAAAACTGGACACCATGATGCATGTGATCATTGCTAAATTGGCGCAAAACCTTCAAACAACAACAACAACAACAATATAATGTTAAAGCCCTTAAAGTATTGACGAGCGACATCTCGTTTGTTTAAAATAATATTCAAATATAATGAACATTAATATTCAGTATGAAAATGGATTAGAAATGGATCTGTGTGGTCTAATTATATATCGTTCGATGCTTCAACATCGTTAGACCAGTGGTAGTACTTACTTTTACAAGTTCTGTTCGTGACATGTCATTTTCCTGAAAGCAAAATATTTAAAAAATTTAAAAAAAAAGAATATAAGATATATATAATTTTGCCGTTGAGGTTTTTAGTTGCGATAACAGGCTCCAATAAAATACGAGTTTACGTACCGCATTCGCAGTGACCTTCTCCATGACTAAGACATATTGAATGTATCCATGTAGACGTTTATGACGTCTTCAACAAATATAGTAACGCCGATCATGTCAACGTACTGTGCCATTGATGTCACAGACACAAATGTCAAATAATAATGTCATGTTTTGTTAATATATCATTTATTTTATTTCTCTCAATAATTTGTAATTGATTGTCATGTCCAACATTGGACTCCTTGATTGGATAATAAAGATATGTATCTGTATCTGTAGCAAATATATATTGATTCATTTGGCCTATCTTGGAATATGGGGGAGTGCATTAATATGGAATAACAGTAGTAAGGAGGAATCCGACATTTTAGAAAATGTTGAACTTAATGTAGATGGATAATTATTTGGCTTAGAAAAGGTACATCGCCCGAAAAACTGTACAAATGAATTGGGATACACTGAACGAATGCACATTACACAAATCTCTAAATGCCGAAACACCCGAATATCTCTTGGATGAAATCTTACCATGTCTAAATAAATCACCAAATTACAATATGAGAAGTATAGGCACCCTTTCAAACTCGCAACTTGTCTTACAAAATATTGTTTATCCAAGTGTACTAAAAGAACAGAACAAACTTGACGGTAGCACTAAGAACTTGGAGAGAAGAGAAATGTTTAAGAAGAAAATATGGATAATATCCCTTCCCCTCCCCCCTTTTATTATGGATTAAGTCAATTTAATACTATACTCTGCTATATGCGCAATCTAGCCAGTAATCTATACCATCAAAATATTTTTCCCATCTATCTGACAGCTCTCAGTGTATCTGTGGGTATGATATTGAAGACAATTTTCATTATTTTTATATCTGCCCATTATTTATCGTCTGTGTAACCACGGTGTGTCTTTTTACCACAGCCCACCATGCTAATTTATTCAAACTTTCATGAGATAACATAGAATCTAGTTCGTTTAACTTAATAATTGAAAATAGAAAGACAATGAAATACATCACTTTTTTTGAAGATACAGTGGTAAACACAAATAAACAGGAATGAAATATAATTGCTATATTATACATTTTATGTACAGTGTATGGCACTGTTATATCTCGGTCAAATTAACATCCACCATTATGAGAAATAATTAACCGTGTAATGGGCTCTACGGGAGCTCTTTCAAGTTCCGTGGGTAGTATATTCTTGGCATGTTAGAAAAAACTGTACAAGAAACAAACAGATTCGAAAGATAACCTAGCTTATAGACATCTTTAATACTATTAATACTGTTTGAATATGTTGAATGAACTCGGGTTTATTAATTGATATTTTTCTCTCACTTTTCCTTCTTAATCTAAATTTACAGTTAATTAATTTCGTTTCTCATTAAAATGTCTATGAAACTATACATGTTGTAAATAATACTGAATTTATATTATATGGGAAAAAATTAACAACTCTATCACACAAAACATAAAAACACATTTACCATTACTATTGGTCGGTGTGCTTGTGGATCGCGATGTACTGAATGGTCAATTTGTTGTTTTCTTGCAAATTTTCATTTTTCCTTTGTAGTCTGAGAATCCCCTGCCGTCCAGCGCTCTCATCACTGTCAAAGTCTTAAAAAGCGTTCGACGGCAAAGGAATTTCGGAATACTCTATTTTGATGTCTGTTCTTTGTAAAAAAAAAAGGGGGGGCAAGATCTTTTCTATTAGTGTGTTTCGGGCATTTTTCATATTATTTTGTTTTACATAATGCCCCTTTTCAATTGTAAAGGTTAATACAGGTCACTGACTTTTATTAACTTAGATAATAAAAAGTCTTTTTAAGCTCTCTGTTTCCATGCTGCATATTAATATGGTTCATAATTAAAGGTTGTTTTAAGTAGGGACAGTCTATACTAAGTAGTATAGACTGTCCCTGTTTTAAGGAAACTATAATATCTAAGTTTATTATTCATACCTGGCTTTTTGTCATCATTGAACAAGTTGTTTTTTCATGTGTTTATTACAGAGATATATAATTACATGTAATATATATATATGACTCTAGTTTTAATGAATTATTAATTTCAATCTGAGAACTGATTTTATTTTATTTATAATATGACCAGATTAAAACCTTAATTGGTCATTTAAAAAAATGTCCAAGAATAAGATAATTTAGTATTTCTTGGAAACAGGAATACCATGACTCTTTATTATTGACTTGGATAATTTATAGGCATCTGCTGAAATCAAGTTAGGGTTCCATCAACAAATGCATTTTCTTCTAAATGATACCAATATTTTAATAAATTAGTAATTACAGAGTATATAGACAACACGCATCATTTGATGCTTTACTTCTAACACCAAGAAGAAAATTGCATTTGTTTGTAGGTTTTCTAATAGCAGCTGCTTCAATTTCTTCGTTCAAATATTTTTCAATGTTATTAAAAATTTCTGGTGAGCAAATTGCCCCAAATTTCAGAACCATACAATAAAATAGACTGAATTGTATGATAGAATAGATGCATCCAGATCCAGATTAATGACTAAAAGTTAATTTGAATGCTTTTGTGTACAGCGATTACCTCCCCTGTTAGAACTCTTTAGCCACCTGGTACAGGTGAACTGTGTTAACTGCGTGGACGAAATTTGACGGGAAGTATTGACCACAGCGCTTGTACATGCAATACGTAATGTTATATAACAATACATATAGCCTCATTAGTAAAACTGGCTCAAAACGAGGGTAAGTTCGGATAAATGAGAAATGGAAACGGACGAACTGGACGAAAACAATGGCAGTGAAGTCAGAACACTGTCCCTACTCACATTAGCAGATTTGGCAGTAGCATTGCAAGACCAAGGCGATGACCATAATTATGCAAGATATTACGACGTACCACAAATTCTGGATGCGCAGTGTTTGCGTGTGAAAGAGAAAGACCACAATTATTCAACATGTAGTAGAACCGAGCTAAGGGGAAGAGCAAAGTACAACATGAAGAAAAGCTCGTCAGAAGAAAACTTGGCAACATCGTGTACGTCCGAAAACGAAAATCTGTCACCTGAAGACTTTTCTCTTATTACTAAAAAAAGCCATTCATGCGAAAAAGTGACTTTAGCTAGCACAGAATCTGAAAGTAACTCTTCCAAGTGTATAATCTTTAATCCAGAAGTTGAATTGCCATCTAATAAGTTGTGTAGATCATGGCCAAAAGAAAATGCATTCAAAGAATTCATGAATGATAGTATTTCCTTAAAAAGTTTAAACACGATTCAAAATGGCCTACCTAATCAGCAATTAGTCTGTGACCATAACTACGCTCGCGATGATAATAGTACAATCACATGTGCCAAGAATGAAAGTAACATGATGCTGAACGACAATCTGTTTCATAAGGATCATAATTATGACATTAGAAAAAAGTTCTCTTTTGAAGATCCAAAAAAGATAAGCTTGAAAAAGTCAAAGCAGATAAAATACATTACAGACACAGATCAAAGGGCCGATCCAACTTTTTCCCATTTAACAAAGAACAATCGATTTATCTTTGACCACAATTATACTTACTGCACAGTTCAAGGTCATCAGCCTTTGGGTTCTGTGGAGAGCTTGGGCATGGATCCTTTTGAATCTGACACAGATTTTTGTGAGGAAACGATTGACGAAGAGACCAAACTCCATAAACAGATGATCAATACACAACAGGATCATCCATACTCAAAATCTGGCATTTTGAGTTTCTAGTAACCGTTTTGTACATGTAAGTATGGAGGTAGAAATGAAATCAGTTGTATTTAGTAACTTATTACATACACGTACATCTTCTTAGTACAGCAGGCCTGCATGGCCAAATGTTTACGGTATTTAGTCATCTGCTATTGATCACATGCCTTCCAATCTGAGGCTGCGAGTTGAGTCTCTCTGTTGCTAGGGTATGCTCAACTCCAGTCTAATATAATATTGTTGAAAAAATGCTGAAATGCCATGTTATATGCTACATTTTACACTATTCCAACAAATAAATAAACAAACTTTGTAGAATGTTAGCCTTGCAAAATGCAGAACTGGGAATATTTTCAATCTACATTTATGTACTTGGAACCAGCGTATACTTTTAATTATTCCCCATGGTAAACAGCATGTAAACATAATAAACATGGCACAGTGACAATAATACAAAGACTTCCTTCTTTCCAGAATGGGAGTCAAAAATTGAAAGGCCTTACTTTTAAAAATGACAGGGCAACTTCACCTTTAAAGATAACCAAGGATGAAGTGGGACCTTAATAGGTGTCTTTTCGCCTGAGTCACCCTGGGTACAGTTTTTTTTCCATGAACATGTATTATGTCAAACCATAGACTGAATTATATACTTGCTACTGCTATGGATCCACACAGCATTATGCATTACCATGTTCAGGTGTTGGTGCAAGTATATAGGTTCACTCTGAATTAGAAATAATATGTATTATACAAATACAGCCTTTCTCTTAGTCAATACAAGTTTATATCGACTGAGAGATGTGTATCGACTACATCCTCTGTCGATATATAACTCGAGGTCGATATATATAACTTGTATTGACTAAGAGAAAGGCTGTATTTTTGATATTATTAATTGATAATTTTTCTCTATTTATACCCCCGCTCGACAGAGTCGGGGGTATATAGTGGTCCTCATGTCCGTCCGTCCACATTTGGTTTCCAGATGATAATTCAAAAAGTTTACATCCGATTTGAATGAAACTTTGGGATATTGTCATATATCAGGTTGGTAAGAAGCCTATCGATTTTGGGGGAAATCTGTCAAATTTCAAGGTCACAGTCCACGAAAAACGTTAGAAATTTTAACATAAAAGTTGTTTCCGGACAATAACTCAAAAAGTTTGCATCCGATTTGAATGAAACTTTGGGATATTGTTATATATCAGGTTGGTAAAAAGCCTTTTGATTTTGAGGGAAATCCATCAAATTTCAAGGTCGCAGTCCACGAAAAACGTTAGACATTTTCACAAAAGCAGGGGTATCAGCGATCGCTAGATCGACTTTGTCTAGTTTAATTTGTTACATAAAATTATTAATAAATAAAAAAGAATATCTCATCCTTATTTAAGGATAAAAACCCTTTGTACTCAACACTGTCCATTGTTTTTTTATTGATATTGGGATGTAATATGATTGGCTGATTTCTAAACGTCACACAGTTTTTGCAATTTTTTTGTTTTATTTTTAGTAACCTTGCAATCCGCAATAAATCAGTCAATCCACCAAAATACAAAATATCACGTGGTAGACTTTGGACAAATTAAAATACGGCAAAATTATAAAATAATAATATTATTGCATAATGGGAATAAATTCCCAAATATCATGAATATGGTTGGTTTATAAAGGATCAGCTGACATAAGATATACAAGGTAAAAAGTCGAATTTTCAAATTTTCTTATATGGACTGATACTAGTACAGTTTAGTTGCTCTATCAGTCCATATAAAAATATTGGATATTGCCATCAGTATTATTCATTATTGTGTAAAAGTGTGCTTAAGCTATTAACAATCATATGGCTTAATGGTATTGGTATTGTTAATGTATATAGCACAGCACAAGATGTAATTTTGATTGATTGGATGTTTGCTGATTTGCTCTATGTCCAGCAAGCAGTATATTCAGGGGAAAAACAAGTTAACAAACAATAAATCAACGAGAAGAAAAGAGGGTGGATGGGATATCAGGAGCAAAATTGTGACTTCCACAAATCCAAATTAAAATTACAATTCACCAGAGCTGTAGGACATCTATACCAGTATTGCATCACTCATTTCTTTCCATTTCTTTATTTTAAAATATCTTTGTTTCAGGATACATGTATCAAAATTATGCAAGGTATGAGTGGCAGACATGTTTGGAAAAAGGCGATGAATGAAGATACAAGTAGAATTGTGAATAAATGGAAACTGACTGTGGTATGCAGATGAAGAAAGATTGTTACTTTGTTTAAATGCACGTGTTTAGTTGTATAATTTGTGAAATGTATGTTTTAGTGTTTACAGATGCTTATTGGTATATTTGTGTAATATGTATATATAGTTCAATATTGATTTTGTGATTGACCGGTGGATAAGTCTTTCCAGCATTTGTCAACATTTGCTCTTTTTTCATGAAACTTTCCAAGAACGGCAAAAATGTCTAAAATATGATTTTTATCGAACAACTGTAGAATGAGTAGAAATTAATTTTTTCTGTTAATTAAGAAACGGGTATGTTATCATGTCAGTATTGGCGTAAAAGAAGGAAAAGCAGTGACTAACTCGGATCAATCAAATGTTTTTTAAACTGAAAATATTAAGTGTGTAGAGTGTAGTCAGGGCTCACGCTGGGTCAGAATTATAGGGAGAAGTCACTTCTCTTTTGTGGGGCTGACAGGGAGAAGTGAGGATAGAACAGGGAGAGGTGGGTGGACAACAACAGGGAGATGTTGCATTATATGTCATGAAAGCGTCCTATTTTTTTTTTTAATATATGTTTATTTGGCATTTGAATTTTTTATTGTTATATGTTTAGCAGTTCAATTTATTGAGGATAAAGTAAAAGATTTAATTAACTATTATCACACATTTTCATATATACATGTATTAAACCTAACAATAAAAAAAAGTATCAACTGTCACAAAACTGTTCATTAAAAAAATGTTTCTGTGTCATTGGTTTACAAATTGATTGAATTATAATGAAGTACTATTAAAACTAGGAGTAGAAAATCATTGTAACAAATCTGTTAAAATTATTTAAACATATTTAACTTAAATTTGTTTAAAGTCAACGCCAAAATACTATTTTTTACTACATTTCTATCATTGCAATACTCATTTCAACACTATCAGCATCATATATATCTCCATCATTAAATTCATATCCACTCCGGAAACTCACGTATTTTTGCTCTGAACTGGTTTCCTGACATATTTTAAACCTATGCTTTATAGAAGAAATAAAAGTTCCAAGGGTACCAGTTGACTTTGTGGCGCGTAAACATTATAAACATGACGCTGTATCAAAAAAACAAAGATTTTTTAACAACATCAGAATAAAATTTGAAAGGGGACATCAGGTGATTCTACAAAATGAAAGGGCGACTTCACTTGGCTTTTTAAGATGATCGAGGGCGAAGTGGGACCACGATAAGGTGACTTATTCGCACGAGTCGCCCTCCAACTCGAGCCCTGGTAGTGTTTTAATACTGTTCTACATAGAAGTCTTTTCTATATATTGTACAACAGTATTAAAACACTACACTGTACATGCAATATATATTTTTAACTTACAAATATTTCCTGTTAATTAAAGGGTAATGACATAAAAATAGAGCAAGAAAAAACACATTCGATGACTTAATATATAAATTGACTTGACTAAGAATTATAAAATTACAGTGAATGATTGTGATTTATTTCTAGCATGGTTGTGTGTTTACAATATTCAAAATACTTTACATTGCCATTGCTTTGTATACTTTGCTTGCAGTTCTTCCATCTATATTTGGACTATTCTATTAAAACATATACTACTCCTGTACAGCACTTAAACTCCTGTTGATGGGGTTAGTTTCCTCAATTTAAACTGCTGCCCCATACATTGTACATGTAGTACCATATTTGTTAATTTAAGTCTGTATGTTTCTTTTGGAAAAGCAGCATATTATTTACATTACAGCATATAGTTTTATTCAAGTCAAGTGAAAATTATGAGGAAATGAACAAAAAGCTTGCGTTTAAATGTATTTTTGACTTTAAAAAATTTGGTACATTATCAAAGGGAGACAAGTCTTATTTCTTTTCAGACATCTGTGTTTTATGTAACAAAGCGCGAATACTTAGTTTTTTCATATGTATTATAATGGTGCTATTATTGATGGCTATGAAAAGTTATGACTGATATTTTATCATGAAATGAACAAACAAAAGCTGATGTAGGTATGACTAGTAAACAGGCAGCAGAGGATTTAAAAATTCTGCCCCCCCCCCCCCCCCCCTTTTTTTAAACATTTTTTTACCAGCTGTCATGAAGGTGACAGAAAGGGGAGACAACTTATTAAATCTGCAGTTCGAATATGTATAGATATAATATGGCAATTTACCTGAATTGTCAGACTGTAAACAAAGTAATAAATATATACAATGGCAAAGTGTAAACAGAAGATTTGCTCAAGAATGTTTGTAGAAAAGATAAATTATGTTTTTACATTGTACATCATGTGTATGTAAACAGTTTTGTGTAGTTGTTTCTTCAACCTTAAATATAAATCCCACCAGTTTCTAGATAGGATTCAAGATATTTGGAAATTAAAAGTACAATGTGAAATTAGTACCATGTTTTCAGATACAAAACTGTTGTTTTTGATAACATTAATTATTGATTAAAATTATTATTTGTATACATTAATATTAAATCATTATTTTTATACAGTATTATTAACAGTTTTATCCTACCCAATAAAAACTGGACACCATAATATAGCTGAAAATTGGCTGAATGTGGTGTTAAACACCATCAAACAAACAACAGTTTTAAGTTGAGAAAGACTTTTTTTACACAATTAGAGTCTGTATATTAATTCATGACTTTATTCTGGAGTACCAGTATTGCCCTTATAAGGAAGGCTTGTTTGTTTTGCACATGTAAGCAGGAAAATTGCATGTTTTATTTTAACACAAACAAGTTTAGTTTAATATTTTATTGTTAAAATAATTACATTGGGATTAAACACAACTTTGGATTGTCTTCTCCTGAGCAACAACACATGTGGTGGACTGACAAATAAATGAACCAGGGGTAAATCTTTCCATAAAATTATTTATTTTCTAAACTAGAGATAAATTGAATTCAATTTTTTTCTTGTGATTTCCATATTGAACAAGAATAGCATATATGTATTACAGGAAAACTAATGTAACTCCATACATGTATTTATCTATTACTTAAATCAGCATAACAATTTTATAAGGTGACTTTATTTCTATATATATATACTTTGGTGTATGTAATATCATTTATAAGACTTTTTAACTGAAGTAGTCGGAGAGTATTGTTGAAAATTACATGGAAATAATTCAATGATTTTACTGTTAAGTGCTAATTAACTTTTACATTCTGGTTTATTGGCCATAATCTGCTAAAAATTGTGATTTTTTGTTTGTTTCAAAATATTTTTTTACATTGGACCTAGAACAATTATGTTCAGTCAAACATATTTTTCCTATATATTATCTATTGTACATGTCTCTGCATTTTCTGGTGAGAACACTATTTTTAGAGCATTTATATGTTTTTACATACTTGATGACAAAAGCAATGAATCAGTTATTCAAAATGTAATAAATTTTAAAACACTACTATCCTATAAGGCAAAACCCAATTCTCTTATTTCAGGGTCTAAATAATCTGTGAGATTACATGACAGAATTGATAATACACACACGAACCAGAAACTGTTACCTGATATTTCATTTCTTGTATCTGCTTTGTTGTAAATAAATTGTTATTTCAGCAATTTAGTTCATTTACTTAATTACCATGGTGACATTAAATGTTAACTTTAAGATAGTAATGAATATTGTTCTAGATACAATATTATGTTGCCTGTGTTTGCCAGTGAAGTTTATAATAGCTATTCCCATAATAGGTTTATTATATAGCAGAACATCAATATTCATCAAGGGGCCTCGGTGGCGGAGTTGTTAAGGTAGTTCGTCTACTATTTATCACGTGGTCTGTCATCACTGAGATTGCGGGTTTGAGTCTCACTGTGGCCAGTGTGCTCTCCACTCTAATCTAAATTGACAAAGATTTCAGTTTCAGTTTTCCTATCGATGGTTCGGTTTTCTCCTAGTACTCTAGTTTCCTCTTCCAAAAAAAAAAACTGGATGCCATGATATAGCTGAAAGTGGCTTTAAACAACATTTAAGAAATTCAATGAAATATGATCAAATGAGATGTACTGTAGGATAATACTTAATTCATATTAACTTGATTATTAAAAGAAATTGTTTTCTAATAGGATGAAACATGTTTCAGATTTTAGAATTAAAAAATGCACCCCAGTTCGAACATGTCATTCACATATTTAGTGTACATATAGGGAAATCCGTCCATGTAATACAGGCTTGAGGCCAGTGTCAGTTGTTAGCTAATATCCATATTGACCATAGAGACTTGTGTATTCAAATACGTGATAAATTGATTATTATATTGTCATTTCCATATTGGCACTGTATCAGCCGTCGTGCTAAAGCACTTACAGTTTATATGGGACTCTCAGGGGGGGGGGGGGGGGGGCTGATACTAAGGCTAATATGAAAATGACTATGTAATAATCTTAATACTGCACTACAGAATGCTGCATGCTTAGTGTTGGTTATATTCTTCATGGACTAACTGCACTGCTATACGATAATAATATTCATTAACCAGTTGTGTAAAATACATGTGAAAGTGTCCATATAATATGGATCAAGTGAACAAGCCTAATACAGAAAAAAACGGGCTCAATACAAACAGGAATGTCACTTCCGGTAATTTATATATAAATATCATTTTAAAAACATACACATTCGTTTGCACTACGTATATTACAGCAGAATTTGCAATGAAAAAAAAGTACATTTTCATATTGAGGGTTGTTCAGATTAATCTTTTAATTTGTCCATGAGAAGCCGAATTGGATCAACAAAGCTAAATTGGCCTATTATAAAATGGTTCTAAAATTTACCCAAAGGGTTAATAAAAGTTATGTGTGTTTTCATATTTTACATGTAATATGTCCTCGGGAAGAGGTATTGGGCCTCGAATAACTGTATTAGCACTCGGCGTTGCCTCGGGCTATACAGCTATCCTCGTCCTGGGACAGTCTATATACTTATATAGACTGTCCCTGCCTCGCCCCAATACAGCTTCACTTGGACATAACACAGGTCAAATATGAAAACACTATAGTATCAAATTCTTTTCATAAATATGGTTCGGTAGTATGACTGGAAGATAGATGGCCGTATTTTTTGGACCAGGGTAAATATCCATATTGGTCCTCTTTCGACGTCATTGAGACTATCATGCTAAAGCACTTCCGGTATTTCTGGTGTCTTCTGTTGACATTTAAGGCAATCGAAGCATATGATTAAAGAATAATACATAACATTTTCTATAGTTGCCCTGATATCGACCCTCGACCAATATTGGCCCTTGACTGCATCATGAGTTATTATGGGGATCTAAGCAATATTGTAAAGATCATGTATTATTGTCTATTGTATGTTATTATGAAGTAACCGTAGCTCATTTGGTGATATTTAAACAGTAATGATTGTGAAAAATAGCCAGGAAACTGAAAGGACAACGAGTAAATGTCCACTGGTCAATACAAATCTGGATAAGACCAAAATATACATAATGATACAAAAACAAAACACATCAAACACACCTATAAAGTACCCTTATCCCAGGTTCTCCGGACCAGTAAGCCATGTTTGGCCCTTAATGAGACACCTGTTAAGTTCCTCGTTGTTAATTCCTAGGAAAAGTCAAATGCAGAAAACCAATGACCTCGAACGTATATACTCGAGATTAGGATTTTCAATAACGATAATGGACTCCATAGAACGTCCGTAAGAGTAAAAATCAACTTGGGTACAACAAATCCCCGTTTTAGTAGATTACTATCAACTCTAACAGCGTGTCCGGTTGAAGAAACGATGCAAGATATAAAATAACGTATTAGTTATGACGAGAAGAGGTAGGGGGTGGGGGGTGCTGGATTGTTGCATCAATAAGTCTACTTGCAGAAGAGGGTCTCAATATGAGGCCGATCTAATTAGTGTAATGTTGGTGCATCAAGCTCAGAAGGTCGAATAGTCGCCGAATTTATCAATGTTAAAATATAAACTATATTGAAGAATGTGAAAATAAGCGTCTGGGCCGGTGACACTGCATTCTTCGTCAGTAGGCCTTCAGGGAACTTAGACTCATCAGAGTAATACACAAGTCGGTGAGTAGACGAGCACAATTAGCACCCATTGGTTTTCTAATAGTCTATGGTTAATTGTTATTTGACATTGACTGGTATTTGGTTTATTTATTTCTGCAAATATCATGCATACTGTTTTTTTTTTAACTTCATTAGCTTGTGCAATAAAAGGGGTCAAATGGATCAATTTTCTTACATTTCTATTGGTGGAATTTTTTAAAACGTTTAAATCCAATTTTTTTTTCTCTTAATGATTATTAGTGGTTTTGACGATTGTTTCATATCTATTTCGGTTGTCTAAATATTGGGTCACGGGGTTGATTCAGAACCTAATCATACACGTTATCAATATTAAATTTATTGTTTAAATATAATTTTGATGTATTTGTGTTATTTCAAAGAAAAAACCGCTTAATATCTAAAATTTGTTTTGAAATAAAAGAAATTAGTATTTGTATATTTTTTAGAAATATTGTTTTGAAAGAGCTGTACTTACTTATACAATAAATTGATCCAATGTTTTACATCCTCTCAAGACAAGGGTTCTGATTCCACGTTCGCTCCATCGATCTAGCGAACGTGGAATCAGAACCCATGACTAGGGAGGATAAGGTTTTAATGTGCTACCGTTCATTTTATTATGGTAGCTCATTACTCAGGGTTGGATCCAGAAAATTGGGCTAAGAGCTACGAAATTCGGAAAGGTGTTTGGGGAGCTGATGAGCTGGTGAGATTTAAGCAACTGAGAGGGTGTTTAACCTTTAAGGACGTTCTGGTGCGTATTATTTCAAACAAAAAACTTCAATACTTACAAAATGTTTAGCCAAGTCCGAAATGAAATATCGAAATGATCCCGAGCTGTGCCGATGACAGATAAAATAATTTAAATTTGTTACAATATAATGAATTGTTTATTTAAAAAAAAAATAGATCAACTAAAAACTTTTTTTTTGGGGGGGGGGACGAACGTCCCCTCCGCACCCCTATGGATCCGTCACTGATTACTTGATGATACATGGCTTAGTGGTGGGGTTCAATGAATAGAACAAACATTCCTTTTGAAAATTGCAAATTTAAAGGAAATGTATCAATACTTTACAATCCTGTATCAGCATTTGAATGTGGTCGGTATTTTGATCTATCAATAAAAGACTTTTTTTTTTCATTTAGCCTGTCGTAGTATACAGACGTGATCCTCATCTCAATTGTTGGTTTGGCAGTCAGTCTTTTTAGTCATTTAGTCTGTCGTAGTATACAGACGTGATCCTTATCTCAATTGCTGATTTGGCAGTCAGTCTTTAGTCATTTAGCCTGTCGTAGTATACAGACGTGATCCTCATCTCAATTGCTGATTTGGCAGTCAGTCTTTAGTCATTTAGTCTGTCGTAGTATACAGACGTGATCCTTATCTCAATTGCTGATTTGGCAGTCAGTCTTTTTAGTCATTTAGCCTGTCGTAGTATACAGACGTGATCCTTATCTCAATTGCTGATTTGGCAGTCAGTCTTTTGTCATTTAGCCTGTCGTAGTATACAGACGTGATCCTTATCTCAATTGCTGATTTGGCAGCCAGTCTTTTGTCATTTAGCCTGTCGTAGTATACAGACGTGATCCTTATCTCAATTGCTGATTTGGCAGTCAGTCTTTAGTCATTTAGCCTGTCATAGTATACAGACGTGATCCTTATCTCAATTGCTGATTTGGCAGTCAGTCTTTTGTCATTTAGCCTGTCGTAGTATACAGACGTGATCCTTATCTCAATTGCTGATTTGGCAGTCAGTCTTTTGTCATTTAGCCTGTCGTAGTATACAGACGTGATCCTCATCTCAATTGCTGATTTGGCAGTCAGTCTTTTTAGTCATTTAGTCTGTCGTAGTATACAGACGTGATCCTTATCTCAATTGCTGATTTGGCAGTCAGTCTTTTGTCATTTAGCCTGTCGTAGTATACAGACGTGATCCTCATCTCAATTGCTGATTTGGCAGTCAGTCTTTTGTCATTTAGCCTGTCGTAGTATACAGACGTGATCCTTATCTCAATTGCTGATTTGGCAGTCAGTCTTTAGTCATTTAGCCTGTCGTAGTATACAGACGTGATCCTTATCTCAATTGCTGATTTGGCAGTCAGTCTTTTGTCATTTAGCCTGTCGTAGTATACAGACGTGATCCTTATCTCAATTGCTGATTTGGCAGTCAGTCTTTTGTCATTTAGCCTGTCGTAGTATACAGACGTGATCCTTATCTCAATTGCTGATTTGGCAGTCAGTCTTTAGTCATTTAGTCTGTCGTAGTATACAGACGTGATCCTTATCTCAATTGCTGATTTGGCAGTCAGTCTTTTGTCATTTAGCCTGTCGTAGTATACAGACGTGATCCTTATCTCAATTGCTGATTTGGCAGTCAGTCTTTTGTCATTTAGCCTGTCGTAGTATACAGACGTGATCCTTATCTCAATTGCTGATTTGGCAGTCAGTCTTTTGTCATTTAGTCTGTCGTAGTATACAGACGTGATCCTTATCTCAATTGCTGATTTGGCAGTCAGTCTTTAGTCATTTAGCCTGTCGTAGTATACAGACGTGATCCTTATCTCAATTGCTGATTTGGCAGTCAGTCTTTTGTCATTTAGCCTGTCGTAGTATACAGACGTGATCCTCATCTCAATTGCTGATTTGGCAGTCAGTCTTTAGTCATTTAGTCTGTCGTAGTATACAGACGTGATCCTTATCTCAATTGCTGATTTGTCAGTCAGTCTTTTGTCATTTAGCCTGTCGTAGTATACAGACGTGATCCTTATCTCAATTGCTGATTTGGCAGTCAGTCTTTTGTCATTTAGCCTGTCGTAGTATACAGACGTGATCCTTATCTCAATTGCTGATTTGGCAGTCAGTCTTTTGTCATTTAGCCTGTCGTAGTATACAGACGTGATCCTTATCTCAATTGCTGATTTGGCAGTCAGTCTTTTGTCATTTAGCCTGTCGTAGTATACAGACGTGATCCTTATCTCAATTGCTGATTTGGCAGTCAGTCTTTTGTCATTTAGCCTGTCGTAGTATACAGACGTGATCCTTATCTCAATTGCTGATTTGGCAGTCAGTCTTTTGTCATTTAGCCTGTCGTAGTATACAGACGTGATCCTTATCTCAATTGCTGATTTGGCAGTCAGTCTTTTGTCATTTAGCCTGTCGTAGTATACAGACGTGATCCTTATCTCAATTGCTGATTTGGCAGTCAGTCTTTTGTCATTTAGCCTGTCGTAGTATACAGACGTGATCCTTATCTCAATTGCTGATTTGGCAGTCAGTCTTTTGTCATTTAGCCTGTCGTAGTATACAGACGTGATCCTTATCTCAATTGCTGATTTGGCAGTCAGTCTTTTGTCATTTAGCCTGTCGTAGTATACAGACGTGATCCTTATCTCAATTGCTGATTTGGCAGTCAGTCTTTTGTCATTTAGCCTGTCGTAGTATACAGACGTGATCCTTATCTCAATTGCTGATTTGGCAGTCAGTCTTTAGTCATTTAGCCTGTCGTAGTATACAGACGTGATCCTTATCTCAATTGCTGATTTGGCAGTCAGTCTTTTGTCATTTAGCCTGTCGTAGTATACAGACGTGATCCTTATCTCAATTGCTGATTTGGCAGTCAGTCTTTTGTCATTTAGTCTGTCGTAGTATACAGACGTGATCCTTATCTCAATTGCTGATTTGGCAGTCAGTCTTTAGTCATTTAGCCTGTCGTAGTATACAGACGTGATCCTTATCTCAATTGCTGATTTGGCAGTCAGTCTTTTGTCATTTAGCCTGTCGTAGTATACAGACGTGATCCTTATCTCAATTGCTGATTTGGCAGTCAGTCTTTTGTCATTTAGCCTGTCGTAGTATACAGACGTGATCCTTATCTCAATTGCTGATTTGGCAGTCAGTCTTTTGTCATTTAGCCTGTCGTAGTATACAGACGTGATCCTTATCTCAATTGCTGATTTGGCAGTCAGTCTTTTGTCATTTAGCCTGTCGTAGTATACAGACGTGATCCTTATCTCAATTGCTGATTTGGCAGTCAGTCTTTTGTCATTTAGCCTGTCGTAGTATACAGACGTGATCCTTATCTCAATTGCTGATTTGGCAGTCAGTCTTTTGTCATTTAGCCTGTCGTAGTATACAGACGTGATCCTTATCTCAATTGCTGATTTGGCAGTCAGTCTTTTGTCATTTAGCCTGTCGTAGTATACAGACGTGATCCTTATCTCAATTGCTGATTTGGCAGTCAGTCTTTTGTCATTTAGCCTGTCGTAGTATACAGACGTGATCCTTATCTCAATTGCTGATTTGGCAGTCAGTCTTTTGTCATTTAGCCTGTCGTAGTATACAGACGTGATCCTTATCTCAATTGCTGATTTGGCAGTCAGTCTTTTGTCATTTAGCCTGTCGTAGTATACAGACGTGATCCTTATCTCAATTGCTGATTTGTCAGTCAGTCTTTTGTCATTTAGCCTGTCGTAGTATACAGACGTGATCCTTATCTCAATTGCTGATTTGGCAGTCAGTCTTTTGTCATTTAGCCTGTCGTAGTATACAGACGTGATCCTTATCTCAATTGCTGATTTGGCAGTCAGTCTTTTGTCATTTAGCCTGTCGTAGTATACAGACGTGATCCTTATCTCAATTGCTGATTTGGCAGTCAGTCTTTTGTCATTTAGCCTGTCGTAGTATACAGACGTAATCCTTATCTCAATTGCTGATTTGGCAGTCAGTCTTTTGTCATTTAGTCTGTCGTAGTATACAGACGTGATCCTTATCTCAATTGCTGATTTGGCAGTCAGTCTTTTGTTTAAACGTCTTTTACAGGATATGCAGCAGGCTGGAGCCTAAAGACCAAATAACTGTCTTTCCGGTGGGATACTTGAATTGAAGGCGGGATAAGTGTTGTGATACCCCATTTCTTTTCCACCATTTAACTTTTAAGAAATTCAACGTTACTACTAACCTCTAGCATATAATTTTTAAACTCTTATTTTCATTTTTAATGAATCTGGATTAAAGGATTCAATTTTGTATAATGTCCCTAATTTTGTGTAGGATATGTTTGGAAAGGAATTAAGTAAAAAGTAATGCAAATGCATTGTACGCAAAGAAAAAAAACACGGAAGCAGAAATCATTATTTTGTGTTGTACAACGTTAAAATTTAAGTTGTATTGTTGAAATATATTAAAACTAGAGCTGTACAGGGACAATAACTCGAAAAGATTCATTTGCAATATAGTTTCATTTCATGGCGGATCAGTAGCCTATCGATTTTTAGGGAAATTTTGTGAAATTTCACGGTCACAGTTGCCAAAATTAAATATTAAAAAAGACGTTTCGGGATGAAAACTCAAAGACTTTGAATCTTATTTCAATAAAAATTTAAGACATGGTTACATATGAGGTCGGTAAGAAGCTTTTTGATTTTGGAGAAATCCTGACAAAGGTCAAAGTCTAAAAGAAAGCAGAAATTATAGCAACCTTACCGACAACAACTGCTTTAAATTTTCCTCAAAACAATGAATTTCTATTCAAATTTTAAGTATTCGTTTGGGGATTTGTGGCCGATTTTTAAGGGCCAACCCCTGTTTGTCTCGGGGTTAAATGAAGATAGACAGGCAGTGTTTTTGACATATTATGTTGATATTGAACATTTAATGTTTTTGAAGAAAACCTTGTATAACACTCACTGTTTGTATATATATATATATATTTTAACTTTCGCCATTTTAAATAAAATGACATTTCCTGGAACTTCGAGTTTGTATTTATCCTTTATCTGCAATGTTTTGTTTTGTTTGTTTGATGGAGTTTAACGCCACTTTCAGCAATTTTTCAGCTATATCATGGCGTCCAGTTTTTATTGGTGGAGGAAGCCGGAGTACCCGGAGAAAACCCCCGACCTGCGGTAGGAAAACTGGCAATCCTTGTCAATTAAGATTGGAGTCGAGTACACCCTGCCTGCAGTGAGAATCGAACCCGCAATCTCAGTGTTGACAGACCACGTGATCAATAGTAGATGAACTACCTTGACAACTCGGCCACAGAGGCCCCTTTATCTGCAATGAGATCAAAAACAAGTGGATTAATTGCTCTCGATGAATACACATCTATGCCATTTGATATTGGACTAGGAAGTTTGGAAGGAGGATTTTGTCAGTAACAAATTGTTTTGACTGCTGCTTGTAGTTGTAAATATGGTAGTTTATAATATAACAAGGATTCATACATAGAGTCCAACAGAAAGTTAATAAATATTGTGTATACAGATTTAATCTGAGTCCCGGGGTCCTTGGGCCCTATTTGTAAATACATCATCGGCCTAACACTGACTTTGAATTGTGGGTTTAAGTACGACAATGCGTGCTCCACTTTATTCTTTATTGATAAAGACCGACATGTTTGTCAGGTTCCTATGAAACGAATGTTAAAGTTTATCAATTATAATGTAACATGCGAATTTAAAACAAAATTTACTGACTTTAAATCGGCAAAAAGAAATCAGGTTTTGTTATTTCTTTCCTATTATTGAAATTGTAAAAGGTTAACAAATTCGACTTTTGATTGAATGCAAAAATTGTTTAAACGAGGCCATAGTTTGTATTGTCATCTTTAGATCAACACATCATCAATAAATGAATGAAATACGAATCTGTTTTATATTTTTGTTGCTTATTTTATTTTCCAATACTACTCTATAAACCATTGTTATGGCGTTTCAATGAAATTTAATATTACAATAATTAAATTTGCTTTATATGTTAAACTACATGGGTCTTCGGCACTTCTATATCTTGATGCCAACAGTTTGACTTGTAAATCTGTGTTCAGATGATACGTCATAAAATATTAAGTTTTTTGTATTTCTTCTATTGGTTTGAAGTCAGTATCAGGTAAGATAATTTTTGCATACGAAAATGAAACTTGAAACTGCATGTGTGTAATTTTTGACAGTAAGAAACTAAGGCACATATATATTATAGAGGTTAATATAAACCTTTATATGTCAAAATAGATATGTCAAAATTATACGTCTAACAATTCTGAAATTGAAGATGAACAAACACGCAATTTTTCAATGTCGTTTTAACAGTACATAGTTGCTGATGATTAGAACATGTAGAAATTTAAGTGATACGTTTTTTACAGTTAAAATATAATTATAATTAAATGCACATTTTATTCTTAAAAGGTTATTTCAAGTGTTATCTAAATCCTTATAGTCTGTGAGAAACCACCAAAAGTGACCCAGTTTTAACGGTGTATTTGCCCAATGGTACTGTTATACGGAAGTGATACTTAAATAAAATATCGTCTTTCAATTTTTTGATAAACGCAATCGCTTATAGTGCTCGCGACCGAAAAGTACTGCTATTGCCTCACCGGATGTCGGATAGGGGAGGCAATCTCACTTGGAGTTGCCAGTCATTTAGAAATCCACAATGTTGAAATTATTCTACTATCATAGCAGGGGCGGAAACATGAATTTCAAAGGGGGGGGGGTAAAAGGGGGATATCGGAAAAGGAGGTCCACGAATTGGTCCTCCTGCGCCTCGTAGAGGCGCATTTACGGCAAGGAGGCTGGGAAGCTCTATAAAAAATTGTGCAAAATCCTGCATTCTCGCATTTCCAAGCATCAAAATGAATTTATTTAACACAAGGTTTTTATAGTGTTCAGAGATATCATAAAAAACGAATTAGTACCGTTAATGCATTAATTTAGGGCGAGGACGAGCGGGGATTACATTTTTTTGCCTTTGGCGCTGGTTGTTACCCTCCCTGTTCTCTTTTTTTCCTTTCCTTTTTTAATGGGGGGTTGGGGGGGGGGGCGTACTCTGGATCCGCCACTGCATAGAAAAGATTTCGAACCTGATAAATTTAAAAGATAATTTGTCTCTTATTTTTTGCATCGCCTATTTTGAATATTATAGGATTAAACACTGTGTTTTAGGAAATTATCATTGTGTAAACTCCGTCGACTCCATCATAAAAAGTTTGCGAGTCCCGGAGTTAACACACTGATAATTTCTTGAAACCCTGTTAATTCCTATATAATTCGTCGTTTTGATTTTAAAACTGCATAACAAGTTACAGAAAGCCGTCTAGATTTCAAACTGTACCAAAGCCGGAAAGCGTAGGAACATACCAAACATAGTACAAAAGGAATCTCGGTTCTTTATAACTATATTTAATACAAAAAAACAACAAAATGATGAAACCTGTATGCATATTAAATTTCATTTGAAATTCTTAATCGATTTCATTAGAAATCATCACGACAAACAAAACATTGTTCCCTCTTCATTTCGATACTCTAAGGAGTCCTCACAGAGGAAATATCGATTTCTAAATTATCTGAGATGACGTAATTTAAGTGGTTTTTTTTTTCAAATCAAAGAAGTTAATATTCATAAATTATGAATAGAATTTTCTGTAGTTGTAGCTGCAAACATCCTTAAGATCACTTAATATTAAATGTACTGGTTTCCATGTTAAAAATTGACGTCACGTGATGATTTATCGGTATAATCCTATCAATCATTCTAAGCATTTTCTCTGTTTAAAAGTTATTATTTAACGCGTCCTTGTTAATATTCGCTTTTTTACAAAATGTGCATCGAAAATAGGAAATTTCCACATAAAACAGAATAAATATCATTTATTCAATTTTTAATAATAATACAGTTGTTGTTTTAACGCTGAATTACATAACATATATAACACCCATGTCCATATATAACAACCTTGCCTCTATATTGCATACATGACCTCAAAATTGTATGGTTGAAATATGATATAATGAAGATCATTAACATACTTAGTACAAAATACAGTACGCGGTGTTCATTCTATAATAATAATAATAATAGTAATAATAATAATAATTATTATTATTATTATTATTATTATTATTATAACTATTATTATTATTATTATTATTATTATTATTATTATTATTATTATTATTATTATTATTATTATTATTATTATTATTATTATTATTATAACACTGGGGCCTTCGGTGGTCGCAGGTCTGGAGTTTTTTTCTCCGGGAACTCTAGCTTCCTCTCTCAATAAAAAATGAACGCCATGATATAGCTGACACATTGCTGAAAGTTGTGTTAAACAAACAAACAATGTAATAACAGTGAAAACAACAAATAAGAATTATTATCATCACAGTCGCTACCACTATACACTACCATTAAGATTACAGTTACAGAAAAAGGGAACAGTCAATCTTACACATCTCAACATTGCTTGGTTTTCAAAATATAACTTTGCACCTTAGAAAATATTTCAATATTGCTGAAGTGATAGAGTGTCAGGTCCGTAAAGAGGAAGAAGGTCCTAGCCAAAGATTGCACAGATACTCAGTTGTCTCTCCATTAACCATCTTTACATGACAATAAGTTTGTGTCGTCTTCTTTGCTCAACAAGCCTATCCCAACCCCTGTCGTCATAAAGTTTTTCAATCTATGTTAGCTTTGTCCTTCCTGTTACTATAGGTATTGCTTTAATCTAAACACGCTGGAGTTTATATAATAAGTCTGCATGTCCCGCATCACGTCACCGTGTTATAAAACCTGATGAATGACAAAAAATTCTGGAGTACATCTACCTGTGACAAAATGGAAAGAGTTAACTCGGACAAACGTCTTCTTTATCATATAGTCAATGTGGTCTTGCAATAATCCAGTGTTTGAGAAAATATACCTTTAGTGTTTTGAAGCTAGATACTTCTTGCATATTTCAGTGTTCCGAGTGAAACCCTATACTGCCATGGTTTTTCTTCAGCGACGTGTGTTGGCATCCCAACACAATTATTAGCAGTTTTGCAGTCTATATTTGGGCTTTGGGGAAATATCTATATCACATTTCCATGTAAATACAAATTGGTCCTTATAAATCTCTGTTCATTGTTTTGGAGGAAAACTAACATTTACCGTGAAGTTCATACATATTTCAAAACCCATAGTTTTGTATGCTTATAACGATACATTGTAAGTGAATAGTAGAACAAATTTCCATACAAAGTATTTGCTAACTTTCCCATGAACTTATTTTGACCTGTAGCTAATTATTCTGGCCTGATTATATATCTGCATTGGCTTCGTTCCAAGTTCTTTGAATTCGTAATACTTGTAGTTTGCTGTAGATATTCAGTAAAAGTTTACAGAGTATCAGTATTGCTTTCTCGGTGACACGTATATTGTCAAAACCCATCATTTCACAGCAGTATGATAAGATTGGTTTAAATATTTTGTCGAATAGATCGTACTGAGATTTAAATGAACACTTATGCATGCGCCACATTTTTAGAAGCTCAGACATGTTTTTTCTTCTTTTGTTTACATTGTACGTTTTGGATGCTAAATAGTTTAAAGTCCTTGTAAAGTCTTCTGTAATCCTTATATTTTGAACATATACGTCATTCGTAAAATATTACAGTTTTTTTGTTTAATTTAACAATATAATTATACTATACATACTTTTTGCTCTATTTGTATTTTTTTCCAGACAATATTTTCGTATAACATACCAAAATTGCAAAACGTTCTTTCTATCGTGTGCATGAAAGGATTTGAAGGTACAAAAGATCTCTTTTCATGAAAACCCTTAGCATACATGGTTACAGATACACTAACATGACTAAAAATTACATGTATCATAACCTTTTAAACTAGTAAAAACCATTAAAGAAGAAACCCGGGCAAAAGATAGATACAGACTTCGATTGCTACAAACTGTTTCAAAAGTAAGGATTGTTAACTCATATTATTATGTCTGTCTTCCACACTTGTATTCGATTTCACATAAAGCAGTGCATGTATAGCAATATTAACATTTCGTTTTTATCCCCAGATATTCCTATCGAGTTAAAGTTCATCATATAAGGGGTGGTATGGCTGTTAACTTAGTTTCTTATAATGCCTTATACTACAAGTCACCGGGTTTTGGTGAGGGTTTTTTGCGTGACAAATGAAAAATATTTACCGCGTATTGTCCAGCTTATGTTCCTGTTGTAGATCAAAAAAGAATATTTTTAAATCAACAATATTTTCTCCAGATATTCAGCGTTTTGAAATGGAGTGGTGTTTTCCTTTTGATAGAGCGATTTTCTATATTGAAATTTGACCTAAATTAGAACGGAAGTGTAACCTATAGAAGCAATGCATTTTGTCTTTTCGAAACCTTTTAGGCTTTGTCGTTTTCGGCTGACGCGGGAAAAGATTTGCGTTTTGTACGAATACTGTTGTACGGCAAGAAAACAGACGCACGTTTGTAAACAACATTAGACTGACTGATATTTGTTTATCGTGCTCTAATGCGGAAAAGATTTGAATAACTTAAAACTATTACTGTAGACCAGAACACTTAAATCAAATATACTCTTGCATGTATAATGACATACATCATTATCACTTTTCTATCTGCCGTTTGAAATAAACATGTCATTTCAACTGGTTTGTTTTAAAGCGCCACTTTCAGCATTTTTTTCCAGTTATATCATGGAGTTAAGTTTAAATTGTGGTGGAAAACTGCGTAATCGGTTAAATGCCCCAAGCTATCGGCAGAAAAACTGGGAATCTTGTCAATTAAACTTAAATTAAAGATGCAGTCCACTACATGTAGGTTTCATTTCTACATAATTATAAAAATTAATGTCCGAAAGAATTTTTAACTAAACTATTTCTTGAATTAGGAGTATCTAGATTGTCTAACATCTTTACTCGACAACTATTTATATCTGACATTCCTGATCAAAGTTTTATTCTACAAAAATATTTCCAAATTGACATTTGTATATCTTCGGTGCTATTGACCGACGAATGTTTTGGGACAACTGTCGTCTCTGGTCCTGAATAAATTATTGCGTTTAGACAATAATCAGTAACTTCTTCGGCGCTACTGAATGACAGTCGTTGTTGCTGATGTCGACAGACGATTGTGTTAGGATATTTTTCGTCTTCTGCGTTACTAAATCATGTGCTATGGAGACGATTGAGTTGGCACAATTAACGTCTCTTTGTTGCGGACATACAATTGTAAAACTGTCGTATATGGTCAGGCGTTATGTTGAGAAATTTATTGTCTCTGTTCTTGCTAACAGAAGATTTAGACGAACGCGAAGATTTATCTGTGACAAATGTGGTGTTTGGTCCTTTTTGCAGGCGATATTTTGTACATGGCGACAACTAATGTCTCCGGTGAATATATTAGAAAAACAGCCGAAGAGACAATTGTCAAATAGATCAGTATGTTTGTCTTTTGCTTCAGTATATTAGAAAAAACAACAGAAAAGTGAAATGCTTCGTTTTTTCTGATTCTGCAGAAATGGAGAAAATAACAACTACATTATGCCACATAATATATATGTTTTTTTTCAGGTCAGTGTACCGTAGATGATACCGTAGGATCACCATTGACTTATACTAGTAACAACAACTATGACGGAACAGGATGTATGTATACCAGTATATACCGTACTGTATTTGTTTGTTGGTCTTCTTGTATAGTCTATCGATACAATTCGTCTATCATGATTATATTTTCGGCAGAACCGGGTTATATGTAGACTAAACATTATGGCGTTAGTTTCAAAATAGGTATTAATCCCGATGGACGCCCTGGTCATAGAAATATGACATAGCTTTTCCATCCATGTGTTAGTACGGTCAATTCTCTATAGAGAATGCCGTTTTTGCAAATGTACAAGCATCCATCATTCCTTGTTTCCATGTTGGAATGCCCTCTGCAAGATCATCACTGTGAATGATTTGTATTGGGTATCTTCTTCATTCATCTTTAAATGCAGCATCCTAATTAGGAGGATTCTGAAGTTTGCATTGTAAAGGACTGTCAACTTTTTAGAAAAACTTTTGAAGCTAAAAATGCCTGTATGATATGTCTGTAAAGGTTATAATAAAGAGATGTTTGTTTTGTAAATCTTTTAATTCGAGAAGTGTGATATCTCTATTAGTTAAATTTAAATGTAGAACGGGATCTTAACTTTGATGACCGAAAGGAATTTGAGCAAGTATCATTTCGGGCGAAATATGGACAGAGTACGAAAACAAAATTCGGAGTTAGTTCAAAAATTTTGTTTTTCTTTTTCTGCTCATATTTCGTCCCAAGTGATATAGGGTCAAATAACTGTGGTTGAGGTACTATCCTATGTTCATTCATTCCTTAGGATCCATACATTTTTTATTACACGGTAGTTTTTATCCTTCACAATTTCGAAAATATGTTTGATGAAATTTAAATACTATACTATATTTTGTGTAATTATTTCAGTAAATGCTTTCCTGTTGTTAAGTGATGAGTACAGATTTAAATGTTGCGGATTTATTTACGAATGGGAAGTCACTGTACGAAATGGTATTCCTACTTTGCCCACTGCATTAAAGGCTCAGGTCTGGACTAACACTGGAGCAGGATTTGCATGGAATCTTCGTGGAGAAAACACTATACCCATTATAGGTATGATATTTATTATATTTATTATATTTAAGATCCATACATTATGGCAACTTTATCATGTTTATGTTAAATACTTTTATTACATGAATAGAATTTTGCGTGTTTTTGATTGTTCTATAAATAACTTTCGGGGCACTATAAATCGCAACAGTACTAAAATTACACAAAAACAGCATAAACTGGTCAATATAGGATGACTAATGTGCAGCGGAATCCAATATTAACCGGGTTTTTACCAACTTTGCCAATTTTTCAAAACTGTTCCAATATAACGATAAATTTCGTTTTTAGTGGTCATTGAACCATATGTTATTATAAAATATACAGTTAATAAAAGTAAAAATAAAATAATTGACTTTTAAATGCTATTCAATATTTGATTTGTTTATTTGTTTGAATATTGTTTAACGCCACTTTCAGCAATTTTTTCAGCTATATCATGGCGTTTAGTTTTAATTCGGGGAGGAAGCCGGAGTACCCGGACCTAAAAAAGAAGCTGTATGAGCGATGAAAACAGGAGCCATTTGTTTTTCAAATGAAATGAGATTGAATGATTGATAGATTGATTGATTGATTGGATGTCTGCTTAACGTCCAGCGAGGACGACTGCAATAGCATACAAAAATTTGCATACGAATACTTCCACTTGTTGAACGAACGTTGTTCACAATGCCAGATAAAGTAGTGGACTATAGTATCGAATGAAATGGAGTTATGTGCAGTATGTGAAAGCAGTATAAAATGATTCAATCATAATGACAAATTAATACACAATTAACATTTTCTGTAATCCGGACGTACATCTTAGAACTGAAAAAAGGACTGAGAAAGAGGTGGGTGAAGTAACCCTAAACGAGATTGTATTAACTCGGGACAGATCTGTCAGGGACAGAAGAATGTCAATTTGTAAATATTCCAACCAAATTTAATTGTATGTGATTTAAATTTTACAACACGTTAATTTACGTTGACATTTACATTTATTATACACCTGTACATGTATCATGTATGTGGTGTGTAGAAATACCGCAAACTACTAGTTAGTGTGTCATGTACTAGAAGTTCCTCCATAACATTTGTTCCAAAGTGAAGAAATATTATATAATATTTGTTCCCATGGAACAAATGTTATACCATTTCTATGATATTTGTTCCTAACGGAATAAAGCTTATAGAATATTTGTTCCAAAGGGAACTTCTATTATGTTATTGTTTATAATATTAATTCCCGGGGAACTTTTGTTATAAGGAACAAATATATGTTGACAAGTGCACCAACAAGGAGAAAAGTGCACTAAACATGAAGGAAAGCAGTAATTATCACAAACAACACATAATATCAAAGAATAATGTATAAATATAGGTTTTACCATTTTGTTTTTTTTTATTTTGTAGTTTTAGAGATATTTGCATTTTTATCTGCACGTGCTGATTTTTGTATTGTTAATTACTGGTCACCTGTGTACACCCTGTCAGCAGATAAGCCCAACCTGCAAACTCTGTGTTGACAGTGATCAAAATAACCCTGCCATCAAGTCCCTGTCTTATAATATTCAGTCTATGTCTGACTTTAATGACCTGAAGTGAAATAATTAGGGCCCCGACGCCCTATAGTGATCAGTCTGTCCATCTGTCCGGCCGTGCGTCCGTCCGTCCGTCTGAAACTATCGTGTCCGGGCTGTAACTTTTTTATCTTTTGATGTAGGCTTTTGATATTTGGAATGTGGGTAGATAATATCAAGGTGCTGTGTCGCATACCATAAGCATAATGTAAGCACTGGACTTAAGTCACATTGTTGTCACATGACTTTTGTTCAAAATGAAAGTGAAATGTCCGGATGTAAGGGTATCGATGGAAATTAGCTTAGAAATGGAATTAAATCATCTTGATTAAAGGTATGATTATTATATTCATAGAGAAAAATATCTAAAGAAGCGAATTATAAAAGTTTAACTGGACGAAAACATCTGGAAACGATGAAATTTGCCGACCCAAATATTGTCATTGGTGATGATTTAAGATAACAAGCTTTTTATTACAATATAAGAAAACATAACTGTACTTCAGTTTTTTCTTGTAGCTGGCGGTATACAGAATACAGTAATTATTCCTGCTGGTAGTCGAATAGTTGCAAAAGAAAACGACCATATAGGATTGTATGCATAATATATATTTATCAATTATGGACTTTTGACGAGGTCAATACATTATATATGGACCTGTTAGGCGTATATATGAATATATTACATATGGTGTGTTAAGTCCTAATTTGGATTGGTTCGTGTAGACAATGTCCCCCAAAAATATTCTGTGTATATATTCTATTTCTAAAGCATATTTAAGGCTTGTTACTACTTTCAAAGCATATTTAAGGCATGCTACTATTTATAAAGCATATTTAAGGCTTGTTTCTAAAAATAGATCCGGATATGTTACTATTTATAAAGCATATTTAAGGCTTGTTTCTAAAAATAGATCCGGATATACTCTTCCGACTCATAATTCTAAATTTAAATAAATAGAGAAAATTTCATATGTAATAGAACAATTAAGGACTTTTTACTCTGTCAATACCTAGTTATATGGACCTGTAGAAAAATATTGACCTCGGACTTCGTCCTCTGTCAATATTTTCCTCCACGGTCCATATAACTACGTATTGACCTCGTAAAAAGTCCTTATTTCATAAATATTCCTGACAGGTCCATATATAATGTATTGACAGAGTCTAAAGTCCATCATTTATATATTACATATATAGACATATTAGAGTCTTTTTTAGGGTTGGTGCAAGGGTTGAGTTATTTTTTTCACGATATTGTTATGTACATATATCCGGATCTAAATTTAGTAACATAGCGTCAATATACGTTAAAATAGAAACATAGCGTAAATATAGGTAAAAATAGAAACATAGCGTCAATATACCAAACAAGGCAAGCTTTGATTTCAAAGTAAAGAAATACACTAAATATCCTTAAAACCACGTGACTAAATAATCCAATGAAAATGTAAGAATCATAAACCATATGCAATATTTAAGTATAATGCATGACTTAAATAATACATTTATTGATTTGATACAGTTTCAATTTTACAGCTTTTAAAACAGCTCAATAACTTGTTATATATCTAGTGATGCGGAATATATTTCACTGTGCCATGAACTTAGACAAATCCAAAACATCGAATTAAATCACACTAGTGGATTCCAACTTTCGCGGTTTGTGAAAAAAGTTTTACTGTATATACATAATTTCATGAATTGTATCAATTGCATTGCTAGGAGCAACTGAATACTATATTTTGTTAAATACTTGAACTCATGGCGTTTAAAATTCAACAATCGTCTTCAAATATACAAAGCAAGGAAAACGTACTGTAAGCAATCTTCTTCATTTCAAAACACATTTTCGAAACCAATTCGTCAATTTAAATGTGTATAGGGGAGGAAGCCGGAGTACTTTTGAAAAACCGACCTTTGGTAGAAAAACAAGTAAAGATTTAAGTCGAGCACACCCTGACCCGTACTGAGACTTGAACACGCTATTCCTCAATGCCGACAGACCTTGTAATTTTTAGGGCCCTATAGTCCGTCCGTCCAAAAGCGTGTTCGGTCCATAAGTGAGGTAGGCCTTTGATATTTGTATGTTGGTGGATAATATCAAGGCGATGTGTCTCATGTTAATGACCTTTGACATTGAACTTTGATCTCAAGGTCAACGGGGCCCACAGAGATGGATACCAGCACACTTTCTAGTATTAGACAACTATCATTATTAATTTATAAGTCACAGAGGCACCCCCCCCCCCCCCGCATTCGACGTAGGTTTTGGAAGGTCGACTTCGTACCTTTATTTTATTGTTTCATCTTATGGAGAATTAATTTATAAATTGGATTAATTTATTATTGTCCGACCATTTTGAACAAGAAGCGGGGTTCGCCAAATTAAGAAACATCGTTTCAGTTACTATATATATTATTAAAATAAATAGCGTTGTCTGTTTCAATTTTTGTTTCAGCTTGCAAATCAGTTCGAAACTTACTGCGTGCATGGTTGTGCTAGACCCCAACCTTCATGAAGTTACGGATCGTGAGGGTTTTCAACGGGTAATCCGGATTCCTCTCCCAATAAAAATCGGCGCCATGATGTAGCTGAAAAATTGCTGAAAGTGGCGTCAAACCATAAAACAAACACACTCGTAACTCGAACGTTTATATTTATAGCTATGAACATCTGGCGTCTGTTATCCCATATCGATTAGAGGGATCTGGTTTTCAGTTTGTTGCAGTGTCGGTTAATGGTCCTATTACCTCAAATGCATGGCTTAATGCAACTAGCGGGGATGGCCGGAGACACAACATTCATGCAAAGATTAGACCAAGTATTTATATATTTAAATTTGCAATCTATATATATATATAAGCAAAAGTCTCAGTGTTCTCAGACCACACGATCAATAGTAGACAAATTACCTTAACCTCTCGGCAACCGATGCCCCTACTTTGAGCATGAGCTTTGATGTAATCTATGCGCGCTAATGGTTGGAGTTTGGAGTATTAAAAACCAACACTGCACGAAAAATCGTCTTTTGTTCACATTTTGTCAAGCCCAAAATATTATCAAAAGTTTGCCTATATCCAAAGTCCATATTTTGTTAAATTTTGTGATAGAAAAGGCAACCTTTGATCTTTTGTATTTAAGAAATGTGAACGACAGACAATATTTGATCTTTCATTAAAATTAAAAGATAAATGACAGGTCATCTTTGACATTTCGTTCAAACTGAAAGGTGAACGATATATTTACTGGGACATTTTGTGTACAATGACAGGTGGATAACAGGTCGTCTGCGACATTTTTTCCTTAAAAAAGAGGAACGATATGTTATCTCAGAAATTTTGTTGATACTGGCAGGTGGATGAAAGGTCACCAATGAAATTTCAACAAGTCCACCACAAATCCTCTTCAACTACATGTTACATGGACGTTTTGTTTATAATGAAGTTGGATGAATAGTCATCTGTGACATTTGATCACATTAATTTAAAATATCAAGAATTTGTTATATTGTCGGTGTTGACAGTTTAATGACATTTTGCTGCAATATGAAATAAATATTACAAAACTATGATATTTTTATCTTTCCTAGTAGTGGTACAGTCTTGAATCAATGCTGATCTCAATTCCAAAATGTGCAAACAATAGGTGTAATGTTAAACTAATGAGAAATTCAGTGTCATACAATATTGAGTAATGTCATGAATTTCAGCAGTATACTTTTGAACTTAAAAACGCACCTGTGATTTAAATGACACCTTTAAAATGGACCTAAATATCTACCTAAAGAATGATAAAAACCAACAAATAATTTAAGTTAACATTTATTAAATAAAAAGCATTCGTAATAAGAACATTACACTATATATGTAAGTATTTAAAAATATACAACAAAAACATCACATCATACTATTATACTATTTTAACAGTGTGTACAAAGATAGTTCCGAAGTTAGTTGTCACTATATATTTCTTCTTTTGCATTTCTTTTCTTTTCTTTCCACATAAATTTTATTTGTGTACACTTGACATTCATGAGATAATACTTCCTTACAAACATACCACAATGCAGTATTAAATTATATTTAAAAAATTTCAAGCAGCAAACATCTCTGCATACTAAAAATATACAGCATTATACTATTGTAACTTCACTTGATCTAAGAATCAGCAAAGAGCTTAAATATTACCATTTATAAAAATAAATCTAACATGTATATGAAAAAAGAAAATGTAGGACTCGTTATTAATTTGCTTTAGAAGGGGTTGATCACAAATTTGTCCAAGATTAGAAAGAAAATGGTTAGGAAATTGAACCTTTAACTACACGAAAACAATCACCAAATTCATACAAAACTTAACATCTAATACAAACTATGTATTGCTTGAATTCTAGCATTCCTCTTTAAAAGTTTTGATAAATGGTATATGTGCAGAGTAATTCCTCTCATCTTTGGAATACACAATCGATTTACAAGACAGAAACTTGAAAAATGCCTCTAATTTTTTCAAAAATAAGGTCACAGCAACATCAGAAATATATTAAATATACTGCCATAATGCCACAAAACCAGTATGATTGCTTCCCTATTTCTTACTCAAATTCTAATGTTTGTTAATGTTGTCTTCATTTAAGTCATCTTAACCTGAATTTGCTCAAAACAGGCTTCAGTACCTTCTAAACTGTTATACAATTTTGATGGAATATGAAAACAATTTTCTCATGTGACCAAAATAAAATTTTGTCATTTTATTTTAACTATGCAACTACTTGTAGCATCGTACAAGTTAATAAATTAATGTTGCAAACTCTTACATTGCATTCTAATAAATGCTTACAGACATGTATGTCAGTAATGACTTTTTCATTTTATTTGTTGCATTCTAAATACCATCTATGTATTTATATCTAACACAATGGCTTGCTAAGATTTGCTTGGTGTGTAAACTGTTTAATCTAAGAAAAGCGGCTTCACTAGTTTGTGTGCACCTTTTCTCCCAATGCAAGGAGTAGCGGCTTCACTGATTCGTGTGCACGCTTTCTCCCAATGCAAGGAGTAGCGGCTTCACTGGTTCGTGTGCACGCTTTTTCCCAAAGCAAGGGATTAGGGGCTTCACTGGTTCGTGTGCACGCTTTCTCCCAATGAAAAGAGTAGCGGCTTCACTTGTTTGTGTGCACACTTTTTCCCAAAGCAAGGAGTAGCAGCTTCACTGGTTCGTGTGCACGCTTTCTCCCAATGCAAGGAGTAGCGGCTTCACTGGTTTGTGTGCATGCTTTCTCCCCATTGGCAGCGGTTCACTCATTTGAGTGCATACTCCAATTAAGGAAAGGAAGCACCATGTTTAGTGTGCACGCTTTCTCCTAGATATCACAGCTTATTCACCAATAAATTAAGCATGCCATTATAACTTCCTGTTTGCAGTAAGAACAAGAGCATCAGAAAGAATATAATACATGTACCTCCAAACTAATCAACTATTGTTTAATATTTATCTGATAATGATATTTTGACTATTCTAAAAAAAATTCAATTCAGTGACTACAACTAAAAATTCAATCATTAATTTTCTTATGTTTCTTTTGCAAGATGAATATTTCACTTCTCTGGTATTTTACCATGTTTGAAAACAAAGTCTCTTTTTAAAGATATTGATTATTTTCACTCTGTTTTTACTAGGAACAACTGTTTCTTCTCTAAAAGTTTCTATATACTCTTGGTGACCAGTTCAAGTCCAAGTATGATTTGTTTTTCTGTACCTGAAATGAAATGCAAAATTGAAATAATCAAAGTATTACATAACTACAGCCAACAGAAAGATGATACTATAATGTGTTTAAGGTTGGTCAAGAAAATGATTTTTGATGGCAAATATTTTGAAGTATACCATACAAGTAAAATTGGTATAAAAATTGACTAAAACCTAGTAAACAAGTTTGACAGCAAAATTTCCAAGTGACAGTGTCATTCCCGAGTCAGCGAAAATCCTCTGTACGGTCTGCCAAAATGTGGTTAGGTCCGATATTTTTATACCATGTGTTGGTCCCAATGACTGGCACAGAATCACTGCTGTTGTTTCATTTCTCTAATTCATCAGATGTATTATAAGTTCTGCTACAGGTTGCCATTATTTATTCTGTTACTAGATTTTGGAATATGAAAAAATCCCCACACAATTCAAAATTTTGATCTTTATACATGTATCTACCAACATGTATCTACCTAGTAATTTAGGGCAGAAACATTCTAATACAGGAAATAGAACATACATGTAAATTCAAGTAAAATTTTATCTACCGTTAATTCTTTGTTTTTGTCCCCTTTCCTCTTCTTGCTTTAACCATTTTCTTTCCTCATCCTTGTAAACTCCTTTGTAAAATAAAATGTAACAATTAAAAAAAGTACTTATGAATCGAAAGTAAACACTAAAACTAAACTAAGCAACATATCCTATGAACAGCTGTGTCTGGCATGAAAGCAGGATGCATTTACCCCCATTCAGGTATCAGAGGCCTCGGTGGCCGAGTGGTTACGGTAGTTTGTCTACTATTGATCATGTGGTCTGTCAACACCGAGGTTGCTGGTTCGAGTCAAACTGCGGGTAAGGTGTACTCGACTTCTATCTTAATTGCCAGTTTCCTACTGAAGGTCGGAGGTTTCTCCAGGTACTCCAGCTTCCTCCCCCCAATAAAAATTGGGGGTCATAAAATAACTCCATACATTCGTATTGGAAGACATTGAAAAGGTATACATACTACTATAAAACCACCAAACTACCACTTTTAATTTCAAAGAAGATTAGTCCAAACATAAATTTAGTATGTAAAATATTGACTCTTAACACATAATAAGGAATTTGTGAAATACAGAGCATTCCACTACCATAATATAATAACATTGTAAAAAAAGGTTTTTTTTAATTGCCAAATATAAATATTCACCAATTAAACTTGAATGTCTATGCCCACATTTTTCTCTACAACCTCTTAGTAACATCTTTTGATATTTTTATGGATTAATGTTGAATGTTCGACCATGGTTTGTCGCATGATAAAAATTCCCATTTAAATACATAGGAGTAGGCAGGGCTTTAACCATAGTATAATATTTAGTAATTATGAAATTTATGCAAATTATGTTACAAAACATAACACAGCTTTTATTAGTTTTATTACAACATCCTCCCCCTCCTACCTCCCCTTTGCAAATCTCATCATATGAATGCTCCCGCATCAATAACTCAGTAGGAGTCAAAAATGTTTAACACAGGGATAATAATGGTTGTAAGACACATCATGGCCAGAAGTTATTATTTTTAATAAGCTGATAATTTATTGTGGCTTACCATATGCATTCCTTCAGGAATCTTCATGTACTTAGACATCTCCATAACTGAGCTTCAATGGTTCAGTTATACATGTACTTGATGATTGTGTACTTTCATATGATAATCTGCTAAGGTTAGCAATATTTACCTACAAAAAAATGCAATATACATGTATAAAAAATATTCAAAGAAATAAACGGTTTTTATTGAAGAACTAAATTCGTCAATAATGAGAAGCAGTCCAAATGAATGATACATAAAATTATATCATAACACTAGGCATTTTCATTGTATTTATGTGGTCATTAATTTTAATAAATTAATAAGCAGATGTTGGTCCATTTCTTTGATTACTTTATATTTTGTCCTATACAGAGTATTATATCAAGGCAAAAGAATGTAAATTATCATGTATTTATGAATAAAATGATGACCTTTTGGCAGATTTGTACCTTTGTATCACAATTTTAGTGTCTTTAAGGCGGTATCGAGTCAGATCATCCCAGACTTATGTTTCAACCAGATACATGTACCTGTTCGCTCTGGGTTGTTTTCCCACAGTAAAATATATAATACTTTAGTTATTAAGTATTTCTCTAATTTTGATGTAATATTTCAACCGCTTGACCGGTGTGGAAAAAATATTTCTCGTCACTAGTGAATTTGTTGTTCTCAGCATTTGATTGGTTAAAAGTAATATCGTCACAATAAGAACTCATGACGTCATAAACAAAACACCTTAAATTTACCGCGTATTCACGTCATGAACGTGAAATTGGGGTTGGGAGAATTTGTACTTCGTTTCGCAAATTTACTACTTTTTAAAATTAGAGAAACAGAATCTTACATCAGTACTCTTGGATTATCGGATTTCTCCAATCTCGATAGTTAAATTATGGAAATTTAACTATCTCGATTGGAGAAATTCGATAATCCACTCGTACCAATGTAAGATCCTATATTTACAATGTACCTTGATAGGATGTTGACTTGCACATTTTTATACAGCAATTGCAATACATTTCATTTCTTTTTTGTTAATTAAAAATGGACACTGATGACAGCATCATTGCAAACCTGCAGGGAAAAATTGTGGTAACATCTATAAATATAATTTTATTTATTATATATAATTATAATTTATAATATAATGAAAAAGTATTTAATTTTTACACTGTACACTTACCAAAACTAAATTTCATAACTAATAAACATACAATTATATTAAGATACTACAGATTCTACTTACATAAAATAAGTTTTGGTTCAATTTAGCAGATGCATGGCAGTAGTGCACATGGCTAAGTCTTCTTAGTTTGCGCGTGTGCCGGACATCATTAACAACATCCAATCAGCATCTCAATTTTCTTATCTATGAGTGCCAGCCCTCGGCGCCTATTTTTGAAGACGGTGCTCACCTTTCAGTGGAAAAGTCAAGATTGTGCGCTTTCTTTCCTGTGAACTTCCATGTTCGAACAATTATTATGGCTCGTGTAGTATTGATATCTCAGACGATGAAATTCTTGAGGATTCAGCACTGTCAGTAGGTTTACTGGTAATCAAGAATGTCACGATTGAGATTGACCACAGGGGCACGTAAAAATTGATTTACTTGCGCTTTCGATTGATACTGGGTCGGTAACAGAGATAATTAGAGTTAGTTAGTGCTATTTATTTTATCTACTGTAGATCTGATCAATGCATTTTAAGATTTAGAACAAAATAACAGATATCAAAATGTTAACAATACAGCACTTTACTTATATTAATAAAATAGTTTGTCTTTCATTTCATCTTTCTTTAAGTTGAGGATATATTTTACACTTGTAGCAACAGAAAAGGCAATCCCAGCTGTTTCTTCATTTTCTGGTGTTCTGTCAAGTGGTGTCTGGTTTTTCTTGATCATCTGTCATCATGTAGACAAGTGTTGTTTCCACAAGACTGTTGCAGCATCTTTGGCTTGGGTCAAGCTCTTAATTGGTACCATAATACATTCCGACCAATGGAAAGCCTACAGCAACATAGAGAGCGAGCTTAAATTACAACATGGTACAGTAAATCACTCTGTAAACTTTGTGGACCCTGACACTGGAGTGCACACTCAGACTATAGAATCATACTGGGCTAAGGCCAAATACAGGTTTAAAGAGATGAAAGGTTGTGCAACCCATCTACTTCCAAGCTACCTAGACGAAAGAATGTGGCGTGACCGTTGGGACAGTACTGGTGATGATGCATTCAACAACATTATTTCTCACATCGCCGAACAGTATAAAGTGTAGTGACACTGACATTTACATCCATATATATCATATTATTCTTTCTTGAACTGTAATATTATATAACATGTTATTCATTTTTTTTTTGTTAAATGAGCAATGATCAGTTTTATTTGGTAAATTAATCATAAAGATAATATATTATGTAGTGCTCTATATCAGTTTGTACTTGTTAAATATATCATATAATCTGTGTATTTGACAAATAAATTATATATATTTCTTAAGTTATTTCTCATCATCCATTACACAAACAAAAATGAAATTAAGCCATAAAGTTGTTATATTAATCCTTTACATAAACACAAGTTAATTCACAGCAAGCTTAATTGGTAATTAATTTAAAACCCTACAGAAGCAATTTATATCATGTTTAATTACCTAGCCCTCATTATATTGAGAAATGAAATATCTGAAAACTCATTAAGAACAAAAACTATTCTAATGAAGATATATTTATTATTATTATATAACCATCTATGTTTTTTTTAAAAACTACAATACTTGTACAAAATTCATATACAAGTATTGTTCACAATACATGTATACATGTATTGTGATCGTCAAGTACAGATGATCCGTACTTCATATCAGATATATATATATCCAAGAATATCTAAATCTGTTTTATCTTTGAGTTTTTCCACGGCTTTTAAGCAATGGAAAATTGAGAACACATATCCGCCATATTGCAAATTGAAAGGGGAGATAATCATACACAAATATATATTTATTGTCTGAATATATTTCACATTATTTTAATGATTTATATTTCATGTATTATGTTTTTAACCTATACTGCAAGAAATATTATTTTAATTTAAATATTGTATTTAGAATTATACTTGCTTGTGTGTGGTTTGGGGTGGGGGGGAGGGGGAAATACTGAAATTTAAAAGGATTTAGGGACTGACCATTTAACTTGCAAAGGGGGGGGGCTTGGTTTTTTCCTAAAAAAAGTACTTTGAAAATGATTTCTGATGAAAAAAAAATTTTGGAAGCAGAGGGTAAGAAAAAAAAAAATTCCGGGATTTCTGCTAATGAAAAAAAATATTCTGTCGTGACGCCTTCAAAAAACAAAACAAAACAAAAAACCAAGCCCCCCCCCCCTTTCAAGTTAAATGATCTGTCCCTCAGGGTACTTGCAAATAAATATTTTTTTTTTCAGATACTATTCACAGATACATGTAGATGTACTGCCTGACAAAGAAGCACGAAAACACTGCTATGCATAACGACAAGCTAGAAAAAGAAGAAAGAATCACTAGAACAGAAAAAAGAAGTATGTTACGATATTATACTTTTTCAGTCTAGAATTTTTTTGAGTGTATAAATAAAAAGAAGATAGAATAAACATCTGACAGCAAATCCATCAAAACAGACAAGGTCACATTAAATTACAACCTTCAATGATGAACAAATGCTTCTTCATTTAATATGGAGTGTTCTAAATGACAATGTTCGAAACAGTAGAAAGCCATATCAGTAAGGAGGGGGGGGGCAATATCTTTACTGTTAACATGTTTTGGGCATTTTACATGTCCCGTCTGTTAACTGGTTTTTTTTTAAAATTGTTGTTAACTGTTATAACGAAAATAAAAGCCATGTTTGCTGTACTTTCAATAATAATCAGAACAATGTTAACTGTTTAACAGATTTTTCTCTGTTATCTGTTAATTCATTTTAATCACCACTTATTTCAATGTAATTAAGTCTCCCTGTGAAGGGAGGGATATACATAAGATCACATACGAGTTTCTATGGAAACACTGATTAATGCATTTTTTCACTGTATCGCCCTTTGATGAGATTCTGCTGTTATCTGTTTTTTTCGATTTATGAACTCACTGTTTTCTAATGTAAATTGCTGTTATCTGTTAGTGTTATCATTATTTTAAATGTACTGTTATCTGTTTTGCGAAAAATTTAAAAATTGTTACTGTGTTAATGGACCCCCTCCAGCCCCCTCCCAAATGTTCAGTTTTATGGATATTTTATACAAAATGTCAACATTTATTATTATTACATACTGTGCCCCTTATCATTTTAGTTATTTCTAGATCTGTAACACACACATATGCTGTATATATATTTTTCAGAAAACCAAGTGGATCATAACTGCACTAGACAATATGGAGATCAGTGATATCAAGAAGATAAGACCTGTCTTTATGGCCTTATATGCCCTCATATGAGGATTTTCAAGATGGATTTATTACATACTAGACATCTTCAAAGTTGGATAAATTTAAAGAATAAAAGATGAAATTAGACTGTAAATTTATTGACATTTGTTCAACCAAAAGCAGAAAGGACAGAAAATGAGCCACCAGAAATGAACTAAAACACCTTCATCTTGGATTGTAAAACAGATTGAAAAATGTACATATTGACATAATTAGCATTTATTCAATAAATCGCTGAATTGTTTAATTCTTTTATTCAATATTTATCCACTTGAAAAGAGAAAATTGTAAGAAATAAAATGTCATCAAAGATACCAAGGTTAATAGAATTTACAACTTTGGGATTAATTTCCATTAGACAAGCCTTATCAGCTCAGTGATTATAAGCAATTGTATTAGCTGGTACACTTTAACTCTACTTTCTGAATTATGTGCCATCTAGAATTTCCTTGACCATTATTCAAGTTAGTGGTCATCCTATTGATACAAATTCAACAGTCCAATATTAGAGCTTAAGTGAGCACGGTGTCAGCAATATTTCTAGGGTAAAACTTGCCCAACCTTTTCATTGGACTAGACAAATTCTTTTATCACAAGACTAGTACATGTGTATTATTGATAAATGTAAGTCAGCAATGATGCTCACTAGTTTACAAAATGTCCATTTTGTAATGTTGTCCATGCAAAATATGGACTTTCAGAACCTTTGGACCATATTTAAGATTATAACAAGTAACCTTTTATGCAATTTTTTTGTAATTTCATCAATACAAAAGGAGACCGTTTGGATTTTAATTTGGTCAAAATACCATATGTCGTTGGTCTTTTGGTTTTGAAAATACCATCTGTGGCCTACCTTTCATCACCTTTTCTTGTGTGGATATTTGACCTTTTTATTATCTTTTGTCTACAACAGATTATATTTTGGAAAAAAGGTCATATTTTGTTGTTCACCTTTTGAACATATTTTAGACTTGGAAAGGTAAACTTTTCAACACCTTTTGTCAAATCAAAAGTGGGCCATTTCGACTGACTTTTGAAGTCAAAAAGGTATACAGAAAGGTGATCTTTTAGATCTTTTGTATTTTTTTAAAATGTGTTAAAAAGACAACAAAATATAGTCAAAATTGGGACTTTTGGATACCTTTTGACTATCCTAAAAGTTATTGTTTCATGCAGTGCAAGTTTACGGTCATATCGATACAACTTCGTTAAGTTTGTATTTAATACGTTTAACATATATACAAAATTAGTGTAAGTACACTCAAATTATCTCTCTATATATAATATGCTCAAATATATTACTAGTCGCAATGGATGTTTACTCACCTGAATATTGTTACTTCATGCATTTGTTCAAATTTCAATTGCGTAGGAAAAAGGATTATTATTGCATATCAATAGTAAGAAAAAACCCTTTATATTCAAAATGATTTTCTGTGTCACCTTGAAATAACTTTATTATGTTTGATACTACAGGTGCTGCCCCTACAATAGTTAATTTGGATGCATCAAGAACCATAGACAGAAACACTCCAATTAATTATCGAGTGTTTGCATTAACTGTAAATGATGCTGACATAGAAGACACCGGACCGTCTGTGTTAGCAGTTGCTGTTACAGCTACCACCGGACATGCTTCTGTGCTATTTCATGTGAATCCTACTACATGTAAGGATAAATTAGTGAGAAATGCTACCTAATTGTTTGACTCATATAAGAAAAATAGCAAAGAAAACCGACCGAACTACAAGAGCCAAAAGTCAAGGGACAGTTACAAATCCGGATATAGACAAAACGCAACACAAAAACCAAAAATACAAAAAACAGAAAGGGAGTAACCCGAACCCAATAAAAACCATGGGTGCACTCAGGTGCTCCGGACGAGTAAGCAGTATAAATGTGACACAATCATTCAACGAACAACTACTTGGCTTGAGTCTAGCACAATAGAAGCAAAGAATAGACCGAAAATCTCGATACCCACAACTTTTGATTGGCAGGACATACAAATAATTTGTCAATGCGCATACGCGATTGACCGGGCTGCATTCACCAAGTTACGTCTCTCTTAACTATACATCGTTTTTGTCACTCCAATGCTGTGACGAGATATTAAGGATTCCAAAAAATAATTTTCCATTTGACTGTTAAGGTATAAGTACAATTTTAAAAGCAAGATAGGGGTCAACAGGCAACACAGAATTGATGCAGCTTCGAGATAGAAAAAACGTCAGTAATAGTACTAGAAAACAAAATTAACTATACCAATTAGCCATGTACAGATATTTACATGTAAAATATACTTAAAAATATTATATTTCTTGGCATTTTCGTGTCAGTGGGATCCCAACTTAATTCATTAACAGAGACAAAGAGAATATCATTAGCAGATGTATGAATATTTGGTTGTTCGTTTAGTACTTCCATTAAAATAAAAAAAAAAACTGGCTATTACAAATTTATTAACAGTAATATAAAGCTTGTCGATCAATGGTGTGGATTAAAGGTATTCCGCACGCAAGAATATATTTGATATTCATGATGTTGATTAATCATATTTTCATATAGGATTATTAAAACACTGTCTCTCATTGGTTATATTTAACTGGAGATGTAGTATTCTCCTATAAATGGCAGATGTCTTGTACAGACGATTGATTAATTAGGGAGCTTTTACCCTTAATACTTAATACTCGTGGTCTGACGGAAACACAGACGAGCTAATGTGCACACATTTCTACTCATTGCGTCATCCAATGAAAACGGACGTAACAAAATTGTTGTTACAGTAATATAATAGCATTCTTGCATTAGGCGTTCTGATTGGATGTAGAAAACAATGGATTCTTAAATACTGGATAGTTTACAGGATATTGCGAACTAAAAGTTGTTGATTTACAGAAAAATAGGTACTTCGTGCGCTTTTTGGCAAGCCAGAATGATCTTTCACTCGTGATATTTTTTTTTTGGGGGGGGGGGGTGGATGAGCTCGCTCGTTTCGCTGCGCCCCACTCGCAATATGTCAAACAATTTTTACCACTCGTGAAATATCACTCGGGCTTTCCCAAAACGTATATATGAACCTAGTATTCTCAAGTCGACAAATTTTCATTGGTGAATGCAAATATTCAGCTTGAGATCACCGAAGACATTGTATGGTCAGTGCACCACGTCAGTATACTGGGAGCACATTGTATCGTCAGTGTACCACGTCAGTATACTAGGAGCACATTGTATCGTCAGTGTACCACGTCAGTATACTGGGAGCACATTGTATCGTCAGTGTACCACGTCAGTATACTGGGAGCACATTGTATCGTCAGTGTACCACGTCAGTATACTGGGAGCAATGAAATCTTCTCATGTACAAATTATTTTTCATATGAAATTTGTGAGTTTTCTTTTATGTTTAGATGAAGTCGTCACACAGAGTGAGCAGTTGATACCTGGTAGTGTCCATACAATGACCTTCACTGTAACCGACCAATGTGGACTATCAGATACAGGCACTCTAACAATAATTATAGACAATAAGGTTATATATACTTAAATAGTTAAAACAAATCCTGTATATAAATGGAGAATTAGGCATTCTTTATCAGCTTTCTAACAGAATAACAAGCTGCTGTATATTCATAGAACTGATATTGTGAAGAGTGGGCAGTCTAGATTTAATGTGACTAAATTCCGATCATTTACAGTGTTTATACATTTATAATGCGACCTTTCAACAATATCCCGACTTCTAGACCATTTACAATAAATCAAACATTAATCAGCCGTAACACATGTTACGTGAATATAACATCCAGATTCCAGGCCCCGTTTCACCAAAAATGAAAATAAATAAATGGCTACACAAGTCGACTGATGTGGGATTTTTTATTGTATGATGTATATGTACGGGCATGTAAATGCATGTCTCAAGTGCTGGAATTGTCAATATAGTTATCTCCCCTATATATTTGTTGTGCACGCATTCTATTATTATATCATTTATGAGCGTACCCTTTATATAAATTCATATTTCAACATTTTTTTTTACTTTTGTACTGAACTCAATCAGATACCTGTGATTGATAGTCTGGCTGTATCCAATAGTATCTGGATTACTGAAAAGCTGTCAACATCTACGTTATTACACACATTGATGGTCACAGATACGGATGCCTACACATGCGCGTTAGTGACTACTGGAGTTCCATTTGAGATAAAGGTCATACCTTCTACAATATGTAAGTCCTACTGAATAGACGTCTTACTAGGGTAATTTTACCGTGCTTGACTAATAAATCGTCGGTCAAAATTGATGTCGGTTACAAAAACACTGTACCTCTCCACTTGTAGTAAGGAAGTAGAGTGAGAAAACTAGCTAATAACAAAGGGTGCCTTTGGGCATGCCCCCGGATATTTTGAAAACTATTGTGCGATTTGATGCATTTTAGAGAGTTATATGACGCTTTATTTAGTACTGTAAAGAACAGTTTATTGATTTTAGGGATTATTTCCTTTTTTTGTTGTTGTCAAAATCATGTGGATTCAGCATCGTACTCGCGTAAATTCAGCTGCGCCCTAGAGATGATGACTTTCAATCAGTGAAAAATACTCTTCCGCAAAACTAAACAGTTTTTAACACATAAATCAACGTATTCATTGGATAATTTGCCTTGACTTATTTTAAACAATATTGGCATGGTTTTAGCAACAGAAGACTATACCTAGCGACGAGCGGGAGCTAAACTTGGGGTTCATACATTTCCACGCTTTTTATGGTCGGTTGAAAATCCTATGATGCTTTATTTAGTACTACACAGTTTTGTAGCATATCGTCGAACACACCAAAAACTCGGCAGTTTTGTATCGTCGAACACACCTAAAACTCGGCACAGTTTTTAGTCTCGATCATCCAGACGCTTAATTGCATTTGTGCGTCTGGATTGATCTCTTTATTGAACTCGTTACCATTACGCCCAAAACTGGGCGTAATTTTTGATTGGATGATATTTTTATTGTCTAAAAAATTACTTCCGTTCATATCAAGAAGTGTATAACAAATCCTACCAAAGTTTACATTTGAATACTTTTTATAAAATATTACTTTATCAATTAATAAAACAAGTATTATTGTTGTGCATAATCAAGAGTGAATCCTACTGTTACGTCATATTATAAGTAAAGACATGTTTGCACGGTTTTCCTCGTTTAAAAATAGGGCCCTAAAAATAGAATCATTGTTTTGTCTCCACCTATTGGTAGCGAAATTACAACAAGGTGTAGGACCACCATAGATTTTTTACTCTTCGGCTATATTAAAATTTGATAATTTTGACTTATCCTAGAAAATTTACCTTTGTTTCAAATTAAGTGACACTTCTGTCCCCTATAAAAATGCACTGGCCGAACATTCTGTCAAAATTTCACAATATGGTTCATTGCATATAAGAAAATACGCTCAACCTGAAGTCCATGTGGTCTAAAAATCTACTTTCACTTTCTATTTCAGTCCAAAAATAGTGCTTGTCCCTAATTGACTCTCAACATTTTTATGTTCATTTAAAACCAATAAAACTTTATCCTCAAGTTTCCTAGAATATTCAGCTTTCCAAAAATACCAAATTTATTCTGGTATCATGTGCGGTTCAAATTCTATATGATGCAAGAGTGAATCTGTCTGTTGACTAGTACTACTTTTACGTACAACCTCTGGACTGGTTCCCGGTATTTGGTGGTCCTACACCACAAGGTGATCCCAGACGCTACAAGTTTAGCTTTTCTAAAAAGCTAACCGTCTCTTAGCTGCATTACAAATTTTATGGATTTATTAAAGTAACTGTTTTTTTTTGTAATTTATATGTAGGATAGGTAAACAATGTACATGTATCTTGTAAGGACATTGTTTACGCTAACCTATTATGCAATGGTGCTTGAGAGATTTAAATGCATGTCGTCACTTCACACGTGCTTTTTAAAAAATAATTAAACAAAAGTTACTCCCTAAACAACAAATGTTCAAAATTAGCGGTAAAATATGTTTTGTAAAATTTGCATCAATATCAGAACGAAATAAAGATACAGAACATATAATTTTTTCCTAACCCAAACAGCTTTAAAAAGTAGGGAGATTTTGGTACAATGTTTACCTTTTAGTTGTTCACTGACCAATGCATTGAATGACATAGAAGTCAATATGTGGAACGTAACATTACTACACTAAAATACTGATTAACGAAAATAAAGATATAGAACATATACATATATTTTTTTCCAAAACAGCTTTATAAAGTAGGGAGATTTTGGTACAATGTTTGCCTTATAATTGATCACTGACCAATGCATTAAATGAAATAGAAGTCAATATGTGGAACGAACATTACTGCACTAAAATACTGATTACAACCCCGATTCAACATAAGAATATATCGAAATTTCAGTACTCATACTAGTGCAATCCTGAAGTAAACCAATGAAATGACAAAAATATTTATAGATTTAGTAAACCACCCAATCCAGTAACAGAGAGTCATTTACTCCGAAGACTGATCGTCATTTGACTATGTATACCGTCTCCCATGGGAGACGGTAATTATATATGCGTCTGGGTGATCGAGACTACACAGTTTTGTATAGTCACGATCATCCAGACGCTTAATTACATTTGTGCGTCTGGATTCAGCTCTATATTAAACTCGTTATCATTACGCCCAAAACTGGGCGTAATTTTTGATTGGATGATACTTTTATTGTCTAAAAAATTACTTCCGTTCATATCAAGAAGTGTACAGCAAAATGTAACAAAGTTTACATTTGAATATTTTTATAAAATATTACTAAATCAATTAATTAAACAAATATTATTGTTATGCATAATCAAGAGTGAAAATCTTACTGTGACGTCATATTATAAGTATAGATATGTTTGCATGGTTTTCCTGGTTTAAAAATAGGGCCCTAAAAATAGAATCATTGTTTGTCTCCACCTATTGGTAGCGAAATTAAAATAAGGTGATCGCAGACGCTATTATATATGCGTCTGGGTGATCGAGACTAAGTTTTGTAAGCATATCGTCGAACACACCTTACACTGCACAGTTTTGTAAGAGAACCGTCGATTACACCTAAAACTCGGCACAAGCATACCGTCGAACTCAACTTTTTCAGTATTTCCACTATCAAGCATATGTTTTATTATGCTTCTGGTTTTGGCCTTGTCTCGGTCATAAAGAGATGAGCGTTTTCTTTAAAAAAATGATTTTTTCAGCTTACGGAATCTTCCTGAAAGATGGTGCTGCAATGAACTATGATATACGAAATGTATACATGTTGTCTTTATCTTGTTCCGACATTTATAATGCCACGACATTTGGAGAATTTAAAGTGTTTCTAATTAGAAATGAGGTAATGCAATAATAAATTTTATTTCGTGGGTTCCAATTTTCGTGCTTTGAAAAATAGGAACTGTTAGCACGATATTTTATTTTGTGTAATCATCATGTGTTCCTGTCAAACCAAGATTGTATTCCGCTGTTCTAAAAGTCGTAGTCTACTAAATCAACTAGAGTCATCATCCCGCCAATAATAATAAATACACTGTAAAAAGAAGGCATATCTCTTTATAAATATATGTCAATCGATTGCAATGCCTGTATACTTAAAGACTGCTACTGAATCTTGCGATATGATTGTGAGTAAATAATATAGATAAAATTTATTTTATCAAAAATGTTTCACCAATTAAAGTTTTTAATTAAAATACTCGAGTAACAACAGAGAATTGAACATATATTCGGTGAATTACCCTTAAATCATGTTTTGATCGTGTTTTATACATCACACTTTCACGTCACGTTGTTTATTTGACTTTATAGCTGGTTACATATGTTTGTTTTGTTTACAGCCACCAGTGATCAACAATTTGCCACATACAACAGATGTCTCAGAAGATACCGTCATAGCAACAACACTGTATACCTTCTCTGTTACAGACCCCACAAATGACGTGGTACACTGCTCTATTGTCTCAACAGTTCCACCATATACGTCATTCATTTTTCTCAAACGGAATCAAGAGTTCAATGGTACAATCATTCATTATAAACAACTTAGAGATAGAACGTGTTGAAAATGTCGATTTTATTTCCCTTTATAAAATGGAGTTTGAGCTAAACGAGAATACACGAGATTACAATACTTCAGTAAACATTTTATATGTTAAAGTACGGTAATTCAAACATTTGAATGATTTGTCAGAACGTCGTTTACTTTGATATTTTATGCAGTTGAAATATTAATTGATCATTCTGCAGAAGATCACTGATGGAAGCATTAATTGTGTTAAAGTAGATATATGTCTAAAATGTTAAAATATCTGTCAATTAAGATAAATCAAACGATGGTACGGCGAAAACAAGGACAACCGAAATCCAATAACATCACAAAGTCATGGCGACCAGAAAACTCACAAACACAAAACAGGAATAATATCAGGTGTTCGGGAAATGTGAACACATTTTTCTGCACTAGTGACACCTGTCGTGTCAAGTCTGTTTGTACAATGTAGTCAAATTTAAACGTTAAACCAAAAACCTGTACATGATTTCTGGTACTGTCAATGCTTGTTTATTTTAGAATTCGATATCATTTTACAATCCAATCCCAACCTCGACTACGATTCTCAAAGAACTTATAAACTAAACATTGACTGTACAGACGGCCAGCGTACTAATTCCGGCGAATTCTTCATGAATGTTAAGCGAAAGCAACCGCAAGAGGCTACGAATCTTTTAAGTAAGTTAAATATTGATTTACCCTTTTGTGTTATAGGTACTTATAGTAATATTCCACGAGAGTGAAAACCATATAAAGTTCACAATTTTCTTTGGTAGCAGGACTAGACATGCAGTTTTAAAATACATTTTTTATAACAATTCAAACAAAATCTTGTTTATTTGTCCTCTTGTTTCAAAAACCCTTTCCAGATTTATTAACTTACTGAATTTATTACTGACCGAATTAAAAACTGTTATAATACACAGTAGATAAACATATAAGGCACGTTGATGTGAACAGATCAGATAATCTTAAAAGCAACGAATTATTTCTGAATGTGCTTGTTTTTTTTTGTGTGTTTTGTTGATGTCAATGATCTTGGATAATAGACAGAAGTGACAGTCAGTTCTTTTTTTGTACAGTTATTATTAAAATATATGTAAAAACATATCTAGGTAGGCCAGCCTTAAGAGTTCTGTATTGCGCTGTAGCTTTGTTATTATAAGTATGGAAACATGTCTTTTTTTTATTTTTCGCGGGCAGGGTGCGCTCGACTAGAATGTTTTTAAAAGGATTGCCAGTTTCCCTGCAGAAGGTCGGGTGTTTTCTCCAAACACTCCGTCCAGTAAAACTAGACGCCATGATACGGCTGAACAATTTGTTTTTTGTTTAAAATGAAAATCAGTTGAAGTTAACATTTTCCCCTTTCTTTAACTGTATGCCCTATAAGTAGTTGTAACCATTGATTCTAGTGACATTAACACTACAAGACTTTATCAAAAAGGCATCATTTTAAATGGCCAAATCCTTTCGTATCCATGCACACGTAGACATAAAATATGTGGTGATCACGTGACGTCAATCGGCTAATGATTGCCAGTTTCCTACCGCAGGTCGGTGGTTTTCTCCGGGTACTCCAGCTTCCTCCCCCAATAAAAACTAGACGCCATGATATAGCTGAAAAATTGCTGAAAATGGCGTTAAACACCATCAAACAAACAAACTTATAGGCGGTAGTATATTATTGCGGACGGGTGGCAATCCTTTTTTTACCAGATATTGGTGTAATTGAACAATCTTTTACATTTTTCCATGGCTCGCTGTATGTTTAAATATTTATTAAATTGACATTACGTTAGGTGTTGGTGTCTGTTTCAGTACCATCAGTACGAACAACTGACGTTATGAAAAATACATTTTAAGATATACTACACACTTGATAAGATATCTAAAAAAATATGTAATATCTTATAAAAGTACATATGGTATCTTATATATGTTATAAGGTATCGAATACAATTTATGATATATTACAAAATGTTATGAGACATGTAATAAATATATGTTTCCAGATCACTTATAAATTATTTCTAAATTTTAGAAGATATCACAAAGAAAAGTGTGTTTTTTAAGGTTAGACATCATATATAATATCTAAGAAATGTATATATTTTTTAGATATCTTTTATAGAAAAAGATATTTCCCTTTTTTAAAAAGTATATCAAGTCTTGGTTTCATAAAACTTCTCAAATTGAGATTTTTTTTCAAGCAATCTGATTTTTATATTTTTTGAGTTGACGACAATTTGAGGAAATCGTTAAATTTGATATATGAAACCTGGCCCAGATATCTGGAACGTTCGAATAACATAAATACGACGTGCTTTCCGCCCTTATAAGACGAACTCATATATGCAGTTATTTTTACTCTACTCCATAAATACGTTACAAATTTAAAAGCTGAGTGCGAATAACACACACACAAACACCACCACCACCATCCAAAATTTGTTTCAGTGTCAACTTCTTATCCATAAAGGTCTTTATTTTGTGTTTTGATTTGTTCTTTTACAGACATTATCATAATTGTCTCTGTAGCGGGTGTCGCTACCACGATTCTCTGCGTTGCCCCAGTGTACTGTTACATTATCAAATGTAAAGTCAGGGCCAAGGTTAGTGTCATAAGCAAAGTAAATGTAATCGGCAAATGTAAGTGTTTTAATGTAGTTCTAACGTAAACTATGGCAAAGGTAGATGTTTTAGCATCTAAATGTAGTCCTAACGTAAACTATGGCAAAGGTAGATGTTTTAGCATCTAAATGTAGTCCTAACGTAACTATGGCAAAGGTAGATGTTTTAGCATCTAAATGTAGTCCTAACGTAAACTATGGCAAAGGTAGATGTTTTAGCATCTAAATGTAGTCCTAACGTAAACTATGGCAAAGGTAGATGTTTTAGCATCTAAATGTAGTCCTAACGTAAACTATGGCAAAGGTTGATGTTTTAGCATCTAAATGTAGTCCTAACGTAAACTATGGCAAAGGTAGATGTTTTAGCATCTAAATGTAGTCCTAACGTAAACTATGGCAAATGTAGATGTTTTAGCATCTAAATGTAGTCCTAACGTAAACTATGGCAAAGGTAGATGTTTTAGCATCTAAATGTAGTCCTAACGTAAACTATGGCAAATGTAGATGTTTTAGCATCTAAATGTAGTCCTAACGTCAACTATGGCAAAGGTAGATGTTTTAGCATCTAAATGTAGTCCTAACGTAAACTATGGCAAATGTAGATGTTTTAGCATCTAAATGTAGTCCTAACGTAAACTATGGCAAAGGTAGATGTTTTAGCATCTAAATGTAGTCCTAACGTCAACTATGGCAAAGGTAGATGTTTTAGCATCTAAATGTAGTCCTAACGTAAACTATGGCAAATGTAGATGTTTTAGCATCTAAATGTAGTCCTAACGTAAAACGCTGGCACATATAAGTGTCATTGGCTATTAAATGTAATCTTAGCTAACAATCTTTTCAAAAATAAGTACCATTGGCCATTACATGTAGCTCTATTATAATTTATCTGATAGGGTTGCCTGTCCTCATTTTTACCATCCAAATGAAGATCCCGGCTATTTTTTCATGTATTGCCCCTCTTATGGTATTCAGAGACAAAATCTTCTGAATACATTTGCAACTTTAAATATTGACTTGAACAATAATGAACAAAATGAAACTTTGGTCCTGTCTGTGCATGATTTCATAAAGGGAAGTAAAAGATTAAATAAATAAATAAATAAATAAATAAATAAATAAATAAATAAATAAATAAATAAATAAATAAATAAATAAATAAATGAAATAAATAAAAAATAAATAAATAAATAAATAAATAAATAAATAAATAAATAAATAAATAAATAAATAAATAAATAAATAAATAAATAAATAAATAAATAAATAAATAAATAAATAAATAAATAAATAAATTGTGATACAGGGATATAAATGAATATTAATTAATTATTAGTGCATTTATCAATCGAGAGCACTTATGATAATATGATGTCTAAAATATTATATGTTGTTTCTCTATTTTGTTTGTAAATATGTTTGTTCAATTTATTTATTTATAATTATTAGTTATTTATCATCTATATTCCCTTCCTATTTTTAATGTACTCAAAAAGCCACAAATCTCTCATTCGGTATCTTTGCTTGAAATCTATCTACATTTGGTTATGATTTATACATGTAAATCATCAGATAATTCGTCTTTAATTTACTTATAAATAATTACAAAGAAACATTACAATAACTAAGATTTTTGGCATTCAATAGAATTTGAGTTGTCTTTCTTTGACTTAATTATGACATGTCTGTGCCATTGTTTGATGTTACCATGGAGAGGATATATTCAAATTCAAATTCAAATTCGTTTATTGGATAAAGCATAGTCAAATAATGAACATACAATTATACGATATTGCGTAATCCAATACATTACATGAATACAAACATACAAAATAAATATTTTCAAAGTATAATGTAAATTACACATGTATAGTATTATATAGCTATAGTATATGATTGAACATTTTTTTTTAAATTAATGTTTAAATGTGTATTAAATTTCTAAAAATCATATAAATTTGGCTGAATAATTATTACTCATTGAACTGTTTCAAGAATTTATCTCTAATTGAAAAGGATTCTTGTAAATATAAACAAATATTTTTGGTGTCCTGTATTGTGGTAGGATTTAATAGGCTACTGGCAATTTTTAGAGGGGTATCATTCATTCCATTTAAATTTTTATTAAATAAAGTGAAAAATTTATCTCTTAGTTTATTATAAATGGGACAATCTAACAGAAAGTGTAGTTCATCTTCTACTTTACTTTTGCACGATTTACATAATCTTTCTTCTGCAGGATCATGTATTTCATGAATAAAATATGTTTAAATCAAATGTAGTTCTAGCTAAAAATAATGTCACTAGCCAGAAAAATGTAGTCGTTGCGTAAAGCGCTGGCAAGGTAAGCACAGTAGCAATGTAAAAATAATTCCGAGCGTAAAAAGCTTCCCACGTAACTGACATGAGCATGTTTTCCAAATCTGGTACATTGAACGGAGGGTAGAATAAGATGTCTTTACAATAAGGAACCATGATCCGAACATTATGTCATAAATATTGCGACCCGTACAATTCTCATGTCAGTCTTAAAAATTAGTGGAACGTACCTTCTATAAAGAAAACTGCTATGAACAAGTACATGTAAGGCTTAAGACTGTTTTATGACCAAATCTCTGTAATGCAATGTAGACTGCGCATTTTATTTTCATTGTATTCGGAGAATATATTTCGTGGTTTGGGGTCTTGGTGGCCGAGTGGTCAAGGTAGTTCGTCTACTATTGATCACGTGGTCTGTCAACACTGAAATTGCGGGTTCGATTCTCACTGCAGGCAGGGTGTACTCGACTCCAATCTTAATTGACAAGGATTGCCAGTTTTCCTACCGCAGGTCGGGGGTTCTCTCCGGGTACTCCGGCTTCCTCCCCCCATAAAAAACTGGACGCCATGAAATATCTGAAAAATTGCTGAAAGTGGCGTTAAAACACCATTCAAACAAAACAAACAAACATATTTCGTGGTTTATTTAAATATTCGTGGATTGTTTTAGGCTTATATCATCAGTCCACAGCGAATTTTCAATTAGCTGAATATTAACTTGAATTCATGAGATTTAGAATGCTTTACAAAGGATAATTAATAAAAAGAAAGGTGGCAAAAATATTTAGTGAATATAATAAAAGACTCTAATACTTGATGTGATGTTTCAAAAATCCTTATTAGTTATATTTGTTAATTATGTAAATTTATTTTTCAGGTAGCTCCGTCAAAACCAGTGTCCGCCTGGTGATTTAAGCCGCGGCGCATGAAAATAACTATGAAACAAAAACTTCTAAAGTTAAAACTTTTAAATCTATTCTGTGGTTGGCACTTTATCGTCGGAACGCGACCGGACGTGGGTTTCCGACAATGTTGGCACTTTTTACTATTTTCTTTCTATTTTTTTGTAGTAATATACTATATAATCTAAACAGTATTTATATATTGTACTTTGTTAATTGTGTAGTTTTTTTTCTTTTCTGACAAAAAAGTAAACACAAATTTGTACGTGTGTCGTTTTCACGTTCCTCTTTTGAAGTATGTAGTTTTATTTCCGTTGTGTTTATAAAACATTTTGTACTGCACCACTGACGAGTCTCGATTAGACGAAATGTGCCTGTACACTTTTACAATTTTTCTTTTTTTTTTAAATACAAATAAATTTAATATTTTCTAACAGTTTACATTTATTACATATTTATTCGCCATATTATATTGTATTGTATACTTCAAGGACAGACTTGTAGGCAATACAAGTAGAAACTATGACGTCACAGCTAGTGTAATACATATTTGATTTTCAAGAATGATTAAATGCATGTTATATACTAAACTATCAGGCCGAGTTACCGGAACTGTTGGCATATTAGAGTAACAATATGCGCCACTTTTCTCGAAAACGACGCTCTACTTTTCTCGAACAAGTTATCGGGACTTTCCATATCACTCGGACACGCAAGTCCAACGAAGTCACAATTTGACATAATACCTAACTCGAACTGTTAGTTGGATTGGATACCTGTCACGATTGGGATACCAGGAGAGACCGCCCTTGGGTCCATTCTGTTCATCGTCAATTACCTACATTTAAATTGCTTGTTACATATTTGCAGACGATAATTTTTAAACACAAAGCCAACGAGTATCATATGGTATTACAGAATAACACCGCATTCAGACAAATTTGTACCGTTATACAAAGCTTTAGTTCGTCCACAGCTCTATTTGGCAATGATGGTTGCACATCATGTTTAAAAAAAACAAGTTAAAGAATTACAGAAGACTTGAGAATATTTAAGAAAGAGCACAAACGTATCCCTAAATTTAAACTCAAAATGTGAAAATCTACCACAAAAAATCGGATTTCCATCAATAACATACGACATATAATAAATCTATGTTATTCAGAATAGTTATTTTGGCAGAATGTAATGAAGGACAAACAAACACTACTAGTTTGTATTGTGTCAATGGTTAAAGTAGTTTGTCATCTACTTCTAGTATTGGTTACGTGCGAGTCAACACTGAGGTTGCGGGTTCGAGTCTTACTGTGGGTAGTGTGTGCTAGAATTCATTCTTAATTTACACGGATTGCCAGTTTTCCTGTAGAAGGTCGTGTGGTTTTCACCGGGTACGCTGTCTTCTTCCCTAATAGAAACTAGACGCCACAAAAAAGAAGCTATTGAAATGATTTTTAAATAGATGAAAACAAATAGTTTTTTCTTTTTATTAAGATAAATTTGTTCATTAGGCCAATTTGAGGAAACAAATCAGTACGAATTATAGACACTTCATAGTAGAAAGCGGAACTGTTAATCAAGAGTACACAAGTAGGATTGATGAGAAGTTAACATATCTAACTATTAGGCTTAGAACCAAATTACTTCGATATCATCCTTATTACATACCCACGCCTTTTGTTCGGGAAAGTTAGCTATCACATAATCTCCTCTCACATCTGTAAATTATAAAAATATAATAATTTAATTTAAAGCATTATATTTAATAATTCAAAGAAAACTATGTGACAGATACAGAAATCTATCTGGAGATCTGTTTCACCAGAACAAAAACAACAGAAAAATATTGAATTATACAGACCTGTTATTTGTTTACAATTTTACAGGGACCAATAGTTTTTCAACACTGGGATCATGAGTCACAGTCTGCATGCCCGCAGTTTGACTCAAACCCGCAATCCCAGTGTTGACAGACCACGTGATCAATAGTAGAGGAACTTAACCACTCAGCAACCAATGCCCCCTAAAATTTTTTAGAGAACCGTTTGAGAAAGATTTCTATAGTATGTCAATTCTTTCTGCCAGGCATTTGTCAAAAAACAAATTTTGTAATTTCCGCAAAATTTAATGCATTAAAAAAGGCAACAAATATAAATATAGGAATGCAAATACAAAAAAAACAAAAACTTGAATTAAATCACAGAATTACATATGTTTTGAAGAAGATAAGCTTCTGTCAATAAACACAAGTTTAAATGATACCTTTTTGGAAATCACAAAAATATCTTAGAAATGCACCATGATACAGTAACATATCCATTAAAAAAAAAAATTTTATGTTGGTAGAGTGATGCTTACTTGACATGACACTACAATCCAGGTGCATTTCAATCAAAGATGGTGAACATATAAGTAAAGTACTTTGACAGCCAAGATAAATAAAGACATCACATGACTTAAATTAATCATGATTGAACTAGATTTAAGATTCCGATCCCTTATTCAGTAAATATTTATAAATGTATGATAATAACAATAAAGTTAAATGACAAGTGTATGAAATTTACAATTTCCGACAATTTTTTCCTGTTATTTTTGCAATTTCAAAAAAACTTGAATTAACATTTGATGATGACAAAAAATTAAATTTGATAGTAACTTGTTTAGCAGTAAGTACTAAGTACCTTGCACAATTCCTACACTGTCTCTAGTCACATCACCCCATCTTCTGTTTGGCAGTTCTATGGATTTTTTCACTCTGACTTTATCCCCAGGGTCGAATGGTCTAAATGATAATAATTTTAATAATTGTAAATAAAACAATAAATAGTGACTAAGTCTTTTATTACACTATACAGCATCTGCAAGGTTGTCTTGTTCTTCATAATGTGTACACGCAAACAAAAAATATAAAAGACAGTAATTTAGATGAGTACACAGTAAGTGTGTACCATAAACAATGTTATTTCTATGAGAAAGTAATTTTTTTAAAAGTCTTAATCATTATAATAGGTGCAAGTTACTTACAGTCGAAGCGATTTTAGAGGACTTCATCGGTGTATGAACAAGACCAATGTTAACTCGCTTTCAAACTTCAGACTTCATTAAAGTTTGTGAGTCAGTAGGCAAGTTTTCATACACAGATGAATTCCTTAATAACAGCTTTTATAGTAATTCCATTTAAGAATTTCAATTTATAATCATTTTATTTTATTTAAATGAATGCACTATTTCGCTGCAACATGTCTTATACACTAGATCCAATAATTAATAATAATTAATAAAATGGCTGAAAAAAAACAAAAATGATGCACCAATTAATATTGGAATTATTGTGAAATAAAGAATATTTACAATGTACATGTATGTAGTTGGAAGAAGGACACTAAAACAATTCAGAATGGTATGAACAGTTTGCACGTCGTGTCTTTTGCATGAACTAAGCTATCAAAGATTTTTGATTTGATTGATTGATTGATTAATGGTGTTTAACCCCCGAGCAGCAATATTTCAGCTATATTCAGGCGATGAACATGAAATGGATGATAAAATGAACATGGAATGATGATGAATGAAAAGGGATGAGACACAAGGAAAAAAGGGGTAACGGATTTTAGATTGCCACTGGCAAATGGGAGGATGGATAGGGTCGGGCAATTTAGCCTCCTGTAGCGGGATCGAAATCCCTACTCATAGCGAATACTACAGCAGCGTTCTTTAACGTGCGAGGAACGTGGCATTTTTCCTAACACGGTGCACTAATATGGTTTGCGGTCAGGTTTTCCGTATTATGGCCTGACAACCCCAGCTTGCCAGGGGTACCCCATTCAACCACCTGGGGCACACATCCCAGTCGGTCTTTAGGCAAACCGACCTGACACGCCGGTCAGGGTACTGGGCGCTATTTAGTCGCCTTTTACGACAAGCTAGCGCGACTGCGGTCTATTCTTTTAGCCACCAGGATCCCGCACGGGGCCAAAGATTTTTGAACCATGTCCATTTCATACCAGAAACAAATCATTCTGTACCATAATTTGTATCATGTCAATTTCACACTAGTACCATATTATTATGGAATTGACATGACGGAAATTCGTACGAGTCCAACAACTGACACGGATCTATACTGGGACGCGTACTATGTTAAAAAGGCGCGAACTGAAAAAATCTTGGTCCAAAATGGTAAATTTCTGTACCAAATTGACATGGTATGAAACAATTAGATACCGCTTAAAATTATATACCCAATATTTATGCGGATGTTCCCCAAAATATGACGTACGTCATCTGCTGAAATCTGCATATGATCATATTTAGCAGGTCTGACACTAACACAAGGGAGTAACAGGTTTGAATGTAATTGGGCAAGGTTTTCTTTGAGTTCATCATATTTGGATATAAACTGTGTCGTGCTGATTTGTGTCATCATTTGAGTTATCCTTTTCTCATATTCGCAATGTTTTTCTTCATCAATTTTTAACTTATCGATGGCGGTAGTAATGAGCTGGATGTCGTCCTGGGCCTTTTCTTTAATACTTTCAACCATTTCCTCTGTGACATCTTCAACTAACTTCTTGAGTTCTTCCCCCTTTTCTTTCAATTCATCAATAAGCTTACCATTTTCTGTCAGATACATCGATTTAACAGATCCAAGAAAATTTCTATTGTCACGAAGTACATTAATCTCATCTCGCAATTTTTGAATATCCAGTGAAATTTCTTCCTGTGCCGTTTTTGCAGCTTTATCAATTTCTAAAAACAGATGTTGTTGATGTTTCTCTATGAGACAAAGCGAACATACTAAACATTTGCACCCTTCACAATATAAAATATAACTTTGTTTATGTAATTCACATTTCACATTTTTTACATCAGGAGTTAATTTGTTTGTATCTTCGAAAGTATGATTCGTACAAGATTTAGCTTTCAAATGTGACGCCTTGCAGCTGCCACAGAAATATTGTTCACAATCTACACAAAAGAATGAAGCCGAAGATCTGTCACAAATTCCACAAATGCGTATAGCAAACTGTGCGTCAGCCATGCCTAGTTGTCATAACAGGAAGTTATAATTTTTAACCTTTGGACGGTATAGATATTTTACCAACCTACCACAACCGACCACCGGCGAACGCCTTAAACGAAGTCAACTTCCTCTTCTCTTTTGATATCCAAGCAAGGGGGGGGGGTGGTGGGGGTTACTAAGAATACTTTTAGGTACAGGTCTGCGGACGGACATTTGAAAACCAAGCCTACTATATTTTCGGACACTATAAAACAGGACCTAATCATATATTGAATGATAAAATCAGACCTATTCATATATTTTATTACTGCACATCCCCATTTACAAAATAGTACATTTACTACCAAAATGATAAATTTATGTTAATGGAACACTTTGTGCAAATCACTGTGGTTTACATAGGCGTAACTTGCTTAGATGATAATTGAGGCATGGATATATTTAGATAATTTACAACTATACCCAATGATATATTTTCAATGAAAAAATCTACCTATTCATATATTTTGGAGAGCTAAAAAAGTGACCCACTCGGGCCGCACATCCGTTTAGTGGTGTTTTATTTTGTTCTGTGGTGAAAAGACCTATCGTTCACTGATAAAAAAATAATAAGTACTTGGTAGTAGCATAATCAACGATAGACCTATCACTGCATAATGCGAAGTAAACAGGGTTATCACGCTTGTCCTACATTTCACTAAATAATTAAGAGTTCATTGTCATATTGGATTGGCCTGTGCAAAAGTAACCTATCGAGCGATACATCATATTTTTTAAATTAAAAAAATCTTTCTTTAACTTAATTTCATATATGGGGCATTACAAAAATGCTAAATTACACAATAAAGGAGAAAATGAGTGTCCACGAACTCTGTGCGGGATTTTTACCTTAAAGTTTAAGAATGATTTTTCTACTTTCATTTCAATGCTGTGGTAACATTGTACCTAATTACACACTTTAGGAAGTGCTTCAACTGTAATGACATTGACTTGAAAAAAATATTCCGGTTTTACAGTTATACTATACCTTTCAAAATATTCAACTCTTAAGCAATAGCAGTTATAAGCAGAAGCAGAAACAAAAGAGAAAATTGGAACTATTTTTTCAGTACATGTGTAATAGTTACCAAATAAGCAGAAACACATCTGATAAAAGCAACCTTTTATCAAGTGATAGTGCATTTTGAGTATAAGGGGGTTGAAAACCGTCAATTCTGTTGTTGTGACGGAATTATATATATAAAAGTCTAAAGAGTCTACCAACCAGCAAGCTTATTAAGTATCGGATCGACAAACATGACGATACAGCATAAACAAAAAATAATATACAAGTCTAGAAGATTATGCAACGATACAAATGACGGTGTTTCTTGTCAAAAATTTACGCCACTGATGAGTCTTAAGTAGACGAAACGCGCGTCTGGCGTAATGCATTTGTAACCTTGGTAATCTTGATTGGATATTGTTGGAATATTTGAGCAAAGCCAAGTAACAGCACGGCACGTCCCCAGCTGGCGGACTTAGGAAGCAACTATTTTGGGTTAAGTTGGAAATGAGAAAGTTTAAGATTAATATGTTACGACTTGTTTACGTCATTTATTTATATTTACATTCAATGACTAAGGCCATTCGTTGGTCAGTCTTTGTCTAAATTTTTGACAAGAAACACCGTCATTTGTATCGTTGCATAATCTTCTAGACTTGTATATATATATATATATATATATATACACGTCTACAAATTAAGCCCAACACTGTTTGAATTAGATTTTTAACACTGTCAAATTTTTGCTTTCCCTCAGCGGGATTCGAACTCACACCGTTGTGACACTGTGGCACCAATTCGCCTGCACTATGTCCAGCGGTCTAGACCCCTCGGCCAAATCCGCTATTAAAATATAGCTTCATTAACCGGGGTGAATCTTAGACATAGACATAGTACATGTGTACTAGCGTGTGACGATGGAATTTTCGTAACCAATACGTATTAATCTGACAGTAATCTAATTCAGCATTTTTGTATATATTATATAGGATGACAAAGTTACTTGTCATGCAGTCACAGTAAGTAAATTATATACAAACGTCTAAGTATTGTGACAACCATATAATATATCTATCCAGCGGATTTCTGAAACATCAGAAATACAGGGTTAATATCAAATATTTATATATACGTCTACAAATTAAGCCCAACACTGTTTGAATTAGATTTTTAACACTGTCAAATTTTTGCTTTCCCTCAGCGGGATTCGAACTCACACCGTTGTGACACTGTGGCACCAATTCGCCTGCACTATGTCCAGCGGTCTAGACCCCTCGGCCAAATCCGCTATTAAAATATAGCTTCATTAACCGGGGTGAATCTTAGACATAGACATAGTACATGTGTACTAGCGTGTGACGATGGAATTTTCGTAACCAATACGTATTAATCTGACAGTAATCTAATTCAGCATTTTTGTATATATTATATAGGATGACAAAGTTACTTGTCATGCAGTCACAGTAAGTAAATTATATACAAACGTCTAAGTATTGTGACAACCATATAATATATCTATCCAGCGGATTTCTGAAACATCAGAAATACAGGGTTAATATCAAATATTTATATATACGTCTACAAATTAAGCCCAACACTGTTTGAATTAGATTTTTAACACTGTCAAATTTTTGCTTTCCCTCAGCGGGATTCGAACTCACACCGTTGTGACACTGTGGCACCAATTCGCCTGCACTATGTCCAGCGGTCTAGACCCCTCGGCCAAATCCGCTATTAAAATATAGCTTCATTAACCGGGGTGAATCTTAGACATAGACATAGTACATGTGTACTAGCGTGTGACGATGGAATTTTCGTAACCAATACGTATTAATCTGACAGTAATCTAATTCAGCATTTTTGTATATATTATATAGGATGACAAAGTTACTTGTCATGCAGTCACAGTAAGTAAATTATATACAAACGTCTAAGTATTGTGACAACCATATAATATATCTATCCAGCGGATTTCTGAAACATCAGAAATACAGGGTTAATATCAAATATTTATATATACGTCTACAAATTAAGCCCAACACTGTTAAAAATCTAATTCAAACAGTGTTGGGCTTAATTTGTAGACGTATATACAGCGAGCCATGGAAAAATGTAAAAGATTGTTCAATTACACCAATATCTGGTAAAAAAAGGATTGCCACCCGTCCGCAATAATATACTACCGCCTATAAGTTTGTTTGTTTGACTTACTTAGACGTTTGTATATAATTTACTTACTGTGACTGCATGACAAGTAACTTTGTCATCCTATATAATATATACAAAAATGCTGAATTAGATTACTGTCAGATTAATACGTATTGGTTACGAAAATTCCATCGTCACACGCTAGTACACATGTACTATGTCTATGTCTAAGATTCACCCCGGTTAATGAAGCTATATTTTAATAGCGGATTTGGCCGAGGGGTCTAGACCGCTGGACATAGTGCAGGCGAATTGGTGCCACAGTGTCACAACGGTGTGAGTTCGAATCCCGCTGAGGGAAAGCAAAAATTTGACAGTGTTAAAAATCTAATTCAAACAGTGTTGGGCTTAATTTGTAGACGTATATATAAATATTTGATATTAACCCTGTATTTCTGATGTTTCAGAAATCCGCTGGATAGATATATTATATGGTTGTCACAATACTTAGACGTTTGTATATAATTTACTTACTGTGACTGCATGACAAGTAACTTTGTCATCCTATATAATATATACAAAAATGCTGAATTAGATTACTGTCAGATTAATACGTATTGGTTACGAAAATTCCATCGTCACACGCTAGTACACATGTACTATGTCTATGTCTAAGATTCACCCCGGTTAATGAAGCTATATTTTAATAGCGGATTTGGCCGAGGGGTCTAGACCGCTGGACATAGTGCAGGCGAATTGGTGCCACAGTGTCACAACGGTGTGAGTTCGAATCCCGCTGAGGGAAAGCAAAAATTTGACAGTGTTAAAAATCTAATTCAAACAGTGTTGGGCTTAATTTGTAGACGTATATATAAATATTTGATATTAACCCTGTATTTCTGATGTTTCAGAAATCCGCTGGATAGATATATTATATGGTTGTCACAATACTTAGACGTTTGTATATAATTTACTTACTGTGACTGCATGACAAGTAACTTTGTCATCCTATATAATATATACAAAAATGCTGAATTAGATTACTGTCAGATTAATACGTATTGGTTACGAAAATTCCATCGTCACACGCTAGTACACATGTACTATGTCTATGTCTAAGATTCACCCCGGTTAATGAAGCTATATTTTAATAGCGGATTTGGCCGAGGGGTCTAGACCGCTGGACATAGTGCAGGCGAATTGGTGCCACAGTGTCACAACGGTGTGAGTTCGAATCCCGCTGAGGGAAAGCAAAAATTTGACAGTGTTAAAAATCTAATTCAAACAGTGTTGGGCTTAATTTGTAGACGTATATATAAATATTTGATATTAACCCTGTATTTCTGATGTTTCAGAAATCCGCTGGATAGATATATTATATGGTTGTCACAATACTTAGACGTTTGTATATAATTTACTTACTGTGACTGCATGACAAGTAACTTTGTCATCCTATATAATATATACAAAAATGCTGAATTAGATTACTGTCAGATTAATACGTATTGGTTACGAAAATTCCATCGTCACACGCTAGTACACATGTACTATGTCTATGTCTAAGATTCACCCCGGTTAATGAAGCTATATTTTAATAGCGGATTTGGCCGAGGGGTCTAGACCGCTGGACATAGTGCAGGCGAATTGGTGCCACAGTGTCACAACGGTGTGAGTTCGAATCCCGCTGAGGGAAAGCAAAAATTTGACAGTGTTAAAAATCTAATTCAAACAGTGTTGGGCTTAATTTGTAGACGTATATATAAATATTTGATATTAACCCTGTATTTCTGATGTTTCAGAAATCCGCTGGATAGATATATTATATGGTTGTCACAATACTTAGACGTTTGTATATATATATATATATATATATATATATAATATATATATATATATATATATAATATATATATATATATATATATATATATATATTTCAATTCCATCGTCACACGCTAGTACACATGTACTATGTCTATGATTCACCCCGGTTAATGAAGCTATATTTTTATATAGCGGATTTGGCCGAGGGGTCTAGACCGCTGGACATAGTGCAGGCGAATTGGTGCCACAGTGTCACAACGGTGTGAGTTCGAATCCCGCTGAGGGAAAGTAAAAATATGACAGTGTTAAAAATCTAATTCAAACAGTGTTGGGCTTAATTTGTAGACGTATATATAAATATTTGATATTAACCCTGTATTTCTGATGTTTCAGAAATCCGCTGGATAGATATATTATATGGTTGTCACAATACTTAGACGTTTGTATATATATATAATACGTATTGGTTACGAAAATTCCATCGTCACACGCTAGTACACATGTACTATGTCTATGTCTAAGATTCACCCCGGTTAATGAAGCTATATTTTTATATAGCGGATTTGGCCGAGGGGTCTAGACCGCTGGACATAGTGCAGGCGAATTGGTGCCACAGTGTCACAACGGTGTGAGTTCGAATCCCGCTGAGGGAAAGCAAAAATTTGACAGTGTTAAAAATCTAATTCAAACAGTGTTGGGCTTAATTTGTAGACGTATATATAAATATTTGATATTAACCCTGTATTTCTGATGTTTCAGAAATCCGCTGAATAGATATATTATATGGTTGTCACAATACTTAGACGTTTGTATATAATTTACTTACTGTGACTGCATGACAAGTAACTTTGTCATCCTATATAATATATACAAAAATGCTGAATTAGATTACTGTCAGATTAATACGTATTGGTTACGAAAATTCCATCGTCACACGCTAGTACACATGTACTATGTCTATGTCTAAGATTCACCCCGGTTAATGAAGCTATATTTTTATATAGCGGATTTGGCCGAGGGGTCTAGACCGCTGGACATAGTGCAGGCGAATTGGTGCCACAGTGTCACAACGGTGTGAGTTCGAATCCCGCTGAGGGAAAGCAAAAATTTGACAGTGTTAAAAATCTAATTCAAACAGTGTTGGGCTTAATTTGTAGACGTATATATAAATATTTGATATTAACCCTGTATTTCTGATGTTTCAGAAATCCGCTGGATAGATATATTATATGGTTGTCACAATACTTAGACGTTTGTATATAATTTACTTACTGTGACTGCATGACAAGTAACTTTGTCATCCTATATAATATATACAAAAATGCTGAATTAGATTACTGTCAGATTAATACGTATTGGTTACGAAAATTCCATCGTCACACGCTAGTACACATGTACTATGTCTATGTCTAAGATTCACCCCGGTTAATGAAGCTATATTTTTATATAGCGGATTTGGCCGAGGGGTCTAGACCGCTGGACATAGTGCAGGCGAATTGGTGCCACAGTGTCACAACGGTGTGAGTTCGAATCCCGCTGAGGGAAAGCAAAAATTTGACAGTGTTAAAAATCTAATTCAAACAGTGTTGGGCTTAATTTGTAGACGTATATATATATATATATATATATATATATATTAGACTGATTGGTTCAAAGTAGCCATAAGCATACTAGATTCATAGACTTTACATTAAAATGGCACATTCCAAATGATCCCTACACATGCTAAATAATTACCTAGATGCCAGAGGAATGAATAAACACTACATATTGATTAAAATACTGCTGTATAACCTTCTTCTACGAAACAAAATGAATACATTTAAAGGGATGCAGAACACCCTCTGCCATATTTTGTGAAAATTTCCAAATAGATAGAATATTTGTGGTAAATTTAATAATAATTTCTTCCATTATTAACTATTAATTTCCATAAAATTTAAAATTATAATGAAAGTCTTAGACTATATTATTACTTCAAATTATTAATGGTTGAAATGTAAAATTGTCGAATAAATGAGTTCGGTATAGGCATAGATAACGAAAATGCAATTTTTAACAAGGGAGGTAATTTTGACCAAAAAATACCATCTTTTAGCACTTTTTGACCATTTTTTCTTAATGGACATAAATTTAACGCAGATAGCCCTATTTTCTTTTTACACTAAAATGTATACCAATTACTTGACATTATATCAAAAATTTATAAAAAATTAATTGGACAGAATTTTTGTAATCTTTTATGTTAGTGCTTTGTATTCTCTTCTCTGCATAATCTATTAGAAAATTTAAAAATTCAGTGCTCAAACCCTTGAAAATTAGCCCTGAAATCCCTATTTTTTATTTTGAATATTACACCGTACCTCTTCAAGGTATGATACATTTTTCTATTTAGCGATAACTATTAATGGGATCATTGGTTACCTTTTTTAAATAAATTATCAGTCTGAAAGGTATTATTTAATACCAATAATAAATCTGTATTTCTTGTCACCTTGGGTCCTACCTTACTGTACTCTATAGAATTGTTAACAGTGTGTTTTTTTTTTCAAAAATAATCACTTTTCATGATACCATAGCCCAACAAGTCAAATTTAACTGCAGATAATGAAAGAGACTATAACTTGAAAACCTTGAGATATATTTTGCAGAAAAGATGTTTTCCTATAATAAGTTCTGGTACCTTTTCATACTGAATTCCTGACAAGTGGAATTTGTTCATTTGACCAAATGATATTTTTTGCTCTTACAGAGGTCATTATCTTATTGGATTGGCCTGTGAAAAAGTAACCAAAGGGTCGAGACATCAATTTTTTTTTATTAAAACGATCTTTCTTTCACTTAAAATTTCATATATGTGGCATTTCACATATAATGCTAAATTACATAAAAATGGAGAAAAAAGTATACCTGTCTCCACTGACTTTTTGCGGTAATTTGACCTTGAGAATGATTTTTCTACTTTCATTTCAATGTTGTGGTCATTCGTGTTGTTAGATTTTTATACTTTAATAGTTAATTACAATTGTTTACCCCATTACCGTTGGAGATACCCTTTCTTAGACGATGATTTAATATAACTTCTGTTTACTATGCATTTAGTTTATTCCACGGATTGCGCCATAACTTTTGGTTCTGCATTTATTGATTGGACATTTCATGTTAAACACTCACTGACTGGAACTTACAAAGACAGCAAAGTTAATATTATTTTCTTTATTATTGTAATATGTTAAGTTAATGAAGTGTAATTAACTGTTAATGAAATGTAATTAACTGTAATTAATAAATTATTAAATTGTTATTTGTATTTGTCTTTTGTTGGCTCTTTTAAAGCTTATTTCTCCCTGTAACACCGGGTACATATTAACCCTTAACCAAAATGTAGTACTATAACGTTAACCATTACAATTTTTTCTCTTGTCTCAAAAAACATTGATACAGAATATATTATTGACCATAAATAATTTTCAGTAAGATTAATTGTGCAACACAATATACCCCAATTAAAAAAAAATCTTTCAAAATTAAAAAAAAACGGGTGGTGTAAAACTTAGGTTGGTTCCCGACATAATAATCAGTATGCCTTCGGAATATACAAATATCCGAACAATCTCTCTCCAGAGACATAACAGGGTCGGAAGAGTTTTGTCCCTTATTTCCAGTAATTTGTCGACATAATAAAAATATAAATTTTATAATTTATTTTGTTTTCCTTATACTTGATAATCAATTTGAATTACATGATGAAATAAATTAAAAATTAACAGTCCTTCGGTGGAAGGCCTATCCAGTGATAGGTTCGACTTAGTATCGAAAAAAATTGTTTACTAAATAGACGGAACATGCATGATGGGTAAGTATTCACGATTTAAGAGTTTTGAACACACTTAAATTTTATATTGACTACATTTAAACAAAATGGTTAATCGAGAAACAGAAATAGAAAACTATTTCATTTTCAATGAACAATGATTTTTTTTTTGGGGGGGGGGGGGGCGGGGCGGGGGCAATGATTAATAGTTAACTAGTATAGACCACAATGATCATGGATAAAAGCTATCCGGTACATAGTCCGAGAATCCTCTGCCGTCCAACGCTTTTTTTACGCAATAAAAAAGCGTTGGACGGCAGAAGATTCTCGGACTATCCGGTACATCGAAAGTGTAACCCCCCCACCCCCCCCCCCCCCCGAAAAGTGTAAAAACCCCGTGGAATGGTGTAAAAACCCCTATATCTGCGGTGAAAACCCCTCAGAAATGATAGATATTACCATATATTATGATAATAATACAAATTAAAAAAAAAATAATAATTACGCTTTATCCCACAGAATCGATTTTTGTAACCGCACGATACGTTCTATATAGGTCAAATAGCTTGGGGAGAGCACTCCAATTCATTGCAATAAAAGTACTTAAAGTTCTGTAGGTAGAAATACTGTAGGTAGGAATTAAATATATTAAACATTGATCCTATAATACACAATATGTTACATACAAAATTATTTTGAATAGGAATAAATGAATTAAATTAATATATAATGTAATTTATACCTTTAGAATCTTAGTATTAAATGATTTATAAAATAGTCCATACATACAAATACAAATACAAATATTTTATTGATTTGTTATCCAACTTAGGATTTATATCAACAACATTAATAGACATATACAGAACAGACAATGATACAGTACAATTTTAAGACATTATTAAACAACATAATATGTCGTGTTAAGCACTAGAGTATATAATAGGCAACTATTCTAAATATCATTAGTTTGTATGATGAAACACATTTAAGGAATACAGCAATTTATTAAAATACAATGTCTTGGTTGCATATCACTTTCCTCTGATTAGCCATATCAAAAATCCCTGACACACATATTTTCATGATATCATAATAATTATTTCTAAATATAAATACAAATTTTTCTCTATCAGACATATTAACAAAATTAGGGATGATTTCTTCTATTTTCCTAAATATAGCTAATCTATTAATTTGTAACTTTTCACATTTGCACACAAAATGAAATTCATCCTCAACATCCTTTCTGCATAGAGGGCAAATTCTTTGGTCTAAAGGTGTATTATTATGACGTCCTTGCTCAATATAAATATTGCTATTACTTATTCTGAGTTTAACATAATTAGATATAACCTTTTTAGGAATGTCAAGTAATAAAAAATTTTCTAACACATATTCTGATTTCAGTTCTCTATAAGTTCTTAGTTTATTCTTGTTCGGTTTATCTTCATCATTATATATTTGTTTCTTCCAGAATGAAATAAAACTTTCTTTCAGCTTACTAGATAAAGCATGTAATAGTCTAGATTTAGAGAAAGTATTTTGGTTCTCCCATATATGACTGAAACTCAATTTTCGAAGTAGTAATCTAATATTTTCAGCATATGAGTTTTTCAACTTTAAGTTACATTTATAAGCCATTGATACTGGTTTGGTGTTCTCTGACTTAATAACATGATACCAATACCCAGTTGCTAGTTTAAGTGCATCTATAGAAATAGGAGTGACACCAAGTTCTGAAAAAACAGCTAGATTGACTGCCCCTCTATTTACTCCTAATAAATATTTCAAAAATTTAATTTGAACTTTAACAGGCGGAAATAAAAAATATCTTTCTTCAAGGCTTTTTTTCTCTTTGATTATTAAATCCAAGGACCATATTTCAGAGCAGTAGAGTAAAATAGGTTTAATACAAGCCTCAAACTACAATATTGATGTAATCTATCTAAACTAAATTGTAGACCTGTTGGTGATTCAGATAACAACACAATGTCATCAGCATGTAACAGACAGGGTATACTACATAAATCAATTTTAGGCGAATCACATATTTGATCATCTAATGATTCTGATAAATCATTTATATATAGAGAAAATAAACTAGGGCTTAATATACAACCTTGCTTTAGGCCAACTTTAGAATTAAACTCATCAGTAATGCCTTCTTCCATTTTTATACTATATTTAACCTCCCTATACATATCCTCCAAAATATTAAGGAAATTACTGTTAATGCCTAAACCAGATATTTTGTGCATCAAAGCTTTTCTATTTACCGTATCAAAAGCCTTTTTTAAGTCAACAAAACAAGCATAGAGTCGCTTTGATGACCCTAAAGCTTTATCTATAAGGGTTTTTAGTGTAAGGATATGGTCACTTGTCCTGCATTTTTTACGAAAGCCAATTTGGCCATTATATAAAATGTTTTTTCTTCCAAAATGTATCCAATCTATTATTCAAGATTTTTAAAAATAGTTTAGCGAAGCAGCTAGATATTGCAACTCCTCTGTAATTATTTGGATCGTTAAAGCAACCACCTTTAAAGATAGGTTTAATGTAATTCACCCTCCATAATTCAGAGAAAACACCATACTTAAAGATAATATTAAATAACTTTACAAAGATGTTAACATTTAGAGTACATAAAATCTTTAACATCTCATTATTAATGCCGTCACTACCACAAGCCTTATGATTTTTTAAAGCTTTAGCTGCTTTTAAGACCTCCTCAACCCTGATTTCAGAGTTCAATATAAGAGTCTTGCTTATCCACTGTAGTAGACAATATATCAAATGATCTTTCAGCATAGTTTTTATTCAAAAGGTCATTAAAATACTCCAGCCACTCATGACTGGATATGTTAGAGGATGGATCTGTTCTTTTAGATTTTAATTTATCAATAGTTTTCAAAAAATCAGAAGGGTTTTTCTCTTCAGACTCAACCATCTTGTTTATCAGCATATTTCTGTATAATCTATGTTTTTTTCTTGCAAGTTTATTAAAATCCTTCTTGAGTCTGTAAATTCTAATTCTCAAATGATTATCCCAAGTGTTAGATTGTAACACCCTAGATAAACATTTAATGCTTCTATATTTTTCATTACATTCTTTGTCTATCCAAGGCTTCAGTTTCCTTTTAGGTTTATTATTATCTTTTTTGGCCTGTGAAGTTCTATTTAAAGCTATATTATAAAATAATTCTGACAAATTTGTAATAACACTGTTAATAACTACATTTTTATCAGCATTGTTGGGATTTTCAGCAGAATTTAACATATCCTGACATTTGTGAATGAATTCACTTTTCTGTAAAGTAGTTTTAAAAATAATTTCTGTATTTTTATTCCATATAATGGATTTTTTCTTTGGTGAATGTAGACCAGATGATGAAATATTACCATTATTACAATATTGAAACCTTACTGATATTGGACAATGATCTGAAAATAACGGGTTAATACTATCGACTGTAAAACTAACAACATTTGGTAATAAATTGGTACTACATAGACAGTAGTCAGTAACTGCAGTTCCATTATAACTAAAAAGTGTAATTTTACCCTTTGAATCACCTAGAGTTCTGCCGTTTAAAATACGTAATTGAGAGTCTGTGCATAGTTCTAATAAATGTTTACCGTACTCATTTGTTGATTGAGAAATTTCTGAATTTCTTTTCTTATATATGGCGTCAGCAATATAATTGTCAGGTAAAAAATCGTCTAAAATATCAGATGAATCAAATTTAATGTAATCTAGATCACTAGCCTTAAAATGAGCATTAAGATCCCCCATTAAGGAAATATCTCCAAGTATGGAAAATTTTGAGACATCTTGTTCTAGTTTCTCGAATATAACTTTGTCACAGTTTGTTCTCTTAGTATAACATGAGTTAATGGGAGATATATATACAAAACAGATATGCAGATCTTTGACAAAATGAAAAAATGTCTTCTCTAATTTGACCCATAGAACATCAGGGTGAGATTTGTCAACTATTTTTATCCCCGTAACATAAGCTAGTTTAACAAATAAAGCCAAACCACCGCTTGGTTTGTTTGTATCTCTAGTTCTATAATTAGTATAACACTTGTAACCATTAAATTGTAAAGTATCATCTTTTGCAGCATGTGTCTCTGACAGACACACTATGTCTGATTTCATATATATACTAAAAGCTTCATCATTTAATTTACATAACCTAACTCCGTTTGACCTACGAATCAGCCCATTTACATTCCATGAACTGACAGCTAAGCTTTTTGAAGAATTCTTACACATATATATTTTTTTTTAATACATAACAACTACACAAAACAGTGCTTTTAGCATCAAATTATTCATGCCAAAAATTAACATTTAACAGAACTATCTTATAATAATTAAAAAATAATAATAATACCAAATCGCAATTTTATGTAAAGTAAAAATTTGAAACCTGACATAAACTTTTAAACTTTTAATTGACTAGAAAGAGTAAAAGATACATGAATTGTCTCTGTAAGATTGACTTGATACATTGCGGACATGATTGCCTTAGCAATATTATTGGCTAATCTGTTCATGTCAAAAGACTGGTCTCCTTGTCTGTGATTTCCGTTATAACTGGCCTCATATTGCCTATCATTGAATCTGTTAGCACCATGGTATCTGTCGTTCCTGTACCTATCTGAATTATTAACCTCCTTTGATTTGTATGGACTATTAGCACTTGATTTATATTGAGTTTTGCGAATCAAATCAGGGAACATTGAGTAACGCAGATTGCCTGCTAGAACTCTGATTCCTTCCATGGATAGTTTAGTGTTATTAAAGAAGAATTTCTCTATAATTCTATTATCTCTTGTACAAAAGTTGTCGTTGTGGCATAAAATAATGTCCTCTTTCATGTGGAAAGTGGATTCAATCTTCCCATTCATTTCTATGACTTTTCTGTCTAGTTTATCATCTTTTGAAGGAGTAAGCAAAGATATTAGTACTGACTTTGCTTTCAAATGAGCTTTATCTACAAGTTCCTTATATCTTGGGAATGCTGTTTCAACACTGATGTCCTTCAGATCGTTTATTCCCACATGAAGCATAATAAGGTTCGAATTCCCAACATGGTGATCAAGGTAGTCAATGGCTTCATTTACAGTGTATGTAGTTTGCTTAGTTCCTTGGGTATTTGAGCCTGCTGTCAATCGTCCCATATTTATATCATGGCAAATTGAGTCGTGCAAAAACAAAATGTCATAATCTTGTAGCACAGGTTTTGTTTTGGTTGTGGGACTGTCTACTTTCTCTGCTTTCTTAGATGTTTCGACTCTATTCCAAGGGTTTCCGTTCGAATCGTACAGTTAATTCTGAATTCTATCTTGAAGGTTTTCTATGTGATTGTCCTTATCCTTTAGTTGCTTCTCATATTGGTTCTTCAGGTCAGAAATTCTGTCATCATGATCATTTATAAGACTTCTGAGCTTCTCACATTCAACAAGTAAGCCTATTTTCTCCTCTTTTAATGATGTGAATTTTTTGTTCCATTCGGTTTCTTTTAATTGTAATTCTTCCTTCTGTGTATGTAAATCAGTTTTGTGATCTCTTGTTAATGTTAAGATTTTGTTTTGTAATTCCTGGATAACTGAATCTCTTTCTAAGAGCTGATGTTTAAGTGGATCTCTGTCAAATTTCGTTGACTCTATACTAGCATTTACTTTCTTTATTTCTTTTAATATTTCGTTTTTAATATCTTTTATTTCATTTGATACTCTGGCTTCGAAGGCACAAAATTTGACTGCAGCTTCTTCTAAGATGTCCATTCTGTTCTGAAGTTTTTCCATATCTTGTTGCGTTTGCAAAACTATCTCTGCTTTATTAGTATGATTTACAAAGGCACCACTATCATGGTGGTCGCTCTCATTATTCATATTTTGATTTATGTTAGTGTTCATTTGGCTATCAACTGTTTTAATCACGGTTTCATCGCCAACAGTCACACTATTTCCTTTGTTTTCATTAACATGGTCAGAAGGAACAGTCAATTTGCATTTATTATTGACCAATTCTAGACACTTTTCAAAGAAATTGTCGCAAAAAGATTCCCAGTGTTTTCCTTGAATCATTACCTTTCCCGTGTTAAAATATATTATAATTTTGTACAGAAAATCATCATCAGGGTTACTATCTGCAGACCTTTCTGACACAATAAATTCAGTGTGAAGTATTTGATCATCGGAATTTTTTTTTATGTCTCTCCATTTAACATCATAGGTGTTACCTCCCTTTTCACATACCACCTCTGCGATAACCGCTATCCACGTATGAATTCTTATCTCAGAAGTAAAGAAGCAGGTACAGTTTGCAGCTTCCTTGTAGATAGATTTATCAATCTTCTCATAGGATAGGGGATAGTTTTACCATTAACCTTTTGTACATGTTTATATTTGTCATTCACTTTGTAGATCGTTTTTAGATTGTTAGGGTGAAGGTCAATGTTTACAGATTCATTATTCACTTTTAGATCAGCCATCGGGATGTATTTAATAAAAAACAAGCAGTAACCAGTGGTATTGCACTTATGTGTAGTTGTTATAAAGTTTTTAGCTGTTCATATTTTCAGTAATTAATGTTTGAAAATGATTTTGTTGCGGGTAAAAAAAAAACAACCGCCTTACCGGAAGTTATGACCGGAATACATATGAATTGCTAATATTGACTACATTTTAATAGGAGATGATTAATACAGTTAGTTAGTTTGTTTGTTTATTTTTTTTTTATTTAATTTTTTCTGGAATGGACAACTTCTGCAGAGACATATTTCTTATTATCAAACAACTGTCATAAAATTCAGTCTATGTAGATTGAAAGAGTTGTAATTTTTTGTTTATGAATATATGCAAACAGAGACTAATAAAATTTAACTACCTGTTGTCTTTCTTGGGATCCCTATGTATACTGTGTTATGAAATAAAAATGTTCTGGGATGTTCTAAATAAGGAACAATAGAAAAATCTGGAGATAATACATACTAGAACAAAACACAAGACACACTTTATACATATATTCATCTTGGAAAAACGTAACAAACAACAAAACGTAACAAAATTACATTCTGTCAAAACCTTCAACTTGTGTGACTTGCACGTTACTGCATTAAGTTAGAAGCAGTTATAAATCGTTATGGACACCACACAAGAACCGCCAATTTTTCTTGCACCGCTATCTTGGATGCGGTCCCCAGTCCCCTTGCCTGAATTTCGTCCCTCTAACTCGATTTTCTGAATCCGTCCATGGATATTGATACACAAAACTTAGTGTTTGGATCAGACAAGGAAAATGGCTATAGTTAACGCCATTACATCAGCTTTCCCGACATCTATAGAATGCAATACAGAACTGGTGGACGACATAATTGACAAGGCCGACATAGACTCAATACTGAACGACATCTCTGATAGAGACGGATTTATCCATGCCGATGACCCGATATGTTTCGACGTCAAGTGCGAAACTATGGAACAAAGGACACAGACATTATCTTCGAAATTTCATAGCTATTAACAAATTAAAACCAACTTTGATTTAACATCGGAAAACAGTTGATCACATTAGTTACTTTGACAAAAGTTGGACAAATAATAATAGTGAATCCCCCGAGCGAGGCATCGACTGGAAATCACAACCGTTATTGAATTTAGTACAGGTTACAAGAAATATTGTGGACACCCAATATATAAGGATTTACTAAGATCATTGATTTCAATTGGACAGTACCGACTAACGGACAGCCCTAAACAATTTCAGGTCTCGAAATCGCTGTGGATGACCAAGACCGTTGAAAAGAAAAAGTTTTTTTTAGAAGATTCCGTAACCACTTGTCGCCAGACTAAATTACCCTTATTTCGACAGACGGACTAATAATGACTGTCATCAAACCTTGGAAGGAATAAAGGTCAACTGAAGAGGAAAATCAACGAACTGTCGACGACTATTAAGAAGACAAAGAATTGCGATTTAGATTCTGAGTTTTGTTCAATGTATTCATTTCTTTATTTTTTCAAAGGGGAGAGCGATAATTGACGCGAGATGTGTGCAGGTATCTTAGTAGTTTTAAATTTGAAAAATAAAATTTAACAAATTCTTACGCTGACTACGACAGATGTCCCAAGCCTTGTGCAGGATGTCATAGTAGTTTTAAATTTGAAAAATAAAATTTAACTAATTGTTACCTGGACTACGACAGATATCCGAAGCCTTGTGCAGGATGTCTTAGTAGTTTTAAATTTGAAAAATAAAATTGAACTAATTGTTACGCCGACTACGACATATGTCCCGAGCCTTGGGCAGGATATCTTAGTAGTTTAACTTCAAAAACCTTTGTCTAGTTCAAACTTTTTTTGCAATATTATAGGCAATTCCAAGCTAATAATAATAATAATAATAATAATAATAACTTGTAGTACTTTTTTTGCAAAGAATAAGAGTGTTTTCCCCTAGCTATTTGGTCTCATATTGGACTTATCGTGCGGTTACAAAAATTGATTCGGTGGGATAAAGCATAATTATTTTTCACAAATATTGCATTATTATCATAATATATAGTAATATCTATCATTTCTGAGTGATTTGCATCATAGATATAGGGGTTTTTACACTATTCCACGGGGTTTTTACACTTTTCAAGGGGTTTTTACACCTTCGATGTACCTAAACCCCCTTGGAATAAAATTTTTGCTTGCATATTTTAATTATTCTATATTTTACCTTTTTTATTACGAAAATTCAGTAGAAAAAAATGTAGATACGATAACCTGTTCATGTTTTATAATATGACTTATTGTTTAGTTGTCACAAATCGTCCTTTACTTTTGCTACCGGAATTTAACATAATAAGTCAGCCATTTTTGTTTCTAAAGGGACCTTACGATGTTTACAAATGTTCGTCTGCCTTCGTGACGTTCAATGGTATTCGGACAAACCGCGAGACTTTTCCCGCCTTAACTGCAGACGACATCACCCGAAGGACTTCGAGTAGACAACAGTCGATTGTTCCTACAGTACACTTCCGTTCTAAATAAGGTCAAATTTTAGTATGGAAAATCGCCCTTTCAAAATTAAAAAAAACTGTCATATTTCAAAACGCCGAATATCTAGAGGAAATAATTATTCAAAAAGTACCCTTCTTGATCTACAAAAGGAGCATAAGCTGAACCATACGCGGTAAACAGTTTTCATTTTTCACGCTAAAAACCCTCTACAGAATACGTCAACACTTACTATAGTTCCAAATAATCAGTTTTCAGCCGCCTTGGTTTTGGCCACCATTGAATAGAAATATGCACAATTATAATGAAAGAAATCAATACTAATAAAACCAATGATGTAACAAAATCACAATATATACATGTACATCATACTCACTTCTTTTTTTCTTTTTACGTGCTATTATTATGTTCATATATCACACACTTTTTATATTTTTCTAAACTAATAAGCATGAACTACATGTTTTGAATCAACACCTATGTCCAGTCTTTGCCTTGTACAACGTAAGAAGTTTCATTAAAAAGCATTTAGATTTTGACACTGAAAAATTCTCTTTTTGTTGAATTTGTACCAGCTCATAGGCTATAGATACATGTACATGTGTACATCTATTTTACATCTGTGAATAGAAGTTATCAACTGTGTTTTGGTTCGGATTGATTTAATACTTTAATATCGTTTATTTTTTCTATCTTCATTGTTATTGCTTTAAATTGTGGTAAATGTATTGTATAAACCTTTATCTTTGATTAGCATATATTAACTTAGTGTTAATGTAAATTTAGATATATTGTACCCATAGACATTTATTAGACAAATATTCACTGATTTTGGGTTTTCTATAACTCATTAATAACACCAAAAGTAAACATTTCACACAAATCACTTAAATCAGCCTTATGGAATATTGAAGGCCTCACTGTAGATAAAATTAATGACCCTTATTTTTTCTCAGTTATTTCTGATTTTCATTTAATAGGCTTTATTGAAACCTGGACCAATGATGCAGTCTTAAACTTAGATATTTCTGGTTATCAGATAAAAGCAAAAATAATAGAACTAAACATCATAAAGCCAGAAGAAATTCAGGCGGCATTATTTTTGTATGCAAAAAACGCCATTGCTAAAGGAATAAGCAAGTTAAAAAAATCACACTCTGATATTCTTTTTCATCTTATTTGTGAATTCAATCTACACAACTTAAACTTCGTTTTCAAATCATTGTATCTTAAGCTGATCACTACTTGCATGCTTTATTCCACAGAAAAAACAACAGATACCACTGGATCCAATACCAAATAAATTTGTATGTTCTTGTGAAGCCGTAAACCTCTATATTAAAAACACAAATAGTATTGAAAGTTGTGTCAAATTTAAAAGTTTTATAGAAACAAATTTTAATAATGTCGATCTGGCATTATCAGCTTTTAACTCAACCCTCTATGACAATGCTGCAAAATCTGCTAAACTGGTAAGGAGGCCCCAGACACATATTAAAAAATATAAGAAGTCTAAAAGAAAACCTTGGTTCTCAGAATCTTGTCAAGAATTTCATGTATCTGTCACAAATTATGAAAAACTAGTAAACAAATATTCCTACAATGCAGAATATAGACAGAAATTTTACAGTTTAAGGTCTAGACTTAGACGCTTAAGCAAATAGGAAGAAAAAAATACTACCAATCAACAATTTCTAAACTAAATCTTATGAAAAAGATCCCAAAATGTTTTGGAATATCATAAATAAAATAAACAATAAAAAATTTAGAAATAACAACTCTGAAGAATTTTTGCCCCAAAAGATTTTTTTACATTTTTACAAAAAGCTAAACACATAAGATATAAATAAAAATAACTTTCAATCACAAATTATCCAAGATTTTAATGATATAAAAATACACTAATAAAAACTCATCCAGCAATCTCAATTCTGAAATAACATGTGATGAAATCTTGTCAGGAATCAAATCAGTTAAAAACGGCAAAAGTACATCTGCTGATATGATATCAAATGAGATGCTAAAGAATGCAACTTCTTCCTTCATGTGTCCTTATTAAAACCTCTTCATAAACTGTTTAATATGTTTTTTAACTCTTGCCAATTTCCTTGAGCATGGAATGAAAGATTTCTTGTTCTCCTTTATAAAAAGGGAGAGAAACTAGATCATGGAAACTAAAGAGGTATATCCATAAGTTCAAACTTGGGCAAACTTTTCAATAAAATCACGTATTTTAGACTTGCTAAATTCATGGATAATGAAAATCTTATTAGCAAAAACCAAATAGGATTTAAAGAGAAATATCGTACAACTGATCACATTTTTATTCTTAAATCTATTATTGACCAATATAAAAATAATAAACAGAAAGTCTTTGCTGCTTTCATAGATTTGAAGAAAGCCTTTGATACTGTTTGGAGAACTGGGTTATTTTATAAACTTTTCATAGGTAATATACCTGAAAATTTTTTTAATATCATTCAATCAATGTATACTAATACAACTACACGAATCAAGTTCTCAAATGGGCTAAGCCCATCATACTTTATGTCAGAGAGGGGAGTCAAACAAGGAGATGTTTCGAGCCTTCTGCTCTTTAACTATTTCATAAATGACATAGTAAATAAGTTAGACAATACTTTAACTGATCCAGTGGTTGTTGGTGATATATCCTTAAATATTTTATTATATGCTGATGACATTGTTATACTGTCTAAAAGCCAAGAGGGTCTTCAGAAGTCTTGATATTTTTTATGATTATTTCTTATCATGGAAGTTACATGTAAACACTGAAAAATCCAAAGTTATGATATTTAACTCAAATGGTAAAGCACTTTACATTCAATAAGACCCCTCTTGAAACTGTTTCAAATTATTGTTACTTGGGTTTAACTTTGAAGTATAATGGTATCTTTTGTCTTGCTGTAGCTATATAGAATCTTATGGAATAGGTCAAAAAATGATACTTTAAAATTAAGAAAACAATTGATCTACATAACGCATGCAAACTTTTAAAAAAACTTTTTGATAGTTAAGTAACCCCAATTCTTTTATATGGATGTAAAGTATGAGGTGTTGACTATAAATTTAAAGATTCTGATCCTTTTGAAAAATTACATATAAAATTCATAAAAGAAATTTTAGGATTTCATTGCAAAGCATCAAATGATGCGTGCTGTGCTGAACTTAATAGAGTACCACTCAAAGATGAAAATCACTTTATTTTATACTGTTCAAAATACAAGCAACTAAGGGAAACATTTCATACTAAGATATCGAATATTTTTCAAAACAAGAATCATTGTTTTAAAAATTTCTCAGATATAAATTTTCTTTTAAATAATACTTCATACCAAATATTAAAGTTGACTTCCTCCTTCATAGCAGATGGGTTAAATATGACGAAATGACATTTTAATTTACCTGTATAATAAATAAAGTTAGTGAAGCTATATTTTAATATAGCGGATTTGGCCGAGGGGTCTAGACCGCTGGACATAGTGCAGGCGAATTGGTGCCACGGTGTCACAGCGGTGTGAGTTCGAGTCCCGCTGGGGGTAAGCAAAAATTTGACAGTGTTAAAAATCTGATTCTAACGGTGTTGGGCTTAATTTGTAGACGTATGTATAAATATTTGATATTAAACCTGTATTTCTGATGTTTCAGAAATCCGCTTGCTAGATATATTATATGGTTGTCACAATACTTAGACGTTTGTATATAAATTATTTACTGTGACTGTATGACAAGTAACTTTGTCATCCTATATGGTATAAACAAAAATGCAGAATTGGATTACTGTCAAATTAATACGTATTGGTTACGAAAGTTCCATCGTCACACGCTGGTACACATGTGATGTGTCTGTGTCTGAATCATAAAAGAACTTGTCCAGGACTTTGTTATGTTGAATGTTCTAAGACTTGTTAAATAATGACTGATTTTGAACTTAATGGACTATCTGTTTGTATAACATTCTTATCATTTTGTTATGACGATGCTGTTGCTAAGACTATATATAATACCATATATTCTGATGAAGTAATGCATCAAGTGAATTCCTATATGATTGGTTAATCAATACCGGGATATCAGACCGTATTCTCTTTTAAAGGAGATATTAAAAACCAGTTCCAAAATGGCGTCTATTCATTGTCTAATTTATTTGTTTTTCATAATATTAATAGTTAAACAACATACAGATATGAAATGTCGATTTTTAACATGTATTTTTACGGAATCTAACATCTCCGTCTACGATTTCTCTTGCAATTAATAAGGAAGATAACCTATAATTTATAGTTTGCTAAAATGGCAACTTTGATTCTGTTAAAAGAGCATATTTATGGCAAAAACTTGTACAAAGTACAATTGATGGGAACATGTTTAAAGTTATAAATAATAATTATAATAATTCAAAATCATGTGTTAGACAAGGAAATACTTATTCAAACTTCAATCTAATGTTGGGGTTCGCCAGAGCAAAAATTTGTCACCTGTTTAATTTGCAATGTTTCTAAATGACTAAGTAGAATTTATGTCTCATACATATAATGGCTTAGCTGATAGGAGTATTGCAGCACGCGTTCTTGATACTGATGAGATCTCTGTTTATATTCGTTTATACTAGTTACTGCATGCAGACGACACAGTAATTTTAGCTGAGTCAGCTGCTGAGCTACAAGCCTCACTAAATGCCATGTATTTATACTGTCAAACATGGAAATTACAAGTAAATAGCTCTAAGACAAAAGTTGTAGTTTTTTCAAGATCTATTCTTGATGTAAATGGTTTAAATTTTAAATAATGGTGAAAACTTGAATATTGTCACAAATTTTCAATATCTTGGTATTATATTTTCATGTAAAGGATTTTTTAATGATGCAAAAGCACATCTTGTGCAACAAGCAAGGAAAGCTATGTATGTAGAATTATTAGAAAAGCTAGAAAGTTGAATTTACCTATACTAGTAGATATACAGCTTGAACTATTTGATATAATGGTTGTACCAATATTATTGTATGATTGTGAAGTATGGGGCTATGAAAACTAATATTATTGAAAATTTTCATATGCAATTTTGTAAAACAATTTTAAAGGTAAAGAAAAAAGTACGCCTCATTGTATAGTCTATGGCGAATTGGGTAGAGTACCTTTGAGCATTATTATTAATGCTAGAATGGTTGGTTTTTGGCAACACATATTATGTGGTGAAAGAGAAAAAATACCATATATCTTATACAATATTTTGTATCAGCTTAGCAAGAGAAATGTTTATCATTCTAAATGGCTATTAGAAATTAAGAATACTTTGTATGAATGCAATTATAATATGTTATGGGATGAACAGAGAGTTTTAAAATCTGATTGTATTAGTAAAAATGCCAAAAATGTCTTAGTGATAAGTTTATACAGTCTTGGCAAAATAATGTTATGAACTCTGCAAAATGTCTTATTTACAGAATGTATAAAACAAACTTCTGTTTTGAACAGTATTTATCATTGTTACCATGTGATTTAAGACAGTATTTATGTAGATTTCTTTGTCTTAGTAACACATTACCTATAGAAGCTGGAAGGTTTTATAGTATTGATAGATCTGAAAGATATTGTAATCTTTGTATGTAAACGAGATTGGTGATGAGTTTCATTATTTGTTCATATGTGATTTTTTAACACATCCAGATCTAAATATCTGCCAAGAAATATTTGTAATAAACCAAATGCTATAAAATCTAGTGAGCTCATGAATACATCAGATTTATCCACACTTATTGGTATTGCCAAATTTTGTAAGATTGTTATTAAAGCCTTTTCATAATTTAGTATAAATTTTCACATTTTGTACTTCCTGTAACTTAAAATAATATACTTCATCTAAAATTCCTAAATATGTCTGACTACATATATGCACATTACATACTTACTATGTTTTTATTCTACGGGTACTCTGGGTTCCTCCCCAATTAAACTGGAAGTGGCGTTAAACACCAACCAACCAACCAAACAAACAAACAAACAAACTATGTTTTAATGTAAATATGTTAACACTTTTTGTTTATTGTTATGTTACTGACGATAATCGTGTTCCGTCTCACTGCTCGCAGGGTGTACTCGACTCCAAACCTAATTGAAAAGTATAACATATTTACTTTTAAAGATGTCAGAATGTTTGGTTTTATATCATGATTTCACAATAAAAGAAAATATTAGCATTTTTGATTACATACGTACTTTTATCCGCAAAATACTTATATATTTTGTGTAATGATAAAAAAAGATGTTTATTTTACAACTGCGTGAATTGATGTTATACATGTGTATTTTTGTAGAGTTTTACATAGATCGACTTTGTTGTATTGGAATTGATATCTGTAGTGACACTATACGATGTGCTTATGCATTCAAGAGTGAACCGCAAAACTGCTTCATGGACAAAGAAAGTTGGTTTGATCCTTCATGCAGTTTAATCTTAGATGAAAATAAAAAAATTGTTAAGTATGGAAAGGACGCTGACGAACTTATGTTTGACCAAACATCAACATATAATAGTGGTTACTATGTTTTTAAGAGATATCCACAAATGTTTTTCAAGACTACTGTAAGTATTTATAGAAATTAGTGATGTCCTGCAATTTCCAAAGCTTTGTTTGCTATGTTATAAATAACAAAGCCGTGTTTTAAATTCAAATTAATTTAATGGTGAATCGAATTCTTGTCAGTGTATAACATATAGGGCTTAATAATGTAAACCAAAGACTTAAGGGGCCGCGGTGGCCGAGTGGTCAAGGTAGTTCGTCTACTATTGATCACGTGGTCTGTCAACACTGAGATTGCGGGTTCGATTCTCACTGCAGGCAGGGTGTACTCGACTCCAATCTTAATTGACAAGGATTGCCAGATTTCCTACCGCAGGTCGGGGGTTCTCTCCGGGTACTCCGGCTTCCTCCCCCAATAAAAACTTGACGTCATGATATAGCTGAAAAATTGCTGTTAAAACACCATTTAAACAAACAATAAACCATCGACTTAAAACTTATAGTTTCCTGGGCAATAACTTCCTTCGATAAACTTTAAGTGCAGGCAATTATTGTAAAAGATCTTAACATCTTTTTGCTAGCCCGTAACTGGTTTGTTTAAACAGGTTTGATTGGACTTGTGATTTTAGTAACATCATCTAACATTTATATTATTAAATTATTTTGACAGATTCGTGAGTGTTTGTAAACTTCCCATATTATATATAGATTATAACAGTTCGAATTCCATTTCTGCCCTAAAATCTTCCCGAGACACCTATATCTGCCGCAGGCAAATACCGTATTCAGCTTTCTACCAACGTTAAATAATTTACTACGCCAGGCATATGCTTATTCCTAACAAGGCTCACCAGTGTAGCTTAAACCAAAACATATTTAAAATATAAATCATTAAGACGTTTTGGAGCTTTTATCTTCACAATTTCAAACGTTATGTCAAATTTGCGAACAAAAATGCTTAGAATTTCAATCCTTTTCGCAGTTTTAGGACAGTAAAGTGATGACTACATCACTTAAAGAATCAATGATATTCATCACCGAAGTGCGACTATCTGGCTGGTTATACACCCGAGGACTAACAGTCAGGAGAGGGATCAGCCCAGTGGTTGCAAATAAAATGTCATCAAAGATACCAACGTTATAGAATTTATTACGTCAGACACGCGTTTCGTCTAACCCCAAGAATATTTGTAGAAACGAAAACTCTTCGAACGATCTTATCTGTTTACGTATGACATCATTAGCACAGGGAAGATATTGGTTATCTGCCCGGTTCGATATATGGATCACTTACTTCTACGTTTACTACATATGCAGTTATACATCTTATATATAAATATGTGATAAATTTATTTATGCCGCATTTTTCCTCATGATTTCCCTTCTTAAAAAAACAATTAATCTAGAAAACCGTAATTACAATTCTGTGAGAAGTCATGATTCCATGAGTCCAATCAATTGATAGTCTTGTATTTACATACATCATATCAACTTTGGTAATATGCAACGATCGTGTAATATGTAATGTCTACCGTAATACACATTGAATATCAAAGTATATGCTGCCATGCACTGTGTTTTCTTGGTAATTTTATATTTTTTTAAACCATTTACATGTATATTGTTATTTACAGGAATTTGCAGTCGATCTAATGATCAGAGACGAAAACGGAAAGCCGATGAAAGCCGGAGAACTTTTCGAAACAGTAATTAATTACCATAAACACCGATGTGAAAAAACAGTTGAGAAAGGGTTCCTTCCTAAAGATTTATATTACGTTGTTACTATTCCCTCAGTGTCGGGTGATCAGGGGAAAACATTTATGAGATCTGTACTGGATAAGGTAGGAAATGTAGTTTGTTTCCACAACATGCACAATATTCATGCATTCTTTTGCAACAGACAGAATTGTTTATACTGCAAAGGAAATAGTTGAAAAAATATAAACCTTTTTAGTATTACTGACATACGTAAACAAATTAAATAAGAAGATTAAGTATTTTTCAAAATCATTTATATAATTAGTATTTTCATTCAATAATTCCACAAAAAGTCTTTTCCTATTTACAAAACGTTTTTTAGCGATGAACATATTATCAAGATGAAAGAGTCCCTTACAAGTGTCGTATTATTATTTGATCAACTGATTCTTATTTGTACAAATATTTGTAAAAGGAAATGTTAATATTATATACACTGAGAAGTAGTATGCAATTAATTACGATTGAAATAATGATTTATCAACCACAGTGGTGTACTATTTACAGAGTCCAACGGTGGAGCTCAATATCACACCACTTGGGTTGGTAAGTCCTTAGTCAAATGAACCAAGTCGTCAGCTCTTTTATTAGGGCCCCACCACCACCACTTTGTGGCTGAAGCCCTATAGTGATCAGTCTGTCGCGCCGTGCGTCCGTCCGAACTAATCGTGTCCATGCTGTAAGTTTTTTTATCTTTTGAGGTAGGCTTTTGATATTTGGAATGTAGGTAGATAATATCAAGGCGATGTGTCGCATACCGTAGTTGATAACATTTGACCTTGAACTTTGACCTTAAGGTCACATTATTGCTTTCTGTATGACAAATTCGTGTCCGGGCTGTTACTTTTTTATCTTTTGAGATAGGCTTTTGAAATTTGAAATGTGGGTAGATAATATCAAGGCGATGTGTCGCATACCATGGTTGTTGACCTGTGACCTTGAGCTTTCACTTTAAGGTCACATTATTGCTTTCTGAATGACAAATTCATGGCCGAGTTGTAACGTTTTATCTTTTGACGTAGGCTTTTGATATTTGGCATGTAGGTAGGTACTATAAAGGCGATGTGCCGCATACCGTGGTTGATAACCTTTGACCTTGAACTTTGACCTTAAGGTCACATTATTGCTTTCTGTATGACAAATTCATGTCCGGGCTGTATCTTTTTTATCTTTTGAGATAGGCTTTTGATAAGTAGATAATATCAGGGCGATGTGTCGAATACCGTGGTTGTTGACCTGTGACCTTGAACTTTGACCTTAAGGTCATATTATTGCTTTCTGAATGACAAATTCACACTGTAAAAAATAGTGTTACGATTTAACATGTTAATGCGTTGAAAGTTTTATGCAGGCGTTTATACATTAACGTTGGGATGTTAATATTGAAACTCCATGTGTTATGTTTAAACATATTAGACATGTTAAATTGTTAATTAAAATTACTATTATCGCAAGAGTAGATCGGCGGCTACACACTTTTAAAAAATGACAATGCTTGTAACGTAGAATGTTTTCTCCCCAATAATTGATTGTAATATATTGTAGTTGGGATTTAGGAACACTTATTTTCTATCCTTATAAATATACTTTAAAAGCCAGTCACATTTGTGTTTCAAGTCATTTCTGTTTCTTCTGCGTATGTCCAGACAGAAATGGTCTATCCGTACAAATATAATTTTTGAATATTTCGACGTATAAATCTTGTTTCATTTATCCGTTTAAAACACCAGTATTGGCTTCAATATAATACCATATTAACATGTGTGTTAAATCCACTACGCCTGTGTTAATATTAAGATGTGTTAATTGATGTTCCTACTAGATCATCACGTGGTCGATGTCATGTTGTCATTAAAATGGACCGCGCAGATTTTAATTGTTAGCACCATTCCTTTGTTTGAAGTCGAAAGACAGAGACAGTTGTTGTTTAATTACCAATTCTGACCAAAGAACTTCTTTTCCGTAAGTAATATACTATTGTATTTACAAATTTGTTTCAATAAATTAACACATAATTTAATTGGCATCTGCATGCAAATGATTTTGTGGCACGTCTTCAAGATGGACGGGCAGAGGGTTACGCTTGTCTTCATTTTAAGTCCTTAAAATTACCAACAGTCTGTTTTGTTTTTAATGTAAATTAAGTAGCAGCCCTGTCGAACATCAACGCCGTATTAATTTGTGCATACATGTCCCGTGACTAGTCAAGTTAGTTTTGTGTATACTGTTAACATACAGTTTGTGGCTAGTATAACGAAAAATTTGGTAGGACCCGTGCATATGTATATGTATTGTGCAAACAGTGCTTGTTCACTATTTTGTAAAATTTCCAGTCATCTCAGTAATTACAGTAGATTAGTTATATCTTTTGCTTCCTCTCATTTCAAATAAAATTTTGACCAAATTTTTCTTCCATTAAGATTTTTTTTTTTTTTTTGGGGGGGGGGGGGGAAATATACCCAATGTGCAAATACAAACTTCCTTCGTCTAGACAAAATGTAGACGGAATGTAACTACATGTGCTTTGAACACAAATCGGCTTTGATGTTGTTGAAGTGTCTTTGTTACAAATAATTTTGCATAATTCAATATTTAATTTAACTGTACAATGTATATTTATAAAAGATTTTTGTAATCGCATAGTAAGTGTGTACAAGAATGATTATAATTTACTAGTATAGTATTTTAAGTTGAAAATATGGGTTCGGTATGATGAATTGAAAAAGTTAAAAATAATAATTTGATTATTCCCGTCAAAATATACTTTTGATGTCTTCCTTCAGCATGTTCAGTCATAAACACTTTTATTTTTGTCATAGAATAAGGACTAATAATTTCTTTAAAAAATTGTTAATTGAAATCATATACATGTATTACTTATAGGGATCAGACAGCAATAAAAGTATAGAATTATTCCATGCATTGGCAGATGCTGAAGCACAAAAAGAAAAGGAGTTAAATGCAACCTTGCAGGGGAGTTATACAGGTATGTTGAAGTCTAAATGAATTGAATTGAATAAAAAAAAAATAAAAAGTTCTGTCTGTCTGAAATACCACCACTAAAGAATGTTTAGTCATGTTAAAATCATGCTTAATCTGAAGGGTGGATAAATGTATGTTATAGTTGAACAGTCTTATAAAAATTGTTTAATAGTCATTTTTTAACACTTCTGTCGGACATATTTATTTATGGCTTTTTTATTGTAAATTACAGGATATTCACAGTGTAGATCAACTCGAGGAAAAAATGTCCAGGACTGATGAGGAGGAGGCACCTAAAGTGTTAATTTTTCTGGACAGTGATCCTTATACCAAAATAAAGCTAACAACTGGATTAAGTTCTCAGATAAACTGTCAAGAAGAAATGAAAAACAATTACAAGAATCACGACTGTGTACATTCATTTATTGGTGTTGTGTTTTCTTACTCGGACATTAAGCTGCTTGCAAACTGGACTGAAACATCTAACTTTTTCAATGTACATGTAGTGTTTTCTGTTTTAGAAGCATATGATCTGTTTGTTATTATGATATATGACTATCAGTATAGGAAAAATTAAAGGTATCAGATATTTTTGTCTTTGTTTAAACAAGAAATATCACAAAATAACTATCAAGAGCGGAAGATCAAAGATACTCTGGGTTTTTTGTCCACATTTGAAAGCAACGACCTTTTAAGTCATGTTTCATGAATTCTGATAGTTTAAACCTTAGTTTTTCTTGTTTAGTTCTGCTATTTGATGGCCTAGCCCTATCCCACAAATCTTCCACCGTTGTCATTATTTGTTTCCTACATTGATTAACATTATTATTTGTATAACACTAGGTTATAACACAGTGTTAAGTTATTAACACATTCCATTTATTAACACAGTTAATGTGTTAATTAAGTGTTATTGGCCATTTTAACGTGTAACATGTTTTTCTATACACACATTAACATGTTATTTCAAAAACACATGTGTTTAGTCTTTCACATATGCGTTATTACATTAACATTACAGAATGTTAAAAGCCTAACACTAAATGTTTACAGAAAAACACTTTAACATGTTATTTTTTATACACTTTAACGTGTTAATTAAGTGTTATTGGTAAGGTGTTAATAAATGTGTTAAATGATTAACACTTGTTTTTACAGTGCATGTCCGAGTTGTAACTTTTTTATCTTTTGGGGTAGGCTTTTGATATTTGGAATGTGGGTAGATAATATCAAGGCGATGTGTCGAATACCATGGTTGATGACCTGTGACCTTGACCTCAAGGTCGGCGGGGCCCACAGAGATGGGTACCATCTCACTGATATCTAGTTAAATGATATTGTAACTATTTCCATCGTTTTCATCATAAATACTCATGTAAACTGAAACGAAAAATGTTTTTGTTTTCCAAATAACATTTTCTCCACATATATCATTCCTATAGACATTAAAAAAATCTGGAAATGAAGTTTCAAAACTTTTATAATATTATAATTTTACTTTGATTCATTGCTGCAGCCACCTCCAATGACAACATTGACCCGAATGACTTTCTGTGATCGGCTGATAAAATTATAGTATCTATTAATCAAAACGTACGAAAATATTTCGTATTGTGGGATTTTCCCTGATTTATCCATAGGTCCTTGATATAATACCTACCTCGCGAGAAAATTGCGCGCTGGTCATAATGTTCTGTCAAGGGAAGCGACTTATAATCTAAACCAATAGCAATAACGAATTTTTATAGTCTTTTACTAAATATTTATGCACAGGAGCTGGGATTAACATCACTTGATAAAACGAAATGCTTACGTGTTGTTAAACAAACAAATAAACAAATAAAACATATGTAATGCAATGACAATATTGTTAACACAATTTGTTGAAAGGAATGAACACAGATGTTAGGTGCGATTTGCATTGTGCCGCCAATAAATAATAAAGTTCTAAAAGACTAGAAAACAAATACATTTTTTTTGCTTTAATTTAAATGTGTTACTTACATTTTTCATTACATTTTGGTAGTAAATGGATTGTGGTGTCAATATGGATGTACAATTAATTAAAATATATGTAAAATAAATTATTATAGGTCTGGTCTATATGAATTTAATATATGATTTTGTCTCATTTTAACGACCGAAATATATGAAAAGGGCGGTATCCAAATCTCCGTTCGCAGACAGTTTCTCGAAAGACCCTAAGTTCCCCCTACCCCCACCCGAGTTAATTCCCAGCTGATCGTAAACAGCAATTTGTGGAAGTATTTAAATAGTATCTTAACACCTTATATGATGTTGATAACAAATAAGCATTAGTCCTGTTTTTCTTATACTTAAGAATACCGCTGGACATATGAAACCGATTGCATGTGGCATCATTTATAATAAAACACTAGGTAAATCATGTGGATTCTTTATTGAGAGTAGTTTTAACAACAAATATCTGTCATAAAAACCATACAAAAATTAATGATAAAATATGATAATAGTGCAAAGAAAGACGACTCTTACACAACTAAATGACATGTATGTTTGCACTGTATCATATTGTAAACAATAAAACAAATATTAGAACATATGAATTTGTGTAATTTGATGACAGCCTCAACGAACGTGTACATGTATAAGTTTATGCTTCCCATAAAGTGTGTGAAAAATTATATAAATAAATATATTCTTATACCATGCACAAATCTACTTTTACATGTACTTACAATAAGGGTTATTGCAGCAAAGCATTAAGATTATTTACAGACAGCAATAAGCTCATAAGCAGAATAACTAACATTACAAACAAAGCAACAAAACTTCTTGCTTACCTCACAAGATACTGTAAAGGCCAGTAATAATATACAATCACAATCAAATAAACATCTCATTGGTTCGACCTGAAGAGAAAATATGGATATTTACCATTCACTATTTAAAAGTATTAGTTCATACCCTCAACAAATTAATACCCTCAACAAATTAGTACCATATAAGTACACAAAACATGAAAACATGTATATTGTCAAAAATTTAAAATAAATCACTGAACTATTTATTTAAAATTAAGAAAGGGGCCTCGGTGGAGTGGTTAAGGTAGTTAAGGTAGTGCTATTGATCACGTGGTCTGTCAACACTGAGATTGCAGGTTCAGTTCTCACTGCAGGCATGGTGTACTCGACTCCAATCTTAATTGACAAGGATTGCAAGTTTTCCTACCACAGCGTGAGGGTTTTCTCCGGGTACTCCAGCTTCCTCCCAAATAAAAACTGCAAGCAATGATATAGCTGCAAAATTGCTGAAAGTGGCGTTAAACACCATCAAACAATAACATTAAGAAAGCTCATTCTTTCTCTTTATACTCTTTCAGTCCATCACATCTCAGTACTTAAGATTAGTTTTTATATTAGTTACGTATTTAACACATTTTTATATAATTTAAGTTTATTTAAATGACTTATAAAGATCAGATTCATTCAACAGATTTATGCAGTCAATCATTCATTCAATACTTGCAAATGTTAAAATATAAATTGTATAAATTCTGTTAGGAATAAAATATATACAAACTGACCTTAAGAGTTAGAATACAGAATTCCTTTGAATCAACAGTAGTGAAACAAAATTCACATCAGTCTTGAAAATACTAGAGAACTAGAGTTCTGCAAATTTGACATCTGATTCACAAGCGCACTTGTCATGAAGTGACCAAAACTTATCATAAAAAAAAATTGCTTACCAAACAATAGAAATTACCCTCCAAAAAATTCAGATGACCAAATTCAATACAGAGAGAAGAAAATACCTTTACCAAATAGCTAATAATAGATCTACTAAAAATAAATTTACCTGTAAACTGGACATTACTGGACAAACTGAATACCATTCAATTTGTACTAATAACAAAACACATTTAATAATGCACTATTTTACTGTTACAATAAATTCAATCAATTTAATTCATTATAATAATATTTACAAAATAAAAATAAATTAATTCAATTTCACTCTACCACATACATATATATATATAATTATTTCTAATATAGTGTGGATTTCTGACTGGCCGAGCTTGTGTCCATCTCGCACACGAAGTAACGCCGTATTATAAGGACCAGGATGGCACTTGTTTCGACAATGGAATGTTAATGGACATATCATTTGAAGGTATGTGTATGCATACTCTGTATATGACAGCTTGTGTTGAAACTACCCAAGTTGTCAGTTATCCTGTGTGTTTTTAAGAAGTATATTTTTTATCAAAATACTTTTATATACTGGTTGTTTAAGGACTCAAACGCGAACCCTTTTTCTCATATACATGGCCGATCATGTAATCAACATAACGAACTAGATATCAGATCAGATCAACAACTGATTTATTGATGACGTTGATGATCTCTCAACATAATATAATTTTATTATATTCTGCTACATCAAAATGTTTGTAAAATACTGTATACTGGACAAGACTTGATAAGTTTGATTAACTTGTGTCTTATCCTATTTGCATATTAGAGCAAATAAAATAAGTTTAAGCTAACACTCTCGGATCAATGGCTGGTTTATTTTGGTGAACATTTAGAATAAAAAAATCGTCCTTTTGAAGCTTGAAAATTTGTACAAGGACTATCCTTTCTTTCCCAAAATTAAATACATGAGACATTAAATCGCATTTTACCGTTTTACTGTTTAATATGTTGTCGAAATAAACGGCGAAGGTTTTATTAATGTTTGAGGCTGTTAACGCTAGTGCTGTCAGATAGCTATATATAAGCAATTTAAATATTTATTTTATTAAAGAATAAGGAAACGACGTGTTTTACACTTTTGTAGCTGTTTGCTATATAATTTGAATGTGGGTCTCATGATACATCATTCTTCGGTATTTATATACAGTTCTTTTTCTCAACTTTATATGACATTTTTTCTTCATTCAGGTTGTACATGTATACATATTTATTTAAACAAATTAAAAATAAACAGTTTGTGCTGTTTGATACTGGAAAGGGCAATATATTTCTTATTGTGTAAACATTTATTCTATTTGGCAACACCTTGTTCATTTAAATAGCTTCTTATCGTGTTGAAGTTTCTTTAGGTTAGGGCTGTTCCTTCCATTCATTTTACTGAAAATTAGCTTTTTGTTGTATTTTTCTTCTACTTAGATGGTGATTGTATTGTATTGTATTTCAGTGTCAGTGTTACAGTATGTTATTATGATTATCAATGACTCGTGTTGTAACATCTATTTCAGATTAAACAAATTGGGTCCGTTAGTTTTGTTTCCTTTAATTATATAAGTTTTATAAAAGTTCGGTGTACATTTCTGCATATAAGAAAAAACCGGATATTTAACATTTAGCCAAAAAGCTATAATTTATAACGAATTGTGTTATGGAATGCCACGACTGACTTATATGTGTGAAAACTTGTTTGTACGCGATGCTCTCAATTCTTTATGAGATACATTTGTCTTTGTATATGGTGTTTTCTTCATTATATGAGGTACTCCCGAAAATATATTTGGTGCTGTCGTCTTTTTATTAGATGGTAACAACATGCTTTCGACTTTACAATTTATATCGTATTGTGTTATGGTATGCCAATCTCGGACTTTGATTCATGGGATTGTCTTTTTTGACAGTTTCATCGGTGTTCGGTATTTTGTTATTATTCATTTATGCATGGTTCTTTCGACGTTATAGGCAGTGCTTTCAACTTTATATTGTTGGTTTTGCCTTTTTATATGTCGTGCTTCGGTCTTAATATGTGGTGCTTTTTGCTTTTGCCTTTATATATGTTGTGTTTCTGTCTGTTTGTGTGGTGCTTGTGTCTTTATATATGGTGCTTATTCTATATGTGGTAGAACTTTATATTTGGTTCTTCGTTTAGTATCGTATCAGCAAATGAGAACACATCTCGAAATTGCATAAAAATTCGTTTAAGACTGGCACATGTATTGAAAAACATCAAAGGGATTGACCCTTGCTGTAGTTGAGAAACTAGTTGGCCGAACTAGCTCAGAGGGACCATGGGTTGTATTCACTTCCCCCTTTTCACGCTCATTGTTTCTATCAGTTTCTGTCTATTTCTGGCTTTCATTGCCTGGTCTTTTCTTGCATATAATCCTTCGCGATCTATTCTCCCTTTCTTTATCTCATTGTCTCTCTGTGATGGTTGCAACGTTCAATTTTTCATTTAAAATGATTTTACGGGAGAAATGAAGACTTGAATAAAACCACACGAAAGAAAAACAATGAAACAATGTGTGGCAGGTAATCCTGAATCTTTTGACATTCTTTGGAGAAAAGCCCGAAACGGCAAACTATAGATATAAATATGTATTATTTGGGATACGACATATTTCAGGACGTTAGTGTTAAGAAAGTTTACGAGAATGGTTTGGTGCACGACTGTTGTCAAACGATTTTTTGACTACAACGTCTTAATTTGTGAAGTATAAAAAGGCTTATATGAATTGAAGACACGTATAGTTTATGCCAAATTTTACTGCCGTTATAATCCGATATTAGTTTGTGATTAGTCAGATTAACGGCAGAATTAAGTCCTATAGCAAATAAACAATTCTAATTTCGATCTATCTACACAAAAATCAAACATAATATTCATCTTCTTTAAGTTATTAAAGCTTCAGTCATTGCGAAACTAACGGGAAACGATCTTTATTGAAGAAATTCTTTTTTTCGTCTTTGAAGATGCACGTTTAAAATGCTATGTTGATCATTTTTTCGACTATGGATAAGGTGTAATTTTAGTACAATGTGCTAATTTGCATACTGCCATTCCGTAGTAAGAATCCAGTAATTACATATATCTTCCCAAGATGCAACACACCATTCAGTTTCGGGTTTCTCAAAGTTTTTCATGTAGTTAACGTAATTAAACAGACACGAGTGCTAATAAATATATGCAACGTCTTGTGGACATCAAATTACCGGGAGTGATTTACTCCCGCTTTGCTAAATTACGAGTAATGGGACTAAATTCGTACCCTCGCTAAAAAATCGATTATTCTTTCTACGATTAATTGTGAGCCATCGATTAGGATGAAAAGACCTATTGTGTTAAATTAGTGTTTAATACTATAACGGATCATTAAACAATAATATTACATTGACACTGATGAAATACCTTTCCCTGTAAAAAAAATGTCAGTTATCACATGTGAGATAATTTGTTCCTTAATTCGCTAGAAGTGGTGTAACAATGCATGTCTAGCAAACATTGACGTGCAAGAAATTTCACTTATATTCCAAAAGCCAGTCCATTTTCCTCTGCCTTTCTTGGCGAAAGCCATCTTTGTATTCAATTTATAGTTAAGCGTATGTAACATCAACTTCACCACAAAGTAGTAAGCAGCGTATACAATGTGAAGAACATTACATAAGAATCTTGAATTCCATCCACTGCCAGCTCATGATAAAATCTGTATATATTCGTGTCCCCAATGAATTATTTATATTCTAATAGGACATATAAATTAACCTAATCAACACGGTAACCTAGAAGTTGCAGGGCTTGTCTACCATTTAGGACGCAAAGATGATTGTGACGTCGTTAAAATGTGTGAAATATCTATGACTACACCATAATGAATTTGATTCAAGATTAACTACAAAAATATTTTTGCCTTCAAGAGATATCACAATTTTCATTTTGCACATTGTATAATACGCAATATAATAAACTTAATCCTGTGTTGTGTAAATTTACATTCAAATGACACGCACAAAGCGTAAGTTTTCCGAGGAGATATATATGCGTCAAAGGTTGCGTGTCTCCATGACAATATATGATCTTGTTTTCTTTATCGGATAGTAAATGTTTTCAAGCCAATCAAACGTCAGTTTATTTATTTTTTTATGACATTGATTATGAGTATTAATGTACTCATTTACACTCGTCAGCCATCATTAGGAGTATTAATGTACTCATTTACACTCGTCAGCCATCATTAGGAGTATTAATGTACTCATTTACACTCGTCAGCCATCATTAGGAGTATTAATGTACTCATTTACACTCGTCAGCCATCATTAGGAGTATTAATGTACTCATTTACACTCGTCAGCCATCATTAGGAGTATTAATGTACTCATTTACACTCGTCAGCCATCATTAGGAGTATTAATGTACTCATTTACACTCGTCAGCCATCATTAGGAGTATTAATGTACTCATTTACACTCGTCAGCCATCATTAGGAGTATTAATGTACTCATTTACACTCGTCAGCCATCATTAGGAGTATTAATGTACTCATTTACACTCGTCAGCCATCATTAGGAGTATTAATGTACTCATTTACACTCGTCAGCCATCATTAGGAGTATTAATGTACTCATTTACACTCGTCAGCCATCATTAGGAGTATTAATGTACTCATTTACACTCGTCAGCCATCATTAGGAGTATTAATGTACTCATTTACACTCGTCAGCCATCATTAGGAGTATTAATGTACTCATTTACACTCGTCAGCCATCATTAGGAGTATTAATGTACTCATTTACACTCGTCAGCCATCATTAGGAGTATTAATGTACTCATTTACACTCGTCAGCCATCATTAGGAGTATTAATGTACTCATTTACACTCGTCAGCCATCATTAGGAGTATTAATGTACTCATTTACACTCGTCAGCCATCATTAGGAGTATTAATGTACTCATTTACACTCGTCAGCCATCATTAGGAGTATTAATGTACTCATTTACACTCGTCAGCCATCATTAGGAGTATTAATGTACTCATTTACACTCGTCAGCCATCATTAGGAGTATTAATGTACTCATTTACACTCGTCAGCCATCATTAGGAGTATTAATGTACTCATTTACACTCGTCAGCCATCATTAGGAGTATTAATGTACTCATTTACACTCGTCAGCCATCATTAGGAGTATTAATGTACTCATTTACACTCGTCAGCCATCATTAGGAGTATTAATGTACTCATTTACACTCGTCAGCCATCATTAGGAGTATTAATGTACTCATTTACACTCGTCAGCCATCATTAGGAGTATTAATGTACTCATTTACACTCGTCAGCCATCATTAGGAGTATTAATGTACTCATTTACACTCGTCAGCCATCATTAGGAGTATTAATGTACTCATTTACACTCGTCAGCCATCATTAGGAGTATTAATGTACTCATTTACACTCGTCAGCCATCATTAGGAGTATTAATGTACTCATTTACACTCGTCAGCCATCATTAGGAGTATTAATGTACTCATTTACACTCGTCAGCCATCATTAGGAGTATTAATGTACTCATTTACACTCGTCAGCCATCATTAGGAGTATTAATGTACTCATTTACACTCGTCAGCCATCATTAGGAGTATTAATGTACTCATTTACACTCGTCAGCCATCATTAGGAGTATTAATGTACTCATTTACACTCGTCAGCCATCATTAGGAGTATTAATGTACTCATTTACACTCGTCAGCCATCATTAGGAGTATTAATGTACTCATTTACACTCGTCAGCCATCATTAGGAGTATTAATGTACTCATTTACACTCGTCAGCCATCATTAGGAGTATTAATGTACTCATTTACACTCGTCAGCCATCATTAGGAGTATTAATGTACTCATTTACACTCGTCAGCCATCATTAGGAGTATTAATGTACTCATTTACACTCGTCAGCCATCATTAGGAGTATTAATGTACTCATTTACACTCGTCAGCCATCATTAGGAGTATTAATGTACTCATTTACACTCGTCAGCCATCATTAGGAGTATTAATGTACTCATTTACACTCGTCAGCCATCATTAGGAGTATTAATGTACTCATTTACACTCGTCAGCCATCATTAGGAGTATTAATGTACTCATTTACACTCGTCAGCCATCATTAGGAGTATTAATGTACTCATTTACACTCGTCAGCCATCATTAGGAGTATTAATGTACTCATTTACACTCGTCAGCCATCATTAGGAGTATTAATGTACTCATTTACACTCGTCAGCCATCATTAGGAGTATTAATGTACTCATTTACACTCGTCAGCCATCATTAGGAGTATTAATGTACTCATTTACACTCGTCAGCCATCATTAGGAGTATTAATGTACTCATTTACACTCGTCAGCCATCATTAGGAGTATTAATGTACTCATTTACACTCGTCAGCCATCATTAGGAGTATTAATGTACTCATTTACACTCGTCAGCCATCATTAGGAGTATTAATGTACTCATTTACACTCGTCAGCCATCATTAGGAGTATTAATGTACTCATTTACACTCGTCAGCCATCATTAGGAGTATTAATGTACTCATTTACACTCGTCAGCCATCATTAGGAGTATTAATGTACTCATTTACACTCGTCAGCCATCATTAGGAGTATTAATGTACTCATTTACACTCGTCAGCCATCATTAGGAGTATTAATGTACTCATTTACACTCGTCAGCCATCATTAGGAGTATTAATGTACTCATTTACACTCGTCAGCCATCATTAGGAGTATTAATGTACTCATTTACACTTGTCAGCCATCATTAGGAGTATTAATGTACTCATTTACACTCGTCAGCCATCATTAGGAGTATTAATGTACTCATTTACACTCGTCAGCCATCATTAGGAGTATTAATGTACTCATTTACACTCGTCAGCCATCATTAGGAGTATTAATGTACTCATTTACACTCGTCAGCCATCATTAGGAGTATTAATGTACTCATTTACACTCGTCAGCCATCATTAGGAGTATTAATGTACTCATTTACACTCGTCAGCCATCATTAGGAGTATTAATGTACTCATTTACACTTGTCAGCCATCATTAGGAGTATTAATGTACTCATTTACACTTGTCAGCCATCATTAGGAGTATTAATGTACTCATTTACACTCGTCAGCCATCATTAGGAGTATTAATGTACTCATTTACACTCGTCAGCCATCATTAGGAGTATTAATGTACTCATTTACACTCGTCAGCCATCATTAGGAGTATTAATGTACTCATTTACACTCGTCAGCCATCATTAGGAGTATTAATGTACTCATTTACACTTGTCAGTCATCATTTAGTTTTGCAGCCATTTGATTATTTAACAATGACATCAAAGCCATAGATTAGACTTATCCGCTTTAGATACGAGTACCTAAAAATGTTTTATTGGGGAAAGAAGTAGGATTATCTGGTGAAAACACCCGACCTGTTGCAGGAAAACTGTCAATCCTTGTCAATAAAGATTGGAGGCAAGCACATTTTTCCCGCATTAAAGCTCGAATCCGCATCCTGGCAACTTCAGTTTTGACATGCACGTGATCAGTAGCAGATAAATGACTTGACCACATGTCCACCGAGACACCCAATATGTTATTGACATATTACGAACATTAGAGAATTAGCCATTAGCACTGGTGTAATATTATGACCTATATCATTTCTCTACCTTTATTAATTTTTTTATTGCTCTTTTGGAACGGCTTCAACGCCACTTCGCCAATTTTAGCAATTTGTCAGCTATAGAATGTCGCCTAGTTTTATTGTGTTAAACTGCAGTTTGAAGTTCTATTAAAAATACCCGACCTGTGGCTATATCACAGTTTTTAAATAAGGTTAAAGTCAATTTCGCCTTGCGAAAATCAGGCTTGATATCGCAAAATCAGTATTAATGCTTAAATACTCGTGCTCCTTTTTTTATAAAAAAAGACTATGTGCATATTAAATAGATATATAACTTACATGGCTCATTAATGCACACAGAAAAGTATCTAAGCTGACTTTCGTAACTAAATATTTTGAATGTGTAATGTGAAACTTTAAGGTATCTGCAGACTGGTTTGGTTTTTACTACTCAGACAACTCGCAAATTTCCTGGTACACTTGTCTGGAATATCTTAATTTTCTTCTACACATTTTTGTACATTGTATTTCCATTTATCACATTAACACTGCATACACAATATTAAGGAGATGAAATAAGCATATGTTGTATAAATGAATAACTTTTTACAAGTTATTGAAAGTTTTAGTTAATTTAAGTAAACTGCATTCCTTTACACTGTAGAGCTATCTTATGTCTTTTTTGTTTAGAATAAGAGCGTGGATGGTTTGTGCTAATATTCTGGAACTCCAAAACTGTATTACCCACTCATAATATAATTTATAATGAAATACTAGTACTGGACAAAATGGAATCTAATTGAAATAATTCTCGGCGTTAAAAATCATTATCGTGATGTTTTGCAATAAGCATTAACTTATGATAATACTTGCAGTGGATTTCCCAACAAATATATCAAAAAATAAATCGGTTATCAGGTCAACAATCTTAAAGTAAAGAAATCGAATGTTTGTAAAAATAATTTGACTGCGCTGGAACAATTCTTGATTTCCACACGTGTACAGTGTCGTCATTTTGCAACTTCAAATATGGCTACCTAACTTAAGTGTACAGTATGTGTTGTAGTTGTGGCTTTTCCAGATCCGAGTTGTCTCTATACTAATGTCGACTGTTAACGAAAAAATCGCTTTCTTGTTAAACATATCCAATTTCCTGGTGCATGAGTTTCTTAATTGGTACCGCTGTAACGACATACCGTTCTCTGTCGTACTGAACTTTCACATAGAATCAAGTTGGCAAAAAAAATTCCCTTGTTCTTTTTTGTCATGCAGCAACATGGAAACAACGGCATCCTTCTTTTTAGTAGATATTCTGCAGCTCATGAGTACCACGCTATCTTCATTTTTTATTTGTGAATCAAATTTGTCATTATTTTATTTTTGTTTTTAATAGCATTTAGATGTTTTCACATTTTCCTGATATGTGCTATAAAAGTATTGTCGCGCCTATGGTGATACCATCTCTTGATCATAGTCTTTTTATTCCTTTGCCGGTACGGTTAACAGTTGCGTGTGTCCTCTGTTTTGTGGAGGTCTCGGTGGCGGAGTTTTTAAGGATGTTCGTTTACTATTGATCACGTGGTCTGTCAACACTGAGGATTAGTCTCTAACTTCGGGTAGGGTGCGCTCAACTCCAATCTTAATTTACAATGATTGCCAGTTTTCCTACCGCGAAAGTAGAGGGTTTCCTCCGGCTTCCTCCCTAGTAAAAACTGGACGCCATAATATAGCTGAAAAACTGCTAAAAGTGGCATCAAACAACATTCAAACGACCAAACAATTCGTTTTTTGTAATCAGTGTGGTTTCAAAGACATTAAACACTGAATTCTTTGCTGTGGACTCTTCTATATCTTCTTGGGGCCTCGGTGGCCGAGTGGTCAAGGTAGTTCGTCTACTATTGATAACGTGGTCTGTCAACACTGAGATTGCGGGTTCGATTCTCAATGCAGGCAGGGTGTACTCGACTCCAATCTTAATTGGCAAGGATTGCCAGTTTTCCTACCGCAGGTCGGGGGTTCTCTCCGGGTACTCCGGCTTCCTCCCCCAATAAAAACTGGACGCCATGAAATAGCTGAAAAATTGCTGAAAGTGGCGTTAAAACACCATTTAAACAAACAAACAAAACAAAATCTATATCTTCTTTTTATCTAGGCGCTTTGCAAGGCTTGGTCTACAGCCCTGCTTAGCACGTCCCTTGTGGCGTATAAGCGATGCCTTCTGTTAGGAGTTATCAGGTTATTTTAAGGACAGCCTTAGTGAGTACAGTTTTCGGACAGTTAGTGGGTAAATCACAAAGTGCACTTATTAAAACAAATAACCATTAAGAAATACATAATACATGTAAATGTAATTAAACTACATATGTATTCAAGTGAGCAAAATCCTAAAAGTGTTTGCTTGCACGAAGTTAGGACTATAGATTCGTTCGAATTACTTGTATGGGCCTCAGAATATATTATTTTCCAGACAAAATCTAATTTTTTGTTAAATATTCACCATAAGAAATAACATAATGACTGAATCGGACAAAACGTAATCCAACAGACGTAACAAAAGGCAAATGAATATTCTTCTGTCTGTTTTAACACTCATTTATATTTCAGATTGTCGAACAGGATGCATTTCCGTTTTAACAAAGCATGAAGATCACACAGTAAATGAAATTGTACCTGTTAGTGCTGGTCCTTGGGGATCTATGTTCATTGTAGATAGTATTTTATCCTTGATTGAGTCCATATGTGGTATTAACACTGTTAGTTGTTGTAATCAGTACGAGTTGCATCATCTTCTAAAATACATTTCTCGTACGCTTCAACAGAGGAATGACAAATCACTTGTAACATTTAGGTTACCACTAGACATGATTGAGATATGTAGGAAAAGCGCAAAATTTAAATCAGATTACAAGTCACATGTGACATTGGTAGCAGATAAACTGAGAATACAAGGCGACATTTTGGACAATGCAATGTTTCCGTTAATTGAAGAGTTTCTTAAATATATTGATCATTTGTTAGATGCTCCGAAAGTCCGACCAGTGACGTGTATAGTTGTGCACGGAGAACCTGCGTCGTATCCAGTTGTAAAGCAGATGCTAGAGTCAAAATATGCTGGAAATAGGAAACTTACTTTTTGTGAAAACCTTTTTGTCGTTAAAGCCGCCATCCTGCATGGTTTCAACGAAACAAGAAACTCATTGTGTAGCTAAACACAACATTATGTGTTTGTCTTCAAAATGTAACTGTATAGACTATCAATTTGAAAGATATTTGAAATACGTCGTTTTCAAGATACAATCGCTCTCGATAAAAGAGGTGGAAATTGTAATGCTGATCACGTGACGTCATAAAAAATGTAGGACACTTTTAGTTTAAAACGGCAGCATTTGTTACGAAATGGGACGGTGTAAAAAAGACGATGCAAAGCAAATCCTGAGCTATGTTGCGCCGGGGTGCAAAGCCAACACCAAAAAAAAAAATATGGAATTGTAGTCTAGTTGTATTCTGTTTCATGCTGTTCACACGATGTTAAAAGACGGTGCCTAGAGGAAAGTGCCCAAAAATAAAATACAGCAAACTACATAACTTGAAACCGGCGTATTCCAATCCATTCATATCTCATAAACGTCTGAAATTTTGTTACCACAGCAAATGTGTATTCATCGCTATTATTTAATATTGTTTCGATTCCATGTTTGTTTTTTATAACAAGAATGTAAATCATATACTCAAATCTGATAGAGCATCCAACCATATTATAGTGTTATAAAATGTGTATTGTCTTATAAAGCCTGTATTATATCTAAGGCAGTCGAATTGGGTCGCGATCAGCTATATAAACCCAAGGCACCGTACTGTTTTTGGAAAGTTCCAACCTCACAGCAATGTAAAGACACCTTTGTAGTTTTCAAAAAGAATAAGCATATTGTCGCTACAAAAAGCAAAATTATCAGTCCCTGTCCAATAGTTCATACATTCAGTGGCTGTCAATATTTTTAGCCTATGGTCCATCCCCTTTCTCCAATTAGTTTATTGTTTGTTAACTTGCTATCTTCCTATAGTTGAGATACTTTACTAACTGGACTTTATGAATTGTATCAGTTCTTACAGATGAGTAAAACAGAAACATTGTATTACCTTGTCATAAAAGCTTGGCTTCAATAAGCTAGTTTACATTATTCTTGTTCAGTCGTGTCAAATTACACATAATGTGTGGAAAATTCATTACAAATAATTGAAATTAATTTTGTAACAGTCGTAGAAAATAAAATCAATATTCATTTTATATGGATGTTCCGTGTTTTAATCATATCTACAAATTGCAATTCTAACAAGTAGTTTTCTCGTTTTGAATATCAGTGTGAAGTTGATTACTTATTAACTGTTCATTTGATATTCTTAAGATATTCTTTTGATAATGGTTTTACATTCGTTAGATATTGGTTTGAAATTCAGTAGGAATTTGTTTGATATTCGACTTTTGGGTGTAAATTTATGCTACTTTTAAGCAATAATTCAGCCCTATCTTGGCGACTAGCTCTTAGTGGGGTGGGAGCCAGAGTCCGCGATAAGCATCCCCTCAACCTTCTTCAATAAAACTGCGAATCCTTGCCAAATACGCTTGGACTCGAGCACACCCTGTCTACATTCAGGCTTGGACCCGCAATATCAGGGTTGACGTTAATTACCTTATTCACTCGGCTCTCGAGCGATCTGTGGGCATTCATCCGATATTCTTTACAATTCAACAGATCATTCTGTATAAAATGTACAGTCCAAAGAGTAAAAGCTTAAACAGGTCCCATGTTTAAGTAGTGCTTTTAAGAACTAATTGCATGTTTTATCTGTTATTATTTGAATATTCTGATTTTTTTCCCCAGCTCTGTAAAACTTGTTTTGGTACCAGATTTTGTCTCCTAGAGAGATTGCATGCAGTTACCAGCACTTCCGTGGAGTTAATACTTAACAAATCTGATTCAGTCAGAGTCAGCCTTACACAGCCACGTACAATTACTAGGTTAATTAACATAAAACTACTAGTAGTCTTTGCTAGCAATTCATGTTATCGTGCTGCATGCGAAATTTGTCATTAGATTGGCATACCTAAATGGGTGTTACATTTATCATTTTTTATGGTTTATACGCATCATGAACGTTATTAATTGTAGTAGTAACAAATTTAATAAGAATCATCACATCACTAATATTTCAAACCTTCTGTGCATGCCTGTGCTGTTGAAATGAGGTGTAAAACTAACTTTTCGGAATCTATGTAGGTTTCAATCTATTTTGTGGTTGACCTTTTTAAACGTTCTCCTTCCTTGGTAGAATTACATTATATAAATATATTTAGAACAAGACAAATTTTGATGCAAAGCATCAATTCGCCGCAGACTTGTATACATTTTTATATATGTGATAATGTTATTACGAGACACAGTTTAAAGCATGCTAATATCAATGTTACAGAGGTTATTCAAGGTTCTGTGCATACAGTAATGTTGTATGCTTGTAATGCGTTAAAGAAGATTTAGTCAATATCAATATCCTATCAAGTCATACATGTACAACATGTAAGCATGTTTTTTGATTTGAGACACCGTACTATCACCTTTTGTTATTTTTCATGCGTGGGGTAAAAGCTGTATTATACCAAAACATAAGCAAAATAGACAATATGACAGCTATGATAGACATATAATATGACATATAAAATTGCATGCGAAGTTGTCTTTTTGATTTCAGAATGGCGTTGAAAAGTATGTATTTGTGAAACAGGGATGCATTTAACAAAAAAAAATTTCGCTGTAGGTTTTTATATTAAAAAAAGTTTTACAGAAGCAAGCCGCTCGGAGGTTCGTTCGAAAAACAACACACACTGTGTAAAGGACTATCTAATAAATGTTGACATATAATCAGCTTTGTAATTTCTTTAATGAAGGCATTTGTTGACATTTTTTACATAATGTTCTGCAATTGGCGCTAGTTTAAATTTCCGATTTTTTGTGTCTGAAAATTTTAAAATATGAATGTGCTCTTCATTTTAATTGTTTTAAGTTAAGTGAATCAAATAGATATTTGTCCTGATAAAACAAATATTTTCTGCCTTTTTGCTTACTTGTAAGCGTTGGTCCTGTATTGAATCCTCAATATATTTACATTAAAATAACGTTCACGTGTTTTAATCAAATAAATTATAGACAATTATAATTGATTTTTTGGATCTTTACAAAGTCGGCATACCCGGGTCTTTTATTCTGCTTATCGATTTTCCATTCGGAATTGTATGTCATCGAAGGACATAGTACAATGATAATGAAGGGAGAACTTCCGTAAATAGAATATCAAACTTATTTATTATTAAATGAAAACATGAAACATTGTTTAAATCGACTGTTTTACTTATCACTCAACTTGAATGCATTTCATTCTTTGTTTCAAACTTCTGTTCATGTAAACATGGAACGGATATCTTCTCCTTTACCTATCCTTAGCAATATAAATGAATAAAAATATATCGTAATAATGATAATTAAAAATGTTTTACTTCGTGTCTGGTCTGTTGATAATTGTGATTTTTCATATTTCTATACAATTTGTTTAGAAAAAAAATCACAAAAATATATGTTTAATTAATTCTGATTGCTGTTTTTATATTTTTGTTGAGCTCCACGATTCTTGACTATACGAAATGTGTGTGGTATATTTTTACATTTAATTAGCGTCGGCAGTAGTAATAACCGATGCAGATTACAAAGTAACATTATGCAGGCTTGTAGCGGACTAGATGTGTTCTAAATCGGATTTGATTAACCTAGTACCAAGTAAATGTATTTAGCTTCACACTGGCAAATGTCGAACTACCGAGTTCAATTCTTACTCAGAGTGCACTCTTATACCGACAGACCATCAAGATTAAACATTTTACGGTCAGAACAAACTAATTTCAGTGCTGATTTCTTTATTTGAACCGTACGAAAAGGCGAAAGACAACAAAATAAATTTACAATGGGTGAAAGAAATGATTACGGACAACTATAAACAAACTGCACGTAAATAAAACGAAAGATACAATTCCGACAAGAAAACACGCCGAAATAAGGTTTATACAATAAATCAAGTAAATCACACTTACAATGTGGTTAGCCAAAGATTGTGCTACGTGCAGCTATGTTGACACGCGGTTTCGCTTTAACGGGAAGATAGGCAAAGTAAGGAGTAAAGCGCAAAAATACTTTCAGAGATACAAGATAAAGTCCAAGAAAATAACTACTAATCGGAATCACATTACATCATTATAACAGATTATTGTCAATAATTCGATATATATTGTGTAATACTTAAACAAGACTAATATGTTTTCTGTTTATTTGCTTTATGTTACCAAATAAAATTAACAAAAAACAATTTGTAAGTTAAAGCAAACAAGCAAGCTAATAAGCCTGCGGCAAAGTGGGAAAGTATGCAGCTGCACGAAGATTCAAATAAATATACGTTAAGATATACATTGTTAATAATAAACAATTTAAACTAATAAGTTTATGTACTTACATTCTGTTTGTGTATAAAATAAAAATACTCCAAGTTGTCCAAAATGGCATCCGATGTAAATTCCTGCACAAATGGTGCTATGGATTAGCGTCTAATCACAACTCTTGTTGGTCCAATTTATAGATCATAATATTTGACTATAATTAAATATCCTACATGTCCAACATTGAATTAATTACCAAAGGTATTTTCATTAACATTATTAATTTAATCTACAGTTGCAACATTGATTTTTATTGTAGAAAATTTATGTTGGGTTGTCAGTGGAACGCCAACAGTTGGTCAGTTACGATAGGCCAACGTTAGGTCGACATTAGAAAGCCAACGGTTGGTTAACGTCAAACATTTACCAACCTTGCCCACAAATGGCCAACCATGGGCGAACGTACTGTTGCTATCTGTGACACACACACTCTCTCTATCGTGAAATCATCGCCATACATTTGATCCTTTACAGCGGTATTTAGGTCATTTGGAATCGTCAGATGACTTGTACGAGATATAGTGGTTCAATAACATATTTTTAAAATGTACACGCGCAGCCAATAGAACTAAGCGTAAAAATCATTGGTTCCGTTACAATTATTTATTGGGACTTAAATTACCCAAACAATTTATATTCAGTGCAGCGCCCCTAATTTTTTAAATAGCATACACGTGAACGCATTGAAGATTACAATTCACACTTAATTAACATTGAATTGACATTTTATGTTCATGTAAGCACGCCACAATTCTAACTAAATTTTACTTAAAAAGTTTCATTTTAAAAGATATCAAAATTAATAAAATTGTAATGATTATAACTTGATACATATATAGATATAAAAATAAATAGGTGCTGTAAAATGTTAAAAGGTCTAACCTTGTCTTTGAGTTAGTATATACGTTACCAATCTTTAAAACTTTAAAAAAAAACCCAATGACTCCGAGATATTGATAGAAATGTTTGTATTTTTATTGTGTACCATTCTGGTCTGCAACTTTTGAAATAGCTTTCATTTGGGATATTTAAAAATGTTTATTTTTTGTTCTATAAATTTTATAGCAATATAAAATGCATTTATCTAAAATTAAGAATATATTTAGTCCAAATCTGAAAAAATATCGATTGATACAACCTGTGTGATAAAAAACCTTGTATCATCTATATATGTGATACAAGATGTACTTTTGTCGGAACTACTTCTTGACGTCACAATGAATGATATAACCAATAATTCGTTGAATGACTTTCATTCTATGAATAAAATATGACGTCATAATGCGTGTGACGTTAGGGGGCTATATTTTATAAACAAATGCTTCATTGAATGTTTAATTTTAAATTGTAAACATTCAGTTTTATTCTGCCCTTTTTATACTTCTTAATTTTAGATAAACTTATTACATACATTTAAGTGTAGGTACAACTACCTGTATCACGTCTCGACAGTTGCATACATTCCGCATCACAACTCGACGCTGCGCGTCTCGTAGTGATACGAATGTACACAACTGTCTTGACATGATACAAGTAGTTGTACCTACACATGATGTATGTATTGTGTATATCTTCTTTCTTTGCTTCCGTCGTCATTCACGTGCAGACAGGAGATGAAGCTCTAATTGCAAAGTCTCTTGTTGATAATACCTAAATGTTTAAAAACATGTTTGAAAAATCCACGATGAATACAAGAAGTATAGTACAGTTACCTTCTTATATTATAGCCTAATATTATGTTAATTGGATACAGTTCACATTACTCTATTTATTTACCTCCCCCCCTACATAAATGAAGGAAAATGTTAATATTTCTTGTCTCTTGCGTTTGATACGTTTCATAGTTTTTTATTGTTGTTTGTTCACTTTCCGTTCTACTTTATATACATCTCTAAGGGTTAAATCCATCGAATATCTTTTTTAAAGATAGTACTTGTTTTACTGTCAATTTTTTTTAATTTGAATTTTTTTGCTTTGAATGCAACATCAAGACGATGGTCTATAGGACTAGTAAGTATTTATTCGTATTTGTAAAGAAACCAAACAATTTTATCATCACTGACATTGTATTGTGCTCTCTATACAATTATAATGGATGCATTCCACATTTGTCGATTTTCTATATGTCCACCTTAGTCAAGTCACATTTTGTGTACCACGCAGGCCAGTTTACAAGTTATAATTAGAGATGATTGAATATTACTATTAACAGTTTATTTCGCTATTCCAAAGGAATAACAACAAAGTTTCTTTTTTACAACAGGTTTCTTGCCCCAAACCAATAGAAATGTAAACAAATATTTGCATATTAGATCTACATGATTTAGTCATCATTATCGCTAGGAAAATATACATAAAAACTATTTATCAGATAAGTATTCACATAAATAATAGACCTTTCAAACATTAATTCATTATTCATTTCTCATAATGCAAATTATTATGACCTTTAACATACAACGAGAAAAAAAGGAGAATCTGAAACGATTGATTGATAGGATGTTTTCTTAATGTCAGCGAATACTATTTCAGCCATTTGCAGGACGAAAAAACAATAAATTAATGAAATTTATAGGAAGACTAATAAGCAACAAATTTATGAAATATTACAAGTGTAAAAATGTTTGGGTAGAGACGGATAATTTAGCTTTTTGTATCGGCAACTTTTTTGGAGCTTTTAACTAGCAAGGAGCAAGGAACTCTGCTACCCGGGGACGAGTTGGGCTATTTTATAGTGTTCATTTGCAAGTTGGATATTGTTTTAAGAATCAGTTGTAGTTCTGAAAAGCATCGATACACATCTTTGATTGCAGATCTTTATAGCGATATCTTTATAGTGAAAACTACACTAGTGGTTAGTGTTTACAAAAAAGTCAGTTACATTCTAAAATTGCGACTGTGGCTAAATGTAATTTTTAATTTTTAACGTGCATATACATGACGTTGTTTCAGCACGGGACCTCAAATTTAAGTTATCAAACCTAGTCTGCATATACATGTTTTCTGATGCATCAGAAATCCGCTGGATAGATATATTATATGGTTGTCAAAATACTTAGACCCCTTTGTAAATTTCTTAAAACGAGTAGGTGCTTTGTAACAGCTACAACTGGTTACTCGTTTTTGAAATTACAAAAGCTTCTTAATCGTGTAAGTAGCGTGGCACGTTCCAAGTAACTTACCCATTATGTTCCTGTATTATAACCTGACAATCCTCAAGCGGGAGGCCCACGCCTATTCGCTACACGTAGACGCGCTGGGCAGCTCTGTGGATTGAGCACTAGGAACTTACAAAGCATGATCCCAGAAATTTGCATTAAAAGAATGTTATTGACATTTTTTATGTTTCTTTGAAAATTAAATGATAACTTCAAAACGACCAAATGACAGAATTCGACAAATGATAGTGAAACATTTCAGTGAAATGTATACATAATGTTATTATTGTGAAATGAACGCAACAACAAAATAACAAAACGCCGAACACCAAGGAAACTGTCTGAAAAAACAATTTACAGATCAAGGTCCAAACCATCAGCAAACTCAAGAACCAACAACCAAAAATAGAGCACTGGTTCTGACCTGGAACAAGGGCAGTACTAACTCAGCGGTGAACGAAATAATAAAAAAATAATAATAAATTAGTTAGGTCAATTAGAAATTAGACTGCCACAAGAAAATAAGCGGAGTTTGGTTGCTGATGTCATTTTTTTCCTTTACGAACTACTGAGGAAAGAGCACCTGTATTATTTTAGATTTAATCGGAATAATTTGACATTTTTATACTACGATGAATATAATTTAATAAAGCGTACATCTTCTTTTCAGTCTTTAAAATTTGATAACTTTAAAACAAGGAAATCACAAGTTAAAGAAACATTTTGGTATCATACAAAAATGTGTAATTGAACTTTTCAACGACATATTTTTTTTAATCATGTAATATTTACATTATTAATCCTTACGTCTGAAAAGTTTTATTCTATCACTTGATTTAAAATATTGTCATGTTTACAACAAGGAAAGAAGTAAAAATATAGTTTCAAAAATAGTGCATGACATAATTAAAATTGTTGTAAATTCTTAGACATTTAGAAAGATAGGTAGAACAAAATGTCTTTCCATTTACTTTGACATTTTAAATAAAGCTATATAAATTATTTCAAATAAACGTTAATAATTCTATTCATGATGTGATTTATTTATATTAAGTGCTCTGATTGGATAAAAACACTTAAATGGCGTCTTCTCAGATAATTTATATATCGATATTTACTCTGAGCGAACTACTTGCAGTATCCAGTGTAAAAAAGATGGCGCCCTCCTAGCGTATCGTCAGGGAAAGGGGGCAATGTTTTCTCTGCATGCCCCAGTGATTTCTAATTAAATGAGATTTCAAATAAAATATAATGTAAATAAATTTAGTGTTTCATTTTGGTTTTTTTTTCCTATCAATATTACAGAACCGCGATTCCTTTGGTACTATGTTTTGCATATCCCTACGCTTTCCGGCCTAGGTACGTTTTGAGGTCTAGATGGGTTTCTGTAACTGTCTTTGCTGTTTTAAAAATCGCAACGATTATTTCACAGAATTATAAGGATTAAACACTGTGTTTTATGAAATTATCAATGTGTAAACTCCGGCGACTCCTCACCAACTTGAAATAAAGCACTTCGGACTTTATTTAGTTTGTGAGTGAGTCGCCGGAGTTTACACATTGATAATTTCCTAAAACCCAGTGTTTGATTCTATACTATATTGTTAGGAAAGGCCCAGGTAATAGCGAGCATCGCAGATACGGTTACATGTATGTGTGTAAGAAAAGCCATGTGATCTATATGAACAAATCAATTTCAGATGGTAGCTGAGCTATCCGAAGACAATATTGTAGACAAAAATAAATTTTAACATCGATAAAATTGAAGTGTTTATTTGTAAATAACATCAAAAATGTCAGACATGTTTTGCAATCTGAAATGCTGTATTTTAAATTGACAGTTTTATGACGCCACGAATACATTAGAGAAAGGCGTCACGTCAAGTCACCAAGGGAATGCAGAACCACTGTTAGGGTGCTCTGAAGTATTGGCATGAACAATACTCTCATTTAGGCTGCGCATATATTTCATATTAATGTTTATACAGTTAATATCGTTAGAAGCCACTTTGTAATGCAGTTTTTTTTCTTGCATTTTGTTATTTTTCATATTGTACCTTTTTATTACGAAATTCCACAGACAAAATTATTCCAAGACAATTCAATATTTCATACAATGCCTCTGTTGTTTACATGTCACAAAGAATTCTAGACTTTTGCTACGGGAATGTTACATAGTTAGCTATTTGTTTTTTATCCAGAATATTACGTCATTTACAACGGTTCGTAGCTTTCGTAACCTTCTATTGTTCTTTGATAAACCGCGAACGATATTGCCCGAAAGGTTTTAAACAGACAACACAAGCGTGGTTCTAGCTTACATTTCCGTTCTAATTTAGGTCAAAAGTTACTACAGAATATTGCCCTATCAAAATGAAATAACCCCTGCATTTCAAACGCTGATTAACTGTGGAAAATAACTTGATTTCAATTTCCACCTTTTTGGATCAATAAAAACAGTATAATCGCGAAAAAATGCGGAAAGCAGTTTTCCACTTCTCATACAAAAAACCTCGACAACACACGTTCACTTGTAGTATATGTGTGTTTCAATCGCATATTGTTTTCAAGATTGTTAATTTTTAATTAATAAATGATGATGCAACAACAATAAATTCTGACCTCATTCGGCTGTAAAATTAAAAAAATACCGTATGTTCTGTTTACGTAACAGCAATATCAAAGGGTCATCCGATACAATTTAGACCGTTTGTTTACTTTGGCAAATGAATGCGTATAAAAAAATACATTTAAGGAGGTCCAATACTTTTATCCATATATGTTGTTCCCTGCAAAAAAAGCTATTCGTATCTCCGCTAAAAATAGAATGTAACACAACTCTACGCTCCACTCTCCAGAATATTCTTGAAAAAAGTGATATTATTATTATACGTATAATTACATAGACTCCTACCTTAACTATATTTTATTGCACAACTTACATGTAAGTCTGAAACTAACTTTGACACTGTCATGTAAAATGCAGGAAATGGTGAACATTTTGAAGATGGAGACTGAGTGACTATTGCCCATGTTAATAACCTCATAACGTGTAAATAATCTAACTGATCCATGGAATGAAACGACATTATCCTTTTACATTCTACTTGTTAGCATGAGACAATGCACGCTTTATTTATATCTTACAGAATGAGTGTAAACAACATGGATTATGTGACGAAAACTACTGTAAACAATCATTTATAAGATTTGTATTATATCAAAAGTTCTTGACAAAGTCCTAACTAGATTTGTAATGCATGGTTTCAATTTGGTCCAAATTGTCTCCCTTTCACCAGAACTGTCAAGACCTGTCTTTAAAAAATCGCCATTTATGTCTTTTATCACCGAGATATTTTATATTTAATTCCTTATAATTACCTCTATTCATGCCATGTTTGTTTTAATCCACTTTCAGCAATTTTTCAAGCCTATAATGGCGTCCAGAAGAGAACTCGACGAAAACTTCCAACTTTCGGTAGGAAAACTGACAATACTTTTCAAAAATGGTCGAGTCGACGTCAGACTCAAACTCATTTTCCCAGTGTTGAAAATAGTGATCAATAGTAGATCGTAAACTACTGTCATCGTGACACCTTTTCTGTTTTACGGGTCTCGGTGGCCAATTGGTTAAGGTAGTTTTCTACTATAGATCACGTGGTCTGTCAACACTAAGGTTGCGGGTTCGAGTCTCACTGCGGGTAGAATGTCCTCGACTCAAATTTTAATTGACAAGGATTGCCAGTTTTCTTACCAAAGGTCAGGGTTCTTTCAGGGTACTACGGCTTCATACCCCCAATAAAAACTGACGCCACATATAGCTGAAAAATTGCTGAAAGTGGCGTTAAACAACATTAAAAAAAACAAACAAACAAAAACCTTTTCTGTTTAAGGAATCGAAACCACTAAAAAATCAAATAATTTATTTCCAGTTAAAATGTCTGTAACTAAAATAACCGACTCTTGGTATACTATTAATAAATGGGTATTTTCATAATGATCTCGTTATATGTCCAATGTCTGTAATAATGACAGATGGTGGTCATTACAGCCTACCGAGGCCATTATTACAGTCCAAGGACAAGATCTTACTGCGGTATCTTGTTATTGTGACTTTATAAGAACAACAAAAAGAGTTTTTTGGCATGTGTAATGACGTCCATTTTATGTGGGAAAGGCTATGAAGTAACCAATAAAAACCCTAGACCACTAGGATAATGGGAATTGTTAATCGTCAATCTAGGACGGAGACGAACACAACCGAAGTTTATAGCTCAAACTCATAACACAAAAGTCGCGAAAATTCGTGTCTTTATTGTATTGGTTTGTGTTTCTATTAGCAGTATTATCACTGTTAATAAATGACATTTAAGCAATTAAACTTGTATAGATATATAAATCTAGTATATAGTAAAAGTTTAAAAACAAATGAAAACACGGGCGGACGAAAAGATATAGAAAACAAACAGGGATTTATTACATACCCGTACAATAATAAAAAAATTAATTGGTCTAATATTAGGTACATGTATTCACTTTTATCAAGTATGAAATGCTAGTAGTCTAATTTTCTGATATTGACGGGCAATAAGTAGTAGTTAAAAAGGTGCATGATTTTGTTGCTTGTTGTCAGACAAACTTGTAAACATTGTGAGTTAGAAGTTAGCAAAAAGAAACAAATAAAAAAATCCCATGCAATCTATAAACTGTATTATTTGCATCCAGTTTTTGCGGTCCTTCAATTCAAAGAAGAACTGCCCTCGGGTTTCGGTGTGGACCAGATTTATGAACAGAGCCTTCCATTTTAGTGTTTCTTGTCCATACCGTGACCCGAGTGCTCTCAAAATGTCTTCGTATTGCCCTCAGTATCATTAAATATTGTTTAAATATTAAAATTTGTCTGTGTATTTGGATCGTTAACATACCACAACTGCCACAAAATGTATGAAGAAAGATAACTCCAGAAAAAAAGGCAACAACAGGCCGTCATCTACATCACAAAATATCAAATTAAACGATTGTGCTAGTTTTTCTTCTGTCAGGAAATAGCATGAATAGGATGTGCCGCAGTGAGAGAGAAACATCAGTCATACATAGATACACAAGCGTGTATGTATTTCGAGAATAATACAGCAATGTTTCAAGACTAAATTTGTAATTTGTTATTGTGTACTTGTCTATTATAACTTTAGTAGATGTTAAACATGAGTTACACAGTAGCTGCTACAAAGGCATAGTCTGTTTGCTACATCCAACCCTTCATATAGACTTAACAAAAAATGAGTGTTAGGTTGTTCTATGTCCAAATACAATTAAACATTGTGAATTTGTGGTTATTTAATTGACCTGAAATCGACAAAAAAAAAATAAAATAAAAAACGTTGGACGGCAGAGGATTCTCGGACTATTGCTGGAACTGCTAGATTTACTGGTTATTTCTTACGACTGACAAACGAATGCGAATGCTTTTAATAGTTCTTATAAAGAAAGTTACAGAGAAAATAAACATGTACTTAATAGATCATCTACATGTGAAAGCATAAGTGTAAGACAGCGTTTCCTACGAGTACGAGATAAAGATAATAATCTATGATTAAATTATGTATCCAATGGGCAAATCCAATTTCTGTAATTTAGATTGCACAAAGCTTCAAATAAAAACTGTTTCTATAGCAATAGTTTATATACGAATAAATGAACACCTCTATGTTTTTCTTCTTTATATTTTGTATTTTTTGTAATGTTTGCTTTTATGTATGTATATATGTTATTATCGATATTTGTTGTATTCTCAAGTTGCACACTGTCTGAGTTTGAAATAAAATCTTGAAAAAAATCCACAAAAAAGTAAAATAAAATAAAATAACATTTAAAGTATCGATCGTGTTGTTTATTGATTTAATATAAACGGTTGTTTACCTGTAAAATGTCGTGTGTAGAATCACTTCAGTTATACATGTAATATACAAGGAAAAGTCATTCAAGTGTTTAAAAATAATGGCGTAGTTGTGTGTGGAATATAAATAGACTGTAGTACACATAATTAGGAACTTCATTATGGTCATTTATATTTATTAGCTGTCACCAGCGTCAAGTTAACTGTATAATGGAATACGAAGAAACGAATCCACTTCTTTCTACACAAATAAGACACGACCATGAAAATAGTTGCTTAGGTAATGAGGAAGAAAGATTCGTCAAAACTAAAGTTTACAAACGTCGGTGGTTGGTTATGGTTGTTTTCTGTTTGTCTGCCATGTTACAGGGTGGAACGTGGAATATGTACGGACCGATCTCTGCTACAGCTGAGGATGCCTTTGACTGGAGGGATTCCGATATAGCTCTACTAACAGCATGGGGACCTATAGCTTACCTCATATCAACATTTCCATTTGCCTGGCTGCTACACGCTAAAGGTATCTTATTATGTCTTTGGATCAATCTTTTTCTATTGAGCAAAAAAGGGGGGGGGGTAAGGGAAAAATTATTTTTGATTAGATTGCTCTGGTCGTTAATTATAAACGTTCTTTAATATTGACACTTACCTCGTAATAATAATTAGTTGTATGATATAAACCGGGCCATCTCCATTTGACCAGTAACGTGCTTACTCAACGAAAACTCGAGTTGGACCTTGATTACCCCTTAGATCTGTTCTTCCATAGAACAGTTTAGAGCAGCTCTCTTCTCCATGACAACTTTTCCTGACCGACATCTAACTTTTAACTAAAATTGTCTATTTGTGCGAGGCATCTCTAAACACATTGTCGGAAACCAACGTCCGGTCGCGTTCTCGTTTTGTAAGTGGTAGCAAAGGGAGAACGCGACCGGACATGGGTTTCCGACGATGCTCTAAACAATATGCGATGTTTATCCGGTTATCTTATAAAACAATTAATTATTTCCCTGTGCCATAAACTTAATTGTTTTATTTTTTGTAGGAGTACGCGTAGCATGTCTTACGGCATCGTTTCTTGCTTTGGCGGGAGCTTGCGTGAGATGTAGTACATCAACTCCTCCATATGTCACGTGGTAAGATTTTTTTTTAATTGCATTACAGTAAAAGGTGATAGATGTTGTATGAAACAATAAATGTCGGCATCTACAACATGAGAACTGGTGTTTATTTTGCCTGAATTTGTAAATTTAAGATAAAATTCTTCTTACAGCCTCTGGGCCTCTCTGAATTTTATTTCATGATCATTTTTCTTTACATTAATATTGTTTGGCATACTCAATCAATGAATTTATGTGACTGCCAAATATTATATATTTAGATACAATAAACGCTTTTACACATCAACAACAAAAACAACAACAACAACAACAATAATAATAAATATAATAATAATAATAATAAATTCGAAGTTCAAACACCTTGTATATAATATGATATATAATTGCAGTGATTTGATTTTGCTACTGTATTAACAAAGAACTGTCTAAACTTAAGAACTTTGCTAAACAGGCAAAATTTCAATCATAATGACAGGCAAACGCTTTTTCAATTATTTCTTAGGACCAGTAATATAGGACAGCTATTGAATGGTTTAGCAGGACCTATATCATTCGGATCTACTCCTGTTATATCAGCTCTATGGTTTCCGGCAGACCAACGTACTATGGCAACAGCTCTGATAACTGTTCTAAAAAGTATAGGAAGTACTGTAACGTTTGTTCTCGGTAAGTTTAATTTAATTAGCTTTAATGAGACGAAAACATTTTAACGTTAGCTTTAGTATTACTTCAGATTTATTAAGACTGAAGGCATTTTACTTTTGCTAAAGTGAAACTGAAACAGTTTTACCTAAGCTTTATTAAGACTTAACATATTTTACTTTAGCATTAGTACGACTTAAGCTGATTTGCTGTAACAAGCAATACTAAAGCAGTTCTATTTTAGCTTAAGTACGATTTAAGTAAAACTACTGTAATTTCCTTATGTACGAACGAAACTCGTTTTCTAAAATAAGTGGTGGCCGAGTGGTTAAAGTAGTCTAATATGTTTACTACGTGTCTGTACACACTGAGGTAGGAGTTGAGTCTCGCTGTGATCAGGGTGTACTAGACTCAAATCTTATTTGAAAAAGATTGGCAGTTTTTTTATCGAAGGTCCGGGTGTTTTCTCCAGGTATTTCGACTATCTACCCAACAAAAGACTAAACAATTCTTGAAATTTGCGGTAAACACCGTTTAAACAAATAAAATTAGCTTAGCAAGACTTACTAGGTTTCAAATACAAAAGATGTTATAAATTTATATAGAACTGGCACACGTTAATATTTATTCATTGAAGGTCCACACTTAGTGCCAGAAAGAAAGTCGTGTTCTGACAACACTACATATATACACAACAGGTAAAATATACTACATGTATGTGTTCATTTTGTTACCCATCTAAGTAGAGGGGTCGGGTGGCCAGAGCTTTTTACTACGAAGAGAAAAATACATCATGAAGGCGATATTTTAATACGGTAAAAAGGGTAGATATTTGAGCAGAAGACACTCTGTTTTTGCTTAGACTGCAAAAAAAGTTTACTTAACAAAAAGCACCCCCCGAACCGCACCCTTTATGAACACGTTTGGCGTCTTACCAGACTTGCATGGCAGATAATTAGCATAATGTATGATATATATAAAAAAAACTTTTAAAATGTATAATGTATTGAAATAAAGAAACGCAGAAAAAGGGTACAAGGATCAACATATTGCTGAACGAAAACAAGACATATATATGATTTTATTTTTGTTATCGAACAATACATGTACGAAAGGTTAGATTTTAATGCCTACATCGTAGTGAGACATATCACATCTCTTTCTAAGAGATACTGTATTGTGTTTCAGGTAAAACCGACTTTACCTTTGTCTATATCCTCCATGCTTTTTCATTTTGGATTGTAAGGGGTTTTAGCCACGAGTGGCTTCTGTAGCAAAACGAAGGATTAGTCTGTAGAATTTTAAAATTTTTTTTAAGGATTAACTAAAATTTCCATTTTGCACATTGTATATATTTAAATATTAACAACAGTAATTTTGTCAGTATTCATTGGTGGAGAAAATATGTTGTCTTATTAAAACTTATAAATAAGTTCAAACATTAGAATAAACACAACAAACCACACAAAATGTAACTCTTCCGCGGAGTAATATACGACGTCAAAGTGTGTCCATGACGATGATTTTTTTCAATCTTCTGAAATAATATCTTTTTCAGCCAATCAAAACTCAGCATTCTCGCACAATTTATTTATTTATTTATAAATATAATGTAGGTGTCATAGCAACCTTTTTATTTAAAGCACGGCCAATGAAAGCTCTGCTACCTGTGCCTCAAATCGTAAGTTTGGTGTTTTTACAATAGTTATTTTACAATGAGATATAATTCAAGTCAATATTTTATCAAAATGATTGTTTGATTGCAACTTGAACTTTAAGGCCATTCTTTTCTAATGTGGGATGTTGTTTGGGATTTCTTCTTAGAAACAAAAGAACAAGCGTCTAATGAAAAGCGGATATTTAAAAAAAACTGGTAGTCTTGTTTGGCCAGACAATAGGCTTAATATTTTTTCTCACAAAATTCCAAGTTCTCTAGCCAAAAAAGATGTTAAGTCCCTCAAATACCAGTCACTGTCGTGCACTCGGAAGAAACATAAGTTTGGTTTCTGTTCTTAAAGCTTCGTTACAAATAAACGAAAATAAATATAAGGGTGACACACACTTTTTAAAGACATTATTCACTTAAACAGTCTATTATTCCGTTAATTTTTGCCCATATCTATTGTTGATGGTAATTTTATTGATGAAATTATTCAAGACGATAACAAATAATTACTTAATGTTAAGCTATACATTATCAGAGAACATCTAACGAAAGTCACTGTATTTTTTCAACTTAATAGAAACGAGAATAGCTGCTGAGCGACGTGATATTTTACAATACATGTATTATGGTATGTATACTTAGCCGGACATGTCACATATCTTATATGCTATGAATTGCATCTACAACATCACACATCTCCTGCTACATCATAGACTTTGTCTGCTACACAACACCTCGTCTGCTACATCACACACCGTCTGCTACATCTCACTTTCGTCTGCTACATCACGCACTTTCTGTCACATTACATCTGCTGCATCACACACCGTGTCTACTACTTGACAGACATCTTCTACATTATACACATCTTATGTGCTACTGCAGCATATCTCATAGCTCATCTACTACACCACAAACCACATTTGATTCATCAAACAACTCGTCTGCTACCTCACACAATTTGTCTGCTACATAACACACCTTATGTGTTTCGCCACACACCTCTGCTACATCACACACCTTATGTGTTACGCCACACACCTCTGTTACATGACACACCTTATGTGTTACGCCACACACCTCTGGTACATCACACACTTTATGTGTTACGTCACAAACCTCGTCTACTTCCTCAAACAACTAAATATATTATTTGCACCAAAATACTGTTTTTTCTGAAGGTGCTTCTAAAATTAAATAGCGTTGTTGCATTGATGACTAACTTTGACCGCGTCAGGGTATTAAATCATGTGACAAATTAAACTTTATTGTTTACTGCATAATTACCGAAAATTACAAAACAAAACGTCTCACTAGTCAAAACAATTTCAGTCAATATGGTTTGATCAATTTTGAATGTTCAATTCCATACAAAAGTGACCTTAATCTATGACCATGTGTCATGCTAAACACCCATTACGACTGCTGTTTTTTAGTTAATAATAAATTTTTCATGTAATAAACTGTAAAAGAGATTTAGTTGCACAACTACTATTATCCGGACTGTTCATGTATTTATCTTACAGACCTTGCATTTGTGGGCTTTGCATTTTTGCTGATGTTAGTTTACTTCCCTGCCAAACCTAAACTTCCTCCTACAGTTTCTGCCTCTATAGAGAGATTAGATTTCCGAGCTGGCATACAGGCGCTGATGAAGTAAGTCTATTAACGCTGTTGTAAGTGTCTAAAGTAGTGCTTGCAATCAGCAAGGAAGCTAGGTTAACACTCCACATTTTTTTTAGTCTGTTTTTTTCATTTGATTGATTGATTGATTGTTGATTAATGATAGGAGAGCAGTACTTTAAAGTTATTTTCATTACGAGAACAAGTATCGAAACTAAATCAGCGTGAAAAACCACAAATAGATAGAATTCGATACCACTTGAAAAATATGGTGCGTTGTGTGTGGACTGATAATTTAGATTCTTGTAGCGGCTACAAAGCGTCTTCCCTTTGTAAAATATACAATAGGAGTCGATAAAGAAATGAAAGAATTTGGACTCGCCAAACATGGTACCCGCTTTGGTACGCTGTGTGCCTTCCTGTGTTTTACCTGATGGTCCAAAAAGAAAAAGCCTCGTTCCTGTCATCTGACGGCATGCTTTGCAGCTCTGTGGGTTGAGCGTGAGGAAGTAAAATGTAAAAAAAACGTAAACCTAACCAATGCCCAAGAGCTTATACATAATATGAGGGTAGATGACACATCGCAAAAATACGTTCTTTATTTATGTTTACATTCACTTATAAAAACTTATGTTATGCCTTCCCATTTGTTCGCTATTTTATTTGTTTCCTGAAACCAGTGCTGGACCCACAGAGCTGTCCATCGCTTCCCTAGGTGGCTGTTAGGGGAGGTTCTCTCATAATATAAAGGGGTCGGGGTTGTTCTAACAGCTGATCAAGGTTTCCGACGTAATCTCATCTAAATAAATTAAATAGGAGTAGTTATGCACTAACAACTTCGCTGTCAACACATTTACCGCGATACTGCGATATTGCAACATCCGGTTGAATCGCGGATCAGCAAGAGAAACGCAAACACTTGTTATAAACCTAAGCACAGAAGAATCTAACATGCAAATTAGTGTTATATTTCTAACGTATCTTTATACCAAATGACTTTCTTAATTTCAGGAATGTGAAGTTTTGGTTGATATGTCTGACGTTTGGAGTTTCACAGGGTGTATTTTTTTCTTGGCTAGGACTACTAGATATTATTCTGAAGCCTCATGGAATCGACGAGGTTAGATAAAACAGAAATTTCACTAAAATGTTGTAAACAAAATAGTAGAAAGGATGAAAAGGCTAGCGTAGACTACTGATTTGCAGTCACATAAACATCTGTGGAGCCTCGTTGGCCGAGTAGATAATGTAGTTAAATATCTTCTATTGATCACGTGACTGTCAACTCTGGACTCCAATGCAAATTGACAAGGAATGCCAGTATTCCTAACGAAGGTCGGGGTTTCTCCGAAACTCCAACTTTCCCCCCTCAATAAAAACGTGGGTATATAACTGAAATTTCTGAAAGAGGTGGTAAACACCTTTAAAACGAGTGTTAATTTACAAATTTTTTAAAGAAAAAAAATTGTTGCGTTATAATTATACCACAAATAAAATTGGACTGCACAAAATAGAAGCAACAGAGGAGACCGAATTAGCCGATTGTCGGCCACAAGATGTTTTGATTTACAGACTTGCTAACACATGATTTGTGTGTGAGCAAAACGTGACATTAAGGACGTGTCTTTAAGATCTGTCACAATTACGAAACTACTCCTTCCAAAAAGCTGATGCGTATGACTTATTTATCTTATAAATAGCGACACGCGATATTATACGTTGCAATATATTGTTTGTCGAATTGACGGAACAGCCAGTGTATGGCGGAAAAGGTGTTGGCCATGTACAGTAATTCTCACAATAGAATCTAACTAATTCACGGTGGCTGCGGTTTATCATTGTTTTACCAAGGACTGGTCATTTATGTCGCATTATGTTATTCCGAGCGACAGCATCCTTGATTTTTTCTTGACATTGACAACTAAAAAATACCTAAATCGAAATCGAGTTTAAATGCATGTCTATTCCGATACAGGTTTCTAGACGGGTAGCATTATTGGAATGTCTTGTCAGGTATATTGCAAGACATTGAACAATTTCTAAAAGAAGTACTACATCAACATTATCCATTTTCTTTACTTCAGAGAACAACTATAAAATTTCCTAAATTTGAACAAACATTTATAGTGAAAAATATTCATTAAAATTCTTGGTCTTCAACAGAATGAAGCGGGGTGGCTTGGGTTTTATTCGTCCATAGCTGGATGTCTTGCTTCACTTATTTTTGCAAAGTAAGTTTGTTGTTAACTTTTTTTGTCTTTCATTTTAAAAATAATCCTCCAGTTAAAAAAGAAAAATGGAAAACGAGGAGATGTTAATTGCAACAAATAAAAAAGAACCGAGAACACAACAAAAACCAACTTAATGTGGTTCATGTTCAGCAATACAAAAATACTACATTATAATATCAAAGAACACCATCAGGCAGTGAAAATGCAAAAACAAGAAACAACAACAAAGATAGGCAAAATAATGCACTTTTTACTTTAAAGCAACTGCACCTCAATTTTTTGTCTTGAACAATTAATAACAAAGGATTAATGCCAAATTGATTTTCGCCCAATTTATTTGTATCTTTTTTTTAGATTTTCCGATGTATTTTCGAGGCACATGAGATTGTTTCTATTATTTCTGTATGTTAGTGCCTCCGGAAGTTGTGCATGGTTTTTGCTTTTAGTTACAGGAGTAATCCCAAGCTCAACGGGTAAGTTCATCTGATTTTGTTTCTCTGTTTGATATTATCAGTGGGTCCTATTGATATCAATCGAATGTTTGAATGTTTCCTGTATTAGTCTCTGAATTTACTAATTCATAGTGTTCAGGAAGGAATTGATTAAGCGCGAAATCACAAGTGTAGATGTCTTAGATGAAGAATTTCGAAGAATAAAGCAATTTCTGCGTTCCTGATCATTATTATATTAAAAGGTTATGGACCGTAGTGGCAGAGTGGTTAAGGAAGTTAGTCATCTACTATTGGTCACGTCGTCTGTGAACACTGGGGTTAAGGGTTCGAGTCTCAATGCGGGCAATAATATAATGTTAAATGTGTGGGTAACAAGGACAACAATTAACTGATAGATTACAACATACTTTTTGGTTTGTTTTAAAAATAATAAACTTAGTTTCTGAACATTGTGTTTAAATGCGAGTTCGCACGAAAGGGATCAAAATTTACTTGCGACATTTTGTAACTCGGAGTGCTGGGTCTGGGATATTTAGTTAGGAAAAAATCATCTCGGAGCATCACAAAGGTTACATAGTAAAACGATGAGATGAAGGACTACTAATTTTTTGTTCTGGCTGAGAGGCAAATATTTTGTACCCCAACTTTTTCTGAAATCAGATAATGGCTGGTGGTTTACTTACTGAATCTGCATGTAAACATTTATCAAGTTGTGGAAACAATAAGTGAGCGACAAATTCTATTTTTTTAAATAATTTGCGTAAGTTGCAATTAATAACGTTCCAATCAAATTTTATTCTTAATCGATCTTAAATTCTGTTTAATTCATAATGTATGTTCGTCATCTAATTTAACCTAAACAACGCGGGAAAGAGTACAACATCGGCGTTGTCACTCTCTCTTAATGAACAATTTCCTTGTCTAAATTGACTACTTGTTGGGCAACAAACAGAAAGTCAACTTATCAGAAAATTATGATAATAAAACTTGTTAGAAGCCGGCTGGGTAATTAGAAATTGTATAGCGAACAATGCATCAAGATGGAGCATTAACCTTAGCAGTGGCGTTAACCCTAGCAGGGGTGTAGCAATCAGTATGCAAAGGCAAATCGTGGTCGCAAAAACAAATGTAGTTCCTGGAAATCAGTTTGTTTACTTACTAGGGGTTTAAATGCCAGTAAACGGTCTGAATGCAGAATATGGCGTTATATATGACGGACCCAGACCCCTTGACTTAAAACCACGTCTTATGATGTGGGATAGGTCCTATAATATTTTGCGTACTCTTCATCTTGAGCTTGCAACGACCCCCTCAAGTATTATCTTAATCGGAGGAGTATTTTTTTAACCACGTTTCTTGGATAAGTGTAGTTTGCGTACGAAGATGAACCAGTTTAGAATATTCTACGTGTATGTTTAAAAGTACTAGTGCATAATGCACAACATCAATGCGTATAAGTAAGCATAATCGAGAATCAAATGCTTATTACAATGTAACGTTTCTTCTTATATTACAGTACAACTATATATATCAATAATAATGGGTACAATGTTTCTAACCTCTACAATGCCACTGTTCTTTGAGATGGCGTGTGAAGCAGCTTTTCCTGTACCAGAAGGCACAACGAACCTCGTTCTCACTCTTAGCAGTAATGTAGGAGGACTCGTATTCTTGCTGATACAAATGATACCAGGCATAGGTAATGATAATGTTCATAATATACTTACAAACATTTGTATTTATCCAGATTAATTATATTTTCATCGGGTGTATTACCGCCGTACTCTACGGACATCCGGGCAGATAGGACAGTCATATATATGTACATATAACGAGCTGCTTAGCTTTAGTGGCGTGTAATACTGATAAACAAATCGCAGGTCATAATTTCATCGCTTCATTCATTTTGTGCATACAAACCATTAAACCCTTTAAATTTGGGTTTGTCATATACATCTTTATTGTTATTGTTATAAAAGATCTATCGATTTTTTAATAAAAAAAAAGAAAAAGAAAAATGTCAACGACGTCCTGTACGATTTTGACAATGTTTACTTCCATATCCAACAATATATATTATTTAATGCCAAAATTGGTGCAGGTTTAACTACCAATGGTTGCCATCAATGGTCTGAAAAGAAAACAGACACGAGCATTATCTGTCAGAAGAGACACACTTTAAATGGATAATAAAATAAGTCTGCGCCCGATAGTGAATATACTCTGCGAAAGACCGGCCTTGCTAGTGAAGTTATATATGTTACTCTAAAGCTTTCTTGGAATTTCATTTGTGGATTGTATTTTTTGACAGTTTCGTTGGCGTCCTGTATTTGGGTTATTGCCTTCATTTATAACAATCGTTTGAAGTATTTATTTGTTTTAAATATCTTGCTTACCACAATCCAAATACTGTCGTCACTATCATTGATATAAAAAGGGTTTGCTTGCTTATCTTCCAAAGGTCTGGGGCTTTCACTTGGTATTCCGGCCTTCCACTCCAGTAAAAACTAAATAGCTGCAAAATTGCTGACAGTGGTTGTATTACAAATTCCGGACGCCATTTTTGGAACAAGGCAATCCGTAGTTTCTTGTTTTCCCCGGCATCTGATTATACTTTATATCCTGAGCTAATCACAATTTAATTTTATTGATAATATCTTGACAATTTCAACGAAAGTCACGGAACTATTTCAATTTTAACGGCGTGAAAATATGCCATGTGACCAAAGTAAATATCATATAACCCGCGTTGCTCCATTTAATTTGCCAATCAGATTTCAGCATAAAAAGCGAATTAAATGATTATAACTGATATACTAATTCAATTATAATGTGATATTGCTAATTTCACATATCGATCCTTGTAATACAAGTCTGTGATCTCTATTTAATGCTACGAATCTATACAATAAATCTCTATCTTCATCTGTAGACAATCAATGTATTCAGATAACAGCAAGACGAAACATATAAAATAAATAAAAATAGAATATTTATTAGTTAACTGATGTCATGCGTAATTGCAATTAATGACACGAGCTTTTGTTCCGGTATCGATGGACCTGTCGAAATTGGAAAATACATTTCTTTTAATTACTAACCTGACGATGTTTCAAGTAAATCACGCGTGTTTATTCGATACGTTTATGTAGGTTTTTATTAATACTTTGTTCTACAAGATATTTTTATTCTGACAGGTACGGCGTGGGCGTCATGGTGCATGATCGGCGGGATTGTCTCATGTATACCCATACTAGCATTCCTAAAGGAACGATACAACAGACTTGAAGTTGACCAAAGTATCAACTGAATCGGTACATCAGGATCCATTTCAAATATGTTGATTGAACATCCTTTCGTAGTCTCTCCGGATTCCAAAAAGTCAACAAAAACGAATAGTAGCTAAGGACTACAACAGCAGCAAATCAAATGAACCAAAGCTATCCAAATAACCACACGAGCAATCCAGTAAAGCCGAGCTACTATCATTGTCAACTAGTGAAAATATAACAACGAATATGCAGCGTTACAGGAAATATAATGTGCTGGACCGTCCTGGGTGTATGCTACATAAGGCAGCTATGAACTGTTTAACTTATATTAATATGGTTAAATTAAAGATGGATAAAAAAGGTTTCATGTTTAATCATATTAGTATGGGCAGACATTTTTGTTAGAATTATTTATATTTGCTGGAAGACTCCCTTTTAACGTCAAATATAAACTCCACTACAATCAATTGTCCATTAGGAGTCATTTCAAGGTGAAGGGCATCATAATACATTAGTTAACAGAAATTGTGCCAAACGTCCATTGAGCAGTCGAGTCTGTAAAATCTATACAGGACGAGTACAAGTTTTAAAATATGGGAAATGGAGGGGCTAATGGATATAAATTTTGATTGCAAGCAAACATGTATGTAGAGTTTGGAATACAGGATCACTGCGTCGTGTAACCTACTATTTTTCGAAATCTCCAAAAGAGGCCTTTAACATGCATGCAGTGTTGCACTATACAAATACATTTCCTAATATAGTTTGCTGCATTTTGTATTATAACAGAATCCCATTTCCCCTAAACAAGAGTGTATTGCTTATTCGTCACTGAGGTACTTGTTTGGCAGTTCTTTGGGATGATTATTGGGAATTTGTACTAGTTCTCAGCTCTACAACACATTTGAAATTTTAAATGAAGTGAATACCGTAATAAACCCAAACAAATAAGCACGACGATTATAATTAATCACAAGACATACAAGCAATAAGTTAGCTGCAACAATATTTTGTTTTGTTTGTTTGAATAGCGTTTAATGCCACTTTCACTGGCGTCCAGGTTTTATTGATGAAGGACTCCGGAGTACCCGTTGAAAACCCCTGATTGTCGTTGGACTATTGGCAAACCCTCTCAATAAGATAAGAGTCGAGCACACCGTGTCCGAAGTGAAACTTGAACCGGCAACGTCAGTGTTGACAGGCACATGGTCAATAGTAGATGACACACTAGAAAAAAAAACAACTTAAAATCAAGCTGAACAGATATGAAATGAAGGCAATGCGATAGTCAGTGGGCAGATTAACCCTCCTTAATACAATGCCCAGAATGAAATATCACCTATCCAATGATCAATAGCTGTATAAACAGAGTGATCAGCGGTATACCATGGGGCCCAAAAGACATGGAAGGTTCTGTCGTAAATGTATTAAATCAAAAAGACAAAAGTCCCTGTGGGTGTTCTTGACGACCGCTTCGTTTATGAAGATAGACCAAACATTGGGGATTTTGAGGGGAGGCATATACTGATGACTTAACACGATGTTTTATTAAAGTCTCAAATGTAAATATTTTGAATGGTTACAATATTGTGGTTATCTCCCGTTGCACGTATTTAACTCATAATTCAGAATGTATACTGAGACACAGAATTGTAATGACAATCATTTACTATAGTATTAATAAATGGGTGTTTTCATAATGTCCCTGTTATATGTTCAAGGTCTGCAATAATGGCCCCGAGGTGTTTGTAATGGTCCGAGGCCACGCCGAGGGCCATTACAGACTCCGAGGGCCATTATTGCAGACTGAGAACATATAACAGGGCCATTATGAATACACCCATTTCTTAATATTTTTATTAACCAACTGATCATTAACTGAAATAAGCCAGGTACACCCACCAAAAACCATATTTTCAGACCAAGAAGGGACTATAACAAGTCAGAACCAGTGTGTATTTCAAAAGTCGGATCAATATACACAACATTTTACTTCTGCTGTGTTTTGTATTTGTTTTTCATTATATTTCACAAATCTGCACATACATGTATTTTGGATAAGCAACTTTTTAGTGCTACATGTCCATATACTAAATTAAGTAGTATGTACAATTTCATTGGAGATTTGTAATGTATGTAAGTAATTACAGATTATTCTAGACAAAAAGATGGACATACAGGCAAACTAAATGTCAATAAAATGACATCAGCATCTTGGACAAGGAACACTAGTTATAAATTTTTAGTTATAATTGAAGACAAAGTAACCAGTGTATACATTCTGTTTCTAAGTTTTAGCGGTAGTGCCTAAATTATGTATCGTAACACGATAATAACAAAAATGTTTTTTTAAATCAATAATACTATGGTTCTTAAATTTTGAAATTATTACTGTAGTAATAAAATATCCTGAAAACTGGCGGCCATCTTGTTTTTCCTCAATAATGGCCCTGTTCTATGTCATAATGGCCCTGTCATAACGCCATATTTTCTCATAATGCCCCTGTTTGGCATTTCATTAAGTATGGGCAGAAATACTGATAATTTACTTATCAGTGAGATTTGTGGGCCACGCTGACATTTAGATCAAAGTTTAAGGCCAAAGGTCATCAACCATGGTATGCGACACATTGCATTAAATTTTTCTTCCCACATTCCAAATATCAAAAAAGTTATAGCCCGGACACCATTTGTTCCGGACGGACGCACAGACTGATCACTATAGGGAGACCACAGCTTAGTGCGGGGTTTAATCAAAACACGACTCCTGGAATAAATCTTAAAACTGGCGGCAAATAGATCTGCATTCAGAATCTTGTAGAAGTTTGATCCTAAGATTTCTTAACAACATATGGTTTGTGCTCATGCCTGGCAGATGGTTCTGTTTGTATAGTATCTGATACATCTAATGTTGTGATTTGAAATTTTAGCTTAGCATATTTAAAGCTATAATTAAATTGCGAGGTAGTTTCTAAGCCTCCTGTGATCAACACCTTCAACATACAGTACAAGAACCAGTTACTTAAGAAAATCAGGCAAAAAATGTTTGGATCCAGATTTGATTGACAAATTGAAACCAAGACAAACTTAGCTATACGAGGAACAAAATAAAATTAAAAAAAAACCAATTTCATCCCAACTACATCTCTTTTCCGATGAGGAAATAGTTGGTCGACTTACAAGTGTTGAAACGAAATAATATAAAAAGGCATATTAAGCAAAACGAGCGACAATAATGGTGTTTGTGTCATTTTCAACTAATGGATCAGAGCAAGAAGCTAATTAATGTTTCTAGTGAATGTAGGCGTTGTAGCCTTATGTCTGAAACATCAAAATAAATAAACAAGAAGGTTGTTTCCTTCCCAAATGTAATTTTAACACAAAAAGCATTAGTTTCAGAATTGCAACATCGTAAAGGCAAATATTCGTTCCGAAGACTTTCGGAACATTGACGCCATAAAGTTAAATTTGGAAGAAAAGAATATGTTAACGACCATTAAGGTAAGTTGACTGGACATCAGCGTGCCCAGACTGTCTGCCATTAAAGTTTGGCAGTCCAATTATTTGATTAACAGCTTCTCCTGTTTATAATTGAGGAATTATAAAAGAATCGTTAGCTAGATTCGTGTAAGTCTATACTATCAATGTCAAAAACATCTTAATGGAAGACGGAGCGGTTGAATATAATGAACGATTTGATAAATAAGACATATAGGTTGACCAGTAAAATTTTCTAGTAGCAAATATAAATCTAATCAATTACCAAACGTCCAGCCAAAGTCTTCTCTTTGGGGAACAACATAATACAAAATATAGCACCATTCATAAGTAATTATAAACTATGAAAAACATCCATTTTCTCCATCTTGCTGATCAGTCTCACTTAATGACAATTTTATGAATTTTCATTGTAACCTTTAATAAGGTTTGATGACCAATAGAATACAGTATATTTCAATATTTAGATCTCTGCACGAAATCGTGTATTTGATTATATAATAGGACAAACTTACTTTTTCTTAGTACAATTGTCTTCTCTGGTTCCTACTGTCTTGCGCACTTACTTTATAAAAAAAACAATAAGTTTAATTTGATATTTTAAAGAAATAATTGTGGTATTTCAGTATATTTAAACTGTGTGATGTGAATGTAATATTAAGATTTAATTTGACGATGATGTTACATCACAGAAAAGAACAATAGAATGTTTATACTGGAGGATATTGTTTGGGGGTTGGTACATAATTAGGCTGGTAAGTAAGTAAAGATTTTTTATGTGGGTTTAACCCACGTTGATATAAATAACATTTTGTGCCGGTGTAGATTTTGTTCGTGTTGGTGTAATAGGTTTATGCATATCTTTGTTGTTAGGGTATTACCGTATCGGAGTGTTAGAATCCATTTAACATATCAAACCATGCAACATAAGGAAGGGTGGGATCTCTAAAACATATCCAACTCCGCAACATAAGGAAGGGTGGGTATCCAACCCCGCAACATAAGGAAGGGTGGGATCTCTATAACCTATCTAACCCCGCAACATAAGGAAGGGTGGGATCTCTATAACATATCCAACCCCGCAACATAAGGAAGGGTGGGATCTCTATAACATATCCAACCTCGCAACATAAGAAAGGGTGGGATTTCTATATATCCAACCCCGCAACAAAAGGAAGGGTGGGATCTCTATAACCTATCCAACCCAGCAACATAAGGAAGGGTGGGATCTCTACAACATATCCAACCCCGCAACATAAGGAAGGGTGGGATCTCTATAACCTATCCAACCCCGCAACATAAGGAAGGGTGGGATCTCAATAACATATCCAACCCCGCAACATAAGGAAGGGTGGGATCTCTATAACCTATCCAACCCCGCAACATAAGGAAGGGTGGGATCTCTATAACCTATCCAACCCCGCAACATAAGGAAGGGTGGGATCTCTATAACCTATCCAACCCCGCAACATAAGGAAGGGTGGGATCTCTATAACCTATCCAACCCCGCAACATAAGGAAGGGTGGGATCTCTATAACCTATCCAACCCCGCAACATAAGGAAGGGTGGGATCTCTATAACCTATCCAACCCCGCAACATAAGGAAGGGTGGGATCTCTATAACCTATCCAACCCCGCAACATAAGGAATGGTGGGATCTCTATAACCTATCCACTGCCACATAATGAGGATGGATTCCAAAGATTTGAAATGTCAGGAAATGGATACGAGGAGATCATCAGCGTGTCAGGTAGAGAAACTCTACCAAAGTGAACTGACCGAACAAAATGGACCCCTAAGAGTAAGCTGACAGTACAATATACACGCCAAGATTACACTGACAGCACAAAAGGACGTAAAGGGTGAGGTGACTAGACACACAGTAAAATAACTATTGGCCCCAGGGAGAAAAATAAACGATCTTCGGTTTTTCGATTTTTTTCTCTGTTTGAATGCTGTGTATTTGGGAAGGAAACGGAAGTAACCAGTAAAAACCTTGGCATTCTGGCAAAAACTGATAAGATCCTTGCGAGTCGAGCCCACCTTATCGAACTCAGGATCTCCGATCTTCCAATCTTAGTGCTGACTCGCTGCTGATCACCAGTTGATGACCTTAACCACTTGGCTGCCATATCTAGATATAGACAGAAAACTCGTTACAGTAGTGTACTTAGACGTGATATTGACATGATATTGACCTCATTTTTGACATTAAGTTTTTCAGTAAACATAACAGTAACATTTGTTCTATTTAAATCACTCCAGTTTTAATGAGACTTGTTAAGGACATAGGTACGTTAATCAAACAAGAACTTTATTTGCTAAATGTCATATGATATTTACTTTATGGATATTTGAATAATTTCATCAAATAAAATGAAAGTAGACTAAGCTAAATCATTCTAACACGTACTTGTTATAATAGGGTTAAGGTAAATAGGACTTGAAATGCGCAACGAAAATAAAAGAGAAAAGGGTGCTGTATAGACTTGCAGCTCTTTCACGTAGTCATAAGCTTGTTAATCGTACCCGGCCGCGCACGTGTGCTCATAAAGTTTATATATTCATTTAAAGTTTATGAATTCTTGCTGACGTTTTCTTTCTGTAATAGACCATTATATTGTTGATCGTTTTCCTGGACGGGACCCCATATAGATAATACAATATTATTATACAATGTCAAGTCTGAGTTATTTTACTTCACACATATCTGCGAGCAAACAGTGACTACGGGATTTATTTTATGTCTCCAATCTACTCGATGTATAGCTATGGCATCTTCCCAAATCTAACAAAGAACCTCGCTATGGCGAAGTCAAGTTTTCAGAACTTTGACTGGTTTCAAAGCGGTTTTCAAACAAAACCCTTCTCTTTTTGTATATCACTTTCTTAATCGTACCCGGCCGCTCACGTGTGTTCATAAAGTATATTCATTTATAATTTATGAATTCTTGCTGACGGTTAACGGTGGCTACTATATTCGGTTGATTGGCTTCACAAATTATTTATGTTTGACCCCCCGCTTATTTCAGGTGGTAACCAGGAAACATTATATGATAAGTATTTTTTGTTAATACATTATTTTTTATCAAATACTTGTGTTTTTTCTATACTTAAAATTTTAATTTTAATAACACTAGTATATTTAATTGGCAAGATAGGTCAATGAAAGGCTGTGTTGCTTGCAAAAGGGCAGGACATAGGTAAATCATTAGCTGTCTTTACTGTCACAGGACAGGACATAGGTAGGTCGATGACAGTAGGACTTGCCTACAACAAGACAGGACAAAGGTAGGTCGATGACAGTAGGACTTGCCTACAACAAGACAGGACATAGGTAGGTCGATGACAGTAAGACTTGCCTACAACAAGACAGGACATAGGTAGGTCGATGACAATACGACTTGCCTACCACATGACAGGAAATAGGTAAGTCGATGACAATAACACTTGCCTACCAGAAGACAGGACATAAGTAGGACAGTGAAGGGTAGTGACATAGTTGAGTCTACGACGGTAGGACGCGTATTAAAACTCATAAGAACGCGTGATTTATCTCAGTAGAACGCTTGACGAAACTAAATAATACACCATGTTGTTTTATATGTCAAGTCATAAGAATTCGTATTTGTATTTTAAATTTGTATTCAAATCTAATATATTATCAGAACCTTACTTCTCAGTATAGTTCTCATCTTGAAGATAACCGATACCAAATACATTATAAACATGTGTTTATGACAAAATAATTAGTTTCACGGACATCGAGTTTGTGAGGGTATTTTTGCTGTCAACTCTACTACATATTTTAATCTCTGGGCACCGAGGACAACTATTGTTGAAATAACTCATCCAGATAAACATATTAACTTTGATATTCAATACACTAATTAACATACTGGTGTTAGAAATTTTAATTTAAATTTGAATGGATTTTATTGAGGACATAGTTATAACAGCTTATTGAGAATATAAATAAAAAATATATTTAAAGCTTGGATAAAAAAGTTCATAATAATAATAATAATAATTCAATCAAACAACTTGGTATGGAGTATCGGAGTGTTGGAAAGTTGTTGCGTTTTAATACATAACAGTACAGGATTTAGATGACAGGAAATTCACATACATAGTCAGACTAACAATCACACCCTAGTACTAAAGATAAATTATTTATGAATACATCTGACATTTTAAGGCGATTAAAGCCATGTTTTTCGTGTCAAACATTTTAAATTGAAATTTTCTATATTTTAAATTTCGTTGTGAATTCACATTCAAAATAAATATATAAATTGGACAGTTGTCGAAATCAATAAAAAAAATCCATCTGCTTCTGTTTCCACTATAGAAATTGATATGTAGGGACTATTTATTAAAAAAGTATTGTGGTGTACAGAAAATAGCGAGGAAACCTACCGAACAACAAACACCGAAAGACAATGTACGACAGAAAATATCAAGGAAACCTACTGAACAACAAACGCCGAAAGTCAATATGCGACAGAAAATAGCGAGGAAACCTACTGAACAACAAACGCCGAAAGTCAATGTACGACAGAAAATAGCAAGGAAACCTACCGAACAACAAACGCCGAAAGTCAATGTACGACAGAAAATAGCGAGGAAACCTACTGAACAACAAACGCCGAAAGTCAATGTACGACAGAAAATATCAAGGAAACCTACTGAACAACAAACGCCGAAAGTCAATATGCGACAGAAAATAGCGAGGAAACCTACTAAACAAAAGACCAAAGTCAATGTACGACAGAAAATATCAAGGAAACCTACTGAACAACAAACGCCGAAAGTCAATATGCGACTGAAAATAGCGAGGAAACCTACTGAACAACAAACGCCGAAAGTCAATGTACGACAGAAAATATCAAGGAAACCTACTGAACAACAAACGCCGAAAGTCAATGTACGACAGAAAATATCAAGGAAACCTACTGAACAACAAACGCCGAAAGTCAATGTACGACAGAAAATAGCAAGGAAACCTACTGAACAACAAACGCCGAAAGTCAATATGCGACAGAAAATAGCAAGGAAACCTACCGAACAACAAACGCCGAAAGTCAATGTACGACAGAAAATATCAAGGAAACTTACTGAACAACAAACCCCGAAAGTCAATATGCGACAGAAAATAGCGAGGAAACCTACTGAACAACAAACGCCTAAAGTCAATGTTCGACAGAAAATAGCAAGGAAACCTACCGAACAACAAACGCCGAAAGTCAATGTACGACAGAAAATAGCAAGGAAACCTACCGAACAACAAACGCCGAAAGTCAATATACGACAGAAAATAGCGAGGAAACCTACTGAACAACAAACGCCGAAAGTCAATGTACGACAGAAAATATCAAGGAAACTTACTGAACAACAAACCCCGAAAGTCAATATGCGACAGAAAATAGCGAGGAAACCTACTGAACAACAAACGCCTAAAGTCAATGTTCGACAGAAAATAGCAAGGAAACCTACCGAACAACAAACGCCGAAAGTCAATATACGACAGAAAATAGCGAGGAAACCTACCGAACAACAAACGCCGAAAGTCAATATACGACAGAAAATAGCAAGGAAACCTACCGAACAACAAACGCCGAAAGTCAATATACGACAGAAAATAGCGAGGAAACCTACCGAACAACAAACGCCGAAAGTCAATATACGACTGAAAATATCAAGGAAACCTATATCGAACAACAAACGCCGAAAGTAAATGTACGACAGAAAATCGCAAGGACGCCGAAAGTCAATGTACGATTAGAAATCCATATTCAGACAGACAAACAAATTTGTTGAACACGAAAAATAAATGACTAACCTGAACCCATGAGTACTCTTAAAATATGTAGAACCTATACTTTAGAAGTTTTTATATCGATTTCTGATTATTGATTCGTATTTAAACGGACGTATTCGACTAGTATTATTCTATAATCATCTAGGTTTTGTGGCGTTACTTGTCGCTCACCAATAGAGCTGCCTATCACGTTTCCAAATGACAAAAAAGTGATGCCGCCTTGCCATTGGTCAATGTATGCAATGTATCTGTTCCACGCTCTTTGTAAGTTAGAAACCTATGTTTGGCGATTTCGGAATAAGTTAAATCATGTAATCAATATAAGACACAATTCTACGTTCCTCTCTTTCTCTTTGCATTTTCGAATGACGGTCAAAAATTCCTGTCAATTAACCGTGTCATTTTTCCTACTGATTATTGATTTTTTAATTTGTTCTTGTCTTGAATATACCTTATATACTGCGGCCGTGTAGTAAACTTCTATCAGCATATATTGCAATGTCTGCAATAGCAGACATTTTATATTAATGGAGTGTAAGCATACTTCTAGAATTTTCCAGACACACATATGTACTAACATGTAATTATGGGTATGACAATGCTCGACTTCAAGTCAAATCGGAATAGAAATCATAAATATATGATGACGTTGTAATATAGAACAAATTTTAATATCGGAATTATATCTCTTACTGTCTCGCCATCAAATACCAATTTATAGCTTTGTACATTTCCTTCTGGTCATGGAATTAAAGCCTTCTGTCTTCTAAAGACCCCCCCCCCCCAAAAAAAAAAAAAAAAAAAAAATCATCATTTATTAGATTCTCTTTTTTATTAATTACAATTAATATGGCTTATATAATTTACGACAGTGAAATCCCGATTTACGGTATCAATTTGTCAACAGCTATCACCTAAATAACTAGGTTCTACTACAGCTTTTAACATGCAGATACTTGTCATTAAATATACTGGATTACCAATGTTTTTCAAACAAATTTGTTGTATCACTTCATTGAGTTTTTGATAGTAGAATTTTGAGATACAGTTTTATAGAAATAAACCATTCGAAAGCATAAAAGCAACATAAACCACGTATGGAAATAAAAGAGGAAGGGATTATTTGTCTGAATTATAGTTCAAAAGTTTTATAAAAATTACCATAAAATCACAAATCATAATTCTGTACCGTTGCTGTCTGTCCATACCTCGTAAGTTAAGCAATAATTCATCAGAGGATGATGCGTTATCATGTGTTCTATTGACAAATCAGGGATGAACTGTTGTTCAAATATTAACTAAGACATAAAAAATAAATATCTGACATTAGCAGCAAGCGTTATCAATAAGCTTATTTGTCTAAAATTAATAGGACGAAATACGGCAAGATCTTGATAAACGAGCTATGTCATGGGAAAACTGATCTTTACATATAGGCAGATGATATCCGCCATGTTTTTACGTTTCAATTGTACCAGGCCGGGTTTACTGTGCGTGTTAATAAAAATTGACCGTAATTAAAATATCTAACGAGGCCTTGATTAATTTTTTTCTATTATTTGCATAAGATCCATCGTTTTGATGAAACTTGTTTGTGTGACCGTCAAGGGATTCGATTCATTGGAAAATAGAAAATATTATTTATTTATGTTTAATGTGAAAACAGAAATATCTGTTTACGAGGCTAGACCTTGTCGTTCACCAATTCTTTAAATTTATGTTAACGTAAAATATCAATTAACATGACGATTGTTACAAGGAATACAACCCTTGGAACTCATCAAACTTTTTTTAGAAGCCCCTCCCTTTTAACAGCCTAATTTGCACAAAATATGTTTATACATTGTATTATATATATACGACTTAATTGATCACTTTATCACTTTGACTTCGTTCCTTAAGATTCTCAGAAATAACTATATTCTTCCTAAACAATAATACAGAACAGTACCAGTGACCATTTATTTTAAATACATGAGGGTTTTGGTTATATTGTGTTCACATTTCTGTATGTCTTATTTGTTATATTTGGCTACAATCTTTGAAGAATTTAATAAACACGCACAAGTCCAGATTTCTGAAAATAGCAACACCGGTTCAGCTGAAAGGGCAAGTATATTATTAATATAAATAATATATCAATTCAAAACAAGATCAAAATAAACAACTTTTAGAAATATAAACACACTTTGTGGTACCAGATCGTCTGTTTCTTCTTCAATCCCCTTTCCTTCCCGTTTCTAGTTTTAGTTTCTTATATCAAAGGGGTCTGTACTTTTCTAGTACTACAAAGAAAAATAATATATACACGTGTACCTAATCCATATAGCTGAAATATTGCTCGCTAACAGTCGATCAATATATAATAACAAATGTCTTTTTTGATCTTTGTTATTTCCTCTTTTCACTTGTAATTTTTTTCAGCCACAGAGGGAGTTAAACAAGTTCAACCCCGCCAATAGATGTTTTATATGATTAAATAAATGAATGAATGAATTATTTATTGCAAAAAGCACAAAACTTGCTATAGCAAGCAATAATAAATGCATATTGACAAACAACAAATTACAGAGAACAAATACAAAATAATTTAATATACGTTGAGATCTAAGTTTCCAAGCAGATTTTATAAACATACATAATTTAGTTTTTTATTGTTCCTAGCTAGTAGTTCATGCTTCGTTCTAATTCTTTCTGTTATTAGTTGTATTAGTTGTTGTGCTTTGTTGTCCTGTCTTATTTAGTCATTAATTAAACACTGACGGTTGTGTTTAGTTTATCTCTTGAAATATTCACGAAGTAATAATTATGCACATAGTCATAATTATACAAATACTGTATTAGCATAAACTCATCAACAATTATGGTTAAGGCCTGTTAGTGAAGGATTAAAATATATATAGACATATAATGAACTTGTTGATGAATGGTACTTGCTGAATAATTATTATTGACAAAAAGCATGTTTAATATACTAAAACGCTCCATAGAAAGGCAGTAGTAACACGGGGGGGGGGGGGGGGATAATTCGGATGTGCGGCCCGAATCCGAATGGGTCACTTTTTTTAGCTCTCCAAAATATATGAATAGGTAGCTTTTTTCATTGAACAATATATCATTGGGTAGTTGTAAATTATCTAAATATATCTAAGCCTCAATTCTCATCTTAAGCATGTTGTAAGTGATTTTACAAACAAAGTGTTCCATTAACATCAATTTTTCATTTTGGTATTGAATGTACTATTTTGTCAATGGGGATGTGCAGTAATAAAATATATGAATAGGTCTGATTTAATCATTCAATATATGATTAGATCCTGTTTTATAATGTCCGAAAATATATGAATAGGTTTGTTTTCAAATGTCCGTCCACAGACCTGTACCTAAAAGTATCCTTAGTTACCCCCCCCCCCCCCCCCCGTGAGTAGTCAGTTTAAGGCAAAATTCAGATTTAATATTGTCAGTTGTAATACAAAACAAAAACCATATTTTTGTTTGAAATAAGACAGAATCAATTACATAATCTAGTTTCAGTCGTTTATGTTCAGTTCTTCACTGCAGTGGCGATAAGTAATAAATGGAAATAGAAAGCAAGAGATTTATTAGTAGAAGATTATCTACATGATATCAGAAATCCACTGTTATCCAGGAGGACAAACCTACATGACATCTAACCAAAGAAAACATTAGTAAATATATACAGATTTATAACTGTAGATCTATACAAAGTGTTTACAAATCAGACATAATTCATGTTCGATCTAAATACACATTAAAATGCAGATCGTAGCAGGACACCTGCATTTCTCACTGCTACCCACTTACTTAGCAATCTCTGGAGATTATTGTTCGATCCCTGTGAAAAAATCTCCAATAGAACTCTAAAACGATTTCCCCTTCATCCATCAACGTCGCTGATCAATGACCATATACAACAATTACTATCAACATAAGGGAAAATTTATAGTAACACGGAATTTATTTGTTATAAGTAAGGTATGCGGTATTTATTACCTGCGATTCAACATAATCCTTCCTAAATACCACCGTGTCAAGACGTAAACTCCTGCATCGAGGTAATTTAAACTGAGGAGAATTTATTATTTAAATTTAGGAGAATTTATTAACAAGTGATGAAAGAGAACGTTTCTGTGTTATAAGGAGGAATTAATTCAATACAATATCATATAAAAATCGTGCATTCATGGATAACTCCAATGTAGGGAATTTTAAACACGAATTCAATTAAAAACTATGCCGTTAGTTAGATAAAACATTTCTGAAAGTGTAAATTGCTATCACCTTCCGGGTGAAAGATATGAAGGCTCTGTTTTCTGCCACGGAATGTTTATAAAATGTAGAAGCACTTATACCTATATTTACAACCCATGTGGCTAGCCGTTTGATGATTGTTTACGGTACGGAAAAGGTTTAAACAGTCAAGATTCCTTTATTATTATCTTTCATAACACGGCGTTGTACATCTCTGATTATTAAATGCCATTTGGAGTTTAATTTACTGCATTTGAGGACAAAATGATTGCCATTGATTTTATTTAGAATTTCAATAAGTAAGATATTTGGAAAAAAATTTTTACAATGAGTTGTCCGTTTCAATCTGCCGTTAAAAATGAAATAGACGCCATCAAAAAACAAAATCAGTGTAATTTGGAATGCAATGGTACGGAAAATTGTAGTAATGACAGACTCAATGAAACGAAAGAGAAAAATAGTGAGAAAAAGGTGACATTAAGTCAGCTCAATGGGAGTTTATCAAATATACGAGATGTGTCTCCATCCTCAAAACACCGGAAGGAGAGCGGTCTCTCACTCGGTTCACATGCCTCATCCGATGAATTAGAAGGAGGGGAGGATAAAAAATTGGGCCTTGTAGGACTGATTGAAAGTGTTGGGACCCTTTTGTTGCCTTCGGTAAGTAAACTCTTTTATATTTGATTAAATGTTGAAGTTTTGATTTGAAAAGAAGTACATTGATCAAATACATAACATTTATGAAAGCCTGCTACTAATATCAGTTAAAAATCTAACACTCAACTAAACTGTCCATTTATAACATGTATAAGGTAAGGTTCGTATACTACCTTGTATTTTTAACACGTTAAAACAGTGAAATATTTTTCAAATATATTTCACGTCATTTGCATCCTACCTTTTGAACTCGGCATACGTTTGACAAAGTACATTATTTTTCGTCATCAGTGGCTGTCATACCAATAATAACAGCATACTGGGTACAAACAAAACGCGTCAAAAACAAACCGTATATTGATACTCGATCTTTACCAGTGTTTTATTAAGGTAGATAAAAATAATCAGTTGTTGTCAGGCTTTAACGTGATATTGACACGTGTAATTAATTACATGTTGGAGATTAATAATAAAAAACGTCTTCTTCAGTTGCTTATTAAATAAAGAGATTGATGTATTTCGTATTATTTTAAATTGTTGAATGTAATATGTTTTAAAAGTAGTTTAATTTTGTTTGTTTTTTCAAAGGTATTTATTCACACTGTTTTAGTGATTGATTAAGCATGTTTATGTATGCTTAACCTCTTGGGGTTTATTATGCAATAAAGTATAAAGTGATTCGTGTTTTTATACAGAAATGTCAGTTCCACAAAATAAACGTAAATTTAATCAATTGAATCAATTAATTGCTGAAAATAATTTCAAGTCCATTTGTACTGTTATTTATTCCATGATCGTGTTTCAATGTTTATTCCATGGTCGTGTTTCAATGTTTATTCCATGATCGTGTTTCAATGTTTATTCCATGATCGTGTTTCAATGTTTATTCCATGATCGTGTTTCAATGTTTATTCCATGATCGTGTTTCAATGTTTATTCCATGATCGTGTTTCAATGTTTATTCCATGATCGTGTTTCAATGTTTATTCCATGATCGTGTTTCAATGTTTATTCCATGGTCGTGTTTCAATGCTTTACTCATTTAATTTGAATCATTTTATGAGAAATTTACATTTAACAATTCTTTAATCTCAAAAGATTCAAAGTATATAAAATATTTCCACAAGCGTTTAATGATTGTTTCTTTGACCCAAACCTGTATTGTGATTGATTTATGCAGAGACATAAAATAAACTTTTGAAGACATTAATTACGGAGAAACTGTTTAGAAATTTGTATGAAAAGGTTTGTTTAAGTACAATTAATGTAATTTTCCAATACACTTGATAGTTCTATTTATTGCTCCCTGAACCCTTATTATTTGTTTACAATTTGTTCAGCTTTGATTTTTGAACATTTAATTCCTTTCACAGTTTTATCTGTGATACTAATTTCAGCTGATATTTTATACAGTAAATGTATGGATTGATTTACGTGAAAATTAGTCTGTCGGTAAAATTTTTATGTGAACATTATGTAAACTGTAAATTTAAGTAGAAAATGATGTTAAAATGAATTTTCAAACAAAACCTAACAAGGCATGATCGTAATGTGTTATAAATTTATTAAACGAAACGAGCCAAGGTTGAAGTTGCTATCATAAAGACTGGATTATGAGCCTCTTAAAGTATACTCTTATCTACAAAATAAATGCAATAAAATTTCATCTCTTTAATTCGGGTCCTTTATATCAATTTTTCATTTCGTTTGAGGCACATATAAGGGCTACTACAATGTACTCTATTGATGTAAATATTGTATTGTATTTCACATTTTAAGGAGACTGACTTTGTATTCAAATTAAGAATGCAAATCTGCAAGATATGCTTACCTAAGAGTAAATGCTGCCAAGTAATAATAAAGGAGGCGTTTCGAGCTACAAATTGTTGGGGGGGGGGCTTTGTTGTTGTTGTTTTGTTGTTTTATTTATGTTTTTTGTTATTTGGGGTAAGGGTTGGGGGTAAGGAGTTTTTTTTGTGTCACTGTCTTATATTTTTTTTAATTATTTTTTGAGCGATGGATGTGTCTTATAATTGTACTTGATATGTAGTGGGACTAAGTGGCGCAATACGCTCGCCTGGAGTAAGGTGCACGTAGAAATGGGCTCCGATTGGATCAAACTTAACACATTAAATTGTTTCTTAATAACATTAAACATTAAAATTTTTACGATGTCTCCTATAGTATGGTGCATGTCCATCTTATAGAAAAAAAAGTCGATAAGACCAATGGGCAAATGCACGAAATCTCCCGTAACTAGTTACACGGATTTTAGTTTTTATTTTTATTAATTATTTTTACTGCAAATAACTTATTTATGGACTGATAAAAGAGCTATCGCGATACAAACATATAAAAAAGATTAAATCTGACAATCTCCAGGTGACTGCACATAAATGTCAATTTCAAGTCTGATAATAAGTTACAGTCGAACTCCACAACAACGCTACATCCTCAGATAATCTGTTTGCTGTACGTCCAACGAGCAGTGATTCAACTATATTCAGGACGAGAACAAGTTAACAAACAACAAAGCAACAAAAACGGGTGAGATGGGAAATGATGAACAATAAGAAACATACATGACCGTTTTGGATGTTTGAGTTTGAAACTTATCTATTTGCAAATAAAAAAAACTGTTAATAAATATTAAAATGTTTATATTGCATGCTTCATTTATTTTAATAATCTGATTCCCGAATGCGTTTTCACGTTAAGCCTTTCACTAAGATTACTTAATGAATCTACAAATTTAATTTTATTGACAAAAACATATTTTTGTATTAAAATAAGACTTGCATGCGCATATACATCCGACTGTATTTCAGAAGAAAGCATTTGATTCAAAGCAAAGTTTTATAAAATGGTGAAACGCTATGGTCCAACTCGAACTAAATGTTTACTATGACTATAAATTAATTATTATTTGGATAAAAACGAAGAATTATGCCTCTTGTAGGTGCCATGTATTTTAAGTTTCCACAAAAGTACAAAGTTTCTGACAATGTGACGGTTGATTGAATGAGACAGAACATCTGCAAAGCTTGTTATTATTTACATGATGTTATCATCATGATGGCACAGTCATCTGGTATTTGTCACCAGCAAAAAATATATAATTGAATTCACAGTTTAAACAATGATACAAATGATAAGCCCCATAATTTTTTATGGTAATTTGATTAAGACGGTCTAAAGATTAATGTATTATAATCTGAGGTCTGAGATTTAAATCCGTGATTTATACAACTTTTTATCACTCAAAAAACAGACTCAAAATGTCACTCCAAATTTATCTCCAGACTTCACTCTATGACTCCACTCCAAGACTCCTCTCTTTAAAATACACGGTGCCTATTTTGTATCGTTTATAGTTTTTTTCTAAATCCACAAAAGGGATCATTATTATGCACAAGGATCGTCGCACTCTCTTAAGACTGTGGTCCCGCGGTTCGAGACACACAAAATGACTTGTATTGTTTACAAGATTAAACTGATATACATACAAATCCTGAGTAAATAGCTAAAACATGAGATGTGCATAGTTAAATTCGAAAAAGGATAAAAATGATATAAATTGTCTTTAAGGATTTTGTGGGTTAACATGCTCCCTTTACAACTTGATAAAAAAATCATGGGTACAGTAGACGAGTAACGTGCAGTATGTCAAAGTCTCCGTCCAACAATCAACAGGTCAGGACTGGCAGTAAATTAAGAATTAGTAACTTGGCATTGCATGTCCATTACAGAAATCTGTTTCTAAGTAGGAGTACATAAATATTTACAGTGTTATTAAAATTACCCGGTTAATACCCGAAGATTTTCTTTGTTTGATCTTCGAGGGTAATCAAATATGGCTACATATCAAATCAAACAACTTCTATTGAAAGAGTTTAAGTAACACGAGACACGTTGATTTAGATTTGAGGAGGTAGTCAATCAAAAACAAAACAAGTTTTGTAGTTTGTCGGGAAACAATATGAAAATGTTGAACAAAATTATTTATCCGAAGATAGCCTTCGGTAATATCGTGCGGTTGGGGAAGCATCCGACGATCAAATAGAAAATAATCCTATTTCACAAATAACACTTTTATTGTCAAACTATTCAGTAATCAATATCCTACAAAAACCGTGACTCTGACGTCTCTCTCCCCTCCAAGAACAACAACTTCCGGACCAAAACCGGAAAACCCTTACTTTCCGGAATGATAAACTGTTTCACACCCGACACCGACAACTACTATTCAGATATACAACAGTAAACAGGAAGCATCAAATAGTGCAAAGCTTGAAAAGTTCCTGGAGCCATAAAAGAGACATTGAAATATTTACTTGTTACTTTTCTCTGCATGCATGCTACATCCCCGAGTTGGCATAAACTGCGTCTGCTTGAAATGCCATGTATATTACGACAACATGCAGTTTCTGAATTTGTGAAATATATCATTCTGGTTGGCATAAAAGAAGGCGTTTACATGTAAGCATGCAGCGTCAGTATTGTTGTTCCAATGAAACATTGGTCATTTATACGTCATAGACCTACTCTGATGTCATGACAGGTGCTTTATATCATTGATGACATGTGTACCTGTTGATAATAAAATAAGTTAATGAACTGACAGTTGTATATTGTGTATTGACAAAAGAAATGCATTAATGAAGTTAACGAGATGTAATGAATATTTTGCAAAATACTTCGCTAAAGGTAGACCTTAATACATGGTCAGTAGTGAATCGTCAGCCAATGAACAGCTTTATAAACCTCTCGAGTACATGGATGTGAAAGAACCGGCGGCCATTGTGCAGGTCCATTTACCACTTCAGGACATGACAGGCGGTCTATCGGACACTGTTCGACTTTAATGACCAATTTGCAGAACACGGGGAGGGGAGAGGGGGGAGAAACTATGCAGCCTATTGACCACTGGGGTACATGGAGGGGAGGGGACTGTCGGCCACTGTGCAGCATTATCGACAACATCAGTACAAATGGGGACTCATCAACAAAGAATGTCTGGTAACCAACCTAATTCGTCGGAGGCAATCTCGGTAGTAACTATCCTTCCTCGTACACCATCGCGGAAGTAAACATTCTTCCGCGGGCACGATAAAATTAATTAGGATTCGAGCAGTAACTTGTAATATAATACATAATAAATGCATACTACATCAACTTAACAAAAAAGAAAGATGACCTGACGAAAAGAAGAAAATTGGAAAAATAAAAAAAATATTTACACCACTTGAACATAGATGAAATATGCATCCTTTAGAATTGGTTGCAATGTAATCAAAAGATCAATTGCAGGAGCGGAAATAACAAAACTGAAAAATCAAATATTTGCCAGAATGATATGAATGACGAGCTGCTAGGTCGTGTATTGACTTTCTTTTATAAATTTTCTAATTTGTAACATGAGGAAATTTTTTTAGTTTATTTTGAATAAGGGGATTTTAACGAGGTACAATCTTCGTCGTAAATTGAAAAAAAAATTTCAAATACTTTTTACAAGCAAATTGCTTTAAAGTGATCGAAAGCTGTTTGATGGAAAACGATGGTTATTGAAAATTTGCAGAGATCTTACAAATACTGTTGGTTCCACGATTTAGTGTTATATACTATACACCGTCATGAGATCACATAGAAGGTGACCAGCAGCACACGAAATAGACTGATCTGAAATATGCTGATATTACATGCTCCAAGTAAGAAATCGTCAGTGGTTTATATATATCCGGAATTTGTACTTCACAGATGAGAAGACAAATTTGTCAACGCACTGTTGCATGTGTTTCTATAGGCAGTGTCTTTAAGGTCCAAACGTAACCAAACTTTGTCAAATTTGTAAATTATATGAGAAGTACTACAGCGGGTCGGGATTGCGAAAAGGGAATGGAAAAGGTAGAAGGGGGTTCGTAATTTTACTCGATTAGTAATTGCAATAAATTTCCAACGTGTCGACGTTAACAACTAACTTATATTAATTATTTTCGTACCGATTATTCGTTACAAAAAATATAGCGTGGTAATACAATACAATAGAATTTTGTTGAAACAGATTAAAAATTGACATGCATCTGATGACCGGTTTACGTAATCGTTTAATGTAAATGTATACAAATATTATCGTTCTAAGGAAAAATCTTGCATCTGGACCGGAAACCATAAAGGCCGATGTTGTTTCACTTTAAGTGTTGGGTAAACAGTCAAATCTTTTCCTTGTCGTTTATCGTCACACATTTTTGCACCCACTCACTCATAGAGATAATATTTACACGACAAAGACGCTGCCATTGTTTTTGTGTTTATACTTTCAGAGAATATCTGAAATTTATTTCAACAAAAATTTAATTACAGAATTAGCATTATACAGAGTTCATATCGATGCTTTATTAATATACACCCAAAACAAAATATTGATATATCCATTAAATTTATTACTAGAAAAATAAAATAAACATAAATTTTGAGAAATTAAACCTACCGTAAACAAACCTGAACGAAATTAAATGATTATTCATAATAAAGTTGTCATATAAATCTAACGTGGAAACTTCTCCAAAACATAAGGCGGTACTCTCTGTACACAGTACACTATTAGCTTATACATGTAATACCATCGACCTGAATGAATTGGGAAGTTGAATAAAGCGTTACTAATTACAATTATTTAACAATTTTGTAAATTAAACGATTATTCGTTTCTTTAGGACTGAACTCACAGAGAACCTACTCAAATTATGTTAAAATAACGTCAGCCCTAAATAAACGTCAGCCCTAAATAAACGTCAGCCCTAAAATAACGTCAGCCCTAAATAAACGTCAGCCCTAAAATAACGTCAGCCCTAAATAAACGTCAGCCCTAAAATAACGTCAGCCCTAAATAAACGCGAAAATGTGCATCATGTTAATCGTACAGCTAACAAATAAGTTCCTTTAATCCGTAATATATATCTTTATTTTTACCGTAGTTTTCCGGATTCTTGCGTTTTTAAATTAACAGTACATTGTTATTCCATAACTGCGCAATTTACAGATTATTTTTTAAGCATGCACACCGATGTTTTTTATGCCTCTTGTAAGTTCTTTACAAATTTATACATTTTATACGACAAAATTTAAAGACATGTACTACTGATATAACTGTTTATAATATACCATGCTTTCTTCTGGGACCATACCAGTGCTCGACCCACAGAGCAGCCCAGCGCGTCCTCGGTTGGCGGATAAGGGAGGCTCTCTCGTTGGCGGAAGGGGGGGGGGGGTGTCGTCATGGCATAATACAGAAAGCCTGAAGTTTTGGTATCCATTCCAAGAAGGGGAGATCACAATCTTTCACGTGGATACCAAAGGATATTAACATCGATTTGTGATTTTCAAGAATCTCTGTAAGCGTGATCTTGGATTCTATCAAACGTATATGTAAGCATGTTTACATATCTCTGCTGCTATCAAACGTGTAGGCTTGTTTATAGATCTTTGCTTCTACCGAACGTACACGTCAGCGTGATTTTTTAGGTGCAAGTTTGATAACATATCTTTGCTTCTATCAATCGTTCACGTAAGCGTGTTTTAGGATCTTTTCTTGTATCAAGCGTAAGTGGAGTTTACAGTTTTTTGCCTCTTTCAGCGTAAGCCAGCTTAAAGGTCTTTGTTAGACTTGCCACAAGTCCCTTTGAATTTTTTTGCTTTAATATCAACATTTCCTCTACTATCCACTTTTGTACAAGTCTTAGATCTTTGTTTGTATCAAGAGTATTCAGAGCTTTGTTTCGATCTAGCGTAATAGTGTTGACAAATCTTTGCTTTTTAACGTACATGTATTCGTAAGCGTGTTTTCAGGTCTTAGCTTACTCTTATTTTAACGAAACATTCTACTATCATGCCCACACTATAAGATAAAATCGCTTACAGCCTGTTCACTAATCCTTGCTTCTGTAATTTGGCCGTTAACGTCATGGATATCACGTATTAATGAATGTTTATTATTAAATCCACTTGTATAAGGAACTGACTTTAAAATAAAGCATAATGTGATATAAGTTAACAAATATTTGTAAGGCCTAGTTTTATGATAGACATTGTTGTAGCATCCAGGAAAAGTAACGAAAGCTAATCTATAAGATTAATAATATAACTAGCTGTAGATCGAGATTAACTTTAAAGGACACATGTTATTGGCGTATTTTTGATTTACTTTGATCGCAGATAACTGAAGAACTTGTTTGTGATTGTATTTAACACTCTTGGATATATAATATTATAAATAACAACGTGTGTTCAGTGTCATATCTAGTCATGTGTTGTATTAATAAAAAATATTAATAGTAAATATTCAGTCACACTCTTATGTTTGTCAAGCTAGTGAAATAAAATGTACTCTGTGAGTTATTATGGCTTTTTAGAAGTGTATCGTTGTTTTATTTTTTTTAACAGGTCAAACACCACTTTCAGCATTTTGTCATATAAATTTTGGCATAGTTTTTTTTTGGTGGGGGGGAAGAAGTTGGAGTACTCGTAGAAAACTAACAGTCACTGAAAATTCAGATTTAAGTCGAGTTCACTCGCATGCAGTACGGAAGGCTCGAATCCGCAACCTCAATGTTGACAGGTACGTGATCAAAAGAAGATGACAGACTACATTAACCCCCGAGTTACCAATGCCTCGCAAAAATAGTTTAGCCTCAAAATTATTGGAATTGTTTAAACATGTATCATAATTCTAATTATAACTCGTCTTTAATTCTGAATGTAGCCAAGTCAATGTAGTTAGTAATGTACAATTGATTACGTGTCTGTTCGCACTAAGGTTGCTAGTTTGACCCTTACTGAGGGCAGGATATGCGCGACTCCAATCATTAACTGACAAAGATTATCAGTTTTTATGCCGTCATCCTTACAAGTGAGTTTTTCTGTGTCCATATGTGTCCACGAAACCCTGAAAAACTTAGCTAGGAAATTCCCGGGCTAGAAAATTTTCATATGACGTCAAATCTTCAAAAAATCAACCAAATGAAATTGATTGAAAGAAGCAAGTGTTTGGCAGTAGACATTCTTACCAATTCTTGAGTGGGAAGAAAACTAATAATAACATACTATTAATACTACTGTATAAAATACACTGATTTTCACATGGTCTATGCAACACATCCGTTGGATTATTTTCAATCGACATCGGGATATCCCCTAATCAAGTCGTGAATGAAAGCAAGCTTTTTTATTGGCTACATGCAGGTGTGATGTAACCAATCAAAATAGTGACTTCTAGCCCGGGGATTTCCTGTGGACGACATGCCGTAGGTCGGGTTTTCACCTGTACTTAGTCTTCCTTTCCAATAAAAATGAACGCCATGATATAGATGCAAAACTGCTAAAGTAGTGTTAGGTTTATTCATACAAACAAACAAATTTGAATTTGCAGAATGCTAGTATTCGTTTGTTAAAAAAATCGCTATAAAACATACGTGTCAAGAATTACATGTATACAAAATATACGGATAGCTACACTGAACCAGCATCGAAATATACGTTTTTCCGTTAACATGCAGATTAATCTCGTGTAAATAGAATTGATATACACGTTAGGTGAATGTGCATGAATACACAGAAATAAACAATAGGTCGATAATATCGTTCAAATTACGAGATGAAGATATTAAAATAATCCAAATATTTTTTACATTATTAGTTACGCATCACAAACTTATCACGATATTTAGTAATTATATAAAATTCAATAATTTCTTAACAAAAGCAATTTGTACATGAGGAGATTAAAACTGTTTTGTTTGCAGAACGTCTCATCCGGGTCTCCATATTACACGAATACAATATTAACATAAGATCGCATTCTAGATTTCTTATTTTGTTCTGAGCTATAAAATTGTAATACAACAATATTATGATATAAAGTACCAACAAAAAGTGATTGAAAATAACACGTCAAATGAAATGAGACCGAAGGAAAACATTGCCAGGATGAAAAAAGACGCAGAACAATATGATCACACGTTAGTGCGCAAGAAACCCCGACGATTTGATAAAACTAAACAATATGCACCAATCACATTGCTGAAAAGAAATCAGAGTGTATATGGAATGGGATATCCTAAAACTAATTCGTGGCGAGTTACTGACTGGCTCAAGCAAGTTTAATGTAGCCAATCACAAGTGCGATTTTTAGACCTGAATATCTGAAGTCACCGAGGTCCCTTTGGCTGTTCTATAGTAGATGAATGACTATCTGAAGTCACCGAGGTCCCTTTGGCTGTTCTATAGTAGATGAATGACTATCTGAAGTCACCGAGGTCCCTTTGGCTGTTCTATAGTAGATGAATGACTATCTGAAGTCACCGAGGTCCCTTTGGCTGTTCTATAGTAGATGAATGACTATCTGAAGTCACCGAGGTCCCTTTGGCTGTTCTATAGTAGATGAATGACTATCTGAAGTCACCGAGGTCCCTTTGGCTGTTCTATAGTAGATGAATGACTATCAGAAGCCACAGAGGACCATGTGACTGTTGTAGTACACAGGGAAATATTGTTCACGTGAAATTCACGTGAAATCAGGATTAACGTGAATTTCACGCGAAAAGTTCACATGATTTTCACGTTAAACGAGCAGATTAACGTGAATTTCACGTGAAATATATATAACATGAATTTCAAGTGAAATTCACGTTAATATCATGTGAAACTCGCTTGAATTTTACGTTAACTTTTTCACGTGAATTAACATGAAAATTCTGAAAAATGAGAATTTATTTCTAAATATTTATAGAATTGCATGAAATTTAAAGAACATTAAAAATGTTGACAACATTTTTTCACGTGAAATTCATGTTAAATTGCTCATTTAACGTGAAATTCAGGTTAAATTTTTCACGTGAATTTCACATTAATTTCATGTGAAATTCACGTGAACAAAATTTCCCTGTGTAGATGGAAGATTATCCCGTATCAGTGTTATTCCTGGAATTTGATTGGTCTATTACACGTCGTTACAAAACTAATATACCCGGGGCGTTGCTAGGTCATATACCCGGGTGTTGCTAACCGTTAGTTTCACAATAGTACGTAAGATGCGTTAATATTAGAAATGGTAATTAATTTGCGTCAAATACAGGATGATGAAATCTTGGACAAAAGGTCCAAATGTGTTTTATTTGCAACAGAAAAAGAAACAAAAGATATGGAGTTTGACAAACAACGACGTCACACTATTATGACGTCCCTGCAAGACATTCAGCGCCAAAACTTAATTTTTCAACATCTATTTGAATACAACAAAAACTTTTTTTTTCGAGAACTGTAGGGTTCTACCAAAGGTAGTACCCTACACCTTGTAAAAAAGCGATATTTGTACCAAATTCCAATCAAACTTTCTTCGATAATGAAGAAACCCCAATTAAACTTACAATGAACCTAAAAATCCACCATTTCAAACTAAAAACGGGGATAAATTCGTTATACACTTCGCCTCAGGGCGTACTTGGGGCACTTCAGGTTTTAAAATCTCCATATCTACGGATATGAACGTATATAACTTATAATATCTGAAACCACAGAGGACCCTGTGGCTGTTTCATAGTAGATGGAAGAATATCTGAAGTCACCCAAGACCATATGGCTGTTGTAGTAGAAGGAAGAATATCTGAAACCACCGAGTACCCTATGGCTGTTGTAGTAGATGGAAGAATATCTGAAGTCACCGAGGACCCTATGGCTGTTGTAGTAGATGGAAGAATATCTGAAGTCACCGAGGACCCTATGGCTGTTGTAGTAGATGGAAGAATATCTGAAGTCACCGAGGACCATATGGCTGTTGTAGTAGATGGAAGAATATCTGAAGTCACCGAGGACCCTGCGACTGTTGTAGTAGATGGAAGAATATCTGAAGTCACCGAGGACCCTATGGCTGTTCTATAGTAGATGAATGACTACCTTCAGCCCCGGAGGACCATGTGACTGTTGTAGTAGATAAAAGAATATCTGAAACCACCGAGGACACTGTAGCTGTTCTATATTAGAAAAATGACTATGACCATGTTGACCATGTGACTGTTGTAGCTGATGGAAGAATATCTGAAACCACCGAGGACCATGTGGCTGTTCTGTATTAGATGAATGACTACCTTCAGCCACGGAGGACCCTGTGGCTGTTCTGTATTAGATGAATGACTACCTTCAGCCACGGAGGACCCTGTGGCTGTTCTGTATAGGTGAATGACTACCTTCAGCCACGGAGGACCCTGTGGCTGTTCTGAATTAGATGAATGACTATCTGAAGTCACCGAGGTTCCTTGCGTAGCATAAACATGGGCTTCATTGTGTAATTTTATGAACAGATGTTTCGCCTTAATGCATGCTATTAAGTTTTGAAAAGGTAATGTATTTATATCGCTAAAAACTGGATGAAATAAAAATCGTTGCGCCATGTGATTTTAAGTGATCTGGGAATTATTTTGCCTTAGTACATATGCACTTATGCTGTCTTTACAGGGCTTTGTACTATACGAAGACAGTATTGTAAGGAAGCACAATAAATAAATATTATACTACAGTAAAGTAAATCAGGATCAAACGGATCAAAGAAAATATAAACTACACACAATAGGTCTATAAAGTTAAATTAACGACTTGTTCACACGCTTTATAATTCATTCGTAAGATGGAGTACCACTTCACGTGGACTTTTACAACCTTCGGTAACATTTTTGTCAGCATAACGACACAGAACAAACAGAAACACGCGTGATTAACAAAACAAACACGAGACTTTACAGTACACATTATAGAATAAAAACAACACGAAGTCTCTGCACTAATGATTAACCTCGCTTGTTGTGATTATTTGACTGTTTACACGTATAGATTTAGTTTGAAAACTGACTGACTTGTATACACATAAAATTGTTTGATGTTTTTTTTTAATCTCTCCAAGTTTACATGTAACTAACTATAATTACACAATTATTATTTAAATGCCATCAAGTTTGAGACGACTATCTGTCATTCTGATTATAAGTCGGCATATAGTACTATCTATAGTACTAACCGGCATAATGGCCTGGTCTATTGTCAAAGCAGGCTATTTAACATTCACCAATACTATCTATAGTACTAACCGGCATATGTACTAAATGGCCTGGTCTATTGTCAAAGCAGGCTATTTAACATTCACCAATACTATCTATAGAACTAACCGGCATATGTACATAATGGCCTGGACTATTGTCATATGTATTAAATGGCCTGGTCTATTGTCATATGTATTAAATGGCCTGGTCTATTGTCATATGTACTAAATGGCCTGGTCTATTGTCAAATGTATTAAATGGCCTGGTCTATTGTCATATGTATTAAATGGCCTGGTCTATTGTCATATGTACTAAATGGCCTGGTCTATTGTCATATGTACTAAATGGCCTGGTCTATTGTCATATGTATTAAATGGCCTGGTCTATTGTCATATGTACTAAATGGTTTGGTCTATTGTCGTATGTACTAAATCGCCTGGTCTATTGTCATATGTACTAAATTGCCTGGTCTATTGTCATATGTACTAAATGGCCTGGTCTATTGTCATATGTACTAAATAGCCTGGTCTATTGTCATATGTACTAAATGGCCTGGTCTATTGTCGTATGTACTAAATGGCCTGGTCTATTGTCATATGTACTAAATGGCCTGGTCTATTGTCATATGTACTAAATGGCCTAGTCTATTGTCATATGTACTAAATGGCCTGGTCTATTGTCATATGTACTAAATGGCCTGGTCTATTGTCATATGTACTAAATGGCCTGGTCTATTGTCATATGTACTAAATGGCCTGGTCTATTGTCATATGTACTAAATGGCCTGGTCTATTGTCATATGTACTAAATGGCCTGGTCTATTGTCATATGTACTAAATCGCCTGGTCTATTGTCGTATGTACTAAATGGCCTGGTCTATTGTCGTATGTACTAAATGGCCTGGTCTATTGTCGTATGTACTAAATGGCCTGGTCTATTGTCATATGTACTAAATGGCCTGGTCTATTGTCGTATGTACTAAATGGCCTGGTCTATTGTCATATGTACTAAATCGCCTGGTCTATTGTCGTATGTACTAAATGGCCTGGTCTATTGTCGTATGTACTAAATGGCCTGGTCTATTGTCATATGTACTAAATCGCCTGGTCTATTGTCGTATGTACTAAATTGCCTGGTCTATTGTCATATGTACTAAATGGCCTGTTCTATTGTCATATGTACTAAATAGCCTGGTCTATTGTCGTATGTACTAAATCGCCTGGTCTATTGTCATATGTACTAAATTGCCTGGTCTATTGTCATATGTACTAAATGGCCTGGTCTATTGTCATATGTACTAAATAGCCTGGTCTATTGTCATATGTACTAAATGGCCTGGTCTATTGTCATATGTACTAAATGGCCTGGTCTATTGTCATATGTACTAAATGGCCTGGTCTATTGTCATATGTACTAAATGGCCTTGTCTATTGTCATATGTACTAAATGGCCTGGTCTATTGTCATATGTACTAAATGGCCTGTTCTATTGTCATATGTACTAAATAGCCTGGTCTATTGTCGTATGTACTAAATCGCCTGGTCTATTGTCATATGTACTAAATGGCCTGGTCTATTGTCATATGTACTAAATGGCCTGGTCTATTGTCATATGTACTAAATGGCCTGGTCTATTGTCATATGTACTAAATTGCCTGGTCTATTGTCATATGTACTAAATGGCCTGGTCTATTGTCATATGTACTAAATAGCCTGGTCTATTGTCATATGTACTAAATGGCCTGGTCTATTGTCGTATGTACTAAATGGCCTGGTCTATTGTCATATGTACTAAATGGCCTGGTCTATTGTCATATGTACTAAATTGCCTGGTCTATTGTCATATGTACTAAATGGCCTGTTCTATTGTCATATGTACTAAATAGCCTGGTCTATTGTCGTATGTACTAAATCGCCTGGTCTATTGTCATATGTACTAAATTGCCTGGTCTATTGTCATATGTACTAAATGGCCTGGTCTATTGTCATATGTACTAAATGGCCTGGTCTATTGTCATATGTACTAAATGGCCTGGTCTATTGTCGTATGTACTAAATGGCCTGGTCTATTGTCATATGTACTAAATGGCCTGGTCTATTGTCATATGTACTAAATGGCCTAGTCTATTGTCATATGTACTAAATGGCCTGGTCTATTGTCATATGTACTAAATGGCCTGGTCTATTGTCATATGTACTAAATGGCCTGGTCTATTGTCATATGTACTAAATGGCCTGGTCTATTGTCATATGTACTAAATGGCCTTGTCTATTGTCATATGTACTAAATGGCCTGGTCTATTGTCGTATGTACTAAATCGCCTGGTCTATTGTCGTATGTACTAAATGGCCTGGTCTATTGTCATATGTACTAAATGGCCTGGTCTATTGTCATATGTACTAAATGGCCTGGTCTATTGTCATATGTACTAAATGGCCTGGTCTATTGTCATATGTACTAAATGGCCTGGTCTATTGTCATATGTACTAAATGGCCTGGTCTATTGTCATATGTACTAAATGGCCCAGTCTATTGTCATATGTACTAAATGGCCTGGTCTATTGTCATATGTACTAAATGGCCTGGTCTATTGTCATATGTACTAAATGGCCTGGTCTATTGTCATATGTACTAAATGGCCTGGTCTATTGTCATATGTACTAAATGGCCTGGTCTATTGTCATATGTACTAAATGGCCTGGTCTATTGTCATATGTACTAAATGTCCTGGTCTATTGTCATATGTATTAAATGGCCTGGTCTATTGTCATATGTACTAAATGGCCTGGTCTATTGTCATATGTACTAAATGGCCTGGTCTTTTGTCATATGTACTAAATGGCCTGGTCTATTGTCATATGTACTAAATGGCCTGGTCTATTGTCATATGTACTAAATGGCCTGGTCTATTGTCATATGTACTAAATGGCCTGGTCTATTGTCATATGTATTAAATGGCCTGGTCTATTGTCATATGTACTAAATGACCTGGTCTATTTTCATATGTACTAAATGGCCTGGTCTATTGTCATATGTACTAAATGGCCTGGTCTATTGTCATATGTACTAAATGGCCTGGTCTATTGTCATATGTACTAAATGGCCTGGTCTATTGTCATATGTACTAAATGGCCTAGTCTATTGTCATATGTACTAAATTGCCTGGTCTATTGTCATATGTACTAAATGGCCTGGTCTATTGTCATATGTACTAAATGGCCTGGTCTATTGTCATATGTACTAAATGGCCTGGTCTATTGTCGTATGTACTAAATGGCCTGGTCTATTGTCATATGTACTAAATGGCCTGTTCTATTGTCATATGTACTAAATGGCCTGGTCTATTGTCATATGTACTAAATGGCCTGTTCTATTGTCATATGTACTAAATGGCCTGGTCTATTGTCATATGTACTAAATGGCCTGGTCTATTGTCATATGTACTAAATGGCCTGGTCTATTGTCATATGTACTAAATGGCCTGGTCTATTGTCATATGTACTAAATGGCCTGTTCTATTGTCATATGTACTAAATGGCCTAGTCTATTGTCATATGTACTAAATGGCCTGGTCTATTGTCATATGTACTAAATGGCCTGGTCTATTGTCATATGTACTAAATGGCCTGGTCTTTTGCCATATGTACTAAATGGCCTGGTCTATTGTCGTATGTACTAAATGGCCTGGTCTATTGTCATATGTACTAAATGGCCTGGTCTATTGTCATATGTACTAAATGGCCTGGTCTATTGTCATATGTACTAAATGGCCTGGTCTATTGTCATATGTACTAAATGGCCTGGTCTATTGTCATATGTACTAAATGACCTGGTCTATTGTCATATGTACTAAATGGCCTGGTCTATTGTCATATGTACAAAAATGCCTGGTCTATTGTCATATGTACTAAATGGCCTGGTCTATTGTCATATGTACAAAAATGCCTGGTCTATTATCATATATACCAAATGGCCTGGTCTATTGTCATATGTACTAAATGGCCTGGTCTATTGTCATATGTACAAAAATGCCTGGTCTATTGTCATATGTACTAAATGGCCTGGTCTATTGTCATATGTACTAAATGGCCTGGTCTATTGTCATATGTACTAAATGGCCTGTTCTATTGTCATATGTACTAAATGGCCTGGTCTATTGTCAAAGCAGGCTACTTAACATTCACGTCAATGTTTTGTTTTTAAGAATGTTTATTATGCGGCACATGTACTGGATAATGTTCACGTGATAATGTTCTAGTTTATTATGCGGCACATGTACTGGATAATGTTCACGTGATAATGTTCTAGTTTATTATGCGGCACATGTACTGGATAATGTTCACGTGATAATTTTCTAGTTTATTATGCGGCACATGTACTGGATAATGTTCACGTGATAATGTTCTAGTTTATTTGTAGGCCACGTGCGTCTTTTGTTCATTTTTCGGTTGTATAGTATTGTTAATTACTCTGCATATGTAAATGGTCTTCGTATTCTAGTGTGTTTTAGTGAAGAGTGATTACTTTGGCTTTACCCTAGTGACGAATGTCAGTACCACAATCATGTATAAACCAGGAAGATTAATGTATCATTGACGAACAACAGAGAACATATACACAGAATATAAATGATCTTTTATTACAATAATCAGATTGTCTTATAAGTCGAATCCAATTTTTCTCTCGGCGCTGATATGGTTTGATATTGAAAAACCTGTCCGTCATAACAGAGGTTATTGTTCTCTCTTCTTGTATTTGTTTTGTTGTTGTTGCATAATATACATATATCTTTTTCGTTGGAACTGTCGCTATTTTTTGGTGTCTTGTCTGAATCGGTTTTTCATCTTATTGTGGCTTGTTGCTGTATCATTATTACCCAATAATTGAAGTTCGATTTATAGATCACTTGTCAGCAGGGACCTTAACAATATTCAAATTAACTATAATTAGTGATTACGCAACGATTTAAAGTTAACCAAAAGTTGATTGACCAACATTCTGTGGTTAGAGTTTACAAATCTGCAGTGTTGAAATCCTTGGTTGTTCATTTAAAACTTGATCAATCATCCCCACGTTTTTCATAACAGATAAGTTTCCTGTCTTTGAAAAAAGAAGCGTAACTTTCAAACGATCTACGTTTTCTTTGTTTCTTTATCTTATGTGAAAAACTGACAGTTCAGGCCTCAAAATAGCACATTTTATTAAAACATGCTCCTTGTTTATTTACATGACAGAGTTTATACGGCGGTTCTGTATATATAAACTGTCTTCAACAATTAACTCTGGGTTTATGTTATGAGCCATCTGGGAACATTAAAAAAAGAACCAAATGGTTCGACTAAGGATATTTATAGATCTTCTGTTTATGCATGTATAAATTGTTTATCTCAGTTCTCGTTTGCAAGTTTCATTGACTAGATGTCTTTGAGTTTTCCGAACTCGCGTAATGGAGATGACATTTAAGATGCAAGGTTTAACAGGTTCGATGTAAAGAAATGAAGGTGGGTTTTATTGATGGCTTGGAGGTGTAATCTAAAGAGGTCCTCTAACGATCACTGAGCGTTTTTTTTAACTATTTCACGACTAAAAGTGGGCGCTAATGTTTAGACATGCTTGATATTCCTACTTTTTACTTGATCAACGCGCTGGGGACATGCTTGATATGTCTGCTTTTTACTTAGTCAACGCTCTAGTCTCGGGGCATGCTTGATACGTCTGCTTTTTACTTAGTCAACGCTCTAGTCTTGTGGCATGCTTGATAAGTCTGCTTTTTTACCAGGCTTGGGGCATGCTTGCTATGTTTGATTTTTTTTTGTACGCTCTGGTGGCGGGGCATGCTTGATATTCCTGCTTTTTACTTGAACAACACGATGCTCTAGGGCATGCTTGATATGTCTGCTCTTTATTTGATCAATACGCTAGTCTTAGGCATGCTTGATATGTCTTGTTTTACTTAATCATCGCGCTAGGTGAAAATTTTCCACCAATATCACAGCGAGACTAGACTGTATTGTCTTCAGGCATGCCTGATGTGTCTGCTTTATACATGATTAACCCAGTGAGTAAAATTTCTCAACATATAACGGTGAGAAGTAGACAGAATTTTCGTGGGAAAAGTGTCGTATTATTTTTAAATTGATAAACGCGTTGAGTACAATTTTTTTAACGAAAAAGGCTATTTAGAAATATTAAAAATAGTTAAATACAGTGCCTGCACATTTTCTAATCCGATAATAACTACACGTGAGAGATATGACACTCATGCCTTTACAATGAGTTCGAACCACTGTTAGCAGACAATACACATGATGCATGGTTAATTATGACATATATTGCTGTTTATATAATTTCAGTATTAAAGATAAACAATTTTAATCATGTTTATGATACTTGACAAAGTTCGACACCAAATTAAATTATTTAAAATTGAAAATGGTACAGTGATTTCCTTGCCAAAGTATTGTTTCTCACTAAGGCAGGTATAGCACGGTTTTTTGGGAGTTGATGTCGTCACTACATAGATGGTATCCTCTTATGTTAGTCTAGAACCGCCTTTGAAACTTACTAGTTTTACGTTTAGGGAAAAAGATAAGATATATGAACCATGAAAAAAATAAAATAAAAATAAATAAATAACTGTTACTATTATTATTATCATTAATTTCAGGCTGGATTTATATACAGAGCTTACACAAATCTGCTGGAGTCAAAAGGACATGACGCTGTTCAGATTGCCAGGTAGGTAATTATCCTACGTCATACAATACAATACAATACAATACAATACAATACACTTTATTTATAGTCGGCAAGTCAGATAACAAAAACATAAGCTCTTGAGAGCTTTTGAACCGACATTAAGTGCAATGCATACATAGAATACAATTTACATAAAACAAGCAATACATACATAGGATAAAAACTGGCAACAAGCACAAGACAAATACAAAACACATACGATACATATGGTAATGTATAATACATACAAAGACACATGGCTAGCACTAAAGTAAAAGAAAAAATCAATAAAAAGAGAGCAAAAGACATACAAAGACACATGGCGAGCACTAAAGTAAAAGAAAAAATCAATAAAAAGAGAGCAAAAGACATACAAAGACACATGGCAAGCACTAAAGTAAAAGAAAAAATCAAATAAAAGAGAGAAACTGACACAACAGCAATAGCAAATACATGAAGAACAATATGGTCCTACTATACTGCACCAATCTAGGATTAAGGTTAAAATTTAAAAATATTAGTGTCTGCATGCTATGCATGTGCAAGATTTGCCCTCCCAACTAGAAATCATGGCCTTAAATTGATTAAAATTAGAACACTGTCTGAAATAATAAATATGATTTTTTTATTAATAAGGTCTGATAACACTGGTGAAGCTAAGTCGTGTAAAATTTTAAAAGTTTCAGTAAAGCTATGGTTCTAATTCGTCTTATATGTAATGAAGGCATTTTTGCTTTGACTAATAGATCTTCATATTTGGACTCATAATCTGAATATACATATCTTAGTGCTCGCTCTTGGATTTTTTCAATTTTCTTAGTGTTGGAAACAGAACAAAAATGCCACGACAGTGGACAGAAATTAAAATTAGATAGTATGAAAGTATGAAAAATAGTCAATCTGCTTAACTTACATAAGTTTCTACCAATCCTTTTCAATATATTAAGTTGTTGTATTGCCTTTTGACATATATTTTTAATGTGGTTATCAAAGTTTAACATAAAATCAATATCAACACCAAGTCGGCCATTTGTTAGATTTTATTGTAAAAGGGGTAGAGAGCGCACATCCGGTCTTAATTATCGATACAGTGATATGACAGTATTAACCGTATATTTCAAAAAATAAAAGACTTGCAGAAAAAAATGTTGACTGGAATGTAACATTTAATAACCTTTTCCATCCGTCATTGACTTATTAAAATCTACAGTGTGCGTTGTTTGTAATGCTTACTCTTGTTTCATCATGGTTTTGTCTGTCCCTATGATGACTGCTAGGTGTGTTCGATTCTTGTTGTCGTACAACATAGAAAACTTTAGTTCTGTTTAAATTTCAAGGCTAGATCGAGTTTTGCTAAGTTTTATGGTCTAGAGTGCTTGAGTTCTGTGTAGTTTTATGGTCTAGAGCGCTTGAGTTCTGTAAATTTTTCAAGGCTAGGGCATGAGTTCTGTTAAGTTTTATGGTCTATGCAGCGCTTTAGTTCTGTTAGGTTTTTAAGGCTAGAGCTTGAGTTCTGTTAAGGAAGTTTTATTGTCTAGAGCGCTTGTGTTCTGTCAAGTTTTCAAGGCTAGAGAGAGAATTCTGTTAAATTTTATTGTCTAGAGCGCTTGAGTTCTGTTAAGTTTTCAAGGCTAAAGCGTGAGTTCTGTTAACGAAGTTTATGGTCTAGATCGCTTGAGTTTTGTTAAGTTTTCAAGGGTAGAGCGTAAGTTCTGTTATGTTTTATAGGGTAGAATGTGAGAGGTTTAGATAAGATGTGCACCTTGCGCGGTCTCCGGTTAAGGCTAATAGTCTTATGGTAATGTTTGAGCGGTATATTGGTTTAACTTGGAGCATAGTAAGTTAATCTTATTCATTCTTATGCGCTGGCTAGAGCCTCGGTGTCCGAGTGATTAATGTAATTAGTCTACCTTTGAACACGTAGTCTGTCAACAATGAGGTTGCCGGTTCGAGTTTCATTTCGGGCAGGGTGTAGTCGACTTCATTCTTGCTTGACAAGGACTGCCAGTTTTCCAGGTCGGGTTTTTTTCTCCGCGTACTTCGGTTTACTTCCCCAATAAAAAAACTTTACGCCGTGATATAGCTCAAAAAAACGTCTGATAATGGCGTTAAAACACGAGTTAAACGAACAAACGAACTTAAGAGCTAGCTTGACATGATACGTCCATGTTCATAGCAACTTTCGACATCACTTAATAACTTCTCAATAAGGAAACCTCCCAAAGCCGCTCACCAAATCTCCAAAGCAAATGACCAAATCTCCAAGCCATTCAGCAAACTTTCCAAAAAAAAAAAGCCAATCACCGAATCTCTAAGAAAATTTCTAAACAGTTATCGATGTACACTACAATTCTATAAAAATTTCCAGTTTTGTTAAACGGAGAAGCAAAATCGATCCATTGTTCTAGAAAATCACAACAGAAGAACATCTTTCTCAATTAGCATCATTTTTATATTAATTGATTTGCTTTTGTTTTAAAAGCTTCTCTGTACAGAGGTATTATGTTAGCCATGATACTAAACGTACTGATTGCAGATTTAATGGGAAATGATTGGCATACTGCTTTCATTTTCTCCTTTAGCACATTACTGTATTTCAATTTCAGACAAGCGTGTGAAATTGATGAAGTATCCTTTTGCACGGCATTTATAGATCAAGATTTAAGACATAATCCAGTCCAAGAGGAATCCATCTTAAAAATGTCTCAAGCGGCATCCAATGTATTACGTAAGTCAAATACACCTTTTGTCTGTTATGCTGGCGTTTGGAGACCATTTCTTTATTTCTTTTGTCAGTTGTACGGGCGTTTGGAGACAAAAATTTGGTCAATTTATATGTAACTAATCACATGTTACACTATAGTTGTATAAACGACCTTGGTTTTTTAAGAATTTTATGTAATAAAAGCAGAGGAATTAGCAGTTTTATACTATAATTCTAATAAAAACGAAACAGGGTAGAACAAACAAAGTCTCATACGTTATAAAGAAGCGAAAAAGTGGTCAGTAAATTATGTATTCTCATTATTAGTATTGTCATCGTCCAGTTTTGAATTATTGCAAAAATAGTCCTGTCGCAGTGGCAGTTAGTCAAAACTTGAAGGACTAAGTGTATTTGTTCTACATCAAAATGACATAAATTATTCCTAGGTTATTCTTGTCTAGTCGGGACCCTGTGGTGCTTAGACCAAAAACCACGAAAGGTGTTGACTAGCTGGACATCTACATCTTGGAAATCGACACAAATCTAAGGGCAGTACACTTAGATAAAGTTAACCTCACTGAATAAATTGACGATATTGGTGTCTGCAACAATTGACAGATTACACCATCTACCTTTCTGACAGCTTATGTGTGTGTCTTAAGAAAGTTTTTATAGCCAGGAAAATGTCCCAATATTCTGAATCTCATTTAGACACTTTTATCAATATAGGTTAAGTTTATTATTAAAACATTTGTCATTTCTATATAATATGGTTAGTGCATGTCATTAATCGTCGAACTGGTATTATTAATATTATTGGCAATTATTTGCTTATGAAAGTAATGATCTCGTAAAGAACACAGCATGTCAAAACAGGAATGCTAGATGTCTTGAGGCAGGACAGTTAGCATTTATCTAAGTTAAGGTTTGCCAGATATCTTACTACTAAGTTCGAAGGCTGCAGGCGTATTTTGTAACTGTCACTTGGAATTATGTGGTGAATATAATTTTGAAAAATGCCTTGAAGATTTTAGTTCATACTTTTAGAAATTCCTTGAAGAATTCTAGCCAATACTTTGAAAATCCTTGAAGAGTTTAAGCTCATTCTTTGAGAAAATTCTAAAAGAGTTTTTGTACATAGTTTGAACAATACTTTACAGGGTTTTAGTTTATACAATTTTGCAAAGAGATTTAGTTCTTATTTTAAACTGAAAAACTGTAGCGAATAGTTATAAAAAATTGTGTGATACTGCTTTATCGGCGTACTCGCGTTCCTAGTTCCTTGACGGAAAAATGTTTTCTTCTATGCCCGATCGACGAGTGCGTGTCTTTAAACCTTTAAGATTGTGTATATATTGGCACCAAATATTAGAAAATCAAAATAAAGTTGGATATCTTCATCAAAATATCTTAATATCAAATGAAAAATGTACAGCGGCATTTATTTATTGTTTTCGCTATAATTATCTCGACTTTTACTGTAATAACGAGCAAAAAACCGTATCACTGTACTCCATGAATGCACATCTGTTTTTGAACGTTGACTTAATATTATGTCTTATCAACACGCCATTGTCAATAAAACATTAACTTTCTTTATGTACTCCAGATAGGTCGTGAATTTTGTGTGTATTGCTATTTGTGTAGTGATAAAAATTTAATTCTGAAAAAATCGCAGATTCTGACACCTCATAAAAGTTAATGATCCAATATGTTTATAAAAACAATATTTTTATTATATATGGATTACTGGATATTTTTTGAAACACAATGTATGGCGGCAAATATCAGGCGAGTCTGTAGGACGAACCTGATAAGTAAAGCTGTACTTGTGTCTACATCAAATGTCCTGTATTCCTTTTATAAGTAATGTACATACTGGCTCCATAAATTCGGTAATTAATGCCAGTAATTAATTACCGAGTTTATCGGGGTAAGTTTCCTTCTTGCTCGCTTAATTTGCTGATAAATGCCAGTAAGTTGTACTAACTTTGTCTGTTAGTTTTATAGAATTTTTTCTTTGCATATCGAGATTACCAGCCAATTGTGACTGAAGCATTTGAGGTATTAAAAGTGTGTACTTTTAATGACAAAGAAATGATAGAAGAATTATAATATTTGAGTGGAATTAGCTGAATCGTTTATGACGTCACGATAAATTATATAATATATAGATACGTCCTATTATAAAACAATTATTTATACTTTATATACAATTAAATCTATAAATGTAACGAAATATCTTTGAATAAAAGTGTTTTTTCTCTTAAATTAAAAGTACTACTTTTATAACGACCTTTAATAAATGACTATAGTTCATTTGTTCATGCAGTCCATTCCCACGTGTGTGCTTCAACAATAATAGCAATAATTAGTGAAGCAATTATGATCATTATGTGCCGGACTATCAGTAACAATTTCTGTTAACAAGTGAAAAGATAATTGGTAAAATGCTTTTAATGGTACCGGATGACATTGTGCTTCAACAATTTAATTTAGCGGCGTAAAAAAAGAACAATGTCGACAAAGCGTTTTTAGAAATGTTAGAGTTACATCGTAAAGTGTTATTTGGAGTGATAAAACGTCCTCTGGCGGTATAAAGCTTTGACAGTAGTAATGGCGGCTAAATCTAATAAGATAAGTTAAAGAAGACATCAGTTTAGTAACTGGTGTAAATTACAATTTAAAAAAAAATTATATACAATTATGTAATTAACGAAAAGGTAAAATAAATTAAAGACTAACGCGGACAATAAAATAAAATTATTTTAAGTTAAAATTGTTTCTTGAACGTTAAACAACTCTCAAATTTCTTTTATCGATGCAGAAAAAATATTTATAATTATTCGGTAAAATCAATAAGTTCAAAACTTGTTGGTCAACTCATATGTGTTATTATCATACATTATTACTATCGGCATTGCCAGTGGGGTCCTTTGGAACTAAGCTACAACAATGTGTCTTGCTACATTTACAAAGTCGTCTTGGTTTAGGCGTGACTCGCGACTAACGATACCGAGAGAACACATTTTTAAACACAATTAATAAAGAAGCTTATAATGTAAAATAGCCAACTTACGTTGATTTTGGACATTTGAATTGTCACTCAATTAAACGATTCTTATAGATTATTTACGTTTTTTGAAACGAGATGCGTTTTCTCGTCCATATCTCATCGAAGTGCGACAGCCCTGAGATGAGATGACGAGAAAATGCATCGAGCTTCGTAAAACGTAAATAATCTATAAGAATCGTTTAATTGAGTGACAATTCAAATGTCCAAAATCAACGTAAGTTGGCTATTTTACATTATAAGCTTCTTTATTAATTGTGTTTAAAATATGTGTTCTCTCGGTATCGTTAGTCGCGAGTCACGCCTAAACCAAGACGACTTTGTAAATGTAGCAAGACACATTGTTGTAGCTTAGTTCCAAAGGACCCCACTGTCAATGCCGATAGTAATAATGTATGATAATAACACATATGAGTTGACCAACAAGTTTTGAACTTATTGATTTTACCGAATAATTATAAATATTTTTTCTGCATGTTTATCGCTGTTTTGTAACATTGTGACGTCGAAGTGTATACTTAACGACGTCTTGACAGCGAGCTGAGATGGGCCCATCTCACGCTAGTATAGTGAGATGGAATAATATCGCACACAAAGATCAAAGAAAAATACTGCAAAATAGCGATAATTGCTTATAGCGGTATTCGTATTAATCCATGCACATTTTTGTTAAACATATCAAAGAGACTCAATTTGACCTTACTTTACGGTCATCTGTTAGGTTAAGTTTAATATTTTTCTCTTCTTTGACCTATTCCACCCCAGTGGTATTCTGATAATAAATTGTTTGTTATAATTGAAAGTCTTTCTTAAAATCGTGAATCTTTACTATAATGGTGATTCGCGGTCAATACATGTTAGACAGACTGTGATACAAAACATTGCTGTCGGATAAACACATGTCATATATCGTATATGAAAGAAGTTTTTGAAAGAATAATATATTTCCATAAGTTATCCATTCCTTCTGGCAGGTGTGTAGAACATTTCATTTATTTCCCACGAGACTAACGTCACAAACAGCAATGATCTTGACTTTCGCACATTAAAACAACTTTCAAACAGACAATACACGAGTAAATATTGACCAATAAATTACGTTGTTTTTAAGCTGAAATCTGATTGGCACTTTAAATAGAGAATTATAACTTGCATTAATTTCATGACTTATTCTTATGCAGTTAATTAGTTCCATGAGGTCATTGCTGTTTTGCCATTAAAATTGCCTGGTTCTATTTACATCATTCATAAAGAGACGCAAAGAACGCGTTCAGAAATTTGAAATTTTTTCATTAATCGTTTTTTATCGTATTATTGTCATATAATACTTTTACTTAACCTGTGTTGAATTACGCTTAAATATTATCGCTGTAGATGCATCTAGATTCGGGCTGAACATCCATGCATTGGCGCGTATTTATAATAAGAATGTCGTAGTAGTATTTCCTTGCATGAAGTTGCACATTTTAGAAATAATATATCAAAAAGACGCAAAATTAGATTCCTGTAATAATAGTATTATTAAAAGAATATAATTTTGCGTGTTTTTGAGTAGTCTTAAAACTTATTTCGGGTCATATAAAATCGGAACAGTTCTAAATTGTATCAAAATATTGCTCGTTTTTTCCGCTACACAGTTGCGATGCACAAGAGATTAAGCGAAATCCAATATTGACCTGTTTTCTGATTCGGTTCATTTAACACAAAAATCTTGTCAACAACTATGTACGCGTCTGCTGCTAATAGTTTTTCTACAATAGTCGAGGATTTGATGGTTTGCTTCATGCAAAAAAAAAACCAGTTACTGACTTTGATATGCGGTCACTGTTGGTGTTTCTTCACCCTCAAAAATGTATATACACCTCGCCTAGCAGCGCGGTGGGTATTGCATTTACTCTGGTTGAAAAATCCCGATAGTGACCTTTATCAAAGTCATTAATTCTTTATTAGCATCAAGTAATCGTAGAATTTACATGGCATACGAATTAGCGATACTTAAGATTTAAATTACAATTAAACGTCTGTTTTAGAATCTTTTGGTATCTTAAACATCAAACAAACATTGCAGATCGATTATGTTGATTCCAGTTATAAATCTATTCTGAAACTTTTAAAAGATTCAAATAGCTTATTATGTTCCTTTCTGTAGGCTTAATTGCAAGTTATAAAACACAACAAGATACGATATAAAGAAAAGACCCTTGTGATATTCAATATGCAGCATAAACGTTTATAGGATTATAAATTAAATAAAACGCTGACTTGATGAAGGTTTAATGCATAATACTTAACAGCATCAATTAGTTATTGTTGCATTTGTAATTTGAACCATGCATGAAATGAGCAGTATACGATTAAATTAAAGATCGTTTTGCATGAAGTTAATGTTTGTTGATGTCCCTATGACATATAATTGGTTACATGGATGCATAAAATGTTTCTACTTGAAAAAAAAAGAAAAGCCAAAAAGTTTTATCAAAACAGTTTAACATATACTTGGTCACAATTAACCACCCTTGTTGCTATTAGAAATCAAAGAGAAAACACTAGAAACCAATCATGAAGACAACACCTTGTTTGAACATCATAACATGCATATTACTCTCTGCCAAATGTAATTTCTTCAGATAGCCTGAGCGGCCAGGGTTCTCACGACTTTCTCTCCCAAAAAACACCAGACAGAACGTCATAGCTGAAAACTTCCTGAAGGTTGCGTAATACATCATTCAAACAAAACAACAACAACAAAAAACTTCCAACGAATTCGCTTTATAACATCATTAAGAATACAGGAAGATAGTTACTTTAACTACATTTACAACGCCCGCGCATGCGCATTTGTAACGCTTTATTGACGTTATTGGAGACAAGATAATAACTAAGAGGTTAAAAAAAATACTAAATTTTGCTCTGGTATAGTTTGACCGCATTAGCATCTGCTAGAAACATGTATCATTAGAAACTGGGGCTTAACATTTTTCATGCCGTTGACAAATTTGTCGGTTATAATTAATCATCGGACAGCCCAAGGGGATATAAACGTAAGCATTTTTCGAAATTGCAGGTTTTTTTAATGTCTTTAAAGCAATTTCCATGACAAAATTGCATTAAAAAGTTTCTGTTCATTTACCACTAGAGAAGTCGTAACCAGACGAATGCATTTATCATTTGTTTTGATTAACTTTATATTCAGCCATTTTGAAAAAAAAATCAAGAGGGGGTTAGGAGGGCACCTTGAGCAATAAATATTAAAAAAGAACTTTTTTCAACAAGTATTTTTTTGATTTGTAAAAATTTATCTTACAAAAACTATAAATTCAGTTCAAGCGACCATTCTTTTTTTTACAGATATTTTATATTTACAAACATTGACAAACAAATTCTGTTGTGCCTTCTATACATACTATTGCGAAATTAGTTTTCTAATCATGTTTATGCATTCAATTGGTTCGGACAAATTTCCTCAATAGAAAAAAGCTGATTTAGATGATTGACGATAAATTGGGTTTTCCGGCTAATGAGAGGCTTAGCGATGATGCCGTGTATGTATGAAAACTAGTATTGAAAAAAGACCAATATATTGTGATAGCCTCATGGGGCAGTTGTTTGTATTTGTAGTTAATTACTCGTCAATTAGTAACTTGGTTAATTACGAATTCTTGTTTGACCTTTTTAACCTTGTTGGAACCGATCGATAATATACAGTATTGACATTAACTTGATAATGAATATTTTAGAGTAAGTCTGAGTAAAAACACCGCAAGTTTACAAATATTCTTATATTAAATTTGTATGGTTTTATGTCGATAATTACATGTAAGAAGCTATCCATGGAATTAATAACAATCAGAAGACTTAACAAATAATAAAGAAAACAAAAAACGCCTTTAATCTGCCTGAAATGTAAATGGCCCGTATTGTTCATGACCTATACGTCATATTTTGGCCCGTTGGCCAAGTAGTCTAGGTAATTTTCCATCTGAATATCCGTGGCCTGTCAAAACTGGGGTTGTATATTAGACATCCAGAAAGGCACGCTCGACTCCAACGTCAACTGACAAGAATTGTCAGTTTTTCTGCAGATTGTTGGGTGTTTGTACCTGTTACTTCGGCTTCCTCCCTTCATTCCACCCCCCCCCCCCCCAAAAAAAAAAAAAAAAAAAAACAACGCGCAGACGATATAAAGCTGACATATAGCTGAAAGTGGCGCAAATCTGCTTTCAAACAAACAAACAAACATACTCTCCGTATTGCTGGACAGCAAACTATATATGGAATGATTACGACGTGACAGACTATCAATGATAAATAATAACTGATTGGTTTACTCTGAGCACGAAATCAGTATAAAGTCTTTTTATAGCTGATTACATTCCGACATAAATATAACAATAAGAAGCTTATAAAAATTAGTGTAAAATATTATAAAATAGGCTAAAATATAACAATAAGAAGCTTATAAAAATTAGTGTCATTTGGAATTGGTGAAACAATTACCTCATTACTATTGGCCAATCAGATGAACAGAAAGGATACTTGTACAAATGTTAAGTTCTTGGGCACATAAGACATATTAAACTGTGTCATAGCAAGAACGCGCGTTTTATTTAGTGTAATTGAAAAGATGTTTTATAGTCTTTATGTTTATTCAACACCGTCTACATTGCAGTTCTTGGCAACTCGGCAAGAGGGTGCAAGCTATGTACTGGGAAGTACAGCTTTTGTGTTAGGGGATGCGTAAAAGTTCGGCGAGGGGTCCAGGGCGCTTAAGGGAGGTTTCTGCATTTGGTTTTGACGAGTTTAATGTTTGCAGCCCATTGTACTAAATTAAAACAATACATTTGGCTAAAATAATACGTTATTTTGCTGTAAAAGTGGTGCGATAGCACTCAACGTCCCCCCATTCCATGTTCCGACCAACCATGATTATTGTGGTATGGTTATAGAGACCTTACGTGTTGTTCCATTGTAACGTATACTTTATGTCATAATGCAGCATCCCAACATGTCAATTACTGATTCCTGGTTACTTCCGGTGATAACGAACCGTGTTATTTGCAGAACAACAGATTGGCAACACAGAAAAGGTCGTAATAAGTTTTAATGGTTATGTGTTCTTAACAGCAGTTTGATGCACTTATAATTGTTACTTAAACATAAAGTGTAATAAATTGTTTTTCTGGTACCATATTGAAACGGGGTCTTAGAGCTCGGCCCAAAGAACAGCCTAGCGCGTGCACGGAAGGCAGAAAGGGGAGATCCGCTCCCTTGGGTTGTTAGATCAAAGTACGGAAAGCCTGGTCGCGACCGTAGTGGGTGACGTGTTTGGAGAATTCCATGCTCCTTGCACGATCAAGACCCGTTCGGTAGATTTTGAAAAAAGAGTGGACTCATTGTAGCCGCTACAATTCTCCACCCCTACCCAATACTTCATACTATTAGAGTGGCAGTCAAAATTTTGTTCCCAGTGTCTTTCCACTTCCCCCTGATTTATTGTTTATTAACTTGTTCCTGTCCTAAAGATAGCTAATATACTGCTCGCTACACGTAAGCAAACATCCAAGTAATCAATCGATCAATCAGTCTCATATCAATCTCTGTTTGTCTACCCTGATAATGGGTAAAATTGTACAAGAGAATTGTCGAGGTCTTCAGATTAACTTTACAGAGTTCAAGCATTTCTTACTTATTGCTAAAACACGTGTCCTACAATAGTTCAATATGAATAAATATTTGACCTAAATTGACAAAATAATGCGAAACAAATCGTGGCTCAATAATCAATTCGAATGAAGCCTTTGAAGCCATGTCGGATTATGGTATTCTTTGTTTCCATGTAAAAAGACATTAACAAGAACATGTAAACTGTTTATTATTCATATATCCGATAAATTACGCTTTATACAATCTATATCAGCGACTTAAAATAAAGTTTAACAAAAGTGTTTTATACTGAGAACTATATATTGTTTTAAAGGAACCTGAAACAAAACATTTGAGGATAATGACGATTTATGTTGCAGTAGTCAGTTTAGAGTTAGCATTCAAATTTCTTTGTTAGTTGTACAATAATGTAAAGAATAAAACAGTAATATTAATAATAATTGTTTTGCATTGGTTGTGACAGTTATCTTCTACTGGCATGGTCGTTATTACTGTTGCTACGTGAAGTTTGACCTGTTACAGAAAGTATTACCTTTGTTTGTATGAGAGAGTTACTCCTTGTTTACATTACCATCTCCCTACCTATAGAGGCGTTCTGTATTAGAGAGTTACTCCTTGTTTACATTACCCTCTCCCTACCTATAGAGGCGTTCTGTATTAGAGAGGTACTCCTTTGTTTACATTACCCTCTCCCTACCTATAGAGGCGTTCTGTATTAGAGAGTTACTCCTTGTTTACATTACCATCTCCCTACCTATAGAGGCGTTCTGTATTAGAGAGTTACTCCTTGTTTACATTACCCTCTCCCTACCTATAGAGGCGTTCTGTATTAGAGAGGTACTCCTTGTTTACATTACCCTCTCCCTACCTATAGAGGCGTTCTGTATTAGAGAGTTACTCCTTGTTTACATTACCATCTCCCTACCTATAGAGGCGTTCTGTATTAGAGAGTTACTCCTTGTTTACATTACCATCTCCCTACCTATAGAGGCGTTCTGTATTAGAGAGTTACTCCTTGTTTACATTACCATCTCCCTACCTATAGAGGCGTTCTGTATTAGAGAGTTACTCCTTGTTTACATTACCATCTCCCTACCTATAGAGGCGTTCTGTATTAGAGAGTTACTCCTTGTTTACATTACCCTCTCCCTACCTATAGAGGCGTTCTGTATTAGAGAGTTACTCCTTGTTTACATTACCCTCTCCCTACCTATAGAGGCGTTCTGTATTAGAGAGTTACTCCTTGTTTACATTACCCTCTCCCTACCTATAGAGGCGTTCTGTATTAGAAAGTTACTCCTTGTTTACATTACCATCTCCCTACCTATAGAGGCGTCCTGTATTAGAAAGTTACTCCTTGTTTACATTACCATCTCCCTACCTATAGAGGCGTTCTGTATTAGAAAGTTACTCCTTGTTTACATTACCCTCTCCCTACCTATAGAGGCGTTCTGTATTAGAAAGTTACTCCTTGTTTACATTACCATCTCCCTACCTATAGAGGCGTTCTGTATTAGAAAGTTACTCCTTGTTTACATTACCATCTCCCTACCTATAGAGGCGTTCTGTATTAGAAAGTTACTCCTTGTTTACATTACCCTCTCCCTACCTATAGAGGCGTTCTGTATTAGAAAGTTACTCCTTGTTTACATTACCATCTCCCTACCTATAGAGGCGTTCTGTATTAGAGAGTTACTCCTTGTTTACATTACCATCTCCCTACCTATAGAGGCGTTATGTATTAGGGATTTACTCTTTGTTTACATTACCCTCTCCCTACCTATAGAGACATACAAATAAAGTTAATTATTATACACAGCAACATAAATTATCAGTTTAAAGTAACTATTTAAAATAAGTATAAGTTTTCTGATTGTCATGGTCTAGTTTGTGTTTTCTCGTAGCTTTCTTCTGTCATTCTTGATATTTTTCTCTTCATTGAAGGTAGGGTATATTTTTTAGTCCGGTTTTTGCGAAATTGGTGAAGCAATTCCTTTCCACTAGTTATTTTTGCGATACTTATTAGATTGGGGCTATCTTCTTTTATTGACAGTTGTGAGCTTCCGTCTTTAGCTACACAGTGAATAGCTTGAGCATTTTTTCGTCCTATGCAACAAAGTTATCATATTTTATTTGTAAAAAGAGTAAAAAAGACTTTTAAAATATTTCTTCTTAAATGTTGAGCTTCTTTAACGTATACAATTTTAATTTATAATTATTCTTGTAGAAATCGATGTATCACCATGCCTTCTACAGCTAGGTCGGGAGTATGTGAAGTTATGTTTGGCAGAATATGGCAAAGCTCTTGGGATGATGGGTAGCAACATGGTGGAGTTTTTCAGTAATTTAGATGGATTACATGAAGATATTTGTAAATCCCCACAATTTCAAAATCAGATTCCTCCATCTTTTCGGTGTGAAAGTAAAGACAATAAAATTGAAATACATTTTTATTCAGACAAGCGTCACCTATTGTCATATTTTGCAGGAATAGTTCAAGCTATTGCCGAATATCTGTGTAACGTACAGATTGATATTAATGTCCAACCAAACGACTCGCCTTCCGGAATTCACCACGTCTTTCATATCAATCCTTCACAACAACGCATGGCGAACAGCAAATGTACAATGTGTGTTCATCAGTTTTCGTATTCGAAAAGACCGTCCGATTTAAAAATAGGTGTGTCAACGTTTTGTGAGACATTTCCTTTCCACGTTATAGTAGATAGGAATCTAAAATTAATACAAATTGGAAAATCTCTTATGAAGGTCATTGCTTCGGACATTCAGTCGAAAGGTTTAAACTTTGACACTTACTTTGACATCATCAGACCAAAGTTAGACCAAATCACCTTTTCGAAATTACTTTCTAGAGTCAATTTTTCCTTTGTATTGGAGACCAAGTGTGGATCAAAACTACAAAAGGTGAGTCACTTAACGTCTGCATATATTAAGAATGGCGATTCTCATTGTTGTCGACATATGATACATGGTATTCTTTGCATAGTCTTTTGTGTCCGATTAAAATGATTTTTATTCTTACCATAAACTAAGATCGGATATATACAACAAATTTCAGCATTATTTTTGTGTCCCGTTTAAGGGTGTGTGATAATGTGGGTGGGGGTGATGACAGTGCACCTGGCGGGAATCTCGACACAGACATGATCAATATGTATATGAGATAAACATGATCGTAATCCAACAAACAAGTACAAAATTCCTAATCAGAGATGTTTCGTGGTATGTCAGTCTTCATAGAGCAGAATTAAAGAGAAATCAATTTGAAAAAACACAAAATATGGTGAAAAAATTACATTAATTGTACCAGAGAAGCTTGTCACTCCTGCTTGACAGTTCATGAAAACACTAAACGTCAAAGGTGCAATTAATAGCAAAGATGCTTCGAACCAATCGGAAATAGACAAATAATTCTATCATTGTAGGTTGTGATGATTTTTACTATATCCATTAAACATCCTGTATGATTCACACTTCATAAACTAAACATCGTCGGTTTCCATTTTAATACTGTTAATTCTGCATACTGCCATTCATAAAAAAGATTTATTTAGTTTATGACCATTAATAAAAAGTTTACAATTTACCATTACCTTTCAGTATAAAGGATAAGTCATCACATTTAATACATATATTATACGAAGTTTCCGTATAAGCCGTCCACTTCAGGCTTAATCCTATTACATCATTGTATGAATGTATTGTATTTAGAACTGTAAGTTCCTGACCAGCTGGATACTTTTATCTTTTATGACTCTTTAATATCTCTGTTTCATACATATATATAGCCTACCGTAAAATTTCCTTATGTTTTTGGCAAAGTGTTAAGTTATAGATGATGACAAAATCAGGCGATGTCTTGTATTTTGATGACAAATTCTCGTACCTGAATTCTAGCTACTATCAACTTGAAACAGTTTTCAAGAAATCAAAATTCATATGAATAATTCTATAAGAGCGTGCTAGTACAATTCACTCATCTGAGTAGTATTTGATATAAGAAATATATACAGGGCAATTGTCATCACGCAATTCAATACTGATGTTAGAACAGATTTAGTAAAAACATTCAGAAGCAAATGATCTAACAGTTAAGAAATACTGCATTCGGGTGTATAAAGGCCACCATTTTATTAATTTGAACATTGGTGTGCGCATCCATGGAAACAATAACAATTCCTAATTGAAGATGATCCTTAAATCTTAAACCGTATAAAGAATATGTATATTTCAGATTTCTGTCTAATCTGTTGTTTGGTGACATCCCTATAAGAGTATATTTCAACAATATGTGACGAAATGCTTTGAATTCATTAATTTTTACACTATTTTAACGTCAAGTGGGCATTGAAGGCTACATTGAACAATAACAAACTTAAAAATTAGTAAAACAGTAACGGGATAGACGAAGATGAAGTTACGAAAATTTAAAGTGACATACGTTCAGCATGTTCTGTTAGGCATGACTGTTTTATGAGTACAGAGACACATGTTATATGGAACAAAAGATAATCTTAAAGCAAATAATTTCACGTTATTGTGTTTTCTCTTCTGCTTGGAAAAGTTTTTTTACACAAATTTTTGTAATTTATAAATGTATATTTGTGCTGATTTTACCTTAAGTGTTTTAGAAATACACTTTCTGACTTTTTTCATTAACATTGGTGCCTTAGGGTGACTGGCTTTAATTTATTTAGTGACAGCTTCATTTCATTCTACAAATTACCGGGACAAACAACAATTAATTATACAAATTACGGGGATAGGCGACGTTTTTTTGTAATGCGATTAAATATTTTGTTAGTGGTTTAAAATGACTTCCTTTGATATAGTCCATGTATCTAGTTGGATTCGTTAACAAATTCGTCAGGAAATGTGTATTTAGTGTATTAAACTTTGAACAGAATTTGATTGACACATTTATGATGATTTCTCCTATTAGGTACCATTAACTCACTCATGTGTTAATTTAACAGGTCATTTATAAATGGTTCACGAAACGTGAAGGATATTTTTGGGTAACTTACCACGCACTCTTCTCGTTCGTTGGATATATTTGGGTAACTTACCAAGCACTCCTCTCGTTCGTGACCTCGCACATATTGTAAACATAATTTACACGCAAAGTGTTACTGGTAAAGCACTCTATGCTAAAATTTCCAGAACACCTGATTTCGCTCCTATGTTAACAAGAGTTTGGTTTACCTATATGATTGTTTTATGTTTGGCATGTACTTTCCTTAATGTGTGTGTGAGTTTCCTGTCCGCCTTGGCTTGAATATTGATTTACCATCAATATAAGTTTCCATCTCGTTCTTGTTGTTTATTGTAATTATTTTTGCTCTTAAGGCAAATATATGTTCGTCAAAACGAAGGTTCTCCTGAAACTAAAGATAAGTTAACAAAAAAATTATTTTGTTCTTTATTTCGATTGATAGAAAGATGGTTAGAACTTGTAGTTTGTTGTCACACAACGTCCACGTGTTTAATTTTTATTTCAGCATATGCAACTTAAAGGACAAATGATTTATTTACAAGAATCAGACAGTATTATGTTTCTTGGATCACCAAGTATAGAAAAACTAGACGAGTTGATAGCAAGGGGACTTTATATATCTGATCTTCCAATTCACGATGCCACCAGGGACCTCATTTTAGTTGGTGAACAAACAAAAGCTCAGGTAAACAAGCAACAACAATAACAAAGACCAGTTTTGAGGTCTGGAAGTAAATCCAACAATAGCACACAGTTTACGTTTCATAACCCAACCTTCCCTTGTTTCTCTAACCCTAATTATGCCACTAGAACTCTTTTTGAGGTTAACCGGACAGAGGCCTCGGTGAATATGTGGTCTTGATGTTTGTACATTTACTATTAATCATCTGCTTGCCAAAATTGGTTACAACTTAAAGATCAACTTGGAAGAAGGTGTACCCGACCTTCAAAACAAGTGTCTTGCCGACGGTATGGTGTTCTAACTGCGTAATCAGTCATCCTCCCACAAAAAGTGGTAAAACGGGAGTAAAACATCACTCAACCAAACAAAAACAAATCAGATATATTTTGCTTAAATTAAAGTCTGTCGATATTTTAGTATCTACTAAAGATAGCAAACGAAACAAATCGTAATCAAGCATAAAATGCAATATGTTATTCCAACACGAGGTTTTAACCAGACAATCTGAAAAATAATGACCTTAGGACTATCATTTGGCATCAGAACCCTTAGTTTCGTTCATATTATATTCCAATCACACGAAGAGAATCCATTAAATTTTCAATACCTGACAATTATCTGTTGCTCCATTAGTAAGATGTCCAATGTTTGCATTATAAATGTATCTTAATAATATAGTTGTAGCCTTTCTGTCCTATAAAATTACCGACCTAGCCATATTTTGATGCCCGTTAGTCTTTTTTGTTCATTTAATTATAATGGTCGACGTTCCACTGCGTTATTTTCTTCCCTATGTAGAGCCTTCATATATGCAAAAATTGTCGCGGCATTATGTATTTTGTACTGTTTATATTCTCTTTTAACTCCATTTATTATTTTTCTGAAACTACTGTTAAATAGACTGTAGCAAAACTTATATTTAAAAAATAAGCCGTTGAAGATTTCCCCATAGGCAATTTAAACTCGTTAATCCGCATGAAGAGGTCATTATCCTTTTGGATAGCCTGAGCAAAAGTAACCGGACGGGCGAGACATCAACATTTTTTATTAAAAAAATCTTTCTTTCACTTAAAATTTCATATATGGGGCATTACACCTATAATGCTAAATTACATAAAAATGGAGAGAAAAGTATACCTGTCCACGGATTTTTTTTTGGAAAATTACCTTAAAGTTTAAGAATGGTTTTTCTACTTTCATTTCAGTGTTGTGGTCACATTGTACCACATTACACACTTTAGGAAGTGCTTCCACTGTAAAGACATTGACTGGAAAAAAATATATTCTTGTTCTACAGTAATGCCATACCTTTCAAAATATCCAACTCTTAAGCAATAGCAGTTATAAGCAAAAGCAGAAACAAAAGAGAAAATTGGGACTATTTTTTCATCCTGCCATCTTTTGACATGCACCGGAAATTCATTACATGAATAGGATAATGACCCCTTTAAGCAAAGCCAACAGTTCCGGATTTCCACCAAAATTTTTTTTTATGTTATTTAATGATTCTGTAAATAAAATAAGCATGCAGTTTGAATATATTGCTACTCAAATAAAAATTATGACAGTTTCCAAAGATGTGGTGAATCCTTGTTTTAGCAATTTTTAACTGATAAGGACAGTAAGGGTATAATTTTTTTCTTCTGTTCAACAATTTTGGCACAACAGTCAAAATATCACCTTTTTATGACAGTACTGGTGTAATAGTTACCAAATAAGCAGAAACACATCTGATTAAAGCAACTTTTTAATCAAGTGAGAGCTCATTTGAATATAGGGGGGGTTGAAAACAGTCGATTCTGTTGCTATGACGGTATGATATAAAAATTAACATTTTTCCTCACAAAAGAAAAAAACTAACTAAAAAAGCTTTTCTTAGCTGTAATGAGTGTATAAATGAACTTATTAAGTAGAAATACACCACAATGGAATTCAGGTTGAGAAGCAGAGGTCTCTTTTCTGTAGCTTAAACTTTAATAAAACTATGCACAAAGTAGAGTTTTGACTAGTTTTAAGAAAACTGACATTTAATTGTTATACAAAAAGACTCATTGGCATCTTTTCAGTCCTTTTTGCATGCCAAGTCACTGAAAAAGTAGAAAACATAGCAACTGACTAGACTGATTGGTTCAAAGTACCCAAAAGCATACTAGATTCACAGACTTTACATTAAAACGACACATTGCAAATGATGCCTACCCATGCCAAATAATTACCTAGAGGCCAGAGGAATGAATAAACACTACATATTGATTAAAATACTGCTGTATAACCTTCTTTTAAGAAACAAAATGAATACATTTAATCTTTAGTTACAATTTTCAAGGTATGATACATGTTTCTGTCTAGCAATAAGTGCTGGTACATGAAATAGGATCATGGTTTACCTTTATTTAATCAATTTTTGGTCTGAAAGGTATTATATAATACCAATAATACATTTTTATTTCATGTCACCTGAGGTTCTACCTTACTCTACTCTATAGAATTGTAAACAGTGTGCTTTTTGCAAAAATAATCACTTTTTATGATACCATAGGCCAAAAAGTCAAATTTTACTTCAGATAATGAAACAGACTATAACTATAAAACCTGAAGATATATTTTGCAGAAAAGATGTTTTCCTATAATGAGTTCTGGTACCCTTTCATAAAAAGTGCCTGACAAGTGGGATTTGTGTATTTGACCAATTTGTAAATTTTGCTCTTACAGAGGTCATTATCCTTTTGGATAGCCTGAGCAAAAGTAACCGGACGGGCGAGACATCAACATTTTTTATTAAAAAAATCTTTCTTTCACTTAAAATTTCATATATGGGGCATTACACCTATAATGCTAAATTACATAAAAATGGAGAGAAAAGTATACCTGTCCACGGATTTTTTTTTGGAAAATTACCTTAAAGTTTAAGAATGGTTTTTCTACTTTCATTTCAGTGTTGTGGTCACATTGTACCACATTACACACTTTAGGAAGTGCTTCCACTGTAAAGACATTGACTGGAAAAAAATATATTCTTGTTCTACAGTAATGCCATACCTTTCAAAATATCCAACTCTTAAGCAATAGCAGTTATAAGCAAAAGCAGAAACAAAAGAGAAAATTGGGACTATTTTTTCATCCTGCCATCTTTTGACATGCACCGGAAATTCATTACATGAATAGGATAATGACCCCTTTAAGCAAAGCCAACAGTTCCGGATTTCCACCAAAATTTTTTTTTATGTTATTTAATGATTCTGTAAATAAAATAAGCATGCAGTTTGAATATATTGCTACTCAAATAAAAATTATGACAGTTTCCAAAGATGTGGTGAATCCTTGTTTTAGCAATTTTTAACTGATAAGGACAGTAAGGGTATAATTTTTTTCTTCTGTTCAACAATTTTGGCACAACAGTCAAAATATCACCTTTTTATGACAGTACTGGTGTAATAGTTACCAAATAAGCAGAAACACATCTGATTAAAGCAACTTTTTAATCAAGTGAGAGCTCATTTGAATATAGGGGGGGTTGAAAACAGTCGATTCTGTTGCTATGACGGTATGATATAAAAATTAACATTTTTCCTCACAAAAGAAAAAAACTAACTAAAAAAGCTTTTCTTAGCTGTAATGAGTGTATAAATGAACTTATTAAGTAGAAATACACCACAATGGAATTCAGGTTGAGAAGCAGAGGTCTCTTTTCTGTAGCTTAAACTTTAATAAAACTATGCACAAAGTAGAGTTTTGACTAGTTTTAAGAAAACTGACATTTAATTGTTATACAAAAAGACTCATTGGCATCTTTTCAGTCCTTTTTGCATGCCAAGTCACTGAAAAAGTAGAAAACATAGCAACTGACTAGACTGATTGGTTCAAAGTACCCAAAAGCATACTAGATTCACAGACTTTACATTAAAACGACACATTGCAAATGATGCCTACCCATGCCAAATAATTACCTAGAGGCCAGAGGAATGAATAAACACTACATATTGATTAAAATACTGCTGTATAACCTTCTTTTAAGAAACAAAATGAATACATTTAATCTTTAGTTACAATTTTCAAGGTATGATACATGTTTCTGTCTAGCAATAAGTGCTGGTACATGAAATAGGATCATGGTTTACCTTTATTTAATCAATTTTTGGTCTGAAAGGTATTATATAATACCAATAATACATTTTTATTTCATGTCACCTGAGGTTCTACCTTACTCTACTCTATAGAATTGTAAACAGTGTGCTTTTTGCAAAAATAATCACTTTTTATGATACCATAGGCCAAAAAGTCAAATTTTACTTCAGATAATGAAACAGACTATAACTATAAAACCTGAAGATATATTTTGCAGAAAAGATGTTTTCCTATAATGAGTTCTGGTACCCTTTCATAAAAAGTGCCTGACAAGTGGGATTTGTGTATTTGACCAATTTGTAAATTTTGCTCTTACAGAGGTCATTATCCTTTTGGATAGCCTGAGCAAAAGTAACCGGACGGGCGAGACATCAACATTTTTTATTAAAAAAATCTTTCTTTCACTTAAAATTTCATATATGGGGCATTACACCTATAATGCTAAATTACATAAAAATGGAGAGAAAAGTATACCTGTCCACGGATGTTTTTTTGGAAAATTACCTTAAAGTTTAAGAATGGTTTTTCTACTTTCATTTCAGTGTTGTGGTCACATTGTACCACATTACACACTTTAGGAAGTGCTTCCACTGTAAAGACATTGACTGGAAAAAAATATATTCTTGTTCTACAGTAATGCCATACCTTTCAAAATATCCAACTCTTAAGCAATAGCAGTTATAAGCAAAAGCAGAAACAAAAGAGAAAATTGGGACTATTTTTTCATCCTGCCATCTTTTGACATGCACCGGAAATTCATTACATGAATAGGATAATGACCCCTGAAATTCTCTGTTTATTGCTGGAAACAAGATTTATGGAACCTTAAAAGTATGCAGCCGTAGCACTGACAACAATAAGACTGTCGTATTGCACATTATTATTGGGACTATGAAGTATGGGATGAATGTATAGACACTTGAGAGTGTATTGATTAACAGTACGAAAACATGTTTAGCTCACCTGACAAAAGGGTTACTGTTAGGTATTCCCATCACTTGGCGTCCTTCGTCGTGGTCGACGGCCGGGGACTTTTTTATCTTCTTTTCCAAAACCACATGGCCAATCTAAACCAAACCTGCTAGGAATGTTTATTGGGTGGTTCTTAGTTTGAGTTTTTGGTGCTAATCAAATATTTAACATGACTACCAGGTCCGTTTATGCATTCTGATTGGCTGACTTTCAAAAATCTTCTCATTAACCGCTTGGCAGATTGATTTGAAATATTGCAGAAATGTACCTTAGATAGTCCTCTACAAAGTTTGAGTTTTTTGTGCCAATCCAAAATTCAAAATGGCCGCTATCTTAAGACTTAGTTTAAAAAAGGCCCATATGGGAAAATCCTGCAAACAACTTTCACACTATGAAGCCAAATAACGAAGAAATGAAGGTTAAATAGTTATCTTATTTTTTTGATTTTTTCTAGAGCCTTTGCAAATTCAACATTGCTTCCAGGCCACTACTGCGTTCTGATTGGCTGAAATTTCTAAAAAAGTCTTACAAACCGCATGTCAGATTGATTTAAAATATAAATGTAACTTAGATGGTCCTCTACAAAGTTTGATTTTTTTGTGACGATCCAAAATCCAGGATTGGAACAAAGCTTAACATAGTATCCTATGGGAAAACACACAAATAGCTTCTTATATGAAATTGTTCCACACAATTATGGCAAATTATGCAAGAAATGAAACTTGGATAGTTATCTTATTATTATGAGTTTTTTGAGCAAATTGGAAATTCAACATGGCTGCCAAGGCTACTAGTGCTTTCTGATTGGCTGAATTAAAATAATCTTCCCGCAAACCGCATGGCAGATTGATTTGAAATATTGTCTCAATATACCTTATATAGTCCAATAACAAAGTTTAAGTTTTTTTGACGATCAAAAATTCAAGATGACCTCCACCTTGGAACACAGCTTAACATAGGACCTTATGGGAAAATCATACAAACTTCTTCTATTAAATTGTTCCACACAATTAAACCAAATAATGCAGATGTAAATCTTGGATTGTAATCGCATTATTTTGAGTTTTTTAAGCCGATAGGAAATTGAACATGGCTGCAAAAGCTAAAAATGCGTTCTGATTGGCTAAAATTTCAAAATTCGTTTCCTCACAAACAGCTTGGCAGAAGGAATTGTGATATTGTAGAAATATACATCAGATGGTCCTCAATCAGTTTTTTGTTTCGATCCAAAATACAAGATTGCTGCCACCATGGGACATCACTTAACATAGTAACCTATGGGAAAGAAACATAAAACGGCGTCTTATCAGAACCTGTCCTACAAATATCTGCTGATTGGAAATTCAACATGGCATAATTCATAGAAACCGCATTTTCACATAAACTCTTTTGTATTGTATATCAAAATTTGCAAGAAAAGTCATGTCTCTTAAAAAGTGTTTTTCTAAGTCAGGTGAGCGAAACAAGCCTCTAGTTATTTTATGGAGGGGACTTGATTTACATGTGGTCGAGGTGGTAGTTAATGTACTATTGATCCCGTGGTCTGTCAACACTGAGGTTGCGGGTTCGAGTCTCACTTCGGGCAGGATGTACTAGACTCCAAACGTAATTGAAAAGAGTAAGTTTTTGTATCCCAGTTCGGGAGTTTTCTCCGGGTACTCTGGTTTCCTTCCCCGATAAAAATGGACGGCATGGCTGAAAAAAAATTACGTAAGAGGCGTTAAGCACAATTAAATTGTCGTCAGAACAAACCTAGGAACTCCAATACCCAATGAAATTAAATTTTCGATGTGCCGTTATATAATGAATGAGAAAACCATGTTATAATGTGTCCTGATAGTATTCATCAAACAACGAAAATAATCATCCTTAAAATAAAATATATATGCTTTTCATGAATAGGACGGATTAAAGAAGCGAATGGAACAAATGAAAAGAAGTATAATTGAAGGTAGTGAAGCAGTCGAAGCTGAAAAAAAGAAAAACGTTGAGTTATTACACATGATCTTCCCAGAAACTATAGCATCCAGGTTATGGCGAGGTAAGCAATATTTAACCACCATACATATAGGCTACAGAAAAAATCAAAATCAATCAATTTTAATCAACAACAATGCCATTTTGTTAGCATAGAATGGAATAAAGTCTAAGACACCAATACCAAAACAAAAATCATGACGTATAACAACCAAGAGTTCATACACTATGTCTCGGAACAATCACTTACGACAGCCTATTCTATATTGATATGTGTATTCTTTGGAAATCCTTTTTTTAATAATTCGTAATAATGTGTGACAGTTCCGTGTAGTGTTGTGTGTCTAATGTTGCAATCCGTAATCTTCCGGAGCACATTAGATCAAGATAGGGCTTCAAGGTATGTTCTATATTTTTATTTTTGTCTGTTCGCAGTTTTTGTCTATTCTTGCAATTGTCTAGTTCATTAGTTAACTTATTATTTTACTTGCACATATTTCTGAATGTATTCTCATTATGTGACCGTAACATTTTATGATGGAATATAAATAGTAATGATAGTTGGTTGGCTTATTTTTTTACCCGTGGCTATGTGTAGTATAAATACATCGAAGTGCAAGTTGGTGTTCTCAATAACAAATCAGAAACTTATTTTATATTTACAGGCGAAACTATAGAGCCGATGAAAATCGACGAGGTAACGATGTTGTTCAGTGACATTGTCGGCTTTACCGCTATCTGTTCCTCATGCACGCCACTAATGGTGATTAATATGTTAAATTCACTCTACACCCAGTTTGATTACTTCTGTGGCGAACTAGATGTTTACAAGGCAAGTATTTAGGGTTGTGTATATGCCTTTACATTTAAAGTCCAATATCTATATGTATGCTATGCCTTATTGTCTCTTGTTCTCGATATAAATGCATCCTGTCTTGAACTGATAACTAGCCAACATTTTGTTTTATATTGCAGTCAATAGATCTTGATTTTGGTAACAATCTAAAGGTCATGTTGTTAGACTGCAATTTTTCTTGTGTCTTATATCGGATTGCTATATTAACATGAAAATATAAATATTGCTACCTTTTTAAACTAGATTAACGATATGATAGATGATAGGATAGACTGCATGCATAATCCTAAGCAGTATAGATTTCCAAATCAAACTTTTGGAAATGCTTAGAAAATACCTGTAAATCAACGACTACAGTGTTCACGCTATTGTTATGAATTATAACATCATGATGACCTTAAGAAATTGAAAATTCGACCACTGTAAATTAATTCGTCGATTATGGACATTTTTACGATGCAATAAACATTACAATACTGATCGATCATTTCTGGAAATGTTGCTATTGATGAACAATAATTAAACGTGACAAATTTGTACAAGTATTTCAACCAATACTAAATGTATTATATGGGGTAACAACTTTCGCCTTATGGTCAAGAAATTTAATTGTTGGAAAGACCATGTGCTAAATTTCCTATATAACTTTATATTATAAAAAATATACCTTGTCACACTTAAATGTACTACCCGGGTACAACTTTTATTGTATATAAAAACAAATTCCATGTTGGAATAACATTCTTTGGATTGACGATCAGACATAGTTTTCTTCCTGCAAAGTCAATAGGGTTTTAGTCTAACTAATGCGATGTTTCAATTATTTTCCAAGTGATGCTTTATACATTGCATCGGATTGTGTTTGATTGCATTATGAATAATCAAGTTCTTTTGTTGTCATCGTTGTATGACATATCTATTTTAGCTAATTTCCTTGCTAATAATTTGTATCCTGGGAATAAGTCAATTATATCAGTCAATAGTGACACTGTCTTCCCAGGATTCAATTATTGTAGATTGTCACTTTAGATGTAGAATAGTTTTTATAATTTAAACAGAATTAAAATTGTCAAAAAAGTTTTATTTTTGTTGTTTATGTCTTATAAAAGTAGAACCAAGCATTGCTTTTTGTAAAGACACGTCTTTTAAATTTTTTTTTATTACAGAAGGTTCAACTATTATAGTTTCAGTAACTGAAATTCTCATTAGCATTATTTCATTATCATTGGACATCAATCTGTTTTACGTAAACTGAGATCTAATATAGCGTAAATTCTGTTTAGTTGAGCTTGTAAATTTTTAGTTTTGCATTCATGCTAGTAATGCAAATCATTAAATATAATATATTTGCTCGTTTGATATTATACCGAGAACTGCTTAAAGTATTTTTCAATCATAGCGAATAGAAATAAAGAGTTGGATTTAATCCCGATGTTAAGTAGAAAAAACATCAAAAGCATTTACTCAAATTATTTTTTCAAGTATTTGGAATAGGAATCATGCAATGGATTTTAGAATGTATGGCATATAAGACTGATATATTTTCTTTAGTTTTTTGTAGAAAGCTAATCATTGGCATTTCAATATCCGAGGCATGATTTGATTTTTGTAAACAGAGTGAATGTAAACACACAATGAAATATTTTTGGAGTTGTAAATAAAAGACCGTTTTGAAGGCACGTTGATTAAACTAAAATTACATGTACTAAAACGATATTTATTCAGTGTATTATATAATACTTCATTCTGCTTTGAATTATTATGTCTATAGGAGGAAGTATAGAGTGAAAGTATCGTTGCTTATCGAAACGAGAAAGAATATACATGATATGTACTGTTAAAGATCTAGAATGCTGGCTACTAGAATAAACTATGTTTTGCCATATATTATAACAAATATAACTAATGATGATAACCTGGATCTCCCATTACTGTACTAGACTTCTACAAGTGTCACTTAGTCTGCTGATTGCTGCATTAACCTCTTTTTAAACATTTTTCCTTTTTTGTCAGCAGTTAAATGTATGCTTCAGAAATGCAATACTGTTTTAACGCTTGACTTTCAACTCTTCATTGCTTGGTCTGTCAACACTGAGGATGCGAGTTCGAGTCTCACTGAAGGGGTGTACTTGACTCTTATCATAATTTTATAGGATTGCCAGTTTTTTGCCAGCTACTCCAGCTTCCTCCACCAATAAAAACTGAAAATTGCTGAAAGTTACGTTAAACACAATTCTAGGTATAAATATTTGGTTTTAGGTCATGACAAAAAATATTTCGTAAAGTACCACTGATTCTTACAAAAAGTTTTCTGTTACTTAAATCATCAGAATGCATTACATTCTGATTGATAACATATTTGTCATGTTGGGAGAACGTGTTGTGCAACAGACTGTCGGCATTTCAGTGGGCACAAATTGTGCCCCTTCCTGCTGACTTGTTTCTATATATGTATGAGGCGAATGTTATACAAATGCTTTTTTAAACAAGTACTTAGGGTAAGGCCTCTCATTCGGTTTCACGCTTCGCTATAAAGATAACGTGCTTTCAATGATTAATAAAAAAATTGGTGACTATATTGACTGCTTTTCCCCGTTTATACTTGAAGTTAAGGACAACAGAGAGACAGCCATGGCTGCTCATACCTTGACCTTCAACTAGGAATGGAGGTCGGTTGAGAACTTAAATTTACAACCAAAAGGGATGGTTTTAACTTTCCTATTGTGAATTTCCATTTTCATAAAGCATCATTCTAGCAGCACCTGCATATGGAGTATACATCTATTTTTTGTGCTTTCATATAGGTATGTACGGCGTTAATTCTTTATCCGCCTGAATTGTTACAAGGTACTGTCTCCAGTTGGCCATGATAATTATGCCAGTGTTGACGTCATTGGTGTTGATGGTAAAAAACGTGGTCATTTTATCGGTTACCATGTCATATGCAGAAGTTTTGGCGTAGTGAGTTCTTCTTTTCCAATAAGGCAATTAATGTCGTCAGCAAAGCACGTCATGTGACAATTCTTACCTAATGCTGAAACATACAAGGCATACTTATTGTGGTATAAGTACTTTTCTCTTCTTGGTTGTTGTTATTTTCAATAAAACATTTTAAAAGTCTTCATTAAAAATTATTTTGAAATATGTTTATATTTAATATTTAGGTGGAAACAATAGGAGATGCTTATTGTGTAGCAGGTGGTCTGCACAGGTCATCAAAATTTCATGCACAACAGATTTCTTGGATGGCTCTTAGAATGATGGACACGGCCGGAAAAGAGAAGTCCCATGACGGAAATACTATAAGAGTAAGTAATTTATGCATTACCGTAAAGCGTACATTTACTTCAATATAATTGTATTGTTGACATTCTGTATTGATTAGATGTAAATACTGACATTCATGACGCAAGATATTATTGTTACTGTATTGTTATTTTATTTGTGTTTTAATTAACTAATGAACAAAGGTGGCATTCAGTAAAATTATTAAGATGCCTATTGGGTATTTTGGTCACATTTAAAAAACGAAACGTGAATAGAAAATTCAATAACATACCAGGGAAGACATATTCAAATGAAAAGTGTTTAAACAGAAACTAAACTTAAAAAATATTTGTACGTATTAGAATTATACGTATAATATATTTATGGAAAATGCTATATTTTGATAGCTTCAACTTTTTAAAAAATAACTCCTATTTAAATGTTCCTGTTACATACCACCTTGTGGTATTTATTTCGCAATTATTGTAGAGTGCAAAATTTTTATTTAATATATTGTTTTTGAAAACTTGAATAATGTTGAGATTTTATTGGTCTAAACATTGTTAATCGAAGATAGCTGTCTTTTGGGTTTATTGAACACATTCTCTTTCCTTAGATGCGGATAGGATTGCATAGCGGATCAGTTTTGGCTGGAATTGTTGGTGTACGTATGCCAAGATATTGTTTGTTTGGTAATAATGTCACATTAGCCAATAAATTTGAGTCTGGAAGTGAGGCCACAAGAATAAATATCAGTCCAACAACACACAGGTATGTTCACGAACACTTTTCATGCAGCTCGTTAAAGAATAGTTGAACACACTTTAAAATTTGTTTGACAATTTTCTTTGTTGTCCAAAACAGGTTTGTGGTGGTGTTTGAAGTCTTTGTAATCTAAAACCAATTTATACCGTTTTCACCCAAAAGTAAACAAAAGGAATCAATTGATTGATACCAAAATATTGCAAGAAAACCTCCATGGAACGAAACATTATTGTTTATGTTAAGAACTTATATAAAAGAGAACATCAGATGGTATATTAAAGTATGAACAACAATTACATAATAAAGTGCAGCAATAGATTTAGCAAACAAATAAACGGCCGCAACTTTCTATTAAGTTAAATTTGACTTTATGTTATATATTTCAGTATAGTCTAGTGTCACAAAAACCATAATATCATTGCTTTTTGAACAAACCCCTTTACACTATCCTTCAATTATTTAAGATTTGATTTGTAATATTGACGACCTTATTCTTAATTTATTTATTGAGAAGCCATACTTGTTGATTCCTACTGTTCTAACAAATTTCGGGTTTACATTTCGATTAAAAACGAGTTTACCCAACTGTCTAGACACGTTTCCATTTTTCACACAGCCATAATAAGACACATCATTTGTTAATCTTATACATGAGTTTGTGAAACTGTCGTTTGAACTGTATTCCCATTTATAAAACAAGTCATTAAATTTTTGTCGCCGGAATAAAACTACATGAAATAGACGAAAAGAGTAATTGATTCTGACTTAAGAAGTAATTTTCTTATACAATGTTTTTCAGATTCAGTGATTAATTGGACATTTTTGTGTTGGCGGTTATTAATGAGAAACCAATTTTCGTATATGTTCAATAAATACATTAATTTTACGGCAAGAATGTACATATGGATTTATTTGGAAGATTATTTAGGTGTAATTATCTATATTAATTTGAAAGCATAACAATATAACAGTCATAAAAGAACACAATATTTTGTAAAGAGTGTACTCATTAGCAGCAGGTGGAATGTAGTATTTATATTGATACAAGTATTAGGTATCCATGGCAAATGACAATTAAGGACTAACGCTTAGTTACGTATTATATATGGATGAACTTTAGAAAAAGAATATCTCAAAATAAAACTGTAGGAATATTTTCCAATTAAATGCAATAAAGGAGCTACTGTAAAAGATTTTATTTTGAACTGTATACGGCTTTTTGTAAAACGCTTATCATTAAGTTTCCCAAAATAACACTGAGCATACAGAAATAAGTAGATATGTTTGTGGGTATTTTCTGTTTATGTGTTTTAATAAGGTTTAAAAGGCCAGCAAAATACTAATGTTATAAACTTATCTAAGTCAGACAACCAATTTGACCAATCACGGTTATTAAGATGTAAGAAATCATTTATCTCCAAAATCCAAATCAGAAACCACAATATCCCTGAAAATTCGGGTTAATGTGTCTTTTATTAAACGTCACAATTCAGAGTCTGGCTTGAAATGACATGACTACCTATTAGTATTTTAGGGTTTTTCCGTTATCGTTTGGATTAAATCGTTTAGTTAGGTTTTTAATTTAGTTGTGATTTGTTGAACTGCTGGCTTGTAATTATTATATCTCCAAGGGTGTAGGGAACATACCAAACCCTTATGGTTCAGTCAGTGTCACTGTTATACCTCGCCACACACAGTGGCGGGGTATTATTGGATACCCTCCGTATAGACACGAGTGTCCTTCTGTCAAGATGATAACTTGTTGAAAATGCGTCAATAGAGTTTGTTTAAGCTTTGCACAGCAAAGTACTGCAAAATGAAGATCAAGTGCAATTTTCGGCACAATCTAATCTGTGCTTTTTGACTTGGGCCAGTTCATTTTTTGTTCAATAGTTTACGGTTGTCAAATGATAACTAGCAACACGTCAACAGATTTTTTTTTAAACATTGCTCAGCTGTGAAGTATAGTAAAATTAAGATAAAGTTCAATTTGAAGCACAATTACATTTTTTTTCTTTAAAGTAAAGGCAAGTAACAAAAATGTCAGAAACTGGCTTAAAAAATCTTGAAAAATGGATTTTGATAAAACTTTGCCTAGCTGTATGTACCACAAAATGAAGATCAAGGAGAATTTAAGCACAATACCGTTTCTAGTTTTGAGTTGGCCAATTTGAAATTATTTTTATAGCTCGAAGGTCAGGGTAAAAATTGTCTTCTGAGATGGAATGATATCATGCTCAGCTGTTCTTATGGTATGATTTGTAATTCAGTCAAATGTGTTCTTGAATATAAAAGACAATGCAACGTGAGTTATATTTAATATCTTATTCGATGACCTATTTTAATACATGTACGAATAGTAAAATACGATTAATAAGTATAAGAGCAACTATAATGTTTGAGTGCGTAAGAGTGCGCGTTTTATTATAAAATTATTCAAATGCTTTTTATCTACAGATATCTGGAAAATGTCAAAGGATTCCATTTCACACCAAGGGCACGTGAAAACTTGCCTGCGGGATTTCCGGAAGATATTCCGGGCATCTGTTATTTTTTGGATGGTTACACATATCCTGGAGCACCAAAAGATAAAGATGTAGACCATATCACTCTCGCATTAAAATCGTTACCAATTGGCAATGAAAAATAGTTTCTTATGCATTTAATACGTTTAAAGCATGCCAAGCTGTTCTTGAATTTGTCAAACAGTTTGTAATATACATTTTAAATCTTTATTTATTTTAAATTGTTGATTTAGTTTTAATACCAATATATCATGTTTTACTCAATTTATTGACATTGTCGACTTCCAACTGGTTTGGAGTATTTCTATGATTAGCATATATATCTAATAATAAAGGCAAAATATTCTAACGCAATATTTGACACGATAATATTTGTTGTGTGTTAGTAATAAATGATTCTTTTAATTATGTCAAAGCAATTATTAGTACTCACTGACCTTCTAAGACTAGTTTAAGCGGTGCTCAAGCCGTGTACGAGAATGTCAAAGTATCTCCTAGTATATCTTATTCTATATTTATTTATTTATTATTTGAATTTTGTATGTATGATCATTTACACACGGGTATTTTAATGTTAAATTTCATCGGCTTTGACATTTATCGTTCCCTAACAGATTCTTCTGGTATTTATTGAGAATTCTATCAAAACTAAAAATGGGCTAGTTTTCGAAAATATATTTTTGGTCTCTGCACATATTCAATACTCTACTCCTAAAACTTATATTCCCTTTAAACATTAAAAAAATTTGTGGGATTAAGAATAAACGAGAAATTTACTTCATTTATTCTTGAATTCTGCATAGATTGCTATTATAAAGTAGATTTGTAAATTTTATTTATTTATGTTTGTTTGTGTCACGATTGTTATTTTACTATATCGCTCTCGTTAGATTTTGACAATCAGTATAGCGTTTTAGACTACACTAGGTGAACATTCACCTTTAACGTTTATTTTGTACTGTTAAACCTGTCCTAAGCGACAACTTACATTGAGTATAGATCGTTATGTACTTAAAATAACCTGTACAAACAACCAAATGCGATGAGAATAATGTTCTAATAACAATCAGCGCTGAGTGACCAAGGTTTTACCCACCCAAAGGTTGTCGCTTTAAACAGGCTTGACTGTATGAGTACAAGTCATATGCTACTAATTAATACTACCTCCATGTAATGGCTTTAGTTCACGTTATATTGTTGAATATTAAATTAAAAAGAACTGAATTAATAACGAAATGAAAAGATATTCTGAATTTTCATTAGGTCTGAATTTTCACTAGGGTTTAAAGTGTAAACCCACTGTTTTAAAACATCTTAGAACTTTAAACTTTTATGTATAACGTATGATTTAATTGTCTGTTTATTAATATTTTTGTATTGTAATTTATTATTAAACTTTGAGAAATTTAAACTTTAGCTTTGTTGTAATAACTATTGGTGGCATTTGGTGTGAGGTCCTATTTGTTCACTTTGACAAGGATTGCAAGTTTTCGTATGGAATATTGTCTTATCGGGGGTTTTCGTGGGGTACTCAGGGTAAATCCCCAATAATAACTGTGCGCCATGTAATAACTGACATATTGCATAAAGTGGCATTAACACCATTCAAACAAACAGGTGTTACTTGTATTGTAAATGCGAATCAGCATCTGCATTTCAATGGTCATATGCAATTTTTTATCCAATTTATTTGTTGTTTTAGAACACTTCGTGATACAAAATGCTGTGGAGGTCACCGCTCTCTGAAGATTTCCGGTGCCCGCTACAAACTGTGCTGGCTATAGAATTCACAACAACCTTTACACATTTCTATGACATAAGACACACAACAAGATTCCGCTCTATTTAAATAAAGACTAGCATATAAAAATCAGAATTGAAACAGGATGCACCGAAAGGGTATAAACAATACTTTACTTTATACGTGTATCAAAAGTAGTATGGCAACAGACAATTTTTTATTTTTGCTACGTTTTATTTTAACAAACTCGCTATATTTAATGACTTAATAACATTATGAACAAATTTAAAAGGAACTCGACAGACATTTAAATCAATGTAGAGGAAATAGTACTAATAAATTGTCATCACAGATAACACAGTAAATAGAATTCACTACGCCAGAAACGTGTTTCGTCTAAGACTGACCAGTTTCGCTCAAACCCAAATGATATTTGAATTCACTTATTAAGATGTTGTATAGCTTTAATCAGAGATTTTTTACTAAGGTAATGCATTAAAAATGTCAGATCATATTTGATATAAGGTTTCATTATATCGATTAATGTAGACATGGTTGGGGACAACAATAGAATTTCTAAACATCAATTTAGGTACAGCAACCTTTGCTTGAGTAGCATAATAGTAAACAACACTATCCGGTGTACGAGGATCGCAATACCGATTGCAACAGCTAACATAGAAATTGTGAAATTCAAGTAACATACGTCACATTGCTATAAAATTGCGTTAGATAAACTGGGGCTATAACGTAAAATTGTAGTTTTCTTGACTCTTTTTTTCTAGGATAAAATTTAGGTAAGAAGATGAGTTAAGGGTATTCGTGGTGTCTTTTATATTAAGCTCGCTAAGGTAGACTAAAAGCGAATACTAGTAGTAACCAAACTTTATTACACGACGACATCTGTATACCGAAATGCGAAATTAACGGTGTTGTTCTTTGTCTTTTCTCTCTTCTACGGTAAGCCTTAAAGTCAAGCAACTCAGCTGCGTAGTACAAAGCAGGGGACAGAAAGAGAAGCACATTTTTAGTTCTCATTATGTTAAACAAAGCAAGTTTAACACTCGACAGATCTGTTCTGTCTTAAGTGTATTGATTTCAAAGAACCCAATATGTATCCAAAATTTGCTTTAAAAGTCGTTTACGACAATCATGTATGCTTATACACTAACAAGTTGTTGACGATATAAACAATAAGGACAAAAACCAAGGTATAACACCGGACAGTTATACGTCCGACGTGTATGAAAAACATGTTGTAACTAGATTTGTCGCGATGGACAAGAAATCATGTAAATCATAGCTTAAACTTTAATGTTCATGCTGACCTTGTCCTTGTATTTATTGTTATTTCAGAGTAGTACAAACTAGAGAAAATTCCATTTAATGATAAAACGTTGGGTTTAACCTTTCAAAACAGTGGTTGAAATTGACATAGTAAACATCTTTTACTTATAAAAAATAGTTTCACTGTGACTTACTATACTACTCGCCATAAGTTAAGCAACACCCTATATTCTCCAGGGATTTATTTAAGATTTTATATATTTTAATATTTTTTAAAGAAATGACCATTTTTTGAACATTAATGACAAATGAAACATACAAACAACATGTTAAAGTCGCTTTAATTATTTTTGATGAAAAAATGTTCAAAGCAAAGATATCAAAAACAGTGCAAATATAACTTTCATTTGTCAAAAATTAAACTTGATTGCATGCTTCATGAACTTTAAGTCTACGCATCATCACAGGTCAACGTTCATGGAAAGAAAAGTAACAAATGTGTTAAACGCAAAATACTCAGTAAGTTGTGTTACCACCACGCTCTCGGTACATTTCATTAACTCTCCCCCTCATGCTGTTGACTAAACGACGAAGTGTAGCATGTGGTGAAAATTCTGTCGTTCATTTTGAATGGCAACACGTAGTTCTTGGACATTTTGACAAGCAGAGGCTCTGTTATCGATTTTACGGCCAATGATATCCCACAAATGTTCAATTGGATTCATATCGGGTGACATCGATGGCCATGGAAGATGCTCAATCGCTTTCCTTTTGATAACATGAGGTCTTGCGTTGTCATCAATGAAGATGAGTCTGTTACCAAGTGCATAATTGTCAAAATGTGGCAGAATAATACCGTTAATGACGTCATTTCGATATTTCTGCCCTTTTATTGTCCCATCAACCACATAAAGATTCAGTTTACAGTCGTATGGAAAGCCTCACTACACTGTAACACCACCACCGCCAAACGCTGTAGTCCCTAGGATGTTGTTCTAGTTGTAAGTTGTGCCTCGATGTCTCCAAACGCGCAAACGCCCATCAATTAGACGAAGAAGAAATCTGCTTTCGTCTCTCCAGTTTACTCGTCGGCAGCTTCGAATATTCCAAGGGCGGTGATGTCGTGCCCACTCTAAACGTGCTTTGGCGTTGTCTCTGTGTCAACATCGGACGTTTCTAGGGACGACGATCTCTTAACATTGCATTGTTTAGGCGCCTGTTAACTGTTCGAACGGCGACTATGGTTGCACTAATCCAATCGTCACGAAGATATCTTGTAGAGTCAAACGGTTGGCGTTTGGCTACACGAACAAGTGCTCTTTCCTTTCTTTCAGATGTTTTTGGTGGTCGACCTGACATAGGACGTTCCTGGATAGTTCCATCATCTCGATGACGTTTCAGTAGCTGGGATACAATACTAAAGTGAATGCCAAAGTGTTGTGCTATCTGAAGAAAGCTCTGCCCACTATTACGCATTCCAACGATCTGCCACTTCTCAGCTTCAATTAATTTCCGTCTAGGCAATGTATAACTGTAAAGATGAAGTCGAAAAAGACCAGGAGATAAACACTAAATCGTTAAGGAAAACAAGGCTTTTAGTCGTCATCGACAACCGTATGACAAACTGGTTTCGCTATTTAAAGATTTACTTGTGGAGTTAATTACAGTAAATTTCCCGTGCTCGAATGATGGCTTTAGTACTTAAATAACACAAAGTTAATATTCATTCAGATTTTTGAAATTTATTATAAAAAACTTTTTAGGTGTTGCTTAACTAAAGGCGAGGTGTATATAAATATTAGCAAAAGTAATCTGTGGGCGGCGAGATATCACCTCATTTATTTACATGATATCTGTCGATTGACCAGCTCAGAGTTAACAGTCCCTTGGTGGAATTAGATTGTTTGTTGTTAAATAGGGATTGAATGAAACTAGTTTACTGACATATTACAAATGAGTTCACTTAAATCAATAGACAATTACCTCATTTCTACTGTTATACTACAGTCCTTACTCCTTTTGCACGCACTTAAACAGAATTCTGTGTTAAATATGCTGTAGATGAATGTGCGATTTAAACTCTTTTACTGTTGCAATAAAAAGTCGAAAAAAATATTAATAGTTATATTAAAAGTAATCTGAAATCGTACAAACAAGCCGCTTCTACATAGACTTAATAAGCACACTTACGGTAACAGGAATCAATGTTCAATCAAGAACCAATGATAAAGTGACATATTCGTGCCCTTTTCATCATTGGTAATAGTCTTAGCTGTCAACAAATCAGCAAGGAACATTTTTGCCTGTGACCATATAAACCTTTTCTCAACCCAGACTTATAATCCAGACGGTCAATATGGTGCCATTAATTTTTATCGATGATGCACTATGTGTAGTTAGTTCAGAAAAAGTTCTTATTGAGAAGCCAATTATTTAATTTAGTAAACAAACAAGTACCTGAACGAATTTATTTTTTTTAAACTTTTTTAACGTCAGTAGGCTTTTTAAAGACACATTCTACTACTGGTTCTGTGCATTTTGTTTTTTTATAACATTATTATTTCATAATTCGTTGATGAAGTCATTCACCACACGATAGATCTTCTGCGCGCGCATCAGATAAGCAAACGTTCCAAAATAACTGTTTTGGTTTTACATAATTTTAAGCCCATAAAAATAGGTCGAAATGCACACGTCATGCGGTCAAATGTGAAAAAATGAATCAAGGATAACTTCTGAAAGGAAAATAATTAGTCAATTGAATTGATAAATATTGCAAGGCACAATTTTAAATACCCGTAAAAAATGTAATAAAAACGGATAAAATACTCTTTATTACAGATAAGCTATTCATTACGAAATAGTACATGTTACAAATCAGGTACGATTAAGCATTAGAATTGATATCAAAGATTTTTTTTAATTCAAACTTCAGAAATAAACACTTGGTTATTACTAGTGTTAATTTTTCCATGGCGTATTAGGAAGTACTAAATAGTAAATAAATTGTTGTTGGTTTTTTTTTAATTTTGATAGGCAGAATCAATTTTGAAACCAAGCAATAAATAAATACACATTTGCTTTAACTACATTTCTGACAGAGAAGTTGGTCATTCCAGATGATTGCACAATTAAACATTAAAATGTGTTAATTTGTTTTAAGTTCAATTCTTTATTAGTTGGTAATTTCATAATATTCAGACAAGTAAACTATCTGGTATCTTTACACATTTTAATACATATTTAACATAAGAAAAAAGAAATAGAAAGCAAATTACAGACTGTATGTCTTTAAGTGCATGATACAAAATGATTCATTTTTGAACAGAACATACCTCTATTATCATTTTGCAAAACAAAACATTCATCGTGTCATAAAAACATTTCTTATCGTGCTACACACTTTCTTATCTTCTTGTATATTTTATATAATATGGTTTGAATATTCCAAGGTAATCAAGAGTTGAATAAGGTACAGTTCCTATTTTAAGCAAATCGTCAATAAGAATATAGAATAATACATCAAGCCTTATGATTTGGACTTAATGTTCTTGCTTAGAAGTTTATGTATCCTATATGTTTTAACATAAAACAGGAAACAGTGGTAATGCGAAAACTATAAGCCCATTCACTTCAAGGTATTAAGATTAAATTGATTGATATTTTTTAAAGACAGATTCGTTTTCTAAATTAGAGGCACAGGGATCCATAAAATATGGTTTAATACTGGCAATATTGACAGTTTATTTAAATCTTATATTGACAATGCAAGACTTTTTGTTTGCTTAAAGAGTTTTTTATTTATACAACTATTAAAAAACAAAAAAACACGCTAAAGAAGAAGAATGATACTAATAAGAGTACACCATTTGTTTGAAAGTGGATTTGTCGACACTTTTAATAATTTTCCAACTGTACTATAGGTACAAATGGTTTGACAAGGTGAAACCGCAGTACCCAAAGAGAATAAATGACTTCAGCAAACGAGTAGTGTTTAGAATCCCTTTAAGCAGATTAACCCCGCCAAATACAGTTTATGTGGTTGTTCAAAGTAAGCATTGTATGCCTAGTATTTGTTTTTTTTATTTTATTGGTTTCGCTCCTCGGTGTGATGTTCTGTTCGTTTAATGATTAACTGATTGTAGTGTTGTAGTGTTTACCATTGCTTTATCTCCACTTTTTATTTAGAGAGATGAAAATCAAACAATCTAAAAACAACATTGTACTGACCAACATTCACACAATATGTCTGCGTTAATTAATTTCTTTATATTTTATGATATGATAAAGAATTATTAGTTTCCTTACTGTTGCTATTGAATGTCAAAATGAATACAGTAGACTATATTTAATGGAATACCAGATAACCCGTCCTTATATCCTGGCATTGATTAATGACGCTTAGTTTTCTTCAGTCTAAGGTGTCGTGCACTGTACGGTGCTAACATTAGAAACGTGCCAAGCATTGATAAAAAGGTTGCAAATAGGTATACTCTAAGCCTCAGCCAAATAAACAAACATGTCACATAAAATGAGCAACCGAATGTCACTGTAGGTCCCATAAATAATACGTAGTAAACAATATTTTTCTTTAAAAATATAAATACATTAATTGTATATAAAGAAATGTAAAACTATCGCATATTAACGGTTGTAAAACATAAACGCTAGACTTGCCACAAGTTCCTTTGAAGTGGATAGCTAATAAATGTAACGCTGTAACTGCAAATTAATTTCTAAGGCCTTGTGGTGAGGCTACACAAAACACGCGAAGGCAACTGTTCGATTATCAATACACGTGTGTTCTAATTATTTCATTATATATACCCTTGGTGTAAATATTTGTACATGAATGCCTGCCTTGATGTAAAATTGAAAAAAAAATTAACCAGCTTACATGCATTATAATGATACCGAACGAATATTTAACAGATAGAAGCATTTATGTGCAATTTAAGAAACTTGTTGTTCTCTTACTATATAACATATGTAAATTGATTTTTAAAACTAAGTTAGAAAAATGGCGACACATGTAGTCATCCAAGTACGAGAGATATAAAACAAGAGAATATTAGTGGCATGTCAGGCAACATATTCATTTTCTTAAACTATTTTTGTCTTTTGTTCACATATCAAATAGTTATGTAAAATTACTCTCAGAATTTTAAAACTAAAATTTGACCGAAAACGTATAGCAATACAGTACATAAATCTGAATTTCAATATTTTTTTAATGTGCAACAAAAAGCATGAATCTATTAAGATTTTAAGGAAATAATTACAATTGCGACTTTCGTTTTGAGGTGACAGAAAATAAAAACGTTAAAAGATGTTGTATTACCTTCAGTGATAACAAGTTTTAACAAGTATTCCAAAAATAACAAACATTAAAAATCAATGCGTATTAATTGTTTTGATATTTAGTCATATTAAGTTATTTAATTTGTTCTCTAGAGCGGTGGCTTGCCATATATTTTAATGTAAAAATATTGTTAAAGTCGTATTAAGACTGTGGTTTATGTTTAAAAGTGTTATTTGTCCACCAAAAACATGAAAAGAAACCCCCAAAAGAAATACAAATCATCAACAAAAACAATGACAAAAAAAAACCAACAACAGGGAACGAACACAAGTTATAGTATTGTCTCTCATCTTGTAATATGTTAATTTGCACGTAAGGTAACAGTTGTTAGTTTGTTTGTTTGTTCGAATGCTGTTTAACTCTACTCTTATCAATTTTCCAGCTTTATCATGGTGTTTATTGGAGGAAGCTGGAACACACAAATAAAACACCTGAAGTTCAACCATCGTTCGGAAAACTGGCAATCCTGGTCAATTAAGATTGGAGTCGCACCCTGCTAACAGTGAGACTCGAACCCGAAATCACAATGTTGACATACATGTACAACGTTGTCAATAGTAGACGAACTACTTAGACCACTCGGCCACCGATGCCTTTGATACAAGTAATTGTATACTTCATTTGAATGATCTTCTGTTTGTAGTTGTTCTACTACTATATATACATATGTAATTGAAAACAGGAAAACAAACAAACAAAGGAAATTATTACTATTAGTAAAAACGTAGTTGTACATCTTCGTCACTAAGACATTATATTAAGATATTGTTTAGATGTAGCCGACTAACTGCACAGTAGCTTATTATATTTCAAGACTAGTGTCAAATAACATTTATAACAATTGGTTGCAACATGTAAGAAGTACTTGGTCATGAACTACGGTTTCTTTTCGGTTAAACGGCTTCCTGCCTGAAAATAATCTAATTAGCCATCACAACAGGAGTGAAAAATAAATAAATAAATAAATAAATAAATAAATAAATATAGTAAAACTAAAACTGCAACAAGATCTAATTTGGTCTTTTCATTTTATGACTCTTTTTGTCTGTTATTGATTTGAAATGTTTATCTTGTAATTTTATCTGTCTCTATCCGTTGCACATGACTACTGTAGGTGATGCGGAGTTGATTTGTTTGTTTGTTTGTTTAAATGTTGTGTAACGCCACTTTTCAGCAATTGTGCAGCTATTTTCCAGTTTTTAATGGGGTAGGAAGCCGGAGTACCCGGAGAAACTCGTACACATCGGTAGGAAAACTTTCAATCCTTGTCAATTAAAATTGCAGTCGAGTACACCCTGCCTGCAGTAAGACTCGAACCCGCAATCTCAGTGTTGATAGACCACGTGACCAATATTAGAGGAGCTACCTTGACCACTCGACCTCCGAGGCCCTTGATGTGGAGTTGATGGTTTGCTTATATACTAATGGAAAAAAAATATAGAAACCACAAAAACATCTGACATCCAATCAGCTGCATTATGAGTAAAATAAGAGTAGTGTAATTACAGTATTAACCAGATCAATAAGACACCCATATGAAACAATGCAAATAACACAACAAAACCTCACTTATGCAAAGAAAGCTTTGGCGGAATGCAATTTATAATGTTTACTAGATTTGGGTCCATTTCCGGCAACGTAGCATATGGACTTGGTAAACGATGTAATATACAGTCAAACTTGTCATAAACATGTTCTTTATGTGACAGATGGGGTGAAACAGCCGGTCAGTATGACACAGTGATATTTTTTGTTGGCGGAATGTTAGGACAACACTTGACACATGCATTATCATGTTGAAAGGTCAAGTGTGGATTTAGTTCAATACGAATGGAATAAAATGTTTTGAAGCATTTGAACGGTATGAAGTACAGAGGTCAAAAGTGTTTCAAGGTTTTGCTGTGGGTTCAACTGGTTGCTATTATGACTACTTACACTATAACATTCCTTTCTCAGAATGAATGACGTTATAACACATGTATCTGCGTAAATTTCACATGGCCATCGATATGCTCTATAGCGGCCGTCGCTGGTGTCAAGGTGGAAACGAAGTTCGTCATGGAAGATAACTTCGTTCCAATCCTGTAAGTGGTACCGTACTTGCTGTTTAGCCCATGCATTCCACTTTGACGCGGATGTAAAACAACGCATATCGGTGGTCTTCTTGGAAGGATATTGCTCGTATTATCGTGCGTATTTTGTTATGTACTGTCCTCAAACTGATCAGTCTTAATTTCGGAATAGACCTGGCGGTTGGAAAGGACGTTTGAAACCAGTTACTTTGTATCGTTGGCTGAGTAGCCATAAGGAACGTAAAATGTTTCTGTGACAAACAAATTGCTAAGCAACATCAGTCTGAGTACGTCCAGATGGCAGCATTCTGATTGCTTGCTTTTGTTCTTTTGTTCATTTTGAGAAAGCTGCGGTTTTCGTCTAAGATAATTTTAGACAAAACAAATATGCTTTCTGAACGTTTTTTGTCAATATAAGACACAATAGGTCGAAATACGGATGTTTATACCCGCACAAAGTCGATTAAGCCTAGTTAAGCTTACTTAAGGCATTATATTGTATATGGTCTCGAAACATTAAAACAAACTTTTTTTCATTTGCATACAAAAGTGTAGATATTGTTGTTTAGCACAAACATATTTACTGTTACCAGTCAGAACAATGAAATGCCGTAACCTCTTTATCTAGAGAAGTTTTTTGTGTTATTATGCACAATGTAGACACTATCTGTGGTAAGTGATATTTTCTACGTTAATCAATTGTCACGTTCGCCATTATATGTTATTATCTGAATAACTTGAATTAACGCGTAACTATAACAGCAGTCTAATTGATGACACTAACTTTTGTTAGGTTACTAAAGTGTACTTCAGTTTTTCATGTCATACCATAAAGTTCTTGCATAGGTGTTAGATTTAATACAATGTCCCTTTGTAACAGACATTTTATGTTTTACATATAACGCAGTTCCTAGTATAACGTTGAAACATTTATCTCATGACAACATACGATAGGAGAGATTTCTTTTCATTAAGTGCGATTAGCATCTTTCGTTGGACTATCATTTTAACTAATACATTTTATGACAGTATATTATCTATACTTTCACGTCAGCAAATGCTTTTGAATATCTACATGTGGCAAATATTTTTTTCCGCAACGTCGGGTCCAGGAAGCGAGCGCCTTCACACATTTTATTTATTATAACGTATGCTAAAAATGACGTTTCTTCTTATTAGTCTGATGATGAGTAGGGAATCCCAACATTTTAATATCATAGCGCAGCGCTAAGGCGGTAAATATTATTTTCAATACAGTTTTCTGTTTAAAGATTACTTTCATATCATTTCTTCACAAATTAATGATCTGATAAAGAATCCTTAATGAAAATTCTTTTACCATTTTGTTTTGTATCATACATTTGTTTACTATCATTGTATTTTTATTTTACTGTTGCAAGACATTCTTCTTGTTTACGGTTACGGTTTTGTTTTGTTTATTTCTCTAAATGGTGTTTAGCGCCACTTTCAGCCAGTTTTCAGCTATATCATGGCGTCCAGTTCATTTACCATTACGTAAATGATGACCTATCCATAATACATCACACAACTTTACATGAATTCGATAAGTACTTATTTTTTTATTCTTTTCCGGGTATAAGTCAGTTATACTTTATTTTATGTCGGTGAAATTAGTATAGAAACCCACATAAGTTCACCGTTGAATCTAAATGTACCCATTTAGGAAATGCATTGCAATTAATTGTGCTTTTACAACATATAAAGCCGAACAGCTTGTATATTGGTGAATCCATACAATTAAGAAGAGATAAACCATTAAATTGATCCCTTAAAGATAGAACACCTAAATCAAATAATAAGAAAAAACATGACAGACTAAAGGCACAATCTACTTGCTAAGAACAGAAAGATTATGTAGCAAGAATAACCGTTTACTGGGAACCCAAATACTATAAGTTTACTTAATCCCATGGAAAAATGTGTGATCAATCTCTACTTTACATTAAAACTATATTTTATGATGTTTCCACACTGCATGTTTTTCGGATTGATTTATGACGATAAGTATTAGCATTGTCGTACTTTTTAGTAATTTTGTCTTTTAATCATCAGCTTTTTACTTTTCTCTTTATGTGTCTAAAATATTACACCACATATAATGATGCCGAATGAATATATATTTTATACTAAGCACTTTGTTTCACACCCTTTATTCAATCAGTTTTGGATTATTATTTTATGCTTTGTACGCTTCTCGAATACTTATCTAGAGTCTTGGTGTTTAGTCTTCTTTTGGGGGTCTTAAGTTTATGAATTTTAATAAGAACTCATGTACATGTATTAATAGATAGATAAATATAACTCGCGAATGTTGGAGTGCTTATGAGTGCTTTGAGCAATTGAGTTTCAAGTTTCCTCCATTTTAGAATTTATGGCAAATGTATGGATTTTAGTGGCGTGAATATACCTATTGATTGTATGAGAATAAGGAGGAATATATTATGTAACTTAATAATTAAAACATTTAACATAGTATTTCATTTATTATTATTATTCATGTGTTAACTTCATATAACATAGCTAAATTATATAAATTTATTGCCTGACATTGTTTATAATTCTAAGGTTTTTTCCACTGCTACATGTAGACTGCCTTGGCCTGATTAAACATTACTTTTTGGAATGAAAGTGATAAAAGCACGTTACAATATTACTTTTTTGACGTTGCAGTTTTTGGAGTTTAAGCTCAAAGATAAGTACTTATTGTAATGAAAATTTTATTTCACAAGTAATGTTTTTTACATTGGTAATTTGATAAGTTTATATGAGGACATTGTCACCAAGTGAAAACTTCACTAATTGTATGTATAAATTTATTATCTCATTAGTTAGTCTATAATCTTAGGATAATCTTTTGAAGCTGGACAGTTGTAAGTAATAATGCATCCAGAGGGAATACACGTTATCTCTAGAAGTGATTAAGGATTTTTATTTGTTTTGACTAGCCAGTATTAAACTTTATGTGACCACATGTTAAGAATTAATTACCCAAATAATCATTCCACTTTGAATTATAATTTGGGAAAGAGAGAACTGATTAGGCTTAGGGACAGTACAGACGTTGTTCTTTGTTAAGAGAGAGATATGTTAATTATAATGTATATATTTATACATATGGATGTACATTTTATGTAATAGTATAGAATAAATATGTATTCTGAACGTGATGTCAACTTTGTATTTAGTAATCAGTTACGTTACATGCAAAGGTTGTGACAGCCATACATTTAAAACTGATATTTTTTACTTAAGGTAATATCGACTCCGACATTGATAGATAAGAAAGGTTTAATTATATACATTTCTGACTGTTTAATGTAAATGAACGAAATCAAACCAGAGTCAGAAATTAGTATTTGTAATATACACATGTCATTAAATTTAAATATTAGACTTTATATAACTTGTTTTTCATAGTGTAAAGACAAGTACTTAGCAACAATTTCCGTTTTAAGAACTGTGTTCTCAATCGAAAAACAAGTATGACTTATACCATAAAACGTTATGGAACATTTGTATGTAGAAATATTTTGAATCATTTTTGAGACGTTTTGTACGACATATCTATATTATATCTTATATGTAGATAATGAACGCAAGAATCATCCAATTTGTCTTATTTGTTGTGTTGATAATTTGTTACCATGGCTACTATATATCGCAATTAGAATTACTTCCTATTATTAAAATGAAAAGAGCACAGGTAAGTTCTCAAGACTAGCTAATTCCATTCAAGAGACTCGTTCTTTCTGGAATAGCATCCGGTACAGCTAATTGTTTGGAAATGATAAATCAGCTTGATTAAGTTAATGTAATGTTTTCATTTTGCAGTTATAACAAAAAGAAAGTCAAGATTTATCTAATCATCTCATTACTCTTAATTAGACATGAACCCAAACTCCATTTTTATTATAAATTTATTACATATATTTATGTCATGTATCAATTTTTCTTTTTGTTTATGAACTTTTGTTATAAACTATGTTGTTGGGCACAGCAGTTCATATATAAACGCTATGTTATATATGTTGCTTAAATGCTAAAAATATTTATGGTTTCTATGCGTAGAAACGTAGAATCGTTTCTTTTGTGTTTTATTCTACTATTCAAATTATTTTGGATTATTTATCTTTAAGGCATGATATGTTCTTATTACGGTTTGCAGAACCCATTCATTGGTTCTATTCATGCCAAGATGAAAACTATTTACCAGACAGAGTTTCTTCTCAATAGGAGAATGATTGAGGCATATATTTCTACAAGAAAATATATATATAAAGTCTTCTAATTCGATACCCTTGTAATGGATTTCTGGTCTATTGTTCGCATTTAGAGTAAAGATAATCAATTATTTGTATGTATATTCAATGATATTGGTTTTTTATATTTATTTAAAAAAGAGGCAGAAAAAAAAGTCACTGGTCAATTACTATTTACGATATGATTGGAAAGACATAAGTCCAAATGAGTAATGGTAAATAATAGCAGGTTGCATAATGTGCATTCTCAACACACAATACATGCAGGCCTTTATCCATAATGAATTGTTCCTGCATTAAGAAAATGTTGTCAGTACTATCTCTATACCTCAGTTTGTTTGTGATTTGCTTGCCTTGTTTTTATATCAAACAACTTAAGTTATCTAATGTAGCATAATTTTGTACAGGAAATAGCCAATTAAGATTTAATATTAACGATTAATTCAAGTTAATTAACATGACATTAAAATGTTATTATTTTTTAAATCTTCATAATTAATTAATCAATTAATCAATCTACCTATATTTTTTAATTATTCCGAATGTTTTTTTAAAATATATCATTCCTAATGACTTTAACCAGAAATGACAACAACATAGCAATTTCGTAACAGCGAGTCTGTTACCTACGGAAGCGTATAATGGACTCGTGTTGCCTTAATAAGACAACCTTATAACGTGATTTTTCCTTAAAATATTCAATGTTATCACCTTATAAGGCAATGATTTGCCTTATTTTGTACAAGGTTGTGTGTTGTTAAGCGTTTAACTTGCATTAATTTAAACAAACTTAACTTTGTTTTACTTAACATTGTCTTAACCTAATACACAGTTAACCTTCGATAGTTAAGAGTGTTTTAAGTTAATACGATAATGTGTGATAATAAGTAGTAACTTCTTATTATTTATGGCAATTTATTCTCTAATATTTAGCTAACCCCAAGAATCTTACCTTGCGTTGTGCAAAATAAAACGTTACATTGCCTAATGTTAATGCGAGATTCTTAAAAACAGACATAACCCTGTAAAAAATAAGTCCATAAAAACTAATGAAGGGTTATGTCTGTTTTTAAGAATCTCGCATTAACATTAGGCAATGTAACGTTTTATTTTGCACAACGCAAGGTAAGATTCTTGGGGTTAGCTAAATATTAGAGAATAAATTGCCATAAATAATAAGAAGTTACTACTTATTATCACACATTATCGTATTAACTTAAAACACTCTTAACTATCGAAGGTTAACTGTGTATTAGGTTAAGACAATGTTAAGTAAAACAAAGATAAGTTTGTTTAAATTAATGCAAGTTAAACGCTTAACAACACACAACCTTGTACAAAATAAGGCAAATCATTGCCTTATAAGGTGATAACATTGAATATTTTAAGGAAAAATCACGTTATAAGGTTGTCTTATTAAGGCAACACGAGTCCATTATACGCTTCCGTAGTTACCATTCGCAGGAATATACAAAACATTTGTGAAAAGCACGCCATATGTGAAACGAGGCAGTAATTCAATACTGATAAAAGGTATGTTTATTTTACAGATGGGAAATCCATTAGAGGACATTATCCAATATATAAATCTGTGTTAGAATATAATATAATCGCAGTGTTATTTGTTTCTGGTAGGTTTCATCCGTAATCAACTGTAGATATTGCGACGTTTTGGTATCATTCCGTTCAATCGACATTGATAGATCATTCTTGTAGCATTCTCCAGTCATGTTTGTGAATGTTTGCTTCGTATGATCTCTGCAGATTTTTCTATACAGTAAAACCTTTTAAAACCGGCCCCTGAATAAACCGGTTTCCTGTCGATTCCGGTCGAAAGTTTAGGTCCCATTTTTTCCCCTTAAAGTTCTTCGTTAATTTAACCTGTATAAACCGGACCTCGTGTATTCCGAATTACGACCCTTATGTCCAGTACCAATACACACTTCTCAATTAAAATTTACCTGTTTAAACCGAATAATTTACATGGCCAGATTTATTTATTTAATCAATTGATAGCTATCCAAACAAGGTAATTCACATGACTTGTGAGGTCTCCTTGAGGGCATATTTAATTAATGAGCCAAAGCGTACAACAATGGTAAATTGTTTTCAAAACCATTAATTTAATTTTCATAATTTGCATTATTTTCAAAAGTGAATCCTATTAATGAACCGATGTTTTAAATACATGCGAATCGTTTTCAAAACCAATATTTCAAAAGTAAAAATGGAGAGCGAAAATTTGACGATGATGTAACACTCCGTCGCCAAACGATCGCGTAAAGATTTAAGTCTGATAATATGCTACGACATATAGCATACTTGATAAACTTTGCAAACAGTAAAGATTATCGTTACCTGTAGTTTCTTTTGCTTATGCAATCACTAACAGAGGACATTATCGTGCAAAGAAAAATGGAGAAAAGGCAAGGAACCCCCGACATGTATTTTGCGGTAAACTATTGAGTAATTATTACTCGTGTATATAAAATATCAGTGAATATTATAACTTTTATCAATTATAATACATTTTATTACATTTCTTTCATTTATTCTTAGCATATAAAACGAGTGTGTATCAAAGGTGTCCGTAGTCTTTTAAACCCCCCTTTTTCATCTTCACTTCCGGTGATTTTCCAAATCCGAACAAACCGGCCCACTGTCTAAACCGGCTATATTGTTCGGCCCCATAGGTAGCCGGTTTATCCAGGTTTTACTGTACATTTTTGTAGGTTTCTCTATAAAAACGTTTTTGGGGTTTTTTTGTACTTCATTTTTCGTTTTCTAAAGGTAATACAAAATTTGGTGTATTTTCAAATTAACCACATACAAGAACGCTTTTTTATACAACTGAAGCATTTCACTCTAAACAGAATTGTTTTTGTAAAACTAAATAATTTTTATAATGTAATATAATATTTTATATCAATACAGAATGAATAGGGATCTACAAAGGTAATTTTTTACTTTTTCATACATACTGCATACTTGTTGTTCACTCATTATGCTATAATTAAGATTTTCATACTTGTTTGCTGCTTATTTCCTGTCATAACCAATAATCAAGGTTTAATTTAACCTGCTGACATCACAACGGGAAGAAGGAAATTGACCCATTATTAATACAACTTCCGGGTCTTGTCAAGTAAAAAAATCAATTAATTTTTGTGTGCAGGAAATTACTAAGAAAATATTTGTAGATTTATATTACAAAATAGTGATTTTTTAATAGAGACTTAGAGTAACAGCCGCAAAATATAAATACCTATGTAATGTTCATTGAGTCAGATAATCAAGCTATAACACTTGTATACCCAATATTAAGAAACAAAACAAAACATAACAGCATTTTTGTACCTTAATATTAGTAGGAAATTTATCATACTTATGTCTTAAATACTTGTATATGTCAGAGTACATCGTGAAGACTATCATCGCTTCTTGCTGTAAATATATGTATATGAAATATCAATCTCAATATATATGATCTCGTTATCTCTAGCTCCGAGGCTGTGTGTTTAAAGTAGTTAGTTTGCTATTGATCACGTGTCTGTCAACACTGTGCCTGTGGGTTAGAGTCTGTGGGAATGGTACATTCGACTCCAGTCTTAATTGGACGCTATGATGAAGCTAACAAATCGCAAAAGTGGCCTTAAACACCATCAACCAAACACCTTTCTCTGTAGTATAAAAATTTCAAACAACAGATAAAGCAATCAAAGCTGTATAATATAGAACTGTATATATGAAGACAATCTTGACAGTTCTTTTTTTTAATTGGCAGTAACAAATTCATCTGTCACAAAAAAGAGGTTTATTGCCATCAGGCTGCATAACTATATTTTTTTTAATTGTACATCAGAATTGAGGCAGAGATCTTGCTATGTGTTTTATAACACCACTGTAGAATGATGCTAGAAGAAAAAAAGTGCCTTGTGTCTATTTTAGTAATTCTGTTCAAACTTTCGAAAACATATATACAATCTATCGACAGTCGATATTAGAACCATATACGCAGAGCATATACGGTGACATACAGTTAAATTGAGTAACCTTGAAATTTACGGTAAATCTGATATTATTTTTTAAATGTAGATTTTAGTTTTTGTGGAACAGGCTAAAATCAAATTTCAGTAATTCAGAAACCTAATTTCAAGCGTCGCTTTTAAAGGAGCAAACAGTACAACCACGTTCAAAACAGCAACATGTCCAAACCTCAAAATTTCATTTCATGAAATAAACCTCAAGTACATACGTTTTATTCAGAAAGACCTGATGTGTGTAAAACATCAAGATGATGTGAACTCCCGTATATAAATAAGACTGCTGATAATATTGTCCGATATATTGTCATAATATACCTGTTCCAGATACCTTATGCTTTTAGGAATTCAAACCACACTTCATCTTTGTCTTAAAATTAAACTATTAAAAAGTTTCTTTCCTTTTCAACAGACAATGAATCTCAAACGATAATAGTTTAAATTGGTGCAGACTAGTAAACCGTTATAAATCACACCGAATCTGTACCATGATTAACTAACGAAAGCTTTTTGTTGTTTGATTGAAAGCAGGTATAATTTACAATTTAAAAGTAAATTTGTACTTCATAACATCCCCATGCATAATTATATTCCTCGTGGTGTTTATTTTATACGATTTTAAACAGTCGGTTATCATTTAATTGAAACAGAACAAATTTACAAAAATGACTTCATGGAACAGTATTGTTTCTGTGTTTTAGAAAATTAAATTATTTAAACATATCAGTGCTTACTTTCAATATATAAAATTTTCTTTTCAAACCTAATTGATGTTTGATCTGTGAAGATATTACAATATATTACAATAAATTACAATATATTACAACATATTACAATAATTGAAGTATGTATAGCAAGAGTAAATCTTTTCCAGTACAATGTAGAACTGCCATAAGTCCCTTATAATTTTGCTTAGCTATTAGAGAGATACAGCTCAACATGTCTTATACTATCCACCTTTGTACAAAAACTATTAGTATAGGAAATGTTGATGATGAAGGTGTATCTCGCGAATACCAAAAAAAAAATAAATGGGCTTGTGGCAAGTATAAGTACAATGGTGCATGACTTCTATGTTTACCCGGAAGATTGTTATCCTAACAATTAAGAGGTAATCATTAATAGCTCATATGTGTTTTCTTGGATGGTTATATAACAAAATTACACATTGTGTGTATTGGCACAATTACTTATTTCGCAAGTCTTTTTTTCGTATTCAATACGTTTTGTTCACTTCGTTATAGTATATTCTCAGCATTCAGTATGGGATGACTGGTCACCCTATAAACATGTTAAAAAATACTAAACTGAATTTAAACTTCCTGATATCATATAACTCTTAGATAAGAACGTTTAGATCTGAAAATATGTTTAAATCTTCCTTAGGCAAATGTAATACAGATATAAGGTATACAGACAGTAAGTACTTATTCTTCTGCATGGTATTTAGATACATACAATTGATACACAACATTTTGATTAATATCAATTTCTCCTTGAAATCCACATAATGATACGGCAGTTTACGTCTTATACAACGTAGATGTATCGCTGTAGCATCCGGGTCTAATAAATCTTACCATGACTCAGGTATGCTTTAGTTCTGTCACGTTATTTAAGACTCTGAAAGATTATAAAACTTATTCATTCATGTTAATTAGCGACGTTGTCGACGTTTATTCCTAAAACTGTCATGCAAATTGATGAGATATGTTTGTGATTTCAATTTTGTAGTTGCTGTTAGCCCATGGGAAAAAAATAAAATTGAAAATAAAAAGAAGTAAGGCGACGGCGATCACAATGGTTACTGATACCTCTTTTACTACTTTCTGATAAAATGCATCTCTTTTATCACTTTTATAATCTTTATTGTTATTGTATTTGAGTTGGCAGTATATATAGATATAAAAAGGCGAACATATGTCGTTCATTAATTTAAAGCTTGAATAGAATGTCATAACTTTTTAAAATGCTCAATTTAAAACCAGAGAAAAATTATTAAAAGGAAAGCATTTTATTTATTATTAACGATATTGTTTTTTTTAACAAACTTAAAATCTATTTATACACATAGGAAATAGTAATAATATTTTTTAATTTATATATATTTGGTAAAGCACCTGTATAATAATTTGTTTGTTTAATTTAAAAGAACGGGAAAATACATCAAAAAGTGCTTTTTGTTATTAACTTTCACTGCATCCACGATCAATATGGAAGATAAGTTGATTGCAATGTTTCAGAGAAACTTTGAATTCTGCAGGAAATATATTGGTAATAAAACTACATTACCGTGTCTTTGGTGATATATTATACATTTTTGGCTTTATTAGTAGATCGTACAGATTGTAGTTTATTTTAACAAAATTATAAATATGTTTTTAAAACATTTATTTCATATTTGCCTATTGAACTATATAAATAATTGTTTATAAAAAATTGTTGAAAATCTATAAAAACATGTAAAAAAGGTCTAGCTAGTTCACATAATTTATTTATTATCAAGAGTACAAAGATATAATAACAAAATAAATAAATGAAACTAAATAGTAGATTAGTTTTTGCAAAGACAAGTTAAGTATTAATAATTATTACCAACCCAAAATAATATTGACAGTAAACAGTTTTTTACAATTTGTTTTATATTAAGTTTATTAACTCACAAATTCACGGAGGGTTTACGTTGTACCAACATGTATTTGTGTATTTAGAAAAAAACACAAAAGCAATAAAAACTAATAAAATGTAGATAAAACAATCGACAAAACAGATATTTGGCAACATTCTATCAAGGATTATTTTGGAGACCAAATTCCTCATATTATTCGTTATTTTAGATTTGCGATCTGCATTTTGATTTTTTAATTGGACACTGTTGTTGACTATTAAGTTCCCCAAAAAGGGGTTGTGGTACTTAGTTTATGTGTTTCCTTTAAGAAGTTCATAGGCTATCATCATGAATTAATTGATCGTTATGGAAAATTCTACCATCAAAGACGAACATACAAGTATGTCCTCTTTCTGGATTTGACTTGTCCATTCCTAGACGTACTACAGTTACTCATCGGCGCAACAGAGTTTACTAATGGTTTTATTGGGGTCAGTTTACTTCTTGATTTTGTGTGCTTGAGTTATTGTTTTGTGTACCATATGTTTATCAGAATCCGGATTTGCAATCGTCCATTGACTTAAGTTTCTTCATATTCCTTGTTTTTTTCTTAGAAGTTGCAGTAAATACATAACGTAATATCAAATATGAGTAGAGGCTATAAAAAACTAAAACTATATAATGGGTTTCAGTTGTTATCCGAAATAACAGTTGAAAACCCTTTATTTCAGTAAAATTGTGAATTCACGTCAAAGTTTAAGTTGAAGTCGGACACAATCTACCCGCAGTAAAGCTCTAAACAACTGTAATAAACATGTGATCAATACTAGACACCGCGGTGTCTGAAATGATTGCAGGATACACTTTATATGTACTTTAAAGTAACTTCCAAATGGAAGACAACAATTTACATTTCCGGCAGTTATCAGCATATTTTTATATACTTAATCAAAACATTTTGTTAGAATTTGGGTCCTCCTATTACTCTTAGACTGTTTATGCAAAGTCTGTCAAGTTTCTAATTGTTTTTGATAAATTCTGAAGTTTTGAATAATGAAATAACTGGTATAAAAAAATTATTTAACACAAAAAACTAACTTAAAATAATAATTTTATGTTATTTTGTCTTCTGATGGCAGATCAACTACAAATAACGTAAATCTAGGTACTTTTTATGACTGGCGATTGCGCAATAACGCTAATATCAAAGCGTTTTTCGTATCACTGACTAATCCAGACCTAATGAATATTCATTAACTTATACGCAAATGGGTCAAGTGACTCTAAGCTTACAAACGTGCTTGTCTAATTTTATTTTCTCAACAATTTTCTTTCTAAATACATTTTTGGTTTAATGGTCAAATCAAAAAAATACTTTCGAGTGGAAAAATTTTCTCAATTTATTATAAATAAAGCAGTAGAAATAGATTGTTAAAACTTATAATGCTTTCTTTACTTTTGAAAAGAGTAAATAAAAATATTTTCAATGTATGGAAGAGCAACTAATTCAACTAAATCCGATAACTTATGGGCTTTATGGTACTTGATCATAAGAAGTTAGGGCGTTCATTGATATTTCTATTCTGTTTTTCTTCTCCATTTGTTACCATCATTTCAGCACCTGGGCTACAAGCAATACAATCTGCGAAACGATAAGAAATGAAACAGTCTTGATTCATATCTGAAGGTGCAGGTTAACTTAATTCAAACTTAACATTAAACAGTCGCAATTGACATTGGTAAAATTAAGAAGAATATTATGACGATGGTTCAAGTGTGCCGTTATTATTAGAGTAGAAACCTGTAATTTCTATTAGCGAACTTCAATCTTTGCTGGCACATCTTTCATCATTTGGCAATAACGACGACTTGTTTTCTAAATGAATAAATCAGTAAAATTTGAAATTGACATGTATAAATTTAATTCCTCTGAATGATAAGAATAGTATCAATCATTCATTTTTTTTCTTGTAATCAATCGTAGGAAAGCACATGTTGACGATGTATATATCGATTTGTCAAGAAAACACTTCTTGATTACGCAATCTAGGTAATTGACAACTGAAAAGCTAACAGTTAATTTTAAATTACAGTAGAGTTCGTTTATAACGTACAGGCTTGTAACGAAATCAGGTTTATAACGAAGTAAAATGAAATCCCCAGTCCCAATTACAAAAATAATACTTACATTTTCAGGTATATAACAAATTCCTTATAACGAAATCAGGGCTATAACGAATAACTCAGCATGTCCCGGTAACAGATTAATAGATGAAAATTACACTGTTATAACGAATTGATTATTTGATTGTTATGTAAACATCAAACACCTGTTATCAGCGCATCCGGTCAAGTATTGATTTTAATGACACGGTCTTTAGTCCGTGATTTACAAGAAACCACCTGTGGCGAAATACGCTCACCTAGTAAATTTTGACGTAATTAAAATAAATAACACTTGATTGTGTACAGAAATCTTAGCAGTTAATTAACATTTTTAAGCCTCATAATTAGTATCACAAGGTCATTTGCCAGATGCATCATTTCATTAATAAATTAATAATTGGTGATTAGTTTCGTATTAATTACGGTTGTGAACTTTTTTTACTTTGTTCTTAATTTTTGCTTTGTCGACTAAAATTATAATTAGCCGCTCAAAACAATGTTTTTATACGACACAAGCTGAGACAGAAATATATAAACGGGTGTAAAATACTAATAATTATTCAGTATTCAGTATGGCTGGCAGAAAGAGAAAAGCTATCGATCTTGATACGAAATATCAGATCATTCAAGCTGTCGATAAAAATGACCGACCAAAATCGGAGATAGCAAAGTCCTTTGATTTACCGCCCAGTACCCTCAGTACAATCCTTAAACAACGGGATTCCATCATGAATGCCTACAACAGCAGCGAGTTTGGTTCGCAAAGAAAGAAAATGCGTACTGCACAGCATCAAGATGTTGAGGAGACCCTATTTCAGTGGTTCAAAACTGTTCGTGACCAGAACATACCGATATCGGGACCAACTCTAGCCGCTAAAGCAGACGAATTAGCCATTCGACTCGGCCACTCTGACTTTTCGGCAAACCACAACTGGATTGAGAGGTTTAAACAACGACGTGGCATTGTTTCCAGGTCCATCAATGGGGAAAGCTCAACTGTTGACCAGACAGTTGTGGATTGCTACATTAACAACACGTTACCCAACCTACTGAGAGAATACGACCCAAACAACATCTTCAACATGGACGAAACTGGCCTTTTCTACAAACTTTTACCCAATAGAACATTGCAGTACTTAAACAGGACGAATGTGAGGACGACGACGAAGACCCAGAAACAGACATAGACGAAGAACCTGTCATTTCTGATCGAGAATCACTCCAGCTGATTGTTAAACTTCAAAGGAAACTGGCTACAAAGAAGGATGTTCCCGACCGCATGTTCAACAACCTATCGGATATGGAGACATATTTCCAGACATGCATTGCCTCAGGTCTCGTACAGAAGTCCATGACAGACTTTTTTAAAGTTTAAAGAACATTTGTGCATTTAAACATTTTAGTGCTTTAATTTTTAATTCAATTATACTAGTGTTTATTTTTGTTTTGACATCAATAAACGTTTTGTTTTTCTGACAACAATTTTGTATTTTTTTGTTCAGCAAATTGCAAAAGTGTCAACTACAATAAAACTACAAATAAAATATTAGTTTGTTTTATTAAAATATTACAGTGCATATAAACACATACAAAAACACATTGTTTTGACAAGTTTGAAGGATAAACAAACAATTCACCGTATTTTTAACAAACAGTATAGTATATTATAAACAATGTGTAAAAAGGGGAGGTAATCCAACATGAAACGTCTCATGTAACGAAATAGGCTTATAACGAAATGCGGCCGACGGTCCCTTGAAATTCGTTATAAACGAACTCTACTGTAGATAAGAAGTTTTTCATGGTTGAAATATCGGTTAAAACACCTATTACATGTTCCTTTCTGTCAAGTCACACGTCTGGGAAATCAAGTTTGTAATTCGATGAATGTTATCAACCAAAATTTGTAGAATTGTACATAAAAATGGCATTGTGATCAAAAGATTCATGATAGTCTTTTAAACATTCGATGGTTCCCGTTTTGTTCATTCATAACAAAAGATCACTTTTAGTTTTCTATCTGAAGGAGTTGTAGCAGCTGTTAACTGATTCCCAAGTAATTGTACTTTTCTGCAATGGCCGAGTAAATGTATCAATAACAATACTCGCGGTAAAGTATTTTGACGTCTTTACATTAAAAGCCCATAAAGTGTTTTAACAAGAACAGCTATGACTATGATTTCAATTAGTTCTATTTGAAAGATTGCAAAACCAAGAATCTAAACAACAAAACATATAGCATTCTATATTACAGAAGGAATGCTATACTTTTAAAGACGTGCCACACCTGACGACTTGTTGGTTTATTTTAATTCTACCATCAGTGATGTTGTTGCACGAAACACAAAACCATTTGTTGAACTCAAGTGCAAAACAAACATAGTTAAGATAAAAATGACGAAATATCAAACAATAAAATAACAAATCCACACAACTATTTGAAAACAGAACTGATTCAAATTTAAAATAAAAGTAACATTTATTTATGTAACAATACCTTACGAGAAGGTGCAGCATCTTTAAATTCCTATATGTTTTGATTGTAATTCATGATAATGAAGCTATCCACCAATTGTCCTAATGTTATTTATTATCTATGACTCTTTAAATTAAAATTTAAAACTTTAATTTGTTTTAGGGAGAAGTAATTTTATTATTAACATAATCATTTTTATTCTATTGGATATTTGAAAAAGCTAAGAGACTAAGTACCTATACCTCATTTAAAAATTGTAGAATGTGTGGTAACACACTACACATACAATTCTAGATGCGTGTGTTAGAAGAGTTATGGGGTAAATAACATCAAGTTTGCCTCGACGAAACTACCTGTAATAATCAAACGTCTATTCAAACCAACAGTTTGTTTACATTGGTTGCCGAAAATATTACTGTGGTAAAACAACCTTCTATATTTTAAAATGGGACGATTAACAACGCAAAGGACATTTACATATCATCCTTTGTCAGCTGTTCTTGTGTAATTCTAGTTATTCATGAACAAGACATGTGACTGGAGTCCAGTCGTTCAAACGAAAAAAACACAAATATAAATTCTTTAAATTCTAAATAACAGAAACTCTGCTTCAACACATTGCAATAGCTGTTTTTACTTTCATTAAACGTCTCGGACCATACTGGGAGGGTTCCCAGTGCTCGACACACAGAGCAGCCCAGCGCGTCCCCGGGTGGCGGACAGGGAGTACCTCTCGTTTGGAGTTGTCAGGTCATAATGCGGAAAGCCTGACCGCGGACAGTAGTGTGTAACGTGTTTGGAGAGTGCCACGCTCCTTGCACGATAAAGACCCTTTTGTAGATTTCGAAAAAGAGTAGGCTAATTGTAGCCGCTACAAAAGGCTAAATTTTCCGGCCCTACCCAAAACTCAATACTTTTCCAGTGGCAGTCAAAATTGTATTCCCTGTGACCCATCCCACCCATATTTTCTGTTGATTTATTGTTTAACTTGTTCCCGTCCTGAATATAGCTGAAATACTGCTCGCTGGACGTAAAGCAGACATCCAATCAATCAATCAATCCATCTAACGTTTGTACAGCTAGTATAACAATGCATTGGCTTGTATGCCCATAGCCTGGCTTTGCTCTTGATAAATGTAATAGTCCTTAATATTGATATGGGCAACTCTGACACTTATTGATTTGGTAAATCTGTTTGGATTGAACACATAAAATAATTACTTTACTTCATGTCGTCATTATCCGGTTAAAGCGTAAAACAAACACAAAAGCCCAAGTATCTCATAGGAGGCAAATCCATCTATATTTCAAATGGAGATTCTACAGCTACATCTGTGGCTGTTAAACTGGTTTAATAATTACTGAGAATTCATCTAGATCCAGTTTTTGCATAAAAAAGAGCAAGAAGATCTCTGTTTAAATGTCAAAAGCCCTCGCTAGTTCTAATAAGAAAAATAGCAAAGAAAACCGACCGAACAACAAGATTTATTCTACTAATAAAATAACATTAGAATAACTAATATAATACTAATAGAATACATTGTAGATGATATAAAAAGTTTGATCCTGGAAAGACTTTACTAACTATTTTATCATCTGATACAAATTTGATAGCCTTAGTTAGATAACAAAATATGTTGTAAGTAACTTCAACATTATATAACTCTGAATAAATGAATGATTTTCTATTAATATTTATAAGTTTATTGGTGGAACTTAAGACTGGGATTATTGTCTACAATGATAAAAGTTTAAATGTACATTTATGTAATAGCAGCTATAGAATTGTAAACAACTGTCCTATGATTGTATCAGTAACAACACCATCAAAGGAAGACGACTGTCTGTTTTTGACTTAAGTTTAGTCATTTGATAGTTCATTCTAAAGACATCGTGTCTATATCGATACACGTTCCTGTCTATAGAACCCTTGTTTCAACAAAATCGTTATGTTTGAAAGAGAATTGTAGATATGAAAAATCAATATAGGTTTCTTGATGTATACTGAAACAAAGTTAATAAATTCTAATAATCTGACTGTCTTTTATAAAACAATGTTATACTCGTCAATGAAGTTCCAAACTATAACTAATATTGATATTATTTTATCTCGGTGGCTGTGAGGTAGTCGTCTACTTTTGATCAAGTGACTGTCGACCTTGAAGTTATGCTTTCGAGCCTAAGTGCAGGCAGGGTGTGCTCGACTCCTAACTTGACCAGGTATGAGAACTACAGCTTCCACCCCTAACAAGAATCAGACGTTATGATGTAACTGAAAGATTGATTATCTTTGCCTTTGGACCTATGGTATAGTTGATCTATAGAATGAACCTTCACTTTTTGGTACCAGAAACCGTCTCTTTGGTTTAAAATAATTATTTTAAACAGATGACCGTTTGTTTTTATATTTGTTTACTTCAACCAATCATAATCGTTTTTTAACTGGCAAATCGTTTGATTCTCGTTGTGGTGTATCATATGTTTGACCAAGAGAAAAGTAAATTAGATGAATTAGCACACGACTTTCTTTCGTGATTCAAAAAACATCAATTAATATTTATCAATCAAAACGTGGGATTGAAATCGATTAAAAGTAATGCATTTGTTTAATTATTTTTGTGAAACTATATCATAAAATAATGGTTTGATGCATTTATCCAGTTCCAAACTATAAATCAACATTAATGCTTTTTCCTTTTTATCAACTTGTCGAATGTTCCTAAACCATATGTTACCAGAAACGCAATGTCTTTTTGATTTTGTATAAATATTTAAGCGTTTTGTCGTACAGATGATAGTTTGTCTTAATATTTGTTAACTTCAATCACTCATAATAGCTAGTTATGTTAGCTGGTAATTCGTTTGATACTCGTTATGGTGAAATCTGTATTATATGTAGCCAAGAGAAGAGTGACGTAAATAATAAATAAAAATGAAAAATCCTTTGATGCATTAAATTATACTAATGAATATTTAACTTCTAAGCTTGAATTATTTAAAAAAGCAGGTACTATAATTATATTTAAATCTACATACACTTGTTTTGAATGAGCTAGAGATCACGAACGCCACAAAAACACGACGATATGACAACTTTAACATATATATATATAAGTAATTCGTAAACAAGATTTAATCCACAATTTGCACTTTTGATTGCAAAAAATCGTGTTTTTAAATTAAATCCTTGAAGATATATAGAAAGAGGAGAGAACAAGTTAACCAGCAACGAATATACTGGAAACTGTCTTTGAAGTTAAATAGGCTAATTCGGCTAATCAAGACTAGCCTATAAAAGCCTGCGATGTGTATACTCTGTTATCAAATCTACAAACAGGAAAAGGAACGTGGTAACGTCTAAAATCGTTACCCACTCTAGTCAGCGGTCAGGCTTAACAAAAAGAGGTTTATGTTCAATGAGAATAACAACAAAATACCGAACACCAAAGAAACGAACAAAGACAACCCACGAATTCAAGTCCACGAAACCGGAAAACACAAAATGATTTTAAAAAATAAAACCCGCTTCAAACACTGTAGAGAGCTGATGAAAAAGACGAGATATTTCTCGCCACTATAGTCAGTAATTGGTGTATACAATGATCATCGCAACATAACCGCTATTTACTGACTTTTAACTTTCTGCAATCGTACAGAAAGTCTTATTTAGACCTCTTGCTTGAAATTGTTTTGATCAATAAATGAGATAACAATTCAAGGGTTCCTGACAGTAAAGTTGAGATATTCTTACGTAAATGTTAAGTGCGCCATCATGAACGGGTTAATTGTGATATCTGTCACACAGATAGCGGCGGACAGTTTAAGGCGACTATATTCTATCCGTTTATACACTAGTTCGTGACCTTATACTGAGTCTGACCATTAGTAACACGACGGGCGTTAAGTTATGAAGAAGTAAATGCTGACCTGTCTAGAACATGTTTAGATGATTGTGTTGCTTATTTGTTGTTGTATCTTTTGTTTCTTTGTTTGTTTGAATAGTATTAAACGCCACCTTCAGCAAATTTTCAGCTATATCGTTACGTCCAGTTTCTATTTGGGGGAGGAAGTCAGAATACCCGTAGAAAGCCCTCGACCATCAGTAGAAAACTAGCAATCTTTTTCAATTAAGAGCAAACCCTGCACTCGAATCCAAAAACCTCTGTGCAGTCACGTGATCTGTAGTATATATCTAACTACCTCTACCACTCGACCACAGAGGCCATAGTATCTTTTGCGTACGTTTTTGGTGGTTGTTGCGTGTGTGATTTTACCGTTATCCACGATTGTGTAATTTTGTCCTTAAGTTTTGTTCTGACAATGTCAATGAATACAAATGATAAAGTTAATGATAAAACTAATAGTGCATTCACTCCTAAGTAAAAGTGGATGTTGTTACAACAATTAGGGACATACAAGGACAAATAAGTTTAATGATTATTATACAGGTAGCATTTAATTGAGGAAAAGCAATTTAACTCGTTTTCCTGTAACATGTAATGTCAGAAATAGGACTTTCGGAAAAGATATGACAGTAATGAAATATTACCGGAAACACCTGCCATACAGCAGCAAATTCGAAACGATTATTTTATTATTATGACATCAATACTATATAATTAGCGGATGTATACGTCACTGGATTCACTATTGTATGTTTTAAATGTATGGTATAAATTTCATTCCATTATAAAAATACATAACTAAAAAATAAATACATATAGTCTCTAACATTGTTTCCGGTTTATGACGATAATTTCTCAAATCGTGGTTTAATTTTCACTTTTTAAAGTTTAAGGTTTACCGAAAACTTTAAAAGGGGAAAAGTTAACTATCGAGATTTGATAAATTATCGTCATAAACCGGAAACAATGTCAGAGATTGTTTCTCTAATGACCATCTGAAAATATGTGTACAAGATTCTTGTGACATCCCTTAAAGTGCCATATAATTGTTGCATGGTTTCGAAAACCTGTACGGCAGGTTTTAAAATGGTTGTCTATGTTTGTAATTAAAATAATTTTGGAAAAATTGCTTGTGGACATAGGGTCGAAACGTAAATGCATGTGCCGTGAAAGTGAGACTGCATTGAAATTCTACTATATTCTTGATTGCTAGGAACATCACTTTGTAATATTTTATGTATTGTTAAAAGAGGGGTGGGGTGACTTTAGATTGTGGTTTTATTTCGTATTGATCTTGTTTAACCAGACTGTCATCCCTGCGAGTTTGCGTTGTTTATATTAGTATCGAAAACGACATTTCATGACGTAGTCATAGATAAAAGTATTTCGCGTGACATAATATTCTTAACCAATCAACGCATGAGAACAAAACGTAGATTATTGATTTTTTTCACATCGCGTGGGAACCGTGAAACTTTATTAGAAATTACAGAAAAAAATACTACTTCAAGGTTTACGTCACATTCTGTATTCTACACTAAGAGCGCACTGTTCCTTACCTGTTCTTCTCTATTCTGGTATCCTGACGATGATATCCTCGTTAGCCTAAGCGGTCTTCCGATATAACGTCAGGTCAGGAGCATAGGATTTCAACGTTGAAATTTGACGTTTGAGTATTCTCTAGACTTACCATTTAGCATTAAAGATAAGTTCAAGTAGACCGAACGTATTATGACGTAATTCTCTTATATGACGTTCAATGTTTACATTTCTCAGCTAAAATTGGGATTTCATAATTTAAACGTAGAGTTAAAATGTAATTTATATTTAAATTTTATAAAGAAAAGGTATTTTCAGGTTTAAAAAAAGATTGGAATGTGCATGCGATATTAAATGACGTCATAATATCAACTATATCAGATGTCCTGACCTGATGTTATATTTGATGTGAAGCTTGCGTCAATGAAAAATATTGCACCAGGGGACCAGGAGTCTTCTCTAGCTTTGATAATTACTGGCAGGGGACCAGGAGTCTTCTCTAGCTTTGATAATTACTGGTAATTCATGATAGATAAACATACGTACATCAACTTGAATTATAACAAAGACAAATATATACATATTCCTTATAGGATTGAAAGTTTTTATTCCAGATAAATAACTATTGGTTTGCATACATGTGGTGACAGATATGTTTGGGTAACTCTTCTCTTTGTCTTGACCACAACTTCACCATTTAACACGACACAAGTCAGATGTTAAGATATGCTTATCCTTCCCGATAACCTATTATCAGCCTGTTTGTGGTGCTTAAGTGTTTGTTAGCCGTGGCTAGTCAATTCAAATTTCCATTATGTTTTTTGGTTAGACATTTTTATCTGAAACGACTTGCCAATGTTAGACTAAATTATGCGTATACTTTACCGTGAAAGGGAACATGTCAGAAAACAGAAAGGTCAACAAGAATTGAAAAGGGAACGTGTCGGAAAACAGAAAGATTAATAAAGATTAAAAAGGGAAAATGTCAGAAAACAGAAAGGTCAACAAGTATTGAAAAGGGAACATGTCAGAAAACAGAAAGGTTAATAAAGATTAAAAAGGGAAAAAGTCAGAAAACAGAAAGGTCAACAAGTATTTAAAAGGGAACATATCAGAAAACAGAAAGGTTAATAAGGATTGAAAAGGAAAAATGTCAGAAAACAGAAAGGTCAACAAGTATTGAAAAGGGAAGGTTTCAGAAAACAGAAAGGTTAATAAGGATTGAAAAGGGAACGTGTCAGAAACAGAAAGGTTAATAAAGATTGAAAAGGGAAAATGTCAGAAAACAGAAAGGTCAACAAATATTGAAAGCGGAACATGTCAGAAAACAGAAAGGTCAACAAGTATTGAAAAGGGAACATGTCAGAAAACAGAAAGGTTAATAAGGATTGAAAAGGGAAAATGTCAGAAAACAGAAAGGTTAATAAAGATTGAAAAGGGAACATGTGAGAAAATAGAAAGGTCAACAAGTATTGAAAACAAAAGGACTATAACAAAATCCGGACTAACCAAAACCTAGGAAGGAAACACGACATACATAAAACATACAAACAAAACCAAACAAAAACAGGTGTACACGCGTTTCGCTTCGCTTACATATTTTACCATTGTAGCAGGTTGTTTCTTTTTTTGCGTGAAGCATCATTTTGCAGTTTACATGCACGGATTGCTAAGACGTTTAGTCGATCTTAAAATTATATCACTACATATATTACTGTCAAGATATTTTCTACGTTTTCCTTAAATTGTTTAGCAACAATCAGTTATGCAAATTTCAAATTAATTTATATTTGATTAAAATTATAACGAAGGATTGACAACCTTCAGTGAAAACACGAATGAAGAAATACTGTACAAAGGCGAAAGTTGTAAATGTGGTTGCATTTTTTTTATTGCTTTACTTCAAATAAATTTTTGTTGTTAAAATCATTTATATTAAACTGAAAGAAAATATTAAGCTATGCATTAGTTATGTCTGTTAGGAGAAAAAAACCAGTGGCGCAGCTAGAGTCTGATTTGCATTAAAGCCTTCACAGGTGGCGCTTTAGGCTCTTAAGTAGTGGGTCCATGGAGGGCTCGTCCAGGGTAAAGCCTAGGTAGAGGTCCAGGTTTGGGATTCTACCCGCATGCTCCACAGACCAAATATGTAATTACAGCTCTTCTAAATGTAACCCGAGTGAAACAGATCGAGTCATATTTTGTGTTATTTGTTGCCAAGACGATGTGAAAGTCTTAGCCTTTCTGCGCCACTATCACAATTAAATTATATTATATTATTCAAAAGGAAAAATAATACATTTAGACAACAAAATGAATAAAAGATTTTATTTGTCAGATAGATTATAAACCTCAAATTTAATTACATTGATGTTAATATCAAACATATTATGATTGGTGATTGGTTAGAATCGATTCACTGAAAAAAACTAATTACAGGATGAGATTGCGGAACTGACGAAAAACGTCTCAAATGAAAAAGCTAATACCACATCCAAATACCTCCTACTTGTTTATTGCGATGACGTCAGAGCTATATCGTTTGGATTTGTGTTGACAATCTTGTGCTTTACATAACAAAAGTAAAATGAACATAATCAATAAAACATGTAATAAAGGATTCAGAGCCAATCGATTACCAATGCTAGTTTCATACATATAAATCTATCTACTAAGTATAATTACAATACGAAATATATTTTTATGTAATCGTAAATATCAGAAAAACCATTATGTTATGTATACACTTCATTACTCAATATGATCTTAAATCTTATATATGATATGATATGATATTGAAGTTTGATTGTGTTCCTATTGTGCAGTCGTGACGTCATGAAACCGTGTTATTATGACTGATGTGAAAGTTTATGTATCACTAAGTGGTCGCCTTAGCCTTCCATAGTTTAAGTCATCTGGATTTAAATTATCCCATGACATATTCAAGAATAATTTCGTATTGTAGTATTATTTTAAAAATGTATCGCTTAAACAACTGGCATGTCGCAAACCTCGTTCTGGTTAGTTAGTTTGAATGCAACATAACTCAACTTTCAGCCATATTTTTGTTCTAGTTTTATCATGCCCCAACCTTGGCAGGTAATCTAAGTCATTTAGAGTGTGAGGATAGGCACCCTGCTCACAGTATGGTTCGAACCCACAAACTCAGTGTTGACAGACGTGTGATTAATAGTAGATGACTAACTACCTTGGGCGCAGATACGTTCTCATATTGAAGCTGGGAGATATAAAAACTTACCGAGATAAGACAGAAAATGCACCAAATGTAGTAATGAAGATATTGAAGATGAAAAACATTTTATGATAGATTGTATTTTTTATGAAAAATATAGAAAACCTTTTTTTTTTGAAAGCATATCTCATTATAACCAGAATTTTAAAAATATGTGTAATGAAGCTAAATTCAAATGGTTCCTTACTAATGAGGATGAAAGAATTTTAAAAGAATTGGGTCTTTTTATAAAAATGTGCCTACAATATAGAGGTAAAAATTAGACATCACAAATTATTATTATTGTTGTTAACATGATATATCTGTAACAAAATATATTTTAAGGTGCTCTGACCTGTCATGTGTTCAATTATATATATTGTATAATTATCATAATCATTGTATCTGATTTTTTGCCCCTTGAGGGACCTTGATTGGAAATAATTCTGTTCTGTTCTGTTCTGTTCTGTTCTGTTCTGTTCCGTTCCGTTCCGTTCCGTTCCGTTCTGTTCTGTTCTGTTCTGACCTGACCTGACCTGACCTGACCTAATGGATTTCATGTGAAGGATAAGGTTAATAAAAAATTACCAACCACCGAGACACTATCAAAAAAGACAATCCACAAATCATAGTCCGAGAAACCGGCATACTCCGGGACAAAAAAACCAAAACTATAGTAACTACAGCAATGTTCCTGACTGGGTACAGACATTTCAAAAGAAATGGTGGGTTAAAACGGGTTTTATGGCATGGTAAACCTCCCACTTCCATAACTGCAGTATGTGAGTTGGTTTGTTGTGTGAAATGGATGAGTATCATATACCACTAGTCAGTTATATCCAATAATCATAGTTACGTAATCATAATCACGTGGGCTATAAGTTTATTTCAGAAAATTAGTGACGTTTGCAAAATCAGTATACTCGCTGCAAGCTCATGATCAATTTAGAAATATGGACACCGTATGCTTTAGTGAGAACAATTTATAATCTTGACATTAAAAATCGTTTCGTTTGTCATGAAGACGAATGTAGTTAGCCATGTACTAATGATTACCGGCGTATTAACAATGGGTTGAAATTCAAGCCTAACTTCAAAGGTGTGTTCGACTTTAAACGTATTTAAAATGGATCATCAGTTTTCATGCCGGGTTACTCAGAGGTTACACTGGTGACCGGTTTATCAACAGTGGGTTAAAAATCAAGCCTAACTTCAAAGTTGTGTTCGACCTTAAACTTATATAAAATGGATTATCATGCCGGGAAACTCAGAGGTTTCACTGGTGACCGGCGTATCGGCTAGTCTCGATCATCCAGACGCTTAATTACATTTGTGCGTCTGGATTCATTTCCATATTGAACTCGTTACCATTACGCCCAAAACTGGGCGTAATTTTTGATTGGATGATATTTTTATTATCTAAAAAATTACTTCCGTTCATATCAAGAAGTGTATAAAAAAATGTGCCAAAGTTTACATTTGAATATTTTTATAAAATATAACTTTATCAATTAATTATACAAATATTATTGTTGTGCACAATCAAGAGTGTATCTGAATGTGACGTCATATTATAAGTATGCATGGTTTTCCTGGTTTAAAAATAGGGCCCTAAAAATAGAATCATTGTTTTGTCTCCACCTATTGGTAGCGAAATTACAACAAGGTGATCCCAGACGCTATTATATATGCGTCTGGGCGATCGAGACTACGTATCGGCCTAACTTCAAAGGTGTGTTCGACTTTAAACGTATTTAAAATGGATTATTAGTTTTTATGCCGGGTTACTCAGAGGTTGCACCGGAAACCGGCGTATTTACAGTGGGTTGAAATTAAAGCCTAGTCTTCAAAGGTGCGTTCGACTTTAAAACGTATTTAAAGCCGGATTACTCAAAAGTTACACTGGTGACCGGTGTATCAACAGTGGGTTGAAATTCAAGCCTAACTTCAACGATGCTTTCGATTTTAACGTATTTAAAATGGATTATAAGTTTTCATGCCGGGTCACTCAGAGGTTACACTGGTGACCGGCGTATCAACAGTGGGTTGAAATTCAAGCCTAACTTCAAAGGTGTGTTCTACTTTAAACGTAATTAAAATTGATTATTAGTTTTATGCCGGTTACTCAGAGGTTACACTGGTGACCGGCGTATCAACAGTGGGGTGAAATTCAAGCCTAAGTTCAAAGGTCCTACTTAAGGTCGGGGGTTTTCTCCGGGTACTCCGGCTTCCTGCCCCAATAAAAACTGGACGCCATGATATAGCTGAAAAATTGCTGAAAGTGGCGTTAAACACTATTAAAAAATAGATTATCAGTTTTCATGCCGTGGTAGTCTGAGGTTACACTAATGACCGGCGTATCAACAGTGGGATGAAATTGAAGCCTAACTTATAAGGTGTGTTCGACATTGAACGTAATTAAAATGAATTATCAGTTTTCATGCCGGGATACACCGAGGCAACACTGGCTTACTCTTAAAAATGAAATTAAATAGCTGAGATATAGCTGATAGTGGAGTAAAACTCCATTCAAACACATGCAGACAAATAATATTTATTGCTTGCATTTATTCTATTTGTTTTCTTAATATTTAGCTTATTTTTCCATTTTGGATACACGGATGCATAATTTTAACTGCAAGAAACATACTGCATGAACAACAAAATTATATTCGCCGTGCAATAAACAACAGGTTTTCCATAAAAGTATCAATATTAGATTATGCCAAAGATCAGAGCCTAAGATGTGATGTGATGGAATTTCGTCAAAGATGTTTTGTTATTAACATTTCTTACTGAGGATCAAATACTGTAGACTAAGAAACCAATTATGTGTGCCTGTTTTGTGTCACTATATTAACCGACTAAGTACTATTTTGGTTATTATTATTGTCCAAACTGGGTCACTAGGGTCATTATAAAACAAGGATCATTATGAAAAAAATCAAGATGGCCGACATGTTTTGTTGGAATCTTTAGCCTGGGGTCTTCAAAGGCCATTATTTCAGCCTCATGTGATCATGATTAGGTCTACAGCTTCAAGTGATCGTGATTAGGTCTACAGCTTTAAGTGATCATGATTAGGTCTACAGCTTCAAGTGATCATGATTCGGTCTACAGCCTCAATTGATCATGATTAGGTCTACAGCTTCAAGTGATCATGATTAGGTCTACAGCCTCAATTGATCATGATTAGGTCTACAGGTTCAAGTGATCATGATAAGGTCTACAGCTTCAAGTGATCATGATTCGGTCTACAGCCTCAATTGATCATGATTAGATCTACAGCTTCAAGTGATCATGATTAGGTCTACAGCCTCAATTGATCATGATTAGGTCTACAGCTTCAAGTGATCGTGATTAGGTTTACAGCTTTAAGTGATCATGATTAGGTCTACAGCTTCAAGTGATCATGATTCGGTCTACAGCCTCAATTGATCATGATTAGGTCTACAGCTTCAAGTGATCATGATTAGGTCTACAGCCTCAATTGATCATGATTAGGTCTACAGCTTCAAGTGATCATGATTAGGTCTACAGCTTCAAGTGATCATGATACGGTCTACAGCTTCAAGTGATCATGATAAGGTCTACAGCTTCAAGTGATCATGATTAGGTCTACAGCTTCAAGTGATCGTGATTAGGTCTACAGCTTCAAGTGATCATGATTAGGTCTACAGCCTCAATTGATCATGATTAGGTCTACAGCTTCAAGTGATCATGATTAGGTCTACAGCTTCAAGTGATCATGATTAGGTCTACAGCTTCAAGTGATCATGATAAGGTCTACAGCTTCAAGTGATCATGATTAGGTCTACAGCTTCAAGTGATCATGATTAGGTCTACAGCTTCAAGTGATCATGATTAGGTCTACAGCTTCAAGTGATCATGATTAGGTCTACAGCTTCAAATGAGAACGAAAAATTCTTCAGCCACAATTGACAACGATAATGAAAGGTTTTAACTTCAAGTGACCAAGATAACATTTGTGTACAGCCGCGTGATTAACATAATGTCTACAGCCTCACGTAAAACGAGAACGTCAACAGCCTTATTTGACCAAGATATGACCTACCGCCTCCGGTGGCCACGAAAATGTCTATACAGTCTCACGTGACCCCGATAAGGTCTTTGTCTGAAATGACCTCGATAAGATCTACAACCTCAGATGACCACGATAACGTCTACCGCCTAAAGTGACCACAAAAAGATTTACAGCCTCAAGTGACCACGATGAGGTTTAATCTCAGCGACAACAATAAAACGTGTAGTCGTTAGTGTGTAAAATAAGGACTTAAGTCCCCAGTAGGCGGGGTAAGGTCGATATACAGATAGTTTGTGTTGCGTAGATGATATATTAATATCGGGCTTTCATCTACATGATGGGACATTTCTTTATCGGAATGGACACTTTTGTATCTTACTGTTGTACTCCTGATATTCGTTTTCAAAGAAAGCCGTATCTTCTTTAAGCCTAACCAACACCGTGATTTTCCATTTGATATGAACCTTTTTGACCCACAACAGAGTCCCACAATTCAACATTTTGACCTACTTTTCCAGAATGCCTCAAGTTGCCTTGAATTGTACTTCAATATGTCAGTTAACTCGATTAGTAGGGAATTCGAAACTTTAAACTGCTTTACCGAAACTTCAAGAACTTAAGTTATCTGTAAATTCCAATGCATATTTAAATACAGTCGTATATCAAGCCTTCCAAATTGGCTTAGAACGTTGTTGATTAATTACAATTCTTCTTTATTTCATTATCTTTGCAGTTTAATTAATTACACTGATATTGAAATTTACAATAATTTGATTTTATAGATTTAAGAGACATTTTATGGAAAGGACAAGCTGTAAAATTAAACCGTTTTCTCGAGTGTTCTGAGTATTGTTGAATACAGAACATTCTGCAACCACAGGGTGGTAAAATTAAATAACGCTAAATGCTGTCTAAATAAAATAATCCAAGTGTACTTAGTTTATTGTGTAGGTGTTATTTGTTTTGCTATTGTTGCGATGCCTGCATGAGTTATATTAGGTTAAAACAATACAGAAGTTTGTTAGGTTGCTTTAACCGGTTTAACTATACTAAATACTAATGCTTTACCATGACTGTTAAACTACGATTTCACTTTTATTAAATCTTTCAGTCATTTGTTTTTGTTTATTAGTGGTTATTTGGTGTAATGGTTTTTTTTAGTAATGGAATTTCAAGGTTTAAGTTTGTTTTATTTCATCTCTATATATCTAAATAATGTTATTACCAGGCCTCGTGGCAAAATGAAGTAAGCAGCTTGTCATATCATTAACGGTCACTGGTGAGTCAAAGTTTTGGTTCGACTGTAAGCTAGGTTTATCTGTAACTTTTATTGACAAGGATTGCCAATTTTCCCCGTCGAAGGTCGTCAATTCTTAAAATACTCCAGATTCTTCTTCCAATACAAACTGGACGCTGTGATATGGTAAAAGAACTAGTGAAAATTACCTCAAAAGTCGTTTGATTGATTTGATTTGAATGGTGTTTTAACGCCACTTTCAGCATTTTTCAGCTATTTCATGGCGGAGGAAGCTGAGTACCCGGAGAGAACCCCCGACCTGCGGTAGGAAAACTGGCAATCTTTGTCAATTAAGATTAGAGTCGAGTACACCCTGCCTGCAGTGAGAATCGAACCCGCAATCTCAGTGTTGACAGACCACGTGATCAATAGTATACGAACTACCTTGATCACTCGGCCACCGAGGCCCCTCTCAAAAGTCAATAACTAATGAATAAACGACCTCAATTTTTACTGCATGTGTTTTATCGGCCTCAAAATAATTTGTCACAAAAAACTTTTCACTTTAATTCCAATGACACAATTCAAATAAATTAAACTGTACCCTTTTTTAATTATCATTTTAATTTAACAGTAAACGTTTATCTATATACAATATTAAAATCTAAGTCAAGAATAAAACGTAAACAACAGTTTTACATAATGGTGGCCCTTTTAACCAGATTTCCTGGTCGAAAAATAGGTTTACGTGCCAAAAAGTAGCAGCGCATTGGTTCTGGCTTCCCCTTCATTTTAACTGATCCTCTGTACTGCAAATCAAATTCAGGATCAAAGCAATCTTCAGTTTGGAGCAATCTAAAATCAAATACAGGTTATGTAATCATGAAATTTACGGAGGAAAATATTGATAAGTGTTTTATCGACTCAGATTTGTCTCCATCAGACATGTGTATTTGTCGCGTTCACAAAATTCTGCGTGTAATGTTTAGAGGTACTCCATTCAAACACAATTTGTGTTTTCTGTTTAATACAATACACGGAATTGCGCAATGATATAACGTGGTGTTAGTGTAATAAACAGATCAACAGAGTGAAAATAGTTAATGAGGTAACGCACGCGTTAGAACGTAAGGGGCAGACCATTTAACTTGAAGGGGGGGCCTTGGTTTTTTGTTTTGGTCAGAAAATTTTTTTCCGCGAGCAGAGATATTTATTTTTTGAAGGCGCCGCGACAGAATATTCTTTTTCATTATTAGCATTATTTTATATAGCAGAAATTCTTCTTCAGATTATTTTTTTTCTTACCCTCTGCTTCCAAAATATTTTTTTTATCAAAAATCGTTTTCAAAATATTTTTTTAGGAAAAACCAAGGCCCCAACCCACCCCCCTGCAAGTTAAATGGTCGGTCCCTAAGCAGAAAACGTCGATATTGTGAATTTTTTGTAGCACATATAATCAAACTCCATTGTTGCTTGTATTGTACAATAAAATTGCAACGTTTTGTATCAAACTAAATTAATTACCATCTGTATAACACTCGAACGTTAAACACGTGATAATGTTAATTGAATCGAACCGGGTCATACCTAGCACAGTAAGAGGTGGACTTTTATGAGATGTAATTGTCTGTAATTATTACCACCAATCGATACAGATTTGTGTAAATAGCAGAAAACATTACAACTTCTATCGATAAATCTAGATGTAAAATTATTAGACCGATTGTAACCTTTTAACACACAATACGCGACATTAAACAGTCAAGTCTGGCGTTTTCAATATTTCTCCTACATCAAGTCATGGCAGTTCTAAACATGCAATAGTCATTTATATGATCTATATAGTTATTTTAATTGTATTATATTCACAATCAGGACTTCAACTAAATAAACTTTACATGGAAGGGAATTTCAAAAAAAAAAAAAAACAGAACAAAAATATATCAATGTATGACATATTGAAGGATTCTTGGACTATAAATGTAGTAAGTCTGTGGACTGTTGCAAAGTTGTCAATGTATGACGAATTTACTCATAGACCACGATGAAACATAGAAAATTGTACAATTTTTAATGGTTTCTGTTTCTATTTCTTGTTGGGATAACATGTTTACGGCTAAATAATAGGATGTTTGCATATTGTATTTGACCGGAAATCACGGATAACCTCTTATTACATGCATCTCGTGCAAAAATCCCGTATTTGGCTTTCGCGTGCACTATACTTCCGGTACTAAGCATCAATATATGCATTGCCAATGGCTAAGTTTTAACGGTTGGTTGACGGTGGAGACACAATTAAAGGAATTCGTTTAATTCCTCATATTCATTATTTATTGCAAAATAATGAAATAGTTAATTGTATTCAATTAAGTATATTATTCTAATTGCAGGAAGTATATAATAAAAAGATAAATTTATGGGCTAATATATATCGACCTGAGTATCATCACTCGACCGATACAAGCCCTAGACTCCGTCAAGGGCTGACATTGGCATCTCCGGATGATACCCAGGCCGATATTGATTAATCCATATATTAATGTATACTTATCTCATATTACGATTAAGATACTACGATTTTATGTATGCACTATGGCTGCGCCTCCAAAACTGTGTGTGCCTGAAACCTTTATCGCATATCCTGTATCATTCTTATTCAGAACTCGTTTACATTCATTATGCCGAGCTTCTGTTTCAAACCTTACATCAAATACGATCAAGTGTACAAAACATTTCAAAATCCGTATCAAGTGCCGTATCACGCTCAAATGCTATCGTCCTTTTGTACGATATTAATGTCTCGGACTGATACGGCATACACTAAAAATGTTTCCATATATTATTATCTATTTAGCATACTAATACATACTTGTAAGCCGATTCAGAGACATTTATTCGACCTTTGACACCGGTTGTTTCTGTCCTGCTAGTTAGATTTACGGTATTTCCAAACAAACAATATCTCGGCATGCGCTTTCCAATTACTCCCGTCATCACTTCACCCGAATGTATACCAATAGTTATCTAAAAATGTATAATGATACTTGTATGATATGATAAGATGTACGCTCATACTTATCTCTTCTTGTTAAACCACTGAAATTAAGTTTTGTTTTGAAATACATGTTACACACAGCCATCTGTACGGCAGGTGTTTTTTTAAAAGGATTTATAATGCCAAAGGGTAACCGCATTGCATAAACTAAGAATCCCACCACCCAATACACGTGTTGGTGAAGAAGAGCGAAACAGTTAAATTAAATAAATGTCATCGTACTGATAAACACTTTTACAAGCTAGGAAGAGAACGTGTATTTCGTTCCTAGTTTCTGTCGGTGTATAGCCTAACAAAGGTTTTGTACTTGTTTTCACTTCTGTGACGACTTTAATATTCAATTATTTACTTGTTTAATTATTACACCATTAAGTCAACGTTAAAACACGCGCCTTCAGTATTTTTCTCTTCAAAATCTTTCAGCACCATGTATCAAACATGTTAGTTCATTTATTTATCTTACCATGACTCTATTTCCCGTGGGATCGATAATATGCTTTGAAATAGCCATCATACCCAGGGCTAGCCTAGCAATGTTTCGTGCATGGTCTTTACAAACTTCCGGAAGTCCGCTTACTGCCATGTACTTTTCACCGACTGTTTCTACCTACAAACATAGTAAAACCAAACAATTCAACTAGTATAGAATTCAAATATGTGAAAACATTACACAATTGTTGTCTATATGGATGAAATTATTCTGAAGGAACCGTACACGAAAGAGGGGGGGGGGGGGCTAGAGGGATCCATTAACAGGTTAATAATTTCTATTTTTTCCAAAACAGATAACAGTTAATTTTAAATATTGATAACAGATAACAGCAATTTACATGAGAAAACAGAAAACAGTGAGTTCAAAAATCGAATAAAAAACAGCTAACAACAATATCTCATCGAAGGGCAATACTAATAACAGCAAACAGGGTTTTTATTTTCATCATTACAGTTAACATCAATGTCAATTTTTAAGAAAACAGATAACAGCTCAAAGTTAAAAACAGTTAACAGTCGCTTTATTTAAAAAAAAATGTTAACACACCCGTAAAATGTCCAAAACGCATTAACAGAAAAGATCCCCCCCCCATGAAACAGTATGTGTTAAAAGACAACAAAACACAAAATTTAACTTTTTACTTTGCTAGGATTTGTTTTATTTGTTGTCGATTAAGGCGACCTTAAGCAGCTATACATTATACATAAGAGTTTAGTGATTTTATGGGACGAGAGGAAAACCCTGACCTACGGCAGAAAACTGCCAATCTTTGTTCATTAACTTAAGTTTGGAGACGGGAACATCAAGCCAGAAGTCATACTCAAACACTCAAAATAAGTGTTAAAAAACGGCTATAATTAGTGGATCACTTATTACTTGGACCCCTCGGCTATCATCGCCACAAACTGTGTTTAGGAAGATCAACATGTAAAGATTATTTCTAACATAGTGGATGATATCATAGAGGAAACGAGAAAAATAGCATATACAACTATACAGAAGGATGATGGATACGATATGGTCTTACTGCATTGTCATCACTATACATTTTCATCGTGCAAGAAGAACCCGGATTTCAGAAAAAGGATAATAAACAACAATTGTTCAACAATAACCAGCCTTCTTGGTAATGGGCATTCATCCATGGCTATGTATGTATGTTCATTAAAAACAATATCAATAATAAATCAACATTTGTTCTATATATAGAAGTGCATGTTAGCTGTTTTATTTGCAGTTGAATAAAATTTCAATACGAAGATCAAACTTATTGTCTTTTGGACATATATTAGAGAATAGGATTTAAATAACATTAAAATTTATGTTAAATTTTAAAGAGTTTTCATGAAACAGGTCTCTGATTTGTTGAAACAAGGTAACTTTTTTTCTCCAGACATGTTACCCATAGTCATGTGTTTATTACCTTATATACTTTCGGGTTATTTTTAAGTAGGTCATCAAACTTTGTGTAGACGTCATTCAAATACTTCACAATTTTCATAGCCCCTTGCGCATCCGAATGCTTTTGACAAAATTCACTAAATCCTGCAATTCCGCTGAACAAAATTGTAACGCATTCAAACTTATTGGCGGGAACTGGCCTCTGATGACGTAGTTCATTAGCAACTGATGCTGGCAGAATAGAATACATCAGCCTACGTATATATATTATAATAATTTAGCGTAAACCATGTGTATGAACATATTGATATCATAATTCAATAATCACCCTCTGACATTTATAATTTGTTCCTCCTTAAATCTGAGTTGCATTTTCTATATAAAAGGGAATATCTGTAATTTAATGTTCATTATATCATTACGAATCAAGCATGTTACCTAATACCACAACTATGATATATTTTAGGATTTAAAACAATAATATCACTACATGCAGTTATATCAGAGATTAGTTTGGAACTTCTTTTTTTACCAAATATATATTTTAGGGGTTTTTTGTGAAGTATATAAACCAATGATAGAACATACTTATCCGTTTTCTTCTTCTCGTCTTCTAGTTCAATATACGTTTGTTGTAGTTGGTCATTCAGAATTTCTAATTTCCGCGCCAATTTATACTCTGCTTCAAATTTCTCAGACAGTAACACCAAGTCACGTGTTGCATCATGGAGGGGAATATCACTCAAGTATAGATTACGTCTGGACAGCTCGTCCAAATTAGTAACACTTGGCGAGCACAGAAATAACATACAGTTCGATTCCGGAACATAAATCATTTGTCCTTTCAGCCGGAGGTGGGAATGGTCGTTGTGGTCAGGGATGTCATGGTCTATAAATAGACCATCTGGTTCTCCGCCTATTGATGACTTGGTCTTTAGAACATAGACGGTATTGATATGTGAAAGGAGATGGTTAAACTCAAAATCCATGTGCGGTCTGACCATGTCAAATATATTATCAATCTTAGACTGGCCAATGTTCAGACGAGGAATAACTCGCATAAGGGATGTGCCAGCCTGCTGTATAATCATATTTTCATCAAACAGAACATGAAATGGAAATGCTCGACAAAATGTCTCGGGACTAATTTTTGGTTCTGTTGAAAGACTTTGTTCAAAACCTTCTAGTTCTGACACACTTGATCGAGAATTGGAACTCTTGTCTGTGATTGCAAACTGTACATGATCGCAGTCTTCTCCCTTTGTTTGTACGATGTCAACGTTTACCTCGGCGTTGTGCAGTTTCAGGGCAACTTCCTTTACAATACCAATAACAATTGGCTCAAGACCATCACGTTCTGAATAGTAGTGGAGAATCGTTGCGCCATCTGATTCCCGTTTTGTACACCGGAAGGAAGGCGCCCGCATGCCCGGATAAATTGTCGCCAAATGATCATGGAGAGCGTCAAGATTTTGTAAAAAGTCTTTCGTGGTTCCACCAAGAACTTGTAATATTTTGTCATATCCTGACTCCTGACAGAAGTCGAAGAACATCTTTCCGAAGAGCTCGAGAATTTGGCCTGCTGGAACATCTGTAATAATCGCAGAAAAAAAATCCACATAAATATTGAGTCTACGTATTTGATTTAGCAACATTGCTCCCGCCCCTACCCACCATGATAAACACGACGATGACAAGTGAACCCCAAATTATTTTTTTCGTAATTCCAGATAAGTTACAGCAAAATTCACGTGAACGTAGCTTTAAACAGGCACCTGTGTATAGGTTCAGGTAAACTCAGAATTATACCTATGTACATGTGATATAACAATTAGCAAATGAAGTTGCTAGAGCTCCAGAACAAAAAGGTGATTTCGGGGCAACTTGCCAGTTCCGATAATTTGTGCAAAATAGGCTGCGCGCATGGGACCTGGTGATTTTATCCAGAATAACAGGACTGCCCTCCCCACACACATCTTAACCTTTGTTTGCTTTATTTTCTCCTTTTAAAATATTTCACTGAAACAGACTCGTTTGAATTCCGCTCGAAAAAAAACCACTCTAACATATAGCAAATTTTCAATGTTTCATTCCTCCATTAAGTCCGATTAACTAGCCTCTTGTTTTACCATAAAAACCTATAACTCTCCTTAATCTTAGCCTGACAATATTTATCGTAATAAAATCAACATAGGAAATAAATTTAATAAAATTTAAAAACATTATTACTTTTCTTTATTGAATTTTAATGTTACCCTTCTATCACAAGGTAGATAAAAGGTCAACGATGGAGGTATGATAAAATGCAGATAAAGTTAACGATTAGGAAGAGAAATATATGTACGATTACTTAGCACTTTCTAAGATAAGCAGATCTACTCTAAACCATAAAACAACCCTCATGTGCGACCTCATAATATAGTTAATAGGTTGTGTTCGTTTGTCAGAGTTTTAACGTCAACTTGAGCAATTTTCCATGCTTATTATGGCGCCCAGTTTTTATTGGGCGAGTTGAAATCGGAGTGCACAGCGAAAAGCCAAGATTTTGATGCTATGTGAAAAAATCGAAAATGTTAATTACTATCATGTCGTTTAAGCACAAAATATATGAATCCGTCACGGACTTTGTAATAGGGCAATACTGATACATTTTGCACTGCCATACAACATTGGGGCAATAAGAACCTGGTACAGTGTGTATTACCATACAACATAAGGGCAATAAGAACTTGGTACAGTGTGTATTACCATACAACATAAGGGCAATAAGAGCCTGGTACAGTGTGTATTACCATACAACATCAGGGCAATAAGAACCTGGTACAGTTTGTATGACCATACAACATCGGGACAATAAGAACTTGGTACAGTGTGTATTACCATACAACATAAGGGCAATAAGAGCCTGGTACAGTGTGTATTACTATACAACATCAGGGCAATAAGAACCTGGTACAGTTTGTATTACCATACAACATCGGGACAATAAGAACCTGGTACAGTGTGTATTACCATACAACATCAGGGCAATAAGAACCTGGTACAGTGTGTATTACCATACAACATCAGGGCAATAAGAACTTGGTACAGTTTGTATTACCATACAACATCAGGGCAATACGAATCTGGTGCAGTGTGTATTACTATACAGCATCAGGGCAATAAGAACCAGGTACAGTGTGTATTACCATACAACATCAGGGCAATAAGAACTTGGTACAGTTTGTATTACCATGCATACAACATCGGTGCAATAAGAACCTGGTACAGTTTGTATTACCATACAACATCAGGGCAATAAGAACCTGGTACAGTTTGTATTACCAAAGAACATCATGGCAATGAGAACCTGGTACAGTTTGTATTACCATACAACATCAGGGCAATAAGAACCTGGTACAGTTTGTATTACCATACAACAGCAGGCAATAAGAACCTGGTACAGTGTTTATTACCATACAACATCAGGGCAATAAGAACCACGTACAGTGTGTATTACCATACAGCATCAGGGCAATAAGAACCTGGTACAGTGTTTATTACCATACAACATCAGGGCAATAAGAACCTGGTACAGTGTTTATTACCATACAACATTAGGGCAATAAGAACCTGGTACAGTTTGTATAACCATACAACATCGGGACAATAAGAACCTGGTACAGTTTGCATTACCATACAACATCAGGGCAATAAGAACTTAGTACAGTTTGTATTGCCATACAACATCAGGGCAATAAGAACTTAGTACAGTTTGTATTACCATACAACATCAGGGCAATAAGAACTTAGTACAGTTTGTATTACCATACAACATCAGGGCAATAAGAACTTAGTACAGTTTGTATTACCATAGAACATCAGGGCAATGAGAACCTGGTACAGTTTGTATTACCATACAATATCGTTTGTATTACCATACAATATCGGAGTGATATAAATAAATGACGTACTGAGTACTTTAGATGCTGCTCCCACCAGATCGTAGGACAGCGAATCTTCGTAGACCATACGGACTAAAAAATGACCTTCCATCTCAAGTTCTGCTTCTTTTCTGAAAAATTACCACAATACTCCTTGTAGTATAATATACACAATGAAACTGTTAGATTTTATTAAAATAGAGTTTTTTCTGATAAAAAAATAACCAATACCTTCTATTGTACTTTCTTACTCCAAATAAAGTAGCATATGTGATTGCCTTACAAAGATAGCTAGTCAGTTACAATGGTAGGGAATAAATTAGCCTGGAGTCACTGAATTTGTCCAGAAATATACAAGAAATTATTTCCTACGCGAACCCGCAGAGATATTTATGAAGAAAAGTCGTCATGGCATTGGCCATGGGAATATCAGTTTAATAATATGTAAAACAGGCCATTTCGCACAAAATGTGCTTTCTTCATCGTAGACACTGGCTGCATTTTAATTTTCTGAAAAATAATACAGTCCTTTATCAGACACCGTGCATTAACATTTTTTATTAGTCCCATTCAAAGGTAAAAGTAACCACTTTGAATGTTTTTTGCCCAAAACGTCGTTTCCGTTTTTCGTGTTTATTTTTCTAGTCGTGAGAATAACAATAAACGGTAAAGAAAACCCTACATATTTCTATCATATCCATTCCTATGTTTATATATCCTGATAGATATGAACATTCTGATGTGATTTTAACTACAGGAGATTTATACAACTGGGGAAAAGAAAATATTTTAAGATCACTCTGAGAATAACAAATAAACAGATATATGAATAATGCATGCAAAACGTAACGCAGATTAAATAACAATAAATAAATATTCTCAATATATTCCTATTTTTGTGTGATGATATATATAACGTTTGGTTTTTGTAGCTTTCCGATTGATTTCAGAGATAACATATAATTGTTGTAACCTTAGTGTTAAATAGAACATAAGTTACGAGGACAAACTTTATTTCCGATGCACCTGGAAAAAATAATGTTCAATATGATTCGAATAATTATTTTCAATGCGATCATTTGCGATTTCATTATTCAACGGCCAGAGGAAGTGCAAGGCTTGCGAAACCAATAAATTTTATTGATATCTAAACATAGATCGTTATTGAAAAACACAGCTTCAGACTTTGTGAGATTTTTAACGATATAGAAATAAATATTCTAAAAAAGTTAGTGTAATCGGTTTTAATGACAACTATAAATTTTCTTGCCGATTACGAGCCTGATTGTTTTGTTTTTTATTCCCATAAATATAGAAAATCCGTACTTTGAAAACTCAGATATTGTATATTATTGATAATTGTATAAAGTAGTTGCTTATTTAAAGTTGTATATAAGCTCCAACCGTTAAAATGTTGTAAACCTAATGCAGTTTCACTGGCACCATGCCAAATTGTCTCTTCAATGTGACATCTTATAGACATCTTACGACTTACGTCTGAAGACAAAATGATACCTACTTGATAGTCTCCCATGCTTCTTCACCAAACTTTCTAAGGACCAACAGTTCCAATGCATAGTTAACGAATCCGTACTGAAAAAATATTTATAATAAATATTTGTAATGCGTAATAAAACTATCTTTTTAATCTTAAATACGCTGAAAACGGTTTACTTCATCACCACCTCCTCTTGTAGCAAGTCCCTTTTATGTTGCTTTGCTTTCAGGGAACTACCAACATTGACTATACTATCTGCCTCAAAGTACACATGTGGATAGTATAGGTAGTGTTCATAGTAAACTTGTAATTTCCCCCAAAATAATTCCCAAAGACTTGTGACAAGCCTAATGATCGTCATAATTAAGGCCATTGTATACATGTGGATAGTATAGTAAGTGTTGGTAGTAAGTTCCTCCAATAGCACTAAAAGTACTTGTGGTGCCCCGACTTTTGGTTAAAAAAGTCGTTGAAATAATTCATAATATCGAATACCTAAGACAACTATATACATGTATATGCACAAACATGAGTCTTAAACAGAGAATTAGACATGGTGGGTAGCACCTTATTGTTCTATATAATTGTGCCTGTGTTTACAGCACGTACATTGTTTTTCTGTGTTATTTATTGCATCTGTTTCACTGTCCTATTTTTGCTACAGAGGTGTTGTACGATTTGGTATCTTGGTATTGTCTTCAGTGCATTTTACGTGTACCTGTTACCTGTATGGAATTGTGGACTGAGAGGGAGCGGTGATTGTAGAAAAGAAGTGTCAGTGAAACTCATAGAACATTTTCCCGGGGGGGGGGTAGGAGTGTGACATTATACTAAGTCCCCGGACCATAGTGATTATCTGGTGAGTACGACGCACCTTGCACGATAATGGTAAGTTTAAATACTTCGAAAAAAGAGGAGGCTCATTCTAGCCAATAAAAGAACAAAATTTAAATGTCCCGATACAAATTTATTCATATGGTCACCCAACTGTTAATCATCAATCAATCAACCAATCAATCAATCAACCAATCAATCAATCAATCAATCAATCAATTAACTAAATCAATGTTGCTTTCTCGTAATGTATAATAGCAAAAATGTCTACGAACTACTATACAGAAATAATATTTCCACTATATTTACCCCAGGACTGTTTTATTTACAGCACAAAGAACAACTTCCTTTAATCTGCTAATATTAATGTATAACTGATTCCCCCTCGACCTCATACAGATACAAATAATCAACGTTATTAATGTTTATATTATAAAATAAATCACAGGGTTTTATTTTCTATGTTTAATCAGTTTTTATAACTTATCCGTGACAACACTTTCTATAGTGTCAAAGTTCCGTCACTTCAAATTTAAATCCTCTTAATGACATCTTTTAAAAACTTTAAATGTACGCTCAATTTATTTGAACATGTAGCTCGTAAAATTGTTTATTTTCTTTTAATAAGTCTTGATGTTAATTTTTTTTTTGCTGAAAAATAACAAGGCGTGGGGTTCCCATTTGTAGGTTTATATTGGATTTCCCATAAATTTTAATTAAAATACTATTTAAAGAAAAGTCTGATAAATTTGAAACCAAATTTTCAATCGTATATGTTTTGTTGTAGATTTCTAATGATATGACAAGAAAAAAAAGAAATTTGATCTCGCGCTAGTTAATCTATATCAAGTAGTTGTCTCGAAACACTACAAGCACAATTTAAAAAAGAAACTCTTTCTAATATGTTTTTTTTTAATTCAGGATCAGCACACACACACGCGCAAACCAAAAACAAAATATTTTTAAAAACGCTATAAATAGATGACATTTAAATCGGACGTTCAAACAACTTAAAAATACATTATTCTTTTAACATAATATTTGATGACAAAAGCACTAACTGTTTTGTCAGAGCAACTTGCAATAAATGTCAAGACTAAGTGTATTTCGATATCCCTCGATTGTTATCATTGATGCCTTCAGTATATTTTACTATTTATTAATTATGAAAGCAGTTATGTATAATAAACAATTACATGTGAGGCCTGTTCAAGAATGAAATAGAAAAAAAAACTTACCATGTTTCGGAATCACTTCAGTGTTATCGATCTGTGATCGGAGATTCCTTTGAGTGTAACCTATAAAATCTGTTGTGTCCGTCGACTAATCCGCGTGGAATGCCGATCATAAATATACAGCGAGATTTCCTCAAGTATATACCGAGGATATACAATCTCCTTCCGAACAAAATGTAAACACAAGCTTTACTTTATCATTTTACATTGTTTAACGGTGGAGTTTATATGTAAATGGCATGATTTATAACGTCGACTTTCACTGTAAACACTGCATAGGCGGGATGTTCCTGGCTAAGGGATTTAAAACGAATTATTTATAAATCTCTGTTTAATCGAAAAATAATTACATCGAGCAGAATTTTTACTGATGATAAGCAGAGACATATTGTTATCAGACGGAAGCATAAAATCACTAATATCACCTATAATATTCCAAAGTTAAGTATAGAGGGTGGGGTGGTGCGGATTAAGGTAGGGGGGGGGGGGTCTGCGATCGCACCTCCTTTTACAAAAACAGTATTGTAAGTTACCGTGAATAAAAATAATATAAGCCCAAATGTATTGTTTGAGATTCAGTGTTATAGGATGCAAACGACGGAAATGGCCAAATTTTCTAACATATAATATTTTCCTCGCCAAGAAAAGCAGGCTGCAATGATCTAGATTGGCTTTGTTACCCCTGCAGTAGTTCTATAAAAGCTGTTACGTGATAGAAAACATGTACTGTACGACATGACGAATTGTTAGACTAAATGGAGATGCAACAAAATGCGTAATGTACATGTGTCTCAATAAAATATGAAATTGTACATTTTCAGAAGTAATAAAAAACTCATCTTTATTAAGGGTTTGTTTGTTTTTAACTATTAGACACTTTGTGAAGCTGCTAATCACGTTTCATTTTTATTTTTAACTATATTTTTTCAAGTAAGAATTCGAGTTCTGTTATTTGAAAAAAAAATGCTGTACTTTTTCTAAATGTTGAAACATGTACATGTTTTTATTTACTGCAATGAATTGTTGACTAGATGCTTCAGCTTTACAATGTAAACAAACTCAACGCGAAAACCAAACAAATCTAAATGGACAAATATAAACCGCGGAAGTCAATACTTCGTTATTTCAGTATGACGGAGGTACCACTAATACATATCGATTTTTTTCTTAACTAACGAAAGGTTTTTATTTGTACAGATTACAACGGAATATTAATTAAGATTTTCTGGAACATTAACTGTCGTAATTACTTCATGTCTAATTAAGTGAAATTTAAACCGAATCAATTGCTAATTTTACGAAATTGATCATTGCAGTGTGCAGCAGTCTTCATAAAACAGATGATTAAATAAAGAAACAACTTTGAAATGAACAGAAGAAAAAAACATGAATACGTATACACTTCCCAAATTTTTGATGTGTTTTCTTTAGATTTCATTTGTTTCCTATGTTTTTTTTCAGTGTTTTGAAGCTAATGTACTCTATGGGCAGGACCCGGATGTCTGAATGGTTCTGCGGTTTTCAGTTCGAGCCTCACTGCAGGTAGTGGGTGCTCGACTCCAACTGTAATTAACAAGGATTGCCAATTTCCCAAATAAAAACACGATGCGTCATGAAATATCCCAAAAACCAATAGTTAATGAAAGTGGCTTTAAATCCTGAAAAAACTCAAATGTGTGTGCATTTCAAATAGTTCTACTCATAAACAGTTGATACGTGATCCACAATCTAAAGATCTCAATTTAAAATTTATCATAAATTTGTTTATAAATTGAATCTGCCAACGGTGTAGTAAAACTGTTTGAATATATGCCTTACAAGTCTTAGCAATGGTGTGCTGCGGTAGAGACCATCCTTTTAAATCTGATCTACAAAAAATAAACTGTAAACATCAAAGTGTCATTCAAAGCTGTGATATGATTTCAAAAGGATGATGCTGTATTTCCGGTAATTAACGTTTTAAATTCATGCTGTTTAACTTAATCCTATTTCTGTGCATGTTCTAAAACTATATGAAAAAAAACGTGAATAATTGAAAAAAACCCAAGATATTCTACCTTTTATTTCAACAGTTAAAGTGTTTTTCAGAAAATGACAAGATTGAATTTCCCATTTCTTTACAAAGTAGTAACATTTTGTCATCGGTATGGTACAGGGGACGCAACTTCAATTTTGTATATTAATTTTGTATAAAGTGCATTGCTATTTAGTCGAACATAGTTGATGTTATATCAATATGATATTATTTCACGCATATATTAAATTTGTGATATATTTATTTTGTTGTAAAAACCATAATCATATTCATATACTGTGGCTATACGCACAGAAAATGGTTTAAATTTTAAATGATCATGCAAATGGAAGCCATTTCTTTCTTTCAGAATATGAAGTGGTAGCAGCAATGATGCATTTTAGTTTTGATAAACTTTAAGCACACGAACGACACTCCGAACGGGACCTGGCGCCACAAAATATTCTTTGCTGAGATTTTTTTTACCCTCAATTTAATCTAATCGAAACTTATGCTTTTCTCTGTTGTCATGGTAATTGAGTAATTTTGAAAATTCTGATGCTGCGCAAAATATTTTTACTAAGAAAAGTTTTAGGCACTGGAGCCTGGTGTCCTCTATTGCATTTAGTTAACGTGTGCTCTTTTGGAACACACATATATAAATAGAACAACACAAACACGGGACTGCACACTCACACACCAATTGTCTACCGCTTATAGGCTAAGTGTGAAATAACTTGACATATCGAGAGTAAATATGGCAAATGAACAAAAGCTCGAAAAACGCAAAATGTATTATTTCTCAAACTATTATAAAGTCACATGAGTGACATTTTTATTCACAAATGGAAATCATGTGTGGATTTATGTACATGAAATACTGGAGTTATACATACGTGACATATGCAACTTAAAAAGTATCTGAAACATGCAGTGTGTAAACTCTTTCATAAGTTGCATGCGGAGTATTTTTAAATAGTTTAAGTTTAATTTTGTTTGTTTTAATGGTGTTAAGCGTGGCGCTTAACACCATTAAAATTTCAGCAGTTTTTCAACTATATCACGGTGTCAATTTTTTATTATGGAAGGAAGCAGGAGTATTGATAGACCACTTGAGCAATAGTAGACGGTTAATTACCATAACCACTCGGCCACCAAGGTCCCCATGTAAGATTGAATCTGAAGGTGTTTGACACTTACCTCATTTGACACCGACAGGAAGATTTCCAGCTGAAGGTCGAAAGTTTTTATAAATTACTACAGCTTCTTACTAAAATAAACTGGACTATTTCAAGGCTGAAAATATTGATGAACCTGGCCACCATTTAAGGAAACAAAACGTTCTTAACTGCTCGTGATACCAATATATAAGTAAACAGGCATCATCGTGCCATGAATAGAAGTAATTATAAACAATACAATATAGGATAAAAGTAATAAATCGTCGTATCATCAAATCTGAAAACCACGTTCAATTCGTGACAGATATGGTGAAAGGGAGACAATTCAGACTAAATCAACACTGAGTTTTTAAATATTTGTGTACGTAAGTTAGGGTGCCGGTTACGTTAATCAATGCTATTTATCATCAGACGTGTCAACCCAGATGTACATGTAGCGAGTTCGAGGAAACACGGATTGCCAATCTCTTTTTCCGAATGTCAGGTTTTTAAGCAGATACTCCGACGGGTTTCTCTCAAGATGAAAAAGACGCCCTGGTATAAATGAAAACCCTAATTTAAAACAAAAACAAGGCATCAAAAATCTAATTTGTCTTTTGAGGCATTTTGATTGATTGATTCTTTATTTCCTCCAATTCAATGAAGAGAATTTTTGAGCATACAACAATTAAATATTAACTAAAAACATATACATATTATCTTAAAAATCAGAATGTATTTATTAACACCTATTAAAGTCTCATTAATAGGATTGATTGATTGATTGATTGATTAATGGTGTTTAACGCCCGAGCAGCAATATTTCAGCTATATTCAGGCGATGAACATGAAATGGATGATAAAATGAACATGAAATGATGATGAATGAAATGGGATGGGACACAAGGAAAAATAGGGGTAACGAATTTTAGATTGCCACTGGCAAAAGGGAGGATGGCTAAGGTCGGGCAATTTAGCCTCCTGTAGCGGGATCGAAATCCCTACTCATAGCGAATACTACAGCAGCGTTCTTTAACGTGCGAGGAACGTGGCATTTTTCCCAACACGGTGCACTAATATGGTTTGCGGTCAGGTTTTCCGTATTATGGCCTGACAACCCCAGCTTGCCAGGGGTACCCCATTCAACCACCTGGGGCACACATCCCAGTCGGTCTTTAGGCAAACCGACCTGACACGCCGGTCAGGGTACTGGGCGCTATTTAGTCGCCTTTTACGACAAGCTAGCGCGACTGCGGTCTATTCTTTTAGCCACCCGGATCCCGCACGGGGCTAATAGGATTGATACATAGGGCAACAAAGCAAGTACTAATCATGACCAAAATTGTATCTATGAAGGACGGACTTAAATTTCTTGTACATATCAACAAATGACCTGCTGCGCAGACCATCATCATGTCCATGTGCGTGAATCAAGATCTTTTACAAAGTCTATGACACCTCCCAGAATAGTTATAATAATTTCTTTATCATCTTGATTAAAGAAGTAAACTTATTCTTGCACTTGCAGCACATCAACGATTGAATAAAAGAGTTTATTTCTTAACTCAAGTAGACTCGAACACTGAAGTTGAAAAAAAAATATCATTTGTAATTTGATAGCACAAATTACATTCACCGCTTTTTATTCCTAGCGATCCAAGATATAGTAATGATATTTATCCTTTTCTTAAAGTTGGGGTATTCACAGACAGCTTTTAAAGTCTATACTCTTTGAAAGCCGAGTGAATTTTCGAGTATGGACAGTTCTGATCTACTAAGAACGAATAATCGTACCCTGCGAGGGTTAATCCGACAAATCACAAAACTAACTTCGGATTAGTACGGCAGTAAAATTCGGCCTGTGTTCGACTTGGTAATGATCTTGTACAGTTAACCTCCTCATCAATAGTTATAGTATGATTAACAATCTTTGACCACATGACCTTGTTTGGGATAAACATCTCATTAATAAATGTTTCTATGAAGGGTCATTATCAGATTTGTTGTAAGAGAAGAATTATCTATTATTTCATTCAGCATGTGACCAAGTCGAATATTGAACACCTGATGAACATTTACTTATGTGTAGTAGACACATCCGCTCTGCATAACCGCACAAAAACAGTAATTTGAATTTATTTATTAGATCTTCAATCGTCCACAATCCTAGATTGCAGATCATCATCATTGAAAGAATCGTATGGTGATCTTTTATCAAAAACAAAGTATATGTCGTGTAAAGTATCGCTAGGTTTGTTCGAGCATAGCCAATTCTGTGCTTAAACGACTCCAAGTCTCGCATGCATACAATGTATGTGGTTGGGAGAATTAATTTTCCACACAAAAATATTGGCGACATTCCATTTGGACTTACACAAATGTTGTAGAACGAGTGTTTGCTGGCTCATTCTGTTTGGAGAAAATATAAGAAAACAAAACAGCTTTTTATTGCATTATACTTATCTCCATATTATAGGGTTATTGCATGAATATTGGGAAATATTGTCCCAAGCAAGTGTTATATTGCACGAGCTTGCGAGTGCAATATAGCATCTTGCGAGGGACAATAATTTTCCAATATTCATGCAATAACCCTTTTATTATATAGTAATAATTTTTTTGTGCTTTTAAGTGATTATTCATTATCTTTTCTATTTTGTAATATTTTACTAGGTCCAATATTATCATATTTTCACTTGGTCAATATTACAGATAAAGATTTTGTAGTAGATTTACATATAATAAAAACATTTTTTTTATTTTGTGTTTTTATTTGTTGCTCCTTATTGTTGTGAATATATGCCCACACACTCGAATTTCGTCCATACTCGAAATTCGGCGATTACTATGTTCGGCAATGTAAATAATGATCCAAAGGCTAAATTACTTTTAAAATATCTTGCATTTATTGCTAACCAAATGACTCCTAAATAATAAAATACAATGCGTTTCAGCTAAATTAACGTCTGTTAAAGCGACACACTTTCATCACCGAAATTCGAATCGAGTGTAGTACCAGTAGCTTCCTTGTGGTGCTTTGAAACGAGCCAGTTGTATACACGATATTTATAAATCCAGTTTTGTACAGTTTACACTTGATTTTTTCCTTTGTTGGTCTGAAATTTACTTTTATCTACAATCGAATTCTTCTATTTGTTCAGTTCAAGCGGTTCTGCTAATTTAACCCTCGAGAGCAGATTATGTATGTCACTTTCGGCCATGTTTGTTTACCAAACAACAGTAAAATATAAAAGTCGATGTTCGGAACACATCTATATATTTCCCGGAAATTACATAAAAGGCCGAGATTCAGTGTAAAATATGAAAATATACTGCACTTTATTGCTATATGAAATACAATGGGGACAAAATATTACTATATAATAAATGTGCATATTCAAGAACAATATCTAGTAAACACTGAAGGCCATTCCTTGAACTGCTTAGTAATGTAGTATCATCTGCTAGGAAAATGTAGGGTATATGTGAAAATTATATTTTTAGTCCAGTGTTACAAGTAGAAAGGTTCCCAATCAAATCATTTATTAAAAGAGAAAATAATCTAGCCGACATCACTCGTCCTTGTCGAACACCTTTATCGATTTTGAAAACGCAGCTCGACAATGACCTGTACTGAACTTGAGCGGTCGCAGATTTGTACCAAAAATGATTATCCTCCAATTTTTTCAACTACACCAACTTTATACAATTTGTATAAAAATCCATATTGTCATATCCTATATCGAAGGCCTTCCAGTTATCTAAGCACGCGGCATACACTTCTGATTTTCGTTCAACATGAAAATGGATAACCTCTTTAATAGTGTAGAAGTACCCCACCCTGCTGCAGGAAAACTGGCAATCCTTGTCAATTAAGATTGGAGTCGACAGTGAGACTCGAATCCGCAATCTCATTGTTGCACACGTGATCAAAAGTAGACGAACTACCTTAACCACTCAGCCACCAAGGCCTCACTGATAATATGAACGCATTTTGTATACTAGTATATCCCTACCCGCATTTTGTATACTAGTATATCCCTACCTGAGGTTATTATACCTTCTTAAAACATAACAATCTGTTTTACTGAATAATTTATACTGTACTCGAGCAACATTATTGTTAAACTCTTGAGGAAAATGATCGATACATTAGGGCGATTTATAAGATTTATCAGATTTTTCACCGACATCCAACCAAATACATCATCGGTAAATCATTGAAAAAAAACCCACAAACAACAAATACAAACAATGTGTATACGTCATGTTATTATTTCTGTTTGTCTCGGTGTTTCTTATTTACTTCACATACTATTGATGTGGTGTCGGCAAATGAAACAGAGTCGGGTAAAAGATTTTTGAAAAATCTAAGATCCATATCACACATAAATTACGAAAAAACATCTTGGTCTTCTAGGTATTTCTAAGCCCATTCTTTGTCACAGCAGAAAATCACCAGAAAAAACATTGAATGGGCAGTCTTGCTTGTGCAAGGTTAGTAAATGTATTGTAATTTTTTTCCCTCCATCAACGAGGCCAGAACTTATCGTATTGCAGAACTATTATACAAACTAGAGAATTCGGTTTTTTTTTCAAGAACTCCATCTAACCCATCTTCAGTTTACTTGGCTTCTTATATCAACAATAACCTCGGCTATTTAGGCCGACGGTCCAAACATGACCGAGGTCACTTTTCTGACCAATGACAAAAATAACTGAAAGTTGTTTCTATTGGTATACCACATAGCATGTTTGTATTTAAAGCCACTTGGATATCTTTTAATATAGTTTGTGTAAGTCAGAACTTTCTGTTCATAATTTGCTCAGTTAAATTAATTTTTAAAGTATATTTGTATAAATTATTTCAAGCAATACATATGGTTTAGTCCTGGTTTGTTCGAGCATAGCCAATTACGTGCTTAAACGACTCCAAGTCTCGCATGCATACAATGTGGTTGGGAGAATTAATTTTCCACACAAAAATATTGGCGACATTCCATTTGGACTTACACAAATGTTGTGGAGCGAGTGACATTCGATTGATTGGATGTTTGCTTTACGTCCAGCGAGCAGTTTTTCAGCTATATTCAGGACGGGAACAAGTTAACAAACAATGCATCAATTTTTGACTGCCACTGGAAAACTACGGAGTATTGGGTAGGGTCGAGAATTTAGCCTTTTGTAGCGGCTACAATGAGCCTACTCTTTTTCGAAATCTACAAAAGGGATCTTAATCGTGCAAGGAGCGTGGCACTCTCCAAACACGTTACCCACTATGGTCCGCGGCCAGGGTTCCGTATTATGACCTGACAACCCCAAAACGAGAGGGTCTCCCCTATCCGCCACCCGTGGACGCGCTGGGCTGCTCTGTGGGTCGAGCATTGGGAACCGTCCCAGTATGGTCCCAGTATGGTCCCAGTATAATAGTTTTATAATGTATAGAAAGTATACAGTTTTTAAATATTTCTATTTGTTGAAAAATGTGATAATAATTTAATCTTTTCAATAAAAAATTTTCATCAATTATTATCCTTTACAATTAAATATGTTCTTTCTTAAATTATTTTAAAAAACCCTTTATTTTGAATAATGATATGTAAATTACCTGAACGTATTCTATTGTATATACCACATTTTTATTATTTTAATGGTATAAAATACAGGTGAAAAATCCGACTATAATTTTCAAGAAATGAACTATAATTGCTAAAAAAACAAAACACCTTGTGTTATATATAACCCTAAATAAAAGTTGACAAACCAGGATGACACCATACATATACATTATTGCAGCTAAATCGCAAGCTTTTTGGCAGTTTGTCAAAGCAATAGATTTTCAGAGATATGTCAAGAGTCTACGGATGAAACAAAGCCTGCGAAAAATTCCCGCTATCACAAGTCAGGAAGTTCAATTCTAAAAATATATACATAAATGAACTGAATCATTAAATTAAGTTTGACGTCTTTATATACTGAATATATTATAGTGTATAAAGTTGACAGCGATACTCCTAATATTTGCCACCATCAAACAAATTGAACAAAGATCAAGTTATATAATTTTAAAAGACGTAGTATATGCGACAGCTTTAATTACTTAAACGACAATGTTACGTTTCTTGGAGGCTAATTTAAATCACTTTCCGACACAGAGAACATAACTGGTTCCCAGATATAACCTCTACCACACATCATTCCCCATTTACTGCGGGACTTCATTTGTCCTCTGCTTGCAACGTTTGTAAACAAAGAATGATTTTTTGTAAAATAATACATGAGATCTTTTTTATTGTTATATAGTCTATTTATACACTTTCAGTTTTACAATGCAATTACTGCGTTTTTACGCGAAGCGTATCGCGAGAGATATCTCTCACAATGTCAACCAATAGTAGGGCGGAAGTGATTGTGGTTGACGTAGGATACCCAGAATCCTTTGCTTTGAGATTGACTTGAAATTTAAAACTTCTAATTTTGTATAAACACAGATTGTATACGTGTTTGTTTCAAAACTTCAAACAAGTTGAATGTTAAATCTTTTTGGAGATCTTTGTATATAGTAATCCAAAACGAAGCTCATCTGCAGGTAAAATGTTAAAAATGGTAACAAATTGGTTAGACACCTGTTCAAAGTGGTCGATAGTGATTATTTGGCTGGTATCTCATACAACCCAATATTGTACCTTACCGGTTTCCTTTCTGTTATAATTCATCCGAATTATGGGATGACGGCTAATATGCATGTTCCATCACAGATGTCAGATTATACGCATTTTTTATGAGATACCATATCAATCCGATGTGAAGAGAGTGCGACGATCTGTGCACAAATTCTCTGGTTGCAGCCTCCGTAAATACCTATAACCTGTTCTCTGGTTGCAGCCTCCGTAAATACCTATAACCTGTTCTCTGGTTGCAGCCTCCGTAAATACCTATAACCTGTTCTCTGGTTGCAGCCTCCGTAAATACCTATAACCTGTTCTCTGGTTGCAGCCTCCGTAAATACCTATAACCTGTTCTCTGGTTGCAGCCTCCGTAAATACCTATAACCTGTTCTCTGGTTGCAGCCTCCGTAAATACCTATAACCTGTTCTCTGGTTGCAGCCTCCGTAAATACCTATAACCTGTTCTCTGGTTGCAGCCTCCGTAAATACCTATAACCTGTTCTCTGGTTGCAGCCTCCGTAAATACCTATAACCTGTTCTCTGGTTGCAGCCTCCGTAAATACCTCTAACCTGTTCTCTGGTTGCAGCCTCCGTAAATACCTATAACCTGTTCTCTGGTTGCAGCCTCCGTAAATACCTATAACCTGTTCTCTGGTTGCAGCCTCCGTAAATACCTATAACCTGTTCTCTGGTTGCAGCCTCCGTAAATACTTATAACCTGTTTGAAATTTATGCGGCTTTTGTTCAGTGTATGCTCCGGTTTCCTCCTACAATAAAAACTGGACGCCATTAAACTAGCCGATTGGTGAAGGTGGCGTTAAACCACATTCAAACAAACAAACAAATTAATTACATATTGCTTTAAAATGAAAACGGAGTTTCGTGCTTTCCATTATCTTCTCCTCATAGCCATTCATAAAAAATAAGGGTTTTTTTTGGTCGATTTATAACTTGAAATAAAATCAGGTATAAGGACATATTCCATTTAAAAATCGTGTTTGCTTCGCCCTATTAATTCTATTTCAACGAAGAATGACTATGTAGCGATAGACTCATTCATACATAATTGTGTTTTAAAGGTGTACCGGGAAAAATATTATGTAGTGTAATCGATAATGAACACCTATATATATAACGTATCTTGTTTTAAATGACACGTTCCGGACATCTCATAAATTTTAATTTAAAAACACATTCATCTTCAATTTAAAGTATCAAAAGGACACGCGACAAATCTGTTTGGATATTGCTTAAAGAAGATACAATGTCAGATTCTGTGGAATTTTTAATCAAAGTTAAAACTGGTGATAAAAAGGGAGCGGGAACTGATGCCAATGTTTACATTATTCTACACGGTGACGATGGAAAAAAATCCGAGAAACAACATCTAGATAATTTCTTTAGAAATGACTTTGAAGCAGGGAATGAAGATACGTTTTTAGTTACACTACGGGAAAACATTGAAGCCGTTGTTCAGATTGAGGTATGGAGAGACGGGTCTGGCCTTTGCGATTCTTGGTTTATCGATTGGATAGAAGTCATTGATAAAACGTCGGATAAAGTTTGGGTTTTCCCTTTTTTTCGTTGGATAAAAGAAGGTCATCATTACCTAATCTGCCATCTTGATACATTTCTGCCTATGGATGACCCTAACAAAAATCAACGACAGATGGAGCTTGATGATAAGATGAAAATGTACGAATTAAAGATAAAAGACCCAAACTTGCCGGCTCAGGTATGGCTCTTCTTAAAAAATTGTAATTTTCTGAAAAAATAAATTTGTTTTAAATTAAAACGTCGTTGACAGCAAACGATAATTATAGGTTATTTACGTTTTTTGAAACGAGATGCGTTTTCTCGTTCATATCTCATCGAAGGGCGTCAGCCCTGAGATGAGATGACGAGAAAATGCATCGAGTTTCATAAAACGTAAATAATCTGTTTATCGCTGTTTTGTAACATTGTGACGTCACAGTGTTACTTAACGACGTCTTGACAGCGAGCTGAGATGGGCCCATCTCAAGCTTGTAGAGTGATATGAAATAATATCGCACACAAAGATCAAAGGAAAATACTGCAAAATAGCGATAACACATCATCAATACAAATTAAGTTACGGACGTCGACTATAACACTGATTTGTTTCAAGCGAGTGATAATAATGGGTCTCTTGAACATTACAGCCAATTTATAGTTATTTGCAAGACATTGAGAATGGAGATACAAATTATTGATATTAATTTTGTAGAAAAAAGAACCAAACAACATATCCAAGAATGACATTGTGTTTTTTTTCAGTAGCTGATACATAAAGGCTGAGGGGTGGGGGTCAAGTATAAATCAACATCGACCGAAGGTAGAAAGGTCGAGTTATATGAATTGTCTTCGACTATAGAACCCATCAGATTTGGAAACAATAAGTGTCTCATTCATGAGTTGTCTTGCAATATAATTCAGTAATGCAGGTGGTGTGTCTCTTGTCATAGCTGAGATAGTAAAAAAGCTATCGTTGCCATGGGAACCGAGTCGTATTGATTAATACAAATACTGTCACGTATACTCGTGTTTTCCTTGAATTTCTTAACATTTCATGTAGTTCTTTACCCCTTTTAATGTTTTCGTATGATTTGTCGCGACTTTCAGCATTTTTTTCAGCTGTATGTTGTAGTCAAGAAATCATTTGGGGAGGAAGCAAGAGTAACCAGTTAAAACCCCTGACCTTCAACCCCTGACCTTCAAAAAAAAAAAAACTGGCAATCATTGTCAACGATGGTTAGAATCGACAATCTCAGTATTTCTTTATCATTTTAGATATTAAAAATATAATACATTAATTAAAAAAAGTCTACAGATACATTGTTGTTTGAAAGTATTCAATTCAAAAAGAAATTCTGATTATGGTAGTGACTCAATAGTGAACAAAATCATGTTGAAAAAAAAGTAGAAAAGGAACGGGGGGGGGGGGGTAACCAATATATAAACACGTTGCCATGCCTAACGAAGTCTTATCTGGTCAAAAATTTATATTAGAAGTAGATTTTATAACAATAGTAAAATTGTAACATAGAAAAACAATAATCACTTTCATCGTAGTCAACTATTACATGGAAAATTATTGTTTGAGCAAATAGTAATACATTTAAATCTTTGTGCCCTGCAGTGGAATACCTTTGTTTCTTCTAGCGTTTTTGTTTGACCTGTAATTTATGTTGCAGTCTTTTACTTGTCTACTATTTATATTAACACCTGTAACACATCATGTGTGTCTAATTTATTTCTTTAACCATGAAATTCTTCATTTAATTATAAATAAATAACACGTTATTTGTGTCCTATGGTTTACTGTCCGTTAATCTATCTTAATATATGGTTCAGTAAATTTCAAGGCTTCCACAATATAAATAAATTACAAAATCCATTAACTTGTATTTAAATCTATTTATTTCCACTTTTATCGTCGTATATATGTCTGCGTACTTCACTATTCAAAGACCATCAAAAATTCAAAAGAAAAGACCAGTATTGTCACTTGTGTAAACATTAACATACAGATAATTTCATTCGAAATGCATTTGAAGCTGTGAAATATAGATTAATGTTGGTTTCATTTCCAAGATCGAAATTATCCATCGAACCGCTTGCATCAAGATGCATAATGAAAGAGAAATAAAACAATAATAATTTGTTTATTGCTGTTCTTATACTCTCCGGGCCAACGTTTTGTGAGTTATTCGACCAGATTAAGGTATTTAAAGACGGAGCTGGTATTAGCGATTCTTGGTTTATCGGTTGGATAAAAGTAATAAAAAGCATCGGATATAATCTGGGTTTTCTTTTTTCGTATAATTTAACAGGGCAACAATTACCGTATCTGCCATCTTGGTAACTACGTTAACACAAACTAATATGAAATTAAGAATATGTTTTCCTTATGGTTAATTTTCATTAAAATATGTTTTGAAACCCCCAGATAACAAAATAGATTTTCTAGCGCAACCGTTATTATATATAAATATATCAAAACGTTTTTTTGTTCTAATATTGTACACAACCAGACTTGTTAATAGTTTTGATTTTTTGTTTGTTTCAATATTGTTTAACGCCACTTTCGGCAATTTTTCAGCTATATCATGGAGTCCAGTTTTTATTGGGGGAGGAAGCTGGAGTACCCGGAGAAAACCCCCGACCTTCGGTAAGAACTAGCAATCCTTGTCAATTAAGATTGGAGTCGAGTACACCCAACCTGCAGTGAGAATCGAACCTTAATCTCAGTGTTGACAAACCACGTGATCAATGGTAGACGAACTACCTTAACCACTCGACCACCGAGGCCCCATTAATAGTTTTGATGTATACATGTTGTTTTAATAAAGAAGTTAATACACATTTTAAACAAACAATGCATCTTGATTAAGATCACGTAAGGAAATGTCTAACGAAGGAAATATGTAATGATTTTATATTGTTCCCGTTTATATTTTATGACTAAGAAACAATCTCCGCATGTTGACTTAACAGTACATAGTAAATTGAATTAGGCCGCTTTATGTTTTTAATACATGTGTAAATATAACGATTAAAATCTTGCATCCGTTCGTGCCTTTCAATATGGAATACTTCATACACTGTTAATTCAAGTGTTAAAACTGAGAACACCTAATGAACACTTTTAAACACTTATTGAACGTGTAATGGCGTTCCGAAAATTTACGCTGATGTTAATCATATTTATGCCAAAAGTTAAGTTATTGAACACTGGTGTTCTGCTGTTGGGTGTCTATGTTTGTCGTTTTAAACACTAGTGTAAACGTTTTGAATACCTGGTGTGCAATATTTTGAACACGTCCGTATGTTCAAGAATTTAATGCCAAGAAGTGTTCTAAGGCCATATAACACTTTTTGAACACACAAAACATGTTCAAAGAAAGAATGTAAAGATTGTGAACATCTTTTTCAAGTGTCCAAAGGGAAATGTTAAAAAGCAGGACACTGCAACGTTCATATTGCGAACATGGTCAGTGGTAACATGTTCCGACTAAGTAAATTGTAAAGGATGATCCAGTCGATTTGGAAATGAAGATGTACTGCAATTAATAATCTAAATATATCATTTAAATGTATCTGCAGTTTAGACAATACATTTCAACCATACTGAAACCATTTTTGTAAATTTTCATCTCCAATAAAAATAAATAAATAAGATAAGTATTAATTTTTAAATGTCTCAGTAAAAACATAAAAAATTGTATGTTGCAAAAATAATAAGTTTACAGTATTTCTTTAGACAAATGTATCTTAAAAATGAGAGGATTTTATTTTTATTACTTGGTATAGGAAAGATTTCACCCAATAAATACTAAAGTAAACTTTACCCTGTCTTCCAGACGGGGAAAACTGTTACCGCGTTTGGCCGAGTTTATGGTTCTTTTGTAGATCTCATATTTTACTTTTTGAAATCAACAATTATTTTCGACTGTTCATCGGCGTTCTGAAATGCGGCTGAATTTTCATTTTGATACAGCAATTTTCCATACTAAACTTTGACCTTGTTTTGAACGGAAGTGTACGTTATGAAAATTCCACTGTTTTCTATTCGAAATCCTTCGGGTAATCTCGTCTGCAGTTAAAGTCTCGCGGTTTGTCCGAATACCATTGAATGTCACGAAAGCAGACGAACGTTTGTAAACAACATTATACCCCTTTAGAAACAAAAATGGCTGACTTACTATGGAAATTCGATCTATCAAAATGAAAATTCAGCCACATTTCAAAACGCCGATTAACTGGAAAATAATACTTTTAAAGCACCCATTAATCGATGACAATTTTTTCCCTCATAGCTTGATATTATTTTAATTTGTAAGTAAAAAATATTCGGATGCTGGTGCCAATTTATGTAACAAGTAACTTTATACCTTGGATATTACTGAACTAATTCGCAGAACCATGTTCCTATAAATATAATTTTATATAAGGTCAAGATAAATGAACATTGTAATTGTGTATGGCATTCTTGCCAGTAGTCGATTCAATTCCTGCAAATCTATTCCTTAATTTGATTTAACGGGGTTTCGACCCCACTGGTCTCTCAGTATTTTGCAGCCCCAGGTGTCCTTTCGGTTTTTTTTATTTCTGAGTACGCCTCATACAGCTTCAGTTAGTTATTTGAGAGTACGTCCCAGGTGTCAGTTGTATATTTGTGAGTACGGCCAGTGTCAGTCGGTTATTTTTGAGCCACTGACCGCCAATTTTCTTTCATGAACGTCGAGAGCTACAGTGAACTGTACGGCTGATCCACTATATACAGTTCGTTACTTGGCTTCATGGACAATAAGCGTATTAATTTGTGTTCTTATTTTAAAGTTTTATGAAGTGTGCACTAAATTTGCTCTCTTCAGGTTAAAGAACTTCCAAGCGACGAACAGTTTTCTTTTGAGTACAAAGTAAGTTCATTAAATTTGTACTTAATATATACGAAAATAATCCTTCATTGTTTTTATTTCTTATATACACACTTGTATTTGTAAAGTACCTTGAATTTCAATATTCATACTGTAGCATTCATACATGGCCACAGTTGTACATGTTTCAAATGAGTTGTAGTTTTAAATAGTACCAACAAATACAGTATACATTTTGCATCATTACACGAAACCTAGAGGTCAAGGTTCACCATCAAAAATGTGTATTTTTGCAGATGTTTCACATCGTTTTTTGTATTTTTACTATTAACTCAATTTTATTTACAGTGGAACATTGCTACAAGAAAACTAACCATGATTGCCGCCAGTAAGTTACACATGCTGATAAATGGAACCGAATGGGAAAGTATATTTGATCTCACAAAAGTTTACTCCGATGCATTCGGGATGCCAACGGTAATTACAAACTTACAAACTAAACTATTTTTAATAATAATATTTTTTTTATGTTGCTTTTATTCCATGTTTATATTTACTATCATCGAAAAGAAAATACGTTTAGTTTTCTAAAATCCGCTCTGCCATTTGTTTTTAGCAATCCGTTGTAAATTAAGTGTATTATAAAAATTAAACAAGTACAATTATTTATTGGTAAACAATTTAATTTTATATAAATGACGTTATTGGTAGTATTTTTACGACGCTTCCGGCTGACGACATCTTGCACTATCCTCTGGCCAAACTCAATGATATAGATGCAAAAAATGACATATTGAATGGCTTTTTTACATTATCATGCTCAAATTTTATCTTTTTTCTGTATTCAGTGAGTTAGAGATTTGTAATCATGTACGAAATTATTTTAAAGTGCGGTTTAATATTCTTTTAAAATTTTAACACTTGTGTTAGTCGGCTTACACTAGTAAGAAGTACTTATATTCAAACCAAGAGTTTCGTTAGGGCTAGATAATTGAAAAGTGGACGAGTTATAAAAGTAGCATTTAAAAAAATCAGTTTATATATTACTGTCATTTTCAAACTATTGTCTAAAATCCAGTGAAGTCAAATTGTATTCCTATTAAGTAAACTACACTTTTAAATAAATTTTCTTAAGCTGTTGCTCTACCTTGTCAGCGCTGCATGCTTAGCAGTGTTGCACCAAATACCAATTTTATTGTTGCTGTTTTGATCGAATATTGAAATTCCGTTTCTCCTACTTTAGACATTTATGTAATAAATAGTCCAAACTTACTTTTACAGGGCGTGAAGACATGGGGTAATGATATATACTTTGGGTCACAAAGAATCAGTAGCATGAACCATTCATTGATCCAGTTATGTACAGCTATACCAGAGAAGTAAGAAAAGAAGACTAAGAGCAAAAATGTCATCAAAGATACAAAAACTATAAAATAATACTCCAGACGCGCCTTTATTTTAACTTTGTATATATACTTTATTGCATAATAAACGCCAAGAGGTTAAGCATACATAAACATACAAAACAATGAACATGTTACTGTACATATACAACCTAAGATAATATAGTATTAAAAAATATGTATGAATTTGACCAATGTGGATCTCATTGTCGCAACTCAAATGATTGCTTTACAAAATCAACAACCATGGGCAAAACATCCATATTTGGGTACCAACAATCAACAATGGCACTCATCAACAACATAATTAAACAATAATACAATAAAAACAAAGATGTTGAAGAGCTTTATCAACGAAATTAAACTATTTCTGGTTAAGGCAATTCAAACCTATGAAAATGAACATACACAAAATCATTGTTAAAGTATACTTTTTAAATTATCCTATGTAATGCATGACATAAATATTTATGTGAATAAGTGGGAAAATGTTAACGATCCATATCAATCATGTTTTATTTAGGTTGAATATTACAGACAAGGAATTGGAACCATTCTTAGAAGGAAGTACTGTGTCTCAAGTTATAAAATCCAGTCGACTTTTCTTCATTGATCTCAATATTTTGAATGACATTCCTTTAAAAAGTAATAAATTTATTGTAAGTTTAATAGAAGCCTTGAGTAATTATTTGGCGATTTTGTTTTAAAAAAAAATTCAATGTTTCAGACACAATAGTTGTTGTTCATTATTTTCGTTTATTATTCAGCAAACTTTGTCTCTAATAACAATTAAAAAGATACGTGTTGTTGCAATAAGTATTATTTTGAAATCAGGTGAAGTTATTTACTTAAGGTTCAATTGAAACAAACCTAACGCAATGCATAAAACCACACAATCCAAAGATTAATACATAGCTATTTGTTCCACTATTGCTTAATCACAAGATTTCATACTTATATTTTAGCTGACTAGTCCAATAGCCCTCTTCTTTTTAAACGGCCGAGGTCATCTGGTCCCAATTGCCATTCAACTATTCCAAGAGAAAAGCAACGATAATCCAGTAAGTATCTATTGTTTTATATAGAGTTCAACTTAAAAAGCTACAACTGGTATTTTCAGTGATAAGCCATATTTGTGTTTTCTTTGTCAGACCAATCTCGTGGCCGATTGGATAAGGTAGTTAGCAGCACTATGGTTACGAGCTTCTTTCCCCAATCAAACCTTTTTTTAAAAGTTGCTAAAAGTGGCGCAATACACCAATCATATAAATAATTAAAATTAATATAATTTTTATCTCTGGTATAGGAATATGAGTTTAATAACTGGAGTGAAACTTAAGACATCAAATTGTTTGCATGCAGGGAAAAAATAACAGGCAAGTTAACTAAGCACATATTTTGCTTAAATAAGAAACTTGATTTAAAAACAAATTATGAGGTTTGGTGTTATTAATGTTTTACATGAGTTGTCTTTTCATAGTACGATTCTTGCCCACCACAGCAGCTGCTCATCACATAACTCCAATCACAGGCCTCTGATTGTGTCTACTAAATAAAATGAATGACTCATTACTTAGTTCAGATTTCAACAAACAAAACCCACAATATGTCCTATCCGTTTTTACATGACTTTTTTCCTATTTAAAAATATGTTTTATGTTGAAATATAGAAATTCGTCATAAATATTTACGGATTTCTCTATTCTTTTTATCATTTAAGACTGAACAGTTGGCTTTCCTCGATATATGAGTAAAAACACAACGCTTGTTCATTAAAAAACCGTCCAAGCCACGTAGTCCTTGTAATGGTTTTTCATTATTTTTTTTTGTCTGTTCGTTGTCTTTCTATGGTATTGTGAAAATCTAATTCATGGGGTCACTCATTTATCTTTTGAACAAAATTTCCTATTAATCCTTAAACTTAAGAAAAGTAGATTGTTTATTCCATTAAAAAAAATGATTGTGTAATGTTCCTAAACCTTCACACCATTGACTAATCTTCATTTATAAATATTATGTATTACCATTATTTTTATAATTACCAGGTGTTTCTGCCAAATGACCCACCACACACGTGGCTTTTGGCGAAGATGTGGTACAATGTGGCAGACGCCTCATATCACCAGTCTCTTACACATTTAGGTAAGATTTTTATCTTTATCTCATGTAAAAGTACTTATATTTATGGGTTAGATTGTCAAATACTAGTATGAAGCGGCATTGTCTGAGTGTTCTGAGTAGATAAATCAGCGAGGAGCTATGGTGTTCGAATTTGACGGTAGTAATGTATACCTGCTAGTGGTAACGCGTGTCATCACTGGGCATAACTGTTTTACAATTGCTCTTGCCTAGGTCGGGAATTTACTCGTACTGCGTACCCTTCAACCAAAAATATTTTTGCCATAATCAGGAAAACAACCTAAGATTGTTGTATTTGAATTATCATGTTAATTCAAAGGTCAGTTTGAAGTGACTCACTGTACTTTGGCAAAATAGGACCATGAGAAAAATCAATGAAATCAAACAAGTTTCAAAAATAGGATCATCGTCATTTTTTACAATCTAGCTTATGTGCGAACAAAGAAAATATTGTATTCCAGTTCTTGACATTGACCTACAAAATTAAGCGTTATGTTGTAGATATATAGATTTGTATGTTTCCAATTTAATCAATGCTCATATACTTATTACATGTATATGACATACCATATAGAACGCACACATTTTTCATGAATAATATTATTTGAAACACTGTAACAAGAACTGTATTGTTCTGAACAATATTTTTTAATTTGACAACCTTACACATGTACGATAATTAAAAAAATAAATAGATAAATATTTAAGACAACAAATTATTGAAAGAATAATCAGTAAAAATAAGTTAGTCCAAACTGAATGTCTTTCAAAATACCACGGTTTTAATATTTACTACGCCAGAAGCTTGTTTCATCTGTTAATACATATTAGTCTTGCTCAAAACAAAAACTTTTAATTATTATATTATAAATGCGTCGGTCATTTCCTTTGTCAAATCTACAAATTGTTTAACAAAAACGATTTGTTATTAAATATTCATATGCATGTACATACGGGAAGATATTTTCCTAAGTCTAGAATGAATAAAAAACAAACTTTCTTACTCGCACAGTTATAAACGAATATTGTAAAGCTTTAGCTAAAATCAACTTATTAGGATTTCATGTTGTAGAACTAATAAAACTTTAAGCAGAATGTCTTCATAATATTATTATATCTATTTCATGACCTGTTTAACATTAAAAATTTCATCATATGAAACGTAAATGTCACCGATCACACTGTTGGATAGTAAAGACATAAAAATACTCTGGAATATTTGACAGACAATAAATATTAAAAGCCCCATACAATATGTATTCCTGCTATATTAGCAATACAATCTTAAAAGTGCAAAACTGTTTATTTTCATAACTATATCTAACGTCATCAGTTATAGTTTGCACATTTTAATTAGAAAACATGCATTTTATATATAAAATAAGAAAATTTCGTAGAGCAAGTAAACGGTAAAATGAAGACGAATGTCTCTTTACTGATAAAAAGTAGATTGCTCCATTACTATTGGTATAATGCTGGTTTTTCTCATATCGAATGACTTACTTTTGGAAAAACGAATCTAGGCGAATTCATTTAACTTCTAGGGACATTTTGTGTGACAAGGACAAATGTTAACATAAGATAGTACACTACTTTCCGGTATCTAATTTGTATTGTGTATAATAAATTTTCGTTTCAGCTTTCACACATTTACTGATGGAGGGAGTAGTCGTAGTCACACACAGGCAGTTATCACAGTCTCATCCAATTTTCAAACTTTTAGCGCCCCATTTTCTGTATCTGATAGCTATTAATTCGTAAGTGTACCTTATAGGGAACTCGTTGGACGAGTGGTTAAGGTAGTTCGTCTTCTATTGATCACGTGGTCTGTCAACACTGAGATTGTGGGTTCGATGCACTCGACTTTCATCTTAATTGACAAGGATTGCCAGTTTTCCTACCGAAGGTCCGGGGTTTTCTCCGGGTACTCCCGGCTTCCTCCCCTAATAAAAACTGGACGCCATGATATAGCTGAAAAATTGCTGAAAGTGGCGTTAAACACCATTCAAACAAACAAACAAATCTATCTTTAAAGACCTACGTAATAAATAATAAATGAACAGCGATCAATATAGACACGATTCTGGCTATAAGGTTTGACTTAAGTTAATTTGAAAAATTTACAATCGATTTGTCTTTCATTTTTTATGTTTGATTGAAAGAGAAATAAATTGAAGACTATTTTCAAAACCGAGCACACATTTATAATATATATTTGTTTGCATGGATGTGTTTTTTAAATATTAAATACATACATTTTTTAATATTCAGACGTGCACTTGAATTGCTAGTAGCGCCGGATGGTTGGATAGATAAAACCATGACAATTGGAGTCAAAGGAATGTTTGCTTTGATAGAAAAAGGGTAGGTTGTAGCTTTTGATCTTTTAACAAGCTAGAGGGTTGTAATGCCATTAAGGCTTCCTTTTGAAAGGGCAATATCAATACTTAAGGAAAATCTAAAAAACAGACAAGACAGTACTATATCGTTGGTTCACACAATGTACGTCCATATTTACGAGTTCGCAGTGAAATTGTTTATTGTAAATCCACAAATCAGTATAAGAAACCGACAAACTCCAGAAACAACAACCAAGCATATAGTAACTACAACAATGGTTCTTACTTGGCATTTAAAAAAGAAATGGTGGGTTAAACCAGGTTTTATGGCATGTCAATTTCCATTACTGTAGTATGTGAATTGGTTTGTTGATGAAAATGGATGGGTATCATATTCACTATAAGTAATAGGTGACCTATATTATCATCGCATCATAAACACCGAGTACTGAATTCAAAAATTGGGAATACTGTCTTCAACCATATGTTCGACAAAGAAGTAGTATCTATAGTAAAACATATGAAAAGCGGAGTAGTTATTTCCTTGTAACCGTGGTTTATAAGTAAAACATTGCGTTATGATCAGTTTTTATATGTCACAGTCATACAATTGCAATTTTGTCTTATCACACAGCATCAACTTGTGGAAGCTGAACGTTCAAGGAACACTTCCTGAAGATTTAAAACGGAGAGGGGTAAGACTTTCTTTAAAGACTTTATTATTGTTATTTGTTTTGAAAAAAAATTCATTAATTATGTTTCTGTTTTTTTCCTAATCGTATTTAATAGTTTTCACTGTATTATTTGTAATAAATATTTAATTGTTTAATCAAAAACTGTTTGAATGGTTGTATATGTCAGCTTTCCCCCAGTAATCTATGCGGAAATTTGCTTGGCATTGCATCTTTTGGTGGTCAATAAATAATGCATTTTTGATAGTGCTTGTCAGGTATAATACGGCAAAATGTCGGTAGATCCTACTGGCAAACGTATTTAAATTGTACTGAATTTTTTTCCCGTTTAATGCTATTTGTAGATGTTTCTAAACCTATTAGTGGCAGTCAAAGTTTGTCTTGATCTTTGGTCCATTTCATTTTCCCGTTGATATATTTATAAACTTATATATATATATATATATATATATAAATAAATTTTGCGAGAACACTGACATTTGATTGGCTGGAAAATATTTTCTACCAGAGGATGGAAAACAAATTTGATCGTCATGGAGACACGCGCCATTTGACATCATATACTAGTATTACTCCACGGGAAACTAACAGGTTTTGTGTTGATATATTTTTCCGAAAATGTCCAGTTACAAAAACATATTGTTGAGTTTATTCTATTGTTTGAATTTATTTATAAGTATTAACTAAAAAAAAAATATTTTCTCCATCGAGGGATAATAAAATTTCCGTTGTGCACATTTAATATAATCCGCTACGCGGATTATGCAATGTGCAAAACGGAACTTTTGTTATCCCTCGATGGAGAAACTATTTTTTGTAGTTAATCCTTAAATATATATATAGATAGAAATCAATAATAATTATTTTATGGATTTGTTTTAAATCTTATTTCAATTAACAGCTTTTGGATACGAATATACTGCCAGGATACCACTTCCGGGATGACGCTCTTTTACTCTACCAGGCTATTAAGAACTATGTCTCAAAATATGTGAAACTATATTATGGTAAGGGAAAGTGCATTTTTATATCATAAAAAGCAATAGTAGGTTATAATCATGTTCATTAACATTCTGCTCTTTGCAGTTATCAACATGTCTTAATTTGGTCGTGTAAGTAACAACGCCTTGTTCACCCGCCAATTTTACGGGCTTCACCGTTTCAATAAGAAATAATTATTAGCAGTTAAAAGGAGTACTACTATCAAAGTGGAAAATCGACCCTTTATGGCAAAAATCACAATGATGTATTTCTCGATTATATGTATGTTTAAGCTACAGCAGATGTCTAAAGTTTTTTTAGACGTTAGAGTAACTATTGATAACGTAATAAGGTATTTTTTAACATCCGGAAACAACAATGTTTAAAATATACGAAATTTGGATGAAAATAACCGATTCTGCTAAAAATGCGCATGGCCGCTAGTTTTCACCAAAATGTATATACTTTTATTTGATTCATTAGATTTATTCAGAAAATTCTTTTTGGTCGATATGTGCAGCTACGTCAAAATTTTAACTTTTGCGATGATATTTCGTAAGCACAGTTTCTGCAATGCTGTTGTCAAAATGACAAAAATAACAAATAACTGCATTATTTACACCATTATTACTTATTAATGATTACTATAAAAACATGTTGCAGTTTGAGTGAAAAGCAGACCATAAAGATTTAATCAAAAGTATCAAATCGATGTCTCCTTTTTCCTGTCTAATGATTTTGAAAGGGTAACATAGATCCTAATCATAAAAGTCACGAAAAGAGAAAATATTCAGCAATTTATGCGCAGTTTATAATTTGTATAAATTCTTACGTTAAAGTGACTATTTTAAGTAGATCATAAACATTTCTAACATGTCTACCTTTCAATCCGTGCAACTACTTGTCTCTAATTCTGTTTGTATAACGTGGAAAATGGCGACGCTCTTCCGAGCCTTTTCTCCGTTTCGTGCTAAGTCCTTATATTAATATTATGTTTATCATGCTATGTTTTGTACGAATATATTAACGTGGTCTATAATTTTGTAATTTCTATTTATTTTTAAATAAATTATAAAAATTGGATTTAAGCTGCTTGAAAAGATGATGTCAGGATAAACTTTAAAAAGCCGCTCAGATTAAAATGTCTCGCTGTATCAATTCGGAAAAATAGCGGTCGTCATTTTCCATCAGATTATTAGATAAACATCACTTTACCACGTTTATTTTTTAAATTTGTTTTAATTAGGTCATACCTTTATGGTATGTTAGTATCTATATATAATTTGAAAGGGCTTAAGTGGAAATATGTTATTAGGCATCGGCTCCTGTAAGGTGACATATTACATGTTCTTTTAATTCATCTCGCTGCTGAGTAAAACTTAACGCCTGTCTAACCCCATACTTTTTTTCAGTCAATTGAGATTATGCCGACTGCGTCCATCTAAACACTAGTCTATGGTTGTCTACCCTCCCCCATACTGTTAATTTGATGCATACTATATGTACGTCTATCTAACCTCCAGACTGTTATGTTGAGTTCTGTGTGGTGATTCCAATGCATGTTTGAATATATTTTACATAATTTTATTGAAAAAAGTAATCCCGTAATTGCAAAAACAATTAAAAGGACACAGAAATATGAACTTTCGATGAAACATATCTCAATTGACATGCACTCAAATTAGAAAAAAATACATAACTTATAAAATATAATCGATGTCTACTACTCAGGAAATCCCAATTACTAATTATGAACATGCTTTCCATAACAACGAACAAACGCGTGTTGAAATAAGCTGTCCACATTTCCGATATTTTGCGTTCGATAAATATTTTTAGCGTTTTATTTGGCGTCGGTTTTAGCGTAAAGTTCTATTATACCGCTAAGGTTCCTTTATGAACGCTGCCGCTTATATATTGATTATGGAATTGTATGAAGCATCATGTTGTTTTCAAGAACGTTTTAGTTACTTTCTATCCTAAAATTCCTTAATAATATAGTATATATATATATTTTATCGCAGGTCAACCGAGAGATTGTTACTAGAATTGATCTGGAATGATCTTTCTTTGTGGTTTGAAAAGACTAATTGTGCTATTAACCTGTAACACACTACCTTGAAAAGCCTTTGTTTTCCCCATAAGTTTGATGTATGGAATTATTCTTGTTAAAATATAATGTAAATTAATATTTGAATGGTGTTGACTCTGTAATATTCCCAAGAATGTACAACCTACAATGTTTTATTGATCTTTACTTTGTCTAATGACATTGAAAACTATCAGGTTATTACATCTTTCAAGTAAAAAGTGTTCATGACCTTTGATGAAAATCCATTAAAAGATGATTTTACAGTGTTCACAAAAACGTACACTAGCAAAAAACGTTTGAAATCTCAACCGTGGCCTTGACCTTCAATTATTTATTTCTCATGGATCTGTTGCTGAGGAAACATATTATAAATCTTTAAGTAGAATATTTCAGTGAACATTATTTATCTCAACAAGCATGTATTACTATAATAGTACAAACATCAAAAGAAATGTCTTATACGTAAAATAATGGTATGATAGAGGCTTTTTAATAAGAAATTTCAGTGCGTTCTATGATGAGACAAACAAAAAACTAGCCTTTTTATGTTTCTATTTATCGTAAATCATTATCTATTGATTGGTAAAGGTTTTGTAAAAATCTAAATATGGCCATTTTTGGAAGTTAGTGAGCCTACTCCTTTTAGTTTTCTAGATAAATGTCAATTGTTCTTACATAATTGACATTAAACTTAAATAATTAGTATTTATTATAGTTACAATTATTTCATTATAAAATGGTGTGATTAGGATTTACATATGCTGTTTTTCTAAGTGATTTATTTTCTAATTGACAGTTTGAATGTCCGAAAGAAATAATGAATACCACTTTCATATTGACTAGCTTAAAAAAACTCGTCAAATCTGTATTACATATTTCAGATAAGCCAGAGAAAATTTTTGATGATTGGGAAATAATGAGTTGGGGAAATGAACTAACAAAGCCAAGAGAAAAAGCTGGATGTGGAATTCTGGTAAATATTGAGTTTATCATTTAATGGATATTTTTCTTTTTCATTTCGAGCAAGTTTTAATGAACAGTATATGCCGTTATTATGTTTGATCAGTGAAAACAATTTTTTAATGTAACTACAAGGAACATGCAATTATGCTAAGTTGAAACACACAACTTGATGATAATAAACATAATGATCTGTTTTCATCATTATGAGAAACGGATGTTTTTATTGAGTTAAACGTTGTCAAATTTAACATCAAATTATATTTTTTGTGGGTTGAATGCGGAATGTGGTCTTGCGCCACATTCTGTAAGTTTTAGGCAATATTGTTTAAGAGAAATACTGGATGTTTAATGTGACTGGATTAAATAGAGAAGTCTCTTTTGTTTTCTGGTTATTTTAAACGTTACTTTTCAGGAATTACATGTAGTGTTTATAGTAGATGCTTCCATTTAAATTGAAATGTTGTTAACCGTGAAATAAATACCATCATAAGACCTTTAATTTAAAATAAAATTATGGATACAATATAAGTTGATTGTGTTTCTCTCATTATTTTAGGTACGATTCTAATGTAATTCACATTTGTGCCGCATGTTACATGCTTGACATACAGTGTGTCGAGTTACATCTTAAAGAAATGAAATTTTTCAGTAAAATTGAAAATCAAGATCAAGCAATCCTAATACATTTAGTGCCAAGTTGACAAATATTGATACTTTACGTGAAGAAAGAAGAATATGCATCGAAAATCCAGTACAAATCAGATATTTCGTGAAATTTTGACAAATGTTAAAAATATTGATACATTACGTGTTACCAGTATTATATTATCCCCTTTTTGTTTCAAGTATAATCCTTGTAATTGTATCATGAAATAGTTAATCGTATGTAGAAACAATTAACATGTTTTATATATTTCAGGGTGTACCAAACAATGGAAAGTTCGTCACAACAGATGATCTCATCATTACGTTAACATCAATTATTTACACGTGTAGCGTAGCACATGCGTCAACCAACTTTCCGCAATATGACGAATACGCTTTCCCTCCAAATTACCCATCATGCATGAAGGGCATTCCGCCAAAGGACAAAGTAAGCATTTTAGCCAATTATTAAGTAAATAGTTTACATTCATATAACAGCATTAAATAGATAGGGTATACTTCATTTATAAGCTTAAAGGTATAATATGATCAACCTTTTTATTATTCAATGTTCCCCTTTTGTTTGGCTTCATTGTTATTATTATAATGTAGTCAATTTTATTAAAACCCTTGAAATTATTTGATCATAATAAAGAAAGTAAGTTCGTATCGGTACAGTCAATTGATTAGTTTTTTAATTTGTTGTTCAGTCTATCGTACAGTGAGCGATATGTTGGTACTTGTCAACAAATGTTTCGTTGCACTCTGTTTACATAAGTTAGTTGGTATGTTGCGATTGATTGGATATTGATTTTTAAACTTTTCTAGCGTCCAATGACGGAAAATGATATACTGATGGCTTTACCAGACAAGCAAACAACCCTAGATATTATGACCGTTACAAAGATTCTTAGTGAAAGGGGCACCAAAAGTTTGGGCGATTTTGAAGTTCAGTACATATTTGACCCACCCGCAAAGAGAATAGTAAACGAGTAAGTAATGTAGAATTTACCAAGATTATTAATATACTGCAGGAACATATGTTGTTAGATTAATCACACATTTTTTTATCTGTTGCATTGATCATTAAGTTTATAACTAATTAACTAACTAATCCTCTTCATCCCTGGTGGGACATAAGGCCATATTAAGTTTATGTTCAGTTTTATTCCATATCAAATTTGTAGCACGTTGAATGTTGCCTATTTTACATTTCGCTACTAGAATTTGAGACAGGTGTTCAACTATTTTAGGTTTAGAGAAGAGTTGAAAGAAATCAGCAGAACAATAAAAGAAAGGAACAAACAGCGTGATCCGCCTTATGAATGGCTTGATCCGGAAGTTGTGCCGAATTCCATCAGTATTTAAAAATATCCTGCTGACCGATTTTTAAAATTTGTGCAATGGAAAGTCAGTTTTATTTATTATGTTGTTTTCAATATCTGGTCGCAAATAAATGTTTTCAAATTTAATTATGTCGCATAGCGTTGCAGGCCTTACCTTGTACGTTAATTATTAAAATAAATATTTAATTGTATTATATCATGCGTATTCGAATATAAATCAGATGTGAAATGTGCTTTTGCATGTTATGCTGTTGCGAGTGGCATGATATAATTCTAGATTTTCATAATAAATGTTTGAACAAAAGTTTTGTATCTCAAAAGCCAAGATGACCGTTGTAAATTATTACTATGGATGAAAATGGTATTAATAAAGACAAAGTATCAGTATAACGGTGACATGGTTAGCCTGTTTACATAGCAACATAATTTCACTTCGATGATATCAAATGCCCTGTAATTAAGCAACTATACAAATATATATTAAACATTATATTCAGATGTATCGTTATAATGTTTAAATTCTAATTGTTAATATTGTAAGATTTTCGTATTAGTGAACTTTCGATTTAAAGATAATAATAATTATTATTTACATGTTAACGTTATAACTAACATTAAGGCAAACATAAACATTAACGTCAATGAAATCCATTCGAATATAAATAAAATGAATCTATACGTCATAAACGAACCTTTCATTTTTTCCGCTGATAAAATGTTCAAAACGAAGACCATCTTGCCTCCCATGTCAAATATTCTACCTTTTGCAACAAAAACAACGGAAAAAATATTAATCATAATAAGATAATCTTAAAAAATCCATTTCCGGCAAACGTTTTTCAATGAGTGCTAGCAAGTCTAAACAAAAATTGCAATTACGCATCTTTTTTGTGCGTCGTCTATATAGTTGACTAATTAAAGGGAAATTCATTTTCTCACAGTAAAATTTTTTTATGGTTATTCTGCTCAGGCTAACCGTATCCAAGTTTGAATAATTTAAGGTCCATTTTCCTACAATATACTTTTCGAACCCGTACATAGAGAAGAAGTAAATTTGAACGATACTATTAAGACATGTTTAAGAAAACTGCCATTAGGATTCTTTTATCTATTATATGTTTATTGTTCACTGAATATCATATACTAAACTGGATAAAACTTTTGAGTTACATTTTGTTTTAATACAGATTATCGATTCATTTCATTTAATTGAAATAAACAAATATGGCTAACAGTTATGATAATAATGGTATCAGAAATGTGGTGATTAGGAAACTTATAAATTATAAGTGGCGCATATTAGTCTTACTTTTCCTTTGTTGTATGTATACATACATACATACATTTTTTTAAAATAAGGAAACTAAGCTATTTTTGCATATCTTAAGTGAAATGTACTCGGGTAACCACCTTTTTGAAAGGGAGACACTTCAACAAGCGTAATAATTATATAGTATACTGTATATTATTACTAACACTTATATGTACTTGGCCATATTACGAACCAAAGTCGCCACAAAATTAGTTCCGAAAAAGGTATATCTGGTATTCTTCACATACGCGATACGAGATTTTGTGGCAAATAGGCTGCATTCTATGGCTTAAATCTCCGTTTATCTTAAAAGAAACGTTCATAAACCTGAATTGCAACTTACTTTGACTGAAATAGTAAAAATCAGGAAAAAGATAAAGGTGTCATAAAATGTGCATTTTACTGATTTTAGTAATCAATGCATTTTCTTGTAGAAAAACTTTACGTGAAAAACAATGTAATATTTGATGATAAAGAGATGGTTTACTAGGATTTTGCGTGGTTCTAATAATAAAACTAGTACTTAATAGCCATATCTTGACATACGTATCAAGAAAACAAAACCCGCAAACTGTTATTAGTTTCATCATTAACTGAAACAATGTTTCTTACGTAATGATCATTATTCGTTAACAGTATCCAATGGAATTCACAGGTGTCATGCGATTTGCCTTTTTGTGCGAAACTAAACAACTTGGATATTCGAACTAGTAGCAGAGCAGGAGATCAATAAAAAGTTAACCCATGAATAAAATAAGAATATACAATCAGACAAGGACAATGGACAAACCTAAAAATACCAGTCAATTTATACAGAAAAACAACGAAAATCTATAACTATTTGACTTACAACGGAAATCATACCTATCCGATGTCAGAAAGCTTATGACAACGAGCATAAAATTGTTTTTGTAGATGCAAGTTTACATTGAGCGTAAAACTTGTTCGGTAATTCAGCTCTCATTTTCACATAGACTGGAATGATATACACAAATCTATACATTGTCCGTCGTTAAACATCTTTACGTTCATTAATGGCAAGATATATTGCCACCATAGAAAACCAGGGATCCATTATTCTATCGGCAATATTCTTTCAAACATACCAATTTGCGCCATAAATCTTGACTTTTGCAAGCCTTTATACATCTGTTAATATTATGATAAAATTACACATTATTGCACAATAGTTGGAGATTATGTGCTGGAATTTAATAAAAAAAATGTGTTTACGGCCAACATGAACATAAGTATACCAATATCATCTGAATTTACTTTGGACTATTCAGGATATATTTGAAATTAAAGGAAATGAACAATGCACATGAAACAAGCAGTTTAAATTAAGAATAAAGTATGTTTAAAATGCGGCTTTCCAATAGCATTTTAAACACCTTTTAAATAGCATAAATATTTCTAAAACTTTTGTGTTATACTCAATTTTAGGCTTACAAACCCATTTGGTGAATACATGTATATAGATTTTCTGCTAGTTTCTGACAAAAAAACAATACAAAAGTACAAAATACCAACTAAATATCTAATAGAAACGCACGAAAACAATAACCAAGAAGCAAATAAGTAACAAAACAAAGGCTGATAAAATGTGTCCCAAAGAGAAGAATGAGTCAGATTGAAATATGTCATGATTAAAATCAGTGTACGGTCACGAACGAGAAAAAATGCTCGTCAGTTACGTCGAATTATTTATTCATCACCATATTTTGGGCAGATCTCTACATGTAATAACAATAAATAAAATTTTTAAAAGCGATCAAAATGTTGCTCCGAATAGTATGTAAGAATTCTTATAAAGTCTACTCATATAGGGTATAGGGACTAAAACACATATAGTGAAGACTAAGCAGTTTTTAATAAGAGACGAAGTTAACAGCCATCGTCCATTGCATGTTGAATTCGTCAGGAATTATAATTCGATGGAAAAATTTCAGACTTGTTTAGGTTAGTATACGCGTATTGTAAAAGAGAACACTATTGTGGTAAAGCTTTCTAGTATTGAATATTATAGATTTGCAGGGATTATTATTGTGGTAATGACATAATAATTAACGTTATCACCCCTGCATTTTATTTGATTTTTTAACCTACTTACATGTGCGTACTGTTTTACATGAATTAGAAACGTCTGTTTAGGGAAGACAAAGACAAACATTTATTAAGTAAGAATGGAATTTTACACACCCATCCCTGTCCACCTCTAGTACTTCAAAACATTTGTAAAAAAATGTTCAATGTTTGATCACTTGTAATATCAATTAAAACTTCAAAAAACAAAAATGTATTAAATAATCAGTGTGTACAGTATAGTGTGTATTTGGAAGACATATGACAATAACACGCAGGTATACCATTGAAACGAATTAAAAGAAGAATTTAGTACACGTAAACAATTAAAAAGACCTCATAAAACATTCGACTAAAACGCAGATGTAGCTAAGAAAAAAGACAACAAAAGTAATTCAACAAGGCTGCAGACATCAATGGTAAAAAAGACAAGTTGCAAATTCGTCGAATTGACGGACATAGAAACAAAATAACAAGAAATCAGACATGCAACGTATTTTAAGAACAGATAACTAAAAAAGTGTTTAAGACCCAAAAGCTGATCTTATTTTAGTAGTATGTAATATTTGTATAACGATATCCGATTAGTGACGTCATTATACAAACATAATGTTTTAGCAGAGCACTACTGATATACTTATTGTTACTTTATATACTGGTACTTACGGGCTGAAAAAAATCCGGTATTATTACCTAAGAAAACACAATCATGATGCAAATACAACACAATAACATAATAAAAATATTTTTTTACAAAAGGCTATTGTTTCATTTCGAAACCAATGAGAACGTTTAATCTTATCTTTCATTGATTGTAATTATACCCAAGAATCAACGATCTCATGAATGTCAGCGAGACGATAAACACTTCCTTGTAGAATAGCTGCATTCTATGACAATGACGTTTCTAAACCTCGTGTATATATTCATGCAGCATGTCTTAATATTAATTTTGCTTTGTTGGCAAAGACATAGTTACATTAGTTATCTCTTTATTCTTTTAAATAACCTTCGAACTAAAATATACCAGTTCCAAAATAGATTTGCAGGGATTGCCATTATTATTGACATTGCGTTACAATGTCTATAATAAAAATGAGGCTAGGTAATAATAAGACTCTGTGCAGACATTTTTAGCTTTAATTGTTGAGGTTATTATATATTTTTGCAAGGCGAAATGTGTATTGAGGGCACAGGCTGAAAAATGACTTGATCAAAAAAAGTTTTATTTTTGTTATCTATTATAAAAAAACACTGATTAGCCTGTTTCTTGAATGAACTTGGATATAATTTAACTTTCTTAGCTGTTTCACGAGCGCTTTACTAATTTTTAGTGTTTAACATACCTGTAATCCATGCTCCTGAACTTTGCGGAACCTGCGACCAATGAAAGGCACAACCTTAAATTCCATTCCATGAAAATCTGTCTTTCAAAGCTTGCCAGAGACCAGCTTCAAAATCTACAAATAAAAGAAAAATAAAAAGCAATAACTAAGCATTCTTTAACTTCTATTGTCTGTATATTGTAACACTACAGACTTCCAATTTTGATTATGATGCCTAATTAACAAGTTAACATTGCATTAAAGTGGTATTTTAGACTTCACAAAATAAACTTGTATCTACGTTTGGTTTCTTGGGTGTTGGTTTCAAGAAGCCACAATATATGCAACAATATAAGCCAAAGCGTTCGAAAAATTATAGACTTTTTGTACTTATTCATTTAGAGACTTTGAATATACATATACTTTTTATTTCGTGTGGTATTATACACCTCTGCCTCAAGATCTTTGGGGTCTTTTGGTCTTTCTCTTTGTCGAACTCTGTTGCCAGTTCTTATCTTGTTGGTGGGTTTGGGTCTACTGGCTTCTGGGGCTGTAATGTCAGTGTAGTGTCTCAACGCTGATTTGACGATGTCAGCAGTTGGTCTTGCATAAGTAGATTCTTTATAGATATGCTTAACCTGTAAATAGAATACGAAAATACCTTCACTGTGTAACTGAACCCGTCGTTGTCGACTAACTTGCGTTTTCCCCGGTTGGTGCCTGTTTCTTTCTCATGGTAAACCTTAGTATGGTGGTGATCTACTCTGATTTCTTCAATGGACTCATCGTGAAGGGACTTTTCTGCAAGATTATCGGATATGAAGGGTCTGTCAACTACGATTGATGTCTCGCTCTACAAATAAACATCAATTACAAATAATAGCATGTCCTAATTTGTATTCATGTTATCGTATTCTAATTAAACAATTTACCCCATTTTGTACAATATAATTTATTTATTATATACACAATCTAAACCTCAAATGATAACAATAAATCAATCAATCTGTACTTCTATTACTTATGTGAACCTTTTCATCTACATTTCAAATTACCTCTTTTTCTTCAACGGCTTGATTTTCTGGTACCGGTTCTGGCGCTTCGGGTTAATTACAATCACGGCAGATTGTCACGAACCGCTTGCCATAGCAGCTTTTTATGTACAAAATGAATACAAATGGTGAAAGGTGCTATTATTATATTGGGGCATCCATTAAGTTTTATATTGATGAACTCGCACTCAGTTTGTGATTCTACAATCGGATCAAATTCATGTTGACTTTGTTTCACTTTAACTTTTAACCTATTTTGCAATATGTTTCTCTTCAAAGCTATAATTTTCACGGTTTAGATTTTTTTACGACGAAACTTCAGAATACTGCAAAAGTCAAATGTGAAAAGAATTAGTTATTTCCACTTTCGCTTGAGCAATGTACCACCTGCATATGTATGTATCACAGCATTTATAAGATATTAAAAGACATGCTGCTCAGGAGTGACCCTCCAGATAGAGAATTTTTACATACATGCAGTGTTTTTTCCCTTAAGTTGAGGTCATCACAGCGTAAATGTTTTTGTCGCCAACATAAATGATTGATTGTTTATGTGGGGTAAACAGTAACGAATATTATCGGGTGTATTTACGATCTATCCTCATTTGCTCGCATCTACATTAATTTAACCACAACTAAGACAACGGACCTCACTGGCGAAGCAGTATATGTTTATTCGTCTTAAGCACATGCTATCCCCCTTTGTTCAATTCAGTGGGGCTATTCTTTTATTTGCTTATTTTGTCTGTTCATATTTTGATGCCTGTTATGTTTTTAAAGTTTCAGTTAAGCACTGCTTTATAATTTAGACCTGGGTTTTTGTTCTTAGAATTTTTTCGTCTTGCCATCTTCCGATTTTTTTATATTTCAAAAAGCCCAATAAACTCACAAATAACTCAGAAATTTATAATTACGAGATACATTTTTGTTTCTACAATAAAACATATTTATAACTATCTCGTAATAACGAAATTATTTTCTTGTAATAACGAAATTATTTTCTCGTAATAAAGTTATTATTTTCTCGTAATAACGACATTATTTTCTCGTTATAACAAGATAACTGTTCGTAAATTTGTAGTTTGTTTTCTTGCATAAACATGATTTTTTTATAGATTGTTTTAAAATTATTTCGTAAAATCTATTTTCCTAATGATGTTAGGTTCAGAGAAAACGAAGGCATTACTGTACTTTTGTTTACTACTGATCAAACACTAAGCATGAGTGTACTAGTTTTGCATATAGCACTGGGCTATAGAACGTTTACTTGTTCACGGTTTTTCTTCTTTTACAAAGTTATTTCTTATTGTGGTAATAAGACGATTATCATATTATTAATATTAATTATTAATAAATGGTTTTTATTTTGATTATGGACTGGTTATATCCCAGGTTATCAGAAAATTCTGAAAAGAACCCAAGCTCATTGATATCATTTTTTGTCTTTGTCTTTCCTTGTATTTTTTTAAGCATAATATAAAAACCAAAAAAGGAATATTGCAAGGTTGGAAATTTGAAGTAGAGACATTTAAACATCCCTCTCTATAATTCATAATTGATTGATAATAGACCTAGCAAAGCCATAATATACTATGTATAGAAATAACGGATTAATCCCGAATGGACCAGCTATAATACTTACGATATTATAGGATTAAACACCGTTTTCTTTCAATGCATTGAAAACGGTGCCTAATCCTTATAATTTTTCAAAATTGCATTAAGAAATTAATTTGTCGAAGGTATTCTCAATTTCATATTTCTTGTGTGGTTGTTAGCGGGATTGGCAGAACCTATGAATATTTTGTTGATTTTTAACCATCTTCTGATCTTCGGAAATAGAGCTAGTTATACCACCCGCAAACTTGTTTGGGGGTATATAGGTATCACCCTGTCTGTCTGTCTGTCTGTCTGTCCACATTCCTTGTAAGCGCTTCTCCTCCTAAACCACTTGACATATTTTTATGAAACTTTACATGAAGGAAGTACATCATATGTAGAAGTGCATGAAGAATTTTCGTCGCTGTCGGATGTTATTCAGGGGAGATAATTGGACTTAGACTACAAAATACTCAAATCATATTAGAATTGTGACGATATAAAGTCAACCTGTTTAAAACATATAAAAAAATTGTTAATAATAGCCTTCCCTTAATTACCGACTTAAAAACATTTTTTAGAAATTGTTTTTTAAAGGAATAAATGACCTTTAATAATATATAAGTTTTTTGTGGAAGACTGACACTTAAAAAGCTACAAAAACTCGCGAATAGTAATTTGATAATTATCTCCTTTTACGTGATAGTAATTATTTATTACGAGATAAATATTGTTCTAATAAACCTCGTTATTTCGAGATAAATGTCGTTATAAAGAGATATTTATCTCGTTAATACGAGATAGTTATCCTAGTTTTACGAGATAGTTATGGTTATCTCGCAATTACGAAATAATACCACGTGATAAGAGGATAATTATCGTTATTACGAGTTATTACCTCGTTATTAAGATATATTATCTCGTGTTTACAAAAAAGTTATCTAGTTATTACTATATATCCGAGCTAATTATATCGTTTCTACGAGTTATTACGAGGAAGTTATCTCGTTATAATGAGCAATTTTTTTCGTTATTACGAAATAGTTATCTCGTTATTACAATATAGATTTCGTTAGAACAAGATAGTTTTTCTCTCTTTATAACAATAAATAATATATTATTATTTATTATGTATAGTAATTGTTTATTAGGAGATAAGTATTGTTCTAATAAACCTCGTTATTTGGAGATAAATTTCGTTATAACGAGATAATTATCTTGTTATTACGAGTAGTTATATGGCTATTACGAGTTAGTTATCTCGTAATTACAAGACAATTTTTTTCGTTTGCTAGCCTATTAGGATTTGTAGTTAAGCCTGTATACAAGGTCTTTAAAATACCATAATTTTCGTTTATATCAGATGTTAATGTATCTATTTAAGTTAGTTATAGGTCCGAAAGATTTTATTTCTATATCTTAATATATATAACTAGGTGAAATATGGATAGCTTATGACATTTGCGTCTCAAACAAACCGTAACATTTTATATGTAAAAGATATATCTATCTTTAAGTAGTAGTTGATGCCTTAAAAATGGTGTGCGAACCCGTTTTTGTCAATTTAATAAGTGTTATGTAAAGTGCTATTTTTACATTGATTGATTGATTAATGGTGTTTAACGCCCGAGCAGCAATATTTCAGCTATATTCAGGCGAATTTTTACATTGAGTAATCGTCCATCGCATATTAAAGGTTTAAGATGTGTATTAGACAAATATTTGTTAGTAATATACCAGATACCTACAAGTAGAGTTTTATTCGAATCATGTGACTAGTAAATGATACATGTACAAAATGTGCTTTAAAGTATCTTACATTATAAACAAAACATGTACAAACTGTGCTTTAAAATATCTTACATTATAAACAAAACATGTACAAAATGTGCTTTAAAGTATCTTACACTATAAACAGAGCAAAAAACTGTAGTAGGTGTTAATTACACAAAATGTTCAGGAAACATCGACGATGTAGATATAACTCTGAACCTAACGATTAATTTTTAAATTATTTCCGTATCTACATGTGTACGTTATAGAAATGAAGTTCAAACGTTGGATGTTTATTCTTGATGTGGTAATATTTTGCTTTTTGAATGGATGCATTTGCAAAATATGTCATATCACAAAAAGGTATTTATCTTTTTACTATGATTTTTGAAAGACCATAATTCTTGTAGTTCGGATATTTGAAGCATGTATAATCTATAAAATATTACAAATTAATATGAGCCATTTTCACCACTTTTCTTCATATACAGATTACAATAAAGCTTAAATATCATATTTAAGACTATTAGTTCGTCGTCAATGTTTAAATAATAAGACGATGACACCGTTTTGACCACATCAATGCACCCGTGTTTTGATATTAGCTTTATATAACTCACTTTCTATTTTGTGATTTTTCTTGTAGATTTTTTAGTCAGTGCCCATTTTACCGATAAAAATGTACACAACTACCTTGATCTTTCACTACGATATTAAGTATCAAATTTAAGTTTGATTTTTTCTTGTCAAAAATAGTCAAAATATAAAACAACAATATTCCAGTTTTTTGCACATTGTGTTGTACAAATAGAAGAAATAAATAGACCTACAGCTATTTAGTTATGATCCCTAAGCAATAGTTCGAAATTACAATAATTGAATCGACGAGGGTCTAGACCGCTGGACATAGTGCAGGCGAATTGGTGCCATAGTGTCACAATGGTGTGAGTTCGAATCCCGCTAAGGGTAAGCAAAAATTTGACAGTGTTAAAAATCTAATTCTAACAGTGTTGGGCTTAATTTGTAGACGTATATATAAATATTTAATATTAACCCTGTATTTCTGATGTTTCAGAAATCCGCTGGATAGATATATTATATGGTTGTCGCAATACTTAGACGTTTGTTTATAACATATATTGTCGATTCAAAAATATTGTCATCTGTATATTTTTTTAAAAGAAAGAAATTTTTTAGAAGTTCGTTTTGCAGTCCGTAACAGTTCGCTGTCACGTTCTTAAAACATTCAACGCACTGGTGTTTTTGCTTTTTCTTAGCGCCGGTAGTTCTTTACTTTATAAACATGTTTTACCTGTTTCAGTAAAGGCAGAAAACCCTGGCATTGTTGCGACAATCATGAAGAGAAAAATGGAATTTGCGTTCGTAAGTAGTTTCTAGGCAAATATATATGCTGATAACCATATATATTTATCGCAATAAAAAGATTTGAAGGAGTTTTTCTGAAATATTTTAATATTTATTTTGACTTATAAACGGATCAATTGTTTATTTATAGATATTAGCTAGTGATCCTTACATATAATAATGATTTTAATTTTTTCAAACAAAACTGCACTAAGGTCATGACATTTTAATATTTCATGTTTGTAGATTTATGTTTTAAATCGTAAATCTTTGAAGCCTAACTATCGCAAAACCACGCAAGAAGGACTAATAATCGATAGCATGTCAATCACGAACATTAGTATTGTTGACCTGTCCATCTTAAATTTTGATAAAGAATCGATCAATATGTCTATATGTGGCTTTTGAAACGTTTAAAAAAAACAAACAATGCACAAATTGGACATCTGCAGTTGTATACGTTACTATTCACTTATGATTTGCAGAGTGCAGGATAGGCTATATCTCTTATAATGGAGAACTTTGTTACGAATGCCCAAATGGGTTTTATGGGGTAAAGTGTGTTGGTGTTTGTGAATGTAAAGGTACCGCAAGGTTTGTTAATATTTTTTTCACTTTTAATTAGTTTAGAATTTTTCTCTAGATCTTTTGATTTGATATCTTGTTCAGCTAATTATCAAAGAGAAATAATTCGGTTATAAAACAAGTTCTTGTCGCGCGAATGAATGAATTAGTCTTAGTTTTGATTCATTTCAATAGAATAACAAACTATTTTTCAAACTATTATGTCATTTTTTAACTTTTCAACTTTTTAACATAAACTGTAACAAAGAAATTTCGCTAGTTATATGCATATTAATATATTGAGGCATGCCTAAAGTATTGCCACACTTTTTCAAAGACGAGAAGTATAGCAAAATGACGCAAATTTTCCACTGAACAATGCCTTATATTATAGTTGCCATCATATTGACGGATGTATCAAAGAAGCAGAAGCTACCGTCATTGTTGAAAAAGGTTTGTTTTTGCTTTCAATGTACATGCCAGCAGAGAGGTTTAGAAACATAATTGCCATAAATAGTTAGAAATATATATTTCAATAAACATACCTTTATACAATCCTGAATGTGTGTACGTGTGTTTTTCGTGTGTAAGGTAGCTAATGCATACACCAATGACAGATCTTAAATGAACCACCAACGATATTTCGATACAGTGTGAACTGCAACAGCATTCCAATGGCATATGCATATCTCACTCCATACGGTATTTTAGTTCTGGATTCCCCGGATAACAGACTGCTGCAGACCCGGAATTGGTTTAAGCATGACATTAATTTTCGATGTCTTCACCAGTATACCTATCTGTGTGACGAATACCCTATAACGATCACCCAATTCACGATTTACCATGTCTTTCTGAAATCAAATATAAATTTCGCAAAAACTGCACACATATATATTATCTTTATTGTAAGATATATAAAGAATAAAGATAGTTATCCCCCAAGACTAATTAGTTTCAATCAATATGAAGCAGACATAAAGAGGAATCTTCGTATTTGACTGCTATTAGTTCCATTCTTTGTTGTCCTAAAATGCGAATGCCATTTATTTTCAGATACTGTGAAATACTTTTTATTCGTGGGGTATCAATTTTCGTGGTTTTCGTGGAGGCCTCAGACCACGAAATTAAAAATCCAACGAAGAATAAAACTTCATTAACCAATGGGAACTTGGGAACAACGATCTGAAAATGTCCGAGATCGGATATTTAGTTGTAAATGTAACATATGATTTTGTGGTTCGATCCATTACTATTATTCAGCTCAAAATCCATCTTAATGATTATGTTACAGGTTTCATGTTGGAATTCTGTTATTATTAAATGTAGGTATTATTTATTGTAAAGCGTACGAAGAAACATCGACTTCCGGTCAAGGTGGTGATATATGAGGTGTTCACTTTCGATGTTAAAAAGTAACAAATTATGATCGGAATTATGAGTTTGGTTGCTCCTTTGAACATAAACTAAAATAACAAATAAAATATTTAAAAGATAAGCTATACTTTATCTTTATTAGTGCATATCAATGACTCGCTATATCAAATGGATGTTACGATAATACCGATCGTGGAACAAATGACATTAAATTACACCTTTGTATTTATTGCTACTCAACACATGAAGTGACAAATGCCCTTCGGCTAGGAATGCTTCTATAGATAACAATTAGAGAATTAAATAGACTCAAAGTAGTTTTTATTGCAATTAATCTATTAATTAATACTGTACCGTGTTTATAATTAACTATTGATTTCCGTGTTGTTAATTTTACATTCGATACCACGCGCGTAAACAACATCATGTAATGAAAATGTTTTGTCTTCTTTATATGTTGATGTTTATTATCAACAGTGAAAATGATTCTGCTGTAATCATTTATTTTGATCGCTACCTTACTTTTTGCATTTTCGGAAACCGTCAGTCCACGAATTTAAGAACCCACGAACATGTAAAATTTCACCAAACCACGAAAATTGATACCCACGAATTTAAGTACTTTCACAGTACGTGCTATTCTAAACAGATATATCATGTCTGTGAGGGGTATTTGTGAAAAATACCAGTCGAGAGATGAAATATTTGAATTGTTTGTTTGTTTGAATGGTGTTTAACGCCACTTTCAGCAATTTTTCGGCTATTTCATGGCGTCCAGTTTTTATTGGGGGAGGAAGCCGGAGTACCCGGAGAGAACCCCCTACCTGTGGTAGGAAAACTGGCAATCCTTGTCAATTAAGATTTGATTCCCGAGACTGGTATTTTTGACAAATACCCCTCCCAGACATGATTTATCTGTTTAATTACACCGAATATCATAATTTCAAAGAGCGGTGAATACTAGACCACTTGCGTGTTGTTTGTTAACTCTGTACTATCGGAACGTTTCTGGTTTTCAAAATCGATTACTCATGTTACGTTTACTTGGAGGTAAAAGTCAAAACTTCCGAATGAATATTTCCAGCATAATAATATGCGAGGGTTATTTTTAAGCAAATACCACGGCACAGAGGGTAATTTTTTGCTGAATACCCCGGTGATGACGAAATCGATGCAAAATGAGGAAATTTGCGAAAAATACACTGTCTATTGACCAATCAAAAGCCAGAATTTTTATATAAGGTGTAATTATCTTATAATAATTAAATATATTTCGCTCTATTAACAACTTCATTATTTAGAAAATATTGGATATTTTCTTTTCTGTATTTTTTGTTTCCGAGTGCCAACCTTTCTTAATATGTGTAGTTCTTAACCCTACTGGACCATATTTGCTACCAAGACAACATTTAACCTAGTGTCTTGTAGCATAATCAAATAAGGAATCATAATATAAGAAAATAATTGTGTGATTTAACTTTTATTAAATCATGTTTTATTTTAAACATTTAATTCTAGAATTATCGACTTCAAAAGACAAAATTGAGGATGAAATTACTTATGCTACAGATTCTTCATTTCCAAGTGTCACGAATTATGAGGGAAACAATTAGGTGACAATTTCCCCATTTCCATCTGTCAAGAGTGACGAGGGAAATAATTACGAAACAAGTTCTCTATTTACTTTTGTCACGAGCCATGAGGGAAATAACTACAGAACAAGTTCTCCGATTCCATCTATAGCAAGCCATGAGGGAAATAACTACAGAACAAGTTCTCCAATTTCATCTGTAACAAGCCATGAGGGAAATAACTACAGAACAAGTTCTCCAATTTCATTTGTAACGAGTCATGAGGGAAATATTTACTCATCCGGTTCTCCATTCACATTTGTCACGATTCAAGATGAAATCAGTTCTCAAGGTATGCTAGCTCTTGCTTCTCGCAATTCTATCCAAGTGTTAAGACATATAATTTTCATCATAAGATGAATGAAATAACATTTGTGAATGGATGTTAAATTTAAATAACATAACTGTCACATTAGTTATGCGTGAAATAGTTATATGTAAAATTTAATCGTTTTGTATTATTTCTATTTGTTTTTACTTATGTAAATCTGTGATAAATAACCAGACAATGTAGTCTTAATTAATGCATTTACTTTTGTCTTTTTTGATAAATTAGGCATTTCCAAGACGCAGGTATTAGTGTATTCCGTTGGAACTGGTGGATTTACTTTTCTCGTGTTGCTATTGTTGTGGCGTGGTCGACACAAACTTAATATACATTATAATCGATCTGTTCTACAGGAAAGCGAAAATACAAAAAACAATGTTCCATTGCAGGAGGTCTCTATTGGAAACACGGAAGCAATATATGAAACAATTGACGAGTCCAAGATGATAGATGCTCATTTGGAATTGACCGTGCAAACTGCTGTAGAAACTACTTTCAGCGCAAAATCAACAAACGATGAACATTCACTTTTTGACCATGAATATCATTATCCATACCAACCAATGGTACCTGAGCTAGTGAAAGTTGAATGTAAGTTCGATACAAACGGCCTTTCATATTATAATAGATCGTCAGGATCGTCTAAACCCATTTTCGGATACCTGAATCCAGATCAACAAATGATTCCTGATTCTGAACCGTACTATTACCTTTCAGTCCCAGCAAAAATTCATTTTTTGGGTTCATCAGCTTCTGAGAATGAAAAAGAGCCTGAATTGAGAAAGGAGAAAAAAGTCCTTTAACAGATGGAATATGTGGAGGAATAAAAAAATTGAAAAAGAAATCAAACTACAAAACCCAGATTCACAGCTGTGTCTATAAAGAAAGTTGTTCTTAATATAATTAAATGGGTAGCTGCAAATAGAACCAGCATTAATACCGAGACACCTGTTGACAACATCAAAGATAGCTTACCTGTTGAAGTTTCCGTTGCTGACATTCCTTCTATTGAAACCCCAATATATTGGCCAAATGTGAAACTGCGGAGTAAAAACTTAGATAAATAATCTTTAGTGTATTACATTAACAATTGTCACAGCGTAAATTGCTATGGACTACAAACAGTTTAGAATATGTAAATTGTTATTAAATAAGAGGTAATAAAATTACTACATTGTATATTAAATTTTCATGTCAGTACATCATATTTCATTATATTAATCATACTTGTTATTATCCCCATTATTAATCGTAGTATTTTACACAAGCAATAAGATAAATCAATTATACAAAATACACGAGTTTACACTCTATTGTGTCGGCGGCAACAATATTTGGGTACGTATTACGGTATGGTACTTTTGTCGCTATCGTTTCCAAAAAAAAAACATAAAAAGCACAAAGCAACTACATGTAATTCAAAATCAAAGTAACACCCAATCGCTCATTGAACGATCTTTCAGAAATCTATGTTTTCGATAGGAATGGGAACAAAAATGGACCATTGTATAATGTAATATAAAAAAAATTTTGATGCTGAAAATATTTTTAAAAATTTTTCGTTCATTTGTTATCAAATTGTAAGTGGTTAAACATTTTTCACTGTTACCATTTACTATTTGTTTTATTTTTCGTCACATGGTTTTAAGTATCTATGCAAACATGTAAAATATGTAATATTTGTTTTGTTGATGCTGGTATATGTATATTGGCAGTTTTTCAGGATAAATCACTGCAAATGTCTAATTGTAATTATTACAATGATAGATTTTATAGACTTGAATTGTTTCCTTATATAATTTTTAATTGTATCTGTTTAATAAAGTGAATGAACGAGTTTAAAAGTTACATAATTATTTTACTATTCTAAATTAAAAAAAGTCAGAGAATTCCTTAGCCTTGTACCCCTGATTAATATATGGTAATAATACAAGAACTGTGTAACTTGGAGATCGGCAAAAATGAAGGAATTTTACGAGGAACTTCAGATCCGCTATGTCTACAGTTTTTGTTAGTTCTATCCTATCATGCAAATAAAACATTAAATTTACTTCGCTTTTACATGTTTTGTAAACGAATCCACGGTGTGTGAAGATGTTAAGTGAGTAAGGCCTTTTGTCAATTTTACTGTTTTGTACATTTTAATTTTTTTTATTTTTAACCCGAGATTTTTTTAAATATCTCACAGGAAATATTTTCATGTTACTTTATATTTGTACATATGTAGCAGGTTATTGTATTTAGTTACTAGTAATCAATGTATATTATAAAATTCGAAATAAAACACGTATATTTTATTTTGTACATTTCATGTTAAATTTTATTCACCTCAACCCTCTAAAATTGTGATGATAAATTTATACAATATCTTAATTATTTGGATTTAAAATATTATATGGGTTTGAGCGACACTGATGAGTCTTAGTTAGACAAAACTCACGTCTGTTGTTGTAAATTTTACAGCCTTTGTATCGTTTATTAACAATAGGCATATGCTAAAATATTGACCATGAAGGTAATAACAAAATACCGGTCACCGAATTCAGAAACAGCTAATTAAGTCACAATATTGCAATATCAATTATTAATCAGTTCTTTTAAGTAACACTTATGTAAATCTCATCAGTATCAGTTTAAACTACATCAATGTCGCTCACATAATTTTTAACAAAACATCAGGTTATACATTTTAAGCAAATAAAACAAATCTGAAACAAATATGAGGTAATGTAAGCATGTTGGATCACATATGCTTCATCATTTTTGAAGCATATTTTGAGTTGCGTCGCGTGAATGTTTTTTTTATTGTAATCGATCAGCTGTATTATTATAGCAAATAGGCTTCTGAACCAAATGTTTTTAATAGTGTATCGCTAAACTTGTAAATACATGTTCATAAAACAGAAAAGTAAACGGGCATAATTGCATGTCGAGAAAACCCAAAAATCTCTCAAATACAACAAACAAATAAGTAGGACTACCAAATGTGTCGTAATGGGCTCTCCAGAACAAAACATACAATAGTGTTTCAAAGCAGATAAACCAGACTAGTACATACGAATGAATTTGTTAATTTCAACAAATAAACAAACTTGACATTAAGTGCTGCGGAAGTGAAACCAATTGTTAATACATGAAAGCAATTAAAACTACCACATTGAAACTGTTATTGTATACTTCTTCAAATCATCAAGGCTGATTAATGTTGTAAACTGTTTGATACCGATGGTGTCAGTGCATACAGGACACCAGAATAACAACTTTCAGTTTCATGGTTGGACGACCGCCAAAAATGAAATACCTTTTTCGCAGTCAGTTATTTGAACTATTACCCGGTGATTGTTCTTTGATTTCATTTCCCGCGGTATTCCAAATGCTTGGCCTCTTGAATTTTAAAGGAATTAAATAAATGGTTTTTCGTGATTTATCTATTTTTGAAAAAAGTTGCGACCTGTTGAAATTGATGTGGACTTCACTGATTATTTTTGCGCGGTTGTCCACACAACTGTAACCGAATTTGTAAGAAATATAGGAAAGAAAATCTACGGAACAACAAGAGCCGAAAGTCAATGGACATTTACAAATTTGCACAACGCAACACAAAAAACACAGAAAGAGAGAACAATAACCCAAGAAAACCATGGGTGCATTAAGGTGTTCCCGACGAGTAAGAAGTGCCTGCCTTTAATTAGACACCGGTCGAGTTAATCATTGTCATGTCTAGGAATAAGTCAAATCCAGGAAACACTACCTATGACTCAACGAAAATATCAGATCGTATTTGAGAGATTTATTTCCCATAACGATCAATTAAGTCATGATGACCCTTGGCTTTATTGGGTTCGTGTTACTTTCTTTTTGTCTTTTTGTGTTTTTGGTTTTTGTGTTGCGCTGTATAGAGAATTGTAATTGTCCCTTGACTTTCGGTCGATTTTATTTGCTATTTTATATTTCTTATATGGTTCAGTTAACTGTATTTGTTGTAGATGCTAATGTTCTCAATCTTCCGAAGGGCATATTTAGTCGGCCAAGTATGTCTTGTAATTATAATTAATGTCCAGTTGTATTCCGTGCAAATGTTTTTATTTAATGTCGTCTGATTAAGTTATTACTATTACTATCATTTAACTCATAAATGTATTGACGAATACTGCTCAAGACATATACCTTATATCTTATTTGCTAAGGTTGGTCCTGCTACTAGAAATATCGTCATCTGCCGTCTCCAGGCCGGAGTATTCCAAAGTGAGACTGCAAAAACATGAAACGTAATCCAGAGAACAATTTATTGGCTGTGTAACAGATTACAGCAGATTGGTTCTTCCAATGACCGCCCAAAAAAGTAGGCGTCCTCGCATAACAAAAGTTTTTCAAAATTGTTGCATTTGGTCGTTCAATTACGGAATCGAACCTTTGCTACAACTGCCACTGCAGTCGAAATACCTAGATTTAGAAGAATTATCTCGCAAACAGCCTGCATCCGACTTAGACAATATGACAAATGACTAGAAGGCCGTATCTTTTAACCCGTTACACAGATGAAAACGAGTCCCTTTGGTGCAACAGATTGAGAAGATGAACATTCCGTAACTGGCGTAGAATCTGGTTCAGAAACGACGAGTCCCGTTTTCTGCTAAAGAAACGTGATTAGAGAATTCGTGTATACTGTCGCCAGGAAATGGATAGTCCGTTGGAGAAAGTGTCATGCATGTTTGGTGATGTTAATAACCCTAAAACAGAACCGGGCAATTTAACGGCTCAAAGGTACAGGGAGGAAAATGTCCAACATCAACCAATGCGCGTAATTGATGAACATATGGACAATGCCAGGCCACACACAGCGCGCTTAACATGGAACTACCTTGAAACGAACAAACTAATGTGCTACTATGGCCTTCCAATCACATTATTTACATCCGATCGAGGATTTGTGGGACCAGCTGGATAAATGTGTGCGCCAGTGCACGTGTCTACCTCTTCCTCAGACCCCTGATCAGCTATATCAAATGTTGCAACAGGAATAGCGAACAATTCCACGTAATAACTTAATAACGTAAAAAAATGTGTTCGTACTCTGTGTCGTGATCGCTGAGTTAGTAACAGAGTATATCTTGTTATATATTGGAATATGCCCGCTTCGGTAATTTACCAGATTATATTTCAGAGGTAGCGTTGCAATTTTTGAGTGTTTAGCCTTTTAATCAATCCGTGCACTATTTAACCTGTGCACTATTTATCCCGTCCACTAACTGTCTCGTGCACTATTTATCCCGTGCACTATTTATCCTGTGCACTCTCTATCCGTGCACAATTAACCAGTGCACTATTTACACAGAACACTCGAGAACCAGTGTATATGCCCACGCGAACCTTATTCAGGTAAGCAAATAACGATTCAAGAATCTAACTCGAGGTTACCTAATGTTCTCTTTTCTGTCTCTACACTTCTTCTGTAACACAGACTTCTGCTCAAACGGACCAAGTCAGACCAATGAAGAACTAATCTCAAAAGAAGAGCCCAAAAAATACCTTAATACTTGCGCGGAAACGATTTATATACCCACTTTGGACTATACCATTATACTAGGGAAATACTAAATTACAGAGTAACTGAAATGTTTTACAACAATAACTTAAAAAATAAAGCGCCTAAATGACAGTTACCGTATTCTGAACTATTGCGTGTTTGCACCGCAATCTATCATAGAACACAATGTGTGTAAATATGCCAAAAGTGAAAATAGTTTACGTGCTTGCATTAACGAGTAATAAAGTCGTGTTTATTGTGTATAAACTGCATTTTACTGTGCATAAATACTTCCGGTATATCGTGTTAACAAAAATTACTACCAATATACCAAACTGAATACCATGACCAACCAATGGTCAATATAATGATACATATATATATTTTTTTTCAAATAAAAGTCCAATATAACTTGAATTTCTGCATTCTTTAATTCACTAGTACTTTCATGCCTTCCGACAATCTTCAGGTGAATGAATATCGTTAATAATGTTTATAACGTTACTAATGTTTATAACGTTAATATATATATATTTACTCTTATCATATATTTAGTAATAATATGTTTGTTTTTGCAAATGAGATACCGACAATGTCAGTCAACTCATTTCACAAAGGGGTGTGATAATGATATCAAATGGGTGGGATATGGATGCCATATCACACCCCTCGCTGAACTGACAGAGATTTCTTGTCTGCAGGAAGACTATATTTTTAATTTAATATTTTTCCGTGTAACATTGACATGTCTGGATCCGTTTTGGGTAATCTTATATTATTAAGGAATTTTCCCTTTTTATTGTAACGTGAAACCGAGCTGAAACTGGGCTATGGTATGTAACCCTTGTGTACGAATCTGCTGTAAGTCAGATTGATCTGTGGAATTCTGTTTGAAATGCGATCCCAAACAACACTTTCCGCTTTTCAACAATTTAAAATCAACAACTTACAAACGCTACTGTTAAATAACATCAAGCTTGATCTTGAACAGCACCCTTGCTTCTAACCACTTTTAAAATCGACAAAATCTCTTAAACAACCCTAGTCAAATAACACCTTGGTAAATGACACACAGTCAAATATCACCTTTGCCTTCTAAACACTTCAAAGTCAACAAAACCTCTTAAACAATCTTTTTCGAATAACCTTGCTAAAAGACACAGTCAAATAGCACTGGTACTCGAACGTCACCTAAGCACTATCGCCTATTGCACTTAAGCACTGAGAGCTATTCAGAATTACTTGTTTAGGCTGTACAGCTTCAACACTGTAATTCTAAATCAGTCGATTCGCAAAGATCGGTGGTCAAGAACAGAATGACACAAAATACAGGGTTTCACGGCTTATTATGCAAAATTCTATGACGTCAGCAGGAAGAGTTTAAGCGTATAACAAACAGTAATGTAATTCAAGGGGCGGTCAACATTCAGGACGGTTCTATTTAACTGGAACAGTTTATTTCTTCAATATCTATGTAATTGCAGGGGTGTGTATTACATTATCGATTATCTAAACGTGTCGGTTCTATTAATAGATTGTAAACAGATGCGCTAAAAATATATCAAATGAAACGAAACCTATGGATGTAATTTTTAACATAAGGAGTACTTTCACTGACTAAATGGTAGTATAAGCTATTCTCCGTTACACTATGTGTCGTCTGCTAAAAAATGGAATCAAACGAGAACTCAATGTTTGAATGTTTGGAGTTAGAGTAGACACATCTTCGTTCATCGAAACTTAGCAGAAAGATTCCTCGTGGTTGTTCACCCACGGGGGGGGGGGGGGGGGGTAACTAAGGATACTTTTAGGTACAGGTCTGCGGACGGAGATTTGAAAACCCACCCTATTCATATATTTCGGACGTTATAAAACGGGACCTAATCATATATCGAATAATTGAATCGGACCTATTCATATATTTTATTACAGCACATCCCCATTGGCAAAATAGTCCATTCACTACCAAAATGATCAAGTGATGTTAATGGAACACTTTGTTTGTAAAATCACTGTTCTTTTCATGGGCTTAGCATGCTTAATTTAGGCATTGATGTATTTAGATAATTTACAACTACCCAATGATATATTTTTCAAGAAAAAAAGCTACCTATTCATATATTTTGGAGAGGTAAAAAAGTGACCTATTCGGGCCGCACATCCGTATTACCCAATATATATCAAGTTACCACCCCCCCCCCCACCCGTGTGTTCACCTGATATTATGGAACAAGTATTGAGAATTATATATTTTTTTCCGAACATTTGCATAAGACGGTACGCATTACGTATAATCCACTCCTCAAAAAAGAATTGTTCAAGGATTATTTTCCTTATTTTCCAAGCTTATAACTTATTTTTATATATCAGAAGCAGATGATGATTTAATATAATATAGTTTTCAACATAGATCTCTGAAAATCCATAGAAGATGTGATTTTGATGCTCGTGTTCGCGATTCTAACACATGCACACATATTATTATCACGAAAATATCATTGAAAGTTGTTGTTATTTATTTATTAAAAATGTCAAGTTCATATTTTTTATTAACTTCCATACCCGATGAAAAAAATTGATATCATTAAAATGTTCACATCAAAATGTCTAAAATACATGATAAAATGGTTATTATATGGCGATTTTCATATCACACCCGCCCTCTGGTAGATATTGGGGTCTCGGGTTGATATGGGATGTGATTTAAAAATCGCCCTATAATAACCTTTTAATATACAATTTTGATATCATTCAACAGTGTTACTATTTTTATCGGTTTCGTGTTTAAGA